>CM065785.1:3910233-5121661 GCA_033296515.1 Macrochelys suwanniensis | reverse complement strand
TATAGTGGCTCTCAACACTCAATTGAAGGGGACAAATAAGCAGGCTGGTAGCAGGGCCTGAGTGAGGGAAGATGATAGTGTCTTAAGGGCCTAACTGGCTCCTACTACTTCAGTTGACTGCCTGTTCTCCTCAAGTGGGTCCAGGGAAGCAGCAGGAAACAGGAAGCTCCCTGAGAAGCTGGTGTTAATCAGTCCAGGCTCCTGGGAGTGCTAGAGAGGTACATAAGAGGCTCCTCCTCCTCTCTCTCCCTGCAGTTCCTGCTGCTTTCTGTTATTTCCTCTCCCTTTTCTCCTGCCTGCCTGTTATGTTTCTTGTGCCCTCCTTCCTCCAGCACAGCACTCCCCCATCTCTGTGCATCTAGAGCAGAGATACATATGCACCAGCAACAGACATATTTTTCTACACTCTGGGTCCTAGTGGTGTCCTGCCCATAGTCTGGCACCTGAGGCAGCCGCCTCAGTTTGCCTCATGGTAAGGCCAGCCCTGTCTACACTAGCACTTATGTAAGCAAAAGTTGTAAGCTGTGCCTCTGTATGCTTGTAAGAGTACACATGGCCAAGGACACGCAAACCATCTATTCAGGTACATTTGCCAAACTGTGTTTTCATGTCGCCAACGCTGTTGCTGCTTACACAGCTTAATAGCTTGAAAATCACCCTTTTACGGCTAGATTCTGCCACCTTTATACCCATGAGTAGTACTGTACATTACTCCGCCAGTAATCTCACTGAAATCAATGAGGCTGTTCAGGATGTAAGGTACTGCTCACTGTGTCTGAGGGTGGCAGACGCTGGCCCTTAATTTGAATGAATGCACTCAGGATTTCATTTTAATTCTAGGCATTTCTATTGCTTCCAGCCTTGATCCCAAAATTCCTTGCATCGCCTGCAGAACAGGAGTGAAAGGTTATTGTGTGCTCCCACCAGGGTGAGGACGAGTATGTTTAAGCAGCACCGGCCTGATTCAAAACCCACTGAAGTGAATGATGAGATTCTTAGGACCGGAGCCTCAAAAGTATTTAGCTGCCTCACTCCTATTGAAATCAGTTTGGGATGGCACTTAAATACCTTTGAGGATCGGGGCCCCACTGCCGATAGCCAGGTTTGCATCAGACCCTAGGAGTAGTCCTTCCCAGTGAGTAGAACTACTGCTCTCTTATGCTAAAGAGAGTGAGGCAAAAACAGAGCAGGGCATGTGTGGCTTAATTACAACCATGATTGTGTTAATGAGGTGCTTAGCTACATGCTGCCCCCTTAGGCCTTCCTCTTGCTTCTAGGCAGGAATAACTTGGCAGCTGCAGGGCAAACTTAATGCAGGAACAAGTCCCCTGCACTCCTTGTCTAGCCAATGCTTTTTGACCTTGCAGGAATACATGTAACACTCTGCATCGGGGCTAGACAGGCTCAGTATCTGAACTGACTCCCGTCTACTAATCTCTCCATTGCTTACCAGACAGACAGTGAGATTCTTCAAACCCCCTTCAACTTCAGTCATCTCAGGAGTTATTCATCACATGGGAAAGGATACGGTATTTGTTTTTATAAATGTATGATTTCAATTGGGTGAGCAGGAAGGTTGGCTTGGACCCTAAGGAGACACGTGCATGTTACATTTGGCCCCAAATGCTGGTTCTGTAAAATGAAGGTTTGTACCAACAGAAATGTTTGTGTGATTTAAAAAAACCCATAATCTCAATAGAACAAGTTTTTGAAAAAACCAATAAACATTCCCTGGCAGTGTTTGCAGCCCAACCTTGGCAGCCTGGTGGGAGTGCCTGAGATTAGGCAAAAGAGGTGAAATTGATCAGAAGAGTGAAACTGACCCTTTTTTTTTTGTTAAGGCTGGGAGGAAATAACACAAACAAAGAGTAGACATAATGAAAAGGAAATGAGATTAAAAGAATATTTCCCTTTTTAATAATCTTATTAGCAACATAGGTAAGAAAAATGAGTGTTTGAGAATATATATGTACGTAGAGCTTTAAGGCCACATGGGACCATTACGGCCATCGAGTCTGACCTTCTACTTAACTTGGGCCGGAGGATTTCACCCAGTAATTCCTGTATCAAGCCCGATAACTTGTGTTTGAACTAGCGCACCGAGTAGGGTGACCAGATGTCCCGATTTTATAGGGACAGTCCCGATTTTTGGGTCTTTTTCTTATATAGGCTCCTATTACCCCCCACCCCGTCCCGATTTTTCACACTTGCTGTCTGGTCACCCTAAGCGCACGTCTTTGCTAAACAATGTTTAACCTGACAATATCATTATTTATGATTTGTATTACTGCAGCATGTGGGAGCCTGAGTCATGGACCAGAACCCCATTGTGTAGGGGCAGTACAAAGAGAGAGTCCTGGCCGATGATGATCCTTTTGGGACCGAATCCTGCTCCCACTGACGTCAGTGACAAAACTCCAATTGGCTACAATGAAGCAGGATCAAACCCTTAATGGGAGAGGGGTCGTTGCCATAAAAACTCTGTCAAACCAGCAGCGCCCATGTTTGCTGAGAGATCCCCATCTCCTGTTTACCCAAACACACTGTCCCTTGAGTATTTGGCGGTGATTTAAAAATATATAATTGACTGTATCTTTAAATCATTTCCCCAGCTGTTTAAACTTCTTTTAGTAATAGGTTATTTCTGCTCAAATTCACACACTTTTTTTTTTATTTTAACTCAGGTAAGAGGAAGGGTGAAAGATTAGACCTGAATGAACACAGGGTAATATAGGGTACCAGGGACAGCAGGATTGAGGTGCTGCTAGGGACAACTGCGGGGCACTGTGACAGTAAATGCTTGTTTCTCTGTTGCCTTTTGCAGCTGTTTAGAACACAGAAAAATGGGGTGGGGGCTAGAGGGGGGGGAGACTTGTATTTCCTTGAATGAGGACCAACATAAACGATCTCAGCGCCTGCCTACATGTCTTACATTTATTAATCACTTTCCTTTTGAGACTTCAGGACTCAATGCTACCAGCCACACATTGTCTGTTTTCTTCTTCTTCTTCTCTTTTTGTATATGAACCTTAATTTGAAAAGATTTAAGAGGCAAACAACAAAAATGCAACATTTAAAAGATGATTCCACAAGGCAATAAATAAAGAATTGTGCAGAAGATCATCAAGCATAGAGGATGATCCAAATTTACATAGTCACAAAACCGTACCATCATAAACTCAGACAATGAAGGGAGGATTGAATCTGACATTTCAATCTATCCCTTCTTAAATTTAATTTAATCTATTAGGTGCTGGGAGTCTTTCTATCGACTCTAATGGGAGTTGGATCATGCCGTTAGAGTAACGACACTTTTATGCTGCTGAATGTACTTGAAACTTTGCAGCTCATACTGTTGAAAGGTGATATTGACACAAGAGACCCTCTGAGGTTAGTTTTATTTTTTTCTGATCACCTCTGCTTTCTGTCCAGATCCACGTACCTAACAGATTTTGGAGTGATCTTATGCAAAGAAAATTGATGGATTCAACACTCTGCTATACACCTACCTTCCCAGTCCCAGGCTGCTCCTTTCTTGCAGAGTTCTGCAACTAGATCCCCTGCTTTTCCTCAGTAATTTCCTCAATTAGCCACTTTGTTTTACAGACATTTACATTTAATGTGGAATTTGCTGTAAAGGTTTCATAAAGACCCCACAAAGGAAATCATTAGCTTACATCTACTTAAATTTATCTAGCAAAACCTTGCGGCTAATCCAAAGGGAGAGAGAGCAACCATAATATACCAGAAGCCTTTAACAACTAGGTTATTTTTCCTTGCCTATACAATGCACCATTATGTACTTTTTTTTTTCTAATGAGAACAATGCAAGCAACAGTGATGGGAAACGGCAAAAACAAAAGAGGCATTTATAAGGAACTGATCTGCAGGCTGAAAAGCACTGAATTATGTTACACCTGATAACAGATACTTTCTCGGAGGACCACAGCTAATTTAACACCACAATATTTACTCAAATAGGATACAGAATGGGATTCTAAACATACAAATTATGAGTGCTTAGGCTCAGATTGTTTTATTGAAAGAGTTTTCTTAAATACTAAGAAACATAGGCTTGAATTGGAGTCAAGTGTTTTACTATTACACAAAATACTAAATTGAAATCATGTTAATTTCGTAAAACGCAAGCCTCAAAAGTTTCAGTGAATTCAAGATTATCCTCAGGGTGATCAACTCAGACCCACTACGAGGTGAGTAAAGGATGCAGTGGTCAGCCTTGACTTTGAAAATTATACCTTTGGTGTGTGTTACAGACTCCCGTATCCTGCAAATGATTACCCACATGCTTAATTTTAAGCACATGAGCAGTCCCACTGATTTCACTGAGACTCCTCACGTGAGTAAAGTTAAGCACGTTTGTGATAGTTTGCATGATCAGGGACAAAGTTTTGAAGAGTTAACTTTTTTTATTTTTATTTTATATATTGTATTTAAACTCTCTGGTTTTCAAAGAGCTTCTATTGGAAGCTTATTAAATGTACCTGCATATTTTAATCCAAAAGGCTAGAAGAGCTGCAATAATTTTCTTAGATAAATACATCTGTAGGGGGCTTTACTTGCATGTGTACATTTTTTTTAATTATTAGAATTGATGTGGTGGCCTGAAATATTTCTGTTGGCTATATACATGAGTACAGATTTAGGTCCCAATCCTGCAAAGAGGAATATGCAATGCACTTCATACTTGGCAAACAGTTCCAGGACTTTATGATTTCAGTTGGCATGGTGTGTAAACTTGTCACGGTCAGAGCTTTTCCTGAAAGAGCAGAGGTGTTCTTTTAATGTTGTTATCGTCTGTGTTTAACTGGACTTGCTATTCTGGTGAAGGGCAAATAAATGTTAAACTTAGGGTAAATTAAGGGATAAACTGACAAGTGTTTTTAATATGCATATATTTTCTCCAACAGCTCCTAGTGGATCCTTTGCTATTAACACAGTCAATCCCACATATTTTATAATTAGGTAGTGCAATCAATAAATAAATTCAGTATGACATTTCTTCCAAATATATAGGGCCCAATCCTGCCGTTCTTACTCATTGACTTCAATGGAAGTTTTGCTTGGGTAAAGACTGCAGAATCAGGCCCTGTATTGTCTCTGCTTTAATTAATTATAAGAAGTAATTTTCATATTTTCCTTTAAAAATAGCCTTTTACATATAAAGCTTCAGCATGTAGATCAGCTGATTGCAAAGTTATTTTTCTTTTTGCCCTTATGAAACAAATAACCAATACAAGCAAACCTGCTCCAAGTCTGAGAACATGAATAAAGAGGAGAGAATTTTATGAACCACAGCAAACCAAAAATGATAATGGAAAATAGTGACAGATTATAATGATGCTAAGAGCAGCATTATTTAAGTAAACACCTTAATCAGATCTGTTTCCTTATATGTAGAGGACCCCTCCCCCCACTCATATCTCCTTAAAAGGATGTATCACATGGATTTTTAATAAGAACAACAGAATTAAACCCCTTCCCTAACAGAGAAAGGCCCCAATGCAAACACTTATGCATATTCTTGACTTTACGGCTATGATTAGTTCCATTGATTTAAAAGCGACTACTCACAGTGGTAAGGATAAGCATTGAGCATAAGTATTTGCACATGCATAACTTTATTCAGGAGGAGTGTCTTTGACATCAGGGGAATTCCTCACATAAGTAAAATTAAGCCTGCATGCGTTTGCAGGATTGGGAGCATCATTCAGGCTCTGGAATGCAGTTGCTTGTAGAGACATAGAAGGGGGAGGAGATATTCTGATCAAGGTTCATAATCCAATAATAAGAAGAAAATGTTTCAAACTAGAGAGTTAGGTAGTTACAGGGGGGTTAGCAAGGGCTGTGAGGGATAGTCCCAGGTGAACTACAGGTCATTATCAAGCTGTTTTTTCCCAGATGATAAGAAGATCAGACTAGGAGAATCCTGTCTCACTTCTCCACACCGCAGAGGGCCCTATGGAATTCTAGGTGGGCAGATCTGGATTCTTCACAGATTAAGCCCCTGTGCTGCACAAATCTAGTCACATGCTTTGCTACCATGAATAGTGCGGACTACTCACAGCAGTGAAATCATGTATTTCCAGGAAGGGGGGTGCGGCTTTTTAGCTAAATTTGGCCTAGCTAGGGTTAACTTTGGATCTTTATTAGTTTAAAAAAAACCCAACAACCCTCCTCGGTGCTTTCAACGAGGATTTCTGTTCAAATGCTGATGGCCCCGTCCGAGCCTTTACTAGTTACCTGATGTTACAAAATAACTTCAAAAACAGACTCCAACGAGAAACTACAGAACTGGAATTAATTTGCCAACTGGACACCATCAAATGAGGCCTGAATAAAGACGGGGAGTGGATGGGTCACTACAAAAAGCAATTTTCCCCTCTGCTACTACTCACACCTTCTTGTCAACTGTTAGAAATGGGCCACCTCGATTGCATTGGCCTCGGTAGCATGACATAAGTAATTTTCCCTCCCTTGGTATTCATCCCTTCTTGTCAACTGTGGAGAATAGGCCATGTCCATCTTAATTGAATTGGCTCGTTAGCACTGACACCCCCCCGCACTTGGTAAGGCAACTCCCACCTTTTCATGTACTAGTCCAGCGGTGTCCAATAGAAATTTGATGCTAGTGTAAGCGGGGGAATAGTCTCGCTATTGTGGGGAACTTTCCTCGTCTCTGCACTACCCCGGTGAAATGGGCTAGCGGAAGGATCTGAGTCCTCGCTCCCACCTCCTTTACCCAGAGGCCTCCCTGCCCTCGAGGACTCCCCTTGCACTCTCCTGTCTGGCAGAGTCCTCGTAACCCCAACAAGGCTGGGCCCAGGATTCCTGGGGGGCTCAACCCCCAACCTTGCTGTGGTCACCTAGGTCAGGGGGTAGGGTGTCCCCACTCCGGGGTACTCTCTCTAAACAGGATGCTTCCCTGACCCACTGATCACTGCATACAATTCAAAGCAAAGGCAAATTATTTAATTAACAATTAATTTGTAACAGGAATAAGGAAAAATGGGAAAGGCTAATGAAAACACATCGCCCCGCTCTGTGGCAGGGAACATCCCAACAGTGTCTCTGCAATGTCAGGGCAGTTCAGTCTGTTCCTGTGTAAGTCCCAGGCTCCTTCTCAGGCCTTGGCCGTGCTGCAGGGACGCTGTGGCTTGGACACTTGCTCTGGCGGTGGCCACACGCTCGCAGGCTCTGGGTGGCAGGACCCTTCTTCCCAGCGTCGCCCCCGCCCCGTCGGGGTTACGATCCCCCTGCAAGTCTGGCCTGCAGGGCCCCTTGGCTGAGGCGTCTCCCTGCGCTGGGCCCACTGCCCAGGGTCCCCCTCGCTCTCCCCAGCTGCTCACCGCACCCGGCTCCGGACTGCTCCAGCCCCAGCTCCTCTGCCTCAGCTCCAGCTCCTCTGCCTCAGCACGGCTGCTGCTGCTGCTGCTCTGCCTCCAGCTGCCTGGGCTGCTGCCCTGGCCCCTCTGGCTGCTGCAGCTTCTCCCCCCAGGGCAGGTCTGTCTCTGGGCTGCAGCTCTGCTCCCAGGGCAGGTCTGTGTCTCTGGGCTGCTTTTCTGGCCCCTCCAGATCTGGCCCAGCTCAGCTCTGGCCTCTCCTTAGCTCGGCCCCACTCACTCTGACTCAGGCAGCTCCAGCTCCCACGGAGGACAGGATTCACCCTGACCTCCTGACTCCCTGATTCGCCTGCCCGCCCTGTCAATCAGGCTGACCTGGAGCATTGGCCTCTCCCCATTGCCCCTGGGGACTGTCAGTCCCATCGACCCTTCCCCTTTTGGTACTGGGAGCTCTGAATGTTAGTAAGGGGATAACAGTCCCCTTACACTAGCCACACTTGTGGTTTTGAATTTTTCTTATTTGCCACATTATAAGAAAGGATTAAAAAACCTACTACAAACGACATTTCAAATCTCAACAGTAAGTAGATATTACAGCAAAAAAATATTACTAGGTACGACAAACACAAAATTACCCTACCCTAGCCACGTTAACAAGCTGTATGTCAACGCACGCAGCCTTCTTCCAGTCCTGCTGTCTTCAATACGCCAACCCACTGCCCCCGCATTAGCCCCGAGTCAATAGCCTACTGGCCACATGGGGCTAGTGGCGAACGGACACCGCTGGGCTGGACTCTATGTTCTGCTCACTGTAGCTTTCACTCCATGCATCGGCGGAAGTGGGTTTTAGCCCCCGGAAAGCTTAGGCCCAAAGGAACGTGTTCGTCTCTGCGGTGCCAGCAGGACTAGTTTTGGCTGCTACAGACTAACCGGCCACCGCTCTGAAACCTGATGTTACAAAGAAACACTCGCGCAAGGAGCAGGCAAGGAAAAGGTGCCCCCCCAGCAGCGGTTTCCCGAGGAATTGAAATTAGGAGGGGGGGTGTTCGAATTTACAGCGGGGGGGGGGGGGTGTCACTAAATTGGGATGTAACTAGTTCACAAATCTTGGGGGGGAGGGGGGGGCGGTAGGGAAAATTAAATCCCTGCCCCCCCAGCTTCCAGGAAGGCCGGTGTAGGGCCCGGGGAGAGGCTGAAGGCCTGGCCCCGGGACGGGCAAGGCACCAGCCCCAGCGCTGGGTGCATTCCCCGGCGGCCCGGGAGCCGCGTTGCAGCAGCCACGGCCCGGCCCCGGGGCGGCGGAGAGGGCGGGGAGCAGCCCGTCCCCCCGCCCCGGGCGCGGGACCCAATGAGCCGGGGCGGGGAGGCGGCGGGCCAGGGGCGCATGCTCCAGCCATGGCTGCGCCCGGGGGGACGCTGAGGAAGAGGAGGGGGGTGGGGGAAGCCCCCCGCGCCCCCCCAGCGGAGGAGGAGCCGGCGCCCCCGGCCCGGCCCCCGCTGCGCCCGGGCACCTTCTGGCTGAGCAGGATCGTGCTGCTGCGCTCCATAGCGCTGCTCTATTGTGAGTCTCTGGTCCCCCCCCCCCCAGCGCAGCAGGGAGCCCCCCCCGGCCAGGCTGGCGACCGCCCCCCCCCAGCAGGAGCCCTGCTGGCAATGCGGGGTGACCCCCGCCCCCAGGCCAGGCTGCCCCCCCCAGCAGGAGCCCTGCTGGCAATGCGGGGTGACACCCCCCCCCAGGCCAGGCTGCCCCCCCCAGCAGGAGCCCTGCTGGCAATGCAGGGTGACCCCCCCCCAAGCTAGGCTGCCCCCCCCAGCAGGAGCCCTGCTGGCAATGCGGGGTGACACCCCCCCCAGGCCAGGCTGCCCCCCCCAGCAGGAGCCCTGCTGGCAATGCGGGGTGACCCCCGCCCCCAGGCCAGGCTGGCGACCCCCCCAGCAGGAGCCCTGCTGGCAATGCGGGGTGACACCCCCCCCCAGGCCAGGCTGCCCCCCCCAGCAGGAGCCCTGCTGGCAATGCGGGGTGACACCCCCCCCCAGGCCAGGCTGCCCCCCCCAGCAGGAGCCCTGCTGGCAATGCGGGGTGACCCCCCCAGGCCAGGCTGCCCCCCCCCCAGCAGGAGCCCTGCTGGCAATGCGGGGTGACACCCCCCCCAGGCCAGGCTGCCCCCCCCAGCAGGAGCCCTGCTGGCAATGCGGGGTGACCCCCGCCCCCAGGCCAGGCTGGCGACCCCCCCAGCAGGAGCCCTGCTGGCAATGCGGGGTGACACCCCCCCCCAGGCCAGGCTGCCCCCCCCAGCAGGAGCCCTGCTGGCAATGCGGGGTGACACCCCCCCCCAGGCCAGGCTGCCCCCCCCAGCAGGAGCCCTGCTGGCAATGCGGGGTGACCCCCCCAGGCCAGGCTGCCCCCCCCCCAGCAGGAGCCCTGCTGGCAATGCGGGGTGACACCCCCCCCAGGCCAGGCTGCCCCCCCCAGCAGGAGCCCTGCTGGCAATGCGGGGTGACCCCCGCCCCCAGGCCAGGCTGGCGACCCCCCCAGCAGGAGCCCTGCTGGCAATGCGGGGTGACACCCCCCCCAGGCCAGGCTGTCCCCCCCCAGCAGGAGCCCTGCTGGCAATGCAGGGTGACCCCCCCCCAAGCCAGGCTGCCCCCCCCCCAGCAGGAGCCCTGCTGGCAATGCGGGGTGACACCCCCCCCAGGCCAGGCTGCCCCCCCCAGCAGGAGCCCTGCTGGCAATGCGGGGTGACCCCCCCCTCCAGGCCAGGCTGTCCCCCCCCAGCAGGAGCCCTGCTGGCAATGCAGGGTGACCCCCCCCCAAGCCAGGCTGCCCCCCCCCCAGCAGGAGCCCTGCTGGCAATGCGGGGTGACCCCCCCCAGGCCAGGCTGCCCCCCCCAGCAGGAGCCCTGCTGGCAATGCGGGGTGACACCCCCCCCGGCCAGGCTGCCCCCCCCCAGCAGGAGCCCTGCTGGCACTGCGGGGTGACCCCTGCCCCCAGGCCAGGCTGCCCCCCCCCCCCCAGCAGGAGCCCTGCTGGCACTGCGGGGTGACCCCTGCCCCCAGGCCAGGCTGCCCCCCCCCCCCAGCAGGAGCCCTGCTGGCACTGCGGGGTGACCCCCCCCCAGGCCAGGCTGGCTCCCCCCCCCCGCAGGAGCCTGCTGGCAATGTGGGGTGACACCCCTCCCCCCCCCAGCAGGAGCCCTGCTGGCAATACAGGGTCACCCCTCCCCCGGCAGGCGGGAGGGAGCCCTGGCCACGCGTGTCTAGCCAGCCCTGCTGCTGGGGGCCCCCTGCCTGCCCCTGCTCTGTGGGTGCCCAGCCCCTGCCCTGGCCCAGCGGCAGGCCAGCCAACCTTTCCTCCCTGGCACTGCCCCTTCCTCTGGGCTCCCCTCCGCAAGGCCCTGCTAGGGCGGGAATTGCCACCCACTGACCCCCGGGAAAGTGGAGGATTCCAAACCCGGTTCCCAGGCAAGCGGGGTTTGTGAGGGGACAGGGCTGTCTTCTGGGTCTGTACAGCACCCAGCACACCGGGGCCCTGGCTGGGGCTCCCAGGCAGGTAAGCCATTTAAGAACATCGGATTAGCTGTACTGGGTCCGACCAGTAGTCCATCTACCCCAGTGCCAATGTCAGATGTTTCCGAGGGAGCGAACAGAACAGGGAAATTGATTGAGTGGTCCAGCCCCTGTTGTGCGGTCCCGGCTTCTGGCAGTCAGAGGCTTAGGGACACCCAGAGCATGGGGTTGTATCTCTGACCACCTTGATGGCGCTGTTCTCCAGGAACTTGTCTCATTCTTTTTTTGACCCCAGTTGTGCTTTTCGCCTTCACAACATCCCTCGGCAAGGAGTTCCACAAGTTGACCATGCGTCGTGCGACGTTTTAAACCGGACAGCCCTCTTTTTGGGTGGTTTGTCCCCCGTCCTGAGACAAAACTTGACATGTCATTTTGAAGAGCGAGTTGCTCTATCCTGGCTGGCGTGACCTGGCACACACCAGACCGGCAAGAGTGGGGGGCTCTTCACGATGGTGTCCCCCGTATGGTGTGACCTCGCATGCAACATGGGGCGGGTTCAGACCAGCAGTGACAGACCTATGCAATTCCTGGAGGTACGAAGATGTCTGGTGTTCCGGAAGTGCGTGAGTGGTCACCCTTCTAGGTGCTATGCGAATACAAATAATATAATAATAAAAAAGAATGGGGTATTTGTGGGGAGACGAATCCACATTGCAATTTCTTCTCGGCTGCTACTCCAGCCCCGGAGTTGGGAATGGGCTGTCATCTCAGTCCACCTCCTACATCGGGGTTTGCAAGTTGCTGGATCAGTGCAGGGGAATTAGACACCTTTTTTATTTTTTGGGGGGAGGGGCACTAGAGTTAAAAAGAATAGCTTTTGACTATGACTTGGAGTAGTTTTGTACAATGACTAAATTCATCCACCTTTAATAAAGTGAGATAAACAAGCTCCTGTTCCAAACTTAGTGTTTCCTCTATTTATTTATGCAATAGCTAATTTTTGTAGGGCTCTGAGCCCTGCCAGGCCCCTGTTGTCTATGCGTATGCAGTGTCATCATTGTATACCCGGTGGCCTGCCCCATTCTACCTCCAGGCTTCGTCTTCATTGGTCTATGTGGAGCTGGCACAAAACCTGGCTCAGTTAGGGTCTGTCTACATTACAAGCGCTACAGTGACCCAGCTGCATCTACACAGCTCTAATGGAGGCACTTGCTACAGCGACTTAAGGGCTTTTCCCGTCACTGTAGTAAATCCACCTCCTGAAGAGGTAGGTAGGTCAATGGAAGAACTCTGGAGCCGTGTCTACACTGGGGCTTAGGTTAGCTTAACTACATCTCTCAGGAGTGTGAGTTTTTTCACCCCACTGGGCTACGTAGCTAGGTTGACCTTTTTAAAATGTAGATCAGGTCTTAGTGGGAGAGAGAGTCCTTCCTATGCTTGCTCTGTGGTCTCCCATCCTCAGGGCAGGTCTACGCTTAAAACGTTGCATCGTCACAGCTGCGCCACTATAGAGCTTTCATGAAGTTACTCTAAGCCAGGGGTCTCAAACGCGCCCGCGGAGTTATTTCCTGTGGCCCGCCATAGGCGCCAACTCCACTGGCAGCCAAGCGCCAAACATTACTGAGTGTTTCTATTTTATTAAAACCCCTCTTTGCATTACGGTTTTAAAAAAGTGAATACATTGACGTTTAATAGAATACGATATTACTCTTCATTTTTTTCATTTTTGACTATTCTTTTGTATCATTGTATGAAAAGGTTTCAGTGATGCGGCCCTCGGGCCAATTGACTAGTTCTCCTGTGGCCCTCGTGGTGATTTGAGTTTGAGATCCCTGCTCTAAGCTGACAGGAGAGAGCTCTCTCATCAGCATAGTTAATCCATCTCCTTGAGAGACGATCACTGTGTTGCCAGGAGAAGCTCTCCTGGCAACATACCGCGGTCTACATGAGGGGTTAGGTCGGAATAACTGTGTCGCTCACGGGGGTGGATTTTTCACACCTCTGAGCGACGTAGTTACAGTAGAACCTCAGAGTTACGAACTGACCAGTGAACCACACACCTCATTTGGAACCGGAAGTATGCAATCAGGCAGCAGCAGAGACACACAGGCACAACCCCCCCCCCCCCCAAATACGGTACTGTGTTAAACATAAACTACTAAAAAAATAAAGGGAAAGCCGCATTTTTCTTCTGCACAGTAAAGTTTCAAAGCTGTATTACGTCAACGTTCAGTTGTAAACTTTTGAAAGAACCACCCTAATGTTTTGTTCAGAGTTACGAACAACCTCCATTCACGAGGTGTTCGTAACTCTCAGGTTCTGCTGTACTCTGATATAGGTCTGTAGTGTAGACCAGTCCTCCGTGTCATGGAAACTACTGCAGTTCTGCTGTGTTCCAAGGCTTCCAATCCCAGCCCGCCCTCACATAAATGTTACCACGTATGTTACCCAACAGGGCATGTATTTCACCCTGCTCATACTTTGTATATTTTTGCTGGGGGTTGCAGTATTCTTTGCTGTACATGCAGTTTATCCTGTTCCAGGATTCTGAGACATATCTGTGGCTTTTCCCCTTTTAGGAATACTCCAGATAAGTTAATGAGGGGTGGAGATCTTTCTTTTGTGAGTCAGGGTGGTGTGAACGTTTACCTTTGTGAATGTCATTATTTTTTCTTGACCTGCATTGATGGTTGCAGATACCAGTAAAGGTTGGGTGGTTTTTTCTTTGTTTTTGGTTTTTGTGGTGAAAATTCTGTCCTTTGGACAAATGTGTCAGTCCACCTTGCCCTCAGATTTGCTTCTGGTGAAAGTGCGGCTTTGCATTGCAAAATGACATCCTTCCGCCTGCTAAAACTTGCATAAGTTCTCATGGACATGGGTTAATCACAAAGAGCAGCGTTATTCTGGTAAAACATGTAGGGGAGGGGAGGAGAAATGAAAACAAGACCCCCGTTCTGCAAACAGGCACATGCATAACTTTACCTGGGGGGAGCAGTCCTGTTACCTTTAAGTTGTTTACTCATGTTATGTGAGTAAAGTGAAGCACATGTTTAAATGCTGCGGGATTGGGGCCTTCGAGTAGAAGTGTATTGCAACCTTAACTACACAGTCATGACTGTTGCCTTTATAAGGGATGCTCTGGTTCTTGTATCAAAAGATTGATTTTATGGCAAAATCTCAGTGTCTCGGTGTAAGGCTGACTTCCATTTTTATTTGGTTGTGTGGGTGGCATATGGAAATTTTTATCTGGATTTTAGCAAAGCTTTTTATTGTTTGGGGGAAATCTCTCTCTCTCTCTCTCTCTCTCTCTCTCTCTCAAAATACGTTTGTGATGTTTTACATAAGGTTAGCATGTAAAACTTTTTTTGTATGATTGTTCTTGTGTGGTAGCATTCCACACAGTCTGGTTGATTTCAGGTTCCATTCCTTTGCTCCTCTCTTATTAAATTCTTTTCATAACAACTAACTTCTGCTGCACACCCCTTCTCCCTCCCCCTCCCCTGCAGAACTCCTTCAAAAGCAGCAAATGTTGTTGCTCACCCAGGATTATAAAATAATGAGAGCACCCCGCTCACCCCAAGGACTGTATCCCCTGCTATGCCATAGACATAATGAGTCTCACCATTCTCAGCTAGATTGGAGATAGAAACACAGGGAAAGAGCAGCTTTGAGCACTTCCTCATTGGGAGATGGAAGTAGTGAATTTTCGTCTCAGGGACCTGTCTGGCACTCGGATTTGACCAGGTGATTGGAGGTCATCGAGAACCATCAGCAGTGCAAAGTCCTCTTGACGATAGGCCTGTGGTGTCAGCAAAATTCCAAGGAGAGCCGGTTCACATCATGAGGCCTGTACACATCTGTTGTGGTTGGATGCATCTGGTAATCTTTCCCCTGCCCCAAAGATGTTGTGAACTAGGGAAATTCTTCTCATCACCGAGACATGTAGAATTTGCTTCTGCACCTGCACAATAAGAGCTAGCGGTCCCCAAGGACACCAGTGTCGCTAAGAGGAGCGGTGCTAGAAGTTACCATTTGTTTCACTTAATAATGAAAATGGTGAAGGGAGTAACCAGTCAGAGCACGACGTGGACTCGTTCTGTTCTGGCCTCAGCAAATAGCATTGACAGCAATGTTCAGTGACTAAGTGCTGTGCAAAATATTCACAGTGAAACCCACATGCATAACACACTTTGTTACAAATTCTAAATTTGTCCCTGATCTGTCCACAAGAGCAGTAAGATTTGCAGAGTAGCCTGCTTAGAGGGTTCTTTTGTGTATTTTTGCATCAAAACCATGCAGAAGTTGCAGTTTGGTGTGATTTTTTTGACACATGCTTTATTTCTGGTTTCTCTTGAATTGGCACTGAAAGCCAGGGGTCTGAATCTCCACCAATTAAAATGAGAGAAATGTTGATCTCTATCTACCCTGTTGCAGAGTGGTAGCCATGTTAGTCTGTATCCGCGAAAAGACTGAGGAGTACTTGTGGATCCTTAGAGACTAACAAATTTATTTGGGCATAAGCTTTCGTGGCTAAAACCCACTTCATCAGATGCATAGAGTGGAACATACAGTAGGAAGATTATATATATATAGAGAGAGAGAGAACATGAAAAGATGGTATGGCAACCCCATTTTTTCATGGTCTCTGTGTGTGTGTATATATATATATATATATAATCCTACTGTATGTTCCACTCTATGCATCTGATGAAGTGGGTTTTAGCCCACAAAAGCTTATGCCCAAATACATTTGTTAGTCTCTAAGGATCCACAAGTATTTCTCGTTCTAGCTACCCTGTAGAAATACAGACTGCTGAGTTTCTCACAGCTCAATTTGCTGTTTCATATGCAAAGCTGTTTAGTGTTCGTCTCTGGTTATGAAGGCTGTTGCTTTCTAGACATTAATATGGAGCCATAAATACACCATGTTCTGCAGTCAATTTTGTTTTATTGTTTATATTAAGGTTGGCCTGGAGACTTCAACCAAAATATGGGCTTCATTATGCTAGGCAGTGGACAGACCTAGTGAAATCAGCCCTCGCACCAGTCGAAGGCCCAGATGCATTGTGCGGTACATGGGCAGACTGCTTTCCTTGCTCAAAGCCCCATTCAGTTTGCAAGCCGCACATGTGCTACCCCAGTGGTTCTCAACACAATGCAGGATCAGAACCTTGATAGACAAGACAGACAAAGGGTGAGAGGGGAAGCAGCCAGAGAAGAGAAGTTTCATTCTCAGGTTTTAGTGTTGTGCTTTTAAGCGGACGCTCTCCGTTTAAAAACGATGCTTCTAAAACCCAAATACCCCCACACCTTACGTTACTAATAATACCAGGTCTTTGTAATGGAAAGAGATTTTTTAAAAAAATCTTTTACTTCTTGCCTTTGGGTTAGCCTGGCTCCCGGTTTAATTCTTAGTCTCTCTTGTTTGGTTCCTACGCTACTGCAGTGCTGAAGTTGAAGTTCATCTGCTGGTTAAAAGGAAACTCCTGTTTGATTAGAATTAAAGAGGGTAATAGTGGAAAGTTTCCCCTTCCCCCCCCTTTTTGTCTTAAGTTTCGTAAAAACTGAATGTTACCAAAACCTGAATTTTGGAGCTAAGTTTGGCCTGGGCTAAATTTTGAGCCCAAGTGTCACTGGAAGCGTGTTTGTGACTAATACCTCTGCACTGCATGCTGCTTATCAAATTTTGCAATGCGGGGCTGAAATTAATCAGTGTGACTTCAAAATAAAGAGATTGTGAGCCACAAAATCCCTAGGCCGTGTTAGAACTCCGCTAGCTTTTCTGTCAAGGGAAGAGAGAGCGAAGTATCTTTGTAAGGGTGGGACACTTTCAAGGGAGACAGGGCTGTCTTTTGATCTCAGTTGGGATTCTGGGTTAACAACAGCAGGAAACAATTTTAAGCCTCTGGGTCAAGCAGATATTTAGACCTCGTTTCTGAAGATGGAACAACTTACTTTGACAGATTCCCCCCCCCCCCCCCCCCTTCTGCCTACACTCAGTAAACTGTGACGGTTGTTTCAGACTTATTGAGGAAATGGCTGATGCCATTATGACAGACTGACATTCCTCAGGGGTGGGATGTTTTCCCCTTCTTCCATTTCACCCCTCCGATAACGGTTAACCATGCCGTTTTCATTTACGCCGGGTTTGAAGAATGCATCTCGTGGGGGCTTGTATTAAAATGTGGCGGAAAATTGGTCATTCTCTGACAGTTATCAGCTTCTGCATTCCTGTGCGGCTGTAGCAAGCTAGAGGGGAGGTGTGTGTGTGTGTGTGTGTGTGTGTGTGTGTGTGTGTGTGTGTGTGTGTGTGTGTGTGTGTGTGTGTGTGTGTGTGTGTGTGTGTGTGTGTGTGTGTGTGTGTGTGTGTGTGTGTGTGTGTGTGTGTGAAGGATCTTCTCCTGTTATGAAAGAGAACCATGGAACACACACAGTTCTCAATGGCAGTGAAGTGAGGGGAAGGATCATGAACAGGGTTTCTCCTTGGAAGGGATCTCTCCTTTTTTATGTGGAAAGGGGGTTTTATTCCCATCCCTTGCCCCAAGGTCTAGGATCTGTGCTTGTGGAGTGAAGGCAGGGAATGTGAGATGGATTCAATAGTCTGTTCATTGTCCTCTCTGCTTCTCTTTTCTGCTCCCTTTCCCAGGTAACCAACAGGGAGTTGATGTAAAATGTCACACAGCACAAGGGTGCTGTGGATAACCTTCCCGTTCTTTTGAAGGGGATTTCCAGGTGTGGTCAGAAGCTGGGAAGTCCCTGGCAATGAGACTGCTTTGGAGCGGTGCTGTGAGGGAGGCAGGTTGGTGAAAGGAAGGTGCAAAGGACCAGATTGCTGGAGAAGGAGGCACTGAGTCCCTGCAGCATGGATGGCCTGTTGCCTTCCATAGATCAAATGAGATCTGTGTAAGGTCTGATGAGGCTCAACAAGGACAAGTGCAGAATCCTGCATTTAGGATGGAAGAATCCCATGCACTGCTATAGACTGGGTAAGCAGCAGTTCTGCAGAAAAGGAACTGGGGATTACAGTGGACGAGAAGCTGGATATGAGTCAGCAGTGTGCCCTTGTTGCCAAGAAGGCTAATGGCATATTGGGCTGTGTTAGTAGGAGCATTGCCAGCAGATTGAGGGAAGTGATTATTCCCCTCTATACGGCACTGGTGAGGCCACACCTGGAGTATTGTGTCCAGTTTTGGTCCCCCCACTACAGAAGGGATGTGGACAATTTGGAGAGAGTCCAGCGGAGGGCAGCAAAAATGTTTAGGGGGCTGGGGCACATGACTTACAAGGAGAGGCTGAGGGAACTGGGGTTATTTAGTCTGCAGAAGAGAAGAGTGAGGGGGGATTTGATAGCAGCCTTCAATTACCTGAAGGGGGTTCCAAAGAAGCTGGAGCTCGGCTGTTCTCAGTGGTAGCAGATGACAGAACAAGGAGCAATGGTCTCAAGTTGCAGTGGGGGAGATCTAAGTTGGATATTAGGAAACACTGTTTCACTAGGAGGGTGGTGAAGCACTGGAATGGGTTACCTAGGGAGATGGTGGCATCTCCATCCTTAGAGGTTTTTAAGGCCCAGCTTGACAGCCCTGGCTGGGGTGATTTAGTTGGGGTTGGTCCTGCTTTGAGCAGGAGGTTGGACTAGATGACCTCCTGAGGTCTCTTCCAACCCTAAATATTCTATGATTCTATAAGGTTGGGCATTTGACTGATCCAAAAAAAAAAAAAGGTCAATTGACTGATCAAATATTTTGAAATAATGTCAAAAATGGTCAAATATGTGAAGCACTAATTGATCAGAACAATGACCCCCCCCCCAAAGTAAGACTTTAAAGCTAAACCTATTGGAGACCATAGATAGAAACTTATGCCTAATTACAAAAAAAACAAACCCAAGTTATGTAACTGAGTGATTATTTTAGCTCAGAAGAATGTGACAAGCAATTAAACAAAGTTCTAAAAGATGAAAGAATGGTGCCACAATGCAATTAACAAGGTCGGCCGTCGCCTATGTCAGGACATGCTTACTGGAATATTTGACCACGGTCAAACAATACGCAGTCAAATAATGTCAGTTGACCAACTGGGTAATCCTAAATCCGTGGGATTTGGGGGTAGGGTGACCAGATGTCCCGATTATATAGGGACAGTACCAATTTTTGGGTCTTTTTCTTGTATAGGCTCCTATTACCCCCCACCCCCTGTCCTGATTTTTCACACTTGCTGTCTGGTCACCCTATTTGGGGGCAAAAACTCCTGTTTTGACTGCGGGGGAATGCAGAAGGGAATGGGAAAGATGTAGAGAAACCACCGTGTGGTTTCCTCCCTGTACTGGGCCCATACCAGTGGGATTTTCCTAACTGAATGCTATGGATATTGGAAGATACAGGCATGTAGGGCTGGTTCCGTGCATCCCATGAATTCATGAGGGTAGCTACCACTCTATATTTGCAAAGTAAACAATACTTAATGATCTTAATTAGCTGGGTAATTCTTGCAACATCTCTCTGTAGGTTAGATATTGAGGGCCTGTTTCTCCACTCCATCGTTTTACCTTTGCCAAGCGAGAGTAAAACACTGCCCATTCAGAATGAATCGTGTGGGGCAGAAGGGAATCTGATTTGGGGGATCTGAGAGAGGGAATTTAAGTGCCTCGTCCAAGCAAATCGAAACAGCAAACCTGTGGCAAACTCAAGATTACAACTCCAGAGTTTGTGGCTTCTAGCCCCATGCTCAGTCTACTAGAGACCACAGTGTGCCTCTCTTAATTGTCTTTTTATACAGCCCTGTAGCATCTGGATGCTATAATAGTAATTAAAACAAGCAGAAGAGTTGTCTCAGACTTATGCTCATTTACATGATACTTAAATAAAAGCTTGTATAGCATCTTTCATGCAAACCAGATCCCGAAATGATTTATCGAGATGCAGTACAGGTATGAAGTTAAAAATAAGAAATAATAGCAGGAGGCAAAGGCAAAGCGGAGTAAGTTTGATCGCTAATTAGAGTAGGTTTTCCATTCTGGTCTTTATGTTCTTGTGTGTTCCTATATCCTTGCAAACGATTACATTGATTCCCCTTTTTAAAAATAAAGAAACCCTCTTGAGGAGCTTTTGTTGGAAGTGCAGTTGCAGCGGCTATTACTAATTAAGAAAATAGATCAACATCCAGGGATTGAATGCTCGGTTTTTGATCGCTGGTTTTAAGCAAAAGGGTCCTAAGATCAAGTGGCTCCCTTCCTCTCTCTTTTCCCCAATTATTTCTGATGTGTGGATGCCCAGATAGGTGCATATGCCGGTAAACACCCATTTTGGGCACTTGGGGATTTCAAGGTACTATTTAGAAACCCCCTTCTGTAAGGTGACCCATACTCTAAAAGTACTTTGAGATGAAAGGCATCCTATCAATCTAATTCTCCTTCTCCTTAAATATTAAATAGTACTAATTTTTTCCTGATAAGTAGGGACCTACTAAAAAATGCTTGAAGGCTTATAACTTTATTCTTCCTAAACCTTAAATCTTAAATCTAAAACCTTCTCAAGGGAGTGTTAGTTACAAAAGGACTTGGCTGCCTGAAGATTCCACCCCCTCCACCCCATGATCCTATTACTTTGAAAGGCTCGCCGTAGTTTTCAGACCATCTCCTCTGGATTACAGTATATCCTTTGCATTTTTTTCCAGTGTAAGATTTTAATTGACACACTTTGACTTTAGTTAACAACTCTATAAAACAAAGACCATACATTAGCGCTGTATCCCTTCAGGAAGTCGGATGCCACCCGTTAAATTGTGGAAGGAGGAGCACTGTAAGGAAAACAGAAGCATATTTGGCACTAAACACTGCACTTTCACTTCAGTAAAATAGCTTCATTAATAACAGGCATTGATAGCTCCAGGGAAATGATAACAAGATTGGAGTGAGAGAGAATTTGTCTCTCTAAGGTCAGCAGTTCAGCTAGATTTGGTTTGGACTAGAAAGGTATTTCAGAGATGTTCTTAAACTGGACATTAATCTGCTATTTGATTCGCTTTAAAACAAATAACTGTACTTTGTTCAGAGACTTGTGGGCTATGAACAGTGGCATATTTTCTTATTTGCCTTCATGTTATTTTGGACAAAGTAGTGAGAGAATCATTTTTTAAAAAAATAGTCATTAGCTGTGCTATTAATGGCACATCTAATAAAATGAAGAATTTTAAGAACCAGATGTACTTTTTGCCATGTTTATCTTATGTATCTCAACTTTGATGAAACTGTGTTGGTTAGTTTCACTTTCTGGCTCTCCTCACTGCTAGCACAGTGCTGTGGCGTTTGAGTTTCCAATCCTGCGGTGTAGTGTGTTAATTAAAAGTAAGATGTTTCATTCGTTTCTTTAATAATATATAAAAACTACAACCACTTTTTTCTTTTTTTTCTGTAATAAAACCTAGATTTCAGGCCTAAACTAAGTTGCCAGCATCCACTCAACACGGTATCTTTTTTAGAATGCTTTTGTCAGGTCAAAGGTGACGTTGATATATGGCCCTAGGCATATTTTTTGTGTATGTAAAATGGAGTTTGCTTTTCGTGCAAAGTTCTATGCTCTTGGTTCATTTCTTCTTGTGGTTTGGGCTTTAAGTAGAAGTTAAGACTTTTTTTTTTTAATGGGGGGTGGGGGAAGGGTTGGGAGTGGAAGGGGGGAAACGTGACCGGAAAGTTTTGGATTTCACATCTTTAAATCTTTACAGAGCATGAAGAATGGGATTCTCTCTTTCTTTTACCAGGACAGGCTGTGGCTGGATTGGGAAATGGAACTGAGGTGACAGGGCAAAATGCGTAAGACCAAATAATAGCAGCTTGGCGATTCTGTGTACTGCCGTGTCCCAGTTGGTAGCATGTGGGATCAAATAGGGAACATATCCTGTCTTGGAGTTTTTTTTTGTTAATGGAAAAGTACAGGAATGCGCCTTCTGAGGCGAGAATAAGTAGTGAGGGTCGATTAACAGTTGATGACAATTTACATGCCTTACTTCCCTAAAGATCAGCTTGCGTCAGGTAGGGGTGGCTGATTTCTGTCAAGGGCTCTGACTACCACTTGTGTGGGAGGAAGCACGGGGCTCTCTTCAATTAATTGTCAAGCTGTAACGGAGCCTCAGTAACAGCAACATGCTCCGAAGAGGAAATGTCACGAACCGGACAGGTAAATTGACGCAGTTTAAGACACTCAAGAACAGGGAGCAGCAGGAGATGATAAAAGCTTCAGGGAGAAAGTGGCCTGAACAGTTAGAAGGAAACGGACTCTTCCCGGCAGACTAAGTGATTGGAGTTGGAGTCTTTCAGAGATGACTTGGGTTTTTTGGGAGTTGATTTAAAGCAATCTTGAGTGTGCTGAGAAGCCACCGATGTTAAGATAGGTTCCGAGATGCCTGCAGCCTGAAAGCTAAATTCCGGTTACTGTCAGCTGGGTGGGGGAAGGAGAACTGCGGGAAAACTTGTTTGAATGTGAGAGAGAAGTTTAAGTGTGTTGTAAATTCTCAGAAAATTGCTCATTTCTTTCAGGTTTGTGTGTGGGTCTCTAGTCATAGAGTCATAGACTTTAAGGTCAGAAGGGACCATTATGATCATCTAGTCTAACCTCCTGCACAATGCAGGCCACAGAATCTCACCCACCCATTCCTGCAATAATCCTCTTACCTATGTCTGAGCTATTGAAGTCCTCAAATCATGGTTTAAAGACTTCAAGGTGCAGAGAATCCTCCAGCAAGTGACCCGTGCCCCATGCTGCAGAGGAAGGCGAAAACCCCCCAGGGCCTCTGCCAATCTGTCCTGGAGGAAAATTCCTTCCTGATCCCAAATATGGCGATCAGCTGAACCCTGAGCATGTGGGCAAGACTCACCAGCCAGACACCCAGGAAAGAATTCTCTGTAATAACTCGGATCCCATCCCATCTAATATCCCATCACAGGCCATTGGGCATATTTACCGCTAATAGTCAAAGATCAATTAATTGCCAACATTAGGCTATCCCATCATACCATCCCCTCCATAAATTTATCAAGCTTAATCTTGAAGCCAGATATGTCTTTTGCCCCCACTGCTTCCCTTGGAAGGCTGTTCCAGAACTTCACTCCTCTAATGGTTAGAAACCTTCGTCTAATTTCAAGTTTAAACTTCCTGATGGCCAGTTTATATCCATTTGGTCTTGTGTCCACATTGGTACTGAGCTTAAATAATTCCTCTCCCTCCCTGATATTTGTCCCTCTGATATATATTTATAGAGAGCAATCATATCTCCCCTCAGCCTTCTTTTGGTTAGGCTAAACAAGCCAGGCACCTTGAGTCTCCTTTCCTAAGACAGGTTTTCCATTCCTCCGATCATCCTAGTAGCCCTTCTCTGTACCTCTTCCAGTTTGAATTCATCCTCCTCGAACATGGGAGACCAGAACTGCACACAGTATTCCAGATGAGGTCTCACCAGTGCCTTATATAACGGTACTAACACCTCCTTATCTCTACTGGAAATACCTCGCCTAATGCATCCCAAGACCGCATTAGCTTTTTTCACAGCCATATCACATTGGCGGCTCATAGTCATCCTGTGGTCAATCAATACTCCGAGGTCCTTCTCCTCCTCCGTTACTTCCAATTGATGCGTCCCCAGCTTATAACTAAAATTCTTATTATTAATCCCTAAATGCATGACCTTGTACTTTTCACTATTAAATTTCATTCTATTACTATTACTCCAGTTTACAAGGTCATCCAGATCTTCCTGTAGGATATCCCGGTCCTTCTCTGTATTGGCAATACCTCCCAGCTTTGTGTCATCTGCAAACTTTATTAGCACATTCCCACTTTTTGTGCTGAGGTCAATAATAAAAAGATTAAATAAGATTGGTCCCAAAACCGATCCCTGAGGAACTCCACTCGTAACCATGTGGAACCGTATCAAATGCCTTACTGAAATCCAGGTAAATTAGATCCACTGCGTTTCCTTTGTCTAAAAAATCTGTTACCCAGGGCCGGCTCTGGCTTTTTTGCCACCCCAGGCAAAAAAGCCGCTGGCCGCTCCGCTCCCCCGGCCGGTGCAATAGCCTGGTCTACCTGGGCCAATTAACGTGCAACACTTTAGTGCACTGTAGAAGTTACACCCCTGTAGTCCACATTACTGCCCCGTGTAGACAAGTCCTGAGCCTCTGTTTCTCCTCTCCCCTTTGTCTTGTCTATCCAGGTCGTAAGCGCTGCAGAGGGTGGGTGTATTTGCTCATTGTGCTAGGTGCTGTACAAACAATCTAGGAGCTCCTGTAATATAAGTAAGTAGTAATGTCCCAAATGGAGTTTTTCATTTGGGTATGACAAAAAGAAAACCAGCCCCCCCCCCCCCCAATCAGAGAAATGAACAGAGTTGGGATTCATGAGGTTCTGGGTTCTGCTACCGACTTGCTGAGCAGTCTTGGACAAGTCATTTAGCCTCTCTCTTCGATGCTCTCCTCACCCCACAAACCTCACACGTCACCCGCCTCCAATGATTAAACTGGGGATTGTACATAACCACCTCACAGGGCTGTTCTGAGGTTTAGTTAATATTCTTACAGCACTTTGAATGTGGTATTATTATTTATAATGAAAGCAATCAACTTTCTAACTGACAGTAACCCAAGTAAGGCTTTTAGTGATATTTTCTATATTTGAGCTACAAACTTTTTTTGAGACTGCAAAAGATTTTTTAAAAAGCATGGGTGTTTAAATGTCCACACTGATAATAAACACGTGTGTTAATGGATTTGTACAAGAGTTTGGAATGAAAGGCTAGATTTATCTCATCTGTTTAACACAGGGAGAAATACACAATATACATGGAGAACTTTCCTTTGCATTTTTGCACAGATTTGCCGTGCTATTTGGTGGCATAACAATTTACAGATTACAAAACTAAGGATTTGATTGTCAGAATGAATAATACATCCGCATCTACAAGTAAACCGGCGTAAACTCCAAATAGATAAAGTGTCCTGGGGCCTGATTTCCGTTAAAGTCACTGGAAGTCTAAGTGGACTTTGAATCAATCCCTATGCCAACATGTTCCAACCTGGACATCAGGCTGCCCATCGTCCTCTCTATCATTAGACCTCTGTATCATGTTACACACTGGGGCAAAAGTTTAGCCGTGTGTTATGGATGTGAAACTGCCAAGGGCATATTCATTCCGTTCTTCTCTCGTGTGTTTAAACTGCTCTTGAAGTCAAAATAAATGCTGGGAATGGAGATGAGCTGTCAGCTACCGCACTGAGTGAAGTTTGCAAATGCAGTTGTCACATTTGACACCCCATTCCCCGCAGCACATAAGGACTTGTCCATGTGGGCTCCTGGTAAACGCTCTTCCCTGAAGAAAGCCTGGCTGAATGGGCTTTGTCAAAGCATGCTCAGTGGGGGGATGGGCTTCTCCCGGTTAGGATGCATGGTCACCTTGCAGCTGCCTCCGTGACAGCTGCACTGCCCCCTAGTGTGGGGGACAGAAATCTTGTGCATAGGGCACCGGACTGGCAGGTAGGGGGATGGGGAGTCTGTCTCCTGTTCTAGCCCGGAGAGACCTTGGGCAAGTTTCTTGATCTCTCTGCCATTGGAGAATGGAGATAATGACGCGTCACATTAGCATTTTGAGGCTTTACTCCTGAATGTTTGTGAAGTGCTTTGAGATGCTCAGATAGAAGGCACTAGGGAGGGGCGAAGTATCTTTGCTGTGCCTGGGCAGTTTGGTTACTGCCCTGACCAAACTTTTGTGCCTTTGCTTGGCTCTGGGTTCCAACCTTTTGCTCTCGTGGCTGATCGAGTTGGAGAGCACGGCACAAGTAGTGCAGTCAGTCCTGTGGATGGGACGTGGGGAACGTGTTGCAGTTGAGGAAGGTGGAAGGTCTAACAGTCACACTTCCGGCTAACTGAAGATCTATGTTCTAATGAACTTCGGTGTCTTATACCTATATACATAATCCTCAGCCAGACAGAGGATTATAGAGCTGCAGTGTAGTAATATGTACCTGAGTATATTGATTGCCCTCTAGTGGTAGTTCTAATTATACTCCTACTTAGTGCAGGAAATGAGTGTTGGAAGAACCCAGAAATTTTAACAGGAAGGCAAGCATAATTGTGTCTTGTGGGAAGGATAAAGTCTGGTGGATTGTAAGCAACAAACTGCAAGGTCTGTGTCTTTCCATATACAGTACAGACCCATTTACGCGTGGATGTCGGGAGTAAAGCCGTCACGACCGCGTGTTAACGGACCATGGGTTAAGAGGGCCATGCTGAAATATCTTAAGATATCTATATATACATGTATAATTATCTAGGATTACATACGTATTCACAGCGTCCCAAATACTGCAGGCCTATCTGTTAACGGCGCTTTGAAAGAATATAAATTCAATGACTAAGTGTGCGTGATACGTCTTTACCAATATCGGCGATCAAAAGGAAGAGGAAAGGCCAGTAGGCCTACAACGGGTTTCTGCTCCGCACTTCCTGTCAATTTCTATGTCAGTAAGCAAATCTGTAGCGCTACATAGCAAGTTCCTGTACCACGTGTTAACAAGTCTTGCGTGTTAAATAGGTAGCACTGGGAGGCCTGGGGCTACCACGCGTTAAGCGGATTCTCGCGTAAATGGGTCTATACTGTACATCTCTACATAAATGTGTGCATGTATAGTATTGTATGCATGTGAATAATATGCTACAATAGTGGTGATAAAAGTCTTCATAGTTTGTAGGTATAATGGAGTGACATTTGGGAGGAAACATAAGGACTTACCTGCGTAAGAGGAGTTTTTAACCAAATTAGAAAATTTGCTAATGTGAATTGGTTACGAAATTGTTACATTAAAAGTTCCAGAAATATAAACGCTTGTAAAAAAAAATCTTTATTTTGTGAGAAGTCTCTTTTTTTGGCCCAAACTGTACAATTCTTAGATGTGCAGTTCATGCCAACTTATAATAGATATTTGCTGCTTTTAAACTTAAATACCCGGTACAATATTCTGCATATATAGTGTATACTTTTCTTCAATTGCCGGAGTGTATATTTTTCCTAATTTACCCTTTCCTTGTTTATCTTGCTTACAGTGCAGGGGTCTAATTTAGATTTTTTTCTAAACTGATTAGCAGTTATGGGTTGGGGCAACAATTTGTGCTGCATTTAGAGGTAAATTTGATTAGCACTTTTTGAAAACCGTGCAGCAAATTGCAATGCTAATCAAGGTAAATCAAGCCATGTAGGGTTTTTTAAAGGCAGAAATTTTTTTTTCAACCAAAGCAGAGATATTGAGTTGTCTGATGTTGGGGAGCATTATAATTCTACTGGTTTCGTGTACTGAATCTTTTAGTTTTACAGTTCTGAGAAGAGCTTTGGTTTATAAGAAAAAGCCAACCAGCATAAGGAATACTTTAAAATATATATATTTTTTACATTATAAGTTACTTAGCTTATTGTCATCAGAAGACAACTCTTAAGCTTTATGGTCAGTGTGCCGTTTTCTGTCTCTAATCTAATGAAATGCCCTGTTTGGCTTTATTGGTTTTTGTGTAAAATAGGTCAGTGTGGTTTTTATAAAAGAAAAAATCTGCTGCTTTCCTGATTGAAAACCCATTGAAGTCAATGGGAATCCTTCTGTTAACTTCCGGTAGGCCCTTGGTGCTCGTTCAGGAGGTAGCAAGAAGAAAAATTTGGGTGTAATGCCAGAGTAATGGTTTTAAAGGGATTAATAACCAAACGCCACTGGAGATCCTCTTGTGTGTGTGTTTGGGGGGAGATGGTGCAGTATTTTGATCATTATTAATCTGAAGCATGTTTCTTTCTTCCTCACAATGAGCAGGGGAGTTAGTTCAGGTTTAAAATATAAACCGGGGAGCAGATTCAGACCCGGAGTGGTTTGAGTGCGGACAGTCGTGCATGTCAAGAGCCTGATCCCGCGAGTCATTCAGCACCTCTCAGGAGGCTCTAAGAACCTTGCAGGACAGGGCTGGCTGCAGCACTCCACAACTGGATTATTCCTGCCATGGGATCTGTACGAGGTGGGAGATGGGACCCCAACCTTCCTCTTGGTATGCCCCTTCCCAGGGATGAGTTCTTTGAGAATTGACTTGGAAGCTAAGGGGTAAGATTTCAGTGATAACCCCTGGTGCTCTTCACCCCCACAGCTCACGGTTTACAGGAGGGGTCGGGGCGCATGACTGGCTCACAGAGAGAGTGAGTTGCAGAGCTGGGACTAGAGCCCAGACCCCCAGAGTCTCAGCTCGTTGCCCTATCCTGATTCTGTTTTGTTTTGAAATAACCCAGTTCCTCCAAGTTTGCAAACTTTTGAGCCCCAGCCCCGCTATTCCAACACCCTGAACTGTGGGGAAGTTCGAATTTCATTCTTGATGTAGCAGTTGGGCCCTGATTTTTATAGTGAATCAAACCTCCAGGTCGCAATGCTTCCAAGTTGCAGCAAAGCTTGGCTTTGCATACAGAATTTGCAGAGGGAGCCCATATCCACGGGAAAATAGCACAGTGAGCACAGTTCCATATACCTGCATCAGGATTTATGCATGCACTATGTTTAGATATGTTGCTGTCTGTGGACATCAAAATTGTCCGCACCACAGCATCCCTCAGTTTAGGATAGATTTGAGTGTTAGTTAGGAGGGGGGAAATAATCAGTGGTGTAGCATTTTCAATTTTGTAACTTGTTTCTGTAAGTGACGTGGCCAGTAATCGGATAATGCTTGAAATGGAGTGAAATGTATGGAGCCTAATCAGGAAGTATTGGCCCTCATCATTTCTCTGACAGAGGAGATGACTGCAGTTACAAACTGCAAGCTGGTAACTGGTGGAGATTCCTAAAATATGAGATAATTCCTAGAAACTGACCGACATTCTCTGCAGTACATCAAATTCTAGGTCTATGATCTGTAATTGCTTATATACTCTTAAAAAAAGCATCTGGCTGTTCTTAGATTGTCCAGTTTAAGGATGTAGATATTATAAGTGGGAGAGCAGTAGTGACATGTAAGAGTAGCAATTTAGAGGACAAGAAAATATTAAGTCTGTACATTTTGAACATGCCAGTATGCGAGAGGATATAGGAGTCCAACCCATAGCATAACTATACTCTTACGACTGAAATAGTTGCATTTTTGTGAGCATTAACTGTCAAATGGCCAAATTAACTTGAAGCATCCTAGATACTGAATGTTATCTCATGAGTCATCACATTAACATATCAGGGTATTTTTAAACATGGTTCGGTGAAAGAAAAATTCGAATAGTTGGGAGTTTTATACCGATATACAAATTATTATAGATTGTTTTCCAAAGCTAGGCTATAACACTGCAAATAGAACCTCTTCTCTGTGCGCTGTGGGTTAATTATTGCCCAGAGCATTAGAAAACTGTTATTACAAATTAAAATCGCCACTCTCCATGCTGCTGCTGATGGAGCTGTTGAATATTTACATTGTATAGTATTTTGAATGTGGCCTTCAGATAATGAAAATATCTTGGGGGGTGGGGGGAAGTAGGAGAGGAAGATGGTGCAGCTATTCCCATCCTTCTAAAATCATAGAGGTGTTGTCCCTCCTCTACTTGGCTTGGGTAAGGGGGTTTCCCTACAGCTCCTCATTTACATGGGCTATTGCAATGAGAGCTCCCCCCCACCCCCGCTTACATTCTCCTTTAACCACTGTTTACATGGAGTGGTTTCCAATCCATCCAAGGCCTCTAAGTGTCTTGCAAACATGAATGCGTTAGCTTCAGGCAGGCTAATACCGAATGCAGACAAGGAAAGTCACACAGTGAGTGTGTGGTGGAGCTGGGCCAAGAACCTAGGAGTCGTCTGCTAAGGGACCTGGTGATTTCGGCCAAGTCCTCTGCCTTGACCGCAGTGCAGTCCTTTCCTTTTTGTTGAAAATACTTTATCCTGACGTAGAAGTAAATGCCCCCAGAGGGCCATGAAATGCCATTCCTATGTGTGCATTTCCTACAGGACAGCAAAGACTATCACGGCTTCAGGATTCCCTGAATCCTCTTCGCTATCCAAGATACTGTAAGGAGATATGGTCTATATGGTGTTCTTTTCACAGTGTGCCTTAAAACCCCATTTGGGACTCTCTTTCCCCAACAGAAGAGCGTTCGCTAGAATTGATACACAAGAGAGGTTTGATATGAAGTGGTCATATTGAAATGATGCATCAGAAATGATAGTGGGCCAGATTCTCATTAGGATCTGGCCGCTTTGCACCACCCAGACAACACAAAAGAGATGAGTGCTGGATGTAGCTGGCCAGTTGAAAATTCCCCTGGCATGGGAGAACTCTTGGATGGTGTCAAACTGATGGAGCTGACTCCTGCGTCTGTCCAGGCCTTGGGTAGATTGGTGCGTGATCCTTTGAGGGCCACATGCCATTGTTGACAGTTAAGGCAGCCTCTAAGCCAGTGGTCTTCAATTTTTTTTTCTGGGATCCCAGTTGAAGAAAATTGTTGATGCTCGCGACCCAGCGGAGCTGGGGATAAGGGGTTTCGGGCGTGGGGTCTGGGCTGGGGATGCAGGCTCTGGGGTGGGGCCAGGGATGAGGGGTTTGAGGTACAGGAGGGGCTCTGGGTTTGAGGTGCAGGAGGGGCTCTGACAGGCCGCGCCCCACGGTTTGAAAAATACTGCTCTAAGTTATACCGCTCAGACTGGTGCCAGCATAGACAGACCCTCGTAATCAGGCAGCTGTAACGAGCATCTTGCCACCCCTCCACTCTTTGGCACTGAGTGGAACTTGGCTGCAAGAGATAATTTGCCTTGTTGTGGCTATAACGTGGCCTCTTTGCTGACTTTTTGTTTCCAGGTAGTTATTGTTAGCAGGACTTGCCATCTCCCTCCTGAAAGCTATGAACCGCACTGTCTTTCCTGAGGGCACTGGAGTGGATGTGTAACTGTCTTAGCAGCCTTTGATCTGGGTGGCGACTGCTAATGCTGCTGGTGGTATTCGAGAGGGATCCAGACACGCTCAGAAGTTGGCAGGTCTGATCTCGGTTCTCTCTGTTTATCATTTGAGGCACTGATGCCTAATGAACAGAGCAATTGCCTGAGTTCTGCTCCTAACTCTGGTTGCGTGTGCCCTTGGGCAAGTTGCTTAATTTTGCTGTCTCAGTTTACTCCTTGGTAGCATAGGGATGCTGCATTTCGCCTGTGTCGTGTGTGTGTGTGTGTGTCTGGGTGGGATTGTGAGGCTTAGCTGATGTTATGTAAAACATTTCTTTTGAGACCCTCGGATGAAAGACACTATGCAAGTGCAAAGCAATATCATTTGCTTCTTATGTCTGAGTGTGTTGTTTCTATATTAGGTTTAGCCAGGTGGGTGGCTGATGATTTCTTTAGTAATTTGTTGCTATTGCTACTGAAATTGCCAGCAACCAGTGAAATATCCATCCTGGAGAAACTCGTATTTTCCCCAAAACGCACTCTGCATAAATTCCCTGTGCTAAGGGATACAATGTTTATGGGATTCCCATGCCTTATTTATCAAATTGAATAGAAATGGCTGTGTTGTATATTACTGGAGAGAAGGAGATGTTAATGCATTCCTTCCCGATGCACAGATACACCTCCACCATGCTGGGCTTTAAATATGTCCTGTGATGGTTTGTAATGACATTTTCATTTTTGTTTTTTTTCTCCTAGTTGTCGCTTTTTTGGTGGCTTACCATCAAAACAAGCAGCTGATAGGGGAGAAGGGCCTGCTGCCAGGCAAACTGTACTTGCAGAACGTCCAACGGTATTTCAAAGGGAAGATTAACCTGGATACCTTGAGCTATGCCCCAACAATTATCTGGTTCCTGGACTGGTCTGATATGGACAGCATCCTGGACTACCTTGCTGGTCTTGGCTTGGGAATTTCAGCTTGCGTGTTGGTCACTGGATGTGCGAACATGATCCTTATGGCCATTCTATGGATTCTCTACCTCTCGTTGGTTAACGTCGGACAGATCTGGTAGGTTGACAAACTTTCTCCTCTGATTTTCTCTTTGTAATTTCTCACCGTGCATTGTACGGATAAGCTTTTGTGCTCTTGAAAGATGGAGACATGGTAAGTCGTTACATAGGCACGCTGAAAAAAGAACGTACCCTTCAGAAAGGAAATACAGGTTGGCTAACTTGTTATGGGCCAAATTCTGTTGATGCCTGAATCTTACACTGGTGTAACACCATTAATTTTAACAGAGTGCCTCCTGATTTACTTCATTGTGAGTAACAACAGAACCAGGCCAATAACATAACTGTAGTACGTGTTATCCCTGCAGTGGGGTATATTCTTTCCTCACTCTAGCTAGGTAACTCATTAGCTTTGTATGGAGCAAGATTATTCTTTTATTTAAAGCTGAATCAGCGCCAGCCCCATCTCATTAATAGATTATAGCACGTTACCTTTGTGCCTGGTTTAGATAAAATTTAAAATGCTGAACATTTTAAATATAAGGGGCAGGAGGAAAGGATGGTTGTCCATTGCCTGTGCTCTTTAACGATCTCTGGAGGTGTAACTACCAGATTCATTGACTTCTCTGCCCTGCATCCTCCCCTTAATCTGCAGTGTAACTTTATGGGATGTTCTCATTGAAGCAGTGCTGGATAAAATTACAGTCTTAGTAAAAGGTGAGAAAGTACAACAAATCTTGCCAGTCACCCTAAGGAATGATAGTCACCCTGATAAAGCTAAAAACTGCAACCTGTAGTGACCATGGTATAGCCACAGGGTATGACACATCTACCCTAACCGTTGAGCAGTATCTTGTGTACATTCCTTTTTCTTCCTTCCTCTAGCTTGCTCCCAAACTGTGTATGCCTAATTCCTTACCTGACCGGAGCCATTTTGTCCAGACCTGTCTGTGATTGCACATCTCTTCTGTTTAAAGAAAGTGAAAAGAATGGCAGATGTTAAACATCATCCCACTCAGCTTTAGCCCACTTGAGAACCCTTCCACCACTCTGTGCGCAGCAGGGAAATTTGAATAATTAGGGGATCCCCCAATGAGTTAAGTGCACTTCATTCAGCTCTGCAATTACGAAAAGTCCAGAATAAGGCCACAGTGGCATGACAAGGAGTTTCAAGGGGCATCCTTCCATTGCTTCCCCTCCTGAGTTAGTCCAAAAGGGTCTCTGCTCATCTCTAGGCACCTGTATGTCCCTGCTGGCTGTTAGCTTTTTCAGAAGGACTTGAAATGCCATCTGACTCCGATTCTTGGCAGCCATGGGGATTTATGTAATAGTAGCCGCTAAAGCCAGATAGTTTATTTAACTCCCTTGTGACTCTTTTTGTCCAGCTGTAAAAAGGGCATCATCATTACAGCTGCTGCAGAGTTTGGGGGTTGGAAGCTGAGGCTGAGCTCCCTCAAAGTCCTGGGGTGTTTGGTTTTGATTTGCCCTATTAGGAGAGGAAGGGGCTAGAGAGAAGCTTGAGATCCAAATGTCATAGAATCATAGAATATCAGGGTTGGACGGGACCTTAGAAGGTCATCTAGTCCAACCCCCTGCTCAAAGCAGGACCAATCCCCAATTTTTGCCCCAGATCCATAAATGGCCCCCTCAAGGATTGAACTCACAACCCTGGGTTTAGCAGGCCAATGCTCAAACCACTGAGCTCTCCCTCCCCCGAAATCATGTCCTGCAGATTGGATGGGTTTTCAGGTGTGGGGCTGGTCCCTCACTAATGTTACTCCATCCTCATGAGGAGCGTCACGAGGCATAATTCATTAACGTCTGTGAGGCGTGCAGGCGCCATGTGAGCGGCAGCCTCTTTTTACCTTGTTGTCTTGATTTATCAGAATGAACCTGTTCGGCTTGTTCCATCTCGTGCAGCTACCCAGTCATGCTTGCTCCTCATGTCCCTTGCTCCGAGCCACTTCCGCCAGTAATAAGCATGTTCAGAGGAGAGGTGTGGCCTCTTCTTGGCAGGCGTTAGAGGTGTAGCAGTCTCGCCGAGCTGCTAACTTTCTGCCAAAAATAAATCCTGCTGCAATCTGTGCCCGTGTAACTGCTGCTGAGGGGCTACTGTTGGGGTTTTCTAGTCTTTAAAGGCAAGGGAGGGTGATGATGTGCATGGATGAGAGGCGGGGACTTTTTTCCCCAGTGATGGATGGGGAACCACAACCGCTGCCCAGCAGACCGTATCCAAATGTCTCTTCCTGAGTGGGTGGGTGTAAGGCTCGGGAGTTCATGGCCAAGCTTTAGGTCCCTTTGTAACTCGAAAGACAATGAATCATCTCACGGGAATGTGAGCCAAACCCAAAGTTTGCATTCTGTGAATGCTGTGGTTTGAAGGAATTGCCTCCTGATTTTTGAGATAGGATTGTACTTTGCTTTGTTTTGCTAGTTCATTTGGAGCTTGTAAGTTACCCTGTCGGACACAGGTAATTTATGGCATACGGTAGCATGTTCTGAGTTGAATGGGGGCGGGGAGGAAAATAGGTGTTGCCTCAGTTTCATCTCAGCTTAGTTGTGGCATGAAATATATTAAGCAGGAAATTGGGCTGAGGTTGTAGAGGGGTGGGGGAAATCAAAGTGACCCAATGCTGCAGTTCATCCAACCATGGTTGCATTTTTCATTAGCTCCTCTGCAATGGGTCGCTGCGTGGTCAAGACCATATTATCATTGTGCATACACTGTGACATTCAATTCCACAGGGAAGTAGATGCTGGGTGCCTGGGTGCTTACAATGCAAAAGAGGTCTGGGAAGGGGGGAATGAATTGATTTCCCCTCTCGCCCCTCCCCTCCCCCCCAAGACGTGAAGAATTCTTGGGATGCACTCGATAGACCTGTGCCTTCTGAAATTAAATGGATTTTGCCTTTGACTTCAGTGGGAGCAGGAGCAGGCCTTAAAACTGCAGGTAGCCGAGTGTATTAGCTCTTTTTACAAATAAATACCTGTTTGCTCTTTGTACACCGTTGCGGAGTCACTGTTGCTTCTTGTGGCCCTTTGTGACTTGGGTGGGCCCCGCAGTGGCCCTGCCTTAGTTTTCCCTCTTGGGCTTGGCCGTTCAGCTAAGCCATTAACAAAGCCCACTCCTTCAGGGGGACACAACTCCAAAACCAACTCTAAACACAGAGTCTGTGCCCCAGTCTCTCGTTCCCGAGGGGCCTCTTCCCTCCTCTGATTCAGGTCTTTTCTGCCCACCCTCTGGGCTCAGCTGTGCCCTTCCCAGGCTCCTTTTTGTCTCTCCCCTCAGCCTCTCTTAGGCTCCTTCAGATTGCTCCCTGCTCTCTCCAGAGTAGCCACACCCAGGCCTTCCTGCCTGGGATCTTCCATGGGGCTTTGTCTGCCTTATGCTCTCACTCTACCGCTGGGCTTCCTTCCTCAGATGCCAACCCTGCACAGTTGGGGTGGCGTGGGGCTATTGGAACTGGGCTGACTGGCCCAAGGCCTCTGGCCCTTGGTGGGGTAGGATTCCCTGTTTCACAGACAAATAGTGAAATTCAGGGATTATTTTAGGGTGACTAGGTGTGTGAGTGGCACTGGCATCTTTTCATGTCTGGGGTGGCCTCCTGTCAGGTATGGGGCAGAGTGCAATGCAGTCCCAGGCAGCTCATGTTTGGTTATACACACACAATGTCTCTCATTTCTGTGCCAGCGTTACTTGTGTGCCACCGAAATATGGTGTCTTCACAATTTTTTTTAAAAACTAAATAATTCAGAAATAAACAACCGTGAAACCGAGGCTATAGACAGTTATTTGAAATAGAGGAAGGAACCTCACAGCATGGATAATTTTTGTGTCCCCTGCCCTCATTTTAGGACATGGGGACACACTGCGTCTCACCCTTGGGGCTTGGCAGGTTGTGGGATGTTTGGGGGGTTGATGAGATGCTTTGGGGGAGAATCCAGAGATTCTAAGTTGGACCCTTCCATGATTCTTCTCCCAAGATTTATGTCACCAGGCCCCCCCCCCCCCCCCACATCGGAATTATGTGACAGTGCCTCAAAGAGGCTTTTTCAGGGTACGAAGAAACAGATTATTCCATAATTGCCCATTATGGTGTCTCTAAAGCATCTGGTACTGACTGTTATCAGAGACAGGATACTGGGCTAAGACAGGCCAGTAGTCTGATCCGGTCTATCAACTCCTATGAGATTGCTGATTGGGAAGGCATTTCAAGGGAGATATGGGGTTTTAAAGAGAGATACAATTTGCTGCTTCTTTACGCCAGCAAGGGACAATTTATTCTTTTTATGTTTTTTTTTTTTTTAAATTTTAATTTTAAATGTGTCTATTTGTTTTGGGCTGAAGTCTTCAGATATCCGACGCTGTTGACTGAGTGACTCTTTCAACTGCTGTCCAGCTGGCTTGAGCTCTGTAGAGAGAGGAAGCTTCAGTAGAGTAACTGTCTCTTTGAAAATCAGGAAGGCATCGGCTGCATGCACGAGGTATATTCGACTTCCACTTCTTTGAAATACAGTGGCTGGAGAATAGTGTTCTGTTCCAGGGGAACCCTGAACTTTGCTATGACAACACCATGAAGAAAGAGTTAAAGGCCTTTGCCTACTGTATAAAAACCGATCATAGTTTGGTAGAAACGGCTGATCCCAAAGGAGGAGGAGAGGGCCAGACTGGTGTCTCAGGAAGTTGGTAATAGCAATAGGAAATGGCGTCCATCCTCGTGGGGGACAGCTGTCCAATGCCAGTGACGGTCTCTGAAAATGGTGGGTGGCTTGTGTGAAATGAATTGATGGGTCTCAGTCCGGTTCCTAGAGGATGGCCAATGTTGTCAGACAATGGGCGGACTGTTGGTGGTCTAGGCAGAGAGGCCGAGGAATGACTATGCTGTTGAAAACTTGACTTCCCTCTGGGCCCTAGAGGTGGTCTCTCCGGGATAGAGTTCAGGCCATGGGGTGTGGGAGAAGCTTGTATTGTAAGTAGCTGTGCTGTGCTGTCCAGTGGGAGCAGAGTTCCAGGGCTCTGAATCTGGCATGTTACTGGCACTGCATCCACTTGAAATTAATCTCTGTCCAGGTTCACATGCAACGTGTAACATGTATATGAATAAAATAAGTGAGCATGTAGATGTCAGGGGGGGAGGGATAGCTCAGTGGTTTGAGCGTTGGCCTGCTAAACCCAGGGTTGTGAGTTCAATCCTTGAGGAGGCCATTTAGGGATCTGGGGCAAAAATTGGGGATTGGTCATGCTTTGAGCAGGGGGTTGGACTAGATGACCTCCTAAGGTCCCTTCCAACTCTGATATTCTATGTCGGGTTTAAGACTTAATCTAATTTTTGGCTTCTGTTACTTCCTGGAACTCTGCCACTATTCTAGTCTCAACCTGAAGCTACTGACGCTGCTGCTTAGGTTTGACGCCTCTGCTCACTGTTGGGTAAGCTGCCTGTGATTGGATTCCCAGGATAAGGATTACTTTAATGAAGTGTTTGGGTTTTAAAATCACACATTGACCTGGAACTAAATATTTAACTTTGTCAGTGTGCTATAGGTGCTCCTATGATATTTGTGGACCATCTCTGATATGACGCACTTTGTGTGTTTAGTTCCCAAACCTAGTGTTCACAGAAACCGATGTGTTAATCTCAGTGGTCGTCAAATGTAGAACCAAGAGTGAATCCTTGCTATATTTAAAAATTGATCCTGATATGGTACCTTTATAATTATAGTCACTTTGGTAACTTTGCAGGTTAATGTGTACATTCTACTGTTACCCTGGAATAATTCACTAGTATCGCTGGGTGTGTTGGGAATGTTCATGGTAGTAGCATGGGTCACTCTCATATCCAACGCTCAAAGAGCTCTTAAAAGCACTTTTTTGTGTGTGTGTCTGTTTGTTTTTCCCTCTGGCATGCTTTGAATTCATCCTTTGAAATGGAATGAAGCTGATCAGAATCTAAAAAACTGCCAGTGAAATGCAGGATGAAGTAGTTGACTCATGAGTTGGTTGGAGAGCCCCATGTTGAATGTTTTTAGTATCCCCCATTGTCTTTAATGGTACAGCGTATCCCTGGTTTCAGGGATATGCTGCACAGTTAGTTCTTGTTTGGAAAAAAATAAAAAGCTGTTTAAACCAGCTAAAGAATCCGAAAAAGTGTGTGTGTATGTGTGTGCGCGCAAGGAAACCCCTCAAAATCTTCTTTCCTTTCTTTGTGGCCGCCACAAGTCCCAGCTCTCTATATTCCATCATTTGAAGAATGCTGCTGCCCATATTCATTATATTGGTAAACAAGGAGAAGAACCGGTCACTAATACAGAGCGATCTGGATCACTTGCTAAGCTGGGTGCAGGACTCTGGAAAAGACTTGGAGGTGTGTGTGTCCCAGTGGGTTGTCAGCTGAACATTATTAATTCTCAGTGCTATGCTGTGACCACAAGAGCTAGTGTGATCTTTGCAGTATAAACATGGGAATGTCGAGTAGGGGTAGAGAGGTTGTATGACATCTGTATTTGGGCACTGGTGTTTACCAGCGGCGCTGGAATATTTATGTCCAGTTCTGGTGTCCATATTTCAAGAAGGATGTTGAAAAATTGGGGAGAGGGTTCAGAGAATGATTAAAGGTTTGGAAAACATGCCGTGTAGTGAAAGACTCAAGGAGATCAATTTGTCTGTCAAAGAGAAGGTTGGGGTGTGACTTGATCAGAGTTATAGAAATTTGATTAAACGACTCCTCAGTTTAGCAGACAAAGGTATAACAAGATCCAATGGCTAGACATTAAAGCTAGACCAATTCAGACTAGAAATAAGGGGCAAATTTCTAACAGAGTATTTAACCACAGGTAAAAACGTACCAAGAATTGTAATAGATTCTCCGTTACTGGACATTTTAAAATCAACACTGGACATTTTTGTAAAAGATCTGCTCTAGCTGGAACATAGCTATTCGGCTTAAAGAAGGAACTAATTTAGGGAAAACCTATGGACTGTGTCATGCAGGAGGTTGGACTAAGTGATCACAGTGGTGCCTTCTGGCCTTAAAAATCTATGACTCTTGCACACTTTAGACCAATGGTTCTTAACCTTTACTGCAGCCTGCACCCCTTTGGTTCTCAAAATATGTTCTCGCACCCCTTGTCAAAAATCGGTGAAGTAGGTCAGTTCTTTAAACCTAGATATATCATAACTATAGAACGAAAGAGAGAATTATATATTTATTTTAATTTCTCAGTAAAATTAAGAATACATGAACTATTGCACACTTTTTTTAAGTTTACCAGCTCAGTGACTCTTCTGCTGTTGCTTTTGTTCAATGATGTTTGAGAAATGAGGACCTTCTTTTGAAATAGCCACACGCATGTCATCTCTCGCATTTAGGCAGTTTCTGGCCTTTGTTTTCATGTGTAAGAGTGATGAAAATCCTATCTCACACAAGTATGTTGTTGCAAATGGCACAAGGATCTCCAGCACTGTCTTTGCCAGTTGTGGAAATGGTGCAAGTTGAGCACACCAGAAATTCTCAAGCTTCTTTGTCTCAAACTCCATTCGGATTTGGCCATTGGTTCGTAATTCGATGAGACCATCTTTCATCAAATCACTATCATGGATGAAATCCAGGTTAAAGAGAAATGGATCCAGTATCCATTTCTTTGCCACATCAAGATCTCCAGTGGAAAAATATCCTTGGAAAGAGTCACTCAACTGTTGCAAATGCTTTGTCGCTTCAATTGTGATGGTCATTCCTTCATTTTCCAAAACAACTGTTTCTTCAAGGAAAGAGTCTAGACCTATAGAGAGACAGATCTGATATAGAGTCCGTGTATATGTAGAGTCTGGAGTTGGAAAGGGAGTTGTTTAAATCCAGTTCGCTCTTTGACTGATTTCTGAGCCACGTGGAGAAGCTCAGAGAACATTCATTTTCATCCCGCATCTGGTGGGAGGATCCTGGATGTCCACTGAAGGATCAAGGTGATAAAAAGAAGGGGGAAAACAAATGGGAGACCACAAGGGGCTTCATGTATAGAATTCTGATGAGCCCCCCCGGAGTGAAAACTGAGCCCTGATCATTGTGTCAGCCTCCCAGCCCTTAATGGGGTACAGCCCAGAACTGTCTGCCAGTCCATCTGCCAGAAGATACAAGACTGATTAAAGTCCTGCATAGGTCAAGTGTTTTTTAATGAGACTTAAAAACCACAAAACTCTCATGACAAAAAAGCCTTTCTTCTTTTTCTGTTATGACGGCCCTTCAAAGAATGGCAGTTTTAACTGCAGTTAAATTACATGCCCCTGAGACATGCTTTTATGACCTGCGTTATTACTGTCCTTGTAACTAGGCCCTAATACTAAATCAAAAGCCATTAATATTATACCCAATCAGCTAATGATGACAAAACATTGGGTATCTGGGGCCAGGACTAAAGGAGTCACGTCCTCTTCACCTAAACCCCGGCTAAATATTACAGCATCTGCATCTACTTGGAAACCATCTGGCATAGTGGCTCCAAAGGGCAGGTGAGTATGAATCAAATTGTATTTACTCTACTAACAACCTCAGGGGTTTGTACAGTAGTGCCGGGCAGCTCAGTTTCATACTCTCGCGTGGAAAAAGGTGTGCTGCCTGGTCTTCTGCTATCCCAAGTATTTGTTAGCAGTAGCTCCATCAATATTTCCACGGGGAGGAAGACACTGAAAAGAACATTGTAGCTACGCAGTGCTGTAACATTTTATTGATTGGCTTGTAGAACATACTCCCTTGAGTTCTTGGACTCTTTGTCGCCTCAGTTTCTAAAGACGACGAAAAAAAAAAGGAATAGAATTTGGAATGCCATATAGCTGTTATAGCAAGTATCTTACTAACTGTATCCCAGAATTAGACAATACACTTATCTTCTCTCTCTTATCTATTATTTTAATTTTGAAAGAGACACAGGTAGAGGAGAGAGAGAGAGAGAGAAAGTGGTTTGGAGATAAGATCTGAAAATATACGGCGAATAAATGAGGAAGCACAGAGCGATGGATAGGAGGCCAGTGCTAGATTAGTTTAAGGGCTTGTTTACATGGGTAAAAGGTATTCCAGAATAGCTTTCCATGTGGACACTGCTCTGGAATAAAAGTGATTTTATTCTAGAATGTTTGGAAGCAAATGAATTACTCTGGAATAAAAATGACTTTTATTCCAGACTAGCATGTCTCCATGGGGGGGAGCTGTTCTGGGACAACTATTGAAACATCACTTATTCCACAATACCTATTCTGGTCAATATATCCACACAGATGCGCTTTAATGGAGGTAGCAGGGAAAGGGGCCACAGGAGAGAAGATTTCATACGGTGTGCTGCAGCAAGTTCAGAGAGGTTCTTAAAACAGCCAGGGCAATTTTAGATCTTGGGAAAAAAATGGTACTGATAATTATAGATGAAGGATGGAGGAGGCAGGGGGAAAGGTGCCTGCTGTCATCTGGAAATCAGTGATGATTTTGTTTTCTTCCAGATCATTGATAAAAGTTTTAAATAGAGTAGAGCCACGATCTGCTGTCTGTGGGACTCCATTAGAAACACACCCGCTCAATGAGGATTCCCTGCTTACAGCTACATTTTGAGACCTATCATTTAGCCAGCATTTAATCCATTTAATGTGTTGATTTTGTGTCATTTTAGTTTCTTTATCAAAATGTTGTGCGGTACCAAGTCAAATGCCAATTACATCAACACTATTGCCTGTATCAAGCAAACTTGTCATCTCATGAAACAAAATATCAAGTTAGACCAGGTCTCTTTCCCATAAACCCATTTTGCCTGGGATCTGACATGCCTATAGTATCCCATGAACCCGGTCCTGCCGAGAAATGAGTCCACATCTTTGCTTGGCAGTGCAGAGAAATGTGGAGCTTGACGGACCTTTGTTGCACCTGTGTGTAATTATAGTAACTGGGACACCACCCTTTTAACAGAAACTTTGACCAACGCAAACGGTTTCTGTGTAAATGACAGTGTTCCTGGTTTTACATACAGTATTCCATTTGTGAAGATTAATTGCACTTTTTCCCTTTTACTATCTTGAGGGGATGAATTGCAGACGCAGAGATTTTATGCTAACGTTAGCTTTTCATGTTTGTCTGCTGTGGGGTACAACATCTGAAGATTTTGTTAACCAGGTGTGATACTCTGACAAGTGTGGCTGTTAATTAATACAGCAGCTCCATTTATTTGCCTGAGAGCTTATTCTGAATAAAAGAAAATTGTAAATGTAATAAACAAGCCAATATGCTATAGAGTTTAGAGTGAGATAAATCAAGATGAGACTTCAGCACTGTTTAGGATTATAAAACTGGATGATTAGATTATTTTATCTTGCCTCTTTGATCAGGTAGTGGGAACGAGGCCTCCTTTGTATTGGAGATCAAAACCAAAGATGAACAAAATTAAAAGGACGTGCAAAAAAATGTAACTTATCTTCTCAGTCGTCGACTCCTGGGGAAAATGAAGTTTCCAGTTACGACTCTGGTCATGCTGTCTTTGAATTTGAGGAACGCAGCTGCATCATTAAACACAGTAGCACCATCGCTAAATTAATCCGGGTTTCTGCTGCACGCTCTGAGACAGGGATGGAGAGAATTGAAGGAAGGCTGAGGGAGGGGTTGAAAACTGTTCTCTCCCCTCTGTCAAAAGTGACTTCTTGGGCGAAGGAGACTGGTTGGTTGGTTGAAAACTGAAACAAAAAAAGGAATGCATTGTAGGTGAAAGCAGAGAAATGGCATTGTACAAAGTGTGAAACAATACTGTGGATTTTAATATTTCCTTCCGTTCGAGGATCTCAGAGTTCTGCAAGGCATAAACAGAGCCTCGTAACATTCCATAAATATTATGCCCCTTTTTATCAATGGGGAGCCTGAGGCACTGAGGGCCAATCTTCATGGTGCCACTCAGAAAATTGGTAAATTAATTAAAGATGTGAAGTCAAAGTGCATTAATCCCCTGTGTGGATGCTCTTTCAGAAGTGAAGTGGCCCTCGTTCACTGTTGCTTAACCCTTTCCTGAGTGTCCCCCGTGTAGACGAGTCCCGAGAGTTCGTGAGCCATGCAGGAAATCGGTGGTAGAAGTAGGAATAGAATCCTCACACCTTGACCCTTGTGCCCTGACTATCTTTTACATTCGGGAAGACACTTTCACTGCAGGGGTGGGAGGTGTGTGTTTGTCCACTGACTTGTTTTGACCTTGGACAAACCGTTTCATCCATTTGTGCCTCAGTTTACCCTTCTGCCAAGTGGCAGTAAGAATGCTTACCAGTCTCACAGGAGCACTGGGCATCTTCATATTAGTAAAGCGCTTTTAGGCCCTCATAAAAAATACTCAAGAAATGCAGATGATTAATACGGTGTGTAACTTCTGTATGTGCTTTTACAAAGTGTTCTTGCCCAGAGATTTTGCTGAATTTAAAATTCAATTAAAAGCCACATGTTATTTTGACGACTGTATTTGAAATTATTTGACTCTTGTTAGGGGCCTTACATATTTTTAAGTAAGCTTTATTACAGCTTGGCTCGGTCTGTTTTTCTAGCTCTCAAAAGTATCCCAACAACAACAACAACAAAAGTTGAATCTTGCTCTTTTATCTGCTCTTTGCTTTGGCAATAAACCTCAGGAATTTCTTTGTTATTAAGGATTGCTGTTTGACATCCCCCCTTCTCCTCTCCCCTGAAAAAAAAGAGAGGATAATCTCTAGAAACTTAAACCGAAAGTTAAAGGATCTCAGGGGGTCATCCTTCCTGTAGAGGAAGCTGGTTTTGGCACTTCCTACTCATACAGAAAAGAGCGAGCGTATCAGTTTCAAAGAACGTTGTGAGCAGTTGATATGACATACTAATGAAACAAAGATTATTACCATGTGACGCTATTGCTTTGCAATACAATTGGGAGCTAATGATGGTAATGAAAAACAGGTTTGCATTGGAAAGATAAAAATTTAACGATGGCTGATGTCAGTCATAAATCAGTTAATATTTTACCCGAAACGTCAAGTTTTCCCCTCCCCACTCCTGTCATTTTGGTATAATCAACCATCCTTTAAAATGGGAGCGTTGCTTATTTATATGTTTGCACAGCACAATGGGACTCCGATCCTGATAGGTGCTAGTGTCGTACGAATAAAAGATAATGCCTTTGAATTTTAGATATTTAAGTGTTGGGGATTTCCAAGCAAAGAGAATACCTCAAAACAAAGGGGGGTGGGGGAGGAATCAATAAGTAACATTTAATAGAATAAGAAGACTAGGAAATTAGCTGTTTGTAAATAATTTAGGTTGTGATTTTCAAAGGTTCCTAGAGGGTTAGGAACCCAACTCCTATTAAAAGTCAATGGGATTTATGCACCCAGCACCCTTCAGATCTTCAAAAATCCCTGCTTATTCTATGATGGTGAAATGGTTTGAAAAAACAGGTAGAAGTGACATTTACCAATGGGGCAAATTCGTCCATAGTGTGAGCTAGTCTATGACGTTGGGCCAGATTAGCTCAGGACTGAAAGAGCTTTTGTTGGTAGGAGAAGAGTTATCAAATGTCATGCTGTATGGTGGAAACTGTTGGTCGCAGGGATCAAAGAGAAATTCATTCCCCCCCTCCTTTTTTTGTTCAGTTATCAAGGTGCTGTGTTGTTTTTTCTTGGCCTTCTGTTAGATTTAAGTTTGCATTAGGTCTAGTTATTGGCTACCGCCATGCATAAAATGCTAGAATTAATACACCTATTATCAGATCAGATTAATACACCTATTATCAATTTGTCTATGTAAATACAAATATTTAAAAAACATTTGTGCCAGTGCGTCTCATGTTATTGTATGATACTCCAGGAAATTACAATAATTCTGCTAGGGCCACTGGTTTTAGAGCAATTAGTGTCCTTTTCAGAGGGCTGAAGGGTTAATACTGTATAAAAACATCAAGGATTGTGTGAGCCTGCATTTTTTAATCTAAAAATGTCTTAAATGAAATTCTTCTCTTCCTTTGATTTATAGTATTGTTGGTAAAATAGATAGTTTAGGCTTTACTTAAATTAAAATTACCCACAGGTCACCAAATTAAATTAATAGGCAGCAGGTTTAAAACAAACAAAGGGAAGTATTTCTTCACACAATGCACAGACAAGCTGTCGAACTCCTTGCCAGAGGATGTTGTGAAGGCCAAGACTATTACAGGGTTCAAAAAAGAGCTAGATAAATTCAAGGAGGATAGGTCTATCAATGGCTATTAGCCAGGATGGGCAGGGATGGTGTCCCTAGCCTCTGTTTGCCAGAAGCTGAGAATGGCCTACAGGGGATGGATCACTTAATGATTACCTGTCCTGTTCATTCCCTCTGGGACACCTGGCATTGGTTGCTCTCAGAAGACAGGATAGTGGGCTAGATGCACCTTTGGTCTGACTCAGTATGGCGGTTCTTATGTTTTTATGCTTTAAAGGTTGTGTTGGAGTAAGAGTAAGCAAAAATCTGTTTAAAAAAATCATTGACTCATCAGTTAGTAAGTGCTCTGGATATCTTATATTGTATAGCACCTATCTTTATATAATGCACAATGTCAATATCTATGCTAGAAAACTCTGGCATTTCCAGGGACTGTTTAGATACCTGGAATGCGTGTAAAAATACTTTGTGTCCATACATAAAACTGCTCCAGATGTTCCAGTACTGGTATGACTGCATTGGATACTGAGCATTGCAGCTGCTTTAGGGGAGTTGGTCCTCCCAGAACGACACCGTGATGCTCCTGACAGCAATGAGTACTGTGTATGTTTACATGTAAACTTCTCCAGTCACCTGTTTGAAAATTTGAGCTTATATCCATTTTATCATGTTGTCTTAATCTTTAGCACTTCTTACCTAAATGCCAAATCTATTGGCTGTCTAATATTAAGAAGTGGTGTTGTCCCAGAGTATTAGAGACAAGGTGGGTGAGGTAATCTATTTTATAGGACCAATGCAAGTTGTCTCTGTAATATTAAGAAAACACAAAGGAGGTTGGTGATGTATATCAGTTGCTTAGCTTCGTAAAAAGCACAGGAAAATAACTTTATGTAACTTGATGCACTGGTCTCAACGGCAGTGTTAGTGAAAAACACGATTTTTGTTGCACCCCTTTTATTTTAAATTTAATTGATGAAAAGAATGAATAGAACATCAACAAAAGGGAGTGGTGGTGGTAGGGGGTCACACATCAGGGAAGGAGTGGCTTTTATTATATAGATTTTTGTGGCATATACAATGTTCTAAATTCTATCCACACATGGAAATACACACTGTCTCTTCCTCAGTGTGTTTACAGTCAAAGAAACTTATCAGAAGATTGCATGGTTAATGGGAAGGTCAGAGGAGGAATTTTTAATTTCGTATTATGTTGCACATCTAATTTTCAGCTGTATCCAGTATGTTGGTTTGGGTATTGATTCCACAGCTGAACGACTTAAGAAAAGAACAAATAATGTTTTTAATGAATGCTTTTAAAAAGTTGTAACTTGCCAAATACCTTCATGCAGACAGTGCAGCCCAGCATATGTTCATCTTGCTTAACTAATCTAACTTTTTGGAGCTTCCTGATGGCTTGTGGTTGGAAAGAAGGTTAATGCTCTGATTGGTACAGATTAAAAGCAGTCAAGGGTTAGGGGAGTGTCCAAGCCCTCTACAGAATCTTTGTATTCACTAATTTTTTTAAGGGCCTGATTCTGGAAACTCTTACTACTGAGAGCAAGCTCATTAGCTAGCCTGGCACTACTTATAAGAGTAAATATTTGCAGGGTCAAGACATGTTATTTGATGAGCGCTCCAGAAATATTTGAATAAACGGAAGTCCTCTCTCTGAGAATGAGTAGAGTCAGGCCCCCTGGGACAAGCCCCCATAATCAATAGCAGAAGGTATATGGAAACGTATAGTACTTTCAGAATAAGGAATTGGAGTCTTATAGAACTTGAATGTGGAAGAAACCAAAAGGGTCATATAGAAACTACCGTAAAACCTACAGAACGTGGTAGAAAATGATAGCCTTTCTATAGGCTTGTATTTAACAGGGAATTATATTCCGTCTATAGGATTGTTTAAAAACAAAACCATAGGAAGGTTGTTCTGTGAAATTCTAGATGACTTTACATAAATCCTGGAGGTTCAAGGAAGACTTTATTTAAGAATAAAACAAGGAACAGACAGCCAGCCAGGCAGAATACGTCTGCCAAGCAGGGTGTCAACAGGTGGTGTAGGAAGCTTTCCGACTGCTATTTTCTATATGAAAGCTGAACTCCAACGTTTCTGTCATCTCTGTCTTCCCTGACCATGTGTGTGTGCATGTGAACAGATACACCCAAAAATACTCTAATAGAACTGACCTTTTGTTTTAGGGCTTCAGCGTATTTAAACCAGCAACCTTTTTGTTTTTTCTCCACCACATATCTGTTTTCACTTGCTGTGCACAATTTTGCCCTTTGAGTTGTCATCTCTCTCAATAAGCGCGGTGATTTCCATAAAAGTAGGGCAGCCCGATCCAGCTCCCATTGAAGTCAGCGGCAAGGCTCCTATTGATTTCAGCGGGAGTCAGATCCAACCCAGAGTGGGGAAAAGTTTGCAATACTTCCTTTCATTCTCCCTCTTTGCTTCCTGCATCGGTGTCACATTTTGTGCGTTTGATTCATAGTCCAGCTTCAAGCAGGATTCCACGGGCTGCCATTTCAGTGCCTGGTTTTGGCACTGGAACAGTCTAACCAAAGCTGACTTCATTTGAATTTGGCTACTTCTGCAGCTGCCTAAGCCAGGTCCCATAACAACTCTTAGCTTTGGAAATGAGCATAGACAGAAGCCTTGGCTTACACCAGCTTTCAGTTAGGTAATTCAATTTTTGGTTGACTTTTAACCAAGTTTAACCTTGCTTTGCAAGGGGACAATACAATGGTACATTGCCCCTTTCAGTGACTATGGGAACTGATAGAGAACTTTGTGAAAATGCCGTCATTTAGAAATTTCATATAATTGTTTAAATAGCCAAGATTGCTCCATTAGGTGGCATGTCTCAGTTTGCCAGAAGGCTTTGTGGAGTCCCTCTTCTTTCCAATCCCTTTTAACTCTCCCTTGTCAGTACCTTTTCCACCACCATGAGAAAGAGAGAAACAAACTTTAATTTTCAAGCTCGCTTTCTAAAATATAGCTCTCCATTTAAATGTGGATGTTGTGATTACAGAGCTCAGCCTCCCAGCTTTTAGAGATCTGTGACCACAATAAAATGAATCCAGAAACCAAGACAAGTGGTTTCACTTATTACCATTCTAGCTTATTTCCTCCCCCTCCTCCCCACGACCGCTGTGGAATACTAAGGCTTGGCAACAATTGAAACCAGCTCTCAAAGATGTTACTTACCCCACGCTTTTGACTTAATGATGCATCCTAAATTAATGAAGAACTGGAGTGGTTCCGTTGTTATCGCTTTGATGGATTGTCGGCTTTTGTGGCTTTCAAGTGTATAACTTGAGGTTACTTTAATCATTACTTTTTGCAGTAATGCCTAAAGGCCCCACTACGGGATCAGGGTCCCATGGTGCTTGGTGCTGTACATGCACACGCAGTGAAAAGTGAGTCCCTGCCTCAAAGAGCGGACAGTCTAAGTTTGAGAAGAGACAATGCGGGGAGCTCAAACTAATAGTGAGTTTATGATATACAAGTATTCATCATGCTACAGTCCACTGATCCATTGCAATGGGTACTTCTGCCTGCTTGTGGCCAGAACTGTCTGTCTGTTTGTCACTGTTAGTGGGGAACGCTCTGTCCCCTGAGGTAGCCTGCAGTTTTAGCTGTCTCCCTGGCGGCAGGTAGACCAGCCAGCCTTCCCTGCTGCCACGCTTTTCGGAAGGAAACTCCAACCTTTATTTCAAAGCTCTGACAAAGGCTTCTGCTCAGTTGTGCATCTGTCTAATTCCCAAATGGGGCCCAGGGCTGCGTTTGCCTTTTGGGGAGACTGGGCCTCAGCTCCGCTTCCCCCTTGGGAGCATTTGCAGCAGCTGCTGCCCCTGCCGTGGTCAGGGTGTGCTGGCTGGCTCCCACCAGAGGTAAAAAGAGAGGTTCGATGGAGTGTTTCGCTGGGGAGCTAGGCAGTCTCCGTGGGGATCCCTGCTTGTATCAAGGCTGGGGCCTTCAGGAGAAACAAAGGCCCATCTGGCCTGGGTGGAACTAATGCAGTAACTCAGGGTCTTCTGAGGCATCCACCCATGAGCCCCAGGCCAGCTCCTTCTTTGAGACCCCCCAGACGGGGCCCATGTGGGGGGAAGGGAGACAAGGATTTGCCACTGGAAATGTCTCTGGAGCAATCTCTGTACCTGATTTCACTTCCACCTCTGAAGCAGGATTATGGGGACAAATTGAACCTCAGCAGGAGGATTCGTCGTATGTCCGGTCCGTTAAAATAGACCCCCCCAATAGCTGCCCTCTCCAATCAGGCCCTTTTTTGATGTTGGGAGATTTGTCTGCTGAAATCCCCTGTACGGCCGTTTTTAATTCAGATCCGACTGCACCCGTTCTCAGAATTAAATTCAGGAAATTTTCTTCCTTCTGTTTAGCATCAAAGTCGAGTCCTTAGGAGCAGAGAAGTCATGTCTCTTTTTATTGAGAACTGCTAGGTGGCCACATGGCCATCAATACATAGATTCACCGGATTCTACATATTGGTGTTCCAGAAGTCTTCTGCGTGGCTTTGTGCCCAGGAGAAGGTGGAGGACATATAATATACCTTGTTTTCGATGACAATATTTCAGGGATGATCCTGTTTCTCACCCTGGAGGCAAACTGCTCTGAAAACCCCACTGGATGTGGGATAATGCTTTTTCCATTCCACTAGTATCTCTGGAGGATGTTAAACAGAAGCTACTAAAGTTAGACATTTTTTAAATCAGCAGGTCCAGGTAACTTGCATCCAAGAGTTTTAAAAGAGCTGGCTGGGGAGCTCACTGTTAATGAGTTACTTTCAGTAAGTCTTGGAGAACTGGGGAGGTTCCAGAAGACTGGAAGAAAACTAATGTAAAAAAGGGTAAACAGGATGACTAGGGTCATTATGGGCCTGTCAGCCTGACATTGATCCCAGGCAAGATAATGAAGCAGCTGATACAGGACTGGATCAATAAAAAACCAGAGGAGGGTAATGTAATGAAAATCAACATGGGTTTATGGAAAATACATTGTTAAAGTGACAGGATTATTTTTTTGATGAGATTACACATTTTGGCTGAGTTTGCAAATCTTTGCTTCCAGATTGCCTCACCTTCTAATTAGATGGTGAGGGGTCTGATGCTAATAGCAGTGAATGGTAACTACTGAGTGATACCATGTAGAAGCAGAGTACCTTTACGGAGTGGAGACAGGTGACCTTTGCTGCATAATCATTCATTTCCAAGAAAATGCTTTGGGAACCTCAAACCTGTTCCTGAAACTACCCTTTCTTCTATGAATATTAACCAGTGCTTCCATTACTGAAGGTCTCCATCACTGGATAGGTCTTAGTATTGCTGAAGGTTAGTCAGGTTTATATATGTAAACAACAAAAAAATAGTTGGAAGACTGAGCAATTTCCAAGTAGCTATCCAAATAATTTGTTTTGTATGGAAAATGTTACATTTCCAAGTTCACTGAATTCTAGCAACAACATATGTATAAATAGTGGAATGTGTTGTTTTTTTATGAATGTTTTCATCTGAAGCAAATTTAATTAAAAACATGTTCACTACCCTTTCATTTTTGCGTTCCATGAATATTGCAGCACTGAAACTTAATTAGCACAATTTTAGCTCAAATATTTGCTTAAAAGTTAATTTTGATTGTATATTTAATTGTAAAAGTCACAATTTACCATTTTGCATTGAAATATGTACCGGTAGTTCACATTCTGTTGGCTAATGACATAATTCATCCAGTTAGGGAACAGAAATATAATGTGATTTATGTAATCCATACACCATGGACTGAAAATAGTATGTTGAGTTTGTGAAATTCCCAGTTCTGACAATCTGCAGACCCAAAATGATTCACTGTTGCAATTTGCAAAACCAAACCCACACTTTTACTCAACTCTCTCTTTCTGTAATCTGGTTTTATTAAACGTTTCTGCCAAATTCGAAGGGAGGCTATGGGGAGAGAAAACACTATTTAAAAATAGTCCTATTTACTGTGTGTTGGTAAGGAGGAGTGTTTTTCAAAAGCATAAATGGGCTAAGCCCCTAACTCCTATTCAAAGTCAATGGGCGTTAGGCACCTTCCTGTCATTTGTGCCTTGAAAATCTCCGTAAGAGACCCTGCTGTGTTTATGTACTCATAGTGAGCCGTTCGGTTTGGTTTCCTTGGCATTTGTATCACGAGCTTCTTCAGAGAAATAAATTCACAAGTGTTTGCTTGTCATCACATGACAAGTTATGGAGCCTAGATTGATGTAATCAGCAACAGACACACGTCAGAAAACTTAATGTGGTTGAAAAGAATACAATTTTTTATTAATTCCTGATTGTGTGTTTTTTGGAATGGGCCTCGGGGGGTTCTTTACGTCTGCCAAGGAAAAAAGATTAATTCGTACAAGTTTATATTTAACTGCACCACAACTGTGGTGGAGAGCAGTGAAGTGGAGGTGCCCTTAATGACAGATATCTTTTATAAAGAGCCACTTTTATTAAGAATGTTAAAACTTATTGCGCTTTTGAAAATAATGGCTTCTATGCAACAGTAGCCCCGTGTGAAATTGTTGTTTAAATATGCAATAAAATACTTGGGTTGATTGATTTTATAACTGTTGGAAGTGTGTGTGTGAGTGAGTGAGAGAGAGAGAGAGAAAACATTTGCACATCACAGTAGGATGCGCTCCAGTAGCACACTAAGTAGTTTAAAAAAAACTTTTCTAATTTTTTGTCTTTAAAAAAACGTGGCATGTGGTACATTACACATCAGTGTTAATTGTACCTATATGGGATTATGTTTTGGGGCCTGAGCCTGAAAGCAGGACTGAGTATAGACTATGATCCTGCAAACATTTACCCACATTTCTTGTCCAATTGGGTATGCATACACTGCAGCTGGTCACGTCTCCCAGTGCCAGGAGACAGATTCGTGTCAGCATTGCTCAAGCTAGTGCCCTCAAAGCATTTTTTCTATCAGAAAATAGTTTCATTGCAATAAAAATGTTTCATGGGAATATGTTGATTTTTGAGGAAATTTTTGATGGGGAAAAAGTTGAAATGAATGATTGAATTGTTTCAGCTTTTTTGGTTTTGGTAATGTCAAAATGTTTCATTTTGACTTTAATACAGTAAAATATTCATTTTAACGTATTACCAAATAAAAGTCAATAATGAATCAAAAGGAAATGTTTTTACGTTATCGAAACAAAATGTTTTAATGGTTCCCAATTGAAATTAGTTGGGAATTTTCATTCCACGGGAAACTTACTTAATGTTGGCTTTTGTCCTGATTTGAGTACAAATTTCAAAATGTTGCAATTTCCTGCAGAATGGAAACTCCGGTTTCCAATTGGCTGTAATTGGCCCCATTCAAATTACACATCCAGTAGCAGGTGGCATATTAGATGAACTCCTGTCATTTGTTTAAAAAAAATAATAATCAAAGACGTGAGTAAATAATCCACCTGTGAAAGTGAACATTGGCTTTTCAGCACTATAGCAATATCCTTTAGGCTCTAACAATGGTTGCTTAGTAAAGTTTTTAATACTGTCAATGGAGCTTGGCTGCATCTTTGTCTGAAAAGTGCTTTGGATGTTTTGGAAACAATATCAATGAATATCCACACAGTGGAACCTCACTAATCTGCACTTGTGACTAGGATGCTGCTCACTGTGGATTGTTGAATTTTTGCAAGTTAGACACAAAGTGAGGAAAGGCCCTTAAAAAAGCTAATGCATCCTTGTAGGTTCATTTTATCAATTGTACTTTGATTTTCTGTTTTACCATGCTTTGTAATGGGCTAGTAAATATGCCCTCTGTAATAATAATAATAATAATAATTAATAATAAAAAATGTCAGTAATATATAATATTTTCTTTTCCAGGTAAATTCACCAAGTAAGGTAAATGTTGTGAAAGTGACTTGCGTGATGTCGCATGGGAGGTAGATGGCAGAGTTCAGTGCCCTATCCATTGGACATACTATATAAGACCTCCCTGTAGCGTGTTTCCTGAAAGGCAGGAAGACCAGTAGTTTTTTGTGTGCATTTGTAAGGGTCTATTGTAGGAGGTAGAGCCTGTTTCTTGAGGTTGAAAGCCATTGCCCTAGACCTATATGGCCATATCCTCTTAAAAACCAGGCTTCACCCCTTCAGCACCTAAAACTCCCACTTGACATCAACAGGAGATTTGGGTGTTCGGTGGTATCGGACCCTTATTTTGTGGTGTTATTAGATGGCAGGGACGTGAGTTATAACTAGTGAGATGAGAGCGTGCAAATCCCCTAGGCAGCTCTGAAAGTTGCAGTAAAGATGTGTATTGGTAGCTGATTCTGAAGAATGAGCACCTTCAGTTCTTGTTTACTTCAGTAGGATTTGCAGGAGAATGCATCTAGTCTTATGTATTGTAGAGGCAGTCTGGTCTAGTGGCTAGGAGACCAGACAAGGAGTCAGGAGACCTTGGTTGTATTCCTGGCTTGGCTGTGACCTTGGACAAGTCCCTTGATCTGTCCCTCTCATCTATTGGGTGTGTCAACCCTTTGGGCAGGGACTGTCTCTAACTATGGGTTTGTACAGCACCTTGCACAATGGGACTTTATACAAATTTATACAAATAGGCACTACAGTAATACAAATATCTTCTTTCATCCCGGAGCATCTTTGAAGACATGGGGAGCAGTACAGTATCACCATTCCTTCCCGTCTGTGGCTTGTTCCTCCATTAAACCCAGACAGAATCATAATAAATATCATCTTGTTTCATTCTGGAGACCTGACGACCTCAATCAATTAGATTGGACAGGATGTAGATGTTCCCCACTCTTTAGCAAGACACCACTTTTTTTCAGTGAATAAAAATATTTATCTGGACAGCGCTTTAAATGTGTTTTACTTATCTGTCATGTTTACTAATACATTTTCATTGCTATTTTACATACGGTGAAATTGAGGCGTGGAGTGACCTCACTGAAGGTCATAGAGAGAATTGGCATGGGAGTTGAGACTAGAATTCAGACGTCCCTGGCTTCCTGTCCTATAGTCATTCCACTAGTTCATGCACCTTCTCTTTTAAAATACAAAATCACTAGCCCTAAGTGGCCTGGAACTGCCTCTCCACCTGCACTGTAGTATCACAGTCAGTATGGATGCCCCAGCTTCATTCCCCTTGTTATAAAACAGAGGGCAGCTGACAGTGTGTCCTCCGTGAGGGCGCTGAGACTCTAGAACTTGTCCCCTCCACTTGCCTGATCTGAAATAGACCAAATTTGGGGACTTTCCAGGCATGCTGCAAAGGACAACTGTTTGAGAGGGTCTCCGGAGAAGGCTGAGGATGTGTTTCCTAGATGATGGAGGGTAGGTGGCTGGCTAGCCAACTTTTAATAGACCTGTTTTCAGAGTTGCTGAGGTTTAATTTAATTGTATATATTTGTATGATTATTTTACGGTGAGTAGAGCCTTCGACAGGCATCTTTAGTTATTTGAAATCTAAATAAATAATAAAATAGCTGATTGGGCTAGCATTCAACATTTATACACCTTGCACATCTCTAGCCACTGGGAGTAGAAATTCACCATTAGTGCATTTGTTACATTATGTATTTAATGTTTACATTAGCACAGACATGTTGCCATAGATATTTTGAAATCAGAATCCATGTGAGATAAAAGTAATTTGAGACAAAGGTCAATAAGAATGATTAGCCCAGTTTTTAATATTTTGTTTTCATTTTATTTTGCAGGTATTCCTTTGGTAAGTGAATGTAAATCAGAAAAAATATCCGCAGTAATTATTTATTGGTGCATTTTGTGGGTAGGTAGCTTTTAAATTATTTTCTCTCTCTCTCTCTTTCGCTCTCTCTCTCACACATACAAAGGAACATTATAGTTCTGCACTGTTCAGTCCCTCTATCAAACTTAAAGAAATCTTCCGTATATTCTATACATACCTTAAGCAAAGGGAAAGTGCTCTAATGTCTATGTTGAAATTAACTTTGTGAGAGATCCTGTATTAGATAAAGAAAGCATGTAGGTTGATCTAACTGCAGTTTCTCTTGGACATGTCACATGACCGCAGTTGGTATGAGCTCATTTTTTGACCGTGACAATGCCAAAGATTAAACCAGGTCTGAGACTGAGAGTAAGAGCATGGGCTGGAGTAATGAATGTGGGGTTGGGAATCTGGAGACCCAGCTCTGCCAGTGGCTTATATGAATTCAGGGAGGCAATTTCACCTCTGTCTCAGTTTTCCCATTGATGTGAAGTGCAGCTAATACCTCACAGAGGTCAGGGGAATGAAGGTCCATACAGCGCTTACAACAGACACCTTTCTGTCTAAGTGCTGAAGTATCCTGACCTTCCCTGTCACTGTACTATACCGGTTCTGTAGATAAACAGAGGAGTCCTGTTCTTGGGCTGGCACTGACCAATAAAATCCTCTTTAATACAGAAGCTATAATTTATTAAATCTATATAATTTAGTGTAAAGGCCATTCTTTCTATATATGTATTATCGACTACCCCTCAAAACTGACAGGAAGAGAACTTTTTTTTAACCTTTGAATGGATTGAGTCCTCCTTTACTTGTTAATGATTTGATTTGATTTGAAGAGGGAATGCAGAATGGAACTAGCTAGAACTAGAAACAGCCTACAGGGTATATGCAGGGATCATCAGGCATGATGCTTCGTGTTATGAAGAGCTGGAGAACTGAGAAGAAATATTATTTTCCACGTCTTGCTGGAGAGGTTTACGTGCTTGCTTTTAGGTAACCTCTCCAGGTCTGGTTTGGATTTTGAGGGCAAAACCTAGTTTTATTATTTAGGACTTTTTAAACGCGTGATTACTTCCATGAAGTTATTGAGGACACCCGGCATAGTTTTCACTTGTATTGTTCATCTTTTATATTTTCCCCCAGTTTCCTTATTGATTGTAGAGGAAACTCAGCTCGTCCAAAAACTTTGACTGTGACTGCATTCTCTCCTGAATGGACAAACACCCTGCTCTGATTAATCAGGTCCTTTGTACGCAGTGGGATCTCGCTTTTCATTTTTGGATAAAATGCTATTTCTGAATAAGATGAATGAGATGGAAATCTTAAGCTACTTTTGTGAGAGTACAGGAAAACCACAATATTTTTGTTATAATATAGCTGAAACAACAACATTGTGATCCATTTCTTTTGCTGTAGAAATACATTAAATATTGCTGAGCTTTGAAAGCTGTTCCACACTTTGGTAGCATCTACTTCAAAGAATTATCTGAAAAATTTCCGGAGTGATCTTTGGAAATGCTGACGGTTGCTGCTCCCCTGCAGGAAGTGTGCTTTTTTTTGAGACATCTTAGGATGGATTTTGGTAGCCTCCTTGAAAACTGCAGGCTGTCCCCATGAATTTTAAAGAACTCCAGGGTCTGGCAATAGTTGGAAATAACAACAAGCTGTTAGGCCAAATGGGATCAACTGGTATTGCCACAGGTTTTGCTCTTTGCTCTCTTTACTGCTGTCAGGTAACAGTTATTAAAAACACTCCTCACTTCAGGCAATGAACTGTGAAACAGACATGCTGCCGCTTTCACCGCGCACAGGCTTGCGTTTTGCTATTTATCTTTAAAAGGTGAAAGGAGTACGTTGCAATGCAAATCCTATTGCTGCTGCAGCCTGGGAAATGAAACCTGTTTTGAAGTTAGTGGGGTTGTAGTAATCCTTCTGCCTTTTTTTATTATGATTATTCAGAAATGCTGACTTCAGTTTTAAAATGGAACAGCCTTCCAAGGGAAGCAGTGGGGGCAAAAGACCTATCTGGCTTCAAGATTAAGCTTGATAAGTTTATGGAGGGGATGGTTTGATGGGATAACATGATCTTGGCAATTAAGTGACCTTTGACTATCAGTGGTAAATAGGCCCAATGGCCGGTGATGGGATGTTAGAAGTTACTACGGAGACCTTTTTTCTGGGTGTCTGGCTGGTGAGTCTTTCCCACATTCTCAGGGTTCAGCTGATCACCATATTTGGGGTCGGGAAGGAATTTTCCTCCAGGGTAGATTGGCAGAGGCCCTGGAGTCTTTTCGCCTTCCTCTGCAGCATGGGGCACGGGTCACTTAGTGGAGGATTCTCTGCACCTTGAAGTCTTTAAACCATGATTTGAGGACTTCAATAGCTGAGACATAGGTGAGAGGATTATTGCAGGAGTGGGTGGGTGAGATTCTGTGGCCTGCATTGTGCAGGAGGTCAGACTAGATGATCATAACTGTCCCTTCTGACCTTCAAGTCTATGAGTCTATGTCATGTTTTAGTGAGTTGGTGGTGGTGAAAGGGGACAGACTGATAGTCCTGGAACCTGAAGTCCTTTGTTCATCCACCAGGCAGGTACAGTTCTCCAGAACTGTCTGGCTAATGTGCCTCAACTGTAATCTGATGGAACTGCTTTCTGGATAGCTTTAATCCTCTGTTGATTCTCAGCTGAGACCATTAAGAAGGCTCTTGTGAATGGATGAAGTCACTATCCTGTTCTCAGTGGAGCTCACACACTCAGTTAGTGTCCAGACGCTCAATTCCTTGAGCACTGGGCTTTTGTGGCAGCTCTACAAGTGAAATCCCAGTTTGAGCTTTCTCCTGGGTTCCCCTTCATGACATCTTCGCTTCTAGTGCCTCAGAGGGCCACTTCCACCTCTTTAATATCGTAGGGGAACCTGCACCTGCCACAGTCAGCGGAACAGACTCACCAGCTTTATGCAGGGTTTCGACACTCCCTAGTAGGTCAAGGGAAGATTCTCACCAGCCAGTTACAGGTCCAAATGGTGGTGGTAGGGGTGGTGTTTTCATAAGGGCATCTCTCCTGGTAGTTTGGAATGAGCCAGAATCCACCAAGTTGATTTCATAGACCACTGACCAGCCCTGGGGTAGGTATAATTTTCTGTCATTGCGGATCTATTCTGAATAAAAACAGATTATCTGAAGGGGTCCCTGTTCAGGCGGAAGGGTTTTTGGATGAATTGGAGAAAGTCTGGAGGAGAGCAGCAAAAAGGATGAAAAGTCTAGAAAACATGACCTATGAGGAAAGATTGAAAAAAATCTGGTTTGTTTAGTCTGCAGAAGAGAAGACTGAGTGGAGACATAACATTCTTCAAGTACGTAAAAGGTTGCCCTAATGAGGAGGGTGGTAAATTGTTCTCAACCATTGAGGACAGAACTAGAAGTAATAAGCGTAAATCGCATGAAGGGAGATTTAGGTTAGACATTAGGAAAAACTTGCTCTCACTGGTAAGGGTAAGCACTGGAACAAATTACTTCGGGAGGTTGTGGAATCTCCATTATTGACGGTTTTTAGGAACAGGTTAGACAAACACCTGTCAGGGATGGTCTAGATAATATTTAGTTCTGATTTGACTGCAGGGGACTGGACTAGATGACCTCTCAAGGTCCCTTCCAGTCCTACATTTCTTTGATTCTAATGGCTTCAAATCCCAGTACGAGTCTCAAAAATAATCCCATACATTTTTTTTTTCATTTGGAGCCTGATGTTAGTGGGTTAACACAGATTTTTTTTTCATGGTGTTTTCACTTTATCGCTGCTTTAGAGTGAGCTATAGCAAGAGATGCTGCACTGAAACATAGGCTCTGTGTAGGCTCTCTTTCATTTGTCTTGCCATACTCGCGTATTAATTAGTACCCCAGAAATTCAAACAGTAATTTGATAGCCTAGTATATGGCATAATGTCACTTATTGCTGAGGAAATGCTGGTAGAATGAGATGTCAGTGGAGTGGGAAAAGACCAGCATTGATGCAGAAAGGTTGGAAGAATCCTATGGATTTGTATTGGGCATCTGTGGCTCTCCTTATATATAGAGTACAGATCCAGATGTGTTGCAGGAAGATGCCATTGTAATATGACACCTTTTGGAGTAGCGTTTTTGCTTTTCTGCAAGGAACACTTGGAGCTGTCGAAGGCAAAAAACCATCTATTTGTCTTCCAGAGAATCATGTGCAGTTATCAACGTGACTCTTAAGTCGACGGAGTGGGGAAACAATTTATCTAATTTGATTCTTGATGCAGAAAGGGTTCATATTTAAAGCCAAAATAAATGATTCCTTGGGGAGAGTTCAGAGTCTACTTTCCACAGTCCCTGCAAATGACTTGTATAGGTGAAGTTGAATGTGTATTAAAAGAGTACGAATTCCCAGTCTTGCAGAGAACATCAGTAAATTCTGGTGGGGAAAGAAGACAATTAGAACTTCATTGTAAAAAGAATGAGGAGTACTTGTGGCACCTTAGAGACTAACAAATTTATTTGGGCATACGCTTTCATGGGCTATAGCCACGAAAGCTTATGCCCAAATAAATTTGTTAGTCTCTAAACTTCCTTGTATTTACTCTTCAATGTATATTTCTTCTTACCTTACTTGTAAACACAGAATTGCAAGTTAGTAACTCTATACCTATGCCTGCTCCAAATGTTATGTTGTATCTCAGCTGACTTATTATTTCATAGTTTCAGATGAAGTGTTTGATTAAAGGAGGAGGAATAAAAAGTTGAGAGCCATAATTCTCCATTACTTGTAAAATCCTCACTTGCGCTTAACTTCAATGCAAATTGTTCTGAGAGGAGGATTTTCTTTTAAAAGGTCTTTGGGGATCTTGAATTTTAGATTTGCATTGACATAAAATGAAATGTTAAAGTGCATGGTTAGAGTTTTGGATTTTACTGTACTGGATTGAGGCACATTTCCTTTGGGAGTGTTTCTGTTGAAGGGGTAGGAGTATTCTGTGCCAAGGAGACCTATCTGCATAAAAGAGCAGAGCTTTCTTATTTGTCCTCCAATATCAGTTAGTGTTGTGGTGGGCATGGAAGAAAAATGTGATTAAATTGCAGGGGTTAAGGAGAAGCCAGATCAGCATTATTCCAAAGCCTAAACTGAAATGCAGTACAGATGTAAGACATTTTCATTAAAACTGGAGGTGGGCCTGAGCTGGAATGTTTGCATCTGGATCCCAGCTTGCCCAAAGCTAGGCGATTGTTCTGGTTTGGGCGCAACTCTGATTAAAAGAATATATTTTGGATGCTGTGCTCAAACCAAGAGTGGCAGATTGAGACGATGCACCAAAGAGTTCAGTCTATGGGGTAAGAACACATAAGAACGATAGTAGCATACAGTAGCACTTATTACATCAGTAGTTTACAGTGACCCAGAGTTTATCTGAGGCGTGCTGTGGTAATGCATTATGGCGGAGAGGAGATAAAAGTAGTAGAATGAGCAGGACAAGATAATTTTTTAAAAACTATTTCTGTGGAATTTGCTTTCTGTTTACAGATATGCAGAGTCTAGTTTCATTCCATAAGAATTTTAGCAAACCTCTGGGAATACCCATTTGGACACCCATATGGTGATAGAATCCCATTTTTTGGGGAGGGGTTGGCTGCTGATAATTCCTTTTCCTGGCCACCATTGTGATCTGGTGTTCCTATTTCTCATGTAAGAGTGGGAAACTTTTCCCTCTGCCTTATTAAATCTATTTTTCAAACTGTCACTTAACCAGGTCTAGTGACAGAGTCGGATGTTTATGTGGCCCTGGACACTTGAACTCTGGTGTTTTCAATCACAACAGCACCTCTTGCCAGCCGTTGTGAATTAAATACTCCTCATGACCTCTTACCCTCGCCGCTCTTAAATTCATGCTTTAAAAACAGCTTAATGAGGGGTTTACTGGCCCAATTGGAAGTTTTTATTAAAACCTATTAGTGCACTAGAGTAGCCTGCCTGAAGGAAACGATTAGCCCAAAGCAACTAAATTCAACCTGGCCCCTAGCCACACCAGGTTTTCGCTAAACTGTTTCCAGACCCACGTTAACCCTCACACTGCAGCTTGCATGGTATTCATATCCTCTGGTTTAATTTATGGCTTGTCTGATTCACCCCCCAACCTACCTCCTTCCCCCCATGTTCACGAAAGCATTTTGTTTTAATTTAATTATGCTCTCAATAAGGGGCAACTTCCCTTTATCCAGGTCTGACTTCTCTGGGAGCCTCAAATGGGTTGAACTAGCTCCCAGCATTCTCCAGTGAGCCCAGCCAGAGATGAGCTTTTGTGCAAGTTGGTCCATTTGGAGGCCAGATGGCGGAGGGCAGTAATGTTCAAGCCGTGGGTTCTGAGCTGCGTTTGGTTCTGCGTAGGGCCTGCTCCTCAGAGATTTCAACAAGGAGCGTGGTGCTGATGTAGCGATGGCTTTGGCAAGACGCGGGGGGGCAATTTTAAAACAAGGCTGCCTGTGGGTGTTTGCGTATGGCCTGGTGAAAAGGGGACAGGCCTGCCACTGACTTGCTGTTTGACCTGTCACACGGCACTTAGTCTTTGTGCCTCAGCTCAGTAGCATAGCCAGGGGGGGAGCAGGGGGAGCGGCCACTCCCCCATGGAGCAGAAGCGGCACCTTTTTTGTGCTCTGACACCTTTTGCTCCTGCGCTGCAGCCAGAGCGGAGCTTTTTTTTTTTGCTCCCGGCGCCTTTTTTTAGCTCCGCTCCCCCTGTGCTCTAAACCTGGCTACACCACTGCCCCAGCTGCAAACTTGTCAATGTTTAAATGCCCCATGGATGAAAGATGCTATAGAAGTCCCCACTGTCAATTATTACAGTCAGGTAGCTAAAGAAAGCAGGAGAGAACATCCGCCTGGCTTTAGCGTTTAAGACAGTTGCTCTGTTAGGCCCTGAGCCTGGAAGGTGTTGATCTCCCTACGCTGTCTGTCCTGCATTGAGGGTAATTAACTGTCACTTTTGTATGTATTCTGTTACCCCATTTCCCCCTCTCCACCCCAGCCCGCTTGTCTCATCCACCTGTTACGCTTCGTCTTTTAGACTCTATGCTCTTTGAGGGAGGACTGTCCTTTCTTACGTGTTTGTGCAGCCCCTAGCCTGGATGAGGCTTCTAGGTGCTACTGCAATAGAAATGTTTAATAATAAACTTGCCACGTTTACGTATTCTGAATCTGTTTTAATTTTTTTTGGTCCCTTTGCAACGGAATACGTTGATAAAGTAAATCTTCAGTCACTAATGAGAATATTCCAGTGCCTTGTGGATCATTGCCATGTATGTCGGATGTTCTCAGGCACCTTTTTAACCTTCGTTGTTGGCCTATAAATGCAGAAGAAAACTTGAAGATGCACGAGTACTCTGGTTTATAAGGCCATGTACCTGTATTAAACTGGAAAGACTCCAGCTCCCCCACTGAAAGCCAGCATGTAGAAAACACCAGCAATTGGTTTGAAAACTAGGTGGTCGACAATCTGTCACTTAGATTGTTACTTAAATGGGTAAGATTTATGGCCGGGAACGCCGTATTCAGCATTGACAGTGTGGTCCTCCATAGAGTTAAACTAACAAAAACAAAAAAAGCCGCTGCCCCTTTTGACACCAATAATTTCCTATGAGATGTAGCGTAGGCTTCTTTGTTCTTGCTAACAAATGGGTGCACCAAACTTGCTGGGTATCTTTTAAAAAGAATACTCTGGAAAAATCTGCCATTAAAGTTATTACTGTAAAGTAGTGTCTTTGATTGCAGCAATTATGCAAATGAATATAAGGGATAAAATACATCTTAGCAAGGGCTGATGCAAATGGTGATGCTGGAATGAATGCATAACTTTTCGAAACAGATCTTTTTCTTGCAAGTAATTTTCTTCAGCAGTTTGCCAAGTCAACTGGATGTCAATCTATGTAACCAGTGTTTGGCCTGAAGATGCTATTTTATTGTCTCTTGGTATAGGACTGTAAGTGTGTGGAGCCGGTCAGCTGATGTAGCAGAATTTTTTTTTTTACTAAGCTATGTATTTCTCTAAGACTTTGTGCCTTGCTATGTCCGGGCTTTAATAGAATAACCAAATGATTTTCACACACGGTCTTCTATAGATTACATCACAACCCTATAGTTATTGGATGTGGAGCTCTGCTTCTTCCACTGTTTAGGTAGCTGTTTCATTTTGAGTGTATGAATGATCCTTCAGTCCTCAGACCCAGTTCCTTACTTCTCCCTGGAAATCTCTTTTTGCTGTATTATGGTAGCACCCACAATGTGCTGAAGATTGCCTGCACCCATAGAAAAACATATTTCCTGTCCCAAGGAGCTTATGGTCTAAGGAAGTTTCGATATCATAAGCGCTCTCCTTTCTGTTACAAGCACTAAGAAAAGTCAGTCTTGTAATAGTGCAGGAAAGGATTCTAGACTCGAGTCAATAACTGTGGTGATAATAAAGGGTATATGGTAGCATGGTAAATCTTCAAAGTGCTGTACAATTATCAACTTGATTGAGCCTTGCAGCTCCCCAGTGAAGTATTTTTACTCCCGTGTTAGAGTAATTAAAGTGAGGCAGAGAAGTTAAATGACTTTCCCAAATTTCATACAAATTATCATCAGTGTTTAGAATGAAGGAGTCTGTTGTGCTCTGTTAAACGCCTACCTCCTGTTCCAGAGATGGTTGGATTTAGGGTGACCAGATGACCCAATTTTATAGGGACAGTCCCGATTTTTGGGTCTTTTTCTTATATAGGCTCCTATTCCCCCCCCCAACCCCGTCCCGATTTTTCACATTTGCTGTCTGGTCACCCTAGTTGGATTCCAGTTGTGCTTGAACAGATCTGCCTCTATATCTCATCTGCTTCAGAGGAGCTCTGAGATTGAGTTAATCCACCATTTTGAGACCCTGTGATATAAAAGTGCCATAGAAATGCAAAATATAGCTTGGGGATATCTTCGCTATGGTAACTGCTTTGTATGGTTGAAAACAACATGCAAAAAACCCCACAAAACCAAAAAAACCACCCCTCCCCCTTGCAAGTTCTGCAGTTGCAGCACCAAAGAAAAGAATCATAGAATCATAGAATCTCAGGGTTGGAAGGGACCTCAGGAGGCCATCTAGTCCAACCCCCTGCTCAAAGCAGGACCAAACCCAACTAAATCATCCCAGCCAGGGCTTTGTCAAGCCTGACCTTAAAAACCTCTAAGGAAGGAGATTCCACCACCTCCCTAGGTAACCCATTCCAGTGCTTCACCACCCTCCTAGTGAAAAAGTTTTTCCTAATATCCAACCTAAACCTCCCCTTCTGCAACTTGAGACCATTACTCCTTGTTCTGTCATCTTCTACCACTGAGAACAGTCTAGATCCATCCTCTTTGGAACCCCCTTTCAGGTAGTTGAAAGCAGCTATCAAATCCCCCCTCATTCTTCTCTTCAGCAGGCTAAACAATCCCAGTTCCCTCAGCCTCTCCTCATAAGTCATGTGCTCCAGTCCCCTAATCATTTTTGTTGCCCTCCGCTGGACTCTTTCCAATTTATCCACATCCTTCTTGTAGTGTGGGGCCCAAAACTGGACACAGTACTCCAAATGAGGCCTCACCAGTGCCGAATAGAGGGGAATAATCACGTCCCTCGATCTGCTGGAAATGCCCCTATTTATACAACCCAAAATGCCATTAGCCTTCTTGGCAACAAGGGCACACTGTTGACTCATATTCAGCTTTTCATCCACCGTAACCCCTAGGTCCTTTTCTGCAGAACTGCTGCCCAGCCATTCGGTCCCTAGTCTGTAGCAGTGCATGGGATTCTTCCGTTCTAAGTGCAGGACTCTGCACTTGTCCTTGTTGAACCTCATCAGATTTCTTTTGGCCCAATCCTCTAATTTGTCTAGGTCCCTCTGTATCCTATCCCTACCTTTCAGTGTATCAACCACTCCTCCCAGTTTAGTGTCATCTGCAAACTTGCTAAGGGTGCAGTCCACCCCGTCCTCCAGATCGTTAATGAAGATATTGAACAAAACCGGCCCCAGCACTGACCCTTGGGGCACTCCACTTGATACCGGCTGCCAACTAGACATGGAACCATTGATCACTACCCGTTGAGCCCGACCATCTAGCCAGTTTTCTATCCACCTTACCGTCCATTCATCCAGCCCATACTTCTTTAACTTGCTGGCAAGAATACTGTGGGAGACTGTATCAAAAGCTTTGCTAAAGTCAAGAAATAGCACATCCACTGCTTTCCCCTCATCCACAGAGCCGGTTATCTCATCATAGAAGGCAATTAGGTTAGTCAGGCATGACTTGCCCTTGGTGAATCCATGCTGACTGTTCCTGATCATTTTCCCCTCCTTTAAGTGGTTCAGAATTGATTCCTTGAGGACCTGTTCCATGATTTTTCCAGGGACTGAGGTGAGACTGACTGGCCTGTGGTTCCCCGGATCTTCCTTCTTCCCTTTTTTAAAGATGGGCACTACATTAGCTTTTTTCCAGTCATCCGGGACTTCCCCCGATTGCCATGATTTTTCAAAGATAATGGCCAATGGCTCTGCAATCTCATCGGCCAACTCCTTTAGCACCCTCGGATGCAGTGCATCCGGCCCCATGGACTTGTGCTCGTCCAGCTTTTCTAAATAGTCCCGAACTATTTCTTTCTCCACAGAGGGCTGGTCACCTCCTCCCCATACCGTGCTGCGGAGTGCAGCTGTCTGGGAGCTGACCTTGTGAAGACAGAGGCAAAAAAAGCATTGAGTACACTAGCTTTCTCCACATCCTCGGTCACTAGGTTCCCTCCCTCCTTCAGCAAGGGGCCCACACTTTCCTTGACTTTCTTCTTGTTGCTAACATACCTGAAGAAACCCTTCTTGTTACTCCTAACATCTCCAGCTAGCTGCAACTCCAAGTGTGATTTGGCCTTCCTAATTTCACTCCTGCATGCCTGAACAATACTTTTATACTCCTCCCTGGTCATTAGTCCCATCTTCCACTTCTTGTAAACTGCTTTTTTGTGTTTAAGACGGGCATGGATTTCACTGTTAAGCCAAGCTGGTCACCTGCCATATTTGCTTTTCTTCCTACACATCGGGATGGTTTGTTCCTGCAACCTCAATAAGGATTCTTTAAAATACAGCCAGCTTTCCTCGACTCCTTTCCCCCTCATGTTATTCTCCCAGGGGACCTTGCCCATCAGTTCCCTGAGGGAGTCGAAGTCTGCTTTTCTGAAGTCCAGGGTCTCTGTTCTACTGCTCTCCTTTCTTCCTTGTGTCAGGATCCTGAACTCGACCATCTCATGGTCACTGCCTCCCAGGTTCCCATCCACTATTGCTTCCTCTACTATTTCCTCCCTGTTTGTGAGCAGCAGGTCAAGAAGAGCTTTTCCCCTAGTTGGTTCCTCCAGCACTTGCACCAGGAAATTGTCCCCTACACTTTCCAAAAACTTCCTGGATTGTCTGTGCACCGCTGTATTGCTCTCCCAGCAGATATCGGGGTGATTAAAGTCACCCATGAGAACCAGGGCCTGTGATCTAGCAACTTCTGTTAGTTGCTGGAAGAAAGCCTCATCCACCTTATCCCCCTGGTCTGGTGGTCTGTAGCAGACTCCCACCACGACATTACCCTTGTTGCTCACACTTCTAAATTTAATCCAGAGACTCTCAGGTTTTTCTGCAGTTTCATACTGGAGCTCTGAGCAGTCATACTGCTCTCTTACATACAACGCAACTCCCCCACCTTTTCTGCCCTGCCTATCCTTCCTGAACAGTTTATATCCATCCATGACAGTACTCCAATCATGTGAGTTATCCCACCAAGTCTCTGTTATTCCAATTACGTCATAATTCCTTGACTGTGCCAGGACTTCCAGTTCTCCCTGCTTGTTCCCCAGGCTTCTTGCATTTGTGTATATGCATTTAAGATAACTCACCGATCGTCCTGCTGTCCCAGTATGGGGCAGGAGCCCTCCCCTCTTGCACTCACCTACTTGTGCTTCCTCCCGGTATCCCACTTCCCCACTTACCTCGGGGCTTTGGTCTCCTTCCCCCGGTGAACCTAATTTAAAGCCCTCCTCACTAGGTTAGCCAGCCTGCTTCCAAAGATGCTCTTCCCTCTCTTCGTCAGGTGGAGCCCGTCTCTGCCTAGCACTCCTTTTTCTTGGAACACCATCCCATGGTCAAAGAATCCAAACCCTTCTCTCCGACACCATCTGCGTAGCCATTCATTGACTTCCACGATTCGACGGTCTCTACCCCGGCCTTTTCCTGCCACAGGGAGGATAGCCGAGAACACCACTTGCGCCTCAAACTCCTTTATCCTTCTTCCCAAGAGGCCTGGGGTTTAGCTTGGCATGCATATCTGGTGAAGGATCAATGGAGTGCAATGGACTCTTTTCATCACCAGTTCATGCAGTGATGGATCACAAGAATGCACCTGGGCTGTGTGTCGCAAACCGTAACCTTTGCCAACAGCAGGAAAAGGAAGAGGTCATTGTTCGATCGGTATTGGAATGACAGACGTGTGCCACTTTAATATTCTCAAACGGCTCCAGCTAGAAAGCCCTGTTCTGCTACCACAAGTATGATAGTTGGCCATTGTAGTCATGGTGTCTGTTTTGTGAGTAGATGCACAAGCAGCATGTTTACCCTGTTCAAAGCGTCAAACTTGTATCTCCGTGTACAGAACGTTTTCTCCTAAAATTTTCTCCCCTTTCTCAGGAGTTTGATGCCTTCCTTTCTCTTTAAAAGGAGGATTTACTCACTGAAATGGCATTGACTTCTGCTTAGATCTGTATCCTTTTAATGGGGCTAGAGGACATTGGTATCTTTCTAATTGGTACTGATTCTTTTCTGAATCTGAGTATCCCTTTTAGCCAGAGTTTGACTGTGCAGTCAGAACTCAGTTAACCTAAGTTGAAATAAGCATAAGAGACTTCAGCTCTTATCACACGTTAACAGTTTGGTACTGGCAGTGGGTTCTCTTGTGTGCATTGTAAGGTCAGCGCTTGCACTTCTTGTTTGTCAATTTGAAATCCATTACTCAGGATTGTGAGCTTAACTGGGATCCCTATTTTTAACTTTCTGATCATTCTGTGGCTTAGCACAGTTGCACAGTTCTGACTTCCTGTTAAAGGAGCAAAGGATTGAGGTGTGATGCCACCACAGTCCCCTTTTCAGTTTAAAAATGTTGTTACTGTAATAAAACTGATACTTTAACGTAGAGATATGTCTGGACCAAAGCTCTTGATCTGAATGCACCCAGACTTTGAGGAAGTTCCGATTTACATCCAAACATCCCAGTTGGACCCATTTCAACTTATCTGTGTAGGGAACCTTCTATGCCAAAGGAACCCCAAGCTTTTTACAAACTGTAGGCAGGGATCACTCTTGCTTACCAGTGAAATACAGCCACCTCTTTCTTATTTTCATTTTGCTGACACAGACTAACACGGCTACTACACTGAAAGCTATTTAACAGTCACCTGGAGAACACACGGTTGTTATAGGACAGGGAATGATGAACAGCATAGTCAGTTGTGAGGGAATTAGGCAGGTAGTCTGTAATTACCGAACTGGAGTGTGGCTAGGACAATGTGATTAAATCCCCTGCTCTTTTAAAGAGCGATGTGGGAAGTTTTTATGATGTCAAGTGGTCAGGACCTCCGTTTGGTGCATCTTTCAGAAAGTGTCACCTCCAACAGGGCAGTGCCTCCTTAACGCCGTACTTGACTGGTTCACTACTGACTCAAAGGGAAGTGTGCCACCTGCTGAATTATCAGCGCAATTTTCTGCAGCATGTAGGCATTTCTTAAAGGTGCTGTCTACTATAGTGGCCGTGCATACATGTAGAACTGCCGCGCCCCCATAATCTCCCGCAGTTGTTTCTCTTAAATAGGGATGCTTGGCATGCTATGGGATTTTTTTTAAACTTGGAAATATGATTCTTTAATGCAGGGGGAATATTCAAAGTGTGTATTTTAAGAAGTGTTTTGAAGCGTTGTGGGTCTGCCTCCATAGCTGGTCCCCCGACTCATGGGTTGCAATGTATTTTGGGGGAGCCTCTTCCATCTGTTTGGACAAACAATATGCAGGTGAATGCTCCAAATTATTCTCAACCATGCAGGTGTAAACCACGCTCTGTGCCGCTGCATGCCAAAGAATAGGCATACCCTAGCTTGCAAAAGTAAAAACCAGGCATATTCCACGTACCCAGTTATGCCCTCTAACAAAAGAATCTATTCTGCTAAAGGCATAAGAGGGACAATCCAAAAAGCAAACATCAGACTATCGTGCACCTGAAGAGTGGAAGACGATAGATGTTTTTGTAAGTCAAGTGAGAGAGCTGAATTGGAGAGGATCCAGGGAAAACAATGGAGTAGATCAGTGCCAGCTTCAGTAGACTGACACTTCTCAGCACAGGGCTGTTTAAATTCATTGTGATATCGCCAGGCTTTTGATGGAAGATGAGAGATGGGCGGGGTTGCCTTCCGGCCACACTTGGATCGGAAGGTCAGCTTTGACATGGCAGAGTGACTTTTTTATTTTTAAAGTTAAATTAACCTTGACATGCAGAATAACCTCTGAAGACTAAAAAATCTGAAAGACATCCAAGGAACTGCTGGCATTTTTATTCTTCCATTAATTTCACTGTCAGTTCCAACGGGCCTCTGATTTAACCATGTCTGGTTAACCATTCGCATACCCTTCTTTTGACCTGATAGAACCCCACATAAAAGCTTTATTGCAGTGATTTCTAGAGGATGATAGAGCCTATGCATCACTCATGCTGGTATTCTAAATATAAACATTCAAAAGACTAGCTTTCGTGATGGTTAGAATTTGTTTGTGATTGACCGTCCCCTGATACTATTCTAGAATAGCGAGTAATGGCATTGATGTCTTAGGCTTGAATTTTCAGAGAGGCCAAAGGGAGTTAGGTGCCAACACCTACTGAAACTCAATTTCTTTACGCTTTCCTTGGATTGAATTTAATATGGCGGTTTTGAGATGTTAAGGATCAAAGTTGCTATTGCACAGTTCTGATGCTTTCACGCTTTGAAGTGTTGAATGCACGAAAAATGCACCACAGTTGTACCAAGGTCAGGCAACGACATAGATCTTGGAATATCTTTTAATTGTTCATAGGATCCAAAAGGCCCTTCTTATGGAAAGAAGTTCATAAAACTGTAGCAAACTGAATGCATATACTACACATGCAAATACAAATGTGGAAGAAGCACTATACTCAAATAGAGATTGCATTTCAAAAGAAAGATTCTGTGTTGAGTATTCCTGGCCATTTCAGCTGGTATTAGCTTCAGCAGCATGGTCACCTGGCTAAGCACTGCAAATCATGAATAACCCAGTGACTGAACAGCAACATTTTAAGGTCCTGTTCTCAGGGACACCCTCTAGGTACAAAGTGACTGAATTGTTCTCTTTAGCCCTCTTCCCTCGTTGTGCAAAAAATAGCCTGCAATTTAGTGTAAAAAGTATCGTGCAAATGGCAAAAGGGCAGTTAGTTTAAAAGTCTTCTGGTTTCAGTGGTCTAAGCTGTTGAGAAGTAAAGGGATGTTGATATTAAAGTGTGGATGTTTCTTAAAAATCTGTTCAATTTCCCTTAGGCATTCTGCATGCGGAAACTGTAATACTTATTTTATTTGTCGTTGATGTCTTCTTTATACAGTGATTGACGTCAGCGTGTCTGCTTTCTCCTGAACCCTGTGAGTTTAAGCCTCATTCTCAGCAAGGTTTTTACAAAGGGGTCTAGTTCTCTAAGACCCCTTTTTAAAATCCCAGCACTAATTACTACTTTATGTATGAAGATGATTTTGCGTTAAAGAGCTTGCTGCGTTCTCAAATATTGCTTCCAAAAAATTCCCAACAGAAGCTGCTATGTTCTCTTAATTTTTTAGAAATGCGTGTGTTAGTATGGTGAAATAATTGTCTCATAGGGTTCTTTTCCTTTTTTTAAACTGGGTGAAACCACAGTATGAAACCAAGCTCTTCCCAGTAATATATAGGAAATAGGTAGAAGCCAAGGTACATATTTCATGTTAGTCAAAAGAGATGTCAGAATTTCAAAGTAAATACCATTATGCAATTTCCAGTGCTGAAATCTTTTCTTTTGTAGCTTGGCTCCCATGCCTTGATTCAGAACAGTTGGTGCTTTATTTTAAGTTCTTTTTTTGGTGCCAAGATCATCCGTCCTTGTCATAATCCCCAAATGAAAACTGAAAATGTCAAGGGAAATGCCGGTAGCTACTATCCAGTCAGTGCAGGTCTGCAGACAGGTGTGACGGCACAGGATAACACATGAGATTGTGAAAGGAAATTAACAGGAAAGAATGCAACGCCTGTGATGGGTTGGATCACAGAAACCCCCTTGGAAACTGCCACCTGATGTGCTGACACTACCTCTGAGCCCATTTTCCCTGGCAGCTTGGGTCTCCAGTACCATGCCTGGTTTGAGCCAGACACACTAGCCTGCTACAAACACAGATCCAAGTCTGAACCACGTCCCCCCAAAAGCTGCAGGCTTAACTGAAAATAGCTTAAGAAGTGCTCCTGTCTCCAGCACTCAGATACCTAACTCCCAATGGGATCCAAACCTCAATTAAATCCGTTTTATCCTGTAGAAAGCTTATACAGGGTAAACTCATAAATTGTTCACCCTCTATAACACTGAGAGAGAGATATGCACAGCTGTTTGCCCCCCTCCCCAGACATTAATACATACTCTGGGTTAATTAATAAGTAAAAAGTGATTTTATTAAATACAGAAAGTAGAATTTAAGTGTTCTAAGTAATAACAGACAGAACAAAGTAAGTTACCGAGCAAAATAAAACACGCAAGTCTAAGCCTAATACAGTAAGAAAACTGAATACAGATAAAATCTCACCCTCAGAGATGTTTCAATAAGCTTCTTTCATAGACTGGACCCAGCCTTCCTAGTCTGGACACAGTCCTTTCCCCTGGTACAGTCCTTGTTCCAGCTCAGGTGGTAGCCAGGGGATTTCTCAAGATTGCAGCCCCCTTTCATAGAATATCATAGAATCTCAGGGTTGGAAGGGACCTTAGGAGGTCATCTAGTCCAACCCCCTGCTCAAAGCAGGACCAATCCCCAATTTTTGCCCCAGATCCCTAAATGGCCCCCTCAAGGATTGAACTCACAACCCTGGGTTTAGCAGGCCAATGCTCAAACCACTGAGCTATCCCTGCTCGCCCCCCCTTGTTCAGTTCCATCCCCTTATACATCTTTTGCACAAGGCGGGAATCCTTTGTCCCTCTCTGGGTTCCCACCCCTCCTTCTCAATGGAAAAGCACCAGGTTAAAGATGGTTTCCAGTACCAGGTGACATGATCACGTCACTGTAAGACTTCAAGCCTTCATTCCTCCCAGCCTGACTCGCAGGAAGGCCTGCCTGCAAACAGAGCCATCCACAGTCAATTGTCCTGGTTGATGGGAGCCATCAAGATTTCAAACCACCATGAATGGCCCACACTTTGCATAACTACAATAGGACCTCAGAGTTATAGTTCATATTTCTAGTTTCAGATACAAGAATGATACATACATACAAATAGGATGACCACACTCAGTAGATTATAAGCTTTGTAATGATACTTTACAAGAGACCTTTTGCATGAAGCATATTCCAGTTACATTATAGTCACACTCATTAGCATATTTTCGTAAAATCATATAGAGTGCAACGTCACAACGCCACTTTTTTATCTTTTTTAAGAGAATGAAGATGGTGTATATCTTCTCTCAATGGAGGACCGTAACCCAAAGGATGTGAGCAATAACTAGCCGAACAAGCACCTGAGAGAGAGAATGCTCAGTGCCACTTCAGAGCCCTGGCCCTCCATTGCTCAATGTCCCATTTCCAGCCGTGGCCAGTGCTGTACAGACACAGAGCAAAAAGATGTTAACTTAACACATGGTGATGCTATTCTGGGGACGAGAGGAGGCTATGTAGTTGTTAGGAGCCAGGTGAGCTTGGGGACTAATGGGAATCTTTCTCTCTCTCACTTTCCCACAGCAAGGGACAAACCCTACTGCTTAACTTGCCTGGTGTGTGATCTAGGTCTACCTCATCTAACCTCCTGTGCTCAGTTTTCCCTTATGTAAAATGGGTATAATACCTGCCTCATAAAGTGCTTCAAGACCCTCACTTAATAAATACAATTTATTACTATGTAGACAAATAGTGTGCCTGAAATAACAGCATTGTAGCGACGGGGTTTCAGCTTTCCATGCTGGTGAGACACATTAAGGAATTAGACCACCTTTAAAACAGCACTTAGCTTGTTTTAATGGGGCTGGTAGCAGAGATGTGGGTTTATTTTAAATGAGGAATTGAAGTAAACCCGTAAGCATTCTTCAAAGAAGGGGTTTGGAATAGTCTCTTGCATTGCTTTCCTCCAGCATGTCAATACTATATGTGTCTGTAGTGCCTACTGCCTGATTGAGCAACTGAGTGGCTCTTGGAAATCACAGCGAGAACAACTGTAAGATCGAACCTTTTATTTACAAAGGTATAATGGCCAGAGAGTCTGGCCCGAAAGTCTGGGAGCAGTGCAAGACATTTAGGGCCAGGATTTTTAAAGATATTTAGACACCCAACTCCCACTGAAATCAGGAGTTAGATGCCTAAATACCTTTTAAAATCCTGGCCAAAACTCCTGATTTCAGTGGGAGTTGGGTGCCTAAATACCTTTAAAAATCTGGACCTTAAATCCTTGGCCAGGGTTTAGCTTAGTGGGCGTGATCCCTACTGCAGCCTGAAAAGGGGGTTATTTTAATTTAGTAGATGCATCTGTTGTTTTATAGAGCACTCCAATGCTCTCGGGGTGTTGTACAACAACAAAAAAACAAATTCAATAGAATAAAGACATGATAGAACACCAAGTAGATTTATTAATATCAGTAAAACATAAGGTGGTAAAATAATCTCTGTAAGGCATACCGGTGCCAAGGTGAGAATCGCTGTTCATAAGTCTTTAAGCAAATACACTTGCCTTTGTACAGTGGGAGGCCATTCAATCATTCTCTTGCTTACGTACCTGCAGAAACTGTTATATCTTCCTAGACAGGGCTGTGGATAGAGCGTTGGATGACATCTGTGATTACAGTGAGGCTGTAGGCTAGGACTATTCCAGAGTGAAAAGGAAGCATGCCATGTAAAGTTCAGTGGAACTGCACTCGGTGGCCTCTTTTCACTTCATAGTGACCAGGTTTCCCAGAGGTTGATGGGCAGTTTTTCTTGCGTTGCCCTCTGTTGCAGCAGGACCGAAGAAGAACTTGCTACTCTGGAAGATGGTTCTGATGCTTATAGTTTTCCGCATTGATTTTTCTTTGCAGTGAAATTTCCCAATCAATACTAATGAAACCCCTGATTTATGAACTAGACAGTCCTAGGGCCTCTAGCAATCTTAGCTCGGGCACGGGGGCCCTATAAGTACTAGCTGAGTGCTTCACAAATGTTGTGTTTGTATTTTACACCCCCTAGGAAATAGGGAAGTGCGATCAGTAAAATGGGAATCAGGCACAGAGACGAAGTCATTTGCCCAAAATCAAGATCAAACAGGTAGTGGCAAAGCAAGGATTTGAACCCAGGTTTGTGCCCTAACCACTGAGGTGTGTGTGTGTGTGTGTGTGTGTGTGTGTGAGAGTGAGAGAGTGTGTGTGTGAGAGAGAGTGTGTGAGATATGTGCATTTCGGGAGCTAGCACAGAACATCAGGGTTTATACATGAATTAGAGAGGGGATGGACAGGGTATCTAAAAGGGGATAGATGTTACGCTTTATGTGGGATGGATGAAAGCAGTGTGTCTCCTCGTCCTTAACAGGAAGTTGAAGAAGCAGAGCCAATTGCAGTTCAAAGTTAAATGAAATATATAATGTGTGACAGGGTAAGAGGAAGGGAAGTGTTGGGGATAAGGGGTTAGAGAGTAGGAAGGCTTTTTATTTTTCTGGGGGAGAGAAGCAACAATAAAGGTGAAAGATAAAGGGCCAGAAACTGATGGGAAAACAGTTCTTGGGCTATTGTGTCCGTCTGATTGCTGAAGTAATCATGGTATGTTAGAATATAAAGCTTACGCACATGGCAGAGATCAGTTCCTCAGTGTGATGTCTCTGTTTTGCTTCACAGCTGCAGAAGAAACACTGTCAGAGGTGGGAGTGTTTTATTATAGTGCAGTACAGCCGCATATTATCACCCATTGTCACATGGGCTGAGTAGCGATAACGGGGTAGTTTATTTTTAATGTACTGTTTGGTAAACATGAGGGCCAAATTCTGCTCTCTTACACCAGCTTCAGTCTGGAATATCTCCACTGCAGCAGGCAAAGATTTAGCGTGCTGTATTTGAGAGCGTCGTCTGGCCCTGAGGAACGCTGAGCAAACCAGGTGTTTTTATGAAAAGCCTCTATGTGAGGCCATTTAACTCTCTCCCCCAAATGGGGTAATAATGCACATGCTGAAGGGATTGGAAGGACACATGGCAGTAGGAAAAGCAGCCACCAGGAAGGTGTAAGAAGGCGTAAGACAAAGCTGAAACCCTTCCCTTCCATTGCTCCTCCTGCCAGCGTTTAAATTAGCAGTCTGCACTTGCCAGCTGACGGACATGTAAATTACACTCTTGTTTAGGGGGCTCATCCCTCTACATCGACCCCTGTATTCTCCTCTTTAAAACAGACTCACTTAACAGTGGTGGGGATACAGCAGTATGTTCTGATCACTGTAATTGGTGTTTGTATAGCAATGGTTGCGTATTCATGCTGGGATTCCCGTCGGAGTTGGGCGCAACTCCCTTAGGCCCCTTTGCAAAACTCGGCAAACACTGACTAATCCGCATACTACTCATGGGAAAGTAGCTCATTTTGCACATGAGGAAACTAAGGGCTGGTCTACGGGGGGGGCGGGGGATCGATCTAGGATACGCAACTTCAGCTACGAGAATAGTGTAGCTGAAGTCGATGTATCCTAGATCAAAGTAATTTTACTTACTTCAGATCTACGTGGCGCAGGCTCGCTCCCCCGTCGACTCCGCTTCCGCCTCTCGCCGTGCTGGAGTTCCGGAATCGACGGGGAGCGCTTCTGGAATCGATTTATCGCGTCTAGATGAAACTTGATAAATCGATCCCCAGTAGATCGATTACTACCTGTCGATTTGGCGGGTAGTGTAGACGTACCCTAAGAAAAGTTGTGCTAGGTTGCACAGCCAGGCAGTGGTAAAGCAGGGACTGCATTGGCTTCCTCCCTCAGTCCTGTGCTCTGCTCACATAATCAATATTTATTGCATATCACAAAAAAACAAAGTACATTGCTCCTCACTCTCCTCAGAGCATGTCTAGAACAGTGGTTCTCAAACATATTTGATCGCGCTCCCCTACTTTGTGTCTGTCGTAGTTAATGTCCCTCCCTACCCCTCCGCCACACATATACCGATATATTCGGCGGCGCTTCACTTGAATCAGTTTCCGCCTTTTTTCCCCTCACTTAAGAACATACCATAAGAACGGCCACACTGGGTCAGACCAAAGGTCCATCTAGCCCAGTATCCTGTCTACCGACAGTGGCCAATGCCAGGTGCCCCAGAGGGAATGAACAGAACAGGGAATCATCAAGTGATCCATCCCCTGTTGCTCATTCCCAGCTTCTGGCAAACAGGCTAGGGACACAATCTCTGCCCATCCTGGCTAATAGCTATTGATGGACCTATCCTCCATGAACTTATCTGTTTCTCTTTTGAATCCTGTTATAGTCTTGGTCTTCACAACATCCTCTGGCAAGGAGTTCCACAGGTTGACTGCATTGTTTGAAAAATAAATACTTCCTTTTGTTTGTTTTAAACCTGCTGCCTTTTAATTTCATTTGGTGACCCCTTGTTCTTGTGTTATGAGGAGTAAACACTTCCTTATTTACTTTCTTCACACCAGTCATGATTTTATAAACCTCTATCATATCCTCTCCCCTCCCCCACGACCTGTTCTGTCCTTCCGATATATTTTGTACCCTGGTATTAATGTGTCCCATTGATTATCCTCATTCCACCAAGTTTCTGTGATGCCTCTTATAGCAATATCCTCATTGAATACAAGGCACTCTAGTTCGCCCATCTTATTATTTAGACTTCTATCATTGGTATATAAGCACTTTAAAAACTTGTCACATTTTAGCTGTCTGCCATTACGTGATGTAATTGAATTAACCTCTTTTTCATTTGACTGTTTCTCATCAGATCCTATCCCTATTTTATCATCTTCCATCTTCTCCTCCTTACTAGGACATAGAGAATCTCCATTAATAGATCCTCTCCTAAGAGATGTCTCTGAACGAACCACACGCTCCTCCGCACCTGTCGGCTTTTCCCCAGCCCTTAGTTTAAAAACTGCTCTACGACCTTTTTAATTTTCAGTGCCAACAACTTGAGGGTTTTTTTTCTGTTGCACGAATGAGCCAACAATGCGTTGTAATAAGAGCAAAAGCAAAACTGCCATTGTGGTCCATGCTTAGAATCAAATGTGCATACTGTGTCGTAGCAAACGGAGTTACGTTCAGATGGGAACGACTTTTTGTATAAGGCTATGCAAGCTTAACAGAAATCCATCAAAACGCACAGCACCAGCTGAGGACCTGATATATGGCGGAATCAGCTTTGCTAGTTACTCGTTGCTGTGGATAAAATGTGCGTAGAACATTTTTTTTGGTTTGGTTTTTAAATTTCCCCCTAAAGCTTCTCATGCTCCCCCCCCTCCAGAATATATTCCGTGCCACCCCCCAGTTTGAGAAACTCTAGTCTAGAAGACCGTTCAGAACTATGTTTTTTGGGAGCTTGATATTTGTTTTTCATTCCTCCAGGGATGTTGAATCCTTGAAAATATCCATAATGAAAATGGTACTGAGGTTGTTAAATAAGGGAATTTGGCTAAAGCTTCCTGGCACACAGCTTGGACAGTTATAATTTATTATATTATTTCCCCATCTGTTTATTATTAAATACGAAGTACTTGAGTTTCACAATCTTACCTCTTTGATTTATGTCCAAAAGAAAATGGTGTACTTTTTTACTGAATACTCTTTAGCTCCAACCTATGATTATGAGCAACGTTTTGAACTTTTCCTTGATCAGTTTAAAAACAAAATAAAATTAAGACAAGAAAAACCCTGACACACATCACTCCAGGGGTCAATGATTTTTCCTCCGTTTTGAAAACTACCCTGTATATAGATACTTTGTGAGTGTTTTATTTCACTTTTAAGTTATGGGTTGCAATCAAGCTTCTCTTCATGCTCGGATAAGATATAAAAGTTTGTGGACCTTTCCGTTTGCAAAGCAGGGTGCATACATGAGGTTGCTAAAATAGTTCACGGGTTACTAGAATTCCTAAGCAGACCCATGTATAAAAGAGCTGTAAACTAGAATGTTCACTTTATTGCCAGGCGAGTAAATTGACCAGACTTCTCACTCTGCTCCTGGAATTCCTGTAACCGCCCTCTTTAAACTGTTCTGTTCTATGTAGGTTTTTATCCCGTGTTCATCACCATAGTATCTGAGCACCTTCCCGTAGTGCATTAAGCAACTGTGACTTCACCCAGGCCAACTGTGCAATTGTAGATGCGAGTGCTGTTTAATGTGTGTGTTATCCTTCGACTGGTCATCCTTTGCCGAGCACGCTAGAGAAATGAGCTTTGTGTACTTGTAAGCACATCCAGAGTGGTTACGTAGTTGCTAAAAGGGCTGAATGGCTGGAAAAGCAGCCTGGGTATCCTTTTGCAAAGGCATTGCATTGGTCATCTTTTGTGGCCTACAGACTTCCCATATCCTCTGCCTGTAACAGTTGGAGCTGGAACAGTGGTGGAATGATGCTGGTTTCCCCCCCCCTTTCCTTTGAATGGCTTAAAGCTATGTCCTAGTAGCTCTCAAAAACAGAGGAAGATCTAGAGTTATGCTTTTAGACTCGCCATGTTCCGTCCCCACCTTGCACTTTGAAACAGGAGTAGTGGCATGCGTCCCCGTTGTCACTGTACGTATCAGTTCTTGCAAAAGCATTGCCCATTGGATGGACGGGGGCAGGGAAGCATATGGTATGCTCCATTGCGACAGGAAATCTGTTGGGTTTTCACTGACACTTTTCCTTTCTGATTGCGTCACTGCATTGTTTCCCATCTAAAATATTGTCCCAGTTGCATTTCTCTTAGTGGACCAAATCTACTCTAGATGCGAAAATATAGTGTGCGTGTGCTCTCTCTCTCTCTCCGTGTGTGTGTGTGCGCGCTCACACACGCACACATTAATTAACGTCCTTTTATGTCATCTCTTCTAGCTGAAATGAGTTGAAATTTAAGATTCTCTCCTTGCATCCATGAACTTGGTAACGTTTTGAAATAACTTCTAGGGGAAAGCATAATTTCCCAGTGAAGGAAATGGAATGAAATGAGATGAGGGAGGCAAGGGGCGAGGTATTTAAGGATGTTTAGAGTTTCCTTCTTCTGCAGCAGCATGTGTCATCTCGGGTCAAATGGGCTGTCAAAGAAGGCCTCAATCCTTTATTGAGAGCGGTGTGGGTAGATCTTCACTGAATTCAATGGGGCTATGTGCAAGTTCCACGCACAGAAAGTATAACTGTTGGGAGAATCCGTTATTAGATATAAGTATACATTACATCCCTTTTGTGGCTGTTTTCAACTTGCATTATGGGGAAAATATGAGCAGTTCATTTTGGTTACAGATAGCCCATAAATTAAGCTGCGACATGGTAGCTCTTGCAAGCTATTTTATTTCTCACTTAAGAAATAGCTACTTTTTCTAGATATAGAATGTGTTTCATCTTTAACAGATTTAGACAGTTCTTTTGAAAGAGCTGATTTACTTCTTAGTGTTTTTCTTTTTATTTCCACTACTCTGGATCTTTTCCTACTTCAATATTTTATCTGTAATCTCTCTACCAATTCACTTATTATATACTCAGTCAGCGAAGCGTTAAAACATGTTGCATTAAGAAGATCTCGATCTCTCTTTTAAGTGGGTTTTCAGACAAACTAAGTAGCAGAAGGTTTTTCTTAGTGGAAAGAGGAGTAATTTCTTAGATCAAATTTACTATATATGGAATATGGTTTAAAATATTAGCTATTTTATGGAGCAGTTATTTTGGCAAATACAGATGCTTCAGAATTGCTTTTGGTTCCATGACTGCATTTCAAATTTTTAAATAAAACATCTTTTTCTTCAGGGATTATTGGTGTAAGTGTACTGAAATCTCAGATGTATGATAAATCACTAGAGTAAGCTTTGCTCATGTTCAGCCTACCTTCACAGATGTTTTCAGTTACACACGGTTCAGCCCTGAACTTTACTGACAACATTTCTGTTAATTACTGAAAGTTCAAATCAAAGTCTGGACAATTATTTTTATTAATAACAAGGATACTTTCTCTGAGTGACAATTTTAGAGGTATTTCCGGGTTTCCGTTCCTTTATTATTTCAGCATTAACACGCACATCACAGGATAGATATATTTTTTGCTACTTTGCCAGAATAATAATGTCCCATTAGCGGTAAGAGCTACACAGATAGCAGCTACTATTTTGCATTTCCACAATGCCTTTCCTTGCCAAATACTTCAAGAACTATATGCCCTATTACGTATTACAGTAATAGCTATAGAGCAAACATATTTTCAGCCCGAATTACTTACTTTTTAGGTTGAGGGGGAGAAATAGAAACAACCAAAATAAAATCTCTGAGACCACGCAACATTTCTTCCTGTTGTAATGGAGCGTGATTACACGTGGGATTTAGTCTGTAGATTTTTGCTGCGCGTCAGGTAACGTGCATTATGCAAGCCGCACTAATAGAATGCACACGGGCCAGTGTGCCCTCTGTCAATGCGCATGATTATTGGACACAGTCGTGGTTTTCTCTGAATTGAGGGCGTGACGTTCCTGGAGGGAATCCCATGCTCCTTTGCATTGCGGTTGAGCAGTGTGCATTCTGGGATTTTTCTTGCTGTGCATTGAGATGTAACTGAAGCCAGGCAAGATCACTTTTTTTTTTAAATCACATGATTCACATGTCTTCGCCTTATTCTTCTTTTCTGGGCAGGCTAGCACCATTTTTGAATTGCTGTCGGCTGCATGGGGCCAATAATGCTCTATGCTGGCAACCTTGAATACGCAGAGGCTGCTTGGGCTGTATTTCAGCATTCAAAGCCCGATGAAGTCGGCTTTGGATTTCCCTAGCCACACCACCGAGCAGATGATGTGGCAGACAGCTCTCCTGCTGCTGGAGGAGCTTTGGTGGTGGTGGGACCAGGACGAGGAGGAAGAGGAACACACTTGAGCAACTGAGAGTAGAGTACTAGCTCCTGGAGCAGTTTCAAAGTGTGCCGCTCCATTTCCAAGCTCTGGAAACCAGCACGGACTGGTGGGAAAGGATTGTTCTGCAGACATGGAATGATCAGCAGTGGCGATTGCACAATATATATGGGAGTGAGGGGGAAAACCATTGCGATGGGTGGGAGGGTGAGGTGCAGAGACATGCTCAGTGGTTCGAGCAGCCAGTAGGCCTGCAAACAGCTGGGGCAGTATTGCCAGAGATGCCTGTTGCATCTGAGTTTGAGTTTTTGGCTTGAAATTCTGCAGCTGTCCATCCAGCTGTTAGCGTGTGTGTGTGTGTGTGTGAGAGAGAGAGAGGTGTGGAATTATTTTTGTGCTTCAGTGTTGTTTATGGGTGGTGGACATACCATGTTGTGGCAATCCCTCTTGCCCCATGTGTCTTTGTCTACTTGCGATTGTAAAACCTTATAGATTAGTGCAAGCATAATTATTTTCAGTGCAAAATGAATAGCGGACTCCTCATTTCCTTACTTCAAAAATTATTCATCTCGTCCTACCATATTACATATAATTTAACTTTGTTAGTGATCAGACTACTTGGGGCAGACTTTTGTTTTTAATCTGATTTGTGATTTGATTTTTATCTGATTTATCTGCCATTTATTCTTTTTCATAGTCCGGAGGGGAGGTGCAGCACCTATGCCAGGCTTGGAGAGTTTTTGTATGGGCTTGCTTTAAGCCATGAGGATGCATTTTCAGCCTCATAACTATATACATGAAACTATAACCTATAACCTTACTACAACATTACTGTAATGATTACTATAACATCACTATAACAACCATGCTCAGTGCATCATAGGGTGACCAGATGTCCCGATTTTATAGGGACAGTCCCAATTTTTTGGTCTTTCTCTTATATAGGCTCCTGTTACCACCCCCCAGCCCCGTTCCGATTTTTCACACTTGCTGTCTGGTCACCCTAATGCATCATGAGCCTTCAAAAAGGCACCCAACATGACAAACTTTGCATTGGGTACCACACAATCATGTTACAAGGATGAACATGGGGGTGCTGGGTGTTCCCCCGAGGTACAGAGCGTCACCGGGAGGTGACAGCTCTCAAGAGCTCCCAAGGCCTGGGGTAGAGATGAGCAGGAGAGTAGTGAGAGAGAAACCTCCACTGAGAGACCTGCAAATGCAGGGCCCTAATGGGTGACAAGCTCCAGCTAGGAGGGCTTCAAAAGCCTCTGAGCCTGGAGGAAGGGCTATAAGCAAAGGGGAATCCTGATAAGACTGGAAGAGTTTTGAGCAATTATAAATAGGACTAATGGAGCCTGGGGAAGAGAACTGGAAAGTTTTGAGTATTTTATAGTAATAATCCACACGCAGTTGGGGAGCGGTGTTGTGAAAACACCAGATGCAGTGGTTTATAGGATGTGAGATAGAAGGTAGACTGAGGTGCAGTGGAGGCCTGAAGCAGATGGGGTAAGGCCCGCTGTGTACCGCATAACATAAGGCATACATTTAGATTAATCTGACATAATCATTTGAAAAGTGCAATCATGTGGTTACTTAGCCTTAGGTAAATACAGATTTCGGCGAGCATGATTTTGGAGAGAGTTTTGTAACTTGGGAACATAGATTTGCTTTAATTTTCCTTCTGGATGTCTCACTAGTTCCCGTGACACTTAACTGGCGTGAGAATAATTTGACAGGATGAGAGTGACTGTTTTTAGGACTCTCCTGTACATTTTCGCCTGCCCCAGAGGAGTAGGGCCAGGGACCTGGATGTGAGAGTCTGACATAGTGTGGCAATAGCAGTTGCTCTGGTGTGATCTGCGATGCCGCTTGAGACGGCAAAAGGTGTTTTTTGGGGGAGGGGAAAGGGGAGGCAAAAGAGCAGTAGCTCATGCTCAAGCATATTTTATTCTACATCACGACTTAATACATGCACACAGGGGACTATAGGTCTTATTTAGGGAATGTACTCAAAGTTTTATAAGGAAGGTGAGACAAAATGGCTTCTTCCTGGAACACTGGGTATGTCAAGACAAGACTAGACAAAATGGCCCCATTCGGGGTGCTGGATGCCACCCAAACTTCAACATAACTCCTTAGTCAGGTTGCACGTTTACAGCCATGTTAACTGATCACCTCTCTAGTGCCGACCGCTAGGGCACCGTTGTCTCATGTCCCTAGAACGTCAGGGAACTGAACAAACAAATAAGGGAAAAGATTGAATCATCTGAACAAACTGCAGCACTCCGCAGTCTTGCTCAAGAAACGCACTTAGCACCAGGAGACCATGAAAGTCCTCAAAGGTGTTTGGTTAGACAAGGTTTTCTTCTCCTCTGCCCTGGACCCTTCCGTGCTCTCCGCATTTACCTGCTGCATCACTTACAGATAAGTGGTTTAGGGTTGATGCTCTGGGTAAAATTTTCAAAAGTGACTTAGCTAATAAGGAGCCTGAGTTCTATTGATGTTCAGTGAGACTCTGTTCTTGTCTACATGGGGACACTCAGGAAGGCTAAGGCAAATTAACTGAAGGTGTGACGCTAAAGCACATTTAAACCCCTGTCTGGAAGCTCTCATTCAGAAGTAAAGTGGGCTTAGTTTAAGATACAGTGACTTTACTTCTGGATGACAGCATCCAAACAGGGGCTTAATTTGTCTTAACTGTCCCGAGTGCCACCGTGGAGACAAGCCCTCTGGTTCCTAAGTCACTTAAGCACTTGTGTAGATTTTACTCAGTGTCTTCCATGTCTGTATCAGTGGCAATCTGCCTTTCTTGACTAGTTGTTAGTGGAAAGGACAGCTCAAATGGTTTAAAAAGGTGAATTAAAAGAAAAAAACTTTAAAAGTAATACAATAATATGAAAAGAGGAAACAAAATGTTGCAGTGGAAATACTTCAGGAAGACTCAATTAGCAAGAATGCAACACAGTTTACCTACTGTAGCCTTAAAAAGGCTTGTGGACTTTGAGCACACAGGAGTAACCACAGGCCGAAAGTTTGTATCGTTGTTTGGTAGCTTGTCCCAATTTAGCAACCCTTGTGGTCAAAGTTATGACTGCTGACCTACTTTCTGTTGGCTGAAGATGATACAAAACGCTTAGGGAATCCCCAAAGAGCAGAAAGTCCCCAAGGTGCGGAATTTACCTAGATCAGACCTGATTCCTCACTGCCGCATACCTGGAATCATCCCATAGCCTCCTTCAAAGTGGATGTAAAATACTCACCAGTGCAAGTGAGTGGAGAATTTTGATTTGGTAGCATGTCACACTCACTTTGTACAGGTGTGAATGACAACACAGTGTTCAAGGGAGAGGAGAATATACTATTTTCAATTTTTTTTTTAGAGAACAGTTGTTTGCCATATGGAAGGATGGTTCCAGCATTCGTTTCCAAGATTAATGATCATTAGTATTGGAAAGCCAATTACAGCAGTTCGTTTTCCTGTTGATGGTAGTGGGAGAAAGCCGTTCAATCTGATTAAGTAGGTCTGTTTGTCTTGCCAGGGACATACTCTTGGGAGAAATTTATTTTTACCTTTTTATTAGCACGTCATGGTATTGGCTATTGAACTGAACTTAGCAACTCTGCAATACAGTCAGAAAACAAAGAAAACACTGATTCTTTCACGTGTAAGGGGAGTTCAGGCACGTAGAATGTACTTTTATCTACACTGGAATTTACAGTGGGGGCTCGAATACCTTACTCTTGTGAAAAGTGACACAAGCAGTAACCCACAAGTAGCTGAGAACTTGGTTTCACATCTCATCTGACAACCTAAACAATAAGTGTTACGCTAATGGAAGAATAGTCTAGCCTCAGTTTATCTTGTTTAAAATCACGGTTAATAACATACACATATGACATATGACTTAAATTCTCAGTTTTTTTAAATAGAGTCAACAGGGCAGCTGCAGAACCCCATGACACACAAATACCAGATTAAAGATACAGGACATCTTCATGGAAAAAAAACAACAACAACCTACACACACCCATGTATGGTGTGACCTTTTCTGCTTTTCCCATGGTTTCAGTGATTGAAAATGGTGTTGAATGTTTTCTGTGCGAGTGGAAATTCCTGACTTAGTCTCTAACTGCAGATGGTAGCATGAAATACATGGGGACAGTTCCTGACAGGAAGGATGTTTGAAAATCCCCACAAGCCTGGGCGTTGTGAGACAAGGGGACTAGTCCCTGCTCTGCCAAAGACTTCCTGTGTGACCTTGGGCAAGTTGCTTAATCAGTTTGTGCCTCAGTTTCCCTGTCTGTAAAACAGGCAGAGCCTCTGTTTAAGTTATGCAGAGTAAATGGTCATGCCCCTATTAGAAGTATATAGCATCATGAAGTCCTGCCTAAGCATGGAAAAAAGCAAGGACATCTGTTGTTGCCCAGAGGGAATTTTGACTGAGTAGAGATTTCAGTACCAGACCGAAAGGTGTTCGTTACCCTGGTATTGATATTTATGAGTGAACATGCAGGGGATCTGAAATTTTCTTTGCAAAATGATTTTTTCGGTTTGCAAGACTGACAAGTTTGCAGACCATTTTTCTTTATATTTAAACTCAGTTCCCACGTGAGGGGATTCAGCTTAGAAAACATTTCTCTAAAGATCTAGGACACTAGACATATAGACATGAGGGATCAAAGGACAACCTGAGGGTTGGCATATGTGGCGTGCGTGTGTGTGTGTGAGTGAGCGAGAGAGAGAAATTGTCAAGATTGCTTCTCATTGACCAACTCTGCTCCCATTGAAGTGAATTATAAAACTCCCATTGACTTTGGCTTCAGTGCAAGCAGGGTTAGGCAGACACTGATATCATAGCTGTATAAAATATATCCACCCATATCATAGCTATATAAAATAACACAAACAGGAGGTTTTTACCTATATGTAAAAGTCTTGAACACTCTGAAACCTTTTGCAGACAGTTTTTTTTCCCCCAGTACAAACAACAGGTATGGAATCAATTTTAGCTATTTGGAGTTTGGGAATTTAGGGTTTATTTGTGCCATTTGTTTTTTCACTTCATTAGACATTTTCTCTGCACCCATGTTCCTACAGCCTTTGTATTTCTCATTCTGCCCATGTTTCACGTTTCACTGTATCCTTTTATTGGCACCTATCACGCCCTGACCCCGTTTTGGATTTCCCCTATGCAGGACAAGAATCTAATAAGTGGGAGTTGAACTTCAAAACTGTGATGCTGGGGGTGGAAGTGGCTAAAACAAGTCTGTCCATCCTTCGTTGCAAATGTCATTAGGTATACTGGGCTTTTGGCAAGTAATTTGGGGCATCAAGGTATAACCCATTTTCAGGCATAGGAAATAAAAGGCCTGAAAAGTAATTTATTGTGCCCTTCAGCTGTATGTAGGTTAAATATTTGGAATATATTAATGCTAAATAGCCTGTGTTGCTAGGTCTAATTTCCGCTGAAGGGAAGCATGTTCATATTTATTTTAAACCAATAAAGCTAACCAAGGTCATTACTATGGATACTTTTCTCAGGCCGGGCCAGTGACACCTGTGTGGATTTAAGCAATAGAAGCCATCTGTGAGTAGGAAGTCTGGTTGCCACGGAAACTAAGCACTAACAAGTACCATGACAAAAGTTGTATGGACTAAGGGGTCATTGGAGTGGGTGTCCAGGTCACGCAGGTCACTTCCTAATTCTATCCAATGCTCAGTGAGATTTTAGGGGGCAACATCCCTCTAAATGCTTCATAATGCGGGGCATGCGGTTTTGGAAAAGTCCTTTGAGTAACGTATATAGGCCCAAATTCTAATCTCTGTTCTGCCGGTTGAAACCCATAGGAGCTCCTAAAATGTCATGAAGGGTTTGGAAGTCTATATAGTTGCTCTGGCTGAATCTGGCCGAGGTCGGCTTTGTTGTTTTATTAAGTCACGTATATTTGCAGCATACACGTTTTTATTACCTCAGATATTGATCAGTTTGAATGTAACTTTCTAACAGTCTAGAGCAGAACCTCGCTCATTATTATTTGTTTTGGGTAGCAACTAGAGACTACCCGTTGGATGTCAGGACTCCTTTGTGCCAGGCACTGTGCCCATATAACAAAAAGACGGTCCTTGCCCCAAAGAAGGTACAAGTTAAGGAACTGCTTGTACGCTTGACAAGTCATGATCTCTACTAATATCTCAGCAAAACTTTGATAGCAGAATGCCAAAGCCCAGATTTTTTTACTTAAGACTTTATTATTTTTACAAACTAGGCTTCAGTGCTTTTATTTGTGCTGCCATAAATAGTTAAAACTAAACCACAGCTGTCCAAATAAAGTACACGTTGTGTTGCAATGCAGTTTTTTGTTGTTGTGATTCTGAAACTTGCTTATTCTTAAAATTAGGGTTTGGCAGTGGGTGGATCTCTCAGCTGCTAGTGCAAATCAGTGGGAGTCTAATGTATATTCTGCCAGCATTCTAGGATTGTAAAGTTGATAAGAATCAGGGGTACTGCAAAGAAACCTAGAGGATGGAAGATTAATAATAAAGAGTAATGCTTAATGAATGCTGTGACTTTTGACTATTTTTAAACATAAATGGTAAATACAAGCCAGTTTGCTCAATTTTAATCAAATTTCAGTATATTCTAACTCTGTATTTAACCCAAATTATTTTGGCAGTAATTGTTCAAGATTATTATACATCTGTGTATGGCATTAATGAGACCCTTACTGGAATTTTGTAATCAGTTCTGGTGTCCACACTTCAAAAAGGATGTTGAAAAATTGGAAAAGGTTCAGAAAAGAGCTACAACAATAAGTCAAAGTCTGGAAAACTTACCTTATAATAAGGGATTTGTGACCCTCAATCTATTTAGTTTATCCAAGAGAATGCTAACAGTAACTTGATCATGAACCACAAGTATCTACATAGGAGAGAGATATCTGATGGTAGACAGCTCTTTAATCTAGCAGAAAAAGGCATAATGAGATCCAGTGGTTGGAAGCTGAAGCTAGACAAATCAGACTAGAAATAACCTGAAAATGTTTAACAGTGAGGGTAATTAACCATTGGAACAACTTTATGTAGGTACCTGCTGGATTCTCTTGAAGTTTTAAATTAAAACTGTGGACATTTATGTACAAGAGACACTACAGCTACCTTAAGAACAACACAAACTTCTTCCATGGTTTAGGGTACTCCATGGCTCTCTTGGGTAAGTGGTCTGTTTCAGAGAGCTGATCTATGCAGCACTGGACTAGTTGGAATTGGTCTGTCATGTTGAAGGTTTGCTGTTTCATGTCAATCAAAATGGTCAGTTACAGGTTTGGAGGCGAAGGCTTTATTGTTATAGAAAACAGTTATGAGGAGGATTTTGGGGGAGGGTTGTTTTTGTTTTTTGTTTTGTTAGCTTCCTAATTGCTTTATTGTCTAGGTTTAATTGTTTCAGCCCTGGAGTAAATGGGTATTTACATTCAGTTAATTTTACTTTGTATCAGCAGTGAAATCACAGGACGGATTGCAATAATTGGCACGCAGTCCAGGTTTCTTCACATCAGTATTTCTGCTTGTTTATGTTTGTTCATATCTTTGTGCCGTATAGGGAGAGAACAACTTCCTGATGCTGTTGACTCTCTTGCACTTTTCCTATAATTGCCAAAAAGCTGCTGCTCCCTCCTACGGATACATCAGATCTGTTAAAATCAGATGGGTTTTGAAAGCTGCTTTTTGATTTCCTGAAATCTATGTTTGGTCTTCCTTCCTCATGTTCTGTTTCTCTCTCTTTGTTCTTTGAGGTTAAAGCTGTGGGTGTTTAGGTCCTATTAGTCATTCTGGCTAATCTTAAAACTTTTCATGTTGAGAACCAGAGTGGGCCGAATTATTCTCACAGTTCCCTGGATTTACACTACTGTAGCTTTATTCGAGTTACTCCAAATTTACCTTGATGTAGCTGCACCAAGAATTTAGCCCGCTTATTGGGTCAGAGAATTGTGTATCCTAAAGAGCACAGAAAAATCCATTTCCTCATCAAACTTAAATCTCTGAAAATGTTGGACAAAGCGAACCCCTTCTTAGAATCAGCAAGCACTCGCATGGTACAGGACAGTATGTGACTAATTAGTCAGATGCTGTAATTACTTTAGCATGCCGTCTTGTTTAAACAGAGCACCCAAAATACTTTTGTTATGGTATTTTTATATTTGGTGTGTGAAAGGTAGATGTGTGGCAGGAGGGGAAGGGGTGGGGGGGGGTGTCGGGAAGCCGAACACCCAAAACGTGGGCTAAAATAGGTTACTAGAGTTTAAACACCACTAAAGGAAATGGGCTTCATTATACTCCATCTCCTGATGGGTTGTTGGCTCAGCTATTGTTGCTGTTTTATTATTTGTTGAACAGTCAGTGGGATCAGGGCTGTGTAAACACGTAATCTCTCTGGGCGTCAGTTCCCCACCTGCTAAATAGGGATAATAATACTTCCTTTCTCCCAGCCTGTGTCTGTTTAGATGGTAGCCTCCTTGGGGCAGGGATGAACGGTTACTCCCTACGTGCCGAGCGGACAGAACAGTGAGGCCCTGGTCATGGATCCGGGGCCAGGCCCGTGGGGAGAAATTTGGAGCCCCCACTACATTGTGTTTGCTGGGGTCCCATCCCTCTCATTTCACTTTATTTGCACAGAAGTTACAGATGTTTTGTGGACCTGCCTGAGTTCGGGGACCAGGTATAATTGTCCCCCTCTGAACCTCCTGTCGGCCCTGGTTAGGTCCCCTAATCAATAACAGAGGAAACGGCGGACTGTGCCAATGATTGTCACAGTTTCAGGGTAACTGCACCTGTATTCCCTCCTCGCGGTCTCCAGCTGTCTCTGAGCTGTTCACTCCCTCCTGACCACGGGGGCGGGGGTTGGGGGTTTAAGGCTGCCCAGCTCCTTGCTTTAAACTGTGATATCCCCAGCAAGCCAGACTGCCTAAAGGCCGGTGCCTGTGTTTTGCTTTCTCTTTGAGGCCTGCGAACAGCGTATTGCCAGCCATTACCAGTTGCCCCACTGCTCCTTCTAAGCAAGCCCATGTATTGTTCAGGTAAGATCATTCTAGGGAAAACACACAAAAACCAATGAACACAGACTGGATTTACCAGGAGTCTCCCCTCTGTCTTCTGAGGCTCTAGCAGGCCAAAGTCTTTCTAACCCTTTTATAAGGGTTCTGGCCCCTTTGGGCAGAAGGTCCTATCTGTTTACCGGATCAGAGAGAAGGCCCTGAGCTCCGTTCAAGCTCATGCTTTTCTACCAAAAATCCTTTCTTTGTCTCCTAGTCCCTGGACAATTTGAACCAGTGTATGCAAACCATGCCAGCAGGTGCACCCGCTTGGGCGTTGTTTAGTCGCAGTGATTAAGATGAATCGCGTCCTCCCTGTTTTTAGTTCCTGTAGGAGCTGTGCTAACCTTCCCTCACAAAGTAGAACACAATCGTGCATAAACCATTCATAGATTTAATACAATACGGTCCCCAGAGATATTGCATGAGATTGCAATAACTGTCACAATGGTGGTTAGCTCGTGCTCATATGGAGCTAGACCTCACTTTTTATTTTCCTGTGGCAAACACTTCACAACTGTTATGGCCTGACCAGCCCCTTCATCCCCCTGCTGCTAATCTAACTTTTTTCCAGAATTATCCTCAGTGTAAACATCTGTCCAGGATACACAATGACCATGCAATGTTGTCACCATGTCTGTCCCAGGATATTAGAGAGACAAGGGGTGAGGTAATTTAATCTTTTATTGGACCAACTTCGAAAGTGTATCTCTCTCTCTCTGACAGAAGTTGGCTCAAGAAGAGAAACTATCTCACCACCTTGTTTCTCTGATGCACAGTTCCACACAGTTAGCCCCAGGCTAGAATAACAGGGTGTGTTCTAAGACCAGATTTATATTTATAGGACCGATGTGTTTGTCTCCTGGGTGTTTTGTAGACAGCTACGTAGACGAATGTCTTAGTCAGGACTCGGGTGACAGAACTGTGAGGGAAAGCTTGACAGCAGATGCTCAGCCCTATGCCTCTATCTCTACACTTTCCCAGGGTCTCTCAGATGAGTGACTCCCTTAAACATAGTCCGTAAAAATTATCAATGGCGTCACCGATTGCTGGCCTGGCCATCGTCAGGTATGAACTGCAAGGCCTGGTTTCACAAGATGAGCTCATTTTAAGAAAGCTGAGGAGGAAATGATCATCATTTCTGTAATATCTTGGTGTCTGGGGGTTTTGTTGTGGTGGGGAGGGGACAAAACATAGAAAATAAAAATCTGTAATAAAATTCCGTGTTTTTTTAAAGCTGTTTAAACTTTAAAAATTATTGATCTGCCTTTTCTCCACCTGAAAGTAGTTTTGCTCTCTCATCTGGGTAGGATTTTGTAATCTCTAGTCCTCTACCTATGCTCTTAGGACAGAGAGTTATTACAATATGACAATACTTCTACACTGCTTTAAACATAGTTTAATGAAACTAATTGGTCAGAGCCTCTGATTTGCCTTTCATTTTGATATACATAAATGTATTTTTGGGCTGACCATGTTGTCACAATGACCACTGTATAGATTCTTTCCCTTAATTTTTGCAATTTTCATTTTCATATTGTACTTCTCCAGGCTAAAGAATAAGACCGTTTATGCTGAGCTGTGAATCTTGACAGTTTCCAGTGTATATTTAACATCTGATGAAACTGATCCCCCCATCCCCAACTCAGGTTTTATAACTCACATTTCTGTTTTTTTAAATTCTTAATTAATCTTGTCTCGTGTAAGATGATATTAAGTTGCACAGTTGGAAGCCAGTCCACTGGAGTTGCATTGACTTTTGCATTAGCTGATTAAAGACCCAAACCTAAATGAGGAGGAAACATTTGAAATTGGCAAAACCCAGTAGATCTGTTTCTAAGGTGCCCTTCCCCACACTATCTTGGCACTCTTGCCTAAATTTAGAAACACATCAGCTTCCTCAAGGAAGAACAAAATTTCAGATCGCAGATGGAATCTGCTCTCGGGAGAGGTATCAAGTCTACAATGGGTGGGTTTTTCCTAGAACAGACACAGTCATTTTCACACCCCCAAGTTAGGAAAGGGTCTGCTTGCTTTGTGCCCTAAAGGTTCTGATTCATCCAGAGCTCCCCGCAGTGGAGAATTCCATAGCCCTTGAGAGAGAATGCCTTGTCCTTGGGGCCCATGAGGTCCGAGCCTGAGCTGTTGTTTGAATGTGGTCACTGCCGTGGGCTGGGAAACAAGAGGCGGCTACATAAATAGTCAGCATCTAGCCTATTTAGGGGTTCTGGAAATGAATCTTAGCCAGCCAGCCCCTATAGGGTGGAGCACGTTAGCCTATGCTCTCATCAGCCTAAGCTCTGTAGTTGGTGAACGATTGCATGTTGAACTGGCTGTAATATCTAGGTGGTTTTTGTAGTCAACCAATCAAAAATGTGGTGCATATAGTCCAGTCTTAAGGGCTAACACATCGGTGCTAACTTTTTTTTTAAAACCAATTATTCGTTTTACTGTTTGTTGCCTCTCTTTGATAATAGATCAGTTGTTTTTCTAAGTATTTATAATGGTTTGAGTCGGGAATTGCAGACACTGGGATCAGAAGTGGTCGGGTTTCACCATGGTGCCTTCAAATATGCTTTGCCGAAATGCCGTTTGGTAACTTCTAATGGTAACACTTCTCTCTGAGTTGCAACGCATGCTCCTCTGGGTGTCTCGTGCTAGTGAGCGCCCCCTCCTGGTTTGACTGCAGTGAGGAGGAGTCCATGCCTTTGTCTTCTGGATCCCTGGGGTATGCTCAGCTTCTGAGCCTCAGTGGGCTTCAGTGCTGGATCCTCCCTTGGCCTTTCTGGCACATTTCCTAGGCACTGACTCTGTCTTCTACCCTGTCTTGGAAGTGGGGCTCTTCCGTTCCCTGTGCTAGGCCCTGGGACCAGCACTGCCCCCCCGCCACCCGACATACCTTAGTTAGTTAAACACACCCCTCTCCTAGAACTCGACCCCGGTGGCGTGAAGTGTCTGGTGTACAGGTTGACTCTCTCCAGAGCATGCAGCAGCTGTAAAGCAGTTAACATACAGAGCGACACTTTGCTCAGAGTCTAACTCATTATGCTCTTGAGTACTTCATCATGTAAAGCACAGGAGATTATAGATCATACAAAGCAATGAATATCGAACACTGCCATGTTCCTTCATTTCTAGCTCAGTGTTCCCTTGTGAGGAACTGTCTGGGTCTAGGAAGGCAGGCAGGGTGCCCCTATCTTATGCCGATTGTAACACGCTGCCCCTCATGGAGCCCCTTCACCAGCTTCTGTGCCCGTGTGCTCCCCTGCTCCTCTCTTGCTATCCCTGTCTGACCCCATGTTTCTGTGTCTTTCTTTATTTAAACCCTGATAGTCACCTGGTCTGGTCTTATGTTACTCTGGATAAGTTTCCCGTTTTCCTATCTCCCCCCTGTAACAGGGTGGCTTGCCCATGGGCTGGAGAGCCTGGGGCTAAGCCAGCCCTTAGTACCGGATGAGCCATGTCTGGGTTAAATCCGGTGACCCCAGGATAAAAAGAGCAGGAAGTTGCAATCAAGGGGGAAAGCCCAGGAAGCTGCAGGGAGCAAGAAGACTTCTTGAATACTGCATGCAGATGTGGTCGCCCCATCTCAAAAAAGATGTATTGGACTTGGAAAAGGTTCAGAAAAGGGCAACAAAAATAATTAGCGGTATGGAACGGCTGCCATATGAGGAGAGATTAATAAGACTGGGACGTTTCAGCGTGCAAAAGCGATGACTAAGGGGGGATATGATAGAAGTCTATAAAATCGTGACTGGTATGGAGAAGGTAAATAAGGAAGTGTTATTTACTCCTTCTCATAACAAAAGAACTAGGGGCCACCAAATGAAATTAATAGGCAGCAGATTTAAAACAAACAAAAGGAAGTATTTTTTCACATTACACACAGTCAACCTGTGGAACTCCTTGCCAAAGGATGTTGTGAAGGCCAAGACTATAACCGGGTTCCAAAAAGAACTAGGTAAGGTCATGGAGGATAGGTCCATCAATGGCTATTAGCCAGGATGGACAGGGAGGGTGTCCCTAGCCTCTGTTTGCCAGAAGCTGGGAATGGGTGACAGGGGATGGATCACTTGATGATTGCCTGTTCTGTTCATTCTCTCTGGGGCACCTGGCATTGGCCGCTGTCGGTAGCCAGGATACTGGGCGAGATGGACCTTTGGTCTGACCCAGTATGGCCATTCTTATTTTCGAATCGCCTTTGAACTGTGAGTTCTTGAAGGGCTCTGAAGAGGGTGAAGCAGAGTCAGGGGCTGCAGAGTGACATCTGGTGAGGAGGGGGTGTGTGGGAGGCAGATGCATGATATTACCCCTTCAGAGAGGGGGCGTGTTTTTGTTAAACTGGATTGTCAAAGCTTGAGCTGCTTTATTGCATAACCTCTGTGAGGCTTAAGTGCCCGTGGTTAACCATAAATATTTCCTGTTGTCCCTGTTTGGCGTGAATCTGCTATGGGTCCTCTGAGCAGTGGTGGATCTGCATACATAGAGGCACTCCGAATACAGCATTTTTTCATAATACAACTTCACAATGTCAATTGGAATTCATAAGCTGTACAGATCCAGCCCCAGTTCCTAATAATGGATACATCACGGTAACCAGTATTTTCTCTTTGCATCTCAGCCGCAGAAGAACAGTCATCTAATTCTGTGTTAGAGCAGGCCATTAGCTGTTTTTTACATGGATTCTAATAGGTCTTACACTGTGTGATTCTGTTCTCTGAAGTGACTTGCAAAAGGGTTGGTCTCCAAGCGTCTTGTCTCTTACAGGCCCTGTATCAAATGGGTGCTCTGCTAACAAATAAAAGTGTTGTTTTTCTGAACTGCCAAGTCTTGCAAACTCAACCCGAGATCTGAGTGCCTAGCTGTGTTCTAATGTGTCCTCAATAATAATAAACATTCCGTAGGTCATGTTGTGCCCTCACTGATTCAAACCCAGTGCCCTCAGTGGGACGAACAAGTGCAGAAAACAGTCAAAAAAAAGAAAAGAAAAAGAAAACCAACCAACAACCCTGACTTTTGTCTGTAAAGTCAGCAGTTCTGACTCTGAACACACACAAACACACACACACACCAGTGAGACGGTGCCGTTTTTCCATAATCCCTGTCCAGAGCACTCTGGAGGGCAGCCCAAAAACATCTGGAAAAGTTTTTTGTATGTCAGGCAAAACTATACATTAAAGATCGGATCCAACTCCGTTTCGGATCAATGTCTTTCCATTGACTTCAGGGAGCTGGCTCGGGAGCTAAATGCACTTCTTTTGCAAATGTGCATTGTGAAGTGTGTGCTTGCACAAAACGAAAATGCGATGTTTTAATGGGGGTGTGGGAAATCTCACACACATTAGGAAGAACTTTGTGTGTACCATGCTTCTTATTTTTCAGTCTTGCTTTAGGTCTGCAAAGTGTGTCTTGCAGGTGCCTTCGTGGGGTTGGTTTTAATTTGTTCCTTGTTAAAACCTGCGAGCTGGAAATGAGTTTTTGAAATGGCACAGAAAACAGGCCGGTTGAACTGTTGGGCCATGTTGCCAAGTTAGCCATGTTAACAGCTGCTAATGGTTTCTTAAGCTGCCAAAGCAGTCTGAAGATACATTTAACACCCAACAGACACCTGTTTTTAGCAGTTTAGCTCTGCGGGCACATGGCACTGTTCTGCAGAGGTCATGTCCATAAAGGACCGTTAGAGTCTGTACAACAGGTTGCTCAGGAGAGTGGAAAAGAGTTGGCATTCTAATTTTATGTTAGGGCCTCCTTGTTTGGGGGTTGGGACAATGCACACAGTAAGAGAGAACTTAATACGGAGGAGCTAAGTATTAATTTTGCTATTTCAATATTTAACACACAAAACTCTCTCTCCACACGCCGTAGGCCTCCTTGCCTCCATTGCATCACCCTCCACCTGACCTTCTCAAAGGGCTTTACAGACATGAATGATTTTTTCTTCTGCAAAGTGGTGAGAAGTCCCTCAGAGAGGAGCAGTGAAGTAACAGCCTCAGGAAGCCTAGGCATGGTCAGGGCAGAACCCTGATTTCCTTATTCCCAGTCCTGTGCGTTAGCCACACAACCATCCTTGGCTTCTCCATATATTGGGTCATTGTATCTTCTTGCCCCTTAATGAGTATTGCTTATTAGTTGGCATTCACCTTGATGAAGTATCTCTGTTGCCCCCCCAGCAGCACTTTCTGCCAGCCCTGTCCCGTCTGCTCCCTGCCTTTCTTCTCTGTAGTGGCATTGGCAGGTACAGCCCATCCTGACAGTAGGTGACCTCCAGCTGAAGCCAAGGCAGATGCAGGAGATCTGCATCCAATATTGCTGCCAACGTCTTCGGGAGCATGCACTGGTTCTCAGTCTGGGGGAACGGGCAGGGTTGTGTGCACAACGTGTTCGTTCAGCTCTGACCCCTGGGCTGGAAGGGAGCCTGCCTCATAAACCCAGTTGTGGAGCTGGAAGCTGGTAGAAGTCGGATTGCCCTGTCAGCGTGAAGATGGCTTGGGGCCCAATCCTGCTTCCAGGGAAGTCAGGGAGAGCATTGCCATGGGCTTCAGTGAAAGCAGGATTGAGCCCTTAGTGGGACAAATAAATTGAAATGAGAAGAAAAAGGAAGCACTTTGTTTAAAAATGGTGGCATTTTGCTATATCCAGGGCACGTTTAGTGCAAAAATACACTGGGCTCCTTTCTAAGCTGAGGAGCCACAGATAAATGTTCAAGAGGAAGTGCTGAGTACTGGGCACAACTAGGGGGTAGGAGTCAAGAGTTCTGGGTTCAGCGGAGCCACTGTGACAAGTCACGTGAACAAATCTCTCCAGTTTTCCGAGGCTGAGCTTAACTTTCTATTAGTGCGTACCACATACAGGCACTGGGAGGCAACAGTCATTAAATTGCTGGGAGACCCGTGGAAAGCAGGCACTATAGAAGTGCAAAGAATCATTCTGATGCTTGCTGGTGCACATGCTGTGAATTCCTTGTGTAATTCAACTCAGAATCGAGTGGCTGAGACTCTCGTTTCATACGATAGCAAGTTTCACTTTTTCTCCCCGACACGGCAATAATGGAAATAACCCTCAGTAATCGACTCCTCCGCAGGTCCTTTTTGTCCTGCTTTGGTACGTGGCATGTCCACCGTTATCCACCATCCTTGTCTTTTGGCTAAGGTCTGCTTTTCTTGGAACCCTAACACAAATCATGACATGCACTTTGCCTGCCTGTCTTCGTTATGCCATTAACGTGTTCATTTCATGTAATCAAGGTGCACGTCCAGATACAAAATTTACCAGAAACCTTTTTCTGGCTCTTGGTTATATAATTATCAGTTCAAAGAGATCAGTGTGGAAAGGATAATTTGGGGCAAATAATTACACCCTGGAAGGGATTTACTTTCCATGAGCCTGAGTGCCTTAGGATTTTTCGTAATGATGAATGCTCATTGCCTCTGTTTTGTGCTATGGGGAATCCAGCTGTTGATTTTCTCAGCCTGTGTGTACTGTATAGACATGTGATATATATGAACCTCAACATAGAAGAGCATAGCAACTACCAAACTAGACCAGACCAATGGTCCATCTAGCCTTGTCTGACAGTGGCCAGTACCAGCTGCTTCAGGAGGAAGGTGCAGGGAGCCTTGCCCTAGGCAGGGTATTGATTCCATAGGGATGTTTCCTCCTGACCCCCATCAGTTTATGCCCTGAAGCAGGAGGGTTTATAGTCCTTCCAATATCTTTGTTTTTAAACCCTTACTGTAACTATCTTTTTTTCTTAAAGGAAGTGGTGGAGTTACAGGGACTCGGGGGCTTCTGTCCCCTATCACGACAGCTAGCCCTAATAGTGGACACAGTATTATCTGATTCATCGGTATACTCTTGTCTCTTGGTCCTGCCAGTGGTCTCTTCTGTATCAAGTTCAATCTTTTTTCTCCCTCGCCTTCCGTTCTGTCCCAGCCCACTTCTCTGTTCCCATGCCTCCGACTCACTATTCCCTCTCTAGACTTCTCCTGTATTCTTGCTTTCTTTTGTGTGTGGTGCTTTGTCTATGGAAGTCTGCAAGATGCCCCATGCACTTCTCAGTGAAACCTATCCTTTGTCAGACAAGCCTGCCAGCATTTGTCTAATCTATGCATGGCAAAGATTTAAATGTAGCTACAGCTTCATTCATTCCATTGGGGGAAAAATGGCTCAAAACTCTTCTACCTTCCTCACTTTATTTCCCATCCCCTGTGACCTCCTTCTCAGTTGGCTGCTTTCAAGATGTTATACTGTACCTGTGTTTATGGAGGAAAGTCCTGTGCAAACACCTGGGTCTTGCATCCTGAAAGTGGCAAGATTCTGGCTCGTCCTCCATTAGGGTGTTCTACAGCCAACAGCATCCATCTCTGCTAGGGACTGTCAGACATGACCCCAATGACACTGTCTCCTTGAGTGGGGGGAGAGTCCTTTGCAGGGACAGCTTGTTTATACAGCCAATCCAGAGCTCTGAAGCTGGGAGTAGCCCCTTGGTCTGGATTGAGAACTGGATCAGGAGTTAGCGGTTAATTGTGCTTTCTTCATGAGTAGCTATGGTTGGTTTGTACCTATAAAACACCAGCAAGTTGGGCATGCAGCTAGTGTATGTAGCTAGCAAATGTTTGTTCCTATCACTGTTACCCTCATTTCCCCCCTCAGTCCTAGCATCAGGTTGTTACACCAAATTGTTGACTTGTCTTAACCTAGACAAACCCTTTGGAGCAGAAACCACATCTTTCTCTGCTGCACAGCTGTGTGGGAGAACTTTTGGGCTGTGTAAGGGAAGCATTATCTCTATTTTAGATGGGGAACTGAGGCACACGGTAGATTAAATGACTCGCTTAAGGTCAACATTTGTGGCTGAGTTGGGGATTGAATCGAGGTCTCCTGAGGCCCAGACTAGTGCCCTATCCACTAGACTATCCTTTCCCTCTAATTAGGAAGCAGTGTTAGGAGCTGCTATGGATCACAAGAAAGCATCCATACAAATGGAACATACTCCACTGGAAGGTAGTAACATTTTAATATTCTAGTTACCATGATGGCCGCACTAGACAGGCACCGAATACCAGTGAGATCGTACTAGCATAGATGAAATTATTTTAGTTTCTTTAAGACGTAGTAATTAAATACAGTATATACTGATCCCTCACAATGACAGCCGCCCACAGAGCTAAAAACAGGAAATCCATTAACTTCACTATTTAAAAAATAAAATAAAAAATCTTCCCAACTAATTCCTCTGTCACTTAAAGTTCTACCTAGGAGGGCTAATTTAATGCTGCATTAACTCGGTGATATCGCCCTCTTGTTACCTAAGTAGTTTCTAATGACTACCCTGGAGAGCACTTGGAAGCTTTTAAAAGTTTTTATGCAAAAAAAAATTTTCCGTGTGGTTTATACTTTAAGAACAAAAGTTATTGATAACATTCTAAAATCTTTCAACAACATCAAGAACTATTCTCTTGGCTACAGAAATGTTAAATATCGCCGGGTTGTTATCTCTTAGTGCAAACAAGAGAAATCAGGAACATGTTCAATAAGAAAATTGGTGCAACACAAAGTTAAGACTGGGAGTGGACACTTGTGTTAAATAGAGTTAAAGCCAGAATCCATTCTCTCCCTCCTCCCCCGTATATATTTATCTTTTTTGAGGAGCCTCTGCAAATACTTAGCATGCCAAACGAAAGTGCCATGAGCAGTCCCATGGACTTCCATGGAACTATTAATGTGATTACAATAAGCATTGCAGGATTGGGCTCCTAGAATTATGTTGGCTTTGTAGTAATGAATATAAATGAGAAAAGAATAGATCAACTGTTAGGTCTATCAATCTGTGTTCTAATTGCTTAGAGCAGAGGAATGGGAGTTAGAACCCTGGGTTGTATTATTGACTCTTCCTTCCCCTGAATTAACGTCTTATTTTAGGCAAGTCCGTTCTTAACCATTCTGTGGGTCAGTTTTCAAACCTGTGAAATGAGAAGAACAACTTTTCCCTCTGGGGAAAGACGTACCTCATTAATATTGGTAAATGGCTTTGTGACGAAAGGCTCTATGGAATTGCAAAGTATTAACCACTCCCCCCACCCAACTCCACCCCCCGCAATATTGCTCTTTTCCAAAGTTGTAGCTGGTATTACTGTCTTCCTTATTTTTCTTGCTATCAGATTAAAGGTTTGCCTCTGGGTTTATGAGCAGCAGCACCTTTCTGTGTGATGCTTACATGTTCGAAAATAAAAGCAATTTTCTTTTGTGGTTGTATAGTAAAGTATTCTTGCTGCTCTTTTATGGTTTTAAAAGTCTTAAAGTTGAGACCTTCTCCCTTTGATCAGGTGAAGAGGAAAAATTATTGCTGAGACCTAGCACTTTTGAACATGTACAAAAGTCAAAATCAGAGTTGAAAGACTACCTTGTCTCTGTTGTGTGGCAGAAACGCAGTACAGTGGATACATAGAGATGCAAAGTTAACCATCTCTGAAATGGATCCGTAGTGTAAACCGTGTGTGGCCATCTGTTGTTTCTAGATACAGTATGCAATTTGGAGCAAGGGCCTCCAGTAAACTTCAAAGAAAAAATATACAAGAATGTCTTCGATTAAAAGTGAGTCGATTTTCTCAGAGCTCAGTGTTGCAAGCAATGGTTTGGAAAAATGCATTTGAATGAAATTTTGTGAAATATTGCTGCGCTGGACTTTTATTTTTTTTTAATCAGAAACTCGTGCTCCGTGATCATGAGCGTGAAGTCACCTCTTGTAAATCAAACTTCACATTCATAATAGCGCATTGCTGTGGCTGTTGGAGAAGGGGAGTTTGGGGCTGAAGCTGTGGCATTTTTATCAGGCTTTCTCATGTTTATAACTCATCTAATTGCATGGAGATCAGGAATTTCCACTAGGAATTGCCAGGAATACTTTCCATCAGGAACCCTGGAAGTCTTTTAAACTGACACAATAACTTGAAAGTGTTGATTTTTCTTTGCCTTTTTCTGTGTGTGTTGTGTATTTTTTTGGCGGTGATTGGAAGGTTTAACAATGTGCTGAGTGAGTCTTTATCCCTTTTATGGATCTGTTGATGTTTTGGAAGAGAAGGAGGAGAAAGGGTTGTGCTCCAGCAGCTTTGGGTGGTGAAATGCTGAGGGAATGCTGAGCGTCTTGCGAGAGCGCACTGTTTCTGAGGGGTTAGACTCTATAAATATTCTATAAACAAAGTTCTGCTGGACACTGACGTAAAGCAATTCACCGAACGCTTCTCAGGTATTTATACCACATGTGGTATTGGCTTTTGCCATTTTGATCTAAATTTTGCTCTTTTTTTTAATTATTGAAATTGCATGATAGCTGAGTGATCCCGCACTTCTTGATGTTCATGACCCACCTCTCTGCACCCCTGTTTTACTTTTTGTTCTCTGTTGTGCTGCTGGGAAATCTTTCCCACCGTTGAGAACAATATCCACGTTGATCTTGTCTTCACAGGGTTGTTTTTTTAAGCAGCGGGTAGCTAACACACATGTTAAATAACACTTTAAAATCCTGATCCTATAGAAATCAGTGGTAGATTTACCATTGACTTCAGCAGCGCCAGGATTTCACCCATAGTGTAGCCTCAAGGCTATTTTTAGTTTTAACAACTGTTAGCTGTTTGAGGTAAACCTAGGCTCCCCCTTTAGGACTTACCTCGACTAGCTAACACATAAAAATGGCAATTGACTTATCAACACGAGGACGTTATCATTTTGTGTTAATAGCTAACATGTTTAAAAACCCACCTTTTTCTACTATAAATGTAGCCTTCCCTGTCATAGGACAACGTTTTTGCTCTGAATGACCGAAGTGATGATGGATTTATGCAAATATTAAAATTAGGTAGTGGGCACTTCTTAAGCAATTTCAGGTTGTCTTTTTATTTTAATGGGAACATTTCTATTGGTTTTAGGGTCTTTTTAAAAAAAAGACTTATCTTTATATAATCTAAAGTTAGGATCAGATTGACCTAACTGTGCTCCTTTATTATTTAAGTATTTCAAGCTTTCTGTATCTTATAACTTTTTCCATATTTGCACATGCTTACAATCTTAATAGCCAAGACAGACAAAAGGTAAGAGGAGAAATGGAAGCCAGAGAGGTGAAGTGACTTGCTGGTAGAAATACAACACAAGTCTCCTGACAGTCCACTGGGACACACTACCTGCCAATAATGCAAACACTTCTTCTCGGGCTTTTTGCTTACTGCCAGGGTTGAATCCATTGATTGGTCTAGATAATACTTAGTCCTGCCATGAGTGAGGTGGCTGGACAGGGTGACCTCTCAGGGTCCCTGCCAGTCCTATGATTCTATGATTTCATGGTAGTAGGCAATAAGTGTTTGCAGCCTGGGGCCCTTATTCATAATACAGCGTAATCATTAGCACAAAATTTTTGACAGGTGTCAAAAATATATAATGTAAAGTATGTCATAATACATTTTCAGAGTCGGTTAATTTAATTCCATTCTAAGTCCATGTTGAGTATCTTTACTTTGGCAGCCAATGGCTGTGATGCACAGGGGCTGGTTTACAGTATGAAGTTAGGTTGACGTTCAATCTACCGAACACACATTCATCGGTCATTCTGCACCGCTGAGGTGAATCTTCCCCTGGTACCGTCGAGGTGGTGGTGTACGGCTTCAGGAGCGAAAGGGAGACTGGAGCCCTACAATCACTCTTGGCGTTTCAACATCGTCAGTGGCGATCTGCCAGTCGGGAAAGAATGTCTATGTGCAGCTTTCTGAATGGCTCTGTGTTCTTAGAGATGAACACCATGCACCTTCCCTGACCAGCCAACACTGATGTTGGTGAAGCGATCCCAGTGATCCACCAGTGCTTGCCTACCCATAGAAAAGTAGCCCTTTCTGTTGGTGTACTCTGTGGCAAGGTGGGCTGGTTCCAAAATAGGGATATGCTGCCAGCTATTGTCCCACCACAAATCCATCCACTATGTCTTTCACGTTACCAAGAGTCACCGTCCTGCATAGCAGGAGACAATTAATGGCCCTGCACGCTTGCCTGATAATGCCCTTGACTAGATTTTCCAACTCCAAAACGATTTCCCACCGACTGGTAGCCATCCAGCGTTGCAAGCTTCCACCGAGCGATCACCACTCGCTTCTCAACTGTCAGTGCAGCTGTTGTTTTGGTGTCCCTGATCTGGAGGGCTAGGGTGAGCTCGGCGCACAAATCCAGGGGCGTGGCGGTGGCCTTTCGCAACCACAAGTTCTGCAGCCGCTGCTCGTTGTCCCCAGACCTGCGTTGCGATCCATTCCAACTAGTCAGTGCTTGTTTTTCATGCTCAGAAGTGGTGCTCCACCTTCTGCAGCTGCTCTGTGAATGCCACCAACAACCGTGAGTTGGTTTTTTGCTATGTCCCACGACGGTCTGTTCTCCACAAAATCATCATGTCCCCCATTGTTGCCGTTCTTCCTGTGGCACTGCAGATACCGGAGGCTCTTTGTTGCTGTGTTTGCAATATTCGTGACAATAGTGTAGAGTTGTGTGGGCACCATGCTTCTGTCAGATGGTGAACGGTGAGACGTGCCACATGGGTTTTGTGGGAATTTAAAGAAAAGGCACAAAGATTATGGAATATGGATGGCCTTATGGGATGGAGAAAGTTGCACGATGGGCACTTGACCCCTTGGTCCCATGCATTTCCAAAATTTCCCAAAAGACGGTGCACCCAGACAGTGGTGAACTGCACACTGGGACATCTTCCCATAATGCACCACACTGTGCATCGACACAAGCACTCCTGGTGAGAATGCACAGGGCTGAAGCAAGGAACCAAGTATGCACAAGCGATACGCGAATTGCAGTGACTTTACCTGATGTAACTTTCATTGACCAAAATCTGTAGTATAGACATAGTCTAATAGTCATAGAAAGATAGCGGCACTTTTTCACAACTCTTGTATGTGCAGTTTGACAAGGAGAAATCTATGAAGTGTGTGTGTGTTGTGTGTGTATTCACTATACACACACATTGTAATATATATGTGTGTATATATATATATATATATGTATGTGGGTATATATGTATGCAAAACCAAACAGTAGTATACCTTGTCTCATGAATTAGGAAGAAAAGTGAGAAAATGCAAATAAACTCTTCTGACTTTTGCTGCTATTACAGCTAGTCCAATTTTTTGTGACTGACAGATTTTCCCAGGGGAAAAAAAAAAGGAGTTTCTTTGAATGTGGGAAATTTTCTTTCATTTTGCCTTGGATTTTTCATTTCCATTTTCAAAAACAGAAATTAAAATTTTAATTAGAATTGAATTTTTTCGTTGTTTTTAAATTTTCCAAGGGGGTGGGGGGTGAATACATTTTTTTAAACAAAATCTTTGTGTTTAATATTTTGTGGAGAAAAACCATGTGTTTGACCAGTTCTAGTTTTTTATGGTAGCATCCAAAAGACCCAGCAAGGATGTGGGAGGTACCATTGTGCCAGGGTCTGGACAAACACAAATGAAGAGACAATTCCTGCCCTATACAACTGAATTATTTTATATAGTTTCCAGGGTTATGTTAGGGATGAGTCACTTTAAAAATAACTTGATTATATATAATATAATGAGATCTTTGTCATTATATATAAAAAATATCCCAAGGGATTCCCCCTCCAAATTTTAAAAATAAAATCATATAGGAGGTAAAGTAGTGGAAATCTTTCTGTAGTTATTAATGGGCTTTGGATCAGGCTGTAATTTTCTCAGCTGTTGTTTGTGCAACTTCAGTGTCTTCTCCCAACCCTCTTCTTCCTGCCTGCCCCCACTGGCTATTCCATGGCGTTGGACCTATGTTGCACCTCATAAAATGGGCTACGTCTGAAGGGAAGTTGAATGTACGAATTCAAAGGGTTGCAGGGCAAATTTTCAGATTTGCCTTGTTCTGTATCCACATATATGTTTTAGGCCCATCGTTGTTGATAGCTCTGCTGTTTTTCTCATCAGGCATTTATTGGTAAATAACAATATAAAGCCGAAAATTGGAAGCCTTAATGATATAACACCATATAATCTATATTCCATTAGAAATAATACCCTCTATAGGGAGCCTTAATGACATTGCTTCAGAGCGTTTTGGAAACCATTCATCCCAAATTGACATTTTATACAGTAAGTACCCGTAATGTTTTCTACGGTATGTCAGATGTTCCTGCCAAATTGCATGGTCTTTCATGAAAAATTGCACATGTACAGGCATTAAGTGGTTCTCATTTCAAGCAACAAATGTTTTTAGCGTTGGAGAGCTGTTAAAGCAAGCGAGGTTTCCTAGCAGAAAGTTTATGCTTATGGACAAACAGTTGTACGTAATTTTGGAAAAGAAAAATCTCTGCAGACAGCAGAGAGAGCAAAAGTGGGAATGGGGGTGGGGGAACCTCTTACTGCTCTTTTCCCCAAGTAGATCTTTCAGCAAATGCAAAACAACTTATTTTGCTGCATCGCGTTAGGAGTATTTAACAGACATTTTCAACGCGTGTGAGGCAAGTGCAGCCACTGAAATCCATGCCATTGGCAGCTCGCTTGATTTTATTTTTTTAAATTTGGATCCATCCCCTGCCGTGCCGAGGAGATAACAATGGCGTTCATTGTGCTAGCTATGCAGCTGCTGAAATTTGACTAGATCCAACCGAAGCAAACAGGAGCAGGTGGGTCAACAATGTGACCCTTTCGTTCCCAGAAGTATCAGTATGCAACGAGGGCCTGAGGGATCGCTGTACTGAGGTGAGACTGAAGTTTTAGCTCCAACTTGGAACACACGACAACGAGGATAGGTCAGCACACAATTTGGGGACTTGGGTTTCATGTGTAAGAGACCCCGAATGTTTCTAAATATTGTGGGATTAGTGGCATTTGTTGTCACTTGTTAAAACTGAACTGACTCAAGGCCTGGATTTCTTTCCTAAAATGCCACGATTGCAGAGTATAAATTTACATGATAAATTAGCATTACTAATGGCTGACAACTTCATTTTCTTCATCCCCATGTGCTGCTGGTATTTAGATCAGTGTCTCAGTTCTAGTTTCTTATTTTTTAGTTTGCCATGTAAATATTACTTTAAAAAAAAATTATTTATCGTGTATGCCATTTAATCTGTAAATTTAACAAAGGCAACAGAGAATTTTTTTCCCAGAAATGGCAACGTTATTAATGACCAGTGATTATTTGTATTAAACTAGTGCCTTCGGCGTGCTAGCACTGTCCAAGCAAACGTTCAGGCTTGGATTTGCAAAGGGTTGGTAAAAGTTAGATACCTAACTTCCATTGTAATTTAATGAGAATTGAGCACCTTAGACTGGTCTACACTGAAAAGTTACATTGGTTTAGCTATATCTCTTGAGGTGTGAAAAATCCACCCCCCTGAGATATATAGTTAGATTGACCTAATCCCTGGCGTAGGCAGCGCTACGTTGATGGAAGAGTTCTTCCATTGACCTAGCTACCACCTCATGGGGAGGTGGATTAACTACAGCAATGGGAGAACCCTTCCTGTTGCTGTAACGAGTGCTCCAGCGGTGCTGAAGTGCTCCAGCAGTGGCGCTATAGTGTTTGAAGTGTAGACGGAGCCTTAGATGACTTGGCGCATCCCAACTCAAAATATTGCCCCTGCTCTTGCCGCAAATTGCTCACAATCTGACAAGAAACAAATAAGGACGTGGGGGCGGGAGAAGGATATTAATTAAAAATCATTTTAAAGATCAACTATCCCTAACGGGTCCCCTGCTTAGACTTTGTTAATTGGCTGATTTTTTTGTAAGCATCACATGTGCACCATGTAGGTCAGGGAAGCAACACTGAAGAGGCTGGGTAATCTCTGAATTCAGCAGCATCACACTGTAGCTCAATGGCCATTTGGTGACAGCCTCATACCCTTTTTAAGATGGCAAGTGATCTGAATTCTGAGTGTGTCTGGTGGAGGCTTTTAAGATGCAGACGTGAACAACTGCTCATAAGGTCAGCAGTTTGGAGAAATGGAAGCCATTTTGAGGGGTCTGTTGATGGATTGCATAATCTCGTTTTGCGCTATCAGTTTACAGTAAGTGAGTCTGAGAGAGACCAGAACTTCCCCCTTTTACACTCTACTGTATTTATAGCTTCAGTTGTGAGCTTTAAAAGAGCATGTTCATTGTTTTCAGTGTCTGCGTGGCTTAGCTGCTGATTTCTAAAAGTGAAGAATGAAGTGCGTAGGTCTTGGCTAATCCTACCCTACTACACCATTTTCAGTTCCACTCCCTACATACATAAATGTGTTATGGGCAGAGCCAATTATATACTAAAGAAGAAGGGCTGGTTATAAGTAGGGATGATCCCAAGCCATACAGGTCACATATGGATCTGTTCTTTCCCTAAGCATAAGGGTTGTTCATGTCTGGCTTTTTAGGGTCAGAACTATCTCTAGTTGTAAGCTGAAGTTTAAACAGGATAAGTGACTTACTGGTTTGGAGAGAGAGAAGGTAAAAGGTAGATGGGGACAGTACAAGTAGGAATACAGGAAGATCATAGAAGAGGGAAATGAAGCAACTGAAGCCAGAAGGGCTTAGACTATGAACTAGAGCTTCAGGGGAGGCAAGATCAGGGCAACTTCCAGCAGCATTCAGGTGGTGGCCATGAGCACATGAAGTGCAACATAAAATGTAAAGGAAAAATTAATATTCAGAGTCCAAAGATGATTTCTGGTTTTCACAGCAAAGTTGAGGCAAGAGACAGTGAAGTCAAAGACATGGGATGAAATTTCTATTTTAACCAGGAGGACTTCAGCCTTTGGGGCATTTTGGTGGTATGGAGTCATGTAGTGGCCAAGAAAGAACAAATCCAATACGGAGAGAGGGTAGAAGAGGGAGCACACTTGGGTGCCATCCTTAAAGATCAGAGGTGCAAGTCTGGAGTGAATTGGAGGTGAGAAGAGGACCAAGTGGTGAGCCTTGCTTCATGCTAAAGTGGAAGTGAGATGGGGAAGAAGTAGAAAGCTTCCACCAGAGATGAGTGAGATGGTAAGATCCAAACCAGAGGGAAGAATGCTGGTAATGTTAAGGTACGGAGGACAACACAGTGAGAACCAGAGACATAACCTTACTGCACACATTTTTACAATACCCACTTACCTGCAGTAAGTGGTTTAAGGCTGGTGAGGGGGATTGGATGGACATTAGGGGAGGACTGGAACTTGGAAAGGTGATGGTGATGAATTGGGGACCTAAAGATCTATGGGGTTGTCTGTGATGGTCAAGAAAACCGATCTCTGTGCCCAGGTTACCAAGCTGTAGATACTCAGGGGAATCAGGAAGGGAGTTGTTAATAAATCAGTGTGTGTGGGTATCTTGATTATAGTAATCACTCCCTCCTGCTCCAGTGCTACTGACCTTAATATCAGATCTCGGCAAGTACAGTATGACACTAAAGCTCGGTGTGCACTAGCAAAATTATCCATCGCTATCAGTGGGTGCAGGTCTACCGAAAGCTTCTGAAAGGGTGCTGACCGCTGTTTGTCCTTGGGTGCACTTGTTCTTAAACTGTGTTCATCGCCGGCTCAGCTGCACCCGTTGTCAGCAATGGGTAATTTAAGAGTTTTCTAACAACAGCTGGGGGCGGGGGGCGAAGGGGGGGGGCGTTGTTTACTCCACTCTTGTTCATCAATAAGATGTCTCTGCCTCCGGTTGCATTACCAAGCCATCCCCCTTTCTGGCATGTTTCAGACCAGATTATACTGTTGGAATGGTACCCAGATGGTGGTGCCAGGATTCAAACTTGTAGCTTTGGAACAAGAAACACAGGTGCAGGGTGTATTGACACACTTCTGGGGCTAGCCACACACCAGGATGGCTTCCACTTCCTTTGTGCCTTTGTATGCATCACCAAATATATAATACACAAGAAATACATAACGTTGAATTATTTGTTGGTTCAGTGCGTCTTCCTCTAGCATTTTAGTGACCGGTACACGAAGTAACCTTAATTTCCACACTGTCTGGTAAAACGTTTTATTACTGCATGGAGGACGGTGCAAACGGAAAGATCTGAAGGCCATTTAGAAATGTAAAGTCTCATGCCCTCTTACCCGCAGATCGAACATGTATAGTCTATGTCTGCAAGGGAGCGTGGTGATTAACATATGAAAACGCTGATAACAGTGGGATTCTTGTGCAGGCTGAAGCTAACGAGATATACTACCATTTTGGTGCCAGTTAGACCCATAACTGCTATTTGTTGCTGGGTTTAGTAACAATTAACCTTTCACATTCTGCATTAGCCATTGCTTTTCTGTGCAGCTGCTTTTATAACAATATACTTCACTTCTCGCCACAGAAGCGCTTATTTTGGCAGCTCAGTATCTATCCTAGAAACCACAGGATATATGGAAATAGAAGGGGATTTTTTTAATAGTCATTCTTCGCTCAATCATTTAAAAACAATCACTACATGTTAGGAACAAAAAGTGGTTTCTGTGATTATTGTTATGATTATTTTATAGTGAATTCAACGTAAGTTTTTGCTCTTTTGCCAAATCCTGAATTTTAATCACCTAGACTGGATCTGCAATCAGGTGCCTCACCAGAGCTAGAAATAATGAGCGTATTTTCACCAACAGATGCCTTATTTGCCTATCTAACCACAGGTGAAGGAAAGAAGCCTTGCTAAAGATTATGTACCAATTTCTGCTCATAATGATATAAATCCAGGACATTGCTGCCTTTAAGGGAGTCACTCCAGATTCACACCAATGTAACTCGGAGCAGATCTTGGTGCTGTATCTTCTTTCTTGGTTTATTTATCAGTGTTGTGAAACTCTAATGAAGCCTCTAGTCGTGCATGTGTGGATATATGTTTGTATATCTTGACCTCTTCCCAAGTGGCACTGCTGGGAAGTATTACACCTCTGATAGACATGCTGTTCTCTAGAAGTGTGCTGGGAGCAACCCTGGTGCCGCAGGATTAATCACCACCTTTCCTGGCATACCTGTCGCAGTCTGCGCGATGGGCACATCCATTGCATTGTTCTCACTGTGCCCCGTAATAAACCCTCCTGGGGTTGCTGGCATTGCCAGGAGTGTCACCTAGCTCTCCCCTTGCATGTCCCTGGGCAGCTAGTCAGGTTAGGCCTGGTCCTTTCGCAGGGGTCCAATGTGTTCTCTGCGGTGCAGCCAAACTTCAACTCGAAATGTGTTTCCCTCATTAATCTTGCAAAGCTACTGCTCACGGTGACTTACCCGGGTAGTTTGTCCATATTCTGTTATGTCAGAGGTGGAATTACAAAGCTTTTTCAAACAAATTCTTTACAATCCCCAAGCCCTGACCATCCACATGCGTAGATTTAAAACTTGCAAACCCATCTGCTGTTCGAAACGAACGAGAATATCCACAGTTGTTATAGCTCACGTGTCTGTACAATGGTGGGCTCTCAATTCTGATGAGCGCTACTGCTCTATAAATGCGCAATAATAATAATTCTGAGGTTTACGTTACTGATACACTGGAGGGTCTTCAGCAGAAAGCAACCCCCACTCTTGTTCATCCATTGATGTTTCAGAGATGAGTAAGTATTGGTCTTTCATTTTAAAGATGGGGAAATCAAGGCACATAGGCCTGGTCTAGACAGGACTGAAAACCCCTCTGAATGCTCATTAAGGTGCAGGCTAATGTCCAGACCTCAGAGAGATTTTTGGGGGCCCAGGGCAAAATCTGAAAGTGAGCCCTTCTCCCCATTCCGAAAAATTGTCACTGAGGGGTGGCAGATGGAAACGGGAGGGGAGTTGGAGGGTGAGCGCGCTCTGGACTCCTGTCCTGCGATGCTGGGCTTGTCTCTGGGCCCGGCGACGTGACACACCGGGTCACAACCCCGCTCAGGTTTGTCTCAGCCACCCTTCTCTCATGACGGAGGGGCTGCCGGGCCAAATTTACTGAGTGGTGCTGTGATCCCGGGTGCCAGGTCGCAGCACCAGCCAGTTGGGAGGCCTTTTTGAAGGAGGGGGCGCCTGGGGCAAACTGCCCCATTTGCCACCCTCCCCGCCCTTGGGTGGCCCTGGGTAACATGTTTGAAGCCATGTTAGATGGCCATGTTGTCTCCTGGAGGGGGAGAGCGAGCTTTTCAGTTGTGATAAGCTAACTTGATTGAGTTAACATTATTGAAAAACACACCTGTTTTGCCTATCAAGACATACCCACAGGGATTAAGTGTTTTCCTCAAAGTCAGACAGCAAGTCAGTAGCAGATCTAGGAATAATACCCAGGGCTCCTCAGTCTTTGCCCTATACACAGCTCCACACTGACATTACTAAATAGCTCAGATCAGCTGTGCAGCCGGCATCCACAGAAGTCCCTTGCTGCATAGATACCTAAATCTTTGTGATCTCATTGTGCATAACAAGGCACACGTTTGAGGTAGGCATTAAATGAATGTAGACCTTTATTTCCATAACATCATAGTTGTGTTTACCTAAAAGAGTGTTGTATTCACAGTTATAGGTATACATGTACAAGAAAAAGTTGCTTTGACTTTGCTCAGTCATTTAGCATACTTCTGTGCAGCTTCAGGGTAGAACTATATTCCAGGGAAAAACTTGCAAACAAAAATATATTTGTGGTTCAGGGTAAAACTACTGGAGCAGACTTTACTTTGGTTCTTGCACTGATATACTGTTGCTTCATAGTGTCCTTCGCTTCATGACAAAAGATGCAGTAGCGTTTGACTTCATCTGGCGAAACATAATGACTGTGTTGTTCTTGCTCCTTCTGAATAATAATTTCAATATTTATACTGGGTACATTGCAAAAACAGAATGCAAAATCCAGATTTGCATAAAGGAGGCTGTACCTGAATGTGTCCAGTGTATAAAATAACTCGGGTAACAGCTTCACGGTGTGGTTACAAGGATGGATTTTGAGCTCCGTTATACTAGCAGAAATCCTGAATAATTCCGCTGAGGCCAGTAGAGTATAAAACAGGCACGAGGGAAGAATTGGACCCTTTAGCCTTTATTCATAGAGCTGTGGTTAAGGAAGGATTTTCCGTATGGTTCAGAAACCTTTATAGTTTTATGCTGAAGCTGATAATGCCTAAGCCTTAATGGAATTTTTGATCATACTCTCTTCAAGATATAGGGCTGGGTACTCTGTGGGTGTCCCCTGGCGTAGCTCCACCAAAGTCAATGGGACCTCTGCCACATATGCCTGCTCAGGAGAATGTGGCTCATGATGTCAGGGGCCTAGCATTCAGAAAGAGAAGTCTTCTACATGCGTTTAGCAAACTTTGTGGGTTTTAAGCAATAGCAGAGCGTGAGCAAGGAGCAGATTTCAGGCCAGCCATTCAGATGAGTTTTAAAATAGTGTCTGCAAAACCAAAGTCCTGAAGTGGACACCTAATTAAGGAATTTGCTCATGCACAGCCTTCTACTCATCCCCAATTTTCAGATGAAGTCTTTGGGGCCCGATCAGAAGAGCTAAAGGTGATCTCTGCTCCATCCAGTAGAGAGGCAGTCCGCATAAAAGCGCTGAGCCTTCGTTGGGTATAGTATATCTCAATTACAGGGTGCCTTCTCTGCATATGTATTAGAGGGGAAAGGTGCGATCGTTTGTTCTAACCTAATCAGCTAGATGTTGCAAACATTTGAGATGAGTAGTTGCCAGGACAATGCAGAGAAACCTTTGGATTCTTGAATCAGAATTTGTCTGTAGAAGAATGTAGCAACCTAAACGATTACGAATAAATTTGGTCTCCAGAGAGGCCTTGGGAACTAGACTTTGAAACACACAGTCCCGGACATACATTTTACATACATTTGCTAAACTGCCAAGGGTTCTCCGTTGTGAAGCTGAGATTGTTCTAGACTGTAGTACTCTCGTAATATGACTTTTCGTTTTCAGCAGTCAGCTGCTACAATATCCTCAGCATGCTGTTTTACCCTCTTATGTTTTTCCTCCCCTAAAAAATTAGACACTACAACATTTCTCTGTGAATCAATATTTGAAAGGGGCACAGCCAATTTGAAATATAAAGAGATAAGTTATGGCCGGGATTACTGCTGTTCTTGGGTTTTACTGCCAGTTCCTATGGTTTTGTAATCATCTTTTCCTATGTTTTTGTAAATATTTCTCTCTCACTGCTGAAAACCCACATAAAAGGTGAAATTTTGACAGGCTTAGCGACAGAGGGAAAACAGCAAAGCTAAATACCCACAAAATGTGCATGGGGCTGTAATAGGAACAAACAAAAATCTCCATTCTCTAGTTTTTTCTCTCTGATCCCTTTCAGTCACAGTCATAGATGGCATACACAATGTTAGTTGGTACCACTTTCAATAGGAAGTGTGATTTGATTGTTTTTAAGGTTGCGCTGCCCCTTTAACAGTTTTAATTGTATGTAACTTCAATTCCATCTAATGTGAAGTGTGTTCAGAGAGTTGAGTAGCTAATTTCATAGGATTTTTATATTCTGCTTCTCATATGCTTAAAATTCCTTGAAGGGTAATTAACAGCAAACCATTTCTCTTATTTCCACTTTAGGATGGGAATCTCAGCTTCTGGAAACGGGGTTCTTAGGAATATTCCTGTGCCCGCTCTGGACTCTCTCCCGGTTACCTGACTACACTCCGCCTTCCCAAATTGTCATCTGGGGATTTCGATGGCTCATTTTCAGAATCATGCTTGGAGCGGTAAGTGGAACTATAAGCACTTATGCTTCTGCAGACTTCTGAGGTCATATTAGCAAAAGAAGATGATCTCTTTCAATTTTACTAGAGAAGCTCATTCTAAATGTTTAATCCTAGCAGAAAAGCCACTTGCTTCCTATAACTGGTATAATATTTTTTTATGTTCTGTAGTTTAAGATGGTCTCTGGTTAGAACCAAGGAGAATGCAGGAGGAAATATTTGGTGTTCTGTTTCATTGAATCTTTCAGCTTGTTATTGGTGTCTGCCTTTAATGAGATCAACAGATATAGGACTAGGCATGTATATTAACATTTTAGCACTGCTATTACAATTTTAATGGGGAGGGAGGAGGGAAATCATTAGCTTTGAAAGCTTGTCCCTTAAAAATATTTTGTAAAGTGATTTTGAAGGTTCTGAAACATGATTTTCAGCACGTTGGGTGAGAACCCCAGTGTGAAATCCCCAAGCAAGCGCTGTACCCGGTTCTTTGCACACTTTATTGAAATATCACTCTGGAGGCCTTACACTGTCAAATGTAGCAATTGCTATACCGCTGTCAGCTCTGAATGGAGATGCCCAAGAGTCTTGAAAGCAAAAGAACCCATCAGCAACTGATGTTTCTTTTATTAAAATTAAAGATGAGGCCTGGGCACAACGTTTGGAGCTGAAACAGAATTTTGGACACCCCACGGTTCTTGGAGCTTAGCCCAAGAATTAGCCTGAGGCCACGTCGGAGTTTTTGGGTCCCCATTTGTGTTCAGCTTCTGAAAACCTCTCTCCCACACTAACGTTCAAGGAAGCCTGGAACTGATATCAAGATGTAGACAATATGGAGTTGTTAAGGTCTTCACCTTCAGACTTAAAAACCTGACAACAGCTATGTTTGCTTTAGGCCTAATGTCTTGAAAGAAGTATAACCGTAGTAGTATTGCAGATGTGTGTTTGTGTTGGGAAATACACACTGTGTGTTTGGGAAATACACATGGTATGTTTGTTGCAGCTAAATGAGACTTCCCAGCTCAAAGCAAGTCAGCCTGATTCTGGGAACCCTTACTCACATGAGATGCCTTTACTCATGCAAGTAATCCTATTGACTTTAATGCAACTGCGTGTTGAGAATGGACTACTCAACTGAGGAAGGGTTTATAGGAGTTGAGTCATGTTTGTAATGCCTCTCGAGTGCCTTGAGAACCTTCTGGTTGAAATATGCTATGCAAACCATGCCGTTATTCATTATTAGGCTTTGAGCATACAAGATAATCTCCATTTTGAGAAATCAATCTCTCTTTATATATAGTAATGTATAAATACATTAAAAGAGGGATAAGCATAGACATTGGCACCAAGAACAACCTCAACACGGCTTTAAAGACCACCTTATCTCAAAGTTAAGGCTGTTTGATGCATGTGTAATCTCAACTATACTTTAAAGGATAGAAATTTGGGCTCTTAAGAAAGCTGGCTTTTGTAGACTGAAAAGCTTTGAAGTCTTTTTTGGCAGTGCCCGAGATCAGATGGGAAAGACGAAGCGAATGTAAAGATCTCTGTGCTGGGCTGAACAAAGATTCGGTACATTCATGACAAAGAAGATATTCTGGCTCGGGCATACCTAGGTAGATAGATGAAAACATGACGGCAGTCTCGCAGTCTGTTCCATAGAGTCTTCCCGCTGGTGACAGATGGGAGAAACGCTATTAGAAAAATGACTGGGATGACTATCAGCAAGATCGCAGCTACGTAAGGGAGAGGATGGGAATGAACCGAAACAGGAGGTCCCTGGTGGTTTTCCTACTGGCTGTGGAAAAGTGGCATTAACAATGAAGTCTGAAATCCAAGCGGAAGTTAGTGCACTGTCTCCCAGATTGTGGAAGGGAAAAGGGGGGAAGTCGCATCTATAAAATACCCGCCATAAACTAGCAATGGATTTGTAACTAATTGTGCATAAGCTCTTCTGGAATGTCAGCATCCTGGAGCGAAGTACTCCAGAGCGGCTAGCTGGGCACTGCAGCAGCCCCCCTAGGGCATAGAGGCCCTATTTGGTCAGGTCCAGGCTGAAATGCTGCTCTCCTGTTTTCTGTCTGTTTTGTGCTGTGTAGTGTGACGTATGAGCTACCTTGTGCTGTACTCAGAGCTCTGTGGTGGCAATAACTTAAGCCTCCTGGGGACTCATGAAGTCTCCCCCGCTTTTACTGTGGCTCATCTGTGTAGTTTCACAGATTTCCCTCCCCTACTTTCTGTTTGAGAGACCCGCTCTGTCTTCCTCCAGGAAACTCACCCTTCTGCTCTCCTCCTCCAGGCTCCCATAGCATACGAAACTGGGGCAGGTTGTGGGAAAGGTGGCGGTTGGACTCTGATTCATAACCCTTGGAACTAACGGACCCAGTCACACGGCTCTGCATGGGAGCCTCAGATGTGTTTGAACTGACCCTGATGACTCCTGACTGTCAGAGGTGGTGACCTTTGTTGCAACCATCAATGATTTGCCCACTAGAGCTTTCCCCCCATCCCCTTGTGATTTAGGAACTTGTAACAAGATGCAAAAATGAAACTGCAGTGTAACTATTTATATTTGTTTCACTCCAAAACCTACTCCAGTTCTGACCTGTACAAATAATGATTTTTTTTTCCAAGTTGGGGAGGGAAGGCCATAGTGAAGTGGGACATGGGATTGGTAGTTTCTTAAGTGGATGGTATTTTTGTTTTAATCAGGTTTAATAGCAGACTGCCTGCTTTTTTTGCATTCTCGCCTCTCTTTTCAAAAGCTTGTAACAAAACTTCTCTCTGCTCTAAGTGTGTTCTGTGACTTCCTGCTGAGAAAATTCCTGTGTAAAGAAACCTTTGAAATGAATCAAGAGGGAGGTGGTTGGTTCACAGGTCAGTCAGTTGGTGCAAATAGATTTGAATTTGGGAGGAGAGACTGAAGTTATTTGTTAAATTTCCATCAACCCACACATGGACCTTGAGAAATTTCTTTTTCTCATAAAACTAAAGTGATCCAGAGTGGTTATTTTCTGTCGCCAGCATCCAAGACTGCCAGGAACACACGAATGGCTGTCAAATCAGTTAAAGATGTGAAGAAAACTTGGAATCATTTGTCTGTATAATGAGATGCTAGACATTTGAGAGAATGGGGGTAACCAGAGAGCAAACCAAAGAAACACACACATGTATACATGTGCTTGCCAATTGGGAATTTTGAATCAAGTTTGGTGTTTTCTTTCCAAGATTTGGACATGGGTTGTTTGTTGTTTTTTTTTGCTGGGCCTGGCATTCGCTAGCCAACCCCATATAGGAAGCAAGTGAAAAACAATTATCGCCCTTTAAATTCTGCAGTACGCAGCAGTTTTCCTGTGCCAGGTTTGACTGGGCAAACATGTTCAGATAAAACAGTAGCCATGTAGTACCTCTACCCGCTGCTCAAGCCAAACTCAAAAGGAGCCTCGTTGGAATTAAAAAATAAATAAATCCATTAACTATTCTGTCCCTGACTATTTTCCCCCTAACTTGCATGTACCCTCTGCACATTATTGTGCCGGCAGAGTATGAAGAACAGTAAATTACTGCATGCAAGTTTTGTTCAGATCAGAGTCAGAGAGAGAGAGAGAGAGATCATTGAGAACTTATTCTCGCAAGATTTCTAACCACCCAAACCCCTCACTCTTTTGCAATTCTGCCATTATTTATTTAACCGCAGCTTTGCCTTTCCCCAGTTATCTTTTCAGAGACTTCTTTGCATCACTGGTTTTGTCTGAAGGGACAGTGCGGTAAAGGCAGCTAGAACCCTCCACAGAATTCCATCTAGCGCCCTTCCCCTTGAAAAATCTTGCATCTTGACAGCCTTCCTTTTGGCCAACGAGGAAATTGGGGCCCATGTAAAGAAAAATCTGAACACCTTTTAATTTCCAATTAAAATAATTATTAAAAAAACCTCTTTAAAATGGTAGCTTAGAATACGGCTACGGGGACCAATCTTGCATGCGTCTCCTAGCTGAAGCTGCGCACTCGCTGGGAGGTTAGCTAGAGGAAGGGCTGTTGAACCAAGACCCATGCTGGACAAATGCTTCCCAGCATTAATAAAGCTCAGTTTGAAAAAAAGCGAGTTTGAAACCTGCTGCTGTTAAAAATAGCTGTGGATATAGAAAATACCAGGCTGTTCATTGCATTGCTTTAGCACTGTTTTATTGTAAGTTGGCTGAGGTTACGTTTTTCAAAAACTGACTAGAGCAAGGGTGGCCAAACTGCGGCTCATGAGCTGCATGTGGCTCTTTTACAGTTAAAGTGCTTCTGCCCTGCAGTGGGTTGGTGGGGCTAGGAGCTTCTGCCCAGCAGGGTGGGGGGGGTCTCAGGGCTTCAGCCCCGTGTGGGGCGCCTGCAGGAACTCAGGGCTTCAATAGGAATGGGGCTGGAGCCCCGAGCCCCAGCAGGCATGCCCGATAGGGCTGGAGCCCCGAGCCCCAACGGGTGCCTTCCGCGGGGCAGAAGCCCCAAGCCCCGACAGGCGTGTCCCGGCTCTTGAACTTCTGAAGACTGTCGTATGCAGCTCGAAGGGTCAGTCATTTTGGCCACTCCTGGACTAGAACGTCTCACGAGGCACACAGTCCCTTCCTCCCCTCCAACAAAGGAGCCCAAGGGAGTGCCCAACCCCCATTTATTTTGAAAGTCTCTGCTGCAACTCTCCATTAATTTGCGTGGGAGTTGTGTCTCGGCATCTCTTAGATGGCTTTGAGAAGATAAGACTCGGGCATAGCAGATGGGGGATTTGCACAGATTCAAAGCAGAAATGACGATGAAATACAGCCTCCAGCACTGGCGTGTGATTTTTTAGAATAGATTCAGGTACGTGTGGCAAGCATTTGGGAAATAGGGATGAAGGCTCCCAACCTGCTATAAATATCCATCCAAGTTTTATTACAAATTAAATTTCCTGTACTCTCCTTTATAAACATAGAATGATAACTACTTTAGTAGCTGACCAGCATGGTTTACCCATTAGTCTGGAGCAGGCAGCCATGGTCTGAGTTATTAAAGTTTTAGTAAGTGCAATAACATGGTACTGACTGACCTTTAATGAAATTCTTTGGCGCTGCATAACTGTCCCATGACATCAAAGGTTCCAGTCTCTTGAGGCGCTGAGTGTCTCCTGCAAGGTGAGTTGATGGGAGCTGAGAGCATTTAGCATCGAGCAGGATTGGTCCTCGTTGCCTAATCTGCTAGTCCTTTAACTGGTCAGATGCAGTCTGTATGTTTCATGACTCTGTGGCTGCATGGTGAGAGTTTTCTTGCTGCAGAGAACTTCAGTGTGACTAGTACGTTCTGTAGGCCCCTCCAGCCATTACTCTGTAGCGGCCAATAATGTATTCCTTATGTTGGAGGGATGCAATTGGAAAATCAAAATATTTCTAAGGAAAAACAGTATTTCCATTGTAACATGGGGAGGGATTGAGGATAGGCTGTAAGAGGCCAAAACCACTCCTGGATTTGACAAGGTGGAACTCCGTAGAGCCAGCCTGTCAAGTCCTACCCGGTATGGTCCCCAGGGGGACAGGTCAGCAGCCAGAATCCTGGAATGTAAGGATTCCCTGCCCAGGCTCCTTTTCTCTGGCCAGACCCTTTGCAAAGTATTGGAGTGGCGTAGGAGCGGTTTCAGTGGCGCCATGACATTGGAGGGTTCCCCTGTGCAGAAGGTATTCTCCACTGGTTGGGTTAAGGTGATTTGGGGGCTCTAAGGTACCACGTTCAATATATCCCATGCAGCTGTATCACTATGGAATAGGGGAGGATAGAACAATGGGAAACCAATGAAAAGTCAATGCCAAGAAGAGCTTTAGCGGAGCCTTTACTTTCTCTCTGTGACTTCTTGGAAAAGGTACATCAGCTAGAATTGCAATCAGCATTTGGCTACAATAAAGCCTGGCAAAGTGTGTATATTTGGGTATGTGTATATTTGCTGCTCACATAATCCTGCTGCAAAATGTAAAGAGACTGTAAATCAAGGGTTTCTGAAGACTTATTAAACCTGTTAGAGGTAAGCCCCCAGAAAGGTTGCTAGCAGAGATGCATAAATTGGCATAAAGGTTCCAATAAAAATTCCTCCATAAAGGCATCTCAGAGCTTGTAATTGTTATGCTGCACACAACTTTAACAGTTCATAGCTCCTTTCCTGCCTTGTACCAGTCTTATTGTATTTCACAGGGGAGATGCTACTGCTTGTATCTTTGTACCTGGAATAGGCCCTGAGAAATAATACTTTATCCCTAGGCTTGGAAGGATTAGATTATTTATTGGTAAATGTTGATAACGCTGCACACACATGAACCGATGATAAAATATTTTCATGGATTAATAATAAAAATGTATAGATAGACAAAGTAAGAAAAATGTTGCTTGAGAATTTATTAGATTAAAAATCCAGTGATTTAGACTTCTGAATGAGGCTTGTTACAAATAATGAATAGTAAAAACAGGTATGGTTTGTTGATTTAAAGATATTCACTTGGTGTATTTTGATATATACTGTTGACAATTTGTGTTTTAATTAGAACTGTCAAGTGATTAAAAAAATTAATCATGATCGTGCGATTAAAAAGATTAATTGCGCTGTTAAACAATAATAGAATACTATTTATATAAATATTTTGGATGTTTTCCACATTTTCAAATATATTGATTTCAATTACAACACAGAATACAAAGTGTACAGTGCTCACTTTATATTATTTTTATTACACATATTTGTACTGGAAAAATGATAGACAAAAGAAATAGTATTCTTCAATTCAGCTCATACAAGTACTGTAGTGCAATCTCTTCATTGTGAAAGCGCAGCTTGCAAATGTAGATTTTTTTTTGTTACATAACCACTCAAAACAATATAAAATTTTAGAGCCTACAAGTCCACTCAGTCCTACTTCTTGTTCAGCCAATCGCTAAGAGAAACAAGTGTGTTTACATTGACAGGAGATACTGCTGCCCACTTCTTATTTACAATGTCACCAGAAAGTGAGAACAGACGTTCGCATGGCACTTTTGTAGCCGGCATTGCAAGGTATTTACGTGCCAGATATGCTAAACATTTGTATGCCCTTTTATGCTTCGGCCACCATTCCAGAGGATATGCTTCCATGCTGATGACGCTCGTTAAAAAAATAATGCTTTAATTAAATTTGTGACTGAACTCATAGAATCATAGAATGTCAGGATTGGAAGGGACCTTAGGAGGTCATCTAGTCCAACCCCCTGCTTAAAGCAGGACCAATCCCCCAATTTTTGCCCCAGATCCCTAAATGGCCCCCTCAAGGATTGAACTCACAACCCTGGGTTTAGCAGGCCAATGCTCAAACCACTGAGCTATCCCTCCCCCCAGCTAACCCGCCTTTATCTTCATGTCAAGAAAATAACATAAACAAATGCTTCTGTCTGAGCAAGAGACTCTCTTCCTGAAGACACAGAGTGTGGCTTTTTTTAACCCTTCAGAGGCCAAGCACAAGATCTTGGCATAGTTCTTAGAACTTTTTAGAACAATGATCTTTGAACAAAAGGATGGGGGGCATTATTATTTGCTTAGTGCCAACCGTTTGCTTGGCACTCTGCAGTGCATGAATATAAATACTGTGCCAAACCCAAACACATTGCAGTCCAAAGGAAAGACACTCTTTCCTTATAATATCATGAGGATCTGGCCTTTTATCTGTACAGAATCGCAAATCTCTTTCCTGGGCCCTTATTGTAACTCCTTTTCTCAGGCCTTAAAGCCTCCAGCTTCTCAGATTCCTGTTACCTGGCCTTTAAAAAGCTTCACAAAGACTACGGCATGGGAATTACAGGAAATTGTATCTTATCAGCAAGTTTGTTTCCCATTTTTCATTGAAAATGGAAGTCTAGTTCTGTGAATGATCTGCTCCTTTCTTATTAATTGTATAATGTATTTTGCCTTATGTGACACATTTGATATAATGCGTCATGAAAAAGCTACATGCGCTCCGATATCACTGAGTTATCTCATTTCTGTTTCTCACTGTTATCTAGAGAGTAATAACTCTCCAGTTAGTTTTAAAGAGAGCCCTGAACAAAATAGATATTGCCCCTGGAGTGACTTCTTACGTCTTGCTTGTTGATATATAAGTAGCAGGCATCTTAGAGCAAAAGATGGAAAGGTCATTAAAAGAAGGATCTAATCCAAGCAAGTGGAAATCAGTGATTGATGATGCCTTTAATGTCTCAGTGCCCAAACGTATGTACGTTTCCTTCTGAGCTGGGATAATGAGGCTGACAGGCCCTGGAAAGCAAGTTTAACGCGTGAAACCAAAGTTTCCTCCCAGACCATATGTGCACCTGTTCCAGGCCAATCTTTGATTTCTGCTCTAATCCAGGCAGGAGCTGAAACATATGCACAAACGTGGTCCGAATGAAGGTTTCCCATGGGTGGGATTGGAGGCTATTCTATGTAACAAAAAAAATCACGTTAGAATTTCCTCTTTGGTTATTCACCTATTCCTCTAGCTGACCTAGATAAAACGTCCTTGTAAAACCTCATCTTCCAAGCAAGCGGCGTTCCCTTGGGCAGTCTACGGATTTCTCATCCTGTGGTTGACTTTAGGTAACTCACACAAAGTGTGATTTAAAAAAATGATCCAGTCTGTTCTACGTAGCAAGTGTGCTGGATGTCAGCCAAGAGCAGTTCCTCGTCTGTGGCTCCGTGCTGTGGGTTTGTGACTGTGGCTTCATGTTATGGAGAGTAATGAGGGAAACCCAGGAAGAGTGGGATGGTCGGGAGCAGACCCTGAACATTCCTGATATTTACAGGAGGATTAATAAGAGCTAGGGTGTGCGTCTGAGCGACCAGACCTTCCTGCGCAGAATGGGGAGATAGTGCTGAAGGTGGCTAATTTCCCTCAGGCGACACCTGCAGTGAGTCCTCCAGGAAGTGGGGACCCGTGCCATGTGGGTGAGCAGGGAGAACTGAGGGGCCTGCAACCCCCATTGTATCCCTATGAGGACTCATCTAAGACTGAATCTGTTCCCTGTTCCACCTCCCCCCTCTAGGCTGAGGTACCTGCTTTTAAGGGAGGCTGGGGGACAATGGACAGCCCCCGCACTGGAGCTATGCTGACAGGGAGCGCTTCAGGGGGCTAAAGAGGGGATTGTGGGGGACGCTAGGGTGCTGCACAGATATCCCTGGTTTCCAGCAGATCCTTGCTGAGATCTGCATTATCTGGGGTCCAAACCCCTGCCTGTTCCTCTTTCCTCCCCAGTGTAAACTCGCAGAGTTTTCTTCCTCATCCTGCAGTGTTTTCTGTGGAAGTTTTGGCTTGGGGAGTAGAGCAGAAGGGCTCCTCAGCTGCCAGAGCCTTCACCTGCGGAGCCCCTCACCCCCCCCCCCCCCCCGGAGATAAATCCACTCCCCCCACCCCATTCAATTCCCATACTAGGGGACTTTGCGAAGGATCGCTGGTCAAATACCAGTGATACACAGGTGATCCCCAGCTCCACAGCAGATGCCACCGTTCCTGAAAGCCTGGCTCAGTTCAGCAGTCCGATGGCAGCACGTCTGGTTGAATCAGAATCAGATGCAATACCTCTGAGGACAGAGAAGCATGTGCCACTTTCATAGCATCACTCTGCATCAAGGAGACAGCCTGGGTTGTTGGGATAGTCTGCAGCTTTGGTGTCTGCCTGGGCTCCTCCTTGCTTCTTGAGAACCCAGAGAGCTGCACTAAAAAACCACTGGTGACTGGCCAGGAGACTCTGTCTAATCTTGTTTTGGCCTAGGTCACCCAGGCTTGGTCACCGTTATGCACCGTACGCAGTTGGATGCTTATGTAGAAGAGCTCTGTGCCTCTGAAAATCAGGCCACTTCCAGTTAGGCACCTAAATATGGGTTTAGGAGACTAAGGTTCAACAACCAAGGGTGGGAATTTTAGCCTCCAACACTCCAGTGATGAGCTCAGTACAAATGTTTCGAGATAACATCTCTCTGAGGCTGCAATCAGATGGTCAGCGTTAATAGGGAGTCGTCTTCTGACTTGCAATATGGTTAACTTCTTTGGGGGTTTTGTTGGTTTGCTCTTGCTAGCCCTAGCACCATTCCCCTTCTCTCCCAAAGGACAATCTGCCTTCATAATTTCAGGAACATTTGCTTGTTGCAGATTCTCTTGATGCTCTTTGTCAGTAGTATGTTTTCCACCCAGTCGTTTTTCTTTTTCTGAAATAGGGAGTGTGGGACCGATTCCTATATTGTTCAAGAAGCGAGGGTGTGAATTGCGTTTCCAAGGTTTTTTCCTCCAGTGTATTCTGTTTGCCTACTTTTTCCATACTCTGTTTCAGAATAGGGCTCCGGTAACCACGCATAATTCATCCGCTGCACTTCAAGTGCTCGCACACATGTAAACACTTAAAAACTTTGCGCCAAAACAAATGTTGATGCCCTTAAATCCATGGCAACCTTTCTGTATCAGGCCCTTCAAAGAGCAGATAGGCAACTTGTTCTGTGGTCACTGGGTACCACGGAATTCTGAACTGAAAGAATGGAGGGGTAGGGCGAAAGTTTTGTTGTTTGCTCACCCCGAATTTGCATGTTCATTGTTGTTGATCTCACCAGAACGTATTAACCACACGCTCGAGCGCTTCCCGTAACCGCTCGCCCCCTCTAATGACTTCCTGAAGGAGAGCTGCCAGGGCTGCAGCATGAGTGACTAATGGTAAAGAAAAACAAAGGAGACAATTTTCTGCTTTAAACCGAAACTCAGCGATGTGTGTTGTAAAGCCCGGTGAGGCTAGTTTGCGCTATGTCATCTTTTTGATTTCTTAAAACCGAAGTGTCCTAATAGAAAATATTTTTTTTTTAAACTCCCGAGAGCTCAGTATGTTGAAAGCTTCAAAACCTCAGAACAAATAGTGTATGGAAGAGGGCACCACTCAACTGCTGTCCCACTTCAGTGGTTGATAGGCGACAAATGTGAAGCCCCTTTAAACATCGAAACGAACCAATACCTCACCATAATACCCCATGGTTTGGCTGAGCACACAGTTATTGTTTGTATTACAGTTGTCCCTAGAGGACCCAACTGAGATCAGAGACCAGTTGTGATACGTGCTGTATAAACACATAATAAGAGACAGTCCCTGCCTTGAAGAGCGTACAAGAGAGATGACACGCCAACGGTAGGAGGGGAAAACATTAGCACAAAGAAGAGAGGGTGTGACTAGCCCAAAGTCACGGAGCAGGTGAGCGTCTAGCTGGGAGCAGAACCCAGGTCTCCAAAGTCTCAGCCCGATGGGTCTGCACGGGTCCAGTGACTCATGCTACCTCCCCTGCTTCTCCAACCGAAGAAAGGTTGTTATTTTATGGTTTGTTATGGGTTTTTTTAAACAGCTAATACATATTTTAGAGCGTTGTGTGGTTTAAAAGTAAATTCAGAACTTGGGGATATGAAACAGTTATGGTTGCATCTTGTTGTTCAACTTCCAAAATTGATTCTCAGTTTGCACAACGGAAGCTTTTTTGGGAGAACTAGAAGCTTGGTTATTTAAAAGTGAAGTATTCTTTTGTTCTCTATTAAATTGTCAAAAGATATTTAACACAACCGGTAGAAGGTCTTCTTCCATTCCATCTTCCACATCTTTGGTGATTTGCTTAAAAAGAGGACGATAAGCGTTGAAGGACTAGACCAGTGGTTTTGGCTTTTTCCATGCTGCAGCCTCCATTTCCATCCTGGTACTCCGATCCCATCTTGGCGGTCCCCCATTTAGCAATAAGAGAGGGACAGGGTGGTCGCAAACCTGCTAATAACGTTATGCATGAACTCTTTGCGAAGATCCTAAGAAGGGCGTTTGTGGAGCAGACCTTACTTTGTATGGCATGCCTTGGTTGGGAGAGGAGGTGCGGTATTGGGTTGTTCCCCCCCCACCCCAAAAGATAGAACATGCAAGAAACTTAAAGTAAAATTAAAAAAACAACTTTAAAAAACCCCGCCTCCTACATGATTCCAAAAGGCATTAGCACTTTCTCACTTCACTTATTGGAGTTTGATTGGCAGCAAGCGCTAGCCTGATCTCAAATATTGCTGGCTTTTTAAAAGCATAATTACTTGATTCACTCTACATGTTTTATGTTCCTAATATCCCATTAGCGCGGGGCGTAAAGATGGATGCTTCTTAGGAACATGCAGCGGCAACAGAATTTCAGTCCCTTTGTGTGAGCGAGGAGGTTATTAGGAAACAAGTAATAAAAACAGACATTTATGCAATTGATTTGCTTAAGAAGTGCGCCGTGACTTGAAATTTGCATCGTTTTAACTAAAGCTCTCTTGCGCTTTGGCTGCTAACGCGGAGGAAGATGCAAAATGTTACTCTTGTTTTCACTACAACTGAACTGCTGGTCTGTAGAGGTGTTCGCCTCCGTTTTGTTCAGCCCTTCAAAAGTTAACCAAAGATGCCAGTGACGTGCCAAGGGAAGAAGCCTTTACTTTTTGCACTGCCATCTGTTGCTGTTCTGCAGCCTGGTGATACGCACAGTGATACTCGGCAACATCAGGCGCGATTTTAAAGGCTTGTTAAACATATTGGGCCCTGCGCTCTGAAGGATTCAGCCCCATCGCAAATCAGTATTGTTCCTATCTTGTGTACACGTCTCCCATGGTGCATTCCATTGACATGGGTTTCTATCTCTTCCACTCCCCGGAGAGCTCTTAGGCTCTGTATATGTGATCCATTAGGAGCACAGTTAGCTTTATCCCATACCTGATTGCCCAAGCTATTCTAAATATGACATAACTTTAAAACCTCATAGACTTTAAGGTCAGAAGGGACCATTATGATCATCTAGTCTGACCTCCTGCACAATGCAGGCCACAGAATCTCACCCACCCACTCCTGCAATAGTCCTCTCACCTATGGCTCAGCTATTGAAGTCCTCAAATCATTGTTTAAAAACTTCAAGATGCAGAGAATCCTCCAGCAAGTGACTCATGCCCCATGCTGCAGAGGAAGGCGAAAAACCTCCAGGGCCTCTGCCAATCTACCTTGGAGGAAAATTCCTTCCCGACCCCAAATATGGCGATCAGCTGAACCCTGAGCATGTGGGCAAGACTCACCAGCCAGACACCCAGGAAAAAGTTCTCTGTAGTAACTTCTAACATCCCATCACTGACCATTGGTCCTATTTACCACTGATGGCAATTAATTGACCTTTGACTAAGATCATATTATCCCATCAAACCATCCCTTCCATAAACGTATCTAGCTTAATCTTGAAGCCAGATAGGTCTTTTGCCCCCACTGCTTCCCTTGGAAGGCTGTTCCAGAACTTCACTCCTCTGATGGTTAGAAACTTTCGTCTAATTTCAAGTCTAAACTTCCCGATGGCCAGTTTATATCCATTTGTTCTTGTGTCCACATTGTGTCCACAAAACCTGTTCTGTTTGGAGTTCATACTCTCATCATGCTGCTGGTGGGTGAGCTGTTTCTAGCTTAAACAAGTCCATGATAATGCTGAGCTCTTAATAAGGCCAAACACTCAGCTGTATCTTTTAGATCTGCAGTTTTTGTTTTGTTTTTTTGAGATAGCAATAATATACCTTGCAAGCTTCTTTTTATTAGAGCTGAGAAAATAATTGACAGCTAACAATTTATTCAGCAAACTTTAGCCCCTTTCTCTGTTCATGGAGGATCTGAAAACAGATAGCGACTTTCTTCAATTTATTTGTTTTGTGAAACCATCTGATGTTTTTTGGGGGTGGAGTAGGGTTTGGTGACTTGTCATAATGCAAACAGTTATCTTCTACCTCTTAATTTGTTGTTCAAACCCTGTTGATCTGTTGTGATTGAATAGATAAGTCATGTGGTATTATTTCTGCTCCTCTATTAGATGAATGTATAAGAACTTTCAGCGTGCATATTCATAGATTCCAAGATTTTAGGAGCACAAGGAGTTGTCTAGTCCAATCTCCTGTATATCACATGCCTTTAATTTCACCCATTTATCCCTATATAAAATCCAATCACTTAACACATGTAAATTTGCAGATATAAAATGTGGTTTTCACAAATTCTTGTGTGCACAGCTTTGAAAATCTTTTCCTGAGTTCGGTCACGATGATAAAACTCGGTATCCTTAAAAAGTTAATACAAAAGGGGCACACGCATGTTTACAGCAAATGAATATAACAATTTAAAAAGATCCCTGGGGAAAACCTTAAGCAGGGTTCACCCTGTTCAGCGCTTTACAATGACCTTGGTTGATAAATCATAACAGTTTTGAAATGTAGGAGGCACCTTTGATTTCTCCGCCATGTGGTTTTCCTGCATTGCATTACCCATAACACTTTCCCATTTTGGCACCTATTACTCCCCACCCCCCGTCCCGATTTTTCACACTTGCTATGTGTTCACCCTAAATGCATATGATTCTTTAAGTTTTTATGCAGTACCCGCCACTGTAGTGTCAGAGTGCCTTTTGCCGCGTCTGTCAGGGACCTTCATATAATTGGGATGTTACTCTGTCTGTGGAGAATTAACTTAGTTCTAGTGTCTCTCTCTCTCTCCCTCTTTCTCCAGGTTGTGGAGATGTTCTAAGTATGTGTGTAATGTTTTTTATGACTTTATCCACATTGTGCTAGCTGGTTCCCTGCTGCAGAAGAAATTAGCGGGGTGCAGTACCTAAGGAGTCATGCCTGGAAGCGTAAGCTGGTACAGTTTTATTACATCACTGTTAAGTTGTGACTGTATAACTGGCATTCGGAAGATTGGTGCTAAAAGCAGCATGGAAATTTCATTACTCATTTATAGCTTGTGTTCATCCTGTAAAAATGCGGGGCAGGCTCGAAGGCCTGACTGCACAAAAGGAGTCAGAAAATCCCTGCGATTCACAACACCTGAGCTAGGTGCCTAAGCTCCTATCCAACGAACAGGGAGAGAGATTCACAAAAGCCAGCATGCTATGCAGGCAGCCAGTGGGAGATTCCCATGACAGGGTATGTGCTACGCCCCGCCACTGTCTTGGTGATAGGTACCTGAGTCTGGGCTGCAGGAAGGCAACTATCTCTGCTCGGGGTCCTCAGCTGCAGATCCTGCCCTGGCCTTAGGTGCCTATGCTGGTAGCAAGAAGCCACTATCATGCTAGTGCGGGTTCTCTCAGTCACTGGGGCCAGAGAGAGCAAGCGCCCGCGCATGAGATTGACTCTCTAGCCTGGTGGTTGGAGCAGGCACCTGGGAGGTAGGAGACCCAGGATCCAGTCTCCACGCTGCAATGACTCTCTCTAATTATTTAGCTAGAGCAGCAGCTTCAGTAGGAGAGACGGAGGGAGCCCCACATCAGACTATCCCGTTGCCCAATGGTTAGAGCTCCTTGTTCAAATCCCTTCTTCACCTCCGGTGGATGGGGAACTTGAACCGCAGGTCTCCCACAGCCCAGGCGAGAACTGGGACAAAAGTTACGGGGGAAGTCCTCCTCTTCCCCCCACCTAGGGTGAGCAGATGTCCCAATTTTTGGGTCTTTTTCTCACATGGGCTCCTATTACCCCCCACCCCCTGTCCCGATTTTTCACATTTGCTGTCTGGTCACCCTCCCCCCATCGGCTGTTTTGTGTGGACTCACCCGTAGGTGCCCTCTGAGCACACCTGCCGGATTGGGTCCCGCACGGGACTTCGGCAGCCGAACGCTCCTCTTCCCTAGTTTGTAAATGGCTCTAGGGCTTCAGCAGGAGAGAGGCTCCCGAATGCTTAGAGGGAGGCTGCCCTGTGCATACTCAGAGGGGGAAACATAGGTGCCTAGAGAACGTTTACTGCAAGGATGTAGGTGCTGAGTGAGTGTAGGCACCTACAGGATTTAGCAGCAGTCTCGTGCTTAGCAGTGGGACCTAAGTCCCTAAAACAGGGACTTAAGTGCTAACCCCATTTTGTGCCTAAATGCCTTTAGATTGCCTGGAATATAGACTAACAGCCCTCAAACCTCTGAGGTCTGCCAGCTCAAAGTGGGTTTCTGTGACCCAAGACGAATGCAAGAGTTGGCTGCTTACATATGTCCATGTCGCTGTTGGATAGTAGCAAACAGATGGTCCCTTTGGAATTGCACAGCAGCGATTGTCCTGCTAAATGTTCTGCTTTAATCTATATTGATTTCTGTCATGTCCAACTAAAGACATTTCCCCCACCCCCCTGCCGACCTTTTTTTTTTTTTTTTTTTGAGGGGTGTGGGAACGCGTGCACAGCCTGGCACGACCGGGTCAGCGTGTGAAATGCAATAGGATTCTTTTACATGCTGTATTTTAAACTCCCCTCCTGTCTGAATGCAGGGCTCTGTGGAGCAAGAAGGGTGTCAGTGTGAATATCTGTCAGAAACTGTGATCAAGGAGAAGGTTAAATGCCTATGGATTCCCGCCTCCTTTGTTTGTGCAAGCCTGCTGGGTTCCTGTTTAAGGGTGACAGGGCAAAGTTCCGCTGGCAGCTCTCTTGGGCCGGCCTGGTCGCTCACTAGTTTAGAACTAGAAGGGGCTAATGCACGGCGTTGAGGATTTAGGTCCAAATCTCTCGACTGCTACATTTCTGGGACCTGCGCCAGTAGCACTGTTTCAATGTGTTCTGAGACCCGGCCAATTCCAGCGGAGGAGACCATTTTTAGAGTGCGTCCCAAAGGGAAATGGAGAACCGACACGCTGTCTGCTTTATGCCCCTGCTTCTGGACTGTGCAACCCTTCTGGTTGGTTATCAGCCTTGGCAGGCAGCAGACGTGTGAGTGTTGCTTGCTGCTCCCATCGTCGTCCGCCAGTAGAAGCTGCCGTGGAGGTGGGTTATCTCAGAACTGTATCGTGGGCACATGAAAGGATGCAGGAAACACAACCGCGTTAACCTGCAAAGTATCAAGTGCGTGTGTTGTGGGGGACGCAGCATCCAAATGTGACGACGAGGGTAAAAGCCAGGCTGAGCAGGCGGTCTGGTATCCTTTACCAATGACTTGGTGCTTACGCCTTCAAGATGTCCTGAGATTTATTTTATACTTCTCTATTACTGTGGTGTCGTTACGTCATTGCTCTTGTGTTTGCTCCCCAGCGTGGTCTGATATGCCACCATTCTTCATGTCTCCTCGGCCAAGAGACTTCTGTGAATGTTACTTCTCCCTCCAGAGAAAATAACAGTGGCACCGAATGGAGACCCGCTTCCCTGCTCTCCCGCCAGCTTCTGCTGTGTCCCTTTATAACACACCATAAGCTTTGCGGGGCTTGATTATTTTTATAGCACTACAATACCTTAGATACTGTGTGATACATCATAAACCTGTTTGTGCTAATAAATCATAACAGCATCTGTGCTGTTAATGGATGCATTGCTATGCTTCAAAGTTTTTTCTAACTTGCCCATTTTATTTCATATTGTGGTCAGCTTGCAACACCGCATTAGCCAGGGTACATTTAAAAAAATGACTCTGCGACAGCGCTTACAGTACACGGAGAGGGCTAGGTGGATTTAATTACATAATGTTTGCAAAGCTTATTGAAGATGTAGAGTGCTATAAAAGTGCTAAGTATTATCATTACTGGAAATACAATTTGTCCCGCTGGCAGAAGGGCTTAAGAGCCAGGAGATGTAAGCTATACATCAGGAAATTAGTAAATAGGGAATGAAGGCAGAACTGTGTCTTCTGAAGGATCAGAGACATATGCGATAAGTTACCAGGGGAGATGACTGGAACAGAGAGTACAAGTGAGTCTGAGGCACCTTGAGTAGTTTCTGGAGGAAGGGATTGAGGAGTACAGTGAAAACACAGGAAAATGAGATTTAAAGCACATTACCACTTTAAATTAAAGAGCCCAAAGCAAGGAGATTCAGGTTTGAGGCTGGCAATCTATCACTCACTCATGCAGGTGTGCACGTTTCAAGACCTGTCCTGCAGTACCTGTGTACGAATCAGTTGATGCCTAGTAGAACCTGGCTCTCAATCAATTACCCGAGGGTGAAAACCAAGCGGAGAGCTCTAACCTTTGTATTGCTGATGCCCCCAGGCAGTTCAGTGCCACTGAAAGTCTGGGCACCACCGGAAGCTGCATCTCTGAAAAATAGCTGGCAGGACACACATCACAGGCATAGGCAGTGGGGGAACTTTTTGCTATTGAGGCCTGAGAATCTGTCCCCGCTGCCCCCAATACACTCTGCCTGACCCTTCGTTCCCCAGGCCCTGCATTTTGGAGCAGATGGATGGTGTCGTGGCAAGAGTGCTAGCCTGGGATGCTGACCGAGTCACTACATTTCTCTGGTTCTCCGTTTCCTCTCTGTAAAATGGGGATGCTATTTCCTTTGTCTGTCATTCCCATTTAGATTGCAAACTCCTTGAGGGCAGGGATTGTCTCCTACTGCGTGTGTCTGGTCCCTGGCACACTGGGGACCCAATCTTGGCTGGAGCCTCTAGATACTGCTATTGTACAAACAAGAATAATACATTTTCATAATGTCTTCTCCTGGCTTGGCAGGCTGGAGCCCATCATCACAATTCTTCACCCTCAGGGAGGATCACTGTTCGGTGATATTATGTCTCTCTCAGAGGCTGACAGCTCTTCATCTTCAGGGCTACTAGCACCTGCAAGGCCAGGAATCGGATTCCTGTGAGCTCTACGCCAGCCATGCCTTGTCTCTAGTTGCCTTCTATTGTGCACTCTGCCACCTGACGATTCATTCTGCCTTTGGCTTGATGCTCCCTTTGGCTGTGTCTTCACTCGCCTTCCCTCTGGAAAGATTTGGAACATCAGTGCAGCCCTGTTGGTAGAAGAAATGGTGTGAGGACTACTATAGACAGGGCTCCGTGCAGCCCTGGCTTTAAGCACTGTGTTGTCCAGTGCAGAGCAGAGCTTGGATCCACTTAAAAGTTAGGTCAACATGAATACATCGGTCAGTGGTGTGAAAAAGCCCCACATCCCTGACCAAGGTAGCGGTGCTGACCTGTCCTCCAGTCTAGCCGTGGCTCGGCGGTTGGAAGAATGCTTCCGTCGATGTCGTTTTCATTGTTCAGAGAGGTGGTTTTCCTGCGCTGACCGAAACCCCCCTTCCGTCAGGGTAGGTTGCCTTTACGCTATGGATTTACGCCGGCATAGCAGTGTAGATGGGTTGAGTGTCTGGGTGACACAGTGATAAAAACTCCATTCTGCGCTAGCGCTGTCCCCATTTAATAGCACCGGTTGAGCTATGCCGGTGTTCGCATTGGCGGGAAACCTTTCCCCAGAGAGGCTTAAACAGATGAGATCTCTTTCTCCTTCCATACAAATAACTCTTCCTTCTCCTCCTGCCTTCCCTGCTCTTTCTTTGAACACCTTGTGCAACCTTGAGCCTCATTCCCCTTCACATCCCTCCTGAAAGCTGCTGGCTTCCCCCTGGCCTTCATCCCTTATCTTTATTAATAGATGAAATTGAGATCAAAAGACCGAAAGAAATGCCCATGCCCACCAGAATAACCTGACCTGCTTGTGCGCGCACACATGAATGCGCTCATTTACATGTGCTTGGCTTTGAAAACCTGGCTCTCTACCGATCATCGTTTCATTTTAGAACCCTGATTGGCCTATTACGCAGAAAAGTGCACTCGAATGGGGGGAGGCCTCTGCCAAGTATAATCCATATTATTCAAGCACACAGTCTTGATAGTAAACAAAGCTCCTTTTTTTTCCCCCTTTCTGAATTTTGCATGCAGTGGGTACGTAAGGGCTGAAAATCCAAGGCCGTTAACTCTGCTCTTCGGAGCTGTGTAAGCAAAACTCTTCAAAGGGAAGTCCGCTACAATGGATTATAGAACAGTGGAGTCCCTTAGAAATTTTTGGCAGATGAAGGCTTACAAAATAATGAAAGTCCTCTCGTATTTGAGGTATACAAGAAAGACATGTTTTGGGTTTTTTATTGCGATTGTCTCAGAAAACAGAGTCCTTTTAATGCGGTGATCTGTAAAACAGAGATTGCAAAAGGACCTGGAATAATTAGTAATACATTCTTCCACTGAGTTCTCACTATTTTTTCTAGGACTGCCCTCCCTCATAGAATGAGACATATTCTTATTGAAAAGATTCATCTTTCCCAGATTTTGCCTCTGCCAGTGTGCGTTTTCATCGTTACCTTTTCCAGATAGATTAAACCTGCTTTAACTAAATGATACTGAATTCGTTTAAAAACAGGATCATGCTAAACCCTTCAGATCTTTTTCTTGGATTCTGTGGAAAGTGTCATAACATGGGTGGCACTTGAAAGGTTACTGGAAAGGGCGGGGTTGCGATTAACTAATAAGGGAGATGAGCTATCTGGCAAAAATAATGAAGACTTTGAAGCGAACGGAATCTGGATGCCTGTAGTAAAATCGTATTAGGCATAATGAAATAAAGGTTGGAATGTAACAGATCCTTGCAAATAAATAATAATTAAAAAAAAATCAGACGGATGTAGTTGTCAGTTCATTGACAAGCATGCCCTGATCCTGGGCATTATAGCTCTGAAATTGAGAGTAATTATTCTAATTTGTTTTATTACATTAGCGTGGGTAGAAGGGAAGAAAAGGGGCTTTCTTTTATGGCTTTATCATTATTCATAGAAGAACTCAGAAGGGACAGACATCTGACTCTGGCACTGGGGCTTCATGGGAATTTTTGGAAAATGATGTCTACAATGTTCTGACCTTTGACCTTCCAGCTGCAGCCCTCCTCCTCTCTATAGGGATCCCACACTTGACTCCTTAGCAACCTCCTTTGTGCCTCTGATCTCTCTCCATTTGTCTAGTAATAGCCCTTGGCAGGAAGACTTGTTGTTCCGTCAGTAGCTTAAAAAGGCATGGAGCCGTTAATGCCAAGTACTTTTCAAAATCCCTTTCACCCACTCCTTATAGCTAGGCTTCAAAGTCAATCAAATGCTGATGCAGTCATGGTCGTTTTTCAAAGGATCTTTCTGGTAGCAGGGAAAAAAAAGAACAACAAATAAAACAAAACAAAAAGCAACACGAGTGACTTATCTTTCACAAATGCGCTTTTCAGCCCATTTTGAATTGTACATAGACAGTTGTGATGCTTTTTCTTTCGTGTTTCACGGTGTCTTTGTTTTCAAGCTGCATGCTCACGCTGAAACTAAAGCAAAATAAAGAGCAAATTTCATAAAGTGGGGATTATGTCCTTACGCATCTATCAGGCATTTATTTGCTCATCATTATGGTATCTGAGCAGCGTATCTTGCTGCAACAGTGCACAGACATTGATCACTTCTTCCCTTCCCATCCTCTCCCGCCCCGTCTCCATTGTAATCACTGGTCTAGAACCTATCCTTGGAAAAGTCTAAGTCCTGAAATGATTTATACACTGTCTGTAGACCTGGAAGTGTGTGAGAGGTGAGCCTTCAAAATCATTTCAGTCTGATTACTGTCTTGCTCTCATACAGTTCTAACACCTGTGACAGGGTCAGGCCAGATGGCTACAAGAGAGTGGTTGAAGGCAGATATATTAGCCCAGGTTAAGTAGGTCCCTTTTCCCTGCGTAAGGTAACAGGGAAGGTTCCAGAACACTCAGGAACTTTCTGGAAACAATTAAGGCAGACAGGCTGATTAGAACACCTGCTGCCAATCAAGAAGCTGCTAGAATCAAGTAAGACAGGCAGGCTAATCAGGGCACCTGGGTTTAAAAAGGAGCTCACTTCAGTTTGTGGTGTGCGTGTGAGGAGCTGGGAGCAAGAGGCACTAGGAGCTGAAAGTGAGAGGGCGTACTGCTGGAAGATCCTGTGGTGAGGATAAAGAAGGTGTTGGGAGGAGTCCATGGGGAAGTAGCCCAGGGAGTTGTAGCTGCCGTGCAGTTGTTCCTGGAGGCACTTTAAACAGCTGCAGTCCACAGGGCCCTGGGCTGGAACCCGGAGTAGAGGGCGGGCCCGGGTTCCCCCCAAAACTCCCAACGCCTGATCAGACACAGGAGGAGTTGACCTGGACTGTGGGTTCTACCAGAGGGAAAGATCTCTGGGGTGAGCAAAATCTGCCAATAAGCGCAGGACCCACCGAGGTAGAGGAGGAACTTTGTCACACACCCTACAATTTTGACACAGTTTTACAGCCACTCTTTGGAGAATAGTTAGGTGGAAATGTCTGGAATGCTAGCATTCAAATGGCATAATGAGACACAAGTCTCTAGCTCTAGTAGTCTTTGAGAGAGATGCTAAAACTATGGGGGAGCCCCCCCAGCCGGCGGGAAAGGCCAGGGCATAAAGAAGGGTAAGGGCCCCGCTAAAAAGACAACCTGCTAAGGTTAGAGGCGAATGGTTGGAAAATGGAGAATTCCAACTTCCTTGGCACTGGTCTGAGACTGAAATAAGGTCCAGGATATGCCATGAGCCAGTGTCATTTTAATTCCTTGATGGTTCAGTTCCTGTTACAAAGAGAAGTTATTTAATTGGTGGGACCAGCAGACGACCATTATTTTAAACAAGTCCATATGGCTGCAGAATTGTATTCAAAGTCCGTTTTCCTGATAGATATCTACATGAAAGCAGAAGACTAGTAATGTATTATCAGCTGTTAATGCAACAGTGGGTTTGTAAAATAGCAAAGCTGTATCTGCTGCTTATAAAGCAAGGCACTGTTAGAGCTAGAGTAAAAAGCTTTGCAAAGTTTAATATCTGTTCAGTGTTTTCCAGATTTCTTGTTTTATAAACCTCAGTCAAAGCATTTTTCAAAACAACCCTCTGCAGCCTTTGCCACGCCAACAGTGGTCATTGTGCTGTACCTTCGAACCAGAAAACGAACTGGCTAGAATCAGAAGTGAAACTGATTTGAGTCTGCCTTCGGTATCTAAATTGGAATGAACAGCAAAAGATAAACAGCATCAAAATGGTAAAAAAATAAATGTAGGTGTTCAAAATATTTTATTTTAAACTGCTAGTATTTTAATCTGTCAGGATGGCTTCAGTAAGCCATGTAGCGCTCGATCCTGCCAGCTGCCGAGCGTTCTGTCCTCGAGCCAGCCATTGGGACTCCTGGTGTGCTTACAAGCTTTGCTGGATCAGTGTCAGAGTGCTCAGCACCTTTCAGAATTGAGCTCATCAATGTTACAAAAACAAGGGATTCCAGTAGCCACAATGCAGCCTTGAAACCAGTAAAATTATGTAAACTAATAATAAACTATTCAATGGAATTTAGAACAAGAGATCCATAGACTTCCGGCAGAGTGGTATATAGCACTGAGTTACAGCATAACATAATTATTTTTTTCTAAAGCAGCCTTCGCCCGATGAGTGTTGTATAAAATAAGCATCGAACAGCTACACACAATATTGAATCAGCAATAAAACCCAGAAATGTTTCCTGGTTTACCTTAAAAATGTAAATGAATCCCCGGAACAGAGAACCAATGGAAGGGCTTAGGAACCTGGTGTGAAATTGCACCTGGCAGTATACCCTATAAATTATCCGACCCAGAGCATAAGGACTGTATACGAACATAAACATGAACTGACCTGCACAAATGCTGCTATAGCCAAAGGGTGAAGAATGCTGTGCTGTACACCATGCTTCATTAGTTATTAGCCAGACATAAATAATAGAACTTTAAAAAGTAATTAAAGGACCTTTTGCACAGCTGCTCGTGTGTGTAGTAAATCGTATTATTTGTATTATCAGCGTTGTGAGTTAACCCCAAGCAGTCAATAATTGTCAGGCCCTTAAAGCTCATGAAATTGGTTTAAAAATAATGAAATGTTAAGAAAAAAATAATTTTCGGTTCTTTTCATTAGTCCTCTAGTTTTTGAGCCCTTAGGGTTCACATTTTCAAGTGTTTCTGTGCAACTTTAGCGGCTAGTAACTTTTTACTTTACTTGTCAGCTGATTTTTTCACTGGTTTACATGACTCCAGGAGCTGGGGCTAAAATAATGCCAAATATCATGAGACACATGATAAAATTGCAAGAGTTGGCAACACTGTGTTACAGTAGTGCCTTGGGGTCCCAGCTGAGATTGAGGATCTCTTATGCTAGGGACTCTGAAAAGATATAGATAACAGACAGTCCCTGTCTCAAAGGGCTTACGTTCTAAATGAACAAGATAGATCAAGGGTAGAGGGGAAATAGAGGCACAGAAAGATGTTGTGACTTTCCTATGTCAGTGGCTCAGCCAGGAATAGAGTCCAGTTCCCTATCCACTTGACCACACTGCCTCTCTCCAGTATCTTCTGTGCTTTCCCATGCTTGTATGTTTCATGCATGATGTGTGTTGTCATTTTCTGCATTTCACACTCTGCGTATAAAATGGCAAACTGCTGCCTTAAAACATCTATAATCTCTTTCCCAAATAAACACCTATTCTGTTGTTATAGACTGAGACCGTACAGAGCTGCTGCACTCATGGCATTGTAGCATCATTTATTGTTTACATTGTAGCATCACTGAATTGGTGAGCAGACTGCATGGGTGAATTTACTGCCTGGACATATGGACTCGGTAAAGCGAGATGAACTAGAGCTTTTCCGTTTTTCATGGATGTTCATGGAGAGCAATGAAATCGTTTTGCTATATTCACTCTGCGGCCATCATTTTCTTCACTTGCTGATTCCACTTGGAAGAACGTAGGCCATGATTTGGAAAATGTGGAACAAGGTTCCCCATGACAGTCATAGTAGGTACACCCATGAAGCTAAATTGTAGTTTAACTCACTAGTGGTTTGGATATCCATCCCTCTGTAACCATCTAGTCTTTGGAGGCCTGAGGTACCACCTCTTCTTTCCGGGCATTACAGTGATGTTGAAGGTTCATTGATACACTCTTCCTAGTGGTTCCTAAGTCTGGATGCTGCCCACAAAGGGCATGACCCAAAGTCCAGTGAAGTCAATGGAAAGATTCCCATTGACTTCAGTGGGTTTTGGACCAGACCTAAGGTGTTCTCATTGAAGGACATGAAGTTTCTAGCACCTCTTAAGTCAGGTTTTTACACACCACCAAGGCATTTCAACAGCAGGAGCAAGGGGTCTTGCGTCTCTTATTCTGAAGACCTGTTTTATTTGAAGTGTAGTTCTTAGTGGCCAAGGCAATGGGCATTATCTTCGATCTCTGAATAAATAACGCTAAAAATCTGCCGGTCTGTGCTGCTAATAGCTTATTAAACAGCAAGACTATTGAAATCTAATCTACATGTCACCGTTTATGCTGTTCCTTAATGAGTTTGGACTTCATTTGGCTTGACAAATGATAATAAACTGGTCTCTTTCACTTTTGTTTTTAGGCAGTTTCATTTTCTAGTGCTGCTGGCCTAGCAGGAAGCAGCTGTGTTTGGGCTGCAAACACACTAAGGGCTAGTCTACACTAGAAGAGCTACAGCAGTGCAGCTGCATCTGGCGAAGACGCTCTATGCCAACGAGAGTGCGCTCGCCCGTCGGCATAATAAATCCACCTCTGCGAGAGGTGGTAGCCATGTCGGCGGGAGAAGCTCTCCTGCAGCGATAGTGATGTCCCCACTGGCACTTAGGTTGGTGTAACTTGCGTCGCTCAGGGGGGTGGCGGCTTATTCATACCCCTGAGCGGCATAAGTGATGCTGACATAAATTGTAGACAGCCCTAAAGATGCAGGAATGTTTAAGTCCAAATTGTAAAGTGGTTTTCATTGCATTTGGGGGGGAAAAATACCCAAACCTCTCCAGCATTCCTGTTCAACTTAGATTTGTAAAGCCATCCTGTCTCCACAAGCATAAATTTTGGGCATGACGCTAGTTTCCCTTTAAAATGTATTTGCATAGGCTTTTATAAGATGTAGAAAACAATTTTTATCTCAGGTGTAACATTGTGGGGGGAGGAATAGTATATGTTAGCAGCTAATCTGTTTGTTGAGCTTCCACAGGTTGGTAAATGGTTGAATTTCAGAAGCGTGAGACTTGATTGCGTGTGTCGAGCGTGTTAACATCCCTGGAACAATTTTAAATGTGGAACTGTTGCCCTTCTTTGAAGTTTCTCCCTTTTCCTTCTCCCTCCCCCTTCACTCCTCATATTGTTTAGACACATTAAAAAAAAGTCTTTGGATTGACTCTAAATTTATAACCATCATGCCATGCCCCCCCACCCCTTCCAAAGCAGATATCAATAGAATTTCACAGACATAGCTTTGAGTCACCAGGCTTTCTTTCAGCTTGCCACGCCATTGGCCTGTCTGTACCATTTTTTCAGAATTAATTTTGGGCTGAAAAAGTCTCAAAGACGGCTTTGTTCCTCTTTGACACTCACTCTGGAAAAAAAAAATCCGTGGAAAATCTGACATCTGCATTGTAGAGAAAAATCAATAGATGGGGAGGAATATAATTATCCCCCACTCCTGAAAGAATTTTTTAGATTTTTTTTTTTTTTAGCGTGACTCATATCAGCTTAGAATTTGAATGACATTTTAATTATTTAGGCTTTTTCATTTTGAATCACCAAAATGCATCAGTCTGAAAGAGGTACAGTGGGATGGAGTAATCGGTGCAAGATAAGAGAAGGATTTCATGTACCAAAGTTCAGCCTCTTTGATTTAACTAAAAAAAAAAAGTAGTACATTTATATGAATCAAACGCGTACAAAACACATTCCCATTGCAATCACTCAGATGGCTTCGTAGTAACAGATGATTAATCATCTAATGGATTATGAATCATTTTGCCTGGCATCGAGTAAATAAATAAATAATTTATCTTCTTTTGAGACATTTTTCCGCCTTACACAAAGCATAAACATGTAAAGGATTGGTATAAATCAATGACTCTTTAGCAGTTCTTGCGCTGATAATTGTCTTTGGACGCGCTCCTGTACAGAGATAGGATCAGGTACAAATGCAAGGGTGTTCTGCACAGATGTTTGCTTAGTTTGTGCTGTGGATATTAGAACAGCAGCACAAACATTTTCCCCCACCACACTAACTGTGTTAGAACAGTTAGTGTGGTGGGGGAGAATAAATGCATGAAGAATGCTTAGCACAATAGAGCCCTGATCTCAGCTGTGTGTCTGTAAGTGCTGCCGCAACACAAATAATTAGTTGTTGTAGTTGTGTGGTTGTATATGTTAGCCAGTGAAAGCTCTTTATTTCTGAATACGACTGTGTGTGTAGCGTGGGTCTTATGGTGAAGTTCCGTTTCCCACAGAAACGATTCACCCTAAGTCGAGGTTGCAGTCTGCACCAGGAACAGTTGGTATCTTCCATGGTACTTCTCTGATAACAGTTCCATTATATTGGAGCACAGCACCTCAAGGAAACCTCAGAAGGGGATGTGAATAGCAGGAACCTCGTAGAGAGATGAGGTGAAATGGACCAACTTCTCTTGGCAAAAGAGACAAGCTTTTGAGTTTCAGAAGGAATGTTCTGTGACGCTCAAAAGCTTGCCTTTTTCACCAGCGGGAGTTGGTCCAATAAAAGAGATTACCTCACTGTAGCGGGGTGGAACCCGGCTCCTACCCGGAGGGGCTGGAAATAGCCCTGGGAGAGGGCTGAGGCTCAGAAGCTGGGCTGATGAGCAAGGCAGCCACAGCTGTGGCCAGTTCATCAGGGCCCAGCTGGCCCTTATAAGAGAGCAGTGGGCCTGGAGAGACACTCTCTCTCTGTCTTTAGAGAGGGAAGGGCTTGGCTGCAGGGACCTGACCAGGTACCTAGGGTGGAGCAGGGCTGGGGAAGGCCAGAGGAGCTGGGGAGCTCCGGCCTGAGAAAACCCCAGGCTGTGGCCTAGGGTTAGGCCCTACTAGGTACTGGGATTGTGGGCGCAGCCCACGGGTAGGCTGAGGCAGCAGGTCCAAACCCAACCTTGCCGGTGATGAGTGGCTTATACTGCAGGCTGCCCCAGGGCGCGGGGGCTATCTGGTGACTGGCAGTAGCCTACAACTGAGGCGAGGTGGGGATAGTGGGTTGGGGGTTCCCTAGGGAGGGGAGACCCTAGAAGTAAGACCGGTGGGGTACTGCCAGGGGGCAGCACCCCAGTTAAAGGGGCACCGGGTCCTGGGAGGGACACGGGCCAGAGAGTGGGCAGCCGGACCCCCGGCCAACAGAGGGCGCTCCAGAGGCTGGATGAGCGAATTCCCAGAAGATACCAGCAGGAGGCGCCGCCGGGTGAGTCGAAACCCTGTCACACTCACCCACCTGGTCGCTCTCGTATCCTGGGTCCAACACAGCTACAACCCTGCAAGACGCTTGGTAGATGCTGAAGTGAAGCATTTACGGTTCTGCCACTGGAAGATGTTTACAAGCAAACAGGAGGAGCTGTCGCTTTGATGTAGATGCTGGTGCTCTGGTAGAAGAAGTTTGGAATCACTTGGAGGAAAAAAGAAGTTGGTATTGATTTATGTAGTTCTGCCTTCATCCTGGCTGCCACGGTGTCCGGGTCCAAAGTGTTTTATCTACTGATGAAAAGCGCAGTATAAGAGCTAGGTGAATGGTGCTACTACAAACCTTTTGGTCCTGCTAGTCAAAAAACAGTTAGATAAGCTCAAAGGTCAAGTCAGTCTCCCCAGAGTATCCCAGTTTCTTGTAATGACCCTCCCATGTTTTCTGAGAGGGGTCTTATCTTGAGTTACTGTTTCACCTTCCTGCTGGTTTCCCAGCAGCAGTGTTGATTTAAGACAATATAGACCTGCAGTAAACAGCCCAATAACTGGGGTAGCGCACCGTATTAATAAATTATTACAGAGCTGCTCCACGTTCAACATACCAACAATTTACTGTTCTCTGCATTGTATTACATTGTGCTGGGACGCGTTATGTCTGATACCCCATTATAACAAAATAAACCTTAAGGCCATATATTAATGTTAGTTGTGATAGAAGAAGTTATCACTGGAAAGTTGCAGTTAACTATTTTAAGAGCGTGGATAAAATAGATTTGCTAAAAGTTATGGTGTCCAGACAACAATCTTTCATACTTAACCTATTGCGTATGTTGTTGCATAGCCAGGAGAAAACACAGCATGTCCAGCCTTCACACACCCCACACAATGCCATCCTGCATGCAAAACCAAACTGGATTGTATTCTCACTTGTGTAAGGATAGATGTGTAAATTCTAGCAAGCAAGGATAGTCTTGCGGTTAAAGCATACGACTGGGAGGCAGAGCTGGGGTCAAAGACTGCATCACCCTGATCTTGTCTCTGTGCTTTCACATCTGTAAAATGGGGGTATTACTGTTTCCTTTTATTAACAAAACACTCGGTATAGTCAGTAGAAGAATGGAAATTCTTATTATTTAGATGCAATGATAACCACATGCTCTATGCCTGTGCTAGCTGTATGCTGCTGCAAGCTGTGAACTAATTTGCCCATGAAAGCAGTACTAACAACAGCTAGCTTCTGCCCCACCCCGCCACAGGGTTTATTGTAAGGAGAGGTTTACTAAGCAGCAGCCCTGGAGTACTGGGGCTGTGTGTGTGTCTTGATCACAGTGTGTGTTGGGGGACAGCAGCCGTGGACTGGGGGTCAGAGGAGAGTGAGTGAGTGTGTGTGTGTGTGTGTGTGTGTGTTTGTTTGTTTGTTTGGGGGGTGTGGATTGCCGGCTTGCGGGGTTCAATTCCTACCTTAAGAAGATTTAAAAAAAAAATCTTTGTTGACCTGATCCCAGAACTGGAAACAATGTGTAATGATTCTATTGGAAAACCACCACCCGTCCTTCAATAAATGGGGACATTTGATGGACAGTGTATGGAGCAGGGGTGAGATGGGCAAAGCATTACTTGAAGGGGAATCGTTTAAATCTGGTAGGGTTTATAAGAGGAACAGAGAACTCGAAGAAGAGTTGCCATGAGAGGGCATGTGAGAGAATCCCAATTCAATCTCATGATACGGCTCAGGCAGAATGGCTAGACGAGAACATAAGAATGGTGATACTGGGTCAGACCAAAGGTCCATCTAGCCCAGTATCCTGTGTTCCAACAGTGGCCAATGCCAGGTGCTCCAGAGGGAATGAACAGAATAGGTAATCATCAACTGTAATCATCCCCTGTCACCCATTCCCAGCTTCTGGCAGAGGCTAGGGACACCATCCCTGCCCATCCTGGCTAGTAGCCATTGATGGACCTATCCTCCATGAACTTATCTAGATCTCTTTTGAACCCTGTTATAGTCTTGGCCTTCACAGCATCCTCTGGTGAAGAGTTCCACAGGTTGATTGTGTGGTGCGTGAAGAAATGCTTCCTTTTGTTTGTTTTAAGAGGCAGTGGAGAAAAAATCCAGTAAAATATATAGGACTGGATTCTAACCTGACACACACGGTTTCTCAATGGCAGTTTCACCTGCCTAAATCAGGGCAGAGTTGGGCCCTCTAGGGTGAAGAAGTGATCCTGCTTATCAGAAGATGAAGAAACAGAGTAACAGCATGACTGGGTAGCAACGTTTTCACTGGGGCTGCTGAGCACAGTGAGAGGTGTGCTTTCCTGCTTGAAAGACCAAAACAGGGTCACCAGTGCGTCACCCCCATGCAGTGCGAGTTTTGGAGCTACATTAATGCCAGACAAAGGCTTCATCTTTAAGATAAACTGACTTTGCTTGAAGTTTTACCACTCACACCAGCGTTAACGTTTTGTGTGGTGCTGTACACTGTAGCCTTCGATTTGGAATTTGTGCCATGATTTAATCAAACTCATGAAATGTAGACATCGAAAGCTGTTGGTAAATTTCCTCTTTATGGCTTCGTTTCCACTGAAATCTCCTTTGTTGGATCCTCTTACAGTGAGGGGGAAGAGAGGTTATTTAATCAAGCAAAACTGGAATTGATTCATTTGGAGATAGCTGCAGTTTTTTCCCTTGGCAAACTTTTGCAAACATATTTGACAATCTGTTTGCATTTGAGGCGGTTTATTTTTTATAAATAGCAAGTCTTCAGTTGAGTTAGTTGCCATTATACAACTGTTAGTTGTGGGGAGACAAATTAGTAATGCTTAACGACTGGTCAGTGACCCACGCACTAACCACAATGTGTATACTGTGGCAGGCAAGTGAGCAGATGAGTTAAACTCTGGTGGGTTTTCCTCCACGTTACTTAAATTTCCAATATAATACAAGTGGCTAAAATAATGCTTCCTGCTCAAGTGATGTTACCATGCTTTTCTGTCCTTAAAAGTAGTGATAGGCCTGAACCAAAGACCCAAAATGCAAGCCACCCCAAAAGTTGGAGGTTCATTGGAGTCCAGATCTGAGATGCACAGACCTTGATTCGGATCTGTCCAAATAGTTTCAGTGGAGTTACCCCTGTTTAATGTTGGGGTACATGAGGTCAGAATCAGGCTGTATCTGTTATACCAGGTGTAGGCAACCTATGGCATGGGTGCCAAAGGCGGCACGCGAGCTGATTTTCAGTGGCACTCTCACTGCCCGGGTCTGGGGGCCTCTGCATTTTAATTTAATTTTAAATGAAGCGTTTTAAACATTTTAAAAACTTTATTTACTTTACATACAACAATAGTTTAGTTATATATTATAGACTTATAGAAAGATACCTTCTAAAAACATTAAAATGTATTATTGGCACACAAAACCTTCAATTAGAGTGAATAAATGAAGACTCGGCACACCACTTTTGAAAGGTTGCCGACCCCTGTGTTATACTATCCCTATGCTAATATACTAGGTGCCCTCTCTCTTTTCCTTTGTATTGCACATAAAACACACCTGTTCAGTGAACCCGTTTTTTCCTGAGACGTTGGCCTGAACCATGTTTGCCTTGTCTTACTCATTTTGTTGTCTTCACTAGAGTTGCATGGATGTAACCAAGTGCAAAACTCGGCCCTGCACCAGGAATTTAGCTAGCCACTTTGTTGATGATGCATGAGCCAGAATGGACTCCAGCTCCCTGTCCCACCGCTGTGTTGGCTCTGTAGCAAAAACTAGCAAGAACTTATTTTTTGTCACTAAACTTTGTAGCTGGGTCCCAGAATGCACCCAAAAAGCAGAAGTGTTGAGTTGGAAAATGCCATTTTTATGTGATCGTTCATGACGGTACTTTTAAAAACTAGGCTTACAGAACAGTGGATGGGGAGGATAGCGAATCTAGTTATTAAAAAAACATGCATTTTACCGAATGCTGTAAAAAGGCTACCCTAGATGTCATTTTTCTTCCCTTGTGCAAAATGCTGGTGAATTTAATGCTGCTTAATTTTAAGGGGCTGAGAGCCCCGAAGGTTGCAGCTTTGAAAGTGTAAGCAGGTGCTACTATTCCATCCTCCCTTGTGCTCCTCTGTGTGCCCTAAAGGGACCAAACTTAGTAGGGGAGAAGGTATTGAGAACATATTTCACTCTCAGCACTAATTCAATCCAGGGTTAACATTTTATAGTCCTCATGCAGATGGCAGCGTCGTGAGATTTCTGAGTGCATAGAATGGCCTACAGATAGAGTCAGCTGTAAATTAATATGACAGAGAGCTTTCCTTTTCCAGGGGAGGCTTTCTTATTATTCCAAAGGGCTTTTTTTACATTCTGGCTGCCATGAACTCAGCTGAAATGATCAACCCCCGTTTCTTTGTAGCCACCATCTGATCAGTATGAATTTAATAATTCTGGCTGGAGCTGGATTCAAAGCAAGGCCATAGAGGTGAAAGGCCAATTGCTAGTTCACTTAGCCACCTGTTTCCTTCCCTTTAGCTTGTATTTAATTTGTATTGCTGAATACCTTTCCCTTCTGATAGTCAGTGCTTTGAAAGTCCCTTCCCCCCTTGCAAATAGAGCCAATTGCTTTATTTGCCTTGTTCACTTTGCGAGGGCTTGATGGGTGGAAGAGTGGGGTGGGGGGGGGCATGAGAGAGGGAGCTTTCAATATTGTCACTGGAGAAGGAATGTCGGCTCCAAAGGCCAAATTGGTCCCTTTTCCACTTAGTTTTGTATAATGATTAAAGCTAGTTGAAAAAAAGGGGGCGGGAAATGCTTTCCTCCCAAAATCTACCTCCCCCTCCCTAGATTTGGAAATTCAGCATTTTAACCATCTCTATTGGTGGTATGTTTTCACTTGATGAACAACCGGGGGAGACGTTGACTAAATTTGTCAATTAAAAAAAAATATTTGGAACAACTTTAAATATATTTTGGAATGCCATTGAAATTAAAAACAAAATGCTACACTAAGATTTCTGGGCTGCATTTCTTTCTCTGGTTATTCTGATCATTTTTTCCCCCCAAAGAGGTGTTTCAGAACTGTACGTTGTGTGCTTATTCATCGGGGCGCTGGTAGACATTTTCTTATAGACTTCTAAGTTTGAATCATGTTTGCATTGCTCAGTGAGAGCACAGGACACCACTCTTGGGACCCTCAGAGCAAGAATGGTTTGGACTGAGGTGGAAAGAGTTTGGTAAGATATGGATGTATTTATTCTATGAAGGACCCATCTTTGGGCAGGGACCATCTTTTTGTTCTGGTTTGTATCTGTTTGTATTGCTATTTGTACAACACTAGGTGTCTTGTTCCATGACTGAGGCCTAGGTGCTACCGCTATCGAAATAACATTACATTATTTTATTATTATTTGTCAGGTGCTATTTCAAAGTGGCTTGAAAAGTTGGGTTTTCTTCCTTATTTCTTCCTTATCCTTATATGGATTTGGTGATTTAACAACATATAATGATGAATAGCAATATGGCCGGTTGGCATCGCACCCCAGAACACACACATCCTAAACTCTCAAATTTTAATAAAAAATCCACGGAGACTGTATTGGACAGAGAGTTGAAGATTGGGTGACAGAGCCTTTCAAAATACCTAGGGAGCTTGTGGAACCTCCGTCCCTGGAGATGTTTAAGAACAGGTTAGACAAACAGAGATGTCAAACATGGTCGAAATAATACTTCGTCCTGCCTCAGGGCAGGGCACAGGACTAGAGGACCTATCGAGGTCCCTTCCAGTCCTACATCTTGTGAGTCTATGAGTCTGCATGACGGTGTTGTATTTAGAACATCAACATGTTTCAAAAGGGTCATAAAAACTGGGATGGTTTAATATTGTTAGATGTGCCGCAGTCTGCAAAGTGAAATCTGTCCGGTAAACATTTGCTTGTCGTTTTATCTCCTAGCAACTGGAACCAGTCCTTCAATAAACAAAAGCTGATAAGGAACTGTAATATGTGAGTCTGTTCATTTATCAGATGTCAACACTTGGAAATGCTTCTCTGCTTGTTAAATGTAAGAGCGGTTGAGTGGTGAGGATAGTGCACCCTTGGAGAACGTTTACTAGTTCTGGGATAACTGATCAATCGATCTATCCGGTTTCTAAAAGCGTATGTCGCCTTCAGGGCCATCTCCAGCTTTTCGGCCGCCCCAAGCAAAAAAACAAAAAAAAACCCAGCCAAAGCAAAAAAAAATGGCCGCCGCCAAAGTGCTGAAGCAAAAAAACCAACAACAAAAACCGCCACCCCAGAATCCCCGGACTGCCGCCTACAGGGTGCTGCCCCAGACACGCTCTTGGCCATCTATTTAAGCACCATTGGGAAAAGAAAGCAGGTGGAGAGTGGGGGCAGAATAGCGCCAAACACAAGTGTTCAAAAACCATGAGATTTTTTTATTTTAGTGTATTTTTTTTAATTTGCCTTCTGGTTTCTGCGCCTTTAGGATTCACTTGCTTCACATATTCAAGCTTTTTTCTGCAGCTGTTAAGCACTCGTGTGTTTTGCTGAATAGGGATGGACTGCTGAATCTGGGCCTAAGATGGATGATTTTCTTTTTCTCTCTTTGTTTAATTAAAACAAACAAAGCTATCAGGAAAAACCCTAACCAAGAGAGAGCCTTTAAAACGTTAATATTGTAGATCTGATTGACGTGTACATGAATAAAGAAATTATGTCATGGTTAAAAACGCATGCTACATTCTGACTTTAATTCTGAATGTAAGCCTTAACTCTGTATTTCTTAACTTTTCATGCTTTTGAACCGCATTTTCATAGGCGCTGTTAAAAATGTGCCAGCAAAATGTTGACATATTTTAATGTTGTTTCCCTCCAAAACTGTGTTCTAGATCATTTTTTCTCTTTTTATTTTAACTTTCTATTGTAGCCAGTGTTTGTCTCCTTTGAATGCTGCCTAATTTTCACTCCACATATACATTCCTCATGAGGAGATATCTTTGGCCCCTGGCTAGATGAGAGAAGAGTAATTTCCATTCTGGGAAGGGGCGAGGGGGCTAATGATGCTCTCCCATGGATTCCTTTTCATTCTGGTTGTTTGCCTCTTCTCCCCATTTCTTAGAAGAGCGTGATCAGGTTATGTCAGTGGCACCCCCAGTCTTTGCATGTTTGGGATCTGGGAATGGGAATTTGTTCCCATGCTTTGATCTGCATTATGGCGGCGTAATGCACTGCAGCTGTGGCATATAGGCCAGGGCAATATAAACAGAGAAGGCTTGAAAATGGATTGGGAATTGGTAGCAGATTTGAAAGAAATCCAACAAACATGAAACTCCGGCAGATGTAAAGATCGACATTTCCTCCCTCCCCGCCGGCTGAAATGGTCAATTAGACGCTCATCCTCTTCTTAAACTACTTTTTTTTCTTATGTCCGCTCCTCCGCCCCGCCCATTTAAATCACTAGTCAGTGTTGCGGTTATTAATTTGGGTGCTAATGTAAAGGGTATAAATACATCCGTAAGCCGACATTTCAGCCGCTAGTGTTGGAGATTCACAGCATCCACTCAGAGTTGCTTTCCCATTAGTCATGTGCTACTAATTAAGGACATGCTTTGTCAAGCTTTCCCATCTGGCCATTTCTGTCTGCCCTCTTGGTTCTATAAGTTAAGACGTTTTTGCTGCGGCTAGGGTTGAGTATGAGGCGCATGTGACTGCGGAGGAATGGCCTGGACCAGGAAACCAGACCAGCCTGCCGGCAAAAGCCTACCCACCTGGGCTAAGATTTTGTACTGCGCCTCCTGGTAGCATGGCACAAAAAAGGCGCCGCCCAGGAGGAGGGGAAACAAAGATCACCTTTTTCACCTGTCTGATTCTGGGATGTTGCAGCTCTCTGGCTGCTTTGACGCGTGCAGCACCTGAGAATTCCCATAGCTGCATGTGCAGCTCACGAGCGTGGGGACTCTGGCGGACCCACTTCACCTGATCTTGCAAGCAGGCCTGCAGAGGGCGGCCTATCCAGTGCCTGCTCTTGGGGAGTTGTCCTCCAGCCGGTAAGGAGATTTTATAGCCTTTGTATGGAACCACAGCTACATGCCGAGGTTGTAGTGGGAGAGAAAATCTGCCCTATGATTTTTAAACACAGTTGCAAATTGTAGACCTCTTGTCATGGTGCAAATAAAAATGCTGTGAATCTGAATGGTCGCGGTTGAATATTATTAGCCGATAAATGACAAGTTTAGTAGAGGATCGAAAAGGAAAAGGAAGGTGATAAGAGCCTCATACAATGGGTCACTGCACGTCCCTGTATCTCCAGGCTTGTAGTTTGAAGGGAAGGCTATGAAAGTTCCCGTGTAGTAATACGATGCCATGTTTCCGTTCAGCACTGTGACATTTGGTGCAATGTTGCCGACGTGTTATATAGTGGCATTCCCTTGCACGGTCACAGTGTGGCAGGGCCCGGTGAGCCCTGCCCTTTGTTTCACACAGCACAGATTGAACATTGGCAGGTGAGCTTCGTTAGTGCAATTGTTTAATGAAACAGCTCTTGCGTTCCAGTACAGGTGAGATATTAACCTGTGTAGTGAATGTTGGTGGCTCACTGTACCAGTTAGTTAAACGGAATAACTATACTGAAACACCAGCCGCGCTCACGGTAGCAGTAAAGAGTAACTATTATCAATGAGAATTGAGGCAATGCTGTGGCAGTTTACATGGTTGGAAAGAAACATGTTCCTTGCTCCCAAAGATATGACACTTGATGGCCCAGATTTCTGTTGCATGGAGATCTGCGTGGCCCAGAGATTGACATTGGAGTATCAGGGGATGGGTTATGGCTCCTTTGGTTCTTGGGGTCAAGCTGTACTGGACTGGGTGCAGGATAGGGTGGTCCCCGCCCCAACACTCTTCCTACTTAAAAAGAAAATTAAGGTTAACCTGAGTTGGTGTCACCTGGGCGTGTCAGCTAACGTTAGCTGGTTCATGGGCAATCTGATTTGCACATTTAGTTCACCTAGCTGAGCTATTTGAATCCGAAGGCATAAAACCACCCCACACCCATAGTAAAGAGTTCCTTTGTTTTGCTTTTTTGCATACAGATACTGACCCAAGGTAGCAGCATGGGAAACAGGACAGTCATATCCTGCAGATAGTCACCTGGAATGGATTCAAAGCCGTGCATGCAAATGCACTAACAGCATTTCACATTTCTGTCGTGTGGCCTCCGACACGTGGCGGCAAGTGATCAGCATTAAAACCTTTTTTCTTTTTGTGGGCTTTCTTTTGTGGGCTCCTACTGCCTCTGTACAAAGACATTATTACATGAGCCATGCAAAACTTCCATTCGAGAAGCTGCACAAAATTCACCTGGTCCCTGCTTTGGTTACAGACTTGCAACTCAGCCTAAATTTGTTGCAAGAGTCATGGGAACAGAGGAATTGCCATAGTGGATCAGTCCAGAGGTCCATCTATTCCAGTGTCTTCTCTCTAACAGTGGCCAGTGCCAGATGTTTCAGTGGAAGGTGCCAGAACCCCACAGGTGCAGATTTGGGATAATCTCCCCTCTATGTGAAGTCATTCTGACCTGTAATGGTTAGAGATCAGCTTAAGTTCTGAAGCATGAGGTTTAATGTCCTTCCAAATTTTTTATTAGTTATGATAACTGGATACTTATATGGACAACAAGAACATTCAATCTATTTTGGAATCCTTCAAATACTTTGGCCTCAGTGACTTACTGTGACAATGAGTTCCACAATCTAATTGCATATTCTATGTAAAAGTATTTCCTTTTATTGGCTTTGAACGTTGTCATCTTTTCATTTCTGTGACTGTTCCCTGGTTCTTTTGTTAGAAAGGTTTACAGACCTTTCAGGTGTAGATGGGCCTGAGCCAAAACTTCAGATCCAAATGCTCCTTTGCTCCAGCCCAGACCAGAAACCACGTCCGAATACTGCAACTCTCTAGGATGCACCAAACCGAAATCCCAGATTCAAAGATCGCTGCATGGGATCAGAGACTTACAACTTGGGCCTGTTTCTATTCTTCAGACAGTCTAGGGCCTGGAGAGAACACAGGCCAGTTTTAGCAAAAGTGAGGGACACTTGGAAGTCGTGTACCAAAAGAGTATTTATTTTGTTCTCTTATATGATCCCTTTATCCCAGGGGTTCCCGTGAGTTCACAATGATACAAACAAACAAAAAAGCAGAAAAGTTCAAGCTAGAAAAACATTCCAGCCCGTAACCTCATGTTAGAGAAAGCACTTAGATTCCACACACAGTGTGACTGACTGAGGCAGCGTGGTGCATTGGACAGGGTCAGGAGACCTGGGTTCTGTTCCCAGTTCTGCCACTGACCTACTGTATGAGCCTGGACACGTCTCTTGCCCTCTCTGTGATGCTTCTCCCACCCCCACCCCCACTCCCACTCCCTTTGTCAGTCCAAGCAAAAGACATATCTGGCTTCAAGGCTAAGCTTGATAAGTTTATGGAGGAGATAGTATGATGGGCAATTAATTGATCTTTGACTGTCAACGGTAAATATGCCCAATGGCCTGTGATGGGATGTTAGATGGGGCGGGATCTGAGTTACTGCAGATAATTCTTTCCTGGGTGTCTGGCTGGTGAGTCTTGCCCACATGCTCAGGGTTTAGTTGATCGCTATATTTGGGGTCGGGAAGGAATTTTCCTCCAGGGCAGATTGGCAGAGGCCCTGGGGTTTTTTCGATGCTTCCTCTGCAGCATGGGGCACGGGTCACTTGCTGGAGGATTCTCTGAACCTAGGAGTCTTTAAACCATGATTTGAGGACTTCATTAGCTCAGACATAGGTTAGAGGTTTATTCCAGGAGTGGGTGGGTGAGATTCTGTGGCCTGTGTGGTGCAGGAGGTCAGACTAGATGATCATAATGGTCCCTTCTGACCTTAAAGTCTATGAGTCTATTTAGGCCTTGTCTACACTTGCAGCAGCGTGTAGGAGAGGGTGACCAGATGTCCCAATTTTATAGGGACAGTCCTGATTTTTGGGTCTTTTTCTTATACAGGCTCCTATTACTCCCCACCCCCGTCCTGCTTTTTCACACTTGCTGTGTGGTCACCCTAGTGTAGGGTTCACAGAGGAGCGCTGCCAGGGCCTTTCCCTGCTGCTCCTCCCTTGACAGAGCCTTTCACTGCATTGAGGAAAGGCTGTGAAGCCTTGTTCTGTCACCTCCCCGCTGTTGGAGCCTTTCTCTGGGGTGGGGAAAAGCTCCGGCAGCAGGACATGAGGCTGCTAACAATAGCAGTGTAGACAGGGGAGGCACGGCTTAGATGCATGGAGAGCCACGTAGGTTCTGGTGTGTCTTTACTCACCTAACCAGTGCCTGATTGTCTATGCTGCTATTTATACCTGTGCTAGGTGGGCATGCAGTGTATGTACTCTACACCAGCGGCTCTCAACCTTTCCAGACTACTGTCCCCCTTTCAGGAGTCTGATGTGTCTTGCGTACCCCCAAGTTTCGCTTGCAAGACCTAAAAATACAGAAGTGTCCCAGCACACTATTACTGAAGAATTGCTGATTTTATCATTATTACCATATCATTATAAAATAAATCAATAGGAATATAAATATTGTACTTACATTTCAGTGTATAGTGCATAGGGCAGTATAAACAAGTCATTGTCTGTATGAAATTTTAGTTTGTACTGACTTCGCTAGTGCTTTTTATGTAGCCTGTTTGTAAACCTAGGCAGATATCTAGAGGAGTTGATGTACCCCCCTGGAAGACCTCTGCGTACCCCCAGGGGTAGACGTACCCCTGGTTGAGAACCACTGCTCTGCACGCTGGCGTTAGTGTATGTAGACATAGCCGTAGACTATAAACTCTTTGGGACAGGGACCGTGTCTGTATACCACTCATTCCCTATTCGGTGATATTTCTTGAATGGAGAAATTAATTTGGGGAACGATTAGGATGCTTTACATAGAGATCATTTTTTTGCTTTTAGTGCCTGATCCAGCTCCCATTAAAGTCAATGGAAAACTCAGATTGACTGATGTGGGTATAGAATTTGACCCTTAAAAAGTATCTATGTACTGAAAACAAGTAACTTCCCCTAATAAAGATCATTGGGATTTTTACATATCCAACGTTGGCTGCTTTAAATGATCTTTTTTTTTTCCTCTCCGTCTTCGTGCTTTATATTAATGTTTTATTCAACTGTATTTTGTTCAATGATTTATTGCAGGAGAGATTTTTAACGTGTTGGGGTGCTTGTAATATAAATATACATATCCTTATTGTATTTGCTGGATAGCAGAGCTTGATAACAGCCTGGACAAGGTAGGAGAGAAGGTCATCAAGATAGAATTTTTTTTTTTTTTTTTAAATATTATGGCATTCTTGGGCAGAGTCCTTTTCACGTCCTCTCTCCTCCACTGACAGGGCTGTCAGCCTATGGGACATCCTTTGAGATGGTATCAACATATCCTGTAATTTTAGTCAAGATTCCAGAGCCGAGCTGCATGCGATATTTAAGGAGATGAAGCCCTGTTTGTTGACAGGGAATCTGTTGGGTTTTTTTTTTTTTACACAGTGCCCTCTAGAAAAATAATGGAGAGGAAAGTGACAAACTGTCCTAATTTATAACCTACTTTAGTGTAAAATCACAAAGCAACAAACCTAGCAATGACCGTCACCAAACCAGCACCGGCTGTGCTTTCCCACCCCGTCTCTATGATGTAACTTTGTGGTTTTCATGGTTTATCTCCTCTTTTGTCTGACTTTTGTGTGTGTGACGATGATCTTGAGCTGTAATAGCTTTGGCTAGGGTGTTTCTGGGATTCCAGCTCTCAGGCTGAGGGCACGAATGCATCTCCCTTTCTTCTTGCTCCCTCTCTTCCTAGCGGAGAATAAAATGAAAAGCCGCATTTGTTAATATTTATTATCATTATTATTCTGAATTCCGGGCAGCTCGTGACAGGGAGTATTTAACTCCCTGCGCTTTGCAGTCTGTTGGAATGTAATATTTGTCCTGCACCTGCTAAGCTTTGTAAATGCAGCCTCTTTGGCTACCAGTGAAAATGAAAACCAGTAAAAAATACTAATGCAATGGGCCACATTGTCAACTGGAGTAAGCCTGTGTCACTTCATCAGCTTCAGCCACCGATTTATGCTGGTTGAGAAACTGGCCATTATAACTGGAGCCTTAATTCCTTGAAATATTTAAAATACATAGGACTTAATTTCCTTCCAGATTCCCAGTCTTTTTCTTAAAACATGAAAAAAACCCTACTGCAGTGTTTTTTTCCTTTGCTTCCGATCTCATCACAGCACGCCTGATTCTCCAGCACCTGGCACCTTGTGTTGTCACTTAACCTGTGCCGAGTGAGTGTGAACACGTAACTTTTCTCATGTGATAGGCCTTTACACCCTCCGCGCACGGGTAGAAATGACTGGGGAGTGCATCTCTTGCCATGGGTGAAGGAAAATGACAAACTAGCAGAATGATTCTAGTTTTTCCAGTGGCACGTTTCCCTGTCTAGAAACATACATGAAGACAGATTTTGCATGTGTGTTTAGTGTTTTACTCCACTCTTAACGGATAAGCCTCGAATAAAATTTAAAACTTTAAAGAGAAGAGTTTTAAAGTAACTCTGCTCCATTAAGACTTACATTTACATTTGAGAAGGCAAGCCCAAGAACCATAACTGAGCGCCAAAATAGAAAGATCATTATAATTGCCTTGTTTGTAAAAGAATAAGAGGGGAGAAGGGTGGTAGTGAAATATGTAAAAAATCTGAATGTATCGTTATTTTGCTGATGGATGAATGTTTGAGCAATTGTTTTTAACTAATGTTCTTTTCATTTTCTATTTATTATGTGGTTTGTGTAGCTGATGACCCAATGTTTTTTTTCCGACCTGAAGTATATCATGCCAGCTTCCTTAAAAGTGATTTTATTTGTGCGGATCTTTGATATTTTCAGGGGAGTTACTGAACAAACAATCTCCATGACTGTAAAACATCTAATATTTTTTTTAAATGCCATCCTAGCCATGATAGCGGGGCTGTTCCAAAGTTGACACTCACTAAATGTATAAGCATGTATAAGATTGGTGAAGGGAAGGATCCAGGAAGGCTCTGTCTGTTTTGCTATCCCTTAAATTAAGATTGAACGGTCAAGTGGTTCTCAAACATTTTGTATTGGCAACCCCTTTCACACAGCAAGCTTCTGAGTGAGACCTCCTCCCTTCCTTATAAATTACAAATGGGGGGGGATTTTAATTTAACAGGGGCTCGGGGCTGACAGCCCCTGTGCATAGCCAGGCTTGTGTCCCCCAAGTAACCCACTTGTGACCCCCAGTTTGAGAATCCCTAACTGTAGCATGAATATACTCATATATGTCATACTCTCAAACTGTCTCTTTATAAATGCCCATCCAGGAATTGCAAACAATTTGGACAGACTGTGATGCACTTTAGTTCGTACTGGATGAAGACACTTTGGCAAAGGTTTCTGAAAGGCACTAGTGATTTTGGGTGCCTCAGGTTTTTGGGTGCTCAACTTGAGATGCCTTTAAGGAGCCTGACTTTTAGAAAGTGCTGAGCCCCCACCCCCGAGGAAATCAGGTCCCTTCTGGGTGTATGAAACTGGGCATCAAAATAGAGTGACCAGATGTCCCGATTTTATAGGGACAGTCCCGATTTTGGGGGCTTTTTCGTATATAGGCTCCTATTACTCCCCACCCTCTGTCCCGATTTTTCACGTTTGCTGTCTAGTCACCCTACACCAAAAATCGCTAGACAGTTGTGGAAAACTTTGGCCTCGATGTTTTGCATTGCAAAGGCAAAAACTTCAGCATGCCCTCAGCTCTGCCATCTCTGAGCACAGGTTGGTAGAGGAAATGAATGTGTTTTTCTACCAAAGAAAGAGGGAATTGTATAATTTAGGTAACCTAGGAAGGTAGGCAAATCTCCCCTAATTGTATACAGACCTTAGAGCTTGTCTCAACCTTTTGACTAGCGAAGCTTTCCTCAATTTGGGATATTGTGATCCTAATCAGAGACCTTTAACCATACATCAAAGCAGGCTCTCCTGATCTGCATACCTTCAGGCTGGCGTGGCTTGATTGCATGGTTTCCTGCTAACAGACTCATCTCTGGCCAGGTGTCTTTCCTGCTGTGGACGACTGATTCCTTTTTAGTCTTCATCGCTGAGGCAGAGAAATTTAATCCTAATATTACTGCCAGCCATGGAACGGACCCGCTGATTTGGAAATGTCACTCTGTTGTGGCCGTGAAATATCAGTGCACAGCTACCTCGGATACCTGCTCATTTCACTGCCAACCTCTAACCTGAGGTAGAGCAGACCTGTCATTAGTGTATCCATCTGCATTTAAGCCTGTCAGCTTCCTTCCCCTTCTCTTCTTTTTCTTTTGTTTCCCTAATTGCTTTGATTGCATCAGCATATCCAGCCTGGGTCCTCTGTTTGGTTCCTAAGGCAGCATGCATTGAATGCTCGGTCTGCGTTAATATGGATCTTATGGTAAGAGGCAGAGGTAGGCCTCCGCCGGGGGGACAGAGGGGGGAGATAGTTGGCTCTGGGTCTTGAACTCCAAAGTCGGTGTGCGTTCAGCTTTGGGGGTAGCTCTTCAGCCAGGGCCGGCGTGCCCGCTACGGTCGCCTAGGTCGCCTACGGTTGCCTATGGCGCCAGGATTTGGAGGGCGGCTTGCCGCGGCTGCCTCCCAGCTCCTCGGCTGAGCCGGGAGCTGGGGGGCGGGGGGGGGGCACTGCGGGCGGGGGGAAGCTGCCGCGGGCAGGGGGCTGAGCTGTCGGGCCCGCAGGGAGGTGGGGAGCCGCCGCGGAGTGGGGGGGGAACTGGTCGCCACGGTGGGCGGGGGCGGCGTTAGCTGGGTGGGTAGTGAAGGGAGCGCAGGGCTGGTGCAAGGCAGTTTTGCCTAGGGCGCGAAACTGCCTTGCACCGGCCCTGTCTTCAGCTCCTTACAGAGAGAGGCCCTATCTGCTTCCTGGATGCTCTGCCCTTCCTCCTGTCCTTTCCACCCCCTGCAGCAGGGCTTGTTGGGGGCAGAGAGCTGTGGTAGCCAGTCTTTGGAGCCATTCAGCCGCTTGTGAGTGGGAAGCTCCCACAGCTTATCCCAGCCCTCCAAGGGTTTGTCTGTGGCCCGTGCCGGCTGACTTGGGTTCACGGGGACTTGGGCTAAGAGGCTGTTTAACTGCGGTGTAGACATTCGTTCTTGGGCTGCAGCCCGAGCTCTGGGACCCTCCCGCCTTGCGGGGCCAGCGGTGGGTTTTTAAACATACCCACAGAGATGTCCCGCCTGCTCCCTGGGCCAAGCCCTGGGTCTCTTGGGCTTGGCTCCTGTGTTCTCAATAGTAGTTGCTGTCATTCCTCTTGTTGGTATTTGTATTGCAGAAGTGCTGGGGCTCCAATCAGGGATCTGAGGCCCATTGTGCTAGGCACACAATGAAATGGGGGACCCTGCCTTCAAGGGCTTGCCATCTGCCTAAGCAAGCACCAGATAGATGACAAATAATAGCATTTTGCAACCTGGCTTTTCCTGGCTTGTATTTCATCCTCCTCAGCATAGGTGCTGGAACGACAAGTGTGGGGATGTTGCTGCGCCCCATGGCTTGACATGGATTCCATTATCTACAGGGTTTACAGCAGGCCTGCACAACTCGTCAAGCGGCGAGGGCCATATTACCCCAAAGAAAACAGCTGAGGGCCGAAACCCTCCAGCCCTGCGGAAACACCCCCAGCGCCGCCCCCTCCCCGCTCGGCCCCTCCCCGCCTGCCCCCTCCGCGCTCGGCCCCACCATCACACCCCTCTTCACCCCCTAGCCCCCCACTGGCTTGCTGCATCCCTCCTAGTCAGTCCCCCACCCACCACTCGCCTCCTTTCACCTCCTCCCTCCCCTACCATAAACCCCCATGCCTGCCCCTAGAATCCCTGATGGCTCACTGCTCGCCCTGCCTGCCCCCCCCACCACCACTGCCCGCCCACTCGGCCATCCCCGCACCCCCACTTGCCTCAGCCCCTCCACCACTGCCCGCCCGCTCCTCCCGCCGGGGGAGAGCGGGGCCGCGAGCGGGCATGCCGCCCTCCCCGCAGCTCTCCTCCGGCCGAGGGAGAGCGGGGCGTACACTCCTCCAGCCAGGGGAGAGCGGGGCATGCCGCCCTCCCTGCTGGCACTCCTCCGGCCGGGGGAGAGCAGGGCATACACTCCTCCAGCTGGGGAAGAGCGGGGCATGCCGCCCTCCCCGCTGGCACTCCTCCGGCCGGGGCAGAGTGGGGCATACACTCCTCCAGCCGGGGCAGAGCGGGGCATACACTCCTCTGGCTGGGGAAGAGCGGGGCATACACTCCTCCGGCTGGGGAAGAGCGGGGCATGCTGCCCTCCTCGCTGGCACTCCTCCAGCCAGGGGAGAGCAGGGCATACACTCCTCCAGCCGGGGGAGAGCGGGGCATGCCGCCCTCCCTGCTGGCACTCCTCCGGCCGGGGGAGAGCAGGGCGTACACTCCTCCAGCTGGGGGAGAGCGGGGCATGCCGCCCTCCCCCCGGTGCTCCTCTGGCCGGGGGAGAGCGGGGCATGTCGCCCTCCCCCCGGCGCTCCTACCGCCGGGGGAGCGGGACCGCGGCATGCCAGAGCAGGCCCTGCCCGCCCGCTCAGTCCCCCCCTCACACCACCCGCTCACCTACTTCCCGGAGCAGGGGGACGTGGTGGAGCCACCCTTCCTGGAGCTGGGCTGGCCGGCGCTTTTGCGCAGGCAAATCCGCTCCACCCCCCGCGGGCCGCACGGTGAGCATGTGGCCTGCGGGCGGTATGTTGTGCAGGCCTGGTTTACAGGTTGAGTCAACGAATCTCAGCACCCCCACTATAAAAACTGTCGACCTCGGAGACAAGCGCACATATTCCCCTTTGTAGCTGTTGATCAGAGAGTGTTATCAGACATCAGATACACTTGGCAATGTACCCCCACCTTTTCTGTGGTACAGGTGCTGTAAGTGTGAGACACCTGCATTGGCTGGCTTACCGTGTGTGTGTGTGTGTTTGTTAGTTAGTTAGTTTAGTTAGTTACCGTATCACCTCAGGTCCCTTTATGAACCTGTAAGGTGCTGAACATCCTTCAGCTCCACAGGAGGACCAAATGCAGGGAGAGTCCCTCAGTTTGATCTCAAATAATAAGTGTTTCGGTTCCCTTGACAAATGGCATGCTTTTATCTATCCATCCAGGCATGTATCACCATGATATCTTCTGCCACCTTATCTGTCACATTTTAAATGACATGTCACATTCCCGTGAGATTTATACGTCAAATTATTTTAAATAAACAGAAAATGGAAAGTGTCCGTTGCCTAGAAACTATTTTTCTGAGTACTCTGGCATTTGCCATGTTCTCTAAAGTATAATAAATGAAAGCTTGGGCGCAGAAGTAGGGTGGCTTTTAAAAGAAGTTATTCATTGAAATCTGTGTTGTTTCCCACTGTTAATGTGTGGTTCTCTCCCTGTGGCTTACCCATAGCATGACATATTGAGGTATTATCTTGAAGTGTAAAAGAAAATAAACCTTTGTTTTTGGCCTTTTTTCTTACAGGGGTTGATTAAAATCCGAGGCGATCGCTGCTGGAGAGAGTTGACCTGTATGGATTATCATTATGAGGTGAGCATTCTGAACACCGCTAGTTGCCTGTCCACTCTACCTTGTTAGCAATTCTCTCTCTTTCCCGACATCTTTTCTCTCTTTCTCCAGCTGGGTTGCTGTTGTTCCCACACTCCCACCCCACCCCAACCTAACCCATCCCCACCGTTGTAATCTGAGGAGCTCCTGATAACTTCATCAATATCAATGAGCCATGCAACGTTTCTCCATCCAATAAACCCATGAGACCTCTTCCTCCTAGTCCTCTCTCACTGGTATGAGTCAGGAGTAACATCCCGGACTCAGCCAAATTACTCCATGTGTGAAAATGGTGCAAGAAGAGACGTTGGCTCTTAATATCCAATCAAGTCCTCTCTTTCAGTTTCTGACTTTTACAAGTTTTTGTTTGTTTGTTTTCATCAGAACTTGCTTTAAAAATATAAACACAATTTTATCTTCACGTGACACAGTGAAGGTTTTGACAAGCCTTTATAATGAGTGAGCAAAGGTTTATTGTACCTGGAAGGACCAATCAATGAGCCTAGGATTTGGGGAGAGCCAGCTGCAATCCTATCATATAATTGACCAAAGCGGTGCTAGATGAATGGGATTTGAAATGTGCTAGTCCGCATCAGGAAGATAGAAGGCCTGCTCGTTTGCTTGTCTTTTAGCATTCCAAAGTATTGCTCTTATCATGTTCATCCAGGGCTAAGACTTTCAAAAATGACTAGTGATTGTTGATGTCTCAGTGGTTGGGTGTTCAGGTTGAGACGCCTTAAATGGTTTGATTTCCAGAAGATGGGTGCTTTCTGTTTACTCTTCCAAAAATTTTGAGCAGAAATCGGGTGTAGAAACAAAGTGTGATCAAAGACGTTGCGCATAAATCACTACGTTCTCGCTCTGTGTACTTTTCTCTTGCCTTTTGAAATCCATTTCAGTGATTTGTTTTCACGTTGGTAATAAATAGCTGTTTGTATTCTGGCTCCAGGTATTATCACCCTTTAGATTGCAGAGAGATGTAGCAACACCATCCTGCAGTCTTGTGGTCATGATTTGGCCTTTGCATTGGATATGGGCCTGGGATTACAAAAGGAGATACCTGTGACGGTAAACTGGTCAAATAACCTTGTTTCCCATGGCTGCATAATCAAGGAAACTGCTGGGGCAGCATTCCTTTCTTCTTTGTAGCTAATAAATCTGATGGTATATTGTTAAATATATATTAGATCTATTGTTTATCATACATTTTTCTACCTGCTTAGCAGTGGAGCACAATGCACCTGTTTGCTCAACTTTGCAATGGCTCCTGTCTGATTTCCTGGTGCAGTTTCTGATGTTGGCTTTGCCCCATGTCGTCCTGAGGATTTTAGAGAGATGCATCTTTGCACTTTAATCCAACAATTGAGTTGAGGTGGGATACTGAGTCTGACAATCCCTACATCTGGGGAGATATTTTCAGAGGACCATCATCTCTGGAGATCATCTCCTCTTCCATTGAAGGTCTGGTAGAACCTTAGTTTTCTGACCTTCAGAATGCGTTGCAAGATGTACGCATGCCTCTTTTTTTTTCCTGGAGGGGTGAGCTCAATCGGGAGAGTAATAATAAGTTGGAAAGTTCTTTCAGTACCTCCTTCCCTCCCCCACCATTTAAGACAAAGGGACTCTACACACTAACAGGGGGGTCCATCCACCCACTCCAATCCTATTGAGGGATCAGGGCCTTCACTTCCACAATATGAAAAATAAAGTACAAAAATTAGAAGTTTACCAGCATCTGAAGCCTTTTGCTTTTTGCTCTTGTAAGTTAGTTAAAAGTGGCTTAATTTCTTTGTTGGGGTTTATAGGTGTTAGTCCAAAATGTAAAATTTGCCTTTTTGCTGTTTAAAATAAAGAAATACCAAAAAGAAGTAAAGTTGGGGAGTTGCTTTGAAAGGCACTTTTGCGCCTGTGTAGCTCATGACTACGTTATACAGTTACTGCTATTCAGCTGTAGGCATTAAATGAATTCAGAAGTGTGTGCTCTCTGAGCATCAAGACCTCTAGAGTACAGATTTCAGACACGAAGACCCTTGAATACTAGAGTTTTTAATCATAACACAAAGGCAGCCATGGTAAAATGTCCCTAGCTGCCTACTTCATTTTGGATTAATAGCAAGCATGCCCCTCTGTCCTGTATGCTTTTCTACACCTGGGAATAGTCAAAGGAAAGCCAACCCATAACAGAGATAATTGGGATTCCATCACCAGCTCCCTCGGGTGACCCTAACCTATAACAATCATCCTGCAGAATGCTATCATTTTTTAAATCAAAACCAGAATCAGCTTTGTAGCTCAGAAAGTTAATTAAAATCACTCCTGTCCTATCCATAATGCGGGATCCCAAGCCTGCAGAAGTCATCAGGGACAGGCAGTAGAGGCGCCAGGGTTTATGCAGCCCTCCTCCGCCGTAATCGGCGGCGCTTCAGCGGCAGTTCCTCTGAAGCTGCATTCTCGGCGGCTGCTTTTCTTGCCGCTGAATCGCCGCCAGGAAATGAGTCGCCACCGAAATGCCACCCCTCAAATCCTGCTTAGGGTCGCCTAGTGGAAGTGCCGGCCCTGGGGACAGGAGCACAAAGAAGATAACATTATCAATTATTTAAATCCACAGCCGCAACTGCAGTGAAAGGAGAAGAAAGAGGTTGAACCTTGGCAGTAGTAGATAAAACTCCAAAATACACCTGTTGATTAAACTTGACACACACAGGCGCTCCTTGTTCCGTATGTGGTAGAAATGGTTTGACAAAACTCTCCTCAGGCAGGCAACGCTAGTTGGAAAGGAACACTCTATTTCAGTGTTTCCTGCGTATTACGTATTTTGGATGAGATGTAAAAGCACAGCGTGATGGTTTGGGGGTCATTGAAGCTTTAAGACAAGGTACTCCTCAGATTATTGGGGGTGAGGGTGGGGTAGTCAGGTCCAGTACAAGCAAAATTTCTGTTTGATTAGTTGATCATGGGCAGGTTTGTAGAGGGGACATAGCCGTGTAAAGCTTTCATGTACTATATTTAATGTTGGGTATATGCCCATTTAAAAGGACAGCTGAACAAATTGCCACCAGACGCAAGACTCTTCTTCTCCGGGGTGGTTCCATAGCCAAGCTCTTCCACATCCACCTTTATCCCTAGCTTCCACCATTGATATCTCCCAGAAGGTGAGATCAGTAGAAAAACCACGTCCCTCCCACTCCCTTGACCAAATTATTTCATGCATACCTGCCAGCTGCTACCCTTTACAGCACCATAGTTACCAATAACCTGATTCTGCAGTGAAGTGGGTGTATGACAGGGAGAAAGCTGCTTACAGAATTGTGATATGGAATCCATCTAAACAGTGGGAGGAAAAGAGGAGGAGAAACAGGCTGTTGCTGAAGATGTCTCTGGAAGGGAGGAAATTATTCAGGAGGCTGCTTGTAATTAGAATGATAAAACTGGGTAATGGACCAACTTTCAAATGGATGCGGGCCAAATTTAGTCTGCAATGATGTATGTTGGCCACCCCAGCTCTCATATTCCAATCCGATACTCCAATCCAACATCTACATGTGCTCTCTTGCCAAGAGAATTAATGAAAACACATGGCCCCCATCTCTTGCATATTGAGCCTACGCTGTACTATTTATTTGTAGTAGAACCAGCAGCTACGCTCGTGGAAAATAACATTTCCACTTTTGTCGGAAATCATGTATAAAATAACATGTTGTTATGGCTTCGGTAATTAAACAGAGAGCATATTTTTTGCCCCTCTTTGCCCCTCTTGGGCCTTAACCCAAGACGTTACGGAGATCTGTTCCTCAAGTTAAGGCTCTTTGTTTGGAAGGCGTATGACCTGTACCTTTGTGTAATTTAGAGAGGGAAATGTCAGAATGCATCATTTATACAGACATGGTATTTTCCAGTCTTCACTTGTTGCTACATCATCTCGTGAGGAGGTACGGTAGGAGAAGATTTATTCAAATAGGTGTAGAAGATGATGTAAAAAGATACTAGCAAAGATGAGCAATTTAGACTACGCTTGATTTCCCTTGCTGCTGTAATATAGGTGCCAGGAATCCTAAATTCTAATCCCAGCTCCCACAGTGAGTTACTGTGTCACCTGGAGCAAGTTGTTTGACCACTCTTTGCCTCCGTTTCTCCATTTTTAGAAGGATAGGTAATTGTGTTCCGAAGGTGGAGTTGTGGTTGGATAAGACAAAAGGGTATTATGGTGGTTAATTAGTTAAAGGCTTATACAGAGCTTTGAAAAGGCCAGAGAACCAAAGCTAGGCACACATATTTGCACAATTGGGCATGCACAAAATCAGTGTGTACAGGCGGCCAGTCAGGGGAACCTGCACATCAGGTATTAGCACACACAAGTTAACCAGTGAAAACGTCTGCACATAATTGCGTTAGCAGACCTGGCTTTGAAAGTCTGCTTCTGCTTTATTATTATTCATGCTTGTAGCAGTTCTCGCACTGACTGCTGTGGTTAGATTAATTTTGCATTGCGGGTTGCTTTTTTTTTTTTTTTTTAAGAAATCCTTTTGCTACTTTTTAAATTGGTTGCTTTTGAATTGCATTCAGTTAAACATATTCACTGTGCACTTAACATGGATGGAGATGGTGTCTGAGTTTATTACTGTTTGTTTTTATTTTTTATTAACCACTTATCTACTGTGTACACAAGGGTAGACAAAAGAGAGCTAGATTCTGCTCCCACTGGAGTCCATGGCATCACTTCTCATCAATCCAGCTGATGCAGAAGCACATCCAAGGAGCTAGGCCAGGGGCGGGGGAACCTTTTTGGCTTGAGGGCCGCATCGGGTTTCAGAAATTGTATGGAGGGCCGGTTAGGGGAGGGGGTCGTGGCCCGGCCCCCACTTCCTATCTGCCCTCCCACCCCTGGGACTCCTGCCCCATCCAACCCCCACCCCCGTTCCCTGACAGCCCCCCCGGGGCCCCTGCCCCATCCAACCACCCCTTCTCCCTGTCCCCTGACTGCCCCCGGAACCCCTGCCCCTGACTGCTGCCTGCCGCCCCATCCAACCCCTCCTCTCGTTCCTGACGGCCCCCCCCAGGACCCCTGCCCCATCCAACCACCCCTTCTCCCTGTCTCCTGACTGCCCCCGGAAACCCTGCCCCTGACTGCCGCCCGCCCCCATTCTGACTGTCCCCATTCAACCCCCCTGTTCCCCGCCCTCTGACCGCCCCAACCCCTATCCACACTCCCTGACCACCACCCCGAACTCCCCTGCTCTCTATCCCAACCCCCACCCTTACCGCGGTGCCTGGAGCACGGGTGGCTGGCGGCGCTACAGCCGTGCCGTCCGGCTGGAGCCGGGACACGCCGCCGCCACCGCGCAGCACAGAGCACCGGGTCAAGCCGGGCTCTGCGGCTGCGCTGCTCCAGGAGCTCCCAGCCCCGCCGCCCAGAGCATTGCGCCGGCGGAGGGGCGCGCTGAGGCTGCGGGGGACGGGGGAACAGCAGGGGAGGGGCCAGAGGTAGCCTCCCGGGGCAGGAGGGGCCCAGGGTCCGGATGTGGCCTGCGGGCCGTAGTTTGCCCACCCCTGAGCTAGGCCCCGGGGCAGATTCTCCACCCTGCTGCGGTCCCTTTGTACTGCTCAGGAGCAGTGGCTGGCCACATCCTCCCAGCTGGCGCGGGGGAGCCCCTAGTGAGTACGGAGCCAACATAACTGGCTCCCGTGCCAGCCTCCCTGCAGCCTCTGGGGAAGGGCGGGGGAGGAGGGGCAGGGGCATTGCTGGGGTGTGCTCAGCTTGGGTCTATTCCCGGAGCGCTCCCGGCTTGGGGACTGTTGCCAGCTGGCACAGGTCAGAGCAGCCTTCCAGACGTGCGCTGGGATAAAGGGTCAGGCAGAGAATCAGGGAGCTGTAACCAGCTCCCCCAGGGGTCCCTTCCCATCCCCTGCTTCGCCAGACTGATACTCAGCAAAGCAGAGGATCTGGCCCAGTGTCTGCTGAGTCCGTGTACAGAGCTCAGCTGGCCTCAGCCCAGTGCCTTTACGTAAATCCATGCACAGCGCCCCTATCTGAAACCTCCATTCAGAGAGGCAGCTGTCCAAACCGTGCTCTCGTTTTGTGGAACACCTTGGAGCCATATGTCCTGGCACGTGAAAGGTTTGAGTGGCATGGGGGGATTTGCATATGTAAACTCAAATCGAGTCCACACGGAGCCTGTGTTTTTGGTTTCCAGCATTAGTCTCAGTGGAATAAGATAATGAGGTAACCTTAGAAGGGGGAAAGTCCTATTTGATTACACTTATCCTGTCTCTTGCGGGCCAGTGCAAGATGGTTCCCTTTGGTCTGTGTTCCAGTGATGTGTTTTGTGGTGATTGTCAGTGCATTGTTGGTTTTTGATTACACCGTCACTTACTACAATTGACATGGAAAGATGCCTTGCCAAATTGCCTGCTTTAAAAATTATTGTCTTTATTAAGTGTAACCATCCTCCCCCGACTGACTCGTAACTGTCATTTCAAGTCTGCAAAGTAACACCAATGAGACTTGGCGTTTGACTTACAGAAATGAGCGGATCATTTCAGCAGCTACGATGCACTTCTCCATCTAAGGTGTGTTTTCGTGACTGGTTAACCCACCTTGTGTCTCACAAATATCACAGATGCAGCAATTCTTCAGCTGGAAAGAGACTGGGAAATGAAGGAGAAATCGCTATCACTGTCAGAACAAGAAAGAAAGATGATCTATAACTTTCCTCAGCCCTAAAAGTACACTGTGTGTAAACATGGAGGGTGAAATTTACAGAGCATAAACCCAAGATTTGTGCAGCACGTTAAGTACCATTTGTGCCCGATTTGAGGATCTTACAGTGGGATTTAAGTCTGTGTGCTGACCCGCTAGATAAGGGTGAATGTCACCCATAGTACAGAAGAAATATACAGGACACGAGTCATCTGTGTAAAGAAATCTCTTTTGTTTAAAACTGCGCAGCAAGATTTAAGGACAAAATACCTAGGACTCTTATAGCAGAAGGTGCAGGTTGAGGTGTCCTGCTGTGTAATAGGATGGGAATAACAAGGGATACTGCAAGTCAGGATTGAGGTTCCTTTGCAGAATTACAGGGGTATGGATATTGCATCTCTTTCCTTACATAAAGGGTTCACCACAAATACACACAAAATATAATATAATACTTTGAATAAGTATTTGAATAATACTAAGAATATAATACTTTGCCCTTCTCTGGTACCTTCAATCCAAGAATCTCAAAGTGCTTTACATCCATTGCTGAATTAAGCTTCGTGATCCCTTGTGAAGTAGGCAAGTTTACAGATGGGGTAACTGAGGTGCAGAGCTGTTAAAAGACTTGCCCAAGGACACAGAAAGCCTGTGGCCAAAAATCCTGAGATCCTTTTCACTTTCCAGAAGACCATCTTTCTAGCATGGCATTTTGCTATTGTCTGGCCGCTCATAAATGCTCAGCATGCCTTTAATTATTTTTTAAACAGGAAACACAAGAAGCATTTAGTTTTAAGAAGTCTAGAGAGTCACATTAACTTTGCCAAACAGGTATTGGAAGAGAAATAATTGAGTCACTCATGCTCTAGGCCTTCTAAGTTTGACAGTGCTCCTGGGAAAAGCTTTGTCGTTCCTTACGGTAGATACTGCACAGAACATAAGAGGTCGCTTCTTCCAGTTTCTACAAATTGTTGCTAATTATTCTATAACCATTTTTCTTAAACAGATCCCATCAATCAGCACTTTAACCTTTTGCATACAGCAGATCTCCACTCCATACAAAAGCCCCGTCCAGAGCACAGTAGCTTTTGTGCCTAATTATGTGCTTGCTGACTGATAGCCACGCTGAAAAAAATGAGAAGGAAGCTTGCTGGTTAGTTCGAGTTTGTTTCTTTAACAGCCTCTTGATTTCTTTTTTCTCCTAGAGAAGTCATCATTAGACTTTTTGTCTACCTTTGTCAAACTTTTTACGCACTGGTAAGTAATTAATAACTCATTACCTAACAATTAATTTTGGTGGGACAGAAAATTATCTGTCTGTGTCATCGCTAGTGTCTTGGGATGGGTTATATTCTAAACAACTCTATCCTGATGGGGACTCAGATGTTTCTGAGGCTTAGATAAACTAGGAGTCAGACCTCCAATCCAACGCATCTTTTTTAGTTACAGATTAATGGGAATTAAGAGGAGCTGGAGCAGAGTGAAAATAAGAAAGAGGGGAATTTAAAATACATTTCTAGGCATGGTGCTGTACAAGGGGTTGATGGGATGACTTCAGTTTCCTCAACTGTGAGATGCTTTTTCCCGGAAGGATGCCTATTGGGAAGACATGGGGTCCGCCTGACCAAGAACTAGCCAGCCTAGTGAGCAGGGCTTTAACCTAGGCTCAAAGGGGGTGGACATGAACTGCTGGCTGGGGGAGGATAGCCCCCGGTCTCGCCCCTTCTGCCTGAGGCCATGCCCCTTCCACGCCCCCCGCACCGGAGCCAAGAGTCCCCTCACCGCAGCCTCCAGCCCCTGCCCCAGGCTAGCACCGCTAACCCCAGAGTGCTAGGAGGGTGGGCAGCGTGGCCCCAGCCCGAGCCGAGGCCACCACACAGGGGGAGCCACAGAGCGTGGGCATGGAGGCAGAGCATGGGTGGGGCTATCCCTGTTGTTTGGGGAGGCACAGCCTCCCCCAGCCTATGATACCCGCCGCCCATGGGGGTGGGTGACAAAAGTCCACAGGTAAGCATTAAAAAGGAGACCTCAACAGAGAGCTAGAAGTTGGGGGAGAACATGGAAAATTACAATAGGGTCATAGGAGCCACAAGAGGAAAATCAGTGGGGGAATCTGCTCAGCATCTTAGATGTCCATACACAAAAACAAGGCATATTGGGAATAAACAGGAAGAACTGGAAGTTTTAGTACGTAAACTAAATTATGACATAATTGGTGTCTCAGAGATTTAGTGAGATAAAGCTCATGACTGGAATGTTGATGTAGAGGGGTATAGCTTCTTTAGGCAGGAAAATAAGGGTGAAAGTGTCACATTACACATCAAGAATATGTATACATGTTCTAACGTTCGGAAGGAGATGGAAGGCAGACCAGTTGAAAGTATCTGGGTAAAGATAAAAGGAGGAAAAAGTAGGAGTGATGTCATGGGAGGGTTCTATTATAGACCACCAAATCAGGAAGAAGAGATGGGTGAGGCATTTCTAGGACAAATAACAGAAATATCCGAAACACAGGACCTGGTAATAATGGGGAATCTTAACTACCCAGACATCTGTTGGAAAAGTAATACAGCAAAACACAAAATCTCCGATAAGTTCTTGAAATGTATTGGAGTCAACTTTTGGTTTCAGAAAGTGGAGGAAATAACTAGGGGCCCAGCTATTTTATAGTTGATTATAACCGACAGGGAGGAATTGATTGCGAATCTGAAGGTGGAAGGCAGTTTAGGTAAGAGTGATCATGAAATGATGGATTTCATGATTCCAAGGAAAGGAAGGAGCGAGAGCAGCAGAATAAGGACAATGGATTTCAAAAAAGCAGGCTTCAACAAACTCAAGAGAACTGGTAGGTAAGGACCCATGGGAAGAAAATCCAAGGGAGAAAGGACTTCGGGAGAGCTGGCAGTTTCTTAAGGAGACAATATTAAGGGCACAACTGCCAACTATCCTGATACAAAGGAAAGATGGGAAGAATAGTAAGAGGTCAATATGGCACATCAGGAGCTCTTTAATGACCTGACAATCAAAAAGGAATCCTACAAAGAGTGGAAACATGGATGAAGTGCTAAGGAGGAGTACAAAAGAATAGCACAAGCATATAGGGACAAAATCAGAAAGGCTAAGGCACAAAATGAGTTACCCAGGGACATACGGCAATAAGAAGAGGTTCTTTAAATACTTTAGGAGCAAGAGAAAGATGAAGGAAAGTGGGATTATTAGGGGGAAGGAGAGCTTAATGACTGATGATATGAAGAAGACACAGGTGTTTAATGGCTATTTTGATTCAGTCTTCACTAACGAGGTTAATGATGACCAGATACTCATCACAGTTAATATTAACAACAAGGGGGGGGGGGGAGGAATGCAGGCCAAAATAGGGAAAAATCAGGTTAAATAATATATAGATAAATTAGATATATTAAAGTTGGCAGCACCTGATGAAATTCATCAGAATGTACTTTACGAACTAGCTGAAACAATCTTGTAACCGTTAGCAATTATCTTCAAAAACTCATGGCAGATGGGTGAGGTGCAAGAGGATTGGAAAAGGGCAAATATACTACCTGTGTTTAAAAGGGGAGCAAAGAGGACTCAGGGGATTATGGACGAGTCATCCTAACTTCAACACCTGGAAATATACCAGAACAAATAATTAAACAATCCATTTGTAAGCACCTAGAGGATAATAGGGTTAAAAGGAATAGCCCAGCATGGATTTGTCAAGAATACATCAAGCCAAACCAACCTAATTTCTTTATTTGGCAGTATTAGTGGCGTAGTGAATAGAGGGGAAGCAGTAGACCCGATATATCTTGATTTTAGTAAGGCTTTTGACACAGTCCCATGACATTCTCTTAAGCAAACTAGGGAAATGTGGCCTAAATGAAATTACTATAAGGTGAGTGCACAACTGGTTGAAAGACCATACTCAAAGAGTAGTTAGCAATCGTTCGCTGTCAACTGGCAGGATGTATCAAATGGGGTCCCACAAGGGCCAGTCCTGAGTCTGATAGTATTCAATATTTTCATTAATGTCTTGGATAATGGAGTGGAAAATGTGTTTCTACATTTTCAGATGACACCAAGTTGGGAGAGGTTGCAAGCTCTTTGGAGGACAGGACTAGAATTCAAAATGACCTTGACAAATTGGAGAATTGATCTGAAATCAATAAGATTAAATTCAATAGACAAGTGCAAAGTACTCCACTTAGGAAGGAAAAATTAAATGCACATCTACAAAATGGGGAATAACTGGCCAAGTGGTAGTACTGCTGACAAAAATCTGTGGGTTATAGAGGATCACTAATTGAATGCGTCAGCAATGTGGTACAATTGCAAAAAAGACTAATATTCTGGAGTGTATTAACAAGAGTGTTGTTCGTAAGAGTGAGAAGCGATTGTCCTGCTTGACTCGGCACTGGTGAGTCCTCGGCTGGAGTACTGTGTCCAGTTCTGGGCACCACGCTTTAGGAAAGAGGTGGACAAATTGGAGAGAGTCCAGAGGAGAGCAACAAAAATGATAAAAGATTTAGAAAACCTGACCTATGAGGAAAGGTTAAAAAAACTCGGTATGTTCAGTCTTGAGAAAAAGAAGATCAAGGATCGGGGTGGGGGACTGATAGGTCTTCAAATATATTAAGGGTTGTTATAAAGATGACAGTGAGCAATTGTTTTCCATATTCACTGGAGGTAGGACAAGAAGTAACGGGCTTAATCTGAAGCAAGGGAGATTTAGGTTAGATATTCGGAAAATCTTTCTAACTATAATGGTAGTTAAGCTCTGGAATAGGCTTTCAAGGGAAGTTGTGGAATCCCCATCAGAGGTTTTTTACAAACAGGTTGGACAAACTCCTGTCAGGGATGAGCTAGGTTTCATAGATTCATAGATTCTAGGGCTGGAAGGGACCTCGAGAGGTCATCGAGTCCAGCCCCCTGCCCTCATGGCAGGACCAATTACTGTCTAGACCATCCTTGATAGACATTTATCTAACCTACTCTTAAATATCTCCAGAGATGGAGATTCCACAACCTCCCTGGGCAGTTTATTCCAGTGTTTAACCACCCTGACAGTTAGGAACTTTTTCCTAATGTCCAACCTAAACCTCCCTTGCTGCAGTTTAAGCTCATTGCTTCTTGTTCTATCCTCAGAGGCTAAGATGAACAAGTTTTCTCCCTCCTCCTTATGACACCCTTTTAGATACCTGAAGACTGCTATCATATCCCCTCTCAGTCTTCTCTTTTCCAAACTAAACAAACCCAATTCCTTCAGCCTTCCTTCATAGGTCATGTTCTCTAGACCCTTAATCATTCTTGTTGCTCTTCTCTGGACCCTCTCCAATTTCTCTACATCTTTCTTGACATGCGGTGCCCAGAACTGGACACAATACTCCAGTTGAGGCCTAACCAGCGCAGAGTAGAGCGAAAGAATGACTTCTCGTGTCTTGCTCACAACACACCTGTTAATGCAGCCCAGAATCAAGTTTGCTTTTTTTGCAACAGCATCACACTGTTGACTCATATTTAGCTTGTGGTTCACTATAGCCCCTAGATCCCTTTCTGCCATACTCCTTCCTAGACAGTCTCCTCCCATTCTGTATGTGTGAAACTGATTGTTCCTACCTAAGTGGAGCACTTTGCATTTGTCCTTATTAAACTTCATCCTGTTTACCTCTGACCATTTCTCCAGTTTGTCCAGATCATTTTGAATTATGACCCTATCCTCCAAAGCAGTTGCAATCCCTCCCAGTTTGGTATCATCTGCAAACTTAATAAGCGTACTTTCTATGCCAATATCCAAGTCGTTGATGAAGATATCGAACAGAGCTGGTCCCAAAACAGACCCTTGCGGAACCCCACTCGTTATACCTTTCCAGCAGGATTGGGAACCATTAATAACTACTCTCTCAGTACGGTTATCCAGCCAGTTGCGCACCCACCTTATAGTAGCCCCATCTAAGTTGTATTTCCCTAGTTTATTGATAAGAATATCATGCGAGACCATATCAAATGCCTTACTAAAGTCTAGGTATACCACATCCACTGCTTCTCCCTTATCCACAAGACTCGTTATCCTATCAAAGAAAGCTATCAGATTGGTTTGACATGATTTGTTCTTCTACAAATCCATGCTGGTTATTCCCTATCACCTTGGTCCTTCCTCAGCACCGGGGCTGGACTTGATGAGCTCTCAAGTCTCTTCCAGCCCCACATTTCTATGTTTCTAAGGAGTCTTGAAGAATTTTTAAATATATTATAAAACATTTATACAGCTCTGTGTATTTACAAACATGACACTCTACAGACTTCGTCTCTACACTGAAGACAAAAGTCAGTCCAAATAGGACTGATGATCAAGTTAGTAAATTATTAAAGCTAATAAACAGCATTCTCAAGCTCTTACTTCAGTTTGAAGGATCATGTCTTGGGAAGAAAATGACTTTATGTAGGTGCCAAAGAAATGTGAGCAAAGCTTTCTGAGAATAACTTATTCCAGCTAGAGAGCCAGACCTTCAACTTGAGCTAGACATAGTACTGAAAACAAACAAGAACCCCTAAAACCTTGCTAGAAAAGTGCAGCTCAATATCCGTTTGTTGCTATCTTCTTTGGTTATGATTAGGAAAAAATGTTTTTATTAATGGATAGATTTCCCAGCCCTTCGCATACAGTCTGTGATCACAGGCACCTCTCCTGGCACAGGTTTTATCAAAGGGAAATGGAAAAAAATAGTTAGAACCCCATGATAAAATATTGACAGCCCATTAGTAACCAATTACTCTCCCGTCCCCAGCACTTCGCAAGACATGTTATTAGCATTGGTTGGCTGAGAATAATATATATGCGATCTTTGTATTTCTTTAGGGTCAGAGTTCAGTGAATTAACACCCCACCCATGACAGAGAAGAGGATGATGGAATATAAGTTTTAAACAAACAATTGAATACTTGTACACAGCGATGATGATAGTGAAGCTTGGTCACTCCACTGAGCCCTCAAGGGTTAACTCTCACACTCTACAAGCCAGCAGGAGAGATGTGTTTCAGAGATAGAGATGCACATTTTCAATTAGGTATCAAGAGTGGGATCAGAAGTACACTGCCTTGTTAATTAGATCAGCAAGCCCTGCAGCTTCTGCCTAAGGCAGCAGCTCCTTCCCTCGTGTCCCCCCCCCCCCCCCCCGCTCTATGGAAGATGGGGTAAGCAAGGTGCAGGGGGACATTAGCCCCCCTCTTCTTCTCCTCCCCCCCCCACAGCAAGCAGGAAGGAGTCTCGGGGAGCAGCACATGGCAGTGGGGGAAGGGACAGCTGAACTGCCGCAATTGATAGCCTGCAAACGACTTTAGAAGGGAGCATTTCACAACTGTAAATGAGCATGTTCCCTAATTGATCAGCAACTTAAGAACGAAACAACGTTAACCAGAGTGACTTTAAGTGAGGAGTTACTGTAATTGTAAGGGAAAGAAATAGTCCAGGGGATGAACGTCAGATCAAATGAAAAACATAGAAGGCCTCTAGATGCTTAGACTTGTGGCTGAAGAAGTGAGCACCATAAATGAAGAGGTGTAGAAAACTCCGTATTGAGAATATTTGAAGTACTGTATTTGTGACATGGTCACATGAATGAGAGCAAATCAAAACACATCTCTCTTGCTTTCAGTTCTGATGGTGCCACATGGAATCAAATTACAGTAACTGGATGTTATAAAGGTCAGGGCTGCTTCAGAAGCAAAATGCAGAAATAGACAGATTCTTAGTTAATATTAAAATTGGGAAACCAGGAAAATGTGATGGTCCGATGATAACACAGGATCCAGATCCAAACCAAGGCTACTGTTGTGAGGCTTTTTGGTCGCAATTTTTTGCTATCTGACTCAAGTGATGCCAAACCAAAAGGTATTTATCATTCTTTGAAATCATCACCATCACTCATGCCTCGTTGCAATTGAAACATAAGTTGTGTGTGCAGATTTTCCCAGGGAAACAATAGTGTGGCCATTTTTGCTAACATTGGAGGTGATTTTTGTAGTGGTGGGCAAATTTTTGTATTGTCTGAGGGTGGTTGTGAAAGGCGATGGTTATATAAAGCAAATCTGGAAATGCACTCTTAAAGGGACGGTGAAAGAAAAACTGCTTGGATGGGAGTGTGTATGCCATTAAGCAAGGCTGGTAATCGGTAACAATCTAAATGGATTTATAAAAAATGGAGTGAGATTTCAAATGCACCATCCCAACACACAGCAGAGTCCCTCACAAGACAAACTGCCTAAAAACTTAATATAAAATTAAGGAATTGCACGTGGCAGGCCCAAATCATCTCTCTTTTTAAATTGTTATTAATTCAGCTTTGGGGCGGTCAACTAGCTGTTGTCTCCTTCCCGATCCTGCATCCAGGCCTCAGTTTAGGAAAGTACTTAAGTCTGTGCTTACTTAAGTCAGTGTCTGCTCAAGTTCTGTTGATTTCAATAGGACTTCAGCACATGCTTAAGCATTACCCTTGCTAGGGATGTTTTCCTCAGGGCTTCAGCAATTTCAATAGGGTTGCTCAGAGGAGCAAAGCTATGCGCTGATGTTGTTATCCTGTGTGACCTTTGCCGGGTTACTTAATCTCTCTGTGCCACACAGTGTACTTGATTATCTGGGGAGAATGATTCTAACTTTCCCTTTGTTTCTTTCATCCCATTATTCCTTGGTACATATTTACTCCTAGTGTATTTACTCACTAAAAATAAAATGGAAGTACAAGATTTGTCTGCCAGGTTTTTTCCAGTTTGAAGAAATTGTTTATAAATCTAAGTTATAAAGTAGAAGGGGATTTTGAGGAATAAAAATGCATGCCAGTACAAATAGGCTGAGATCTTTATGATGCGTATCTTTGGCCTGGATTTAGGAAAGCAATGAAGTTCTATTGAAGTAAATAGGGCTTAAGCATATGCTAAAAGCTAAGCATATGCTTCAGTTCTTTTCTGATTCAAGGCCTTGAAAGGGAAAAGAAAGGAAACTAACAGAAAGAAGTGGAGAGGGAGAAAAGGGGTTCTTGGATTTCAAGGTGTGGTAAATTAGAACGCATTTGAGGAATATTTGCTATCAGTTTTTTAACTCTGAATAATTTTTTCCTAAGCTTTTCAGGTCAGCTTTGAGAAAGCTACCTTTGTACACCCTTCTTCCTCCACTGAATTTATATGCTAATTTAAACCTCAGTTGTTTTAATCTAACTTTTGTCTGAGATTTGTATATTGTCCTTGATGAAGGCACCTGTAGTTAGGGTTGCCTAATACTTTTCATTAGAAACCCCTGTTTTCAGCTGATTCTATTTCTTTCCAGCAAATCTAAACTAAACTAGGGGAAACTAGCAAAACTTTGGTGTGAAGGTCCCACGGGGAATTTCCTTTACAAGCCTTTTGAGGTTTGCAGCGTAGGAAGGAATTATTCTCCCTCTGCTGCGGGGATCAGAAGTGTAACTGTCAGTCATGCAGTATGAATGCATTGGTAATATGCCAATACCGTTTTCAGCAGTAATACAACTCCTCTTCCTGGATTCTTTTCTGTTTTCTTAAGGATTTGTTTTAAGCCTTGTGAAAGCTTCCTGTACAACGATTGGATTTCATCTTTTCATTACACTCTCCCTCTGTCTCGGACTAGCTTACAGACCACCCAGGACCCTCATCACTTGCCTTGAATATTTTTTCTCTTCGTCTTTTCTTTCCACCCCCCTTCAGTCTTTTTCGCTACTAATCAGGTTAATCCTTACAACCCACTTCACAGCCACTTAATCAGCTCTCCACGCTGACCCTTTAAGTGGATTTTATCCTGTTGGCCAGCTTGTTAAACAGGCGCAAAAAGAGACAGCCCATCTCATCCTTGTCCCTATCAGAGACTGTGGAAATAAGATACAGCTCATGAAATGTTCAAGGGCCCATGAGGTTTGTCATTTTTGCAGAGAGAAGGGGGAGCTTTCAGAAAATTATATAAATGGTAGTTTTATGAGCATGTTAATGGTGTGTATTGAGGAACATGCAGGGAAGGGAGTAAAGATGACAAATTCCAGTGTCATCAATAAGACAGAAATGGGGCGAGAGAGAAATGGATGAAGAAGAATTTAAGGGCTGGCCAGTCTTCTCCAGCAGGTGTCCTGATAGCCACATTAATGAAGAAGTTAGTCATCTGAATTTCTATTGATTCTATTTGACAAGCAGTTTTTTCCCTTGTGGCATGAAGTATCCTTCCATCGTATGGATATAAAATCTAGTTTTGGATAAGTCCTCTGCATTGACTGTAGAGTGAAATAAATTCAGGCCAACAATGTAATGCTTTTTTTCACGTCTCTCTCCTTTTGTGCAGATGATCGCACAGCATAAATCTGTGAAAAGACATAAAACATGGTCTATATGACTCAGCCCTTTTGGAGGCACACGTAATTAAACAATTGTATATTATAAAAATAATTCCAAGTGGCGTCTCATCAGCCCATTGTAATAACTTATAAAACAAAAGCACAGGCTGCCTGACCATATTCTCAGTTGATAACACTTTGTAATGAAAGCACAAAGCTAGACTTTGGCTTGGGAAATACCAGTCCCTAGTAATAAATACAATAATAAATATTAACCATGACCACACCTGCTGTCTCACAGGCAAAGTCCTTGATGATACCTTGTTAAAAATGAGCAAACATAAAATTAGAAAAAGCATGGAGTGAAATATTAATATTCAAACTCTTCTTCTTAAGAGGCCTTCACAAGAATAATAGAATAGATAGTTGGAGCAATACCAGGCGTTCTCGATTCCCTTCTGACGACAAAAATTACTACACGACCCCAGGAGGGGGGACCAAACCCTGAGCCCGCCCGAGCCCTGCCACCCCGAGCGGGAGGGCCAAAGCCTGAGCCTCACAACCCGGGGCTGAAGCCCTTGGGCTTTGGCTTCAGCCCTGAGCCTCAGCAAGTCTAACGCCAGCCCCGGCAACCCTGTTACAGCGGGGTTGCCACCCACTTCGCGGTCCCAACCCCCAGTTTGAGAACTGCTGAGCTCTAGAAAGAAAGGAAGAAAACTGATGTTGAAAAGAGCATATAGATGCAGAAACCATTTATTATAGTGATGGAACTATTATACTAAAGTTAAGCTTGGCCAGCGGGTCGTTGAAGGACTGGCTAGAACAACGCATCTGATGTGTTGTGATCGGCGCTCTCTCTGTGAGGGCTGATGGGATCGATCAGTGACATGACTAAAGTTAATGTAGTGGTTATCCTATTGGCCAAACTCCCTAGCTCTTCTTTCAAATCACTCATCTTTTCTGCAATGCCCACAATATTAGAATTTATATTAATTCATACCTTGTCTATACTCACGCTCTGACACCAGTTTAACTACAATACTTTAGTTAAAACAGTGCAAATCCCTGGGCAAACTCTCTTATTTCAGTTTGTGTCGCTTTCTTCAGTTAACTTAAAGTGATTCCTAATAAATTTACATAAAAATTGGCTTGATTTAAACGGCGTATCCAGACAGCCTTTTGCACGGATGTAACTAAATTGGTTTGAAACCACGTGTGAACTTAAATGGCCTGACATCTGCTTAGACAAGCCCTAAGATTGTAAATTCATTGGTGCATGGACTGTCTCTTTGTTATATATTTGTAGAGTGCCTAGTAAAATGAGACCCTGACCCCTGGATGCTACTGCAATACAAATAATAGTAAATGAATCAATCAGATTCTATATCTTCTATTTCATGTATTAAAACATGCATTCTTAAGTGTCTGTCTAGTTCATATGCTCGAGGAGATTATGTAACCCACCAAATGGGGCACACATCTGTACTAACCCCAATCCTCACCTGACTGTGGCACCCTCTTTTGTAATGTCTTGTCTGAAACTCGGGCCCTGACTTTGCAAGCTGCTCCATGCAAACTCAGGGGTTTATCCACACATGGCAGCTGAGAAAGAAACGAATCAGGAAAAAGATCTTGGAGTCATCGTGGATAGTTCTCGGAAGACATCCACGCAGTGTGCAGCAGCAGTCAAAAAAGCAAACAGGATGTTAGGAATCATTAAAAAAGGGATAGAGAATAAGATGGAGAATATCTTATTGCCCTTATATAAATCCATGGTGCGCCCACATCTTGAATACTGCATACAGATGTGGTCTCCTCATCTCAAAAAGAATATACTGGCATTAGAAAAGGTTCAGAGAAGGGCAACTAAAATGATTAGGGGTTTGGAACAGGTCCCGTATGAGGAGAGATTAAAGAGGCTAGGACTTTTCAGCTTGGAAAAGAGGAGACTAAGGGGGGATATGATAGAGGTATATAAAATTATGAGTGGTGTGGAGAAAGTGAATAAGGAAAAGTTATTTACTTGTTCCCATAATATAAGAACTAGGGGCCACCAAATAAAATGAATGGGCGCAGGTTTAAAACAAATAAAAGGAAGTTCTTCTTCACCCAGCGCACAGTCAACCTGTGGAACTCCTTGCCTGAGGAGGTTGTGAAGGCTAGGACTATAACAGGGTTTAAAAGAGAACTGGCTAAATTCATGGAGGTTAAGTCCATTAATGGCTATTAACCAGGATGGGTAAGGAATGGTGTCCCTAGCCTCTGTTTGTCAGAGGGGGGTGATGGATGGCAGGAGAGAGATCACTTGATCATTACCTGTTAGGTTCACTCACTCCGGGGCATCTGACATTGGGCACTGTCGGTGGACAGGATACTGGGCTGGATGGACCTTGGTCTGACCTAGTATGGCCATTCTTATGTTCTTATGAGCATTGAGGCATAGATTGTGAGCACTTTCAGACAGGGCCTCTGTCTCTGTAGAAGGTCTCTAGTACTGTTTGGGGGACTTGGCAAACCAAAAATCCACTGCAGAGGAAGCCCAAACAGCGAGCGCTTCATCGGCAAGGTGCCCAGTGCCCGAGGGCCACGCTTGTTTTACGTAGAAATGTACACAGTTTTAAGATCGCAGTAACATCCAGGTTAAAAGAGGTACTTAGATCTCACGAAGTTTATGCTGTACAGCAGCTCAAGCCATGGAAATCCAGTTTAACTCATCCCTTGAAGGGAGGGGGGAACATAGAACGTCTTAGACGAGGAACAAGAGAGACCATGTGACCAGGAGGGGGTTTCAAACAAGAAATACCCAGAAAAAGGGGCCAGATCGGAAGAGGACGTGAGGGGCAGGAAAGAGCAAGGTGACAGAAGATGTGTGAGGAGCTCCATGAGGTAGAGAGACTTACCTGCATGTGACAGCTCTTAGGAGACGGGGGACAGCCTGCCTTCCTGGACTCAGAGGATTCCCCAAAGACTCGCAAGGGAAGGCTGAGATGGAAAGGTACACGTCTTTGTTGTTTTGTATGATCTGTGCTTTACGTGATTAAGTATAAAAGAGCTTAAAAGTGTCAAACTGTGTAAAGTGCGCGTGTGTTGACTTTGACAGCTGCTGCGTGCCCCTGAGAGAGTTGCACTGTAAGCCAGAAGTTTCATCTCTTTTGGGATGGGGTGGGTTTAAGTAACTGGGTATCTTCATCATAGTATCATAGAATATCAGGGTTGGAAGGGACCTTAGGAGGTCATCTAGTCCAACCCCCTGCTCAAAGCAGGACCAATCCCCAATTTTTGCCTCAGATCCCTAAATGGCCCCCTCAAGGATTGAACTCCCAACCCTGGGTTTAGCAGGCCAATGCTCAAACCACTGAGCTATCCCTCCCCATCTTGTGGGTCAGTGCTGGTCCTGGGGACCTATGACAGGTCGGCCGAGGAGCCCCATTTCCGAGATGTAGTAGGTGGCAAGTCAGTGCCCAGGATATGTGCCAGAGAGCTCAAGGGAGGATCCAGTGTTGCAGCCTGCTGAGGCTCAGACGTTTAGCAGACCCCCGTGTTCCAGAGCATAAAGAATTAGTTTCCCCTCGCAGCAGTCGTAGCGGGTGGCCGGGAGGGGGTGCTCGCTAGGATCTGAGACACTTTTATACCTTTACAGTGGGGTGGAATCCGCTTTAACTGGTTGGTAAATAAATAAAACAGTAGTGAGCAAATCTTTGCTCGGCTGTAACAACTTTGCTATGTTTGAGATACCTGTTATAAACAAGGTAGTATTGACTTTTCGGGTTTGCTTTGTGTCAAGATAATTTATCAGGCACTTCAAAGGTGCCTCAGAATGCTAGGTTACCAAACTGGGAGCTAGATTAGCTCCCTGTTTTTCGTTTTTTTTAATACATTGCAACAGCTTGCATTCCCTTCTCAGGGCGTTGAATTAAAAGGTCGATGTCTAGTAGAGGAGATCGAAATGATTAAAGTGGATGGGTGGATAATGAGAAGATTTTTATTGTCTGTCCTGGGTCCTGATCCTGCAGAGATTCCAGTATGCGCTTTACATTCTACATTGTGAGTAGCCCCGTTTGAAGTCTTTGCAAGATTAGGGCCGTAGAACTCAGTGAAGCTGCCCATCACCTCAGCATCTGAGCACAGTAGGTTGGCCAACGGATGTTAGGCATAGGGTAGGGATTTTTTTGTGGAGCGAGGAGCAAGGTGCGTTTCTCAGTGTGATTGTGGTTGAAAAGCTTTATCAAACAGGACTGTCTTCCAGGGTGAGCTCACGTTTTCCCATTTTTAAATCTAAAAACACTTCAACTGACATTTCCCATTGAGCCCCATCATGCATCTGTTTGCAGCAGCATAGGAGAACTCATAAAAACCACGTGCATTATTGCACCCGCACCCCTCAGTGCAATATTCCAGCCTTGCCTCGTTTATTTTGGTACAGAATGAATTTGCCACATTGGAAGTTATTACCATTTTACAGTAAAGAGATACGACTGTTTTAAGTGTGTTTGTTGCTCATGCTCTGTGTTTTGACTCTGCAGAGATGTAAAACACACGGGGGGAGGGATAGCTCAGTGGTTTGAGCATTGGCCTGCTAAACCCAGGGTTGTGAGTTCAATCCTTGAGGGGGGCCATTTAGGGATCTGGGGGGAAAAAATCTGCCAGGGGACAATACTTGGTCCTGCTAGTGAAGGCAGGGGACTGGACTCAATGACCTTTCAAGGTCTTTCCAGTTCTAGGAGGTTGGCATATCTCCATTTATTATTATTATTAAAGGGGCAGGGGACTTGGATTTTACACACGGATGACTCAGCAGATAGAAAAGGCCCCTTTTACAGAGCATGATCCTGCTTTCATTGGTCCAGACTGTAGTGCCCGACCTGATGCTGAATAGTACCTTATTACGCTACAAATAATCCCACTGAAGTCATTGTGCCCACTTTTGGATTAAGGGTATCGTGATCTGACCCATTACATTTAATTTAAGATTTTGATTGACTTCAGTGGGAGCATGAGCAGGTCCATAGTGACTTTATGCACGCTTCTGGTATAGGGTGATTTTTTTGATCATACAGAATTGTCAGTGCCTTTTACCATAAGCATTTCTTAAACCTTTGTGAAATGATCTTTTTACAGTCTACTTTCCGTCACCTTTTATAGAAGCTGTAGAGTATCATCTAAAATACCTTTAAAATTCTAACAAGCTCTTTTTAAGACATTCTATTTCCCAGGAAAAGCCTATTAAGTACTCCACAGTGCAGTAATACCTACAGGCTTACAACGGTAACTATACCAGTTATTTATCACCTTTCACAGGATTTAATTTCTATACATTCCCCCCCCCCCCCACACAGCATTTATCTCAGAGTATAGGAAAATAAGTGAATGATCTTTCTTTTCCCATCAAAAGGAACTGTCTCTTTGTGGCATAATTGTCAGAGCCAGGAACCACCCGTCTGTGTGCTCCTCTGCTCTGCCAAATTCCTTGGCCACCCAAATAAAGCTTTTTGCCCTTCGACCTACCAGTTATGCTGGAGAAACTCCTCCATTCCTGCACTGCTTACACGAAGAAAAGAGAACTATAGAATCTCATAGTTTTGCTGTGTCAAATTAGTCTGCGCCAAGAGAGCCTGAAAGTGTACCTCAGCTGAGATCTAAAGAGAATATATTTTTTTGAGTTGATAACCATTCCAATTGCATCCCCTTTCTTGGAAGATTCTTGGGATGCAAAACTGCTAGTCTGCCAAATATTGGAGTGATCTTCAGCTACTTAACATTTTCCTTACTCATGTCCAGAAAGATGTGTAAAACTACCACTGAAATTTATACCAAAATAGCTGCAACTTAATGCAATCAGCTGCAAAACAGTATATATGTAGGTCTAATGAACAAGTGCAATTTAATTGTACGTAAAATATTCGACGTCTATGACATCTGTTTTGTTAAGGAAAAGGAATTATGCACTTGACTTCTTATTGCAGCTATATGTAAGCAGTTAAGGAAATTATTTGTAGACCAGTATATTCTCCTGCTTTGAATATCAGATGAGGTTTTGGCCCGAGCGTATGAAAAATATGTGAATGTTATATTTTTTCTTTGAATATTAATGAATTCATTTGTTTAGTGAATTTTCATGCAACGGAGATATGGTAAGCCTGTTCATACTTAGTAAATCAAATGTCAAAATCGTTACCTAGAAAATAATATACACAAAACCATTTTATTTAACAAACTAGATTCCGCTAATGGTATTTCATTTTTTAAAAAACATTTTTATTCTTTTCACTAAGATATTCGTACAGGAATAACCATAACTGATGTCTGTTGTTTTCAGTAATGTTATATGTGTATGCACACAGACTTTCAATCTCTCCTTTAGCAGTTTTACATTTGGCTTAATTCACTCCAAAATATGCTAGTTGTTCCATGCTGAAAAAAATCTCTCTCAATAGCATTTCACAACAGCGATAAACTCCTCCTTTTTGCTATTATAAATTCAAGATTTAACCTTTTGCAATGGATCATGTGATTACATTCCAGGTTTTTTTTGTGTTTTTCTTTATAACTAGCATGCTGTGTCTACAAAGATCTAAATAATTAGATCATTTAAAACTTCACACTTTAATTATTAGATTTGAATTGTAATGTACAGATACATTTTCCCCTCAATAAGCTGGAAATGTTTTCTGTAATATAATATAGAGTACATCTATTTTTTTCCCCCACAGTATTAACTGGACGTATTCCACTTTTTTTTTCAGTGTAGTTTTTGGCCTTACAAGTAGCATGGTACTTGTAACAAACTCTCATAACTTCCTGATGCCGATAAAGAACAAAGAATGTGGCATAAAGATTTTGCATGAATGAGTTAATAGAAGTCTGTGCTGTGTTGTTTTGCTCTAAAGTCGTGTGCACAAAACTGACCTTTAATCAGGGAATATAAATCACGTTCCAGTACTATTATTTGTAAAATCCTATAGGCTTTCAAATGCACAAAAGAAGCCTTTGTCTCTTATTAATTTAATTTATAGGTTAGAGTTTCAAATAAGTAGCAAGCAAAAGCTGATTTACAGTTCACCTCGAGAATTGTCATTTTGAAAAGCATTGCATTTGCTAGACAGCCTAAAAACTGTGATATTTAATTAGAAGTGTTTGTAATTATATACAATATAATAGAATTTGCTTATTTTTTCAGTATATACATATAATTATAAAAAATATCTGGGAGGGTAAGTCAAGGCGATTTAGTCCTTTCAACCCCCCAAACTTCGCAGATAGGAAAAAAACGTTATTTTTGCCTCATCTCATTCATCTTAAGACAAGAGCAATATGAAGATTTGAAGATGCTGCCTCTGTCTTTGTGTGTCTGGAATTACACCATCATCTTTTGCGTAGCTCCATGCTGTAATGAAAAAATTACTCACCTTAATGTTAAAGTTACAGCCGCTAGAATTAATACAGCCTTTTCTCTGTCTTAAAAGTTAATTTTATACTTTTAATTGATAGGCCCAAGGCACAAAATTCCTGCATGGAATTGGATCTACCTCCATGGTTTTTCTTCCTAAAGTTTAGAAATGTTCTGATCCAGGGTTCTGATTCGGGCCCATTTCCAACATTAAACGTGCCCTGATCTCTAATTAAGGTACCTAGAGGTAAGGGCCCAATAAAGTCAGTGGGAGTTTTCCTATTGCTAGGATCTGTCTTGAAAGGCAAAGAGCTAAAGCATTTTAACATCCAGGCGGTCTTTTCACATTCATTATTTTAAAGGACTCTTAACTGCACAAGTTGTTTTTAACATAATCTAGCACATCTCCTGATTGAATGGTGCGGGTAAACTATGTATTGATAATCGTGGACTCCTTTATGTGTAAATGTTATGGGGATCTGTGTGCTCAAATGGCATTTCTCTTGATCATATCCTTGTACCCCTTTATTGGTAGTTTTCCAAGGATCATGTTATTCCTTTTGCCTCTCAGCCAGGCTACCAGGGTTTTTTATTACTGCCTTTAGCATTAATTAAGACATTTGGCAAAACTGAACTGGATTCATTGCATTAGACAGAGACATTACTGAATTCCAATCTGTCATGTTGGATCCATTTGAATGTAACAGAAGATGTGCAATTTCTGCAATCAATATACGGACTAGATAATCTAGGCCAGGGGTGGGCAAACATCTGGGTATGGAAATTGTATGGCAGGCCATGTATGTCCGGTGGAGGAGGGGGACTCTATGGGATGTAGCATGGGGGGGCTCTATAAGGGATGTTACCGAGGTGGGGGTAGAGGGGATTCATTGGGTGTGGTGCGTGGGGGGGGGCGCTCTACAGGAGCGGTACCGGGGACTCCTAGGGGCCCTGCCGGTAGTGACACCAAGGCGGCCATAACAGGCACAGGTGGCTGCCACGTAAAGGGGGGCGTTCTGATCCCAAAAACAGTACAGTGAAGTCGTGCCTGCACAGTGTGGCTTCTCCGGAAGATGGTGCTCATCAAGGGAATTGTGACTCGGGAGCTGGGGAGCACCAGGCAAGCAGAGCTGGGCGTGCCACCCCGACAGTAATAAGTCTCCAGGACCTGATGGTATTCACCCAAGAGTTCTGGAGGAACTCAAATGTGAAATTGCAGGACTACTAACTGTCATCTGTAACCTATCATTTAAATCAGCCCCTGTACCAAATGACTGGAGGATAGCTAATGTGACGCCAATTTTTTAAAAGGGCTCCAGAGGCGACCCTGGCAACTACAGGCCAGTAAGCCTCACTTCAGTACCGGGCAAATTGGTTGAAACTATTGTAAAGAACAAAATTGTCAGACACATAGATGAACATAATTTGTTGGGAAATAGTCAACATGGTTTTTGTAAAGGGCAATCATGCCTCACCAGTCTACTAGAATTCTTTGAGGGGGTCAACAAGCATGCGGATGAAGGAGAGCCAGTGGATATAGTGTATTTAGATTTTCAGAAAACCTTTGACAAGGTCCCTCACCAAAGGCTCTTAAGCAGTCATGGGATAAGAGGGAAGGTTCTCTCATGGATTGGTAACTGGTTAAAAGGTAGGAAACAAAGGGTAGGAATAAATGGTCAGTTTTCAGAATGAAGAGAGGTAAATAGTGGTGTCCCCCAGGGATCTGTACTGGGCCCAATCCTATTTAACATATTCATAAATGATCTGGAAAAAGGGGTAAACAGTGAGGTGGCAAAATTTTCAGAGGATACAAAACTACTCAAGATAGCTAAGTCCTAGGCAGACTGCGAAGAGCTACAAAAGGATCTCTCAAAACTGGGTGACTGGGCAACAAAATGTCAGATGAAATTCAGTGTTGATAAATGCAGAGTAATGCACATTGGAAAACATAGTCCTAACTATACATATTACAACGATGGGGTCTAAATTAGCTGTTACCACTCAAGAAAGAGATCTTGGAGTCATTGTGGATAGTTCTTTGAAATCATCCCTCAATGTGCAGCGGCAGTCAAAAAAGCAAACAGAATGTTGGGAATCATTAAGAAAGGGATAGATAATAAGATAGAAAATATCATATTGCCTCTGTATAAATCCATGGTATGCCCACACCTTGAATACTGTGTGTAGATGTGGTCGCCCCATCTCAAAAAAGATATATTGGAATTGGAAAAGGTTCAGAAAAGGGCAACAAAAATGATTAGGGGTATAGAACGGCTTCCATATGAGGAGAGATTAATAAGACTGGGACTTTTCAGCTTGGAAAAGAGGCGACTAAGGGGGGATATGACAGAGGTCTATAAAATCGTGGGTGGTATAGAGAAAGTAAATAAGGAAGTGTTATTTACTCCTTCTCATAATACAAGAACAAGGGGCCACCAAATGAAATTAATAGGTAGCAGTTTAAAACAAACACAATAAAGTATTTTTTCACGCAATGCATTGTCAACCTCTTGAACTCCTTGCCAGAGGGTGTTGTGAAGGCCAATAGTATAACGGGGTTCAAAAGGGAGCTAGATAGATTCATGGAAGATAGGTCCATCAATGACTATTAGCCAGGATGGGCAGGAATGGTGTCCCTAGCCTCTGTTTGCCAGAAGCTGGGATTGGGTGACAGGGGATGCATCACTTGATGATAACCTGTCTGTTCATTCCCTTTGGGGCACCTGCCATTGGCCACTGTCAGAGGACAGGATACTGGGCTTGATGGACCTTTGGTCTGACCCAGTATGGCCATTCTTATGTTCTTATAAAAACGTCTGATGGGCTGGAAGCGGCCCGCGGGCCGTAGTTTGCCCACCCATGATCTAGGCCCAAGGTGTAAAAATGGCCATAGTTGTATCCGTATAAAATAATTGAGATTAACCAAGTTGTGCTTGCCCTGCATACCTGCTTTTGTTTTGTTTTTCCAGGCTTCGTACTTGACACATTTCTCCTTTCTCTTTAGCTTCTACTGCCACTCTTTTTTTTTTTTTAAACCAGCTTTCCCTTTTAGCATTATTTGGTTTGCTCAGTATTGTTTGTGATCATTTTTGCCCATCGTCTCACTCTAGCAATAGTCAGCCCATATCAAGTAGAATATAAGAAGAGTTCAACTGTTACTCTCGGGAGCTGGGGGAATGTGTTGGAAAAGGGGGAGGGGAAAGAAAGCGTTCACAAGCGTTGTTGGAATATTGGCTGTGCATCGGCTGTGATGGTGCTCTCAATGCCTTTTTTTTTTTTTTTTTTTGCACTTTCCACAATCGTTCACATGTGCGTGCTTTTATTGTTGGTACCAGTGGTTTTACAAAAGCTCCTGTTGTGCGATTTAGGAGTAGAAATAGTATCGTGTAACGGAGGTGACCCACCACTCTGTGCCTGAACGGTGAATTACCGTCAGTGAGTCCTTGATGCAGTGGTTGCAAGGAATAGATTGCAAGCCACCCATGATGGAAATCTGTTGGCATGTGTTTCCCTGGTTCCCGAGGAACGAATCAATAGGTGAAATATTTCAATTTTAGGAGTTAATTGCTGTTTTATCTCGATATCTAATGTGCCAGACACTATAGAGCATTGTCTTCACTGCTTTAGGCCAGAAGGAGTGGGAACTTCAGCCTGGATTTTGTAGCCCATTGTGAACAAGTGTAGGCTGGGAATGTCGTGTGTGTAGTTCATCAGAGATTTTTCTAGTGTTGCAGCTGCACTTTTTGAGAGGGTTAAAGTCTCCATAAAGAAACATTCCAGTGCATGGAGATTGTAGGGGCAATCCAGCTATTACAGGCAGGCACTAAGATCTCTGCCTATTTGTTACCAGTCCAAAGTCCTTTTTATCATTCTCCCTCCCTCATTAAATGGTTCTGTTGGTAAATAAAACTGATGGAAATTTTGCAGTCTTTTCCTCCTTTTGAACACTGAACCTGAACTATCTCAGTGCAAGAGAGATTGATAGGGGAGAACAGGAGCCAAAGAAAACGGCAAGAGCTTCTTTTTCTTGCCAAAAAAAAAAAAAGAAAGGGTGAAAGAATAATGTAGTGTGTTGTTATCAAAGGGCAGTTAATTGTCAGAGCCAGTTAAACCTGGACGTTCCAAATTGAAGTTCAGTTTTGTTACATGCAAGACATGTAACAAAACATTTTTTGCTACTTACTGAGATGGAAGTGCACAGTAGGGTACCTTCTAGATTCTTCCTGCCCCTTTATCTTGATGTCAGCCCCTGTTACTTTTGGGTATTTTTGGCTCATACCAGACATAGTAAACCTGCGAAATTTTTTTAGAAATTGGGCTTGTTTTTGGCTTAATTGGCTTGTGAGTTGCTTGTTGGCTAGTTTTTGGCTTGTTGGTTCTTTGGCTTGTTGCTTGTTGCTTCTTTTTTTTTGATCGGCTCCCGAGAAGCAGGGGCAAGGTGGGGAGAGAGTCAGGGGTGCACAGCGGGCCCACCACAGTCCCAGACTGCATGCCAGGGGGATCTAGTCACATAGAGTGTTGGGGTTCTTGGGGACTGGCTTGTTTTGGCCTTGTTATGAAATGGGATTGGCTTGTTTTTTGGCTTATTGTGAAAGTCGGGGTGCTTATTTACCGCGTGAAAGTTGGCAACTGTGGCTCATACAACTGCTTCTTCTGAGCTGAGCTACATAATTCCTTTGGTGTTGTAATCCCTCCGGCATGTACCATGCCAACATGTAATTTACTGTTGCTTATTTTCAAGATTTTTCCATCTCTTCTTAAAGTAAGGCTCAAGAAGTCTCTGGAAACGCCTTCCTGAAGTGAAGATCCCACCCCTTGAGGTAGTCTTTCTTTCTGTGTCTCAGTTCAAGAGGAAAGGGTTTTAAATGAGCCATTAAATTATTGCAGATATGGAAATCATATTCCTTTTTGGTGCTACCTTTGGGGCAAGTTTCCATGAGGGTTCTGAGCAGCTCTTGAGACATGCTGAGCCCCTGTAATGGGTTGAGCCCGTTGTTTCTCAGAAATCTGCACACACAAAGTTGTAACGGAGTCACCTTTTAATTCTTTAAATACTGATCCGAGTTTTACCATTGGTTTGTGAGTGGCGTAATTAAGCATTTACTTTGGGAGAACTGGAAGAAATAATTCAAGCTGGTTACCTTGATAAAATATTCCTTTCAAAAGTAATTTCTTCCCTTAATGTGGCCCTTCATCTCAGGGCGTTTGCTCGTTATGATATACGTGTTTTTCTTTATAATGCTAATCATGCTGTACATGTTGCTAACCACCAGCAGAGTCGAACAATACTTTTTATAACTCCCTTTTGCAATTATCTGTGCCAAATACGCAGTAGTAAACACCACACGACAGGACCGTGCTAACAGAAGACAATCATTAGCTGATTACCTTAGGGGAATGTAAAGGTCGACAGGGGTTAGCAAACATGGTAGTTTAGTTTTCTTAAATACTGGAGACTTACTTTATATTATTTTATTGTTTCTGTTAAGCCCTGCAGTATAACTAATGTAGAAAACCTAACTTTCTTCATAATTGCTGCAAAGATTTATTAAATAGTCTAGTAGCGGGAGAGGAGGGAATTCCTGACAATGAGTGAGATACTGCACATAACTGAAAGGCATGTATGTTGTATTAGGTAAGTAAATGTAAATTTTTTGCAAATGCCAAGTGTGTTTTAGTGTGGCAGCTTGTATGTTTTCTTGTTTGTGAGATGTTGAAACTAGATGTGAGACATAGATAAAGAAAAGGCAACTATAAGAGAGAGGCTATGAAGACCATGCATATGCCTTCAGAAATAAAATATACTATATCCAATGTTCCCTCTGAACTCAGATTTGCTTTTGAAACCATTCTTCGGCCGCACAAAGTGTAGTTATTTGTAGAAAGTAAAAATCATGAGCCATGAGGTAAAATTTTCAAAAGTGCTTAAGTGTCTAAGGCCTGGTTTACACCTAAACCTTAGGATGTCCTAGCTGCTTTGATTAGGGTTGTGAAAAATGTCACACCCTGTTCGATGCAGGGAGTTTGTCCTAAGCCGCACTGTAGGCACAGCTAGCTCGACGGAAGAATTCCCCTTTCAACCTACTACCGCCTCGCAAAGGGATGGATTTACTACAGCGAGGTTGAACATTTTACCCAGTGTCCTTTCACTGTTGTTTAGTGTCTCTATAGTTGCAGTTTAGGTAAAGTATATGGACCCGGTTCTTCTCTCTCACTAGTGTAATTTAGAAGTAACTTCAGTGAAAGCAGTAGAGTTGCACCAGTGTCAAACTGGTGTAAGTGAGAGGAGAATCAGACCCCGAAACATAAAAAGTTGCAGAGGTAAAAGCTGGAGATAGCTGAAGTCACTGTGAACATTATTAAGCTTTATAGGTTTGCCTTATTGCACTTCTTGCTAAATAATATCTCCTCAGCTTTCTGCATCTCTCAGGGATGAGTGATTTACCTCAAGCGAATCTTAGAAAAGCTTATGTCAGGTTTTGAGACCAGGTCCCTCTGTGAGTACTTTCCTGGGGCATTGCAATAATATGGGCTTTTAGCAAGTTTGCCTCTCCTAACATCGAGTGTGGTATGGGTTTAATTTACTAGTTAAGATGTTACTGACTTCTCTTCGATTTCTAATGTTTCCCTGCTTCAGAAATCTTATATGTCGCCTCTAACAGAGCCGTTATGGCTGGGGGGTTTTAAGAGAATACTCTGGAATTTCTTATTATTCCTCTGGCACTTTTAGTTCAATTTACACTGTACACTAAAGAAATCGTTCCCTTTAGGTTAGGCTAGGTTACACTCCCTCCTGTATGGAAGAACAAAGGACTGTCTGTTACAGTGTATGAATTTATAAGTTAGTAGGTGATGTTGCAGACAGTGGGGATGTAATATAGATTTCCCCCTATACTTTTAACATTAAAGAGGGTTTGACAGGCAATAAGAATCTTTTATGGTAATTCAAAGGAGTCTGGATTTTAGATTTTGGTTTTGCTTATTTCTAACAATACCACCTTAATATTAATAGTTTTTACAAATAAAATGCACTCCTTCCCCCCACTAAGACAATTGGGATGCTGCATCAGAAGCTATGCTTCAGTTGCAAGAAAAACATCATAACATCACACACAACCTAACCAGGTACTGAAAAATGACAAACAAAAAGCGATGATTAAAACTTGAAAGAAGAGACTCCTGTTGGTTTTCATGGGCATTTCACCTGAATGCGGAGTGCAATATTGGGTCTCTTGAATGCTGATTCCAATTGAATGAGCTAGGTTGAAAGGGAGTGAACTTAGGAAACTTCAAAAAGTTTGCCCCGAAGATCATATGTTGCCATGTTGATCAACTAGTCTCAAAACAAAAAGAAAACAACCCGCGCCCCCCCCCCCCCAAAAAAAAAACCCACCCACCATACAGAATGTGCTCTGGGCTTGAGGACAAAAGTGAAATGAAGATTTTCTAATGCCTGGTCTACACTGGGGGTGGGGGGAGGGTGGGTGCGGGATCGATCTAGGATACGCAACTTCAGCTACGAGAATAGCATAGCTGAAGTTGACGTATCCTAGATCAAAGTAATTTTACTTACTTCGGGTCCACGCGGCGCAGGCTGGCTCCCCCGTCGACTCCGCTTCCGCCTCTCACCGTGCTGGAGTTCCGGAGTCGACGGGGAGCGCTTCTGGGATTGATTTATCACATCTAGATGAGACGCGATAAATCGATCCCCAATAGATCGATTACTACCCACCAATTTGGTGGGTAGTATAGACGTACCCTAAATTTCATAGCCTCTTCGGACCATGGCAGCAATATGTGCAGAATTCTAGGACCTAGCCATGCCGAGTGCTAACTGCTCTCAATTCCTGTTAAAAGTCAGGCCTCTCTGAGTGCCTCTCAGAAGGTGCTCAACCAATTGCAGAATGTGGCTTGAGCAAAAACTGATTAGCACGCTTCAGGGGCCCTTCCAGCCATTCACCGCTGATGAAATAGAAAAGTTGATAAAAATACTGAAAACAAGTAAAGCCTGTGGGCTTGATAACATCTCCCCTGAATTCCTGAAGGACATGCGGGGAAAAACTAGCCATCTATCTGGAGTGATCCTGGATAATAAAATACCTAAAGTCTGGCGCAGCGCAAAAGTAATAGCCTGGCCAAAGCCTGAGAGAGACTTGCAAACATATTATCACCCCATCTCTTTGCTAAGCCGTGTGTACAAATTACTTGAAAAACGTATTCTTCAAAGAGCTGCCTCTGCTGCTGGTGATACCCTGAGTGCAGATCAAGCAGGCTTCAGACCAAACCACAGGACCTGTGATTGAGTGCTCGTACTCAACACATGAATTGAGAATGGCTTCCAGAACAGGAGACACACGCAGTATTCCGAGATTTCACTGCTGCATATGACACAATCTGGCATACAGGCTTACTGTCCACACTGTCATTGGTCCTGATGAAGTGGGCTGTCACTTGGTTGTGGAACTGTTACTGAGATGCCGCCAGATCCAAATTTCACTTGGACAAAGCACCAGCTCCTGTGGGTCCTAAAACAACAGTTTACTTCAGGGATCAGTTCTAGCCCCGACCCTTTTCACAAAGGACCGTCTCTGTACCGCGGCCAGGCGTTTTGTCTGCACAGATGACAGCTCTCTGGTAGTATGGGATCAGGATTGCAGTCACCGAGAAGAAGTCCTGAATGCCGGTCTGAAAGAGATGGCCCACTGTCGCAAAAGATGGAGACGTAAACCTAGGGCCAAAAACACAGTTTCCGGCTATTTCTATCTAAACCACACAAGGGCCAGCAAACAGCTGAATATTTTCCTGAGTGGACACAGGCAGGGCCACTCCCCAAAGCCAGGGTATCTAGGTATTACCCTGGACCGTATCTTGACTTTCAAGGAACACCTTACCAAGACCTTGCTGAAAATAAATACAAGAAACAACCTGATCAGCCAACTAGCTGTTTCTACCTGTGGACCCAGTGAACGGACATGGAGAAACTCTGGGTTTGCCATGTGCTGTTCTGGAGCAGAGTATTGCTCAACGTATGGATCAGTTCTTCTCACACAGGACTAGCAGACACTCAGCAGAATGGAAGCATGCGTAGAATGACAGATACCATGAGATAGACCAATTTGCCCTCGCTGTTGATTCTGTCCAGCATCGGCCCTCCTGGCGCCAGATGGCCAATCACCTTGCAGAATCTGCTCCTTAGGGTGCAAGATATGCCACACCTAGCCCTGCTTAAAAAGTGTTTAATTCTCCAAGTCGCTGTCTCAGCTCAAGGCACTGTTTCCTTAAAGAATCTTGTTGTCACCTCCCAGTTGTTGTCCTTGGTGGCAAGAAAGAAACTTTAAATGCGTCCAGTGCCTGTCTTGTGATGGAGCCGACAGTCCAGCCCCCTGGTTTTAATCTTTCACCCCATCTTTGGGTAAGGCTTAGTCACTCCAGATGTGGTGTGATCTAATGCATCACTGTAAGGCGGGGGCTTTGTGACTCCCCCTTTGCCACGGTGGTCAGTTAGAGGAGGTAGGCCACATACCTATAGCTTGCACCTGTCAACAAGGGCTACCCAGTCCCCTTATGGACTTGCCCAGTGCTCAGCTGTCGAATGGGTAAAGCACTTAGCCTGACATGCTCCATATATGGAGATGCAATCACTGTATCTGCTTATCTAATGTATCTATTTGAGCTGTCTATCTAATTTGCCTATCTATTAGATCTTTAGAAGACATAAAAGCAACCACTTTACAGTTCTCATGTGCTTCAAAGCCTGAGGCGGGGCATTTAACTGTGAGAAAGTGAAGCCCACAAGTATTTGGGGGCAGAAGCTTCAAGGGCGGTGACCTCCCCCCATGAAACTGGTGTTAGACTGGAATGGCTGTGACCTCTGTAACTCCCTACCAGGAGTCCATAATCACATTACTTGAAGATGCTCTGATTTTGAGCAGCCTCTGTCCATTGGCATATGGGTAGATTGCCAGATTTTCTGTGGTTAACTTTGCTTCTTACATGCCACTCGAGAGCTTCTCTGTTTTTAAAGGGACAGTGTGGAGGATTGACAAATCCCCCAGGTTTCCCACCATAAAAGAGTCATCTTTTCATTTAAAACGTACGCCTCGATAGTGAACAAAGAGCCACCAGGCATCCCAAAACGAGGGCTTGCTGCAGTGTTAAAATTCTACTTCCTATGATCCACCACTATCGAAATCTGAGCCTTGGTCTACACTACGGGTGGGGGTCGATGTAAGGTACGCAACTTTAGTTACGTGAATAACGTAGCTAAAGTCGACGTACCTCGATCGACTTACCGCGCTGTGAGGATGCTGCAGGGTCGACTGCGGCCACTCCCCCATCGATTCCACTTCCGCCTCCCACTGGGGATGGATTGCCGGAGTCGACGGCAGAGCGATCGGGGATCGATTTATCACGTCTACACTAGATGCGAAAAATCGATCCCCGAAAGATTGATCGCTACCCACCGAACCGGCGGGTAATGTAGACAAGGCCTGAGTGCTACATCTGATTTTGTTGGGAAGAGGAGCTCAAGGCTGCCCGTTGGCTCTTTTACTTGACCTGATTTTCAGGAAGAGGCAGGAATTTGAAACTGACTAATGTCTTTTAACCTTTCTAAAGAAAAGGAATCATGTCGATTTTGACTGCCTGCCTGCTCCACAGAGCCAGTCAATGGTGAAAATGAGGGAGGAGCTGCTTGACTCGTGCCCTTCCATTAACTCAGCTGTGGTATACGCCACTTCCTGCCCCGCATTCTTCCTGTTCTAAGGCATTTCCTGACCTGCGTTCTATAATTAAAATATGAATGTCTGAGCACATCATACTAGAGTGCATGAAATCACCCGGCATCCCTTTGTCATTGGAGGGTCACTCATTTGTAGCAGCTGCACTGTTCTCATTCTAGCAGTCCTGGTGTTGGAAGAGTCTGATAGCTTTGTTTTTGTGTTTGTTTTTGCCTGAAAGGCGATATTTTTAAATAGAAATCCTAGTTTTTACGAGGAATGGCCTAGCTTTAATGCATTCGTTTTTATAAGCTGCTTCTGCCTAAGAAACATACAGAACTAGAAAGTGTTCACTAACAACAATGCGCTTGTGTAGCTGTGTCACATTTGGGTTACGTGTGGCTGCCGTGTGGTGTCATTTTTGTAAGTTTCATTTTTACGTGTCATTGGTTTGTATCTAATAGTAACGTCTTTTCTTCGGAATCACACACGTGCTTGCTTAGATGGGTCCTACTTCAGGACAGTAACTGTTTTAAAAAGAAATCCGAGCCACGTGCCAGGGAAGTAACCCATGTATTTTAATGATCCAAATATCCTCCCACTTACTTCCCTCCCTCATTCATCAGTCGGTGACCTGGCACGTGAGCCGCTCAGCAGCCCGATGAATGATTCCAGATAGATATTTTGTTATCTTGTTTATATTCACAGAGGCCCAAATTATTCTCCCCACCTAAGCAGCCCTGGAGGGCCTCTGACACCACGGAACTGCAGTCTCCTCTCTATATGGGAACAGGAACGTCCCAGTGGGTCCCCGTAGCCAGTCTCTGCAGGGACCCCTTTGTGGTTTGGGCAGATAGGGAACGGGGCTGGAGGAGTCTGTGGCCTTCTCCTGCTGAGAGGGGTCGCTAGGGTCACCGAGGTTAATCCCGCCCTTAGGCTGCCTCCGCGGCCTGACAGTTCTGCTCTCCCGAGGCCGGTGAGAGAGAGGATTCTCCCACCTTTGGCCCCATGGAGTCCCTCAGCACTGAGCTCCGCGGTCTGAGCTGGGTGCCAGGGTTGGGCTGTCATTGTTATTGTGTGGTGGAGGCTCCGTCACTTCATGTATTATTCTACCGAGTCTCTTCCGATAGGCTTCGATGCCACTGCCGAAGGTTCTTCCTAAAGGTGGACGGTGGAAGATGCTTCATCTTTCTGTGCGTTCACCTCAGTGTCTTGGCCAGACCCCCAGAGTAATAAATTTGAATAAGTAATAAAGAATACAATTCTGCCTTCTCTACACTCCTCCTGCCGTTTCAGCTGGTACCCTGTTCCTCACTTCATATCCTAAACCGTGCAGGGTCACCATGCACTCTGAAAGAGCTGCGGGGTAACGCGAGGCTGGTCTGTGTTTCAGTGACGGAGGAGCCCTGTGCAGGGTCTGCGAAATGCTTTGAGATCCCCTGGGATGCAAGGCACAATATACATGAAATATATTTATCTTCATGATTCCGTTTAATTGCATTTCTTATTCCCTCCTCTTTTAGAGCCCCTCTGAGGTGTGCTCCTTAGCCTGGGTTCATGTTGCTCTCGCAGTTGCAGACATATACACAGTAGCATACCCTGGCCTCTTTTCCAGGGTTTTTCACACTGGCAAAAATGAACCCCCATGGACCCTTAATAGGTGTTTTTATGTTTGGTTTAAGTAGGCTGCAGAATATGATGTTTTTAGGCTACTGGACCTGCATGCACCAGGACTGGATTTAGAGTCCCACTGGGACAAATGACCCAGTGGCTCCTTCCCCTCCCTTCTTTCTTTCAGAAGCTGTATTTTGAGGGAAAGCAGCTGCAAAATTGTATAATCTCCATTCTGCCACCGGACACTGAAGCTGCAGTTATAGGACTAACGGCCAAAAGACTAAACGGCGGCATGCAAGGAGTTTCTTCTGCTCTGGAACGGTGGTTGCAATGAAGGTTGGAAGTTCTGGTGCGGTGTCCTTCCCCAACCCAGCGAACACACACTACAGAAGGGAGGGAGCTGTTTTTCCTGCAGTTTATATTAACAGTGCCTCCAGTTCCAAAGCACACACTGCGTAGACTTAGGTTGGCATTTTCAAAGATGCCTAGGAGATTGGTGTGCCCAATTCCCATTGACTTCCAGTGGGAGTTGGGCAGGTGAGTCAACTCGGCTTCTTTGAAAATCACAGGCCCTGATCCAGCAACTAACTGCATGGGCAGACCTCTGCACTCTCATGAATCTTCTGCCTAGGCTCCGAGGTCTGCCCATACAGAGTCATTTGCAGGATCAGTTACATCATTACCACGGATCACTTCCCTTTCCCCTGAAATGCTGCCACTGATAGTGAGAAACAGAAGTATTTATCTATGCACAGTAGCCCCAGGCAGTAGGTTAGGATACGCAATGGTACGAATGCTCTGTGCAACGCAGGATGAATTTAGGGAGCCTGGAAATAATTACCAGCATTGAATTTGGCCAGGACACCAGGATCAACAAACACCCTTACTCCTACAGAAGTTTGTGTGTGGACTTAACCCAGTATCAGGGCTTTACTTTTACATTTCTTGTGCAGGACAGCACCTTCCACAGCATTGCGAGGCCCTGTGCCGAGCAAAGGAGCTTTCCACGTTTTTAATCACCACCACCACCACTTTCTGCAGCACCTCGGTGTTCCTTGACGGTATCTCAAGTAGTCCGGCCCTGCTTAGCCTGTGTTTCGTAGTAGCAGTAATACTGAGCACTTCTCCTCTGTAGCTCTCCAAGCCTTTTTACAGAGGTGGGTAAACAGCATTATCTCCTGTCACAGGGCACCTCTGTCGCTACTCACTGTGCCGTGCTGCCTGGCCTGTTTTTGGATCTCTTAACCACAAACACACACCAGGTTGTTACCCTTTCACTACGTGTGTATTTATTCTTCGCTTACAAGGTATAACAGAGCGTATTGCAGGCTACAGCTGGAGGGTACTTCCATGTAGCCTTCTCTCTTCAGCCCAGGCTCACCCGCTGAGCTCCCTGTTCCTCCCACTAATATCCTCTCAATTACTGAGCCAGTTGCTCCATTGGCTCACCACTTGCCACCCGTGTGTCAGTAACCCCCCAAGAGAAACTGGTTAATTGGCTTCGATGAAGCCTGCGCTCCTCCCAGTGCTGCAGCCACCATGGGGACATGGGTGCTACCTAATAGTGCCCTGTCACATCTCCATTTTACACATGGGGGAAACTGAGGCCAAGATCACATGTCAAGTCAATGGCAGAGCCAAGAATAGAACCCCAAGTCTAGAGTCTGATGCCCTATCCACCGTGCTATCTGATGAGGTCGCGGCATGGCTTTTTCCCATGCAACAAGCTGTATCATTTCGTCCAACCACATGGTGTATTGTATGCAGTTTCGTATAATGAAAACTGTTCTGGCACTAGAGACTCCAGCCAGTTCAACCCACACTGGGCTGTGGCTGGAAAATTGCACTATAAAAAGAGTGCTGAAAGGATATATGACCGTATATAAATGCCTGTGTTGCTTTATTAAAGTATTGTTATGTAAAAACTGGGGGTAGGTTAAATTTTGGAACCAAAAGTGGTGGTAGGGATGTGGATGCGTGGGACAAAAGCAAGCTGAGATGTGGATGTTCTGTTCAACCCAAGCATGCTCTAATTGTCTGTGGTAAAGGGATTTTCTTGGCTTGCAGTGTACATGGCTTTGAGTTTATGTATCATCTCGAACATGGAACAGTCAACCATCTAGCAGCCCATACAACCGAACCTTTGCCAACTTGAAGTTACCAATGTACGGGGCCCTCCAGAACTTTCTGAAGACTCGTTTAAAATCTCACAAATCTTTTTGGAATCAGCCTAATGCCCTTAAAGTGCCCTCGTGCTATCCTGAGGAATGGGATTATGCTAATGACCCAAACAAACACCTGCTTGCCAACCTGCAAAAGAACGTCCAGGGTTGAACCTACTCCTGGAACAGTGGGCCGCGCCTAACTGTTTCAGACCATCACATGGCAGATACTAGCGCCTCTTACGCCTCTGGAAGTTGAGAGACAACGCACCATGTGACTGTGTACGCCACTCGTCAGTGCCCTCTTTGATCATTTGCCATTAACCTCTTGGAATTAGGGCTGTCAGTTAATTGCAGTTAACGCCGGCGATGAACTGAAAGCAAAATTAACCCATTAATTTTTGTAATGCATTAATTGCATACCGCTGGGTGGGGTGAGAGGCATCAGCCGCAGGGGGGTTGAAGCCCTGTGCCTCGAACCCCGAGGGGGGGGCTGCACCCCCAAGCAGGCTGACGCCCAGAGCCCTCAGCCTTGACTCTATATCAGAAAATATAGAAACGGTTCAAAAATATTTTAATAAATGGTATTGTAATTAAAACTGTGATTATTTGTGATTAATTTCTTTAATCTCACAATTAATCGCGATTCATTTCTTTAATCGCTTGACAGCCCTACTTGGAATTGCACCACGCCACTTCCAACACTACCCACTGGCTCACTAACCTGGACTTGGTTATTTGAATGTTGCTCTTAACCTCTCTTGCCAGACAAAAGAAGATGATCTTGTGCATACCTCTATACCTAAAATTAGTATGTTTAATCTAACTGTACTCAGTCATACTTTACAGTGTATTAATTACATCTCATGCTAAGTGACTTACATACTGCTTGCATTCTTGTTCGAAATGCCAACAACATTTAATACCTCGATATGTTTTTAACTTATTGATTATGTCTTGTGGATGGGAGACACACCTGTTTTCTTGTTTGTTCATTGTTGTCCCTCGGGGGCGGGGGCGGGAAATCCCTCCAGGATTCAGTATTACCTGTTGGAAAAAATGTATTATAAAAGATGTTGAGAGCTTTGTCTTGTTTCATTTACAGATTTAACAGAGTAAATTGTATCCATGTTGCAGGGGTGTGTGTGTGTGTCTGTGCGCGCGCGCACACACTACCAGCTGTTTTTGATACAAAATTAAAATGTCCTGTCTCAAGTAAATCAAACACAAGTTTTACAAAACAATTATGCATCGGCCTTTCTTCCCCCCCTCAACGTTTGAATTTAAGTGTATTGCTAGAGATTTGGAGGAAATTTAATACTTTATCTTCTGGGTCTAAAGAATGAAATAACTCTTACCACCCCAGCATTCTTCTGGATGTATGGAGTAGATTTTCCGTTCCAAGCACAGAACAGCTCACAACTTGCCAAGTGTCGGTTACTTCTGTACCCAAGCTTCCGAAGCTCAGTGGCTGGTTAAAACTTTTGAAGTTCAGTCAAGAATGTGCTTTACGTTTTGTTGTATGGCAGAAAAGATCTCTCCTTTTTAATTTTTCATTTAAAGCGGTCTTTGGTCAAAAAGCCACCAGTGACCGACATGTCATGAGTCACTAATCTTTAAAGATGTCTGGTTTAGGGCTGCAGAGGTATCTACTTTTTCAATAAGGAACCAGGGCTTATCTTTATTGAATAAAAATAATTGAGAGCTACCATACAGCACTCAGCCATGTGGTTGTTAGATTAGCACCTAATATACAATACAATTTAGGGCTGAGATCCTGCAACCCTTACTCATGAAAGTAGTCTCATTAAAGGCAGAGGGACTAGTGGTGTAATAACTGCTTGAATACGTAAAGTTTTGCAAGTTCAAGACCCAAGTTTTCTGTGTGATTTTTATATAGATATAACATATCTATGTTGTGTGTGTAGCATCTGCCATATATATATATATATATACACACACACACAAAAGCATCCAACAATTGACAGCTAGTTAGGTAAATTATATAAAATATGATTGATATTTTGAGAATAAAGAAAATAATGCATATAGGATAGCATGCAGATAGAACAAGGTAGATAGTTACTCCCTTCTTTGGGTTTTCCAGTGTGCCCTGCCTTCTCTGTCTTCTAGGCTATAACCTCTTTAGTTTCAGGAGCCGTCTTTACTTTCATGTCTTGTCTAGTGCCAAGCTCATTGGCAGCAATTAACATGTAATAGCTAATAATGAGGTTGCAACGTTTTTGACACCATATCATTTTTTTCTTTGTGTGGGTTTATGCTCCCTGCAGCAGCTTCACACCTGTTTTAGTCAGAGAGGCTTGTGCAGGCAACAAATATTACTTGGGTATTCAAGAGTTTCCACAAAGAACTTCACCACAGCTAACAGCACAGCATTTCTTCCAAGATCTGATTGCTTTTAACGTTCAGTTAAAAAGAACTTGTAATGCTGTCTGTTTATAACAGTGCCATCTGGGAAGCAGGCTGCAAATGCCTAATTTCAGGGAGAATGAGTGAGATGAATATTTGTGGGGAGTGTGAGACAAGGATTTGAGGCCTAACCCTGCTCTCTCACTAACAACACTGGGAGTTTTGCCATAAATTTCAATGGAACAGGACCAGGTCTTTTCTTGTTTTACTGGAGGAGAAGCTAATTAGGATGGATCATCTTGAGAGATGGGATTTGAAGAGGATGGTGTGTGTTAAACTAATGAAAATTGTATTATTTGAGAACAGCTGAATGGAGACCTTCAAATCTGATGACCAAAATTAACAGAAATTGCATGCCAGGAGAGTGGATTTTTACAGATGAGTTTCAGACCTCATTAGAAAGCATTAAAATGGAGGTGGTGATGACAGGCTTTCCTTTATGCCTGAGCCCAGTATATTATTGCTAGCTAAACAATGAATCTGGGGGGGGGGGGAATCCTATATTTTCACTAACAGTAACAATAATTAATACATTCTTTGAAATCACAACCAAAACCCAAATAATACTTTTACAAAGACGATGCTCAACGTTGATCATTTCATTAGTGCTTTCATTTGACTTACAGTGACAGACATGGAAATTGGTCACGTCCTAACATCCGTAGAGTTCACCGGTTTGGTTTTTTTTAGATCTTTACATTGATGGAGATGAGTGTGGGCTATCAGGTGAGACTGCCCCATCAAACTGGTTTATGCACATGCTGCAAAAAGCAGCATTTATGGTGGTTCTTATGTCTGGTAGCAAATCCACTTTCACCTCATGGTATGTTAGTATATTTCTGCTCCTAGTAGCAGTTATCTCTCCGTAGCAATCCCTACAAGGTCGGGACAAATGCATACACACATGCAGACCTTATCCTGTCCCCAGTGAGCCCTGCAGCAGCTACAGAGCCGTCTTGTTGCAGATTTTGCAGGGGGAACCAGAATTGTGGCATCCAGGCTCCCCCCTCCCTCAACCTTTTTGCAAATATTTGGCCCTTGGTATATATCAAAGACAGTTCTTGCTGACAGGCATGCTTTTCACTCTTCATTAATTATCTAAATTATATCAGAGCATCATCAGTTTCCAAAGGGGCCCATATTTATTGCTTAGCTATAGATCAGTGGTTCCCAAACTGGGGTTTGGGAACCCCTGGGGGTTCGTGAAATGTTATAGGGGGTTCTCGGGGAAAAAAATCCCGAATGGCTGACAGAGCTGTCCGTAGGGACCCCAGGCAGCATGGGGCCAGCAGCCCGGAGTCCCTGGACTTCCAAGAGCTAAGCAGATCAAAGCAAGCATATCTATCACACTGAGGAGATTTAAACTTCAAGGCGCCTTCTAAGAAATAGAAAGGGAGGTGGATATTTTTTGTTATTTTAAAAATTAAATAGGCAGCTAGTATTGTTTTTAAAATGATTATGAAGAACAAGTTTAAACTTTGTTGTAATGTGTGTTGTTTGCCTGGACTGCTCAAGACCTGAATGCTTGTGTAGGAGGAACTTTTTGAGTTGGCTTAAATACCTTCATGCTGTTTCACATCTGATACTCCTTGATGAAACATAGGAGCCTTGTCTTATAACAGGCTTATTCAAAGTGATACAAGCTACGAAAGTGAGATCTTGGAAGAGTGTTGCCATTTTCATAATGTAATAAAAATACTGTAATGATAAATAATAGTAAATAGTGTGTAATAAGCATATCATAAAACAAATTTTATATTTCCAAAATCACTGCTCTTATAATTTATGCTCAAATAAAAGAGAAAATCCCTGGAAATATTCATTTTTAGGAGGGGGTTCGCAAGACTTGATGTTTTAGTGAAAGGGGTTCACAGGTGGCTAAAGTTTGGGAACCACTGCAATAGATTATATTACCAATGCCATTGTAAACACATTAGCAAGCAATCTCAATTCTATTGGCAATTATTGGGCAATATATACTCTTCCTATTAGAGAATATGGTTCATCTAGTTCTTGTGATGTCTCACTTAGTGTTGGCAGGATTGTTCCTTGGTATTAACGCTACTGGGTAAAATGGGTGGCTTTCAATGCTTATTTGCACTCTTCTCACTCAAAAATGCCCTCTGTTCTTTTAAAGTAAAATTGTGAAGTTGATGGGGAGAACTAATGCCCTGGGTTATTTTGTGGGTGGAAGAATGATCATATTATTTCATGTAGACATGTGGTTAACTGCACATGCATACGGTTTTTTTTTTTCTTTTTTTGCCCCTGGGATGAGGAGGGGGTGGGTTTTGTGTTGCCTTTTTGTGCATCCTAAATTTGTATAAGCATGTTTCAGATTTGGATTTGTTGTACTCCGTTCACATTTAAAGGTCCCTGATTCCCTGTTGACACGTTCAGAGTAAATTCTGTATTTTGTTGCTTTTTGAAAGTTTGTGCCAGATCGATATTATCTTAGCACAGTTGTTAGTGTGTAAATCTGTCCGTATCGTGGCATATAACCAATTGAGTTTTCCCTTTGCAGATCTACCGAAACACAGCTTTGTTTCTCCTTCTGTTCGCAGCCAGCCATGCTTGTTATCTAGTGCATTATGATGAAAAGTTCAGTTTTAAAATCAAATACTAGTAGCGTATCTTTCATATTTAAAGTAACTCCTTTGTAGCAATTTCCTAGAGGGCATTCTTAGTTAGCAGTGCGGTGTGTTCATTTGATTAGAGTTGGATGGTAGTTACTAGGATTCTCAAGGGCAAAAGCCAGCTTTTTTCCAAGCATACATCCTTTTGGAACCTCCCAGGTTTGCGGCACTTTAGGAAAAGCCGTTGTAAAGTCATTAAAGGTGTCACGCTTGTTATCTGCTTTTTTGCTTAAAAAAGAAGAAGCAGCTACAAATAAGCCAGTGTCACAAGATCCTTCTTGTAATTGAGGGTCCTAAATGAATTAGCTATGGTGAATGTTCTGCGTAGCTTTCTCTGCTGTGAAGAAGGTTCCTTTTGTCCATCACAGCCTGAGGCAGTCCGAGCAGGATCTGCACATGAAATACCTGAGGGCAACATACAGACCCTTTTATGCCATCTCCAGTTTTCAGACTGTCCTCTCCCCATTCCCTCAACTTCTTTGGGTGGAAGGGATTCCCAGTACCTCTCTTTGGCGATGTTTCATTTCAGTCAGTTCTTGTAAAGTCAACAGGCGCTTTTGTTTTCCTTTTTTGGTTATCTGGTTTAACGTTGTGTGCCCGTTCAAGGAAAGACGGGGCCGCTAATAGAAAAGTGCATGGCTGGATGGAGCTTACGGGTGAAGAACTGGAAAGGGAGGGCTCACATTTCCACGGCATCTCAATCCTCCCACTTTGTGCTGACATAGTAGTTTTGTATTAACCTAGTTTTGTGTCTGGGGGCGGGATTCTGCCTGCTCGCGTTCAGGCACAACTTCTGTTGAGGTGAGGATGGAAGATGCCTCCCTGTAGCTGAGGACAGAATTTTCACCGTATTGCTACATTGCTGTAACCAAGTATGGACAAATAAAAATCCAGTGGTTGGTCTTCCACTCACGCCCTGTAATGCTGCTGTCTGAGCCCTGTGGAACGCTGGAAAATCATGAATCTGTGCAATGTGTATTTGGGAATCAGAGCCGGTGCCTCAGGGTCCCACTGTGCTAAATGCAGCGTGAACACACAGTGAGAGGCATTATTTTCCCCAAAGAGCTGATGGTCTAGAAGGACTAGACAGAGAAAAGGTGGGAAGTGACGTGATCTTTGGGGAGTTAAGTCCCCCTACCTGAATGGTGGTATGCAGTCACACAGATGTTAAGTGGCTGCTTAGAAGGAGCTTCTACCTCTTCAGACATGAACATATCCACAGTTATGAAGCATGAAGATGATACATTTCTGCTGAGGGTGTTTCACTGCAAACAGAAGCTGGTGTTGGTGGTGGCCATATAAGTAGGTTACAGGATGATAATTTTCTTTATGTTCTCATCTTAAGGGAATTCTAGATACCCATTTCATCATCGTGTGAAGGAGCAGGAGACATGTCTGTGTGTTTTAGTTCATCTTTGTATTACTACTTCTTAATAATTCACCGTGTATGACCACCATTATGCAGTCTCTTCCCTTTGGGGGGAAAATACTTGTTTTGGTATTAAGAACATGAGTACATGAGTTTAAAGTGCTTCACAGAATTTAAGGGAAAGTATACGAGATTAGTCTAAGTCTTTTAGAAGCTATAGAGAATTCTGCCGTCAAGACGTACGATAGTGACTGGAGTCTTTATAAGTATTTCTAATAATAATTGCAAGACATATTCATATTTTAGTCACATGCACATTTCAAATTAATGGGGAGGAGGCCAAATTGCAGTCTTGGACTTGATTTTTTTTCTTCACATCCACTATGTGTGCATTGGCATTTAGAAAACTTGTGTGTGGAGATGGGTGACCGGTTGGCGGTCACCCATCTCCATCTGAAAAATGAATTCACTGACAGATAAAGAATGAGTTCCATCTGAATCGAACACCTAGTTCAAAATGAGACGTTTCTGTCAGTGTGTTAACCTACCAGCTGTTCCAACAAGCTGTCATTGCTCACTCAAGCCAAAGATGGGGAATGAGAAATTGAATGATACTGTACCAGAGACCAGAATCTCTCTCTTCTGTACACAACACATAAACTGACACTCAGTTATTGATGTTCTCCACTAAAAGTGGCTCAGATATTTAAAATAGGGTTTTGTGTATCCCCTTGTAGCGGGGTTCACCTTCCTCTTGGGTTTTGAAAATGAGCTAAAATTAACGCCTCTAATGTGGGTGAAGAACAGCCAGAGCAAAACTTTCATTGGTTGTTAGTTCAGGACTGTAGAAAAACATTGGGCCGAATCCTGAGAACTTCTGATCACCTGCAGCTCCCATTGTCTTCTGCTCAGCACCTCTCAGGATTGGGTCCATTCTTACTGATGGATACAGGCTGTCGGAAATGGACTTTGCTACTCAGAGACTCTCACAGATTTTAAAATCTTGATTAATTTAAAGAGAACTAAATCCAATGAATAGCAGATCCCCCTCAGTCAACACAACCCCTACAATCTGGGAACCTGATAATAATGCGTTCCAGTTGTAAACTCCACCACCCTTTTAATACTTTTGGGGCCTTTTTCAGCTAAATCTTCTCAGCATGAGTATAATCTTATTTTACTGTTCAGTGCAATGTTGTTGCAAGCAGACTAGGCTAATTAAACTCCACAGTCGTTCGTGTCCTGACACTTTTGATTGAGTAACTGTAGTAATTCATGTTGAAATAGAACAGTCAACCCAGCGAGAGCTGACATTGGAGACATATTTCATGCAGCCGTAATGAGGGTAAATTTCAGGTATGCACCCTCTTCCCCAGCCCTCACCAATATGGCTGCAGCACAGTGTTTACTCAAGGAAATTAAAGCCAGCAATGTGCACGCTGGGTTTTTTTATTTGTTTTTTTGCATCTTTAAAGAAACAACACACAACACTCTTCCTTGCTGTTAAAGTTTGTGCATGGCTGATTTTAGTGAATGGATTAAAAGAGCAAATCTTTTCTCCCACATTCCAAATCATACATCAGAAATCATAGGGGAAACATTTCTATCCTGTGAGTTAACGCAATTTTAATTGTAATGTCTGGAGGTGTGCTGTTTCTTAAGGTAATTGGCTGAGGGTCAGTGACTGCCCTTAGATATATGGGCATACTAATCTGAGAATCATTTCGACCAAGGTTGAAGTGCCAGTAAAGGTTGTGAAAGTTAATTTTATAGGAGTTTGTGCAAAAGAGCAGCAAACCATTTTGTAGTTATGGGGTTGGGGTTTTTTTGCTTTCTCTAGTGACAGTTTTATTATTTTTTATTATTATTATTTGTGCTTTAAATTCATTTCGTGTAGGTTGACCTGATTAGTAGTCAAAGCTGTGTTCAGATATAGGGGGCCTAAGGGGAGGGAATTCATAAACTCATGTGGAGACTACCCTATTCAAAAACAAGTCAGGAAAAGAGCCAGAAATTCAATCAGATTTGCTGATTGCTTCTCTTCTGTTACCTTTCTTTAGTTTGGCTTCCAAGATACAGCAGAGCTCGCCTAAAATTCATTTAAAATCAGAAAAAGGACGTTTAAAATATACCCTCGCATATTGCTCCTTACAGGCAATAAACTTTCAGGATGCTCTCTTCGTCTAGGTACCCAGATCATGTGGCAATCCACATGCTACCACATGTATGCATAAATGTTTGTAGCACTGGGGCCATAGATAGATAGGATCCAGAAATGTGTGGAGAACAGACTGTCAGATTTGAGCTTCATCAAACAGATCTCAGTGCATAACTTTTCGCAATACAGTTTTGTGAGTCCTCTTATCAGTACCTCATAACGACTGATAACGTTTGGGGTGCAACCATTTCCACTGTGACCCTTTAAACTTACACTTCAAATCTTTTAAATCACCACGTGGGGCTGAAACGTTCCGTACTGTGTTTCTGTCCAAAGGTGCCCTTTAAAAACAAATAGTTGAAGCAAAATCCATTTAGACATTGTTGAACTGTGCAAGCATCGAGGAAAAGCGTGATCCCGGTTTTTAAAAATGGTTGCTGTGCCGTAATTCAGTAAGGATCGAACTATATATCTGGGCATGTCAATAGTCCTCATTGAGGAGTTGTGACCACCACAAAGCTTGAAAACACTAATCAGCAGTTGAAGTTACATTTGAGCTTGCTCAGCAAGAAATCGGCAAAGATGCCAGCAGACCCTAATTGGAGTCCTTTTGTACCATCCCTTCCTGCCTAACCTGACCAGGCACCCTGCCAGGAACCGTTGCTACTTGGTACCATGCCAAAACACAGGGTATGAAAGTGGTGTCCTTATAAGTGAATAATTGCTTAGAAAGAGTTCAGTTAAAAGAGAGAGCAAGATCAGTGTAGTAAAGCTATCAATTAAACTGGAGAAAACACCTAGCGAGTCCAGCTTAAATCATTGGCCAGAACTGACAAAGCTTCCCTGGATTATAGTTAAACCGTTGTCTGCGCTCTGCTTGAAAGTCCGTATTCTGGCTTGAAATACGGCTGCTTGCTTTTTCAGCAGCGTGACTTCAGTGTGCTTTCTCAAAATAATTTTCTGTGGTCCTGGAGAATCCCCTGAGCTTTGCAGTTTAAATAAAAGCCAGACCTCAAATGAAAGCTTTGTAACGCTCAAGCAACCCACGTTGACGGTTTCTTCGGCACAGCACGACCCTTTTTCCAAAAGCAAACAAGATAGTCATCCTTCTCAATGAAAGATTCTGGGCTAGTAAAACTCCCAGCCTTGAAATGCAACTTTAATTGCTTCACTGGTTACCTTTACTTTTCCCCCGCCCACAAAGAAAAGTTCGGTGGATCGAGGTATCTGCTAGCATTCTGGGATCGTGAACGTTCTACTCATAAGAGAGACTTTAAGATTTGTTAATGAGATGCTGTGTAACTTCCTGTAGGACTTTTCCTGGCTACGGGGGCAAGGAGTTAAGTTCATGTGTTACAATAGTGTTTCGATGGTATCAGTATTGTGACAGACCCAGACAAGTGGGATACAGAAATCTCACAGAAGGCAAATATACTGGCCATTGGATTAATAGTTTTCTGTTCCCTGAGTGACCAGAGCAAGGGCTGCACTAGAACAAGCAGGAACTTTCTGGAACCAATTTAAGGCAGGCAGGCTAATTAGGACACCTGGGTTTAAAAAGGAGCTCACTTTAGTTTGTGGTGTGGCGTGCAAGGAGCTGGGAGCAAGAGGCACACAAGGAGTTGAGAGGGAGAAGAGTTGAAGGACTGAGGAGTACAAGCATCAGCAGACCATCAGGAGGAAGGTCCTGCAGTGAGCGTAAAGAAGGTGTTGGGAGGAGGCTGTGGGGAAGTAGCCCAGGGAGTTGTAGCTGTCACGCAGCTGTTACAGGAAACCCTATAGACAACTGCAATCCACAGGGCCCTGGGCTGGAACCCGGAGTAGAGGGTGGGCCCGGGTTTCCCCCAAACCTCCCAACTCCTGATCAGACACAGGAGGAATTTGACTGTGGGTTCTACCAGAGGGGAAGATCTCTGAGGCGATCAAAATCCTCCAATAAGCACAGGACTCACCAAGGTAGAGGAGGAACTTTGTCACAGTATCCAGAACAGAGCATCCTTGTTTTAAGGTGCTGGTTTTGACCGAAAGAGCCCTAACTGTATCAGGTGTCTGCTATTTGAGGGCTCACCTCTTGCCCTATGATAGCCAGGGTTGTAGTCATCCTTGGCTAGAAAGGGAGAATGCTGGTGGCAGGACCTTCTCAGCAAGGAGTCTGGAATTCACTTCCTTGCTGAGCCGTGGGGACATGCTGCAAAAGTCGTCTCGTCTCTTCTCGGCTTTTCTGGTACAGCTGTGATGGAGGGAGGAAAGTTGAATCAGAACTGTACGGTGCACTGCTTTGGGTCCGGGAAGGTCTCTCCCTCAGAGTTGACTGGGTACCTTTTCAATGTTGCTTGTCACACGGAGAGAGTGTGTGGCCCAGTAGATAGGGCATTGGATTGGGAGACAGGCCGCTGCTGGATGAGCCTGGCCAGGTCACGTCACCCCTCCGCGCCGCTGTCTCCACTCCCACCCTTCTCTAGTTAGACTGGAAGCAGTTGAGGGCAGGGAATGCCTCTTACTGTGTGTTTACAGCACAACGGGGAACCGATCTTGGGTGAGCACTATTGTAATACAAATAGCCAATAATGGTATAAAGCACTGGACCGGGGGAAATGGGATGAATCAATAAATGTAGCTGGTATAACAGAGAGCTTGGTAATGAGGGGATTGATGTACTTGGATGTGATGACGACTGTACTTTCGCAGCAATATCTAATGCTAGTCAAGTGGGGTATGTAGCACAGTTGTACTCAATTACTCTTCCTCCCAAGTTGTTGTCATGGTCTTCTCTGCTTCGGCCTACAATCAGCAACTATATTCGTTCATGCTCTTGAGTATTTTCCACAGTAGTTTCAAGTTAGGTGAAAGAATGTCTTTGCAAATGAAGGAATTGTGTAACTGGAAATGGCTTTCAGTCATTGTAGTCAAGAAGCGAGCACCGTTCCAGTTCACCTTCCTGTTATTCATCTTACCACGTAACCTGATCTTCAAAATCTCTACTGTATCCTGCTGGACTGAATCCGGTAGCAGAAAAATGACTTAATGTAGGCCTCAGGGGATTTCATCACTAATAATAAACCACTAGAGGAATCAGTGAGTGTTTTGCATTGGCATTCATGAAACCGGCGTTTTGCCATTTGTCTTCAGAGAGTAGCAGCTTTTCTTTTTCTTTCTTTGGGCTCACCACACTTACAAGGCAACAGCTGCATTGAGGATATTCTGCAAAGCCAGCTCAGCTGAGACCATGCAACAAAGTGCCCGTGTATTTTGTTTTCCATAGTTTAGCTAGTGCCGATAAAATCAAATGTAAACAGCAGTTTAAAAGGGTTTGGCTTGTGAAATACTATTTTGCTCCTACGTGGAGTGTAGAGTTACATGATTGATTTGTACACATAATTGGTAGCACGATGGTTATTTATTCTTAAAAATGCTGAAATGTGTATTTTGGAGATTGCTCTGCGTCCACTGGACAGATAACATTTGATTGCTGTAATAATTTACATGTTTTGTTTTTATTTTGTTTTATTATGTTTATTTCCGCCCCTGTGCAAGTTGGAGCAGCAATTTTGCTTGCATAGTTAAAGGGAGAAAGTTGTGTGCAGTTTTGAGAGAGAGTAATCCATTCCCTTTTCAGCATTAATAAAATCTCCAGGTGCCTGCTCCACTCCCCACCACCACGTTATAAAGGGAGATCTTCACAATTTAAAAATTAAACGAAGCTGTCTCTTTGTGGATATTCATTTCTTCATTGGGAAGTGTCTCCTTTTGTAACCTCCTGTTTATCCCTATGTTGCATTCTTGAGAACTCTCCCCAGCAACACTACGAGGTAGGGTTGGCCTTTTGAGAATTATTCAAAGTGCCCCTTGCTTGTCTCCTCTTCCCCTTCTTTTTGCCCGAAGCTGTCCCATAGATTTCAGTCCATCCCGCCGGCTCTCACTGCAGTATTAAAGATCTAGTGATTGTACCTGGTTTAATGCTCACGACAGGTTGCCAAGGAGAATTGACAACATGCAAAACCCTGGGCTATTGGTGGTAGAGATGTAAATTGGAGAGAGGATGGGGTAGGGTTACTCTGGAGGTTTTGCAATTTCATAGGTGGCTAGTTCCTTCCTGGGGGGTTCATGGCTTCGAATCATGCTCAGGATTTTTTCCTGGTAGAATTAATCAGGTCTGTGAATTCACACAAGCAAAGGATCAGGTCTTAAGATTCAGTATGAGATAAATAGCGTTACTCTATATGACTATCCTGACTGGAGGCTTCCAGACAGTGCAGTAAATGCTCTGATCCAGAATATAAAAAAACAATGGAAAAAGTCTTGACAATGGGCAAGGTACTTCCCCTTTCTGTGCCTCATTTCCCTGCCTGTGAAATGAGGAGAATGCAAAGCACCTGGAGATCTAAGAATGAGAAGTATTCTAGCATTAGATACTGCGCATGCTAAGTATTATGTTGAGTAATGTGTCTCTTGCTGTTATGTATGACTGTGGCAGCTCCTAGGAGCCCTAGTCAAGGACCAGGATCCCGTTGTGCTAGGCGCTGTACAAACACGGAACAAAAAGAGAGGCACTGTCCCAAAGCAGTTGCAATTTTATATAAAATTCTGTAAATGTATTTTAGTGCATACATTTCTGTGATATCTAGCCCCCCTCCCATCCGGCATGTTCCACTCCCAAAAGCTCATGTCCCAGAATGCACTGAGTCTTCTGCAACACCTAGGGAGATTATGTGGGGTCTCTGTGTACTTCAGTTGTTCTGTAATTCTGATCTGGACACAGGGTTTATGACGGTTAAATTGTCCTTGTCCATTGAACCACCTAGTCGCCTTATGTTCAAATAGCAGGGGGTTCTACAGTTTCCTAATACCGTAAGAGACGTATAAGGCAGCAAGAAAGAAAGATGTCTGCAATTTTCATCTCTCCATCCCATCAGTCGTTCATATTTATTTCTGGTACGTTATGGGCAAGGTTGTGTTAGATTGTAGCAAGTCTGATAACAATGAGGTGGAACTATGTGCATCCGAGATAATGGAATTCTGCCTGTGATTTGTTACTAAATAGTTATGGGTCCTTGTTTCTCTCCCTGAGTCACAAAGGTGATCTCCAAAGATTGATGCTAGACATGTGCAATCTATCTTTTACCAGCCATTAGTGCAGATTATGAGCTTGCTGAGAAAAATTCAGCAGAAGTTTTCTGTGTAAAGTAATTCCAAATTATAGCCACTTCTGGTAGCGTCTTTTATAGATGAATGCAGACAGATGTGAAAAGTGGGAGGGGGGGAAAACCCCACTTGATTCTGTTTATCATTAATACTGACATTGTTTAGTATGTGGTTTTTGGTTAGTAGAGTGACCCTTTTTAATTTGCTTCTGTAGAACAGAAGTCGTTAATACACTGATTAGGGAATTCTTGAACTCTTTCCCAGTAGTTTTCTTCGTTACTGCAGATGTTAAATTCCAAGGCCCAGGCTATAAACAATATTAGCATGGGGATGACAGATGGGCGGTTTAATTTTGGTGCCTGGTCTAAGACCGGTTTTGACGCTGACGTTTCAGCTAGTTGGGCTAAGAAGGAATAATTGGGACGTGAGTGGTTTCATTGTAAAGATGCATGTTTATCTGAGGGTGGGATGAGACAGCAAGACAAAGGAGTTGGTTGTGTTTTAAAGAATTAAGTTCAAATTGATCAAAAAATACGTCAGTATATTTCCCCTCACCCGGCAGGACTCAAGTTGACCTTTAGAGAATAACCTGGGACTGATGGTTTGGTTAATCCATTTTTAGTTGCCAGATTTTAACTAATCAATGCCCAGTATTTCCCAAATGGTCTTAGATGTAAAGAATCTCGGCGCTCGTTAAAACCAGAGGCTAATGACTCGGGCATGCTGTGAGGCCATTACTGCACAAACTGTGCCCCATGCATCTTTGCTGATATGCTTCAATCTTGACCCATAGCACCCACTTGCTGTTCCTTTCCTCAGCTCACGCTAAATGGGCTGCCCGTCCTAGAGAATTGTTACAGATTGGAGTGGTTTTGTGATGTGAACAAAGGCCCGCCATTTTCCTGGTTAGGTTTTGATGTCACAAGTTTGGGATTTGAATCTCGGGCTCCAGAGAAGCTAGTGAATACCAGCCTAATCTAAAGTCTATTGAAGTCAGCAGAGAGACTCCCATTGAGTTTGCTGGGCTTTGGAGCAGACCCTAAATACCGGTGTCGTGCCGGCTTTCATATCAAGAATAAAGTTAAGAGCTATAAAGACTCCGCTTTAATTAAATTCAAATGTACCCATAAATTCCATTCATTTTTCATTAGCATTTAGTATGAGGAAATCATGACTTCTGGCACTCAGATTTTTAATACGAAAATCCATGTAGTATGGTCAAACAACAGTTAAATCAATTAATTGGTGCAAATTTACTTAATTTACCTCTTCTGTTTTATCTGACGTTTAAACAGTTTCATAGTTCTTGTTCCCAGGTTTAAGATGATACATTTAACTCTCATCTTGCAGCTATGGAGAATATCTAACGCATAATGTGTACAGTTCCCTCCCTCAGACTGTCTATCATCATGTCTTGCTAAAAGTAAGAGGATGAAATGATAAAACACGTGTCATACTTTTTTATTTATTTATTTTGCTTTTAAGATGTTATAATGTAAAGCTATTCTTAAGAGCCCAGTTTTAGCCTTGGGCAGTTCACATGGAGGAAACAGTTTAGAAAGAATACACTACTTTTATTTTACATAAGAGCTGGTTTTGGTTTTTGACATGTGTTTCAGGTTAACAAACAGAATTCCAAATCGCGGAGAACAAAACTAAAATATATAAATTCCCCATCCCTTGTCATTGAAAGGGTTTAGGGACATGTGACATGGCATCTGCAGTGTGTGGTCTCATTGTCTCTGATTTATTTATTTTACCAAACTGAGACACCAGAAAATTACTTTTAAGCTAAGTCCTGTCCACAGATAGGAATGGTTTTAAGGGCTGATGCAGCATTCGTAGCTGTCTAGAATTAAATTTTCAAGAATCGCAAAATGATCTTGATCTGCAGTAGGAATGTTAAATATCGGCCGCTTTTCTATTTGATTGTTGTAAGCATCCTCCTGAAACTTTTCATTCAAGGGTGTATTTCAGTTGGACTTGTAAGCTTTGAGTTTCCATATGGATCCAATTGTAGGATCAGGACCAGTTATGTAGCCGCTCCCCATGTGGAGCTAACACTGAAGTCAATGGAAAGATATTGGGGTCCAACATTTAGCTGAAGCATTAAAGAAATAAAACTTTACTTCAAGGAGATGCCGACAATAAGGTCCAAAAATTAGGCTGAACATTTTAAAAATAAAATTAGATACCGTCATCTTATTAGAAATGTTTCCATGAAAATAAAAATAATAAATGAAGTGGTTTCTTTTTAAATGTCATTTAAACATATGCACTGTTTGCAAATCAGCCATTGCACTGTTGTGCTAGTGTGTGAGAACCAGGAAGTGAAATGGATTTACCCTGTCAGCAGATCAATGTGAATTTCTCTGTCTCAGGTGATGAAAGGGGGGGAAAAATCATGTAGGTTGTGAGCTCTCTGGGGCAGAGACCGTCATCTTTGTTATGTGTATGCAACGCCTAGCGCACACTGAGGTCTTGATCTATGATTGGTGTTCGTAGGCGCTGTGGCACTATAAACAGTAATATAATGACATAAAACGTGAAGTTTTAAGACTTGTTTCTGTTTAATAATCTGCTGCTTCCTTAGTAGCAGAGCTAAGTAAAACAAAGCTGACGTTGTCTCTTTAAGGCAGAGTTCCATCCTGGTTTGCAGGGAATATGGAAAGAAACCTTAGTGGACACTTCCCCCTGCCCACCCCATGCAACACAATGGCAGAATCTTTCTCTCGAATTCCAGAGAGCGCTAGCAAAGAGATGGCATCTGCGGTCCACGTACCATGGACCCAGGGAGGTGCAATCTGCCAGCTAGGAGTTGTATCCAGCCCCGTAGCTGGCTAATGCCTGTAGGACACTGTCGTCCTCCTTCCTTCGTATGGCTTGGGTAGGTAGCAATGACTACACGTTTATATTTAAGTTTGATAGCCAGCACATTGCCACGGCAGTGAACTGGTGAATGTCCGATACTGTCATTAGCTAGGAGGAATTCAGTCCTGGCCTGCAGCATGCCTGTAGCAGAAGATACATCAAGCGGTGACGTTCTGCTCCCCCATCCTGCACCAACCGGGGCATTGCTATGCGGCCCATAATACATTCCTATTTACAAATCACAGTGAAGAAGCATGGTTTGTGTGTTTGCATGTTTGTTTTTGTGTATTTGTGTTTGCATGTTTGGTCACCAGCAGCACTTTCTGTCTCCTTATGTCAACTGCATGGTTAAAAATACTATAAAATACTAGAGAATGAGAGAAAAATGGATTCTTCCATTGCCTCTTCTCCGCTTGTCATCTTTAACACGGCCATGCTTGCCATAAGACTGGAAAGGGAAAATTCTGAAGAGCATTTGCTCTGTTACAGTATAGCATGAAGAGGCCATGAACTTCCCTGGTATCTGTCTGCAATCGCATGACACTTCACGTTGCAAAGGAGACAGCTTTTTGTAGCAGCAAGAGGTAGGCCCAAATTGAAACAGCTGATCCCAACCCTTTGTATTCCGTGCGGTGTGTGAGCTTCATGGTTCAGGTTTCGTTATAACTGTGCCTCGCTATAATAAATTCCTTACAGGGTGGTCAAGGGGTGGTGTGTAGGATAGACCCAAAGTAGATGAACTGAAATAATTATCCGTTACGTTTTAAATTCATAACCCTGTTGACACGGGCAGAGGGATCAAGCAACTTCCCTGGCAAGGGAAAGCCTTGATCGCAAAGGCAGCCTTGTTCAAAAATAATAATAATAATAATAATAATACATTATAATAATTAATAATAAAACCCTATCCCTGCTATACCTGCAAGCTACAGCACCTATTAAATTGTTCAGGATGGTGTCTATAATTATTGCCAAATTCACCCAGGCATAGAAAATAGCTATGGGCTAGCATGGAAGGAAAAGTTCTTGAATAAATACATACTGGATTTCTTTAAAAAAAACAAACAAAAAAAGTGGTTTTAATTATTATAAATAGAAAAAAATATTTGCATTATTAAAAACATCTGCAGCCAACTGGGACTGTTCTTATCAAGTAGAATGTTAATAGCTTTTGACTGAGGCAGGGGCATGTTTATTCAAATATGCCTTTCATTTTGGTGGTACCAGTAATTAAGTCCTTTATTTTATTTTGACAATCGTGTCTAAACAGTTGTGGAGCTACAGTAGCTTTAATTTAGCAGTAATTGCCTTACCTGCTTAGAGATAGTTTGTGGTTTTAAGGAGAGAATGGTTAAAAAGAATTTATTCACCAGAGGATTTTGTACCCTGGAATCTGACATAGGTCGGTCAATTTCCACTTCCTGTTTCTGTTTATATTTCTAACCATTGAGGGAAAGGGGTGTTTCTTTGATCAGAAGCAAGTTTTAATAATCATACTATAATACTGACTTGATATAATAACTCTTGGTGTTTTGCATGGGGGGATGTTGAGTTTTTTCCAGGCATTAAATAAGTTTCACGACACCTCGATGAATCAAGGATGTATTATTGTTATCCCCATTTAGAGATGGAAAAAGTGAGACGCAGTGAATTTAACTGACTTGCCCATGGTCAGATAGCAAGTCTGTGGCAGAGATGGGTGCATCTCCTAGGCCTGAGCTTTATCCACAGATCATCCTGCCACACTATGGTCTGCAGCCGTATGTAATTTTGTTACCCTTTTGCTACTTCCACCCCGGCACTGAACGTGTTGGGTGAAACTCAGCTCTGGTGTAAGTGAACACAAACTCCATTGAATTCGGTTAGAGATGTGCCTGATTAGCCCAGGGCCACATTTTCTTGATAATCTCTCTTTGGTAACTCTGATCATGATCAGTACTGGAAGGAGCATAACTGCTTATTCTTAAATACTTTGCTTGCTGCAGTGTGCCTGATTGCTAAGTGCAAAAATTTAGTTGCAAGGAAAAATAAGGGCAATTTAGATAAGGATTCAAAAAAAGGGATCTTTCTGATCATTTTTCCAGTCCCTTGCATTTCTCACAGTTGCTTCTTCTCTGAGTTACATCAATGTTAGCTAGCAGTAACCCCACTAAAAACAGTGGAGTTACACCAGTATAAAATGAGCTTGATTGTCTGTCATTCTCTGTCTGCAGTTTTAAATTCTGTTTTTAGAGTCATTGGCATGAAAACAGGATCCTTTCTCCTCCGTCCACCAACCACCCGTTACCCTGTCCGTGCCTGGCACCCCAGAGATCTGTTAGCTCTCCCTGTCGCTTTAATTCTTGTGTCATTGTCTTTGTGTTTCAGCTTTCTCCTCAGAATCCCTTCTGCCATGCTTTCCTGCTACTTTTATTATACCACTTTAAAGCTTTTTTGCTTTTTTTCCATTTTGCCCCAGGCTGTCAAATTCCTTCCTTCCCTGTTATCCCCTTATTATAATAACCCCCTTTATTTTCCACTTACTTAATAATTTACAGCCCCAACGCTTCAATTTTCCCCCCTTAATTTTATTTGCAGTTCTTAATTTTTCAGCTGTCTGTCTCTCACTCTCACACACACACTGACTGGGAATGATGCCTGAAAGCCCATGGCAGGGTCTGTTTCTGTGGCAAGCACAGCCCAGGAATGGAGGGGGTGTGCTAAGGAGCCTATAATTCCATGGTGCTACCGATCTTACTTCTTTGCTTCTTCAACCTGAAACTGATGTGAGAGGAAAGCACGCAGCAACAGAGGGGCAGGAGTTTCAAACTACTGTATCAGTTTAGTAACGGGGATCAAGAGTTGTTTTAGCTACATTTCCTAAACATATTCCAGGTGTGAAATCATAACCTTTCCTTTCCTCCTTTCTTTCTCTCTTCCTTTCCCCACCTCAGGCACCAAGTTGTGGGTTTCTTTCTGGCTGCAGCTGAAAACCACACAAAAGATCACACCAGCCCCCTTTCATCATTTTCCTCAATAAACCATCTCTCATTGTTCCTAGGGTTAGGAGGGAGGGAGCACGTCCACTGAATTCAATGGGATTTGTGGGTGGCCAGCAGCACCTCTGCACAGGTTGACGCACATACGTTTAGGTCTTAACCTCCTTGTACTTTTGTTTTCCATCTATAAAATGGGGATATTATTAGTATAATTTATTTATATTACCGTAGCACCTTGGGGTACTCCAGTCATGAACCCAGAGCCCAGTGCACTAGGTGCTGTACAAAAACGGAACAAAATGTCTCTGCCCCCAAAGTGCTTACAACTTTGGATGAGATAAGACACAACAGGTGGAGAGACACAGACAAGCATGAGACAGGTTTGGTTAGCATGGTGGACTGCGGTCTCAGCTCAGCATGATATTGCTTGCTCGTTTTACGTCAAAGGATAGTAATATGACTAGGCACTGGACTGGGGTTCAGGAGATGTGAGTTGAGTTTCATTCCCCGCCACAGACTCCCTGTGTTATTGTGGGTAAATCAGTTAATCTCTGCACCCTCATTCCCCCATCTGTAAATGGGGATGATTAGTATTATGCACATTTGTGGTTAGACTATATGGGTGGGTGTAATGAAGATAACCCCTGTACATTTGAAGGAAAAGTGTCAGGTGTTGCTGTTAGCCATAAAAACAAAATCTAAAATGATTTGATCACCTGGAATCGTGAATGGCCAATAGATGAGAACTGAGCTTCAAGATTTGGTGATCGGCTCTGTCCATTTAAACCCTGGTTTTCAGCATGCAGCAAATTAAGGTGTGCCCAAATGTCCTGTTAAAATAATCTTTCTTAGTGATTTATTAATCAAGCCCATCAGTGTAGTATCTGAGCAACTTCCTCATGAAATCAGTAGCAATAGCTATGTCCCCCAGGACTTCATGGAGTCTCTGGCACCTTTTTTGTTTAGGGGAGAGGTTTTGCTTTTGTTTTTATTTCTTTTAATTTCCTTGTTTCCTTGTTTGCAGCTCAGGGCTAGAAGTGGATGTCTGGTGTTGTGAATGTCATTCCTGTGGTGGAATTCATGCCTGATTCTCCTAGACAAGTTGGCTATCAGTTGTTTGCGCAAACATTGCTCAGTATCCCAGCAGAGAGCAGTTTGCAGGTCACTTATCCTGCTTTATAGGGTGTGATTCGCTGGTCCCGGCTTTCACATTTTACAGCCTAATTTGAAGGAGGGTTTTCCTTCCCACATAGGGAATTTTAGTGCACAAACGAAAACCATTTTGTCTGTGGGACTGGGTGGGGGGGGGGGATGTGTTCCGTTAGCACAAACCTGCCCAGAGTAAGGACAAACAAATGAAGAGAGTTCCCGTGTCTTCTGAATCTTGTTTATATGGACAAGGACGGTTATAAAATTAAAAATACATCGACCCTGTTGACTAATGTCTGTTTTAAGCATCAAGGTTCATATTTTAACGTTTTTTATGGGTCCCTGTCCTACAAAATATGTGGCTTCTCGGCCAGTTCTCTCAGTTGCTTCCTGCCTGTGATTCCCCCAGGCCAGATCATTGGAGAGTTCAAAATGACTAAAAAGTGTGTGCCTCCATGTGGGTGGGTGGAGGCTGGTGGTGGGCCGGGGGGCTCCTGAAGGTTGCAAAAGACCCAGGGGCAGGTAAGTCGTCTTGTTGTGAGTCCCTCTGAATTTGCAGACGTTTGGTCTTGTTCTTTTCCACCCTGACTTTTTACCCAAACAAATACATCATTACTAGGCGTGGGTTAACCAGTTCAGGTTAGTTGCTGTCCGCGTCCCCTCTAATTTTTTACGTCCAGGTGCGGAATGAATTTTGTTATGTGCACCAATATGCAGGTGATGTGTGGTGGGGCCAGGGGTGAGGAGTTCAGGGTGCAGGACGGGGCTCAGGGCTGGGGCAGAGTGTTGGGGTGAAGGGGGGTGAAGGATCCGGCTAGGGATGGGGCTGGGGGTGAGGAGTTCAGGGTGCAGGACGGGGCTCAGGGCTGGGGCAGAGGGTTGGGGTGCGGGGGGGTGCGGGCTTTTGGGTGGGGGCCAGGGATGAAGGGTTTGGGGTGCAGGCTGCCCCAGAGGTGCGGTGGGGAGAGAGGACTCCCCCCAGCGGGCCTGGGCCGGGGGAGGGGTGCTTCTCCCTGCCTGCGTGGCCCTTGAGAGCCTGCTGTGCAGCCGTGCAGCATACAGGGAACTTAGGTTGCTGTCCCCAAATTTCCCAGGATAGTTTTCTCAGTCTGTGTGTGGTGGGCGGGGCAAAAGGGGATGTTCACCTGTTTCCACATTTCCTGTAGCTCTGGGCTTCCTTGTCATCAGCCCAGGAGAGAAGTAGCTTGTTCTGGCTCTGCTCAGTGGTAGAAGATGACAGAACAAGGAGTAATGGTCTCAAGTTGCAGTGGGGGAGGTTTAGGTTGGATATTAGAAAAAACTTTTTCACTAGGAGGGTGGTGAAGCACTGGAATGGGTTACCTAGGGAGGTGGTGGAATCTCCTTCCTTAGAGGTTTTTAAGGTCAGGCTTGACAAAGCCCTGGCTGGGATGATTTAGTTGGGGTTGGTCCTGCTTTGAGCAGGGGGTTGGACTAGATGACCTCCTGAGGTCCCTTCCAACCCTGAGATTCTATGATTCTATGCTGATGCCAGGGTATCCCCGGAAATCTCACAAGAGTTCCAGGCCCGAGAGGTTTGGATGAGTCATCCAGATTTCAGGAAGACTATTTGAGATGACGTACTCCACCTTTGGGTGGTCACCCATGCTCACTAGTTGTTACCATTGTGGTTTTAGTGAGCATTTGGTGGCTGGCAGCATTCTCTGCTCAGAATGAGGGAGTGGTGCCTTCTTTAACATGTCCAGTGGCCACCACTTAAATCTCACCCTGGTATTTGAGCTGCCTCATGTAGGCCCTGATCCTGCAACTTATAACATACTGGCTGAAGTCACTTAGGCTCTAATCAAGTGCAGGTGTCTATCCATGCATTGTAATTTGCATGGCCGGGGGGGAGGAGGGTGTTTGCTGTTCTTAGTCCAGGGGGGAATACCGTAACATCTCAGATATCTGTATGGTCACTATTGACCTAGATGACTTTCGTTGGTCGCCACTGTCTCTTCCTTTCATGGCCGCCTTGACTCCCACTTTCCCCATCCATTTAATATGTGTTCCTGGCAGAGGGCATTACAAATAGAAAGAGTGGGTTTAAGGCAAGAACCCAGGACTGTAACCGGTTTCCCCAATCATAAGCTCGGGTTTATGATTATATTCTCTTAATGAGTATCAGCAGGAAGCAGCAAAACTGGGTTTTCTTATTTGGTAGGCACGTCATGGCAGGGATGATAAATTTGATTGGAAAGGTAAACTAACCTCGGAGACTCTGAAGTGTAGACCAAGCAATCATGAGACTGTGCAGTTGCTATCTCTACAGGCCTTTCATTTGTTACATTTTATGTGACAGATTTTGGTGATTGCTCGATATTTTCACTCCACTTTGGACCCAAACTGTTTATTTCTGTTGGAAAACACTTAAAGATCCTACATTTGTTCTTTTTAAGCAATTGTTTCCATTTCGTTCCCCCTCCCCCTTTTCACTGTACAAGATTTAGGACAGTAAATGCCTTTAAACTGTTCTTTGTGTGTAGCATTATTAAATAAATAACTTGGCTTCTTTCCCTCTGTTCCAAGTTAGTGGGGTTTATTTTCTTTTGTGTGCGTGTGTGTGTGTGTGCGTGTGTGTGTTATTCAAGTAGCTGGAGCTACACAACATGGAGATGCATTTGGTTAATTTCATCACTGATTTGTTTGGAAGTCATATGATATAATGTCCCAGAGTATGGAGACAGCTGAATGCTGTTGATTGATATGGTTAGTGCTGTTTCAAAGCATGGCAAATTAAATTACTATAGTACCAGGAGGACACACAAACATTGCTGCAGCTTCTAAAGAAATGAAACTTTTATCCGACTTTGGTTAAAAGAGTCACATATGGTGGAAAGATGATAACATTTCTGAAAATTACCAAACGTGACTAATTTGTTTATTTTCATCTTCAGAGAAGTGCTAGGTATCCCTTCGTAACCATCTAGCTACTCCAGAAAGAATCATTTTTGCCACAGTAAGAGGCTGTATATTGGGCATAGTGTATGATGCAGTAGAATCAGTTTCCCACGTCATCCTGCAGGGTAGCATATGAGTAATTTCCCATTGGCTTTGCTGCAAGTTCCTTGTATCCTTTGGTGGGAGAATAGGTCTCTCCCCGCCTAGTATACATATAACTATGTCATCCCCATCTCATTTGATTTTTCCGAAAGCAACTAACCCAAGTGGTCATAAACTTTTAAAAAAGAAAATTACTCTAAGGGTTCAAAATTTAGTGAAAACATTTTTAACTTTTCTTTTGTGCATTTTTCATAATTGTGGTGCTTAGGTACAAAAGCGAGGAAGGACCCTTGCGCCAGGTCTGCGCTAGAAACTTTTGCATGTATAATATTGTTGGGATTAAGGATGACATACTTACATTTCAGTACTGGCCAAAGTCCCAGGCTATGTCTGCACTATGCACCTTTTAGCGACACAGCCGTGCTGCTAAAAGGCGCACAGTGTAGCCGCTGTTTGTCGGCAGGAGAGAGCTCTCCCTCCGGCAAAAACCTTCCACCTTCAACGAGCGGCGGTAGCTTTGTTGGCGGGAGAGCTCTCCCGCCGACAAAGCGCTGTTCACTCCGGTGCGTTTCATTGATAAAACGTTTGTCGTTCAGGTGTGTGTTTTTTTCCACACCCCTGAACGACACAAGTTTTACCGACGAAAGTCCAGTGTGGACAAAGCCCTAGTATAGATGCAGTTACACCAGCATAGAAACGTTTGGCTGGGAATCGCTATAGGCTGTACCAACAAAAGCACTTTTTGCCATTGTAAGCTGTCTACATTCGGATGTCTGTCAGTATAGCTATACCAGCAAACCTTTTCTAATGTAGACCAGGCCTTAGAAATACCATAGACAGAGAATTAAAAAAACAAGGTATATTTACAGCTGGGAAGTCATGTCAAAAGCCTCCCCTACCCTCAATTGCTGCCAGGTGTATAGCGATTAAAGTGACAGTATGTTTATAAACAAAAGTCTCGAAAGCCCATTGAGATCCATTGTTTCCATTGACTTCAATGCTTTTTTGGATCGAACCCCTAAAAGAGAAAAGTACAGTACCGCAATTGAGGTAAATGACAATGGAACGAGATGTAACTGTTAATTGAATTAATGCTATTGAGAGTGTAAACTCTTCAGGGCAGGGGCTGTCTCTTGCGGTGTGTGTGTGTATGTGTGGACAGTGCTTAGCACAACAGGGCCCTGATCTTGGTTGTAGTCAGTACAGGAGTACAAACAATATTAATGACTAAAGCAATAGTCATGTATTCAAAACCTGCTATAATGTAACTGTAGTATTGTCAAGCTTGGAAGGGGGAAGGCAAGCCTACTTAAGCTATTACTTTGAAACACTAACAGCTGCTATCACATAAAATGCTTTAAAAGATCATTCTGGGAAACTTTGTTTTCAAGACCACACGTTTTTTATTTACCCTCATCTGAAGCTTTACTGTTTCAGCATGAAATGCACTAAATTCATACGCTATTAGGTACTTGCCTCACCCTGCCAAACACAATTCATTTGGGGCCTGATACCACAAGGTAAAGAGCATCTCCTGTTAAATCAATGGGCGTTCAAGGTGTAAAGCGCCTCTCTGAGGCCCTTGATCAGTCAGGGCTTTGTTGTTAGGTGTAGCTGTAGGAGATGCTGATTCTAAGAAACAGCAGCATGAAAGATTAAGGAACAAAACGGTTCAGGATTCCAGTTTATAAGCACAATCAATTGATAATAAAATGAGTGCTGCATACCAGTTCCAAAGTAGAAAGGTTTCTAATGCCAAATCCCCAATTTACTTGGTTTAACCCACAGTGCAAATACACGGGTGCAACAAAGTTTGTCCAGTGCCTGACTGAGTGTTTGCGCTAAACGTTGCGTAAAGGAATAGGCAGAAATATTGTGTTCCAGTTTGGGTAAAAACCATAGCGCCACTAGTAAGTCATCCGTTACAATTACACGTTTCTTAAAGCACTAATGAGACGCAGTGAAATGGAGCTCCCAATTTTTTTTTCTATTTCAATACTCGCAACAAACAAACTAATATCTACTAAGTGCCTGGAGTCATTTGGAATTAGATTAAAAGTTTTCATCGGCTCTTCTTAATACAGCCAGATAAAACCAGGCTAATAGTCATGTGTTGAGTTATTGAAGGGAAGTTCAGGTAATATGCAACCACCTTTAACCCTCCGTTTCCTAAGACCTCCTGCTTAGTGATTGTTTGTCTGTGGTGTAAACCGTAGTCCAGTTCATAAATTATTATGTAGTTCCACTAACTTTAATGCAGTACAGGTTTCATGGTGTTTCATTTTGTAGTGTAAGCTAATTCTAGCTGTGCACATGATAAAGCGCAAACATTTCTAATGTTAACCCCTTTCCTGCCAACTGGCAGTTTGCAGGGCAGTGTATTACTACAACTAGGATCTTTCTGAGAATGTGCAGGCGCATTTTACACTGGAGAATTACAGTTTATATAACTCCATTTTATTGCCAGTTCCCAGTAAATCTAAAGAATTCTCTGTGCAAGGTGTAGCAGAGAGATGGCCTGGTTTTTGTTTTGTTTTGTTAAACCTTAAATATGGCAATTCTAGATGGCAAAGTTAATACCACTCAAATGATACTGAGCCTAGAATGTACAGGAATTCTTATCACAAAGATGGTAGCAAATCCATTTAAATGCTCATCACAACATAATATACAGTGCACAGTAATAGTCAAATAAAAAATAAGGCACTGTGACAAAGCAATACATCATTTTACATATAATATCAAAAAATCTTGTACAGCATGCTTCCTTCCAGTAGCAGTATACAGTGTTCTGTACGACCCTCAAACAAGTTCCAGAGGATGTTAGGGTATGAGGTATCAACTCTTTGTCTATGCTGATGTTCAAATGTTAGAAGATGAAGCTGATTTCCCCCCACCCCCAAACTGACTGAAACCATAACAATTTTCCAATATGTGTGTCTAACGCCACAATCATTGCCTTGGTATCAGTGATTTCAAGTTAGTTTTCCAAACATGGAAGAAATGTCATCCAGACCTATAATTGATCATCTTCGTTGTATTTCCACCCGTTTGTGGATTGGCACAGTTAGGTTTAGTGACGTCCAACTGGTTCAACAAGAGCAACTGCATTCTAGATCTCCATTTTCTAAGTCTGGCTCTTTTCAAATCTGGAATTTTGTTCGGCCCCATCTCTGAGGTTTATTTGTTCCGGACTGTGGTGTAAAGGTGTCAGAGCTTTGCCCCTTGAAGTGTTGTTTCTGAATTGCTAAAATATTGAGAATTTTTTTCTTGATCATTTCAAGGCTGAAGAATGCAAAGCAAAGTTTTCAGATCAAATTTCTGTAAAAGTGGTTTGGTGTATTGGATTGGTGGGTCTTACTCTAGGGATCTGAAGCATGCAATGCTGCCCTCTGTAGGAATTTAGCTTGCTCAGCTTGAATTCTACGTATGGTGATGGTGATGGGGGGGCGTGGTGCAGGTAGAGAGGTTTTGTGTGTGTGTCTGTAAGCAAAATCTCTTAAACCTCTCCCCCCCACATCTTTCTGACTCAATCCCTGTTTTCCTTTCTCTCCCTGCATTTGAGATAATTATTTATAAATTGTATAGACCTTCGCTATATTTTTCAGGGCAGATTTTCAAATGATCTCCTTATTGCAAAATAGAGTGACCACAGTTTTTCCGCAGGAGAAAAAAAACTAAAATAGAAGCATTACCCCCATATTCATATGTGATTTGTGTGTCATGTTCCATGTGACACAGCACCCTTCTCCTGCTGTTAAATACCGATTAGACAAACCCCACAACTTCCGGGAATGATTTTCAAGAGCTAAATGTGCTGAGGGTTTTAAGCAGGCATCGGGGGCCATGAGCACCTTGCTTTTCCCATATTGCTAAATGGAAGGGGGTCTTATCCCTGGATAAAAGAAAGAAAGGTGTCGGGGCATGTGGGGGGGTGGGGGTGGGGGAGGGGCAGATGGGAATCATCCCCATCCAGAAGACACAATTCCAGTCCATCTACAATGAGCCTTATAGTGCCTTACATTTCTCTTCCTCCTCATAAATCTAGCTGAGATATAGTGCAAAAACTAATACAACATGTACATTTCATTTGGCAGTATTCAGAACATGCGTAATTCATTGTTCTTAAATTTAGGATGCTTTTTTCTTCACAAGAACGTTATGGGAAATCTTGTGAACATTTGTGCAAGTCTTTGCCTGTATCATGCAGCAATTGGGGTGTTTTTGTTTTGGTGGTTTCTCTTCCTTTTCCTACAAATATGTCATCCAATCCAGGAGCAGATGTGATGTCCTGTGGCTTAGGTGACTACTTGCACCATGCATGACAAATAACACATAGTTGGAGTGAACAGCAAAATAACATTGCCTGCGAGATACTTAGACGGAAGGCCACATATAAATGCAAAGACTGGTGGGGGTTTAGCATGCGAGCCTGTTTGAGGGGCCTTTGAGTTTAGGTTTTGGACCTTTTCGTTTTCGCTATGAACAAAAGTGCGCACAGGGCCAAAGAGCTGGGGCCTGAAAAGCAAATCTTACTCAGAGTCTATTGCAGGGGGAGCAGAGATGATCTGCTGCAACACGATCTGGTAATGGCGGAAGGGAGTCCGCGAGTTTCACTGCTCTCTCCTCCAAGCCATTGCCTTTCACGGCAGTGTCCAGCAGACTTGCTTGTCGGTCTTCTCTACCTTTCTTGTTTTTGGAAAAAGTAATGGCTTCAAGAACTGGATGGTATCCAGGAGGGGGAAGATCTCCTCAGCAGAACTGGACTGCCATCTCAGCCTGGGTTTTTGTCTGATCTCAGTCCAACTGGCTTAGGAAAACCTTGGCTTTTTAGTCTTCCATTCCCTTTCCAAGCACTGGGTGTAGTCCCCCTGTCCTCCTCTGTCAGACCTGCTCAGATGAGGAGTCTCGTTGACCCCTTCCAGCCAAACATGGAGTGCCGAACTACCTCCTGTTCCACTTCAGCTAGCTTCCGGAACCAGACCGCCTCTCAGACCTCCCATTACTATTTGACCCTGCCTGCTCTGACCACAGTGCCCCTCTGGTCCTCTTATATTACTTCAGTCCACTATATATCACAGACCTGCCTTTTCAGACTGACTCCCTCAGGCCCTGTCATCCTGACTCTACCCCTGACCTGCTTCTTGTTATAGTTCCTCCTTCTTTGCCTGCTGTTGCTACTAGTCCAGCATCTTGGAAACACTATTTGGAAGTCTCCCATTCTTCAGTATCTGGCCTCTGGAGCCTCCCATTCATCTTTCAGTTAGATCACTAGGTCGCATCTCTGCTTCCCGTCCCATCCAGTATGACTGAGCATCAGTTACTCTCCCATCTCTACCATGAAGTGCCAGGAATGACCTGTAGCAAGCCTTGTTAGTCAGTGTATCTTTGCCTGGAAGATACATGCTGTACCATATGGTGTTTCTAAGTCTTCCTGAGCCAGTGCTGTAGGTCTTGTTCAGCTGCCACTAAGGCAACCAGAACAGATTATTGTTGTCCACTTGGTGGATCTAAATTGTGACAATGCCATCTTCTTTACGTGAGCCACCCTCTTGCTGATGCTTGGCAAAACCAAGGAAAAGACTTCCCCACTTCCCGGCGGGACAGAAGCCACACGAGGTTACCATACCAGGTTTTGGATCAGGGACTGGTCACTGCATCACAAGCTGCCACTTATTGTAGCATTTCCCTTGGTGAATTCTTTTTACTTTCTTCAGATGGTGAATTATAACAAACCGTCTATTTAAAAGCATGGGTCAACCCGCACCGAGTAGCTTACTACTGTTGGATTCGTGCTCCCCAAGTGGCTGTTTATATACGTTCATCAGGATGGTGAATGAGATTTCATTATTTCCCTTCTACTGGTGGGGTACAGTCCCCCCAAAGTGGGTTCCCTTTTACCGGTATCACGCAGCTTTTATCATTATTTGTAATGCTGCTTTGAGTTTCTACAGCTTCTTCCACCAACAGTATCAGAGGGGTAGCTGTGTTAGTCTGGATCTGTAGAAGCAACAAAGAGTCCTGTGGCACCTAATAGACTAACAGACGTATTGGAGCATAAGCTTTCGTGGGTGAATTATGCTCCAGTATGTCTGTTAGTCTATAAGGTGCCACAGGACTCTTTGTTGCTTCCATCAACGGGTTTTGCAAACGTTCGCTTCACAAGCGTTATCCCCATCTTACACTTGGACATGGATTAAAATGGACCCTTGGACTTGAAATCTAGTCAGTTTCAAAAACTGAGTTTCACAAAGAGTCCTGTAGCACCTTATAGACTAGCAGATATATTGGAGCGTAAGCTTTCGTGGGCGACATGCGTCTGGCGAAGTGGGTCTTCGCTCACGAAAGCTTATGCTCCAATATATCTGTTAGTCTATAAGGTGCTACAGGACTCTTTGTCGCTCTTGCAGATCCAGACTGACACGGCTACCCCTCTGATACCTGAGTTTGATACTTCACCTGCCCAAGTCCCCATACCACTTTTTGTGTGTGAATTTGCAGCCATATTTTCTTTTTTAATTTCTCTTCTGTTGCTACGCGCAAGATCTTCACGGGGGCAAGGACTAACGCTGACTCTGCACGGAGAGAAGTGAAATTGTTTATGCATGGAGTGCTGTGAAACAAAGTAAACAGGCTTAGAAACAGAGAAATCCCCCCCCCCAACTCCGCCCCAGAAAAAAACAACAGTCTTGGTCTTTTCAGTTATAGTAACTATGGGCTTACTTGGAATAGTAGCTAAAAGCATTTCAGACAGACGTGCTGTTATCGAGTCATTGGTGTTCCTTGAAGTGACTTAGACAAGGGCATGCAATGAGTCTGTGATGGAGCTGAGAGGAGAATCCTGGTCCTCTGATGTCCAGCCCTGTCCTTTAATCTCAAGACTGTCCTTCTTCCAGTAGTAATAACCCAACTAATGCCAGACATCAAAGAGAACCATGGAATATACTGACATATTTGTACTACCTGTCTTTTAAATAATACTGACATGGACATATGGTATAGTAGCACACACTGCTTCGTAGGCTGAACGTTTTTATCGGTGACTGGGTACAAAGTCACTGCAAAATGCCTCCTAACAGGAGACCAGTTTGTGTGTGTCCATTTTTCCTGAAGCAGCAGCCTGTGTTAGTTTTTCCATAGCCACCAGGAACCATGCTCGTTAAAGCAATTCCAAGGTGGGAGGAGGTGAAGGGATCCAGTTCCTTACAATAACATTCCATGCGGCTAACATTAGGTACAAGATTAGAGTGAATGGAAAACATTGACCTATTCAGCAAGGCAGCTGCCCACTTAAACACATACCTGGGAAAGGCACCCATTCCCGGTGCTGAAAACTGCCACATATTGGCATTACGCTGCAGTCTTCCTAATAATGGAACAACCTAGCACATGTATGTTAAAAATTCACACGTCTGGCCTCATCTGCTTCTTTAAAATGTATATAGGATGCCTGAAAAGTGGTGGGGGTTTTGTTCCCACCTCCCCACCAGTATTGGTTTTATTTAAAACTTTAAAAGTGTCTGGCAAGTCGACTCTACTCGTCCCTGCTTTTCTTGGAGACTCAGTGGGGGTCTCAGCCGATGTATGTTGTTCTCTATCCCCCCTTAGCTGAAGGAGCGAGGAGTTGAATCTTCAGCAAGTGCTGCTTCTCTCCAGAATATTGATGGATCATTGAAGCCTCAGAGGTGTTAACAAAAAGCAATGAAAAGCTGAGTTCTGAACAGTCCAACTAAGCATCTGTTCCCTTCTCAGTTATTGCACTTTCACTCTCTGGACTTTGTCAGGGTCGTCATGTCACTAGTTCTCCAGACATCATAAAGTCTTCCAGGTTAGCTGGGACTGAATTTCTAATGTAAAAAACCCATAATGATGGTTATGGCTGACATTTCAATGGTGAGTCTGCCTTTGAGCCACTGAAGGCGCTGTTTCATTCAGAGGAATGAGGAGATTTATTTGGGTTCAAAGCTCTTGGTCTTCTGCTTAATGGGGCGATATTTTCCTTTCTGCTCTCTATGGAACTCAGTCATATAAAATGGTGCTCCTTGGGCAGACTTTCTTTTTGTCCCCCGGCTTAATCTCTTGAGGACTATCCATAAAGTTCAAACATCCCACTTAGGAATACTCTTTAAAGAGTGAAATCCTTTTTAAAGTCAGGGCATACATATCAATGGCATTATCACGTGTCTAGGATGGTTAATATCACTCAGTCTGTGACCTTGTGCTTTATATAACACCATGCAAAGCATGTTGCTATTACCTCTTACAAGGTTGTGTGTTATGGAATATTGGTTGCAGACCTGACTTTCTAAAGGGTCTAAGCCTAAGGTCACACACAGAAATGTATATATAATTGCATGCCTACTTTGTGTACACACTTGTGCATGCTAGCTGGATGTTGTATGTGGAATTGCCTATTTAGGTATTTAAATGACTACTTAAATGCAAAAATATCGAATTTGCACATGAAGTTGCAGGGACTGCATGTTGTAATTACAGTAGGCGTAAACACATGTTTTTCCAGGTGCCATGGGGTTTGATTGTTTTGGAAATCAGACCCTGAATAAATTTGTTTCATTATGGATAGGATGATGAATGCCTAGAAACCACACTGATTGGTCTCTAGGTATATTAGTTTAACCAGCCAAAAGTAGATTTGTTACAGGAATCCGTTTTATGTGTACAGAATGAGATTCAGTAGTTTTAATTTTCTGTCAGCCGATGATCAGAAGGATGTGTGCCTACTTATACAACATCTTTTCGTTCTATCTAGGCTGAGAACATTAGAAATCATTTTCATGTGTGCTGCATATAAAATCTTGAGATGCTTTGCTCTTGGCTGAAAATATTGGGGCTTTTTTAAAACTGTAAAATTCTGGTTTATTTCTTCACTTGTGTGGGATTGGCTCCAAATAAATGAGTTTTATAAGGTCAACCACAATAACATTTATATTGAGAAAATGTATTCATATAATTATGATACATATGTTGGCAACAAGTAGGAGGAAATGGAAAAAGATTGCTCATCATGGATGCATTGTTGGGAGACCAATAAATGCATCTTAAATGGTGATGATATAAACCCAGCAGTGTTTATATCCAAGACACATCTGCGAAAAGATGATGACAGATTGCAAGACATCATTATTAGACTAAACCAGGATCCTCATTTAAAATGTGGTATTAAAGAGATTCCTATCCAGAATTTTTAAAATCACAGCTTTCCTTAATATTGCCCTGATCTTGCAAGATGCTGAGTGCCTCCTATGAGGTGTTGCAGGCTCTCAACTTTCGTTGAATCCAGTGGGAACCAAGGTCACATTTCAGGATTTCTTTCTTTGTTTCTTTCTTCTGAATCTCAAAATCTGACTGTTTCCTGGAGGCTTGTCCACACTTAAAGCGCTGTAGCAGCACCACTGTAGCACTTAGTGAAGACACTACCTATGCTGATGAGAGAGCTTCTCCCATCCAGGTAGGTACTCCACCTTTCCAAGAGGCAGTAGCTACGTTGACAGGAGAAGTCCTGCCATCAACATAACGCTGTCTACATTGGGAGGGTAGGTTGGTATAACTATGTCACTCATAAATTGGTAGTGTTGACCAAGCTCATCTTTTGGTCTCCTGTTACTTGCAGCCTTGAGAACATTGGTCAAAATGTTGGGCCGGATCCTGGCCCTCAGCTCCACTCCCCTTGGGCTGCTCGTGCACTGCAAAGGGAGTAAAGCGAGACCCAAGTCCCAGTTGAGGTTTTCCCCAGGATGGTGGGCTCACCAGCAGATGTACAGCCAACATCACTGGTTCCAGCCCCAATATCTTCACCTGCAGCATCTAACGGAGGGCGGGGGATAGAACTGGGGCAAGGAGAAGATGTCATTAGTTTGTTGCCCGTGGCGATCTCTGGATGGGTTCTAATGGGCAGAACTAGGAGCAGCCTAGATTTTGTTAGAACCAGCCCCAATTTGGGGGAGCTATAAGGGGATCCCTTGTGGCCTCCCCTTCAGTGGAAGCTGGATGCAGCTGACTCACTGAGGGTTGATGGCCCTGATTCTGCAAGATACTTAATCGCGTGCCTGTGTTTATAAAGTCAGCGAGACTATTCCCATACACAAAGTTAGGCACGGGCTTAACCACCTGGCTGGATTAGGGCCTAAGAGTCAACTGCTTCATCTAAATCCATGCAAGTTTAACGATTCTGAATGAATAGTTTGTTATCTACCGTGGGCACCAATTTAAAATAAATCGACACTGAGCTTCTCAAAGCTAGCCACCACATTTATTTGCTCTTCTAAATATAGGAGGAAACTGTGGTATCTCAGACAACCCTGGTGTGGTTGCTCTTGGCAAATTCTGTTGGTGTAAGGGTGACCACTGTAGGTTAGAAAGGTGGTTTTCCCACCTTATTTACTTATTTGTAATTTTATTTTAATTAGCTCGTCGATTGAAAATGCTTTCCGTCCCTGACACGTTCGTGCAAATATTTTCTCTTCGCGCTGAGGCGTGCTTTTAAAGCACTTTGGTGGGTGAAAAGCTTGCCTGTAAAAAGTTTTATGCAAGGAACTAAGTCTCTAATGTGTATTACATGGCAGGCTACAGATGTAATTTAATAACAACAAAGAGTTGGGGGCACTATTTTGGGGCAGCCCATTAGGGTGCTGAAGTCCTACAGGATTTAATGGAAATTCCAAAATATCTCTGCATGGCTGATTGGCTTTTATTATCCCCCCAAAACCAAGCATATAGTTAGACAGAATTGAACAGCAACAATTGTATTTCATTTGAATGTGCTCTTTATGGGACTGTGTGACTCTGAATGCTCTGATGTGTTTCAGTGGGACGTGAGGTGATTGGCTCTAGGATATCTTCCATTGTTACATGTTTCAGGTGAGATTTTCAGAAGTGCCAAAGGGAGTTAGGCATCTAGGGAGAGATTTTCAAAAGTCAAAAAAGAGAAGCTAGGTGCCCAACTCCCATTGACTTTCAGAATGTTGGAATCCTACCCTCTCACTTTCCCAAATCCCATTAAAAGTCAATGGGAGTTGTGTGCCTAACTCCCTGAAGCGCTTTTGAAACTCTCGCCTTCGTTGTTTTGTGTTTTGTAGAGAGCTTTAACAAGGCAGAGCAAAATACAAACCTGTAAAAATCTGACCTTGTGGCGAGTGTGAGGGCAAATATTAACCAATCCCGCTTCAGATCCCTATCCTGCTTTCTGAGAGCCCACTCCCAGAGGGTGAGACGCTACAAATGCTGGCTTTATAATAATTATCTGATTTCACCAGCAGTCCTCCTTCATGGCACTGGTTCTGCAACTTGCCGAGTGCTCTCATCTCCCAAAGACTTCAGTCCTCAACGGCTCATGAGATCAGACCTTAGCCTTCATGAGACATTGCAGACAACAAATGAAGGGAGAGATGAAGATGATCTTTATTATTATTATTGTTAGTATCTATGTGTTCAGGTAGCACCTAAGAGCCCCAGTCATGGGCCAGGACCCCATTGTGCTGGGACGTATACAAAAACAGAAGCAAGACAGTCTCTGCCCCAAAGAGCTAAGGGTACGTCTATACTACCCGCCTGATTCGGCGGGTAGCAATCGATCTTCTGGGATCGATTTATCGCGTCTCGTCTAGACGCGATAAATCGGTCCCGGAAGTGCTCCCCGTCGGAACTCCAGCTCCACGCGAGGAGTAAGCAGAGTCAACGGGGGAGCCTGCCTGCTGCGTCTGGACCCGCGGTAAGTGCTTTTAAGTTCGAACTAAGATACTTCGACTTCAGCTACGTTATTCACGTAGCTGAAGTTGCGTATCTTAGTTCGACACCCCCCCCCCCTTGTGTGGACCAGCCCTAACAGTCTAAAGCTACATCCACACTACCTGCCCGATTCGGTGGGTAGTGATCGATGTTCTGGGATCGATTTATCACCTCTCGTCTAGACACGATAAATCGATCCCAGAGCCGCTCCCCGTCGACTCCGGAACTCCAGCTCCACACGAGGAGTAAGCGGAGTCGACGCGGGAGCCTGCCTGCTGCGGTGTAGACCAGCGGTAAGTACTTTTGAAATCGATCTAAGATATTCGACTTCAGCTACGTTATTCATGTAGCTGAAGTTGCATATCTTAGATCGATCCCCCCCCTTAGTGTGGACCAGCCCTAAGACGAGATACAACAGGTGGATACAGAGAGACGGGAGCACAAGGAACCAATGAGATAGTTCTGGTCGCATGACAGGTAGTGGTTTCAGTACACCAGCTGCCTACTGCTTCACCATGTTATCGGGGCCAAACGCTTCTTTTAATTTTTCTTTATTTGAATATGGAAAGCAGAAAATCCTATTGCCTTCCATCAATAATACTGTTGGCTTTTAAATAATGGGAAGCACTCAGGTTTTCAGGTAGTAAGTGTCATATAAAGACCAGGATGAAAATAGAGTGTAGAGAGAGAAATGTTTCAAAATGTTCCAAAAAGATGCTTGCAACAATATTTCATAGAAAACATTTGCTGGTTTTTGGCCTGCTTCTCAAGTGAGTGATGGTTTTTTGAAAATTCAAAATTTCAACCAAAAAAGTCATTCAAATTTTTGAATTGCTTTCACTAAAACTTTCCTTTATTTCTTTTCACCCAGCTGTACGTTCGTAATTATCCCCATGGAGCTAAATCAAGGAAATATAGACTGAAGGCTACTAAATTTAGCCCTTGTGTGTCCCTATTTTCTGTTTTATTTCAGGGATCTCTCACAATAATAACAACAATAAATAAATATACCTAGCTGTTGTGTAGCATTTTTCATCAGCGGGTCCCAAAGTGAGAGAAGTCTGTGCTATGAACTAAAATACCTACACCTACTGACAGATGGATGACCATCATGTGTGTGTGTGAGTGAGAGTGACAGAAAATTCTCATTACTGGGTAGAGTTTTTCTGAAAACTCCACGAATTCTGGGAAAGTTGTTTAGATCTTTGATAAAGCTTTACAAAAGTTAGAGTGTCTGATAGTCTATTTACTGCATAGTGACAGTAGGTTTTTAGATAATAATTGAAAGCCAAGGGTGTTTGATATCCATTACAAATCAGAAGTAGCTGGTCAGAGAGATAAAGATATATGTTGGGGACGCTTTGCTCTTTTGCTTACTGAATGTTTTATGTACAGTCCTGTTAGCTTTATTTGCCTTTGATATAAGTACAGCTGGAAAGGTAGCTTAGACTGTATTTAATAACTAGTCCTTCAACACAGAGAGGTGTAGAAAGTAATTTGTCCCACTGCCAAACACCAGAAAGAATGGGCATTTTGTTCTTTGCTTCACGGTGATTTTACCTGGGTGTATTCTGGAAAGAGGGAGAGACTTATGCTGCTGTTACTCTGCACACTATGTTGATTTATTGAAATTGGACCCTGAAAATGTAACTTGCTAGGTACATTATGACATGGAATTTCTAGGAGAAATATACAATTGGTCTGGTTATTATTTTCCCGTCTCTCATTTGGGCACATTTCCAGCTTTTGCGTTAAGGAACGGGACTTAAAATTAGTCCTGATTTTGAACACCATGCAGCTTTGCACTCTGATGCTCAGTCTTTTATTAGGAAGCATCGGAGCTTGCATCTCCATGTCATCCATACAGCTTTGCATTGTGTCCTGCTCTCTGATATGCCTCAGTGAGAACCTGCTTTGCAGGACTAGACAGAGAGAGCCTGCTCACCTGTTTGGAAATTGTTTTGGCTTTCAAATTTTTTTTTTATTAGAGTAATGCATTGAAAAAACAAAAAAGGCTGCAGGAAGCAACAGCATGATGCATGCTAGGTTCCCTTCCTCATGGCATGAGATTGTTGCTTTAAGTTGGTTACTGTCCCTGCCCCTGCACCAGTATGCATCAGAATAACGGTTGCAGTTGTATGTTCTAAAGCACTTCCTATTTGTAGAGTGTCTTTCATTCAGAGCTCTCAAAGCGCTTACAGACATTCACTCAACAGTGTCCCAATTCAGCAAATCATTTACGCATGTCTAAATGCCTTGCTGAATCAGGCCTAAATCTCCCATCACTGCTGTGAAACAGGTAAATACTGCTCCCATTTTACAGACTGAGAAACTGAGATATGGAAGGGTTGCTCGATTTGCCCCAGGTCACATAGCAAGTCAGTGGAGCAAGAAATAGAAACCAGAAGTTCTGACTCCTAGATCTTTCTCTAATTATGAGATACACTTCATCTCATTGAGCCCAATCCTTTAGTTCTGATTTGGTCAAAACTCCCACTGACGTTAATAGGAATTTTAGCTGAATAATGTCTTTAGGGTTTGGCTCCATGTGGCTAACAAGTCAGTAGAATTGGGACAGTTTGTAGACACCATACCACACCAGAGTAAGGAGCATGGTAAAAGTGTAGGACGATGAAATAGAATTCGAGGAGGTCATGGCACCCATTACCCAAGCTAAACTGGATCTGAAAGGGGCGGGGTGGAAGGAAGCGCGAGCGAGCATGTGTATACTGATTCAAATCAATTTTCAATTAATTGGTGAAAGAACAAAGACCTGCATAAAACTGAGGTTGGATTAACAACTGCAGAGGTTGGGTTAGGAGAAAAAAGCCGGGCTCTCAGTTGATATGCATCTGAAAACTCCATTGAAGTCAAGAATTATACTGGTTTAGACCAGCTGAGGATCTGGCCCATGAGCTCCATGGCAGATGCAGATGTGAGAATACAACTAATAAAAAAAATGGTGAATCTGGAATATGTTGATGATTGCTGGAACAATGGAAGGATTTGAGATTATTGCATGAACCAGAGATAAGTATAAATCTTTTCTCTCATTCGGAAAGTTCTTATGTCTTGTTTCGGATAGCTTGGTATGTTGGCATGGCAGAAACGGCTTCATATGAACATCTCGGTTGTAAGATGAATGACAAAATAGAAGAAAGCCACATCATATGAAGTTATCTCTTATCTAAATGAAAACATGTGCAAGTGAGAAGTAGGTGAGGAGGGGTAGCGAGGTGAGATGGCTTGTTTGTTGCAGGAAATCAGGCATGTGGTAGCTAGACCAATTTAAACTAGAGAAGTAGAAGAATCCTATTTCTGCATTCTGGGAATCATCTAGTGTAGTACAAGAGAATGAATTGTCTTTTTTTTTTTAGACTGTTATATTGCTTTAAGAGTGAAGGGTTTCACTGAATGTGTGGATTACAGAGCTAAGTGCAATATATGTTGGAGATTTTCAGTTGTAAGGGGTTGAATTACATTCTCACCTCTTGGTCTTTCTGTTAGGATCATCACTTATAGAGATATATGTGTAAAATGGAGGAATAGACGCAGGGTGGAGGATTACTCACTCACTTGTGGTAGCCAGATGTGAGTTGGTACTGACAATGTGTTGGAAGAAAACTGAGCCTCTCTAATATCTCAATATGGCCTGATAAAGTGTGTAGTGTATTAGTTATGGAAAAATTGATGCAGATGAAAAAAACACAGGGAGGGAATTGTTTGGGGGCCAGGTGGTGGAGCCATTTCTAAAATGTGCGAAAAGGATGGATTCCCTAATAGCTAATCTGGTTGATTTAGTTTGTCCTCCTTCGTATATTAAGTAATTATTATTATTACTGATAAGATATAAAAATTGAGATTTTCTTTCCCCAGTTAAATTTGCTGGCATGTATATTTTTGTTCTAATTTTCTATTTTCATTATTTTGAAAGAGAGAATACAGAATAATAATTATTTTCAAATAGGTGATTTATTTCATTATTAGATGTGTACAGCTGAAGTCTCTTATACAATAGTTACTAATTTATTTACTGACCGATTTAACACTGTGAACCAGGTTCTGATCTCAGTTATGGCGCTGCAAACCCATTGCAGTCATATTGAGAGGGGCTACTCCAGATTTAAACTCATGTAACTGGGTTCAGAATCTGCCCCATAGATAGATTGTCAACAAATGAAATTGGGATTTGAACCCGGTAATGCATAGAAACATTCTGAGCTTTCATTATACTTCACTATAATGGTGAGTGGATTGCACAGTATTATGGGAATTTGTACTGGACAGTTAAAACACTTTTGAGAAAAAGTTGCTGACCTCTAGACATTTAGGCCCTAATCCAGCAAAACACTTAAACACATGCTTAATTTTAAACATGAGTCATCCTGTTGAAATCAGTAGGATTTAGTCACCTGCTTAAATGGTTTCTTGGATCAGGACCTAAAATATTTGCTTCATCCTGGTTAAATGGCACGGCAGCATTTGTATGACTAAGATGACCTGTAAATTCAATAATAGCCTACTTTAATCACTTTACCCAGAATGAAAGCTCGTGACAAAAAGGGGATAAAGATTCCCAGTTATCAGTTCACCCAAGAATCACCCCAGTCCTGTATGTTTTCCTTTCTACACTTCCCGAATTGCTTTCGTAGGGCTTGGTCAGTGACAAAATTCCAGTTGACGTCAGCAGCGAAAGATCCAGACGTAAGTAACGACAGCCAGCTGGATTGACACAGCATGGTGGCTCAGATACAACAGTCCGATCTCTTAGGGTTTGGTAAGGTCATGAGAACATAAGCCCCGATCCTGCAACATGCCGAGTGTCTTCATCTCCACTATGGCCGTCTGATGCTGTGGAACCATCTGTATAAACCACTTAAGCCAGGAGGCCTCTGTACAGTAACAGAAGGATTATTGGCTCTTGTTTGGGAAGTGGCTGGGCAAAAGGGGCTTAATCTGTGGCTGATTAGCATCTTGGAGACAGCCCAGGCAGCCAAAAATGACACACAATTTTGCTCCAGGCCGTAGTTTAACATTTTAGCATCCTTTTGGCTGGTATGTTATACGCACAATAGAGAATGTGCTGGACGTTGTTGTTCTGCCCATGATTGCTTTAAAATTTGGCACAGGAAATGAGCTAGGAGTACAGAATGAGTGGAAGTACTTCATTAAAAAAAGAAGTTTGTGTAGCGTTTTATGTACAATCCTTAAGAAGGAATAGATGGTTATTTCCTTTAGGGCACATGCACTCAGCCACAAAGGAAGTGTTATTTACTCTTTATAACACAAGAACTAGGGGGTCACCAGCTGAAATTAATAGGCAGCAGGTTTAAAACAAAAGGAAGTATTTCTTCACACAACACACAGTCAACCTGTGGAACTCCTCGCCAGAGGATGTTGTGAAGCCCAAGACTATAACAGGGTTCAAAAAAGAACTAGATAAATTTATAGAGAATAGATGGCTATTAGCTAGGATGGGCAGGGATGGTGTTCCTAGCCACTCTTTGCCAGAAGCTGAGAATGGGCGACAGGGGATGGATCACTTGATGATTACCTGTGCTGTTCATGTCCTCTGGGGTACTTCGCATTGGCCACCGAACACGCCACCTAATGCTGCTGTTTGAGTGAGTTTACCTTTCCATTTTCCTCTGCGTTCTAAACAGGGATTTGCCAACTTCTGGAATTGCAGCTTTCAGTGCAAGTTTCACGTTATAAATTGCCGGCAAAAAAGAGGAGGGGTGGGGGAGTGCATTTTAAACCTAAATTGGAATCTCCATTTCTCTCCTTACCGCTCTGTTTGTTACGCCAACCCTCTCAATTAAGATAAGTTGCGTGCGTAGCGAGGTCTGTAAGAGGGCACTGTTCTGTGTGGAGGGAGCACAGCCCTCTCCCCTGAAGGGGTTAAGCCGTGAGCAGGGATTTCTAGAACAGTTCAGTTGTTTTACATTAGTACAGGACGGCCCTGGCTGCCTTCTGTGCTCTGGGACCCAGGGGCCGAGTCCCCAGTGTTAACTCTGCGTAACCAACGCCGTACAACTGGCACCAGCCTCGACCACAAGTGGCCATTAAAATAAACATCCCAAGGCTTAACTGACAGGCAGACTCAAGGAGAAACAGGCCTGCATGACGGGGAATATTAAATACTCTGCAAGAACCTAACTTCATAAGACAAACAATCCCACCCCCTCCTTACTGTATCACCCCAGCCCGTTGGCCTCAATGAGTGCACTGTTTTGGGTAGGCGTGTGCCTCTCTCTGGGGGTTAGGGTCTGGTGCCAGTGGTGGGGGAATATGCTAGAAATTCAGCCCTTAAACCGGCTCAGTGTAAACATGGCATGAGCCATGCAACACAGGAACCACTGGGCAGTTTGGCTACTGTCTTCAGCAGCAGAACGGAGAGGAAAGCACTCAACCCAGGCTTCTATGAGAGCTGTTCACAGAAATGGAGAGAGATTGTAATTAAAAGGCAAAGAACTAAAGGGGGGGGCGGGAGTGCCTTGAAAATCCTGTTTGCCAAAGTTGTCATGATCCCCAGACTGAGTTAGTTCCTTATCTGTGTTGTGCGTGTTCCTTATCCCGAAAACAGCCCCACTTTTGGCAGTGTGGGCATTCTTCAATGAGTCAGTCTCTGAGCTCATGTTATTCGTCCGCAGCAATGGAGGGTAACGGGCTTTATTAAAAAAAGAAAAGCTTGGCATATCACTACATTCTTCTTTATAACGAGGAGTTATAAGTGCTCCAATTTGAGACAAGTGTGAGGGCATTATTGGGATAACGGAGCGAAACGTTTATTGCGCGGAATTTAGTTGTCTACCAGACCTGTTTTGTTTTTTTAAAGAGAAGCACGAAAACAAGCCATATATACAATATAACGAGCCAGGCAGTTACATGAGGCAACAAGCCTTGATAACAACATCAGGGCAAAATAATACAAATAGGTAGGTGCCCACTGCGTTAAACTTTTCAGCAAAGCACTATAACAGGTACTTAAGTCCCTCCCTGTTTAGCAAAGCACTCGAGCACTTGCTTAACTTTAAGCATGGGCTTAAGTCCCATTAACTTTATGTGCTTAAAATTAAGTAGTGGGAGTTTATAATGTGCTTAAGTGCTTAGCTGAATACGGATGGATTGTTGAACTGTAGGCTTAGCTTCAATGGTTTTTCTCATATAGCCCAGGGAAGGCCCAGAACAGGGCCAAGACACTTATTGCAAATGTACAGTTTGATTTCCTAAGATGTTGATCCCCCGCAGTTCCCATTGACTTCCAGTTGGGATTCGTGAGATCTGCAAATCAGGCCTCTTACCTTTGAAATTATGGGGTTTTATTTAATGGTCTCCTGTTCTATCACAGCCACATGTACCACGTGTCTGCAAGGCACTGAACTTTAGCGAAGCCCCCACCATCTTCTTGTTCAAGTTAAAGTTATTTTCTCTGTTAAAGCTCCGCTTTACAATTCTTTTAACCATTCCGAATGCATGAGGGGGATGATAGTAGAGCGGGTTGGAAAATAGGGGATGGGGACCCGAGGCAGGTTACTCAGAAAAAAATCAACTTTTCTGCAGAAAAATGGGTTTGGGATTTTTGATGAAAAGTCAACACTTTCCTTTCAAAGTGGTAGCCGTGTTAGTCTGTATCATGTCCCACAAGGACTCCTCGTTGTTTTTGCTAACACTTTCCTTGAAAGGTTTCTTTTAGCTGACAACCCAATTTTCCATTTTCCATTTTCCAGTAACCAGAGTGTATAGACCTCCCTTCTCAACGTATTTGTTTTGCTATTAACAAAGATGTCCAGACTCGTTTCTTGGCATTAACGACAAGATTTAACTCATCTATCAATTCCACCACACGTACAGTTTGTAAATGGGTATATCTTTGCAGAAACTTGCTGTTTTTAACCCTCTCATTTTTTTTATTTAGATTTTGTTTTGAATGGCCTCAATATAAGAAAGTTTAAGTAGTTCTAAAAGGTGCAATTCGCTAGAAGTGGAGAGAGAAACCAAATACCCTGGAAGAGTTTTTGTATCAGCCCTCAAAATTTCAAGTGAATGAATTTTGTCTGTCCTGACCTTTTTCTCTCTGCATCCTTTGCCGGCAGGAAGAAATTTTAAACTACACTATTGCAGAAATGCCTGTTAGCTTGGCTTTATGGCTTCATGGCTGCAGATGTGGACCAGTTACCTATTTTTCTTGTTTTATGGCTAACGTAAAGAAGGATTTAAAATGGTAAAAGTGAAGTTTTCTCAGTTCCAGGTTGTTACGCTTTGGCAGGTTTTTTTTCTAGGCGGCAGAAGGTTATTTTTATTCATGGCCTTGCTCCACAAAGGCCAAAATGAGTGAAAGATATAAATATAGAGAAAATTAGCCTGAGCACCTCGATCCCTTTTACACACTGAGGCTTCTGTGCACCACTGTGGGAGTGTAACCTTACAGTGAATGTCAATATGAGCCGACTTGAACGTTTAATTGTTGTCCACATTTACACTGCCAGAGTTCAGCAAAGTTGTCTTGGGTCTTCTGTACACACAAAAGCTATACCACTTTAATTATATATAGGTCAGTGGTTCTCAAACTTATTTGATCGGGGCCCCCTTTGTGTTTACATCCTCTTCCCCACCCTCACCACCACAAGTACATATACCACCACCCAGTTCTGACGGCAGAGTGGAGAGCAGTGGCTGCTAGCCAGGCGCCCAGCTCTGAAGGCAGCGCAACGCCAGCAGTGGCACAGAAGTAAGGGTGGCAATGTGAAAGGTGAAATTCATCAATATCGCTTTTCACAGCAGACTTAGCTCCCCATTGCCACCCTTACATCTGCGCTGCTGCTGCTGCCACCCTGGGGCTGGCAGTCGGAGCCCCGCCACCTCCAGGTGAGGGATTGGAGAGGCGGAGAGCCCGAGAATCAGTCTAGCACAGTGGGGTCCTGGTCTACGACTAGAGCTGCCAGGCACTATGGTAATGCAAATAATAATTGGTGTAATAATAATCGGTGTATTGCTCAGACTTTTTTTTTTCTGAGGGAGGGGGGATAAAAAAAGTCTTGATTATTTTTCAGTGTGTTTGATTGAAAAGTCCAAGGCCAATGCATAGAGTAGGGAAGTGTTATCGGAGCGACTCTCTGTCCCTCATAGTTCTGTAACAATCACCTTAATGCTGCAAAAGCCATCCTTACTCCTCTTCTGAACAGAGAATGACACTGGCTGCCGCGCAGCGCTGCATCGTGCGGTCCTGATGCACATTTCAATGTGTTCTAGACAGCTTGTTTGAGCTCTTTCTTAGTTCACTGTGATTGCTGATACTTCATTTTAGGGAAAATGCAAGAGGGTATTAAAATAGTTCAGAAAACAATTTTAAGTGTATTTAAAAATCTGCTTCGCTCTCACAAAGCCTTCATCCAAAGAGCGGCACCGCTAGCATACTGATGTCTTTTGCTTTTCTTTTGTGAAGAGATGCACTGCTACAGACTTTATGACTGAGATTCAGCAAAGCACTTAAGCATGTGCTTAAACTCATTCCCGCTCAGTGAAGTTTAAGTATTTTGCAGAACCAAAGCCTGTCCCTTACTCCAAAGAGCCGTCCATACACATGAGGGTCATTGACTTCAATGGAACGATGGGGATTACTCACTTGAGTAAACATTTGCATGCTCAGTTTCTTGAATGTTGGTTATAGAATTTTTGGTGGTGACAAATTAGATTCAGATCTGGACAGAAAACCCAGAGCCAACCCCCCGAGCTTCCAGAAACTCCATCCAAATTATGCAGCTGGTACCCATAACCATAATAGACTGAACTGAAATTCCAAAAGCTAAATCCTCCATACTTTCAGCAAACTTGGATTAAGACCCAAAATTCAGAGACCAGGCCCATCTCTGCCATGAGCAGAAAACTTGAATGCGGTTCTGAAAGCCCTTTATTTATCGGGATAAGAAGTGAGGGTTTTAAATAGTGCCATGTAAACCTTGGGTTTGTTTAGGTTTGGATGGGTATCCAAAGATTTAGATGCATCTGAATTATTCAAAATCTCCTGAATCTGTAAAATCAAGCTGGAGCTATCGTGAAAACACACCTTCTCACGGATTTTGTCAGGATAATGTTGATAATCCACTATTTTAAACATTATGGAACCAAAGCAAAGCTAAGTAACCATGTGATTTTTTTATATATATATATATATATATATATATATATATATATATATATATAGCTGCATAACATGTCCCTGGCTTCCACATATATGTATGTGATTGCAGAATCAGGGCCGTAGATTGTAAGTGCTCAGAGCCGGGGATATGGCTTCTGTTTGTTCTGAGAGGGTCTGAGCCCACTTTTTGGTACTAGTTGGTAAATAATAAAGATTTCTTGTACTTCCTACTTCCAGTCATTCCCCCAGATCCTTCCTTTCTCAAATCTCAAAGACCTGGCTTTCCACTCTTTCCTCTGTCTGGGAGTTTTACCCAAGTACGGCCTGAGTAAAAGATGAATAAGAACTTACAAATGTGGCTTATTGTTTTGGCATTTGAAGAACAAGGCTGTGCAGAGAGGTAGAGGACTGGGGAGTAGTGTTAGGCCAATGCAGAGCATTACTGTCTACACTAGAAAGGATTTGCCAGTATAGCTATACAGGGATAAGAGTTCTTTTGTCAGTAGAGTGCACGGCAGTTCCCTGAACAAAGTGAACAATGCCGACAACAGGACTCTTGCTAGTATAACTGAGTCTACTCTGGGGCTTTTGCTGACACAGCTATGTCGCTCCACACTCCTAACTGATGAAGTTTTGCTAGCGAAGCTATTACGTGTCTACCAGCCCTCAGTGGCTTGCCCACAATCTCACAAAATGTCTGTGAGCCACAGAAGAGAACCCAGATTTCCTTAGTCCCCATCCAAAGCCTTATCTGTAACCCATCCATTTTTGCGCCCCTGAAATGTGGTGCAGCATCATTTCAGATGCCATTCCTATCTGGTGGGGTCTGTTCTAAGTTAGAGACTTAACGGGTTTCCAGGAACACATGGCAGTTCTTCGTACAAACATCCAGGATGACGGGAGCTGATGCTCGTCAACTCATTTCACCCTTCCAAGCCTTGTAAAAACATCTAATCAGTGCAGTTGCCAGTCACTGTACACAAGGGCTGGATTTTAAACCAGGATCCCTGAGGTGAAATTCAGTCTGCTTTTTATCTGAAGCCCCTTGGGAGTTTGTGATTTTTATTGTGAAAGTTACAATTTACTCACATTGGTTTTCCTTACTGTTCTCCAAGACCTGCTCATGCAGTTTTCAGAACTAACCAGCACCAGAATGCTTTCTGCATGTTACCAGCATCTTCTTTCGGTCTTCGGAAATGCAGTTTACAGTGTTGACTGCTCAAACCAGGAGGTTTGTTTAAACAGCCTGGTTGAGGTCGATGTTCAGTTTGAACGTGTCGTTCATTTATTTGGAAAGTTAAACCAGACAGCCTACAACTTTTAGGTTCCCCTCCCCGCCTCTTTTAGTTTGATTTGGCTTAAAGCTAAGTGGTGTTCCAGTTTGGAGAATTCAAATGTTCAACAAGGTAGCGAGTTCCTAATGACACAATTTACCCTTTATGAACACATTTTATGAAAGAGCCCACTGTTCGTGGCGAGTTTTAACTCTTGTGTGTGTTTAACAAAAAAATAAAAAATAAAATCCAGGTCCCAAAACAGCCTAATCTAAACAAAGGCACGAGCAATGAGCTTTCCTTAGATAAACTGCCCTCTGATTGCAGCATAGTGTTCCTTGGCCTAGCACTGGGCATCGTATGTATGGGCATGCAAAAAAATAATAATTCCAAAGGAGATATGGTTCCAGTTTTAACACAGGACTTTTTTTTTTTTAAGTGAAGCAATATGGGGTTTTTTTGGGAGGAGGAGGTGATGGCTATAAATTTTTAGTGTGGTGAATGGTAGATTAAATGCCAGATTCCATTGCTGTTAACAGGCAGGTCTGGCAGGTCAAAATAATTCCTACCACCCCTTCCCCAAAGTGGTGGACTAAGGGCTTGTCTGCACCGTGAGTTAGTGCATGGCAAGCCAAGGTGTGAATCAAGTGAAAGCTCCATAGGGCGCTTTGACGCACTCTCATGTCAAAAAGCAATATGTCAAAGCGCAACAGAACTTTTAGTGTAATGTAGCAGGGTCCACACGGCAAGTTAGTGCGCAGTAAACTAGTGTGCTCTAACTCACCATGTGGACAAGCTCATACCCTTAAAAAAGGGATCCTTACTATGGAATAGGCTAGGCTCAGACCCTGAAACAAGCGTTGCAGTCATCTGAAAATTAGGGGCAAGTGATTTTGTGTTTATAAATAACTGACTGTAAAAAAAAAAAATAAATAACAGGTGATTTTGGGTGCCCAGCCTCAGACCTGAATTTCAGAAAGTGCTGAGCACCTACCCACTGAAAATTGGGTCCCTTCGAGATGCCTCAGGTTGAGCATCCACAATTGCTAGTCACTTTTGAAAATCTTGGCCCGGGGGCCTAAAGTCAGGTTCCTAAATCCCTATTGAGGCACCTAAATAAAGGACGGTTTTGAATGCCAGCAGTTCCAAGTGAAGTCAGTGGTTCTAAAAGGAAAGGTCTTTTCCATTTCCGCTTCTGCAATGTCTGTATAATGCTATGGAGATTCTTCAAGAGGTGCACATCTTTCATTGAACTTAATGCAGAAGCCATCAGGGAGCTATTGATAAAAGAGCTGACCTCTCACTTACCATCTTCTCTTCTTCCTGATCTGGAAGAAGATGGGTATGAACCAAGTCCAGTCCCAGTCTTTTCCAAAGTCTGAGTGTATGCCGATCTGGGGTTTTAGTTTGGGCCTCTCTCACTCTACAGCCAAATATCAGCTACTAAGGTGCATCTCCAGACTAGCTTTGATCACATGGAATCTGTACGGATGAGAATGAAGTGACTTCCACTGTGGGGCTCAGCTAAGAAATTTGCAAAGTTTAAACACAACAACAAATTAACTGCAATCTTAATGGATTAGTCTGGGCCAGTTTGGGTCCAGTTCTTATCTCACAGGCCTCTGTTGATGTGCATATGTTAAAATCATTTCTTGCATAACCTTACACGAATGCAGCACAGTGCTTGGCCGATTTTATTAGATGCTGCAGGACAGTCAGCATTGTGTCCTCTGCCTCTGCGTGTGTGTCTTTCAGAATTAGCCTCTGATCTGGGGGCAGTTCTGAGCACCCTTTGCTCTTGCTGAAGTCAAAGGGAGTCAATTGAACTCAGCATCTCACTGTATGTGGCCCTTAACTTTCCCTTCCCTCTCCCTTCCAACTGTTTACATTTGGAGTTTTCATAGTGTAAGGAACTTTACAACCTTTCCACTACTGGGAAAAAGAGAGAACTGGAAACCTTATGATGAGGGTATAAAGGTTAAAAATAAATCAGGAACTCCGTTTAACAAACTGAGAACAAAGTGAGGCAGGCTGCTGCCAAGTTTCCCCCACATGAGTCCCATTCCCCTCTCAGGGGCATGGGGCAGCTGAAGAATACGTTTCTTAGCACTGTATTACCTTTTACTACACTTGTTTTGGTTTGATCAGGCCTCTGGCCATATCAAAGTTGTACACAGAGACTTGCAACACGGTTTGCTTTGAAATCATTGGCACTGTGTACTGGCTGTTCTGTCCTGGGTTATGTGTTTTCTGCTAATTGAATGCAAGGTCGTTTTGTCATTTTTTCACATCTAGCAAACATTTTTTCCACGCCCTTCTCCCCTGCCCATCTCTTTCCTTGTAGGGGTGACTTTACTTGTCTATAGAAGTCTGATACCTTTTTTGGTCTTTATATTTAAATAGATTTTTAAATGACACCTCTAGCTGCAGCAGCCCTCCGATAGTAAAACCTCTGTATCTTTTGGGAACAGAATATTGTTACCGGAAAACCTTGTTTTGCTGCTGTGTAGCTTTTGAGAGGAAGCAGAAACATTTATTTTCAAAGCAGGAGATAGCCAATGCTGTGGCAGCGTTTGGTCGCGGTGCCTTGCTTTCTGTTATGCCAAAGGATCATTGCAAATGTCTTCCATTGCACACGGCAAACACGAACTCCGTCCTGGTTCAGAAGCCCTCTACTGATTTCATACGTCCTGATGCTGAGTGCTGCAGCCAAACCGAAGAACAGTCAGATTTGCAAAAAGTTGTTTGTACTTTAAAAAATAGAACCGGCTTCTGACTGGATTTTTTTTCTTTTTAATTTTATAAATGATTTGCCCCCAATTTAAGCTAGCAATTAAGTGCCATTGACTTCAAGTGCTTTGCTCAATTTTAACAGTTATCCATTAAGTATTGCTTTTTACCTGCAAAGCATTTTACAAATGGGTTAATCCTCACATCACCCCCTATGAGAGAGGTTCTGTAATATCGATCCCATTTGACAGATCCTCAGCTGGTGTAAACGAAAGCAAAGCGTTTAAGTGAGTTGCCCAAGTGCACAGCGGCAACGTATGTAAGAACTGGAATTAGGACTTCTGAATTGCTGGCTCTAGTAGTTGTGTGCTCAGAGCACACTGGCTCTGGATGGAATGCTGGCTAACTTACAGGGCATCACTTCTTTGTGCCCTGTATGGACAATTGAAACTACCTTGTGATCCTTTAGTGTTGCAGTCTGTTTTACTTGATCAGACCCTGAGGCTTTACAGTGATGTCTTGCTGTCCGTCCATCACCTATTATTATTTACCTATGGGAAGCATTGAGGGGGATGGTCCATTTGAAAGATGCTGAAATAAAATAGCTGCTTATATCAACTGTTTGTTGTTAGATAAGGGGGCGCCGGCTGGAAGCCAGCAAATCCATCTGCTCGCTCTTGTACCAAAGTGATCCCCCTGTCTTGTAGCAGAAAAGAATAAGCGAGCCCAAGTGCAACATATATTAAAGCGAAATATAAAATAGCAAAGGCCATATGAACGGACCAGAGGTATTTTCTAGCTGTCTAGTCTAACGTTTGGTATCATTTTTCTCTAGGATTACGGGGGCTTTCACCTCATAAATTTGTGCCTGCTTTAGGTCGTTAATCTTTCTTTACATGTTGCCTTGCAATTTTAGAGCTTTGCCACCATCTGGGATCACATTTTAAATGGAGTTTCCACTCAGTACGTTCCTTTTCATGAAATTATATATATAAAAATATAATAAATATATCATGGCTGGTTGGTTTTAAATGTTTCCAGTGCTTTTGCAAGGGCTTACTCTGTGTGGAAAAGCTTGTCTTCTTTAATAGAGAATCATAACAGCAACCAGTTAAAGGATCATATTTGCAATATGCTCATAATTGGCCATTTAAAATATTGGTGTATAATTCCACCTTGTATTTTGCTGAGGAATCTGAGCGTTGTTGTTAAGACATCACAGTCCGTTCAGCATGTTATTGTCACTGCTGCAGAGAGAGAAGGGGCAACATAGATAGAAAATCCCAATACAAGAGATGTTCTAGGGAAGCACCAACAGGTATTAACTTTATATTGGAAATGAACAATCAGTTCTGTCTGGTGGCACAACAGATGTGCCTGGATTTGAGACCAGGTTTGAGAGAGGAACCAGGCTGAAAGGCTGTGAGTTGTCATCAGCGCAGCCTATTTGGTGGTGTTGCATGAAACCCCTTGGAAGGGGAGATGAGTAGAGGATGAGGAAATGCAGGAGAAAGGGAAAAGAGTCTTAACTCATACAGGGCCCTCCATCGGCAAATTCATGGAGGCAATAGAAACAAGACAGAAAAGGTCAAGAGAAAGGGGGCCACAGAATGATATTACCTGCCAAAGGGTGAATCGGGACTGAGTACTTCGTCTTGGTGGGTTTCAGTTTGTGGATTTTGTTGGCCACTCAGCTGTCAACAAGGGATGGGTATTTGGGAACCCTGGAGTTGTGGGACGGTGTCCATGGATTGTGGAAATCCAGGGGGAAGGCTTTCCCCAGAAGCATGGAAGCAAAAGCTGCCTTCCTGCCACAGCCCCTCCCTAACCAGAAGCCAAGTTCAGTCAGGGCTGTATGCTAATATTGGCTGACTCTTCCATGGCTGGACAGTTGCTGCCAGAGATAGAGCACTGCATGAGTTAATGTTACCTTTAGGTGCATTCATTATCCCGTGGATGTCTGCACAGATGTCCTGGGGGCCACCCAGGGGTAATACCTTGGTGCTTGGCTACTTCTGAGCTCCACATCCATCTGGCTTTGCCACCAGGATTCCCGATTGCCAGTCATCTGTGAAGCTCCTTTAAGGGAGCTTCCATGAGAAGAGGGGATGGCGAAAGGGAGGTACCATGGAAGTGGCACTGCTTCTCTCAGCATCGTCGAGATCAGGAGGCCCCGGATTCAGTACACCTGGGTCAGGAAGGTTCTTATTCCCACACTAGTGAAGGATCAAGTCCTAAACATCATCATCTTGAGTCCCCATATCCTGGGTCAGGCAAAATAAAGAACCTTGTTACTCTGATGTGCAATGGCAGTGCATTCAACGTAAAAAGCTTCCCTCTATTTGATTAATGCTCCCCCCTGTATCCAGAGAGAGCCGGGGTTCCCAGTTCTGCTTTCAGTCACCCTGGTGTAAGTCCGTTGGTCAAATTTCCACTGGTGTAACTGAAATCAGAGTCTGAACCATTCTCTCTGACCAAATGTGACATTTTGCTGATACCATTAATAGGCATTTCCCCCTGCAAATTGAAAAAAATTAAGCTGCAATAAGATCCTGTAACTTCCCTAAGTCCTTAGGCCATCAGAGTCAAGATGTCTGTTGCAAGCTCTGCTGATTATTGTAAAGCAATTCTGAACAAATAAATAGCCCAAATGGCTCAGCAGTTTCTGGTGTAATTTTAGCTCTGTGCTCCTCCAAGAATGTACACGATGAATAGGTGAATCTGTAATACATCTACAATTAATTCTATGTACGGCAAGCAGCCCTAGGGCTTGCCATGTAGCAATAATGTCAATAAACAGGTATGCTGTGGACCATGGAAATGTGGTCTTTATTAGTTGGCAGGAAAGTTCTGACCATGAGCTAGGGTGCTGTCTGGAAAAGCAAACAGTTCAGTTATAGATCTTCTTTCTTCCCCCATCCAGTTTGCTGGAATCCAAAATCTACCACTTAAATGTACCCCTGGTAAAATATAAACCAATGGCCATACCTCTCTCCTCATTTACCACCGTGTAAATCAGGGCGGACTCGTCATGAGCAGAGTTTGGCTGGGTAAGTAAATGTCACATATGGGAAGGTTTCACCTATGTTAGTGACTTTGCAAGTGCAGCTCTGTGAACTTGAACGCGAATCCCCGGGGGTATTTTATAACACAGATGCATAAAATTTCATGGGAGAATTTCTCCCAAGGCCCTTTCCCCTCCAGCGTCTGTAGCCATCATTCCACAAGAAATCCAATGCCCAGACGCGAAGCATTTCTCTGATTTTTCATGCTTTTAAGTTTTTGTTTCCTAGGCATGGTGGAGGGACCTGTTTCTGCTTTGAAACCCCTCCACATGCGGAAGGCTGGGGAAAGGGGTTAAAAATGAACAAGCAGATATATATATAGATATATAGATATATATATATATATATATAAAGTAAAAATATATACTCTACATCTGAAGTTTATTTAGGTCCTTTGGGACAGTGGCGCGGCACTACGTCTGTAGTAAATTGCCAACATTTTATGGTTGTGCTGGCGCCGAGTCAAACACACATCTCCTTGGCTTGTGTTGCTGTGTTAAAGCCGGCAGATTCCAGTATGTTTTTCTGCTAGCTGAATATTGCTATTGACTGGACAAGAGAAGCTCTGCCCAGCCAGAACTTGTAGCTAACTTTTATTATGATTTTTATTAATAGATCTACCAGGACTTAATTATTTTGATGTTTCATTACTAAAGAATTGCCCCCCTTCTGAACCATCCTGACATTAGATCTCTGCAATTTGACAGACGCAACATTTTTATTTTATTTTGGTTATGCTTTTATTTTTATAGGGCTGATGTTAATAACTGGAAGTTTTCAGAGGAGCTATTATCTAAGTTTGCTATTATCTAAGTTTGCTATATAAATATATATATATTGAGTGTGAGAGAAAGAGAGAGATGGCTGGAATTTTCAAAAGACCCTAAAAGACAGACATCCAAGTCCCATTGAATTTCTTCGGAAAATCCCAGTCCACATGCTTATCTTCCCACAAAAACACCAAGTTGTGCATCAGCTAAGGTTGCTGCACATATAACATACGTGACACAAAACTGCAAAAACACGCAAACGAAAAGGTAAGCTACCTAACCTCTGCCCCTCCATGCAGAGACATACGCCTCCTCATGAACACACCTACTCTACATCACAAAGAGCTTCCCATGACCTTGCCCCAGTAAGGATACCAGCTTTCTAACACTCCCACCAGCCCATGAAGAGACCAGACTTCTCCCTTCCAACCCATTGTCCCTTCTGTGCAGATCTGAGAAACCTCGGCTCCTCATATGTGGAGACTTGGAGCTCGGAGTTGCAATTGCACAAGGGGAAGGCTCTGTGCTGCTATGGAATTGGGTGATCGACAAAGAAGACCTGTTGGATCATCTAATCCAGTCCCAAGCTCAAATCAGGATCATGCCCTATAGTAGAGTCTCCATTGTTTTGTCCAATGTGATGGAAAACTTCTAGCACTTCCATTTGGAGAGAAATTCAAGTCACAAAGTTCAGGTCCAAAGTTCAGGGCAGCTTAGATCCTGGGCTTTGTCTGGGGCTCGTTTCTGCTTTCCCTAGGATATTCCGTGGTCTAGTTAGGTCTTTCTCCGAAGGACATTTTCCTCTGATTCTCAGCCTGAGTTTCACCATTCCCTAGTTTCATACCATTGCTCCTCTTCATGCCCCTCTATGACTTGAAACGGTTCCTCTATCTTCGTGATGTTTATACCATTCAGGTGTGTGTACACAGTTATTGTTGTATCCAGTAGTCCAACAATTGGTGTGTGTGTGTGTGTGTGTGTGTGTGTGTGTGTGTGTGTGTGTGTGTGTGTGTGTGTGTGTGTGTGTGTGTTATTTCAACATCAAAACAAGTGGTTATATCTAAAATTCATAATAAATGCTTAGCACATACATTGCCTTTTACATTTTGAAAGTCCTGCCCAAGACATTACAGAACGCATCTTCACATCTGTTAGCTGTGAGAAGATAAAACAGAACCCTTTCTCCCACAGTTTCCCTACTATGCCCCTTCTAGTTCTTATTCTATATTAAGGTCATTTGAATTCTGCCTGATGACATGAGTGATCTTGGCCTTTGCTGGTTTCTTCTTTCATACAGGAACTGATGGATTTATATACAGTGTTCTGGCTCTGGAACTGATAAGGAGCAGCAATAGCAGCTGGGGGTTGATTTTGGAAGGAAACCTGTGATAATATAAACCGATTCACTGCTGTAGTTGTGAGTGTGCAAAGTCTGAAACAATAGCACTGTAGGCCTGATCCAAAGCCCACTGAACTCAGTGGGGGTGTTTTCCATTGACTTTGGCCCCAAGAGATGTGTGGAATCTTCAAAAGTGTCTGGCCCATTTTTAAAAGTGACATGGACACATGGGACCCTAAGTCATAATAAACTTAGCTCCTGCATCCAAGTCACTTTTTTGAAAATGGGACTTAGGCTACTTAGTCGCTTTACAAATTTTACTTTGTCTGCTCTTGGGCTATTAATTTTAAACCCAAATTAGGGTCATTTAAATGTCACCCTCTTTAGCCTTCTCAGTGATGATCATCATAGCAGAAACATCCCAACAAATATGTATATCTGATGCACCTGAGACATACCAGCAATGTGATCCTTGGAAACGATGTTGTTTAGACCACTAGTTTAAGCAATGCAAGTAGTGAAATATTCTTTTGATTATTTGGAAAGCTAGATGTCTGTTACTGTCTTTTAAAAATTAGAGTAAAACACTGGGTTTTCTAGCCCTTTTATTGCCGTCAGTTTATAACAAGCTCATGAATGTTTTTGAATGACCCTCAGTGGGTTTTATAGCAGCATCTACTATTAAAATATAAGGTGCCCAGGCAAGAAGGCAACACAGAGAGATTCTGCAGAAATTTTGCAGATTTATTTGGGGTGGGTGGAGAGAATTCCCTACTGAATATGGAAAAATTCCCTTGACATGTTTCTGGCTTCCACCTCATTACTAATCCTTAAGGCCGTCCTTTCCCTTATGCTCTTTGACTTTGCACATAAATGCACCACAGTTGCTAACGTGAGAGACTCACTCCTCTTGGTGAAAGAATAATATACATAGCCCAGTTTTAGTAATGGACTATTGGAGGACAGTGTGGGACTTGTTTTCATACTCACAATACTGTAGTATATGCAGAAGAGCTTTGAGATTTCCCTAGTCTGAGAAGGAATATCAAACAGTGGGATTAAATACGTGATCAGAGTTTATGTAATACTAAACTAATAAGGAAAGGGGTGTGGGGGCAGGCCATGTGTGTTTACAGTCCCAGAGAAGAGCGTTTACTCTGGTGTATCAATAGCCTTGTGTTGGGTTTTAGTGGCATAGAGTTTAGTAAAGTAGGAGCCTTCAGGTACTTAGCACTTTAATGGTTCTCACTAAGAACAGAATTAAACTCTAGACCCCTTAGGGAGAAAAAAAAGTTGATTGTGCATATTTTTAGAATCTGTTACCAACCCGCATAAAAATCTGGTAGATACGAGCCAGAAAGCATGCCTTAGCTGGAACTTTATCACAGCGAGCAGCCCCCACCAGATATCGCTTGAGAATCACACGTTACAAATCTGTCCCGTGAATTATGGAATTAATTCTCCCCAATCTTCTTTCAAAACACGTGTGTGGTGTTTTTTTCGTACTGGTGGAGGTGCAAGCAGGGCTGTAGGCTTATTATTGTGTGTGGTGGGTTGACACATGCACTGCCAGCGCTTCCACTAGGCGACCTTAGGCGGTCGCCTAGAGCAGCAAGATTTGGGGGGCGGCATTTCGGCGGCGATTCATTTAAAAAAAAAATAATAATAATAATAAATGGAGATATGCCAATCTCCTAGAACTGGAACAACCTCGAAAGGTCATCAAGTCCAGTCCCCTGCCTTCACTAGCAGGACCAAGTACTGTCCCGTGACAGATTTTTTTTTTTCCCCCCCCCAGATTCCCTAAGTGGCCTCCTCAAGGATTGAACTCACAACCCTGGGTTTAGCAGGCCAGTGCTCATCACTGAGCTATCCCTCCCCCGATTCTATAGTCTATGTGATCATAGAATCATAGAATCTCAGGGTTGGAAGGGACCTTAGGAGGTCATCTAGTCCAACCCCCTGCTCAAAGCAGGACCAATCCCCAATTTTTGCCCCAGATCCCTAAATGGCCTCCTCAAGGATTGAACTCACAACCCTGGGTTTAGCAGGCCAATGCTCAAACCACTGAGCTATCCCTCCCCCCTTTCCCGGCAGCGATTTGACAGCAAGAAAAGCGGCCGCTGAAACGCCTCCAAGAACACAGCTTCAGAGGAGCTGCCGCCGATTGCGGCGGAGGAGCGCTGCCTCCTGGGGCAGCAAAAACCCTGGCGCCGCTACTGGACACGTGCAACCATGTTGTTGCAAACAGTTTTATATTTAAGAAGTAAAACCATGTTGTGGGATCATCCAACATGGCATCTTATTCTAAGACTGCTTAGCCAAGGTTTCCTCTCCATTTCAGTTATGAGTTTGCCTTGCGGCTGGTTAATGCAGTTCATACGGGGCAGCTGCAGATACCGAAGTGGATCACAATCCCTGTCTCTTGCTCAATTCTCTCAGTAGAGCAACTTCTTGGAAGCTGTCTAGGAGGCATGAGGTTATGAATCAGCAAAGAAGTGGAGCTGAAGGTTTAATAACACCCCCAAACTAAACCCCCTTAAAAAGATGATGGACTGTTTCCCTCTTCCCTTGGTTTTGACACTGACGCCTCTTCATGACACAGCAGAGATGTTTTCATAGGAAACAATTGTGCTAGGAAAGCACTCAGCATGCCAGAGTTATGCAGTTTTGCAGGTTTTCCTCTTAAATGCCAGCATATGCTCCACATACCTTCCCCCAACCTCGACTATCCCAGTGGGTATTCCACAGGTGGAATGCCTGGGGGTGGGGAGGTGAAGGAGGTGGAGGGGGAAGCCACCCCAAGCTCCAGTTGGCAGCTGTTGACTTGAACACACAAGGAAAACAGAGAAATTTCCCGGCGACGCAGGTGCCTGCATGTCAGGGTTGCTCTGACTCTGACTTGCTCTGGAACGCGACTTTTGCCTCAACACCCTTTCCTGAGTAAACACTCGTTTCTCACTGGGAAAGCCGCCTCGCACTACACCCTTGTTCCACAACCATATGGAATGCATTTCGAAGGAACACACACACACAATGCGCTCCTCTGGGCTTTTCTCTTCTTTTGCTCCCCCTCTTCTCCTCACCTATCTTTTAACTAATCTCTCTCTCTCTCTCTCTCTCTCTCTCTCTCTCACACACACACACACACACACACACACACACACACACACACACACACACACACACACACACACACACACACACACACACAAACACACTTCCCTGTATCAGAGGGGTAGCCGTGTTAGTCTGGATCTGTAGAAGCAACAAAGGGTCCTGTGGCACCTTATAGACTAACAGAGGGATTGAAGCATAAGCTTTCGTGGGTGACATCCGAAGAAGTGGGTATTCACCCACGAAAGCTTATGCTTCAATACCTCTGTTAGTCTGTAAGGTGCCACAGGACCCTTTGTCGCTTCTACACACTTTCCTATTACTTACCATATTTTAGTTACACGAGATTTATGGTTTCGAGAGGTGGCTACAGTGTTGGAGAGGAAGGTTACATTATTGATAATGTCTTGATAGGCTCCATATGCTTAAAACCGTTTCCCATCAAAAACACTTCTTTCCCTCCGTCAACAAATCCTCCACGGAGCCATGTATTCTTTGTGGTGCTGCTGCTGGTGCATTAGAATGTAGGTCCCTTGGGTCGGGGACTTATTTGACTCCTCTTGCCTATTGCACAGCTTCTCATCTACCAACATCTGGGTATAGATACTGAAAACAGGAAGGAAAAAGTACTGTGCTAACATGAGCTGCGTTACTGACCCTGTGACAAATTGCTAAGCTGCATCTGTTCTCTTTTCCTCTTGTTTCTGCTTTGGGATGAGGATTATTGATAACGAATATGGCCCCTCACCACTTAGTGTGATCAGGAGTGGGGATAAATATCAGAAAATCCATCCACGGAGTCTGAGCTGTCCCCAAACACATGTACGAATGTCTCTTTCAGCCAGTGGCTCTCAACCTTTCTGGACTACTGTCCCCCTTTCAGGAGTCTGATTTTTCTTGCGTACCCCCAAGTTTCACCTCACTTAAAAACAACTTGCTTACAAAATCAGACATAAAAATACAAAAGTGTCCCAGCACACTATTACTGAACAATTGCTGACTTTCTCATTATTACTATATCATTATAAAATAAATCAATGGGAATATAAATATTGTACTTATATTTCAGTGTATAGTCTATAGAGCAGTATAAACAAGTCATTGTCTATATGAAATTGTAGTTTGTACTGACTTCGCTAGTGTTTTTTATGCGTGGTTTAGCAAGGGACTCTTCTCCCATGTGCTTTTCCTTCCCCTACAGAAGGTGGAGCTTCAGAGACTCTGGAAAGTTAGGCTACTTCTCTGCACAGAAGAGGATGCATTGAACCTCTGTGGTCTGGCAATCCCTTGAGAACAAGTTTCTCAATGCCTGAGTTTGATGCGCCCCATACTGGCTGTCTTTCTCAAGGATCTAGGAGGTATTGACACTTCTGGTCCTTGCAGAAGGTGAGGCAGTGCGGAGAGTGAAGAGGTCTATGCACGTCTTCACAGCACGCCCAACCACAAGATAAAATGGCAAGACCCATTTGTCAGGGAGGAAGAGGGGTGAGGGTGTGTACCACCGTTACCTACCTTTGTCACTCTTAATTTCAGAGTATAATTTGCAGGCCTTCGACCCCCTTGTCCATTCCCCAGTTTTTCTGGGTAAAATTACACCCTGTAAAACTGACACTTGATCCAGTTTGGTTTTGGTTTAACGTATCCTCTCTCTCTCTCTGTCTCTCTCAAGTCTCCTTTCTAAAGGGAAATGTATTGCCTAGCAGTTTTGGAGGCAAGGTGGAAAAAAACCCTTGATGAATCTCTCTGAAGTACTGGGAATTGCTTGTGAAGAATCAAACATCCAGATTAATTTAAAACAGCTCCCACGTGGGGGGAGGGGGTCGAAGGGCCCCCAATGGCATTTCAGACCGATCATCTTGCTGAACCAGGATGTATGAACACCATGACCCTTTGCCCCCTTGTTGTGCTGGACTTGGCAGCGTTCATTGACCCTCCGATTGCTCCATCCTGTCCCGGTGTCAAAGGAAGGAAGGATGCGGTCTCTTGTCCTGGGGGGGTTACAATAGCCTCAAACCCAGAGAAAGCAACAGCTTTATTAATTCCAGCTTTGCTAATAGGGAATTACAATGGTTGTGGGATTTGGCAGTGGGTGCGGACTCCACTGCCATGCACAGTGCAATATTTTCCCTGGATTGTTTGTATTTTTGATTTTGCTACAAATAATTTAAAGATGTGTTGTGTCTCCTTCAATTAAAATGGTGATTTTCAGCTATTGTTTTTGCTGTCAGGGTTTTAAAACAATGCTAATAAATTTGAGCTTTTGTTAGTCATGTTAAGGTGAATTGTTAACTCCCTTTTTTTTTTTTTTTTTTTTTTTTTAAGTGTAGCATTTTTATCAGAGGCGGTTATTAACGGACATGAGTTTGTTTTAGCCGGGGTGGAGGGATAAGCAGGTTTATTGCACCGCGTAGAAAACTCCCCAGTGTCAAAGAAAAAAATCAGGTTGATGTATGAATAATTTGGTGCAAACACTAGCATCTTAAACTGGCACCAGACATTTGGAAGCATTTGGTTCGATTGTAAACATGTTGAAATAGAGCCCCGCCTCTTTGAATCAGACGACCTGAGTTCCTTTCTCTTCCTGGTTCTGTGACTGACCGGGTGGCGTGACCTTGAGGAACTTATCACCTCCCTCTTTCCCTTTGTTTCTCTAGCTGTATCACCTCTTTTATGATGCTTCCCATGTGTTTTGATTATTTTTTTCCTCCCCAGTTTTCCGTTTTACAGCAAGAAAATGCAAAATTTGGACTGAAAGGGAAATGGTCTTCAAAAAATTTCATTTTGGGGGAGGGAGGGAGGGAGGTCATTTCCTATAGAAAGTTTCCACAAAGTATGTTTAACCAGCTCTGTGAGTAATGGTAATGGATGTGGAGGGGACTCATTACTACATGACACCTTTTCTTTACTCTTTCAGACCCAGCCAGTACCCAACCCACTAGCCTATTACATGCACTGGTCACCTTGGTGGTTTCACCAGTTTGAGACGTTATGCAATCACTTCATCGAGCTGGTGGTGCCGTTTTTTGTCTTCATGGGACGTCGCATGTGCATCATTCACGGCATTTTACAGATTCTCTTCCAGGTAAGACTTTCCTGCTTTTGCCTTATTAGTGTCGTGGCTTAATGATCAGAGGGGTAGCTGTGTTAGTCTGGATCTGTAGAAGCGACAAAGAGTCTTGTGGCACCTTATAGACTAACAGACATATTGGAGCATAAGCTTTTGTGGGGGAATACCCACTTCTTCAGATGCATGCAGTGGAAATGTCCATAGTCTATAAGGTTCCACAAGACTCTTTGTCATGGCTTAATGAGTGGTTGCTGGGGGCATTTGAAAGACTCTGGTCTGATAGCCTCCCCCTATTTTTATATACATTGCAGCATGACTGTACAAGGTTTAGGGACATATACAACAAAAATGGCTGGGGAATTGGATAACTCAGGTTAGGTTACTAGTGTGAATCCAGCCCAGGTTGATGGTTATTCAAAATCATTGGCTCTTTGGTGAGCTGCTGGCAATGAGTGTCTGATGTCAGTGCATTCCCTACAGATTTATCTACATCACTCTTGTACCAATTAGCAATCTTATGGGCAGAGAGGACAAGATTAGTAAAGGGATTAAAATGAGCTGCTGGCTAGGCCAGAGTTCCAATTGATGGAGGTGGTAGAGTTGGATGAAATTTCGCTATTTATCAAAAATAGATTATTTTTTTTTATGAAAACATTTAATTTTTTTTTCAAACATTTCTATTCTTTGAAGAATATTGACCAGTGTTAATGGAAAAATGTAGCCTGTTCGTCATCCTTCGAAATGTTTGTTTCATTTTTCTGTGATATCAAGTTTGATCACTTTATTTTGAAATTAAAAATGTTCATTTTTGAAAATAAAAATGTTTACTGTAATAAGGCAATCCATGAAAAATTCAAAAAACTGAAAATCATAGACAATTCCTTTACTAATTCACATCTGAATCTTTTCCCTCAAATGCTTTTTAATTAAACTCCAGCCATTCTGATTCTCAGGTGCAACTTTCAGTTTTTGTTAAATACTCATCTCTTCAGCACTGGGAAGCTCATATACTGTAGCTGATAGCGCTTTTGCAAATCCATGTGATATATAAACTGGAGAACAACTTATAAACTGTCTGGGTAAACCACAAAAATGCTGATTGGATTTTTAAAGACCGACATGAAAGCAAGGGAATTTTGAGTTCATGATGAAATATCCCGCTTTCCCAATCACATTCCGTCACATCTAAGTACCACAGCACATGTGGCCTGTTTGCTCTCTTTACACTCCTTGTGGTGCTAGGGTTTTTACATTTCTGATGCCATTTGATGCTTTATGAAGTCTGTCTTCTATGCCACAGTCACCTGCAAATGGGAGCCAAGACCAGGACGTGGTACAGTGAGTTAGAAATTGATTTGTTTACCATTTGATTGGCTCTGTACTGGAACAATCCAAGATCCCACTTTCAAAAATAAATCCTACCCACATCGGAGTCTTTGATCTGTAAGAACTTAGTTCCCAGGTACATTTCACTCTGCACTTATACCCAGGGCTGGCTCCAGCTTTTCGGCCGCCCGAAGCAAAAAAAAAAAAAAAAAAAAAAAAGGCCACTACCGAAGCAAAAAAACCCCCCAAAATGGCCACCCCAGAATCCCCGGACTGCCGCCCCTTACAAGGCGCCGCCCCAGGCACGTGCTTTGCTGTCTGGTGCCGGCCCTGCTTATACCCAGCAATACCCCCATACAGAACTAGTCAATATTCCTGTTGAAGCATGATTGTTATAAAGATGACGACGCTGATCACTCTAGGAGGATGAAGAGATTTTTAGCTGTGTCTCATGCCTTTTATCCAGGTGTTGATTATTATTTAAGAGTGATATCCTGTCACATGTACTGTGCAAATATATAGCAACTCTTCGTAATTCCTTCTCTTGTTTCTAACCTTAGTGTGTTACGGTAGCATCAGCCAGATTTATGTGGTTAAATCAGATATTCTGTGGCTGCTGCAGTATATTCTTCAGTGTGCTAGAAAGAATCATTTCAGAATCAATCTACATAGCTATGGTATTTCTAGGGTGCCTATTCAGTACCTGAGCACTATAACGCTTGTTGAGACATCAGTACCACATGCTTTGGTGCATAAGTGCCATTGTACTCGTCTCTTCCTAAATGACAGTTTAAGGGCCCAGTCCTGGAAAAAATGTAATAGATCTATGGCCCTTATTGCTTGAAAAGAGGAAATTTTCAGATAAGTACAGTCCATTTTCCTATTGTGGTAAACACTAAAGGTTGACTAAGTAGCTCTTAATACAGAGTATTGATAGAAAACCAGCTCTTCTTAAGTCATGGATTGTGCTAGAAATCTCTCGTGTCAGTTCTCCTAAGTATTGATATTCAATCATTAGCACTAGATTGGCTTGTTAAAATTCAACCACTGGGCAGTGGCTAGGGGTGTGTGATTGTTCTGTTCCGTTGGGATGCATGCATGTACTCAGTTGAAACAGCTGGGCTGCCCCCAGCTTTGGACTGGAACCATATGCAGAGTGGTGAGCCGTGTGCTTGGATTTGCTGCAAAACCACAAGTTCATTCAATTACGGGCCCATAGTCGAACCTGAACTGAGTTTTGCATTTATAACAAAACCCTAAACCAAGTAAATTTTTTGTCTGGTTTTGAAGTTCTGTTGCCAAGATTCCAATGTTTTGCACTGCTTTGAGGAAAAAACCATTTTGTCATTCAAATCCCTCCTCCCAGCCATCCCCCACGAACGATGCACAAATATCTCTGCATCATCCCTTTGCTGGCTCTGGCTTACGCTTGGGGTCCTCTTACATGTAAAACTAATGTTGAGCATTGTAGCAAAGAAAACGAATGCTGCCCACTCTACAGCCAGAACCAAACCTGGAGACAACCATTCTAAATTCAGCCTTCCTGACAGAGCCAGAAAACGGGCTAGCAACTTCTCAGATGACCCCCTAATGGGCAATGCAACCATTTGTATGCTACAAAATTTAAAAGGGGGAGCCACTGGGATCTGAAAAAGAAAGGTACGTACCATAAAGGCTGGTAATGACATAATGTAAGTGCGGCCATCTACTCGCCATTTAGTTGGCACTTTATTGATAGTTTGCAATTACTGACCTATTTCTATCACAAGGGGCGACTGCGAGGGAAAAAGGGTCTCAGTGTAATAAGCAGTCCTGGAGCCTTTATAGCATTTCAACAAAAACCTGTTTATTTAATATTTACTGCCCCTTTCCTTCATTCAGAATGACTTTTATTGACAATACTTCTGCTCTGCAAAGGAAGCCATAAAGTTTAATGTTGATATACCACTTAATTCTGGTTTTCAAGATTTGAATTGACATTACATGCAAGTTTTATTGGACATTTTATAATTGTTATTGGAGTCATGGTGGCTAGGCTAAGTAAGTGTATTTTTCCAGATTCCAACTGGCCTGGAGAATATTGCTTTGTCGGGAGTGTGCCACCCACCACCCCAAAAAAAACAACCCTGTGAATTATTCTTCTATTTCACACTGTAATGAAAAGGTTTAGGGAAGAGGCTTCCATCGTTGCCAATCCTGATAGGGAGATGGTAAGGAGCGTGTGATCCCAACAGAACTGAGTACTGCGCTCACAGGTTATGACTCAATGACAGAATTATAGTCCAGTTATGCTGTTTTGTGCGTTTATCATTTGCAATGCATAGGATACCCGTGGGCGACCTACCGTGGGGAAGCTATGCAACAGATCTGTCTGAACATGAATGAAACATACGCAGTGACTCTTGTACATATAGATATGTAATATGCTCATTTTTCCTCCTCTATTGTACAACTATTTGTTGTGATATATACACTGCATTTAAAGAGAAACTGACGGTGTTGGTTGGCCCCAGATTTTACCATCCTCTCACCCCTCCCACTAAAAAATGTTTTTTTTTTCTTTCTAAATATCCACCCCACCATAATTGAGAGGTTTCTTCCCTTCTGAAACCAGGAGCTGTATCAGGCTTAAAACCCAGAGGCTGGGCTGGGGGACCAGACAGCAAACGTAGGTCCTGTCCCTAATTGTTTCTTGGAAATGCATTACATGCATAGAGACAGCACCAACCCTTCCTCATCATGGCATTGTTACTGTGAGCAAGGCAGGGAAGTTGAAATCGATGGGAGCCAGGAGGCTCAGAGAACTGGAACCAGGTAGGAAGAGTGAAGGCCTGTGCTACACGCCTACCATCTTCATGAAACCCCATTGGTCTGAGCCACCCAACCAGAGAGCTAAGATTTTAAGAATGCTTCAGCCTTGTAACTGCAGATGATGATGATGTTGCCTTTTTTTCTGTTGGGTGTGTATTTTTACTGTCTTGGATGTGTTTTCTGGAGTAAAGGGAGTAAATTTTGGGCCCATCCACCTTGACAAGTGTCCCTTTTAAGTAATGCTGCTTCTTATTTCACTCTCTGGCTGGATTCCTCGTTAGTGATGTAATCCCTGAGAGCATCCCAATGCCAGAGGGCATGGGGATCACTGGTATCAGGTAGTGAGTTTCAGCTGGCCTGACCAGTTCAGTGTACCCCAATTCACTTATGACATCATCTGTATCTAGTAGGTGTCGTGTGAGTTATCATCAGAAAGCCAATAACACACTGATCATTACTGTTCCTGTGTGGTATATATATGGTAAATGCCCAAAGGACTGCAAATGTGAAGGAAATATGGGACTAAAATGTGTTTGAACCAGACAAGTCTAGAGACTGGGTAAACAGGCTTTTTCCAGACAGAGGGAAGGCCGACACCTTGATCCAGGTGCAATGGCAATCACACACAGGTGGCCATTCATTGGCATATCAGCAGCTACGGGTACAGATCAGTTTGCATTGTAGAAAGCCCCAGAGGGGAAGAAACCAACATGGAACCTTCTCCATCAGACTCCATGACATCTTTCCCGACAGCAGGGACACTGGTCTTTGAGAAAGATATGTTTCAAAAGTTCAGTGGCCCATGAAAGAGACAAGCAAAGAACCCCAAGTGATCTCTCACCTAAGACGACAAAGGCACCAAGCCTTTTAGATTTGTGGGAGATTTTGACAAAGGGAGTGGTCAGCCATCTTCATGGAAGGAAGTGTGGTAAGAATCTTACCTTAAACCAAGACTGTAGTTTTGTTAAGCCTTGGTCACTAGAAAGTATTTTTCAATTTTATTGGCTTGTAACCATTTCTATCTTTAACCCTTATACCTTAGCTCCCTTAACACCTCTCTTTTTGATTAAACAAACTTGTTTTATTTTTAGTCTAAATCAACCCGGTACTGTGTTTGCCTTGACAGGATGATTATCTCCAGTTAAAACAACAAGCTTTCTGATATTTAAAGGAGCCATGGACATTATTACTCCTTGGAATGTTCCAGCACGTTTCAGGGCAGATGGTTTGGGGAAAACTTGGGACTTTGGGGGGCTGTTGGGGTCTAGGAGTAACCAAAGAGGGTGGAGACCAGTGTGTGGCTGAGGTGTAACAGGCAGGCTGCTAGAGTCAGATTGCTCAACACGCAGACACCTCGTGTATGCTTAGATGCTGGCTGGGAGTGTCCAGACAGGGAGCTACCGCAGCTGAGTGTTTTAAAGCACCAGGGTTACAGGATAAGCAGTGACACAACCTCTGATTGGCCTGAATTGCCCCTCAGAATACAACACTCCCCAATAAGCCAGACGACCTTATTGGTCAGAAACGTCTTCGTGTAAACAGACCTCGGTTTAAAAAGCAAGTGATGAGTGAGAGATGAATGCTGGCTGGTTCCCATTAGAAAAATCATTACTCGTCATTATTAAGCACCAAATTGCCAAGGAAAAGGCTTTGAGGTTTACAGCTGTGGGTGGTGTTCTTGCAAGCATCTGATAATAGTCAGATAATAGTGCCCAGGGCCCATTTGCCCAGGACCAAATGTGAGTCAAGAGAAAATGACACCCAAGACTTAAGAGCAGCCCAGCCAGCCGCCATCAGCATTTTATCCCCCGGACAGGCTCAGAAGCAGCCACTAACACAGCTGCGCACAGTGTCTGCCAAGGGGCCAGGTGCCTCTGCTGGAAGACTCCCTTCCACAGCTTGGCATGCATGTTCCGCTACAGCTGGCTACGTCTTGTGTGTGTGTCCGTGTCCATAAGTGCCCATGAGTCACCGACGCTGGGAAAGAGATTGAAAAGGGCCATGCTGATCCCTTGATTGATTGCAGTTTAAACCCTAAAACTCCCAAGACCATACACTTTAGCTCTCAAAGAGATGGTTGTGGAATCAAAGCTTTGGGGCCGTGTGATTCCGACGCTGGGAGAGCCTGTATCAGACTTTCCATAGCTCGGGAACTACAGCTGAGTGGCGTGGATGGAGCTGGGAGTGGAACGGTGTTCATATACAGCTGTATGATTTTGTATGCAGCGTTTGTGACCGTCATTGCTTGACAGCCCTGTAGCGACAGGCGTTTGCTCTGCAGCAGGATGCAGAGCAGGGTCCCAACAGCCCTCACCTCTGGCCGTGTTCCCATGACCCCCCTGTCAGGGGTTCATTCCCACAGATGTAATAACACAGCTATATATTTTATATATTGGAGATTCAGGTGGGACTTCGGTGTGAATGTGACCCGGGCACACGATGGGCAGATACCATGCAAGCTTCTCACTTATTTCCCCAGCACGGCCCTGCTGGGACAGCTCAGCTCTGACCTCCAGCTCCCCCTGCCTCTGCGGTCCTGGTCCCCACACGCCTGCATCGGTGCTCCTCAATCCGCAGCTGCGGCATCCTCTACTGGGCCCGCATTCTTCCTGCCAACGAACCTCCAGCCTTATCCAGACTGCTCCAGTCCTGGGAGCTGGCGTAAGCAGACTGACAAACTGCACCCCCGTTCTCTGCTGGGCAAAAAGGGAGATTAAGAGCAGGCAAGGAGGCCTGCTTTTCTTTTCAGCGTCTGTCAGGATTTGACATCAGAACTTTCAGGTTTTTAAGACCCAAGAGTAGTGCGCTAACCCAGCACACATGCAGGGCACCTTATTTTGACCATCTCCTCTTGCATGCAGATATTATCAGGTGATAATGCCGTGTGGCTGCTCCGCCGTGTGAGCTGCTTTGCGTTCGGGATGAAATCTCAAAAGGTGAGCCCATGGATTCCAAGGTAAACACCCGTCGTTGTTTGAAAAGCCTTGTTTCTCGCATTTATGGTACAGAGAAATCCGAATCTGAAACAGAAATAATACTACATAGATGGTTAACTTTTCAACATCATTACGGATTTATTGCAAGCAGGTGCCAGACTTGATGTGCCGAGCCACACTGCTGCAGATCGTCTCTGCCAAGAATAAAAATAAAGCGGAGGCTAATCATCCAGCCCCTTCTCTGCTCAGTCCTGTACTGTTGCCCTGTAAAAACAGCCTGGTGCAAAATGTCCAGATTGAGCCACGGAGTACTCAGAAGACGCCTGAGTTCGTTTAATCTGTGGTCACAAATGAGCATTGAGTCTTTAGAACTCTTTAGGGGCCTGCTAAAGATGCAAAGCTTTTTGCCAACACTTATTTTTGCTCTTTCTGGATCCGCATGAACATTCGGAGACTGCTGTTCGGAGTCTCTACTGTATTCATTGGGATACTTCACCTGGGACAAGAGAACATCCACTGGAGATAGCGTGGTCCGGTGGATAAGGCACTAGACCAGTTCTATTCCCATCTCTGCTACTGACCTATTTTTGTGAACTTTGGCAAGTCGTTTTCCCTCGCTGTGCCTCTGTTTCCTCTCCCAGCCTTTATCTTCTCTGTTTAGACTGCAAAAAGTTTGCAGATGACACAAAAACCGGGATAGTCTTAAATAATGAAGAGGACAGGTCACTGATACGGAGTGACCTGGATCGCTTGGTAAACTGGGCACAAGCAATCAATATGAATGTAAATGTGTACATCTAGGAACGAAGGGGGGACTGTACTGGGAAACAGTGACTCTGAGAAAGATTTGGGGGGAGGGGTGATGAATAATCAGCTGAACGTGAGCGCCCAGTGCAACGCTGTTGCCGTAATAGCTAATGCAATCCTCGGACGCATAAACAGGAGACTCTCAAGTGGGAGTAGACCAGTTATTTTATCTCGATGTTTGGCACTGGTGCAATTGCTGCTGTAATACTGTGCCCGGTTCTGGTGTACACAATTCAAGAAGGATGTTGATACAGTGGGCGTGTTCAGAGAAGAGCCAAGAGAATGATTAGACAATGAGAAAACATGCCTTTATAAAGAGAGGCTCAAGAAGCTCCACCTATATACACCTCTAACCCGATATAATGCGATCCGATATAACACGAATTCGGATATAATATGGTAAAGCAGCACTCTGGGGGGCGGGGCTATGGAAATGCTCGAGGCCAAAGAAAGTTTGATATAACGCGGTTTCACCTATAACGTGGTAAGGTTTTTTGGCTCCCGAGGACAGCGTTATATCGAGGTAGAGGTGTATTATAGACCGGTCAGCTTAACTTCAGTACCCAGAAAGATAGTGGAGCAAATAATCAAACAATCAATTCGTAAGCATCTAGAAGTTACTAAGGTGATAAGTAGCAGGCAACATGGTTTGTTAAGAGCAAATCACATCACACCAACCTAATAACCTATTTTGATAGGGTAACAAGCCTTCTGAGTGGAAAGGAAGCAGTAGATGTCATGTATCTTGACTTTAGTAAGGCTTTTGATGCTGTCTCACATGGCTATCTCATAAACAAACTAGGGAAATATAGCCTAGACCAGTGGTTCTTAATCAGTGGTATGTGTACCCCTGAGGGTACCCAGAAGTCTTCCAGAGGGAACATCAACTCATCTAGATATTTGTCTAGTTTTACAACAGGCTACAGAAGAAGCACTAGCGAAGTCAGTACAGACTAAAATTTCATACAGACAATGACTTGTTTATGCTGCTCTATATACTACACACTGAAATGTAAGTACAATAATTGTATTTCAATTGATTTATTTTATAATTATATGGTAAAAATTAGAAAATAAGCAATTTTTCAGTAATAGTGCACTGTGACACTTGCATTTTTATGTCTGATTTTGTAAGCAAGTCATTTTTAAGTGAGGTAAAACTTAGGGGTACACAAGACAAATCAGACTCCTGAAAGGGGTACAGTGATCTGGAAAGGTTGAGAGCCACTGGCCTAGACAAACCTACTATAACGTGGGTGCACAACTGGTTGGAAAACTTAACAAAGAGAAGATTCGGGGTGACTTAATTACAGTCTATAAATACCTACATGGGGAGCAAATATTTAATAATGGGCTCTTTGATCAAGCAAAGAAACGTATAACATGATCCAATGGCTGGAAGTAGAAGCTAGGCAATTCAGACTGAAAATAAGGTGTACATTTCTAAAAGTGAGAGTAATTAACCATTATAACAACTTACCAACGGTGATGGTGGATTCTCCCTCGGTGATAATCAAGATTGGATGTTTTTCTAGAAGATCTGATCTAGGAATTCTTTTGGGGATGTTCCGTAGCCTGTGTTAAGACAAGATGATCACATTGGTCCCTTCTGGCCTTGGAATCTATGACTTTATGAAAAAAAAAACTATTTGGAGTCAGGACCGTGTCTCTCGTTTTGTTTTTACGGCTCCTCGTTATATGGGGCATCCTGGTTGGGATTTTTAAATGGTTACTGTCCTATAAATAATAATACTAGTCTGCTTCTGGTGAACATACCCAAATGGGCAAGCCCTTTTCAAACCTGATACTTGCCTGATGTATTCAAAATAGGTACAACTTGGGGAAATCCTGTAACCCCAAACTTTTTGAACTTTTGGCAAACCCATGTTTGGTACCTAGAAACCACAGTGATAGGTGAATCAGACAGACAGATGTTCACGCTGTTGTGGGTAAAATCTTCAGCCTCCAAGTAAAGGTGGTTGGCTAACATGTTTTGATAATGATTTTAATAAGTGGTTCTCACCCATTGTGTCTGATGAGAGCAATCTGCTGGTTCTTAAACAGAGATGGAGCCTGAGCCTCAGAGCATAGATCTGGAACCAAAATACACCCAAGTTCAGGGGAAGTCGGACCCAAAGTCATGTTTGTTTGTTTGTTGTTCATCCTAGCAGCAGTATTTCAGTAGCTTCTAGAGCCACAGGTGAGATCAGGGCCCAGTTGTACTTAACTCCATACAAGCACATCGTGAGAGAGTCCTTGCTCTGAAGACTTTACAATCTAAACAAACAAGACAGACAAGGAAGGTGGATGGGGAGGAGAAACACAGAATGGGGAAGTGACTTGACCATGGTTGCACAACAGAGCAGTGGCAGAGCCAGAACCCGTTTTACTGATTCTGTTCAGTTCCCCTATCTAAGAGGCCACGCTGCCTCCTGTCGCTCTTTGTAAGTATTGCACTGTTCCTCTCCATTCTCTTTCCCTTGAGTTTCTCTCTCCTCCGTGTGTGTTCGCTCACAACCACCCACAGCAGCGCATGGAGGTCTAGAACAGGCGTCCATGGGTGAAATCTGAGAGGGGGAAAAAACGCATACTAGCTACTTTGTGGGTGTCTCGCTGTTCTTTGCAGCTGGCTCCTAAAACCCTGAGGTTGCATGTTTCTGACAATGTCCAAAGCACAGCCTACACCAGCAAACGTATTTCTTGGCTCCTCGAGCCAGGCTGTAAAATTACACCATTTGGCAAGTGGGTTCATGAGGGGAAGTGAGAGGAAAGCCAAGAAGTAAAGGAAAAGCCACCTTGCCCTGTGCACTGGCAGGTAGCGTTGGATTAGAGAGCAGTGCCAGCCGGTTTCAGCTGCCAGAGTGGGAGGGGTGGGGATGGTTGCAGCAGGGTGGCGCGTATCAGTGTTGCCAGTGGGAAGTCTCCCAAGAGAACAAAAATAATAATAATAAAGGGAAAGTGGGGCAAAGAGACGTGTTGGAAAATCAGGGCAGATAATTAACTTCCATGACACAGTTCTCAGTAACGCAGCAATAGAGAGACAGAATGGGATTTTCAGAGCAGCCTAAGGGATGTAGGGAATGGGATTTGGGCAGCGACCTCCCTTAGGCCTTTTGAAAATCCCAGCCTCTGACCCCTAGCTCCGATCTCGCTCTGTCTAGCTACATTGACTTCAAAGGTGTTACTCTAGGTTACGCTGGTTTGAGGTCAGACTTGGGCCCACAATTTAAAGAGATAAAATGTAAGCGCCTTAAACAACATAAAGTGATAAATTCATCGAGTCGCGGACAATTCCTTGTAAGCACCGTGCGTCGATCCTGCATCCTGTGGAAGTTTGGCCATTGATCACAACGGGAATTGGATGGGCCTTGGGAAGCTAGGGGCCATGTATATAAAGGAGAAGCTACAGTGCAAACAAAGCAGGCTTCGAAGCCTTGTGAAGGTCAACTATTAAATCCACAGAAGCCAATATTTGTTCTAATTCAGAATATCTAGAAAAACCATTCCTCAGACAGTCCTCAAGGAACTGTCACCATCCCCAACCCTTTGTGCAAGCAGCCATAAAGGAAAAAGTAAGTCTTATGACTCATTGTGGGGCTTTCAGGAAGGAGGGGGGTAACGCTAAGAATCAAAATAGACTCTGGAGATTAGTGTGTGACTTTACCAAAGAACGTACCCACTGTGGGGTAGTAAAATTCAGGAAAGTGTTTGTGGGCAAGGAGGAGGCCCCAGCCTCGGAAATGAGGCCTACACATTTGGATGCACTGCACGTCTCAGTTTCGCAACTGAGCATGACAGACGAGTCATCCAACCAACCTAGGTTTTATATGCTCTTGGAAGTATAAATAAATAAGTATAAATAAAAGGAAGTATTTCTTCTCACGACGCTGTCAACCTGTGGAACTCCTTGCCAGAGGATGTTGTGAAGGCCAAGACCATAACGGTTCAAAAAAGAACTAGATCAATTCAGGGAGGATAGGTCCATCAATGGCTATTTGCCAGGATGGGCAGAAATGGTTTCCCTAGCCTCTGTTTGCCGGAAGCTGGGAGTGAGCGACAGGGGATGGATCTGTTCTGTTCATTCCCTCTGGAGCACCTGGCACTGGCCACTGTCGGAAGACAGGACACTGGGCTGGATGGACCTTTGGTCTGACCCAGTAGGGCCGTTCTTATGTTCTTATCTAGGTTAGAGCTGGTCAAGTCTTTGCAGAAGATGATTTTCAACAGAAAACGGCTTTTCGGTTTTGACAGGGTTTTTTCAGATTTTTGCACCAAAAAAAATCACTTTTTATTTGGCCCAAACCAAAGAAATGTTGAAGAAAACAGATTTTTTTCATGATTTTTTCGCCTTCATTTTCTTCAAAATTGTTTGCAGAAAATAAAATACATATTTTGACCATCTTTTGTCCCCGTGTTGAAAATGGACAGGTGTCCACCTCAGCAAGCCCCTCACCAGGCCCGCTGCCAGTGTGGGGCAAAGGGGGCAATTTCCCAGGGGCCGGGGCAATTTAAAAGGGCCCAGGGGCTGCCACCACTGCCATGGTAGCCAGACGTGACGGGTCGGTCCCAGAAGTGACGGATTCGTCGCTTCCGTCCGGGACCCTGCACCGCCCTAGGATGGCTCTGGCCCTGGGGCCCGGAATTGCTGTCGGCGAGCCTGACTCTCACCTCGCTCATCAGGTATTTCTGCATTGGCGGGTGAGAATACAGGGACAAACTGGCTGTCTAGCCACATACACACAAAATAAGTCACGCTGCAGTGTCACAGCGGCAACCTATTGTGCTGCTAACTTAGGAGCCAGCAGAGGTTACAGCAGCAGCCAGGAGAAAAGGAAAAGAATAATTAAACAGCCTCCAACAGCCCCTCTTCTGTAGAAAGTGCCCGGATCCAATACTGGTTTTTACTTGTCATAAATGCGATAGGTTGAGCTCATGCTGGTGTAAATCAGGAGTAACTGGGGTTACACCAGTGTCAGGCTGCTGTGAGGGAGACGGTAAAAAAAGTTCAAACAGTAATTCTGGCACCAGTGCCCTGGGGTTAGATTCTGATCTCACTTACACTGGAGTATAGGGTTCCTCCAGATTTACATCTAGGGTCAAAGGACCGGTAATGGAGCCTTTTACTCACACCAGGGAACACTTACTCACGGGAGTCGTTCCATTTTTGCCTCTTGGAGCCGTTTGAATAAGTGCTCAGCCGTTGAGCTGGCTGTGAATGACCATTTTTGAGGAAAATGGGTGGATGCGGGGAGAGAATCATTTTTGTAAAAAAATAATAATAATTGGTGGGGGGCTTTCATCATGAGTTTCCATGTCAGGAGGTGGGGGGAGCTGTGATGGGGGGGGGAAACATTTCTGTGGAAAACTGCCATGCGGCCCAATTCACCAGCACAAATAAGGTCTCTCAGTGTGGCCCAGAATTTGGGTCCCAGGTGAGGGATGTTGTGTGCAGTGGGCGGGGAGCGGGGGTGAAGGCTGGGATTCTCGAGTAATACGAGCTTACCCAGCGTTGGAACACGGCTGCCAGAACTCAAGGCGGACACCCATTTCAGTTCAGTCTGACCCCGCATTGTGACGGTTCGGCAACGTGTCCTTGAATTTCCAGGGCTCTCCAGGGCCCGCGTTGCCTTGATCAACCAAAAAACAAAAGACACTTGAAGTCAAAGGAGTTAGTGTGGAATTCCTGTTACGTTTAAGCCATTTTACATTAAATACCAACCTAATCAAAAGCAATCCCGTTTAAGCTGACAGAATCCAAATGATTTCAACATTTCCATAGCTGATTTCACATACAGCCTGATAACTATTACAGAGGCTTCCATACCAGACACAAGAATACCAGCTCATACCACCCCGAATTGGGTAAATAGTACTACTCCTATACTGGTGTCTGGTATTAGTTAGCGACAAGTTAAGTTCTTTCATTTTGCAGTAGTCAGAGTGACTTAGAAACACTTACTGTTAGCCATAGGAGTGCGTTTAATTAGCTTCTGATTCAGAGTTCTTTTTTTTTTTTAATCATTAAATAAAGTGTCACCCCTACCCAGCGCTATAAACTCTATTTTGATTGTGGCTGCAATAACCCCTTTGGGCGTCATTCAAATTGTACTAAACAGTTTCTGGAGAGTGCTGGTTTCTCTCAAAATAAACCGAAGCCCGGCTTTGACAAGCTCTAATGAAAAACAAATTGTTATATTACTTAGAAAAATAATTTGAAGGAAGTTTGAATTAGTTGTAAAGGTGGAAAAGGTTCAGCTACTTGAAAATAGAATTTTGGAAGGTATTTATTTTAACCAGTTAGCCAGTTGCCTTAAAATACAGCCTTATTTGTTTCAGAATGCGCCTAACAAGAGACATGAATCATGCAGTTAATCAGTATGTGAACTTGATTAATTGGAAGGGGGACTGTCAGTGATTCCAAAAGGCGGGGCTGCCTGGCAATATTCTGAAATGCAGCTTTCGAGCTGGTAGGATATCCCATCAATCATGCTGCTCACACTTGGAGAAAAACACAGGAGAAAAACCACAACCCCGGGTTTTGGAATTTTTGATTTAAAATAAAATCTGGTTATTCGGGACATTGTCAAAATTCGCGGCCAAGGTTTTCAAAAGTGGCTGGTGGTTTTGGATGCTTCTGTTTTTGGTGGTTCAACGGGAAACACCCCAATGGGGCTCATTTTCAAAAGGGGGGTCAGTGCTCAGCACTTTCTGAAAATCAAGCCCCATGAAAGTGTCTCAAGTCGGTCATCCAAAACTCACTTGTCCTCATCTGTGCTGCTGCTAACACTTTATATTGTTAAACTTGGGAGAAAAAATTAAGATCTTAGGCCCTGATCCTGCAATAAGATCCATGTGGGTGAACTCTTTGGGGGGGCGGGGGGCAAGAATCCCCATGTGTGCAGGAATCTGCCCATGAAAATACAACTGCAGCATTAAGGTCTAAGTTAATTTTTATCATTCGCAGTGGCTGTTGACTTCTTTGCATTTCACTGAGTTTAGGCAATGAGAACAGACTGCCTGGTTTGCATTATCACATATTGCCACCCACATGTGTTCAAAAGTGACAAGTCAGGCCCCCAAAATCATGAGATTTCAATAAATAAATAAATAAATGAGTTCTTTATATTTGTTTTCTGGTTTTTAGTTCCTTAGGGTTCACCCAGGTCACATTTTCTATTCTGTTTCATGCTGTGTGGATTCTGATGCCACCTTCATCACCATAGTATCTGAGCACTGTCCAGTCAGGCATTAAACAACATGACTAACAACGGTCAAGTGTGGTTTGTTTTTCCTCCGGGGGGGAATTGTATGTGCAGTGCACTGTTTAGGTTTCTAAGTTTGGGGGGCGGTGGTTTGTTTTGGGGTTTTTTGGGGGGGGCAGGATTGGCTTCTTTTTTAACATCTGATTTTCAAGTTTTTTCTCTGTAACGACAAGGGCTAGAAACTTTGTTTTTTAAATGAAAGCTGAGTGTTGCATGTAATCACAAGATTCCAGGAGCTGGGGCTTGAAGAGAAATGCAAAACATCGCAAAGTTTGAACTAAAAATGTGAGAGTTAGCAGCGCTGAACAAGTTTCTGTTCAGCTTCACTTTCCAGGAATGATATGCTAGCAGAGTGTTGTTATTGTTTGGGTTCAAAACACTGCAGGGAAATATTTTTTAAAAACCCTGTCCAATCAGAGCCAGATTCTACTCTCTCACTGGTTTTAATCCAAATAATGCTGCTGAAGTCAGTGGAGTGATTCCAGATTTACACTAGTGTAAATGAGATATTTACCCTAATTATTCATTTACAGTAACTGATACATTTTAAGGCTAGGAGGAACCATTTATAGCCATCTAGTTTGACATCCTGTATAACACAGGCCAAAGAATCTTACCGAATAATTTTTGCATAAAGTCCATAATTTCTGCGTGAGCTATACCATAGCTTTTAAAAAATATATCCGATCTCGATTTCAAGACTCAAAATGATGGAGAATTCACCAACATATCCCTTGGTAAGTTGTTCCAGTGGTTAATTACTGTCACTGTTACAATTTTGCATTTTATTTCAAGTCTAAATTTGTCTAGTTTCAGCTTCTAACCACTGGATTTCATTATGCTCTTTTCTGATATTTACATTAATGTTTTTAACAATATTTCGCTAATAGTAGCCATATTCTTTTTTTTTTTTTTTTTTAAAGTCTAAATTTGGGGCCCCAAATTTCCTTGGTGTGGTGCTCTTTTAAACAATTGTGTGTGTGTGTGTTAAAGTTAAAACTCACACACACACACCAGCCACCAAACTGGTAACAGATGGCATATTATAAACGTGGTTTTTTACGTTTATAATACATTTTTTAAGTGAATTATTTATTAGTGTCTGGTTTAGATGTGTGAAAACAAAATGTGTCTGTTCAAATGGAAAATAGCAGAGGGCAAGTTTGGGTTTTGTTTTGTTTTTTTTAAAAAAAACAAAGAGGATTTCACTGTTTGTTCAGTGACTCCCAAAAACTTTCCTAGTTTAGCTGGGAGGTAATTCCACAGTTGCGGCCGTTAACCCTTTTCGTAAATGAATCAATAGCCAAAGCTATGTTGAAGCCTACAATGTCTTTGCATTACAACCATAATGCTTGTCCCTTCCATCAGTTCATGGCTGTGCTTTCTGCTGCAGAATACCAAATAACTGAGCCTTGAATAACAATCAGGAAGTGGATCCTCAGCTGATGTAACTCAGGGTATCTATGTTGAAGTCCATGAAGCTACATTAATTGACAGCTGCTGCTGATCTGACCCCAGGCATTCAACCAGATCCTTCCTATTTATTTGTGTTAAACTGGTGCCGGTTTGTGAGTAGCCATGAATTTGTTGGTTAAGCCTAGCTTATATCAGTTTAGCTTGCATCTGTAAAAGCATCTGTAAATTTGCAGGCACAAGCTAAACCAATATAATCAGTTTTAAACCGACAGAGAGTCCGAACACAGAAGTTGCACTAGTTTAACTGAACTGATTTAAGTTAAACTGGTATAACTTCTCTGTGTAGACAAGCTCTAAGTCTTGCTGTCCAGGCTGCTCAAAGAGCAGTGATAAAGGATAATTGTAGAGTGTCTTACTTCAATGAAAATAATTCCATTATTCTCCCTGGGCCGAGTTGTTTGGTTTAATGTTTCTCAACAACAAGGCTGCCTCCCAAGATATTGTAGTTTGATTTGGAAGCATTGAGATGAGCACACTGCTTTAGGTGCTTCAGCCCACACTGAGTTTACACAGCTGTATGAGCTGATTCCCCTGGCACCACTAGATATATTATCTCGTTGGTGATGCAACGGTTAGAAATTGCAGGAAACCTGTATCATTCATTACTTTCATCTTCCTATTTCAAACTGGGCTTCAGAGTGCTGGGGGTGGTGATTCAGAGAATTTGGTGATTAGTCAAGGGACCTTAGAGCAGCTATGGTTTGTTTCCCCTGCTAGTTGAAGTAAGTGATTTTTGCGCTGGAATACATGCACAGATCAGTTTATGTAGGAGCCATCCGGGACAAAAATGTGATTCAGTCAGACCTCCTACTTGTTAATGGGGCTTAATAATAATAGTAATGCATAATACTTATGTAATGATTTTCACCTGCAGAGCTCTTTGCAAATATTAATTCCCACAATCCTCCATTTTATAGATGGAGAAATGGAGGTAGAGGTTAAGGGATGTGTCCCTCATGGACACACCGTGAGTCACGGACGAAGCTGACTTTGGATTTGAACCCAGGAGTACCTCGTTCACAGGCCTGTGCTCATGTCATTAGACCTCACCTCTTTCGCTTAGCCCTAAGGGGCTCGCTTGCTTTAGTTTAGTCACTCCCAAGTGTAAACTGAAGGCTTGTCTACACATGGAGTTATTCAGAAAGAGCTATTGTGCTTTACATTCGCACCATACCTTAATCAGAAACAACTTTCAAGTGTAGACAAACCCTTGGGAGGCTAGCTTCACTCTGGCAGGGATAGAGACATTAAACGTTCCTTTTGCTGTGCAAGTGAGCAAATGGTGAAAGACAGGAGGTCGGATATTTTAGAGAAATCTTTCTCCGTGTAAACAAATGTTTCTCGCTCTCTCTTGTTTGTGGAATGTTCCCTGGCCATTATTCCTGGATTTGATGGTGTTGACTTTCTGTATTGTGCCAAACTGCACATCCTACCGGGTGCCAAACTGCAGCAACTTGAGATGATGAACGCTCCTATTTGGAAGAGATGGGCCGTCCCTTCCGCTAACTAGAGAAGAGGTTAAAGTTCAGTTCATAATTTCATGTGATTGACTGGGCCTTTCATCACTGATGGAACAGAACCCTATTTTTAAAGAAAATATACATTAAAACCCTGATTCTGCACTGAGATTCAGGCGGGTGCTGCGGTCTGCCCGGCTCTTCTCCATCCAGGATTGAATAAACCATAAACATCAGAAAATTAAACCAAGGAAGCTAAAAGGTAATGTGTTATCCTTCAAAAGCAAACAGACCTCCACTGCTTTATGGCATCAGCATTCCTGTTTGGTTGTTCTGACATAGAAAAAGAAGAGCCAGCGTACTGGACCAGACCAATGGTCCCATTTAGTCCCATAGTTGTCTCGAACACTGGCTAGAACTGGAAAACACAGTTGTGCTCATCAGATTGGGTTAAATGCTATGTAGGGCTGTGAACTCAAGATAATCCCTCCTGCAGGACTGTAACACAGGCAGCCAGAAGTCTAGTTTAAAAAAAACCACCCGGCTCACCCAAAAACAACCCACGGCTCACTGTATTGTATACATTATTAGGAAACATTTCTCCTTGTCTCCATCTTGGACTCATTTTATTCTGAGGCACATGAAGAATGATGACCTTTGTCATATTTATCCTAACTAGTGGATATGCAGATGCTATTTTGTGTCTTTTGTTTTAACTCACCTGACTTTTAACTGTACTATCCTGTGTCAAGAGTTCCACATGTTAACTATATTTTGTGTTAACCAACCTTTGAGGGCCAACCCAGATCCTTGTGTCTGCAGCAATATGTAACAGCAGGAGCAAATCTGCCAATTCCCCATATCAAACTTCGATCGTTACTGGGGGCCAGATCCTCAGGAAGGAAGCAAAACTAATGTAAAAGGATCAGGACCAGGGGAGGTCATCGGTCTGCATGCATCAATATCAGCTTAGTTTCCCTGATTCAGAGGGAAGGTGTGATGCTCCCAATGGCCAGTGGGATTTTTCCCACGTAAGGAATGGCCAGGCCTAACAGCCCAAATGAAGGGGAGTGCTCACTTTCCTGTGGCTGTGTAGGTGAAAGGATGGAACTAGAAATAGAAACTACAGCTTTAGATGTTACCTCCCATGCTTTATTCCCTCTCATCCCTAAAAAAGAGATCAGCCTGATAACCTGTATCTGAAGTTGCAGTAGGCAATTCCCAATACCAATTGCAGTAAGCAAGAAGGTTTATTGGTACCCTGAGGTGCCTATGCCACCCTTAATGGAGGATTTTGTTGTAGACTCCAGCTAACAAAATATGGAGCATAGGAAAGGTTGGATGCACCAACTTCCCAAGAAGCAGTCAAATAAATGACTCTTGTTCTGTGCCCCAACTCCATGTTTATGGTCAGTCTAAAACTCCACCTGTGATCACCACATGCGTCCTCTGCAAAACTGCAGTAAATTAAAACACAACAGGGAATTTTAAGAATCACATCCTCTTCCTTCTTGGAGTCATGTTACATCGACCTCAAAACATCTGGACTCAACATCTCCTGGGCTCCCAAAGGGTCTGTCGTATTAAAGGTTCATCTTCCTTTGTTAACTCCCCATCTCCCCCCACACCGCCGCGATACCTCCTCTTAATTCACTGTTGCTTTCAATGTGGTTGGCCTTGTATATAATTAGTATTTTATGTGCTGTAAATAAAATGAACCATGGAATCATTTTAGACAACTCTTGCTGTTGGTAAACACAGCTATATAAAACCCAATGTGATTTACTGTGCTCATGAGAGAGGTCTAAAATACATGTCATGATTTTTTTAAGCATAGATTCCTTCAGCCTACAGGGAAGCAACATCCTCTAGCATTAAAATATAATGTTGGATACTTCAAAAAGAAAAAAAAAAAGAAACTCCATGGGTTACAGTAGCTTTTATTCATTTCTCCTTTGCGTCAGAATGACTTTAAAGTGCACTGAGCTTTAGGTCAGCCTGATCAATAGGCAGAATGGGACCAGCTTCCTAGTGCTAACTAAAATCAAGAGTTCTGCACTCTACTTACCCTGCTGATGGACCTCGTTCTCAGACAGGAAGGAAAGAGACAGCTGCTAAGCAGACTCTGTTCATAATTCATCAGGTCAGTGAAGAGAGGCCCTGGCTACTTTTAACCTCAAACAAGAAAGGTTTCGGACTTGAAAAGGAGCCCAGAGAGCGAGAGATGTCGAAAATCATCAGGTGGCCATGCCGGAATTGTTGCAGCGATCTATCAGCTGTAAAGCCCTGGTGATTCCTGTTCAAAAAGGGCTTTTCATTTGAAAGCCTGAACCAAGCTGTGCGGTAAAGCTTTGTTATAACATCCTAGGCTTACGATAGGCTCGCTGATGGGTAGTTACTGTAACTGTTCGATTCATAGTGGATTTGTTCACTTATAATGATGGATGAGCCAGTACTGGGACCTTGAATGTGAAATGCTTCACAATTTGAAAGGAAGGGAGGGACTGAGAGTTTGGTTTTGGTTTTGCATCAGATCCAAATCTGGAAGAGAGAGTGTTGTCTTGTTCTGTTCAGACTCAGCATAAATCTCCTCGACAGTTTGCAAAGGCACCATCTCCATCCATCCTGAACCCCTAGCCTTTATTTGACCTTACCCAGTCTACACCTGATCCTGAGCGGACTATTGCTTGCTCATCCCATTTCTACTTATAACATCCCTGTGTTTCCCTCTTGGAAAGTACAGCACTGTGTTCCTCTCCCTTCTTCCTCTGTGACCTCACTTTACCATTAAGTATGTAGTGTGGCATTCATTGTTCAGGGACTGACAGCAGTGTGTCACCTTCAACAGTCCTGTCAAAACACGGTAGAGTAACACAATCAAACCCATTTCCTATTTTAAATATTTAAATACAGCATTTCATGGATAGTCCTTTTTTTTCCAGACAACCCACTAAGTGATGTTACATCTGAGTATTCAGAATCATTTAGTCATTGTCTAATGTGTAATGACCGGATACCCTACTACAATGGTCTTCAACCTTTTTTCATTTTGTGGGCTCCTAAAAATTTCAAATGGAGATGCGGATCCCTTTGGAAATTTTAGACCTAGTCTGCAGACCCCAGGTTGAAAACCACTACCCTACTAGAAACAAAATCTTATACAAGCTTTACCTCTTAAAGATTTAGGCCCCAATCCTGGAAAGACTTACATATGTGCTTCCCATTATCCACTATAAATCGTCCCTTTGAAATCTTCTCACAATGCTTTAAGTTTAGCAAGTGGATGAGTGCAGAATCAGGGCTATATTCTGTGCTCCCCGACAGACTGTAAAACCTGGTTGAAGACCGTGGGATTGTTGGGGAGGGGAAGAGGGGGAATCAGCACCGAATTTGGCCCTTAAATTGTATTTATTCAGAGAATTTTTCTAATCCAAGCCTAGAAGGAGAAAGAAACCAAAAACCCAGCCTGTGGTATAACCAGTGTAGTCGGATGTTGTCATGACTACTAAACAAGAAACTTCGTTTATAAAATGCAGGGAAACACATGAACGTTTTTTTTAAAAAAAAGGGAGAGAGAGAGAACACAATCTTAAAATATCACTGTGATGCAGAGAAAAATATAAACGGACATGGTTAGGAAACTCCATAAGGAGTATGACTTATGTAATATTAATCATAAAAAGCTCCAGTGAGTGCCAAATGAAATACTCCACACGTGTTCGATATACTGATAAGACTCCTTTTGGTGTCTTTGTCTACTTGAGCGGTAAATGATGGTAATGTGCTGGTAGGTGAATGATTCACTCACATATGGCAACTCTACAAATGTCTCCATGGCAAGACTTGCATAAAGCACTAAAACATGTAAGGCTCAGTCCTTCACTGGTGCCATCTGTGGGACTGACAGGGCTGCATCCCTCCCTGATTCTTCATGTGCGCTGGCGATGAAGGGTCAGTTGTGCCCTACAACCGCCCTCTCCTTTTCAGTCTGCTTGTCTCCCCCTTTCTCTCCCTTTTCCAGGGGCCGAAGGGATCTATAAAAAAACCAAACCTTATTTTTTAGGTTTTTTTCATTTACAAAAATGTCCATTTCAGAAAAGGCCCGATTGTCAGAGAACAACGTTTTGTAATGAAAAACCTAGAGCAGCTCTGATTGTTAACATCATTGTTTATTTGCGGTAGCACCCGCGATGTGCTAGCCGCTTTGCAAACACACACGAAGGCCGGTCCCTGCTCCAAGGAGCTCACAATCTAATGACAGGCCAGTAGACAGACAAGTTCTAGCCCAGTGACTGGATGGCTCCAGACATGCTGCTGTTTCTTTCTGTAGAAAGATGTGGAAACAAGAAATTTTTTCAGAGTAAGCAGCACAGAGCCCCCCTCCCGAGCCTGTTCTGCACAGAGCTAAATACCCATTGTTATATTTAAATATAATCTCTCGTCTGTATCCCCAGTCACACTGTCACGGTGTGACTGAACTCTGGATAGTCACTGTTCTGGAGTTGGGGGACCCATGACCACCAGCACCATGGCAACAGTGGTGCCACCACAAGACGCCAGAAAGGAACTACTCCGACCACAAATGCCTATGGGCAACGGCTGGGAAATACCCTATGTGGCATCTTGGGTGGAAAATCCTGGGCAGGACTGTAATTTGCCGCTTCATTAAACTTCCCTCAGTCATGTCTGAGCAGCTCAGGCATCCGTCACAAGCAGGGATTTCAACAGGCAAATTGCACGTTGGAGATTAATGTCTTGTGGCGCTTCCTGTGCTCCATCATATAATTTTGTTGTGAAGGAGGCTGATTGCTTGTAGGCCGTGCTGGACCTGCCCCTCTGCATCTGGCCCTCGCTTATAAACATTTTGGTTTTCAGAAACCTTAAGGCTCCTTCGTGCTGTCAAACAAAATTTGCTCCAAAATCATGTTAAGCCACCCAAAACAATGCATGGCCCAAGTATGTAATGTCAAGGATCTGTAAAAACCCACCAACGCCCAGGCCTGTTGGAGTAAAGGTTTAAATAACCCATTGCATGTAGACCTTAGAGCATGTGTATAAGCAACCTCACTGGGCCTCCGTCAAGATTTAATATTTCAATTGTGGCAACACCCAACTGTCCCAACCAAGACCGGGTTGCTCTTGTGTTAGCCGCTATGCAAACATCACTCTTGTCTCATTCCCCCTCAGTTCCAGGCTGACTGTCACCCAGTGCCTCTAAGCGCTCACTGTTCAATATAGTCAGGTGAGAAAACATGAAATCTAGGCCCAAGCAATGTTGGGTGTTTATTCCAGCTGCCTGTTGGCACCTTTGATATGCAGGGTAATAATGGGTACATTTAAGATCAGCCCCATAACCAGCATTAATATAATTGCTTTTTGTAGTATGGGTGACATTCTTATCTCAGTGCACAGGGATTTACCCACCTGTGGGTGAATATATTCCCCCTTTTCTGTAAACGGTTTAGAGCCGAAAAACCCCAAGCCCAGCTCCAATCTTTCCAACAGTGCATCCTTTCTCCATAACCTTGCAGCCGCCAATGTGATTTCGTTAATCCAAAGGCTGATTTCAGTCTCTTCTACTCATACCGGCAGCAACACAGCTCTTCATGGAACATTTCCGTATTTTTTATTAGTCTTCCACGGTGCAGCTCATCTGATCCGCGCAGTGGCACGAACTGGAATTCCGTGAAAGCTGTGCCCTTGAAAGGGGGTGGCATTTTACATTTCTGGCATCCCATGAGATGTACATTTCATGTTGTCCCATCTGACACAAGCAAATCTACACTGGAAAAAGAAGTGAAACTACCAAGAATATCCACTGTACTAGCCTCTCTGTGCCTAGGATATTCAAAAGGGCCTCTCTCTGTGTATCCCTTTGGAAATCCCAGCTGATACATGTTTTGGGAGAACCATCAGTTAGTTAAACTGCAGTTAGAGTTGCTGTGTGTGTCTGTCCTTTAGATAAAACTGATCTCAATCTTGCCATGTTAAGATAGAGAGCTGGGTTTAAAAAAAAAAAACTTTAATCACTAGTGGTAATCAGATAAAAGAAAGTGACCAGATCAGTTTCTAGTGGAACTGTATTTTAGGTTTATTGTGCATGTGCGCGTGCACACACACACACACAAGAAGTGCTATATGGCATGGTCCACCCAGTGAATCTCCTCTTACCACTTAAGTCCTGCAAATCCCTCCCCATCCCACCGGCAGTCCTCAGAAGTAATTTGGCCCTGTCTAAAGAACCATTCTAGGGAGAAATAGTTGCAAATGTTCCATTTTTGATCATTTAATAATTTATACCTCATTCCCATTATAACCTAAATTACAAGCAAGGGCTATGAAAAGAAACTGCTGCAGACGGCAGCATAAAAACGTGTTATTTAACACTTTCCATGTTTTCTTAAGCATCTCTGGTTTTGTCCAACGTACATTTCATTTGCTGTTTACTTAAGTCCCAGCCACTGACAGCATGTGGATTGCTAAATTACCATCTGGGACGTGAGTAAAACTGGTTTTCCCCCTCCCCCCCTCCTCTCTTGGCCTCAGAAAAGGTAACAAAGGCTTAATGTCCACCAGTTGGACATTTCAAATCGTATTTTAACCATGCAGTGCAGTGTGTCAGCAAGTTGGCTGGTTACATCGTATATTTGTCATAATATTCAACTCATTTTCTAATATAGTAGAAGGAGCTACTTGTGCAAGAGTGCTTTTTGCTGAACCAGCTCAGGATTCATGCTAAGTGAAATGGGTGAGCTTCTGCGACCTTTACTCACGTTAACTGTAACCTTACACTACTGAAATCCAGGTGGTTACTTACAGAGTAAGGAGCGACCCAATATAAGTCTCAGATCTGGAGGGTGCTTATTTTCCAGTGTCCACCCATCTTGTAAGCAGCTAGCTGAAGTTCTAGACTCTCATACTGCAGCACAACCGCTTTGCATCCTCCTCCATTAAGTCTGCAGTGTCGCCCCTGGTACGGTCAGAGGAGAATGACTCGTACATAATACTACTACTTTGCTCTTGCATAGCACTTTTCATCCATAGATCTCAATGCACTTTACACGTGAGGTCACGATCGTTACCCCCATTTTACAGATGGGGAAACTGAGGCTGGAGCGGGGAAGTGAAATGCCCACGGTCACCCAGCAGGTCACTAGCAGAGCAGGGGGACAGAAACTAGTCTCCTGAATCCCGGTTTAGTGCTCTGTTGACTTGGCCATATTGCCTGTGGATCCATCTAATCAGACCCGCACCGCTGATCTGCCCTTAGCACTCAAACCGTCCGGAGAGCCTGGGCACAGGGAGCGCCTATGGAGCTGAACTTTGCTATGCGGGGTACACTAATCCTGCATCTCCTCCCACCCCATGGACCCCCACCCTTCTCTGTGCCCTCAACAGCATGATTTCACCCTTAGCAATGTAGCTTTTACGTGAAGGTTCAGTGTCAGGTTATAGTGACTAGCTAGATTTATTTACTTTCCAAAGACACCCTTGTGGGCATCTATGTCTCGACAGTAAATAGGCTTCACGTTTCTTGGAGTTTTTAAAATATTTAATTTCTGTTAAAAATTTGGGTTCAATATTTTTTGCCCCTGTGGCTTTTTTGCAGATTTTCTTTATTAAAATCAAATTGGCACCAACTCTAATAAGGCATCAGATTTTTTTTTTCCTTGATACATTTTCGCACCGCAAGTGATTTCTATTTCAGCAAAGCTTGCAAAAGCCCACGGACTAATAATACCCAATCTGAACTGGTATATGTATTAGCTTCAGAACGTGCTGCAAGGGATCAGCCTGGTGGAAAAATCCAGGTCATCCCAGATTTTGAAATCCGCCCAGCCTTGGCTTCCAGTGACACTGAGTAGGCAACCCAAGTTAAATATTTTACTGCAGATGTTGCTTAGCGTTCTTAAAATTATGTCCTTTAATGAGGCAAAGAAAGTAGCTGCAGAAAGATATAAATCAGAGAAGCTGCCAGTGTTTTCCACCAATGTGTCAAGATGATCAGATGAGACATTTACTTTTCCCTATATTTTCCCTGTGCCTGTGGATGTGGTTGTGCCCTGTATTGTTAACTTAAAAGAAGAGATGGGTTTGAAACAAAACCAAGGATCAAAATACGAGTCAGTTCAAGGGGTCCGGATCCAGCTTTTGCAGCCAACTGCTGTTTCTACAATTGGTCAAACCAAAACCTTGGATCGGAATCACTTTGGAAGGGCTTCATAATCCCGATCCCAATTTCGCAGCCTCAGGCCCCTTTCTGATGAAAAGTATTCAAATATCCTTTCTAGCATCAGCAACACGTAGGGGGAGCATGTGGGGTCAAGTGCCCTCCCCCCACCCCAGATTTCTGCTTGAACTGCGGCGGGGGGAGAGGGGCGGCTCTGTCCTTCTCTCACCCACCCCGGCACACTTGCCCCCTGTCCCTGGCAGCCGGGCCTGGGCGGGGAGTGGAAGGGGCAGGACCAGCCGGTTCTCACTCCAGCCGCTCTGAGTCGCTGCTTTGTGCACCACGCCCGACTGCCCGGGACAGCGGTCAAGCGAGCTGGAGGCCTCCCTCCACCCCGGCATGGTTCTGGCTCACTCGGCCCCTGTCCTGTGCAGCCGGGCCCGGGCAGGGAGTGGAGAGGGCAGGGCAGGCTGCCGCCTTCTCAGCCAGGCTCTCGGGCAGCCGCCGCGGGGCAAGCGGCTGGCTTCAGCTATATGAGAAGCAGCTCCCGCCGGCTCCCCGCCTGGGCCCAGCTGCCAGGGAGAGCGGCCGAACATGCTGGGTCATAGGCGCGGCGGGAGAAGGACAGATCGCCTCCCCAAACTCTAGTGAGGCGGGGAGAGCGCGGTGGCCCCGGGCTGGGCACGGTTTGGGGAGGTCACTGGGCAGAGGAGACACGTGGGGCAGTGATATTGTGCCCCCCTTTATATTGTGTCCCCCCTCAGTATTGGGAGGCACGGGTTGTCTATGCCTAGCTTTCTCACAAGCAGCATATTCTCCCCAAACTCTAATGCAGATACTGTCACAGCTTATTTCAGATTTAGAGCAGGAATTGGGCAACAGTTGCCCAAAATTCCCCCTACTATAGTGAATTTGTTTCTGATGCGTTTTCCCCCGTTGACTTTCATTTTCTGCAACTATTAGATTGGACACGTTTTACTAGCAAAAGGGTTTGGAAAAAGTGAATTTTGGAGTTGCGTGTATGACTACGTGTGGAAAGTCACTCTAAAATTTGCCCACGTGAGGGTTTGTGCCCAAAATATTTAAGCATTTATCTAATCAGGGAACAGAAACAATTCCATGTGACCTCTGACCCAGCGCAGCTGTGCACTACAGCTCAAATTTCAAATATTCATGATGGAGCCGTAGAGCAAAAAATGTTTAAAGATATTTATGAGTAACAAATACATTAGAGAAAATAGAGATCTTCTCATGGTTATTCCCCAAAAGAAGCTAAATTCCTTGAGAGCATGTGTTTCCATGGGGCGTCCCTCCTCCCCCAGCCCATGGACTGAAGCCAGCAGGAGCAGCAGCAGAAAACAGTTCAGGCAGGGTCTGGTGGGTCTGACATCATCAGACTGCTGTCTGCAGATTTTGGTGTGACCATTCTCCTCTCCCCTGTGCTGAGTTGCTGTATTGTTTCAACCTTCCCTCAGGGTTTCCAGCCCACTCCCTTTCTTTGTCTTTCCATCTAGCTAATGCCCTCCTACCATAAGGCCACCAAAAGGATTGCAATAACAAAACACTTCCACCCCAAACTACAGACCCGACAGGACATTGGCAGCTCTCAGTTGTTCACTGTGCATGTCTGTTCTGGCCCTTTCCCCTGTCTGTGTCTGCCTTGTCTGCTTAGATTGTACGCTTTCGAGGCAGGGGCTGTTTCCTGTCATATGTTTCTGTGGTTCTTGCCACAATGGTACCCCATTCTTAGTTGGCCTTAAGTGCTACCTTAATAAACATACTGGCTCAGCTGTCCTTACAGCACACATTAGATTGTCACTCGGTGGGACAGAACTCAAACACGTTCTTTCTGTTCGGAACCGGGCAAAAAGTTTGGCTGAAAAATGCAGATTCCGGCAAGCTGAAATATTTTGTGAATTTGTGTTGATCTTGCTAAAAAAAAATCACAATTTTGCCAACAATCATTGGGGGGGAAATTCTGAAAAAATTAAAAATTTCACTGGGACAGTTTCTAACTGAAACATTTTGATTTTTCTGTTCAAAATGATTTTTTGTTTCAAAATTTACTTTAATTTTTTTTTAATTGAAATGTTTAAAAAAGTGGAAATAACATGAAGCTTTTTTGACTTTTCAAATCACTAAAAATATTTTTTAAAAAACGTTTTTGGATTGACCCAAAATGTTGGGTTTTTTCCAATTTTTCAGAACTGCCAGCAAACCGAAAAATCAGTTATTCACACAGCTCCACTTCTACTGGACAGAGAAACCCTTTTCCAGAGGGCAAATTTTCCATAAGCAAATGTAAGGAGACAAAAAGTTAAAGCTTGAAATCAAATGGACACAGTAGATGAAGTGACGTTTTCAGTTTGACTAGCACACGGGTAAAACCAAACAAGATTTGTGAAAGTCAGATAATCTCTGCTCCAGATTTAGCCTAGAGATTTGGGATGACGTCCTGGGGCATTGCTTTGCTAGACATGCTTGTACTTTTGGGGCAAGACTAGTGTGTCAGTAACATGGCCGATGATGGATTCTCAATCCCCAAGTGCTGAGTTTGGCCAAAGAGCCATGACTTTGCCATTGCAATAAAACTCCTTTGACTGTATTTTCGAGTGAGGTAGATTTAAAAAATGAATCGACTACCATCTCCTGGTAAATTACCTGAAGTGTCTTAGCAATATGGAAATAGACGCCACTCACTCAGAATGGGAATATATGGAACATGGGCTTGTTAAGGTACATGTGGCATCCCGCTACCCACCGCTTACCACAGCCTGACTCCATCTGAAATGATCTTTTCAAATTCCTGCCCTATTTAATATGTGCCAAGAGCCTGCTTCATAGCCCATCCAAGATATCTTCCCATTGGTTTCACTGAGCTTTGGATCAGGCTTCGGATGCCTTTTTCTCCACACTGAGCCCTGGCTTACAAATAAAAATCTACCCCAAGGCGTTTTGCTGTGATAACCCACTCTCAACATGCAGATTGCATTAACGCCGTAGACCAAGCTATAGCCAGTCGCTGTTCAAAACTGGTTTTTCCGGCACAAAAGAGCTTCTAATATCCCTTTTTCCTTCACACAGCCTCTGCACTGTGTATTTGCTTTGCAATCTATGCCCCTGCTGCTCCAAAGGTTCCACAGGCCAACTTGGCCACAAGCATTTGTCTCTGTGCCTCCAGAATCTCATCTAGTCAGCGGTGCCAGCAGCCCATGTAACTTTTTATGTTTTGACAGTTTTATAACTCTAAATTTGCACCTTATGGGAAACTCTGACAGTCAGTGATTAATTGCAGCTCTGGAATTTTTCTTATGATGTCTTAATATCTGAATATGCAGCAGACCATAGCAGAGAGGAGAAATAAAAATCTGTAACAGAATACCCACGGACAGTTTGACGAGACATGTACTTGCTCGTGCCGCCCACCCTAAATAAGGGCTTGCAAAAGAGATTATTACATTCGCCTTTTTTTTTTCTCAGATGCAATACTATTTTCTACATGTCTGGTTCAAATTAGGTACTAGTTTGAATGGAAGAACATAAGAGTGGCCATACTGGGTAAGACCAATGGTCCATCTAGCCTAGTATCCCATCTTCCAACAGTGACCAATGCCAGATGTTTCAAAAGGAATGAACAGAACAGGGCAATTGTCAAGTGATCCATCCCATTATCCAGTCCCAGCATCTGACAGTCAGAGGCTTAGGGACACCCAGAGCATGGGGTTGTGTCTCTGACCATCTTGGCTAATAGCCATTGATGGACCTGTCCTCCATGAACTTATCTAATTCTTTTTTTTTACCCAGTTATAATTTTGGCCTTCACAACATCTCCCGGCAATGAGTTCCACAGGTTGACTGTGTGTTGTGTGATGAAGTACTTCCTTTTGTTTGTTTTAAACCTGCTGCCTATTAATTTAATTGGGTAACCCCTGGTTCTTGTGTTACGTGGAGTAAATAACACTTCCTTATTCACTTTCTCCACACCATTCATCATTATTTTATAGACCTCTATCATATCCCCCTTAGTCCTCAGTTTTCCAAGCTGAACAGTCTCAGTCTCTTTAATCTCTCCTCATATGGAAGCTGTTCCATACCCTTAATAATTTTTGTTGCCTTTTTTGGTACCTTTTCTATTTCTAATGTCTCTTTTTTGAGATGGGGCGACCAGAACTGCATGCAGTATTCCAGCTGTGGGCGTAGCATGGACTTCTATAGTGTCATTATGACATTTACTGTCTTATTATCTATCTCTTTCCTAATGATTCCCAACATTGTTAGGTTTTTTGACTGCCGCTGCACATTGAGCAGATGTTTCAGAGAACTAGTCACAGTGACTCCAAGGTCTCTTTCTTGAGTGTTAACAGCTAATTATTTTGTATGTATAGTCGGGATTATGTTTTCCAGTATGCATTCCTTTGCATTTATCAATATTGAATTTCATCTCCATTTTGTTGCCCAGGCACCCAATTTTGTGAGATCCCTTTATAACTCTTTGCAATCTGCTTTGCACTTAGCTATCTTGAGTAATTTTGTATCATGTGCAAATTTTGCCACCTCACTGCTTATCCCTTTTTCCAGGTTATTTATGAATATTTTGAACAGCACTGGTCCCAGTACAGATCCCTGGGGAACACCACTATTTACCTCTCTCCACTGTGAAAACTCACCATTTATTCCTACCCTTTTGTTTCCTGTCTTTAACCAGTTACTGATCCATGAGAGGATCTTCCCTCTTATGCCATGACTCCTTACTTTGCTTAAGAGCCTTCAGTGAAAGACCTTGTCAAAGGCTTTCTGAAAGTCCAAGTACACTATATCCACTGGATCACCCTTGTCCACATATTTGTTGATCCCCTAAAATAATTGTAATAAATTCATAAGGTATGATTTCTCTTTACAAAAGCCATGTTGATTCTTCCCAACAAATTGTGTTCATCTATGTGTGTGATAATTCTCTTCTTTATCATGGTTTCAACCAGTTTACCTGGCGCTGAAGTTAGGTGTACCGGCCTCTAATTGCCAGGATAGCATTTGAAGCCTTTTTTAAAAATTGGCATCACATTAGCTGTCCTCCAGTCATCTGGTGCAGATGCTGATTTAAGTGATAGGTTACATACCACAGTTAGTAGTTCTACAGTTTCATATTTGAGTTCATTCAGAACTCTTGGGTGAATACTGTCTGGTCTCAGTGACTTACTACTGTTTAATTTGTTCCAAAACCTCCTCTACTGACACCTCAATCTGGGACAGTCCCTCAGATTTGCCACCTAAAAAGAATGGCTCATGTGTGGGAATCTCCCTCACATCCTCTGCATTGAAGACCGATGCAATGAATTAATTCAGCTTCTCCGCGATGGACTTGTCTTCCTTGAGTGTTCCCTTAGCACCTCGATCATCCAGTGGCCCCACTGGTTGTTTGGCAGGCTTCCTCTTCTGACGTACTTAAACATTTTTTTGCTATTAGTTTTTGAGTCTTTTGCTAGCTGCTCTTCAAATTCGTTTTTGGACCGCCTAATTATACTTTTACAAGCTATTAAACAATTCAACAAAGGTATGTTGCGGTAACTAACCAATCTCTTTCTTTTTCAGTTTTCAAATCAGGAGCCTGTAGAGTCGGTATCTTACAAGCACTTGATTAGTTAAAAGATCTAATTAAGAGCTGGCAGTGCAAAGCACGGATTTGTTACTTTATGTTCAGAAGACTTAAGTTAAACAATTAAAAAATAAAGTTGAGCTGCATGATTTTTAAGCCTGAAAATAACCTCTTTCTTTGTTTGAAAACAAAGCCATAAAATGATTTTTTTTTTTAAAAATCCTGCTTTGCAGATGCTTTTGTGGCCATGTCACTGATACTAACATAACCTCTCTCCTTCTCCACTGGCTCCAGCAGCACTCTATGCTGGTGCAACAGCAGTTCTGCAAACCCCAAGTGTTCAAAAATCATGAGTTGCTCCCCCCCCCCCCCCCGCCCCCCATCGTGATCATTAGAATTTTTCCAAACTAGAGTTGGAAATTATACCTTAATGCAACATCTTCCCTTTCGGGTTTCATTAAGGTTTTGTGTTTGGGGAGAGGAAAGAGGCAGGGGCAATGTTGGATATAAAGGAATTCGTCCATAAAAGAAAAATGTTCTTGTATGTTTTGACTAATATATGTGGCTAGCATATATATGTATAAAGTTTGCATTAAGCACCAATAATACGAAGCACAAATATTATAACAGTGATATTGCCTAAATTGGCCTATACCCTAATCCTGTTCACTTATGCTAAATATCCCATAACACCTCGCGGAAATGAGCATTTGGCATAAGCAGATAGGAAACTTGTCAAAATCAAGATCCGTTTGTTCTATGTCTTGGTACAAGCTAGGGAAGTACCTTCATGGACCAGTACCTAGAATACTAGTATCCAGAACAAAGATGAGGAAGGACCAGAACAAGAAGTGAGAGAATTGGGACAAATTGATGGGTTGGCTTTTAGTGACATGTAAAGAGATGTGTAACTTGTAAAATTATCATATAAATAATACCAGCTGAAATGTGTAACTTTGGGAGCACACCTTCTGCGCAAGATGAATGTAACGAGGTGCACGAGACGCATTCCCGGAGAATGGTATAATATAGAACCTTTTTTCTGTACCGTGTTATTGTTGGCTTAGAGCAATAAACCTAAACTGACATTGGTTATTTGGTCTCTTGAATATATTTCATAATGAACCAAAGTGTGGTCAAGCAATTGACTATAGAGTGTATCAACATATGCAGTGTCACCAGCTATAAATATTGCTGATGTGCGGGAGCCAGATCCTGGTCTCACTTACACCACTGAAAATCTGGAGTAGCTCCCTTGACTCCAGTGGAGTCACTTCAGATTTACACCAGTGTAACTGAGAGTGGAATATGGCCTGCAATCTAGCTGAAGGACAGCACAGTTACCTCTTTCTCTCCCTAAATAATAAGTAAATCTACTTGTGGCTAGAAATGAGGTTGGTATCACAGATGGGGTTAGTCCTCTTTCACACACTTTATTAGCACGATCAGGGAGGGAGTGGGTGAACATTTAAATAAGCCACAGAAAGAAGCTGCTGCTGTTATGTTTGTTGTTGTAATACTTGGGTCATTTTTAGAAAAAACTATCACTAAGAACTTCAGTGACGGGTGTTGTGCTCTGCAGTGAATGCTCTTTTCCAGAAAGAGACCATGTGGTAGTGTTTTGTTTTGTTTCCTAATCATGAAAACACCCAAAGGGAAATGAGATCTCCACTGGCGTATACAGGGACGTGATACAAGCTGTCCGGTTTGGGCTTGTCTTATGAATTAGTCTTTAACAGAAATAAATACAGTAAAATATTGGACACATTTTTACTGGTGTTGATAATTATTTATTATTTGAATTCTGGTCGCAAATAAGATCCCCGATCATGGACCAACCCTGTTTTGCTAGGCACTGTACAAACACAGAACAAAAAGATGGCACTTGCCCTCAAGAGCTTCCAATCTAAATATAAGAAGGGAGACAACAGGTGGAGAGAGAGAGAGACAGGTCAGGGAGGACAAAAAAATAATGAGGCAATGAGGCCTTGTTCATAAATTGGCAAATTCAGTACCAGGGATGGACAAATCAGTTTGGCTGAAGTAAAAAAACAACCCAATAGTCCAGTGAATATGGTCTAAAGAAGTCAGAAGTTGGGACTCCGATCCTTTTTCAGTATTCTTTTCTTCCTTCCACTCCTTGACAAAATGTTTCGAAGTCAGAGATGGTAGCAAAGCTAGGATGGTGAGGAAAGGACAAACTGGTCAGCAAAACCTTTGGATACGCATTTTTTTACAGGGTGGTTTCACTTACATTTCCATAGTTCCTAACTCCAACATAATGCATTACAGGGAAAGACAGTAAAACCAGAGCTGGTTGCATTAGGAGGTTGCATTAAGATTAAGAAGCCAGTGGCAAGGGAAATTTAATTGTGCTCTTTATCAGTTAGTGGGCAGAGTTAGTGCGGTAGTAGCGTGAGCATGAGTCACTTCGCCCTGTCCCCATCTCCAACCTAAATGGATTTCTCTTTCTTATCTGGCAGAGAGAGGAAATTGAGCTTTTGGTTGAATGCCCACTGCGAGCCGAGACTTTCAATTACACCCAGTTGTGTAATTCCAGCTAATAGAAACGAGATGGAAATGTCAATTCACTTTATTTCTCACTTGTTTCTGCTTGGACCTGGGCCATCCTCCCAGATGACAGAAGCTACAATTCTGTTTTATCTGCAGAACCCTCTTGGCTTGCAGGCGGGTTTTAAGTCTGCTCGAGCCTACATATGTTCCCAACCTACTTCAGGAGACCATGAGTGAAAATGTGGCATTGAGCCTAAACTGGAGGACTTTACTGTGGCAGAAGCAATCCGTGGCGGGATCCGATTGCAGCTGCTATGACAGAAAGAAAGACTTCTTGGTGGAGCTGGGCGGAGAGCAGTCGTTCCATTTCGCGGAGGGTTTTGAGATTGTTTCGTTCCAGTTTGGATGGAAAACCAGAAATGTTGACATTCTACACAAAATGAACTTACAGTTCTTTGCCCAGCTCTGTTGGGCGCCCCGGATAAGGGGCATTGAACTCATGCTACATCAAGAGGAGTGAGGAGGTAACTTTACGTTAAGGACTCTTGGTTGGAAAATTGTTCTGCAGCATTTACGCCTGGAAATTACTTTGCACTGGTTCTTGTCACGGTACGTTGCCAGGGACCCTTGAAAGCCCAGGAGCCTGGACTGATGGGGAACTGGGAGCAATGACTTCCAAGCTCCCAGCTCCCCATCAGTGCTCCAGGCAGGCTGCTGAGGACCGGGCAGATGAGCTGGCAGGAGACCACACAGGTTTTGAAACCTGCCTGGCAGGCAGGGTTCCAGCAGAATGTTGTCAACATTGACACCGTCCCGCAAAACATTTCGATTTCAACAGATCCGAAAATTCTGATGAAAAAGTGTTTCATCTAAAAATTTCTGACCAGTTCTGTTATAGGGAATTCCGCCTAGGTCGTGCTCCCCCAGACTGCGAGATGGGTCTTTTCACCGTCTAACCCATCTGGAGATGCCAATGAAACAGAGCACTTGTCCTGGATTTTAACTCAAAAAAGATGATTCTCCTGATCGTCAGGACTAAACGTTACCTCTCCATTGGCTTTAAACGCCTTGTTTTAATGATCAGGACTGAGCTGGTTAGTGAAACGCTTGGATTGTTATTAGATGTGGAAAAAGTGAAATACGCTCTTTGACTTCATTCCGATGAGCTCATTTAATCAATAAACACTCGCTCCTGCTTCTGAACCCAGCCTCTGGGTATCTCTCTTAATACGAGGTCTTAAACTTTGCATTGTGCTCGATGAAAAAAGCCTGGAGTGTTTTATAACAGTAATCATCTGATTTTTATGTTGCACTTTTTATTTAAATGGATCCCAAAGCACTTTGCAAACTAGATACACAAAACTCATTTCATCCTCCCTGGAAATGCACTGATCTATAGGGTGCAATGTAGCAGCTGTCCAACAGCGTGCCTCAATGCTCTACAGTGTTTTGGGGGAGAGGATATGAAGGATATCATGACCATTTGAAACTGCATGGAGAATTTAGGTGCACCAAATGCAATTACCTGAATTGAAGTTTGGCCAGGTGAATGCGGCGAACTCCCACCCTATCTAATGTTGCAAAAAATTCCATGATCTCTTTTATGACCATGAGTAATCAGGGCCTTGATTTTACATCTCATGTCAAAGACCACACAGGGCCCCCTAATTACATACTAAAGCATTTTTTCAGTACTGACTCAGGGCCAGATTCTGATCTCATGCTGGCACAAACCAAGAGTAACTTGCTTTGGGTCTGAAATGCTGCCGCCTCCTTCTGCCCTACTCCTGGCTGACTTAAGGAGATGTCTTCAAGTTGCTGGCTTTGACACACTTATTCTCCTTTGCAGCTTGGTTATGCAGAATGCCTCTTGCCGATCCATTGACTCATCTGCTAACAGCGACAGCCTTCTGAGTTAAAATCTCTCTGCTAAAACAGCCACCGAAGTGCTACTCTTCTAAGAGCTGGAGTTGTTCCTGACGTGCACTGGTAGTGTGAGATCAGAAGGTGGCTCTCTCTGAGGGAAGAATGTCGCTGACTAAATTGCATTCTCACTTTCTGCAGCCCTCCGGGTATATCCCCGGAGGAACCTCCCATCCAAAAACCGAACAAGTCCAATCCCAGGAATGCGTTACTGTTCCACGCGAGTGAAGGAGTCAGAAACAGGGCCGTGCTTTCAGAGAGCTGATGAGATCGCAGTTTCAGATGCTGCTGAAATGCCCACTGGGACTTGCTGGTTCAGTAGGGTGACCAGACAGCAAATATAAAAAATCAGGACGGGGGCTGGGGTTAAAAGGAGACTATATAAGAAAAAGACCCAAAAATCGGGACTGTCCCTATAAAATCAGGGCATCTGGTCACTCTATGGTCCAGAGAAGCAGCCTGTGGTCATTGGCTAAATAAATAAATAACAAGGTTTCAGAATTCAGTGTAACTCAGAAGTTACATCGAATCTCTGCAAAGGGTTTGCCATTAAATATGTTTGTGACGGCTTCCTCTGTAGGAAGTAACTGTACCATCAAGGCTGGAACGTGGTTGATAATCCAGAGCAGAGTAGCGATAAATTCCATCTTTCTGTAAAATCATTCAGTCATTTTGTATTGTTCCAAGACTTACAAAAACCGTCCGTCTGCAGCTATTTTGCCTGAAATATATTAACTTGGAAGACTAGCTTTTAACAAAAGAGTCAATGGATCAGGCAACACCAAGAGGTAGTTGCATAACGAAGCAGAATAAACGTGTCAAAGCCCGTAATTTGAAGACATGTCTTCCTTCTGCAAGGCAAAGAGCAGTGGTGGGAGGCGGCTTGTATTTCAGACCCAAAGCGAGCAACCGATCCCAAATTCACATACAGTACTTTGGTAATTGAGTTAAATGTATAAAATTTCCTGAAGTAAAAATACGCCTTGTAAATTCTTGCTGGATGTTCTAAATAAATGCAGAGAGACCAGCTTTAACTCCTTTAGCATTGAACTCATCCTCCATTAAAGGAGGAGGGAGGAGGTAACAGTAAGATAAGTTCTCTTTGTTAGAAAACTGTTCTTCAGCATTTACTTTTGGAAACTGTTTTTTGCTAGTTCTTGGTTATACGGGCCACTAGGTAAAGGAGTCTACTCTGCAGCTTGTACTGCAGCACTTTTATTATTACCGATTATTTGTGGTATCGCAGTATCACAATACCCCGTGTCAGCTAGGTGAGTGCTACTGTGACCGTTTTGGAAATCTGGTTCACTGAGACAGGTGAGCCCGAACATCTACACCACAATTAAACAGCCCCTTAGCCCAGTCCCGCGAGCCCAAGTCTGCTGATGCAGGCCAGCTGCAGGTGTCTGATTGCAGTGTAGACATACCCTGAGAGCTGGGAAGAGAACCCAGGTGCCCTACTTCAAATCCTTTCATAACTGGAGGAGGGAGAATGGGGAAAAGAGGAGTTTGCTAAGTTCTTCAGAGAGAGCAAATAAACAAATGCTATTCTAATCATACATTGGAGAACAGAATTTTAAAATTGTTTCTTGGGGTCTTGTTTCTTTGCATTCCTAGGTGAGAAGGCCATTAAGATGCGTTTCTCTTGCCCTGCGAGTGTATGAGAGACATTTACCACCACTAGAATACTTCTGAGTACACCCATCAATCTGCAGCGTGGTGTAAACCCTAACTCAGAGGGGAGTCTCTGGATTCAACCTTTCTCTGGCTGAGTGGGGGCTTTTCTGAGCTGTGACAGCAAAAGCAGATTGTGTAAAAATGATGTGAGCTGCTTTTGTGATGGAGATTAACCTGAGATCACCAAACTCATTGCATGCAAGAATGTAGGCTGGAGTCGAGCCAGCATCCCTCTTTCAAACCTTATCTGGGTGACCTATTTAGCCCTTTTTTCTCCTGGCAGTTCTGATAGCTTTCTGAATTTCTTTGGGATTCACAAAACATGCTTATCTGCGGCATAAAACAGAACAAGCGAAGAGAGGTAATTATTTTCCTATGTATTACTGTGCACTAAATAGTTTAGCAAAACAGATTAAATCCTCATGAAGATAGAGACTCAAAAAGTGAACAAGAGATTAAATGAATAATAAGGAAAAATTAAATGCTCTTGCTGTTGTCATTTAATGGGAATTTCTTGACTGTGCCTACAATAACTTTTGGGAAAAAACTACATATATAAGTATTTTTCAAACTGAAACCAGATGGGGGAATCATAGCCTGTTTTTCTTTGTGGGAGGCTATGTTTTCATGGTACGCAAGTAACTGGAGGCATATTAAAATCAAATTTGGCTTTCAAGGCTTGTCCTTCCTATCTTTTTGCAGGAAGGGCCGACTCACGATGTTATGAATTTCAGATTGTCGCTGTGGGAGGGGATTCTTTGGAGGAGGGGCTGGAGATTTCAAAGGAGGAAAGTTAACTATTTAACCAAAGAAAAAGCAAAAGATGAAAGTTGGGGAAACTCAAGTCTGCCTTGAACTGTTCCTTCCCAATTTTTCATGGGCAAAGACCTCTACACTTATTGCTGCTGCTGTTTTAACTACAAACAAAAGACTGCTAGGCAATTCTCAATGCAGATAAAATGTATGATCCCTGCCCCCGAGGAGCTGACAAACAAATCTCAGACATGGTGCAATGAGAAGGTGACAAGGCACTGGGGACAGGAAGAAAAGAGGAATGACCTCGGTAAGCCAGTAAGACAAGGCAATGCTTCAGCAATGGCTAGGGCAACCCAGGATGGATCACAGGAGGTTTATTTCCCCCTGAGATAAAATAGACTGAACATGTAGAACGTTTGATTCAGACAGTTTCTCGTGGGTGTTACAGATGAGGTGGGTCTCCAGGAGGGCTTTAAAAGAGGGAAGAGTAGCGGCTATGCAAGCCAGCCCAAGAAGGGTGCTCCATGCTTAGAGGTAGGCATAGAAGAGAAACAGAACAGTGGTTGTTAATTAAACAACTTTGCTCCCTGGGTCGCTTGCACTCTGGGTTTGGCATGGGGACTGCACTGGTTACGCTGGTGGTTAATTTGCTAGTGCTCGAGAAAGACCAGTTGCCCTGACTGAGCAAGTGCTCATCCATCCCAACAGCTCTCCCGTTGGGGCTCTACAAAGCTCCCTTTCTCATTCCCCACCTGCGAGCCCCTCTCCCTTCAGCCCCCGTCACACTCCGTGTGAATTGGAGGGCAGAGGGAGGTAGGGGGACAATCCTGGTTGCGATGCCATAAAGACACAGGCGAGACACAGCTCTCCGCCTGACATCCTGCCCCTACTGGAGCCAGTGGAAGCTTTACCATTGATGGAGTCAGGATTTCACCCGCCATCTTCTTCATCAAACCCAGCTGGTGCGTTGTGTCTGATTTCCCCACAACCCGCAGAGACTTGGACTAGAAAGAGAGTCAGGCGGCTGAAGCTGCATGTGGACAAGCTAGAGCCGATGGTGGTAGGAAGGGGAAGCATCTTCAGCTCGGTGAGATCGCGGGCTGCTCTCTCTTTCTCCTCCCTTCACCCAGTACGAGGAGAATTCACTTGCCTCTTCTCCAGTTTGGCATCATCTTTGAACTCCCGCTTGCTCCCGGATCGCCAGGAGCAACCTGGTGGCCAACAACCGCCTTTTCTCATCTGTGTGTAGTACATCCCTTGTGACCCCGGGAACCTGGCAGTGAGTTATCGATGCAGTGAAAAGCCAAGGAGTGGGGCTGCTAAGGGATACCACTCAGAAGTTTCAGCTGAAACAGGATGCAGATGTTCGCCTGGGATAGCTGCAGGGAGTGCAGTGTGCCAGTTCTCAAATGATTACACGGGTTACCTCCTGGCTCCTGTGTGCAGTGGCTTGGCATTGAGCTATAAAGCCTTGTAAGGCTGGGGCCCTGTCTTAGAAATCTGTTTCCTTCCCCACTGTGACATTTGAAGGCAGCTGAGGAACCATCCCCAAGATCTGAATAGCTAGAGCCAGGATCGTCCAAGGGGAGGAACTGTACTCTCCTGGCTTCTTGATCGCATTGATCTGTGACAGATAGAGGACTGTGAATGAAAAGTGCTATATAAGAGCTAGATTATACTGTCCTGCCAATGCACAGATGAGACGGTCCCTTTATTTGCAGGCCTTTTGCTGGAGCAAAGTGAGCGGGAGTTTGTCGTTTGTGTTATGCGAGAGAGGAATTTGTTTGGAGTTTTCCCCCAATGATAAATATAATTTGTGTCCTGTTTCTTTAAAAATTGATACCTGCCCCTAGTGACCTGGCTACTGGACATGTGTAAATGTGTAAACTCTTTTACAGGTTACGCTTCTTTGTTTGGCTGTTTTTTTAATTTATTTATTTATTTTAAATCAGAGATTGTTGTAAAATACAGTAGGTACTAGAAGTGTGTGTGTGTGTGTGTGTGTGTACACACACACACACTCTCTCTCTCTCTCCAGTACTAACTAGTGACCACAGCCATGTGATTTGGTGTAGCCTGCAAATTCACAGACATCCCTAGACTGTGTTTAACTGTTTACAAGCTATTGTTGCTGTTCCTGCTGGACAAATATACAGTCTGTTACAAAGAATATGAGCTTCTAGTACCTACTGTATGTTTACAACAATCTCTGATTTAAATAAATAAATAAATAAACAGCCAAACAAAGACGTGTAACCTGTAAAAGAGTTATAGGAGTAGGTGCCCATTTGCTGACAGAGGGGTTTGGTAACAGTGCAGGGGACAGAAATATAAGGAATAATTGTTTTTGGGCCTAGAACCAGGAAAACTACTTTTCCAAATTAATCCAGCGAGAGCCATGAATCCACAGTATTTCATATCACACTTCATAAAACTCCAGTCATAATCCATAAAACTGACATTATTAGATTAAAAACCTCAGTTCCTCCTATAAGGAGCTTGCTCATTAGACATGCTGTAGTTTTATAACCTTAAAGTTCCTACCCAATTAACATGATTAATACTGTGCTTTAATAAAAAAAAAAATCACCACGGGGGTTGGTACCATCTGTTTGTTATAATTGTGCATTTCAATATTGTCCAGCAAAAGAGAGGTGGACACTTAGTAAATATAAGTCAAGCACCAGGCTAAAGATGGCACTACATAAGTAGGTAAGGAGAGGAAGCAACATACTGTTCTTGATTGTAGTGCATAGTTTGTATAAGCCTTTAAAATAGTGTAAAAGGATTATTGGTTGTTATGCAGGATGCAACTATCATTCTTTACATGTCTGATGGCAAAGGGACAATTGTCCCATCTGCACATAGGTAGACTAACATCTATATAGTGCTTTTCATCCATAGACCCCAAACAGCTTTTCACAGGAGGCCAGTGTCATTATACCCATTTTACAGATGAGGAAACTCAGGCTCGAATAGGGAAAGTATCTTGCTCAAAGTCAACCAGCAGCCTAGTGGCAGAGCCAAGACTAGAAGCCAGATCCCCTGCAGTCCAATGCAATGCTCTATCCCATTAGATTATTGGAGATATTTGCTCCTCCAGCTGTGAGGTTGGTTGATCCGCTGGTGCTCTCTGGAGGACAGATGGAAGCTTCCCTCCAGAGCTTTTTCTTTCTTTGGGAGGAGAAAGTAAAACATGAAGAATTAGGAAGTTGTGTGGAGAAAGGGAGGATTAGATAAATGTGCTCAGGCAGCCAAAGCAAATACTGCGCTGAATCATGAGGATCCACTAACCCCAAGATATCCTGGGCTTAAAGGATCAAAACTGGAGAAGACAGTTGCTACTCTGCTAACAAAGCTTCAGTCTTAGCGTTGGACAGACATATCTGTCACATAACATAACCTCTTTTCAGAAGTGGCCATGAAGCCAGTCGTTAGGACAGCCAACAATCATAGAGATTGAAGAAATGACAGTTTCACTGATCACTTAATAGACTTCCAAGTAGAAGTTGTTGTTGTTTTTGGCCAGCCTCAGGATTAAATGGTATTTGTGCCCCCTGGGAAGGGTCTAATATTAACCATTTATTGAATTTGTTCATTGATACCTTTATATTAATCAAATACCCAATTGTGATGTGCAAGATTCAATTTGAGTAACTCAAGTTAAAAATTAGTCAGGTTCATAATTCCACCCACAGACCAAAAAATGCCAAACTTCTATTATTTTTGAATCCCCTGATTTTTGAGGGTTGGTGGAAATAAGATATTTTTGCTTCTGACTTCCAAGCAATAAAGAGAGGTGAATCACTACTGAAAAAAAAATACATGTAACAGACCACCCAGTTGCTACTTATAAAGCTGTAAAGTGATCCTGTGTCAAACTGGCAAACTGGAGAATTATTTTCTTAATATTACCGCAATAGTGCAAGGAAAATCAAATAAAAAACAAGAACATGGTTTCCTAACAAAGCAGCTAGGTGAGAAATACATTAATGAATATAGGTTGATTAATATGCATTGAACTTAAAGCTAAACTACTCATGGATCAGAGTGGGAACTGCATACATATTTGCTGCTTTGAATACTACATGTTACATCCCAGGAACTTACTGTGTATGTCACTCAGAACCAAGTGGTATTGGGTTTTTTTTTAATAATTCTGAGTAATTATCCAACATGGGCTAAGAGAGTAATTTTGTTTACCAAAAAGCAGTTAAGACTTTTGATATGTGCTGTAATTAGACCTGGCTCACCCCGTAAGGATTCTGTCGCATTGCTCCTTGAATGTCCTGTCAACATTTTCAAACATTGCAACTTGCAAATATGGACTTAACAAAACTATGCCAATGTCAGAGACAAATAAATGATATGATTTTGTTTTTGCTTTAATGAGTAAAGTAAAATTATTTTTAATAGAACATCAGCTGAAAGGCCTCAGACAGACCAATAATATGTGTTTTATTAATGTTTCGATGGTGGAACAGCATTTTGGAGACCACCAGTGACTCTAGAAAGTAGGGTCCCAACAGGAGACTGAGTATGTAAAACATGAGAACTTGCCTAGGAAAGAAAAAAGCCAAATTGGATGAGCACGCTTGCGGATACTGCATAGGGAAAATCAGGGGACTAGTAATAGGATATTCAGATAATTCCAATTGAGATGGTCTTATGGTGAAGATGCTGGATTGGTATTCAGAAGATCCGCTTTCTGTCCCTGATACAAACTCTCAGTGTGCCTGGGCAAACCGTTAGTTGTCTTGTGCCTAAGTTTTACATCTGTAAAATGGAGATAATTCTCAATTTCTCCCATCCTTTGTCTTGTGTATTTTCTTTGTAAGCCCCTCAGGGCAGGGATTGTGTCTTATAGTGTCTGTATAGGGTCTAGTACAATGGGCCCCCATCTCAGTTGGAACCTCTGGGTTCTTGTGAAGTACTGTTTAATAATAACAATGACCTCTAGGTCACCAGTTCAAATCTAGCCCATGTCGATAATGTCACTTTTCTCATCTGATGATGCTCAAGTATCCATCTAACATCCTCATCACTGAACACACCTGCACAATTGGCACTAACTGGAACCCTTGCTGACACTCTCAAGAGGGGGCTAAGGATTGAATGGGCCTTGAAAACAGAACCTCTCACCCCCAAAATAATCCATCTCCGTGAGGGTTGAGGCAGTGTAAAGGAATCTTTAAAGGCAATACATTCAAATTCACTAGATATTCCAATGTCTAGAGACGGGGTGGTGATGTGATGCAACCTTGGACTGCCGGTCTCTAGAAAGCATGCTTTGACCCCCGTGCAAATCTTGCTCTAAAATGGCGAGTAAACAATTCACAGGAAGATAAAACATGGCTGCATGAATAGAGAAACGTGCTTAAAAATAACACTAGCAATCAAAGTTATAACTTTCAACCCAGCTCGGGAGGTGGGGGAAATTCTCATTAGCTGATTTCAAGTCTGGAAAATCAGTGACTTTATTACATTGGGGGCATTATTTTTCAATCCATTAAGTTAGCTTTATACCCTTTATTTTTTATCGGTAAGATGGTGGGGCTGGGGTGGGTGTAACTAAGGAACAGCTAGTTAATTAGCATAACTAGGGCTAAATCCTAAGGAGCATGACTAACGGGACAAGAATCCAAATCAGTCTCAAAACTCAAACAGTTCTGAACAGGCATCATCTGCACTTTTTGTGGAGTCCTAGAAATTGTTTTATTCCAACACGCTCAATCATTTATAGCGTTTTCAGTTTTGAAGGACTCGCTGGGCAGTTCAGCCAGGCAATCGGTCCTATGAAAACCCAGATGTGTCTCAATGGCAACTGTGTTGTGATTGGCTCCGTTTATCATGTTTCTGTGCTGGCACTTGAGCAAGATTGCAATGTCAACTCTGCGTCTGGTGCGAGTTCGTGTCAGCAAGGCTGGATCGGCAGTGATTGATTCTTGTCCAGGAACATGGAACAACTAAATATATTCACTGCTGTAGGCTAAAACCACGTTGTTATATATGGAGCTATGCCTATCTCATAGAGCTGGAAGGACCTTGAAAGGTCATCGAGTCCAGTCCCCTGCCTTCACTAGCAGGACCAAGTACTGTCCCCTGACCGATTTTTTGCCCCAGATCCCTAAATGGCCCCCTCAAGGATTGAACTCACAACCCTGGGTTTAGCAGGCCAATGCTCAAACCCCTGAGCTATCCCTCCTACCCGAGCTAGCCCTCCTACCCCTGTTCTGTGTAGGAGAGTGAAGCAGTGCACTTAATGGCATCTTCCAGTAGTGTTAGAGTCTGAATTGCACTGCAATATCCTTTAAAGGTTAACGGGCCAAATCAGGGCTTTGGAGCGGAGCCCGCGGAGCCCGCGGACCAGCTCCGGAGAAGTGGAGCTGCAGGTTTTTGCCTGGAGCAGGAGCAGAGCCGGAGCACAGCTCCAAAGCCGTGGGCCAAATCTCCAGCTGGTGTAAATATGTGTGGCATCATTGACTTCAGTGCAACGCCACACACAAGCTGAATGTCTGGCCCCCTTAACTCTTTCACCTTTATGGTGAGGCTATGATTATTGTCTCTAGTGATCGTTAGCAAGAGCACCAATGTGGATGCCTTTTGAGGCAAATACATAGGAATTGCCAGAGTGGATCAGAGCCAAGGTCCATCAAGACCAGCATCTGGTACAAGAACACGGCAGTAACCGATGTAGGATTATCCGTCCCGTGTTTGCTCTCATCCTGGTCCCTATCCGTTAGAGACTGGCATAAACCTGGAGCCTATACCAGAGAGGGGAGTTCTCCAACGGGTTCTATAAATTGAGGTGTGATCTGTAGGATGTTGTGCAGTAATGAAGAGTTGGCCAGTTCCAGTTAAAAATGTATATTTTATTTCCAGTCTGAATTTGTCTAGCTTCAACTTTCAGCCATTTGATCATGTTATACCTTTCCTTGCTAGACTGAAGATCCCATTATTAAACATTCGTTCCCCATGTAGATACTTATAGAGTATAACCAAGTCACCCCTAACCTTCTCTTTGTTAAGCTAAATAGATTGAACTGCAATGATGCTCACTGCTCAGTAGTGCATAACAGAGCAAAATTCTGCCTTCATTGACAGCTGTGCAACCCCAGTGACATCGGGGGTGGGGGGGGCGGGTTGAGAGTGGATAGCAATAATAATGATGGAGAAATTGTCCTGTGTGTTCAGTGGTATGTGGAGTTCTAATGAAAGGCTCCGAATTTGGGTTTATAATTCAGCCTGAGCAGAGATGTAGCTCCATCTTTTCTGTGGCTGACCCATGAAAATGGCAAAAAAGTGACATCATGTAACTTGAAGGCTATAAAATAAAGCCATATGCTCTGAAGGCATGTGATGCATGACCACGGCTAAATGGACTGTGCCCAAGAAATGACTGCTTTATGCTCATTAAGATTGGTTGGGGAACTGGGTGCAAGAAGGATCCTTGGATTTTCAAATCGTTGTCATGAGAAGAAAAAATATCCTATATCTCAAAAACCTGTCCCAATATTTACAAATATTTATGCTCTTCCAAGAGCTTTCAGATGTTCCCACTTTTTCTGTTCTGCATTACATGTGCAAAACATCCTCATAAATAGATAATAAAAGCTAAAATAAAAAATACCTCTTAGAAAACGCATACAGATATTTAAGGGCTGTTCTTTAATTAGAAGTGCCGAAGTTTTCCTCTAGGGTTTCTGAAACCTTGGTTTCACAGACATGTGGGCATAATCAGGAAGTAACCACATAGACAATCAAACATGGAACCAAACAACAGCATAGTGAGAGATGAGTAGGGAAATCAAGTCACTACGCCCGGAAGATCCCTTTTCCCACTGAAAGTAATGGCAGAACTCACTTTGAGTGTCCGTGAGAGCGTGTTCGGGCCTATAGTGTGGTGGGTTTTTTTGCCATGTTTTTGGTAATCTTAGACAAGAGGAAGTTCAGCAGAGAAACGTGTGCAGGGTTGTGATAACGCCGTATCCAGGGTTTTCTTGCCACTGCCCCTGTGCTGTTGGGTGCATGTAAATAGCTTCTGAGCAAGGATTGTGCTCACTGTTGTTTCAAGCACTTTATTCTGGCATATGCTCTGTATGGTATTACAGTAGACCCTTTAGGGGTGTGTCTCCTATGAGTGGTCACCCCAAGCAGAAAAAGTGGTTACTTACCAGTGATTGTAGTTCTTTGAGGCGGTTGTGTCTAGAGCTGTGCGGAAAGCCGGGGCTGTTGCAGGGGAATTGGGTGCATAAATGCCCCGTCATGTCTCCAGACATTGAGTGTCTGAGGTTATATGAGAGAAGTGCCATCCACAGCCACTCAATTCCTCCTCCTCCACATCTGTGGGTGGAGGAAGCTCAGCCATTTCCTCGCTGTCTGACGTGCCAGACTCCTCGCTAACCCTTGTGCATAACGTTCCCCAACACACACTTTTATATTGTGGTGTTTTTAGCGATTTAGAGGAGTTGTAGGGTTGCAACTCTCAGGCAGTGTCAATGTGAACTTGGGTCCCCAGTTAAAATCAGCTCAGTGCAGGGTCCCTCCAGAGCCAAGAAATAATGCAAGGGGAACCCCCTTTGCAGTGCAGAAGCTATAGACAAATGCTGTTGTACCAAGGCTGGGACACAATCGCTTGGAAACCTGGCCAGATGACACTTTTTCAGTGCATCCCCCTGCCTAAACTCACAACTACCCAGTGCTTTCATTCTTTCCTACTTAGGTGGTCTTAATTATCAGTGGGAACCTGAGCTTCCTCAACTGGTTAACCATAGTGCCCAGCATTGCCTGTTTTGATGACACCTGCTTGGGATTCCTATTCAGTTCCAAAGAGGGATGTGTGAAGGACCAAGTGTTGAAGATACAAGCCAAACAGGCAGCAGGACAGAGGCTTCCTTTGAGATACGGTAGGTCGTTCCCCTGAGGAATAAAACCTTATCTACCTAGTGCTCTTATCACTTTCCTTCCAAGCTTGGCCACTGGCCTGCTGGGTGAACTTGGGCAAGTCCCGTCACCGTTATGTGCCTCAGTTTCTCCACCTGTAAAATAGGGATAATGATACTGACCTCCCTTTGGAAAGCGCTTTACATGAGCTAGGTCTTATTATTATATATGCAGGGGAAGGGAAGTATCTTTGTGTGACAATTCCCTAGTGGGATCATCCACATTGAAGGACCTCTTAAAACCGAAGCCTCTACTACTTACACTAAAGAACCATTAGCTCAGAGGCAGGGGCTGACTTATACACGTCTATCCTCCAGCTACATGGGGGTAAACTTACATCGTGTTAGTGCAGGTTGTATTTGCTTATAGAAAAATAAGCCTCTAGAGCTAAAATTCTGATATCTTTGCTCCTGGTGGGTGGCACCTTGTTCCATTGACTTCAGTGGGAGTATTTTAAGGTACTATTCAGCATGAGGAAAAGCATCAGATGTATCAAACTAAGCAATATATAGATCAAAAACGTGCCTCCATTGAAGTCAATAACAACACCCCCGTTGATGTCCATGGGACCAGAATTTCAGTGGTATTTTTTTAATGTTTAAACGTGGACAACATTTTTCACATTTATCACACTTGCAATTTTGCAGCCGATAGACACGATAGACATAATAGTTCTGTCCAGTTGTCTTTAGACTGTTCGGGAGTCGTCATTGTTCTAACATAAGCAGAATGTTTTGATTCTGGAATTAAATTAGTAATTTAATGTGGTGCCAAACAAAAAAAAATGAAGGGGGAGGGCATAAAAGCCTTCCTCGCAAATTTTAAGGAGTGGGGCTATCAGACTTTGTCAAGAATGCTGGGCTTGTTCGAGCATCAAGAACTTGGCTGTCAAATTGCCCTGGGCATATAGTTTGGCCTACAGGTATAGCATGAAAAAGTAAATAGAAGTTTTGTTAACCTGAATAAAAAAGGAACAATGAAGCATGTGGCTAATGTACACTGCTAAGATTTAAAAAAATAAAATCATCTCCCCAAAGAGAACTGACAGCACAAAGCGAAGGGGGATTTACTTACGTGGGGCTGGGTAACAGATGTAGAACTGTTTCTAGTATTTGTATAAACAATGTGTAAGCAACAAATTGAACATAATATCAACATCAGTTACAGATGTTAGTTTTTAAATATACCAAACATCCATTGGAAAGACAAAAACATGTTTACAAAATAAAATGCCTGCCTGTAGTTCTTTCGAAGCAAGCCCGATCCACCTCAGATTATGCCGTTTATTAAACAGAAGTGTTTAGTTTCAGTAATGCTAATTAAATGTCATTACACTTTCGATATATTTATTTTAAATATTTTACTAGAAGAAGTCTCCTTAGTTGCAGCATTTCAGTTCCAAGTAGCTTTCCGGCAGAGCTGGTAAATCCAGTGATCGGAGTGATGCTAGAGATCTCCTGTTGAGTTGTGTTTTTCAGTCACTCTGAGTAAACCTATTCTTGGCTTGGTGGAGAAAGAGACAGAAAAGTGATTCTTCAGTTTACCAATCTGTGAATCATTTTGAAAATGAGAGAGATCCTCTTGTGACTCAACTTCCCAACCTTACCCCATGACATTCTCTGACAGGTCCCCGCAGACCACAAGTTAAGGGTGACTTAGAAGAACCTCCCCATACTTGCTACACACTTGGGTTTCAGTCCCAGCTTAAAGCCATCCCTGTTCCAGAAAGCGCTTATGCACATGCTGAATAATAATGGATTGCTGAGTCGGTGCCTTGGACAGGAGGGCCATGTAGCAAAAGTCCTAGAGGAACATTAATCCCAAGAGTCAGAAGAATGGAGTGTGTGGCATTTTATGCCCCTTTTGTTCATGTGAAGGTTTTTACAAGGAGCCTGTCACATGGGACCAGATATTCAAGGCACCAACTCCCGTTGATTTCAATGAGACTTAAGTGCATAAGTACGTTGAAGGATCTGCACCTTGGTATCTAAGGGCCTGATTCAAGTCTCACTGAAGATTCCCATGAATTGGGCTGCAAAGCAGACCCTGCACCTCTTCCGCCAGTTTCACTCCTTTCTGTTGCCATTCTCCACATGGATTGTACTGTAACTGCAGTTGAAGGTCAGATCGGTGTAGTTCGGAGGGCATGGTTATGAAGTACACAGTGCTGTAGGTGTCCATGGTGCTTTATAGCCATGCATCAGGAGACGACCCGTGGTCCCAATGAGCTGACTGTCAAAGGGCAGATCCTGCAAACCCTCACTCACCCAGTTAGTGGCAGAGGAGTCCGAGAAGCAGGAATACGCAGAATCAGGTCCATATTTAGACAGCATCCAGAGACAAATGATGACCTGGGGAGCAATAACCTGGTGACCTGGGGAATATTCACAATAAAACTTTGCCGTCATTGGTGTTCGTATCTGATTTTTTTTTTCCTTACAGGCTAGAAGCCTCAGGCCATCTGAAGGACAAAACAAGTTCCCTGAGCGACTTACGTGGTGCTTTGCCTGATCACAGAGGCAGCCCTGCTGTGATGCAGGGAGCTGGGTTAGATAACCCACCCGAATCAAGTGATTCTCCAAAAATATTCCCAGACTAAACAATTATTCATACTGTATGAGAGGTTTAAATAACCATCCCGTTCCTGCAGAGATAGGAGGAAAGCTACAGGCATTTGCTTTGAGTCTTCTCCTTTGGCTGTCCACGTTAAATTAAAAACAATCATAAGCACAAAAAAACCCTTTAGAGGCTGCCTTAGCTTATTTGTCTGATTGTGATAACTTTAGATTCTCTGTAGACTGAAATACCGCATTTTATCCAGTACAGCACCAGCCTCGTTTGCAGAGTGTCCTTCATGCAAGCCATATCCCAAAGCACTTTGCAACGTAAAACAATGCAATTCTGAAGTTGCAATAATAAGTAATAGCCGAAGGAAAGAGAAGTGAACAGAGGCACTAGCCAGGGAAGAGATGAGAACCATAGAGAGTTGTTGTGTCAGAGGCAGGAAGATGCAGAAAAGCAAATTCCAGTGGTAAGAGCGGCGGCGGCGTGGTCTCTCTTCCACCAGCGGGGAGGAAGGACAAAGAAAAGGCTGGTGTTAGGAACCATGATGGGGAATAGCGAGGGTTTAAAATCAGCTGGAGAGAGTCCATGGAGAGTCTTTAAAACAAGGAGGGCAATTTTGAACAATGTCTAAATGCCAGCTATGGCTTTTTCCTACACTAAAACTGTTATTACTCGAACATTTTAGACATTTTTCTTTTCAGCCCCTTCTCAGACTATTTAGAGAAAGGCAGATCTTTGGAGAGATATTACATGGCCTACCGGCAAGGATTTGTTTGATCACGTGTAAGAATTCATCCACTTTAGCTTGAAAGGGAGCTGACACCAACTATTAGCAGCCCTCTGAAAGTGCCTGTCAGGTGACAGGAAAGGATTGTAGGGGGAAAAACCATTTTCTGAGAAGCAAATGTGAACTGATCACGAGGAACTTCAGTTGGCGAAGTCACTTCCTTTCTGGTTCTGTTTGTGTTCTAACCAGGCTGCTACATCCGCAAAGTGGTGAACGTCTCCTTTGGACTCCTGATCGCCTATCTGAGTATACCTGTCGTTCTCAACCTGCTTAATTCCAGACAAGTCATGAACACCTCATTCAACCCGCTCAGGATAGTAAACACATACGGCGCTTTTGGAAGGTACTAATCATTTGAATAGACCCACAGTACACCTATTCTGTTCTGTTCTCCTAGCAACATCGTGAATATAGTCGATTAGCCGCTCTTTGTGTCTTATAAAAAAAATTGTAATCCGTCTGATAGCTGATAGGTTCAGAGTAGCTGTTCATTGGGAATGGGGGGGAAAAGAAGTGCTTGAAAGGGAATCACACAGTCTTCCCCTACTGTATTATACTGTATTTGACTATAGTTTTGCTTTAAATTTATAACTGTTCTTGAGGGGCACATTATATTAGATATAAAAACATTATAATGATATGAATAGAAGGTAGAGATTCATATGGGTCATATTTAGAGTGATTTTTTTCTCTCTATCGTGTGTGTGTTCCTTCCTTCCTCCCTCTAGTTGGGAAAATCTCCATGAACCCACGTTGCCTTTCTGCTCTGGCAGGAGAAAAGTTATAAGGATGCCCCTGAAAAAGGGCCTTCTGCATGATAACATACAGGGTTCTGCATTAGGCTGTTGGGCCACCTTATTGTGGTCATACTAGCTATCTCTGCAAGTGTCCACATAGGCTAAATACTTATCACGGCTTTCAACCGCATATAACTTGTTCCTCTATCTAACAGTTGGAAACTGGCTGAGGGGTAGGGAAGGAGAAGACCCTCAACATAGCATGTGCAATCTGTTGTTGTTGCTTTGGTATTAGGACCGCGTGCAGGGGCTGATTGATAATGATAACGAGGCCCCGTTGTGCTAGGCTAGAGTAATAGACATTCCCTGCTTTGAAGACCTTGTAATCTGAATAGACAAGGTAGAAAAAGGGGAAGGGGTATAAAATAGAAGCAGAGTGATGGTTTACAAACAACATGTTAGTTCCACAGTTTTTGTGCTTGCAGCCAGCTCGGGCTGACGCGGGAGAGGGTCTGTTTAGGTTTCCGCAGCACACCCATTGTGGAATCTGAGTGCCTGCTAGTTCCTCTTGATCCGTTATTGAGCTGTTTAGAATTTAATCTGTATCTCTTGTGGATGTTGCGGGGAGGAAGTAGAACGGGAGGACCGGGAGTTCAATCATCCTACCGGTCGTGTGCGCAATTCCTACTGAAGTCAACATGAGCTGTAGACAGGAAGCTGATGGAAGGACTGGGCCCAAGCCTTTTAACCCAGTTGGAGGGTCTGAGGTAATCCTGATGAAACTGGCCGGTCTTCCATAGTTAGACCTCTGCTTCTGCCAGCCGCAGGCCCACACTGTGCTGACCATGAGATGGTCTCTAGAGCAGGGTTTCTCAACCCGTGGGTCGGGACCCAAAACTGGGTGTCCAGAACGTTTCAAAGGGTTGCATGGCAGCTCCTGTCCCACGAGACTGGCTGGGCTCATCTCCCTGCTCCAGGCACCGCGACCTCTGGGGATCCCAGCGCCGCTCAGGTTGGGCCCAGCCGTCATGATAATGGGAGTCCGGGGAGGCCAAATCTGAGTGAGTGGCAACCCCATGAGCCAGGTCACAGCTCCACTCGCACACATTGGGTCCTGTCAGGGAGGCGGGAGGTTGCAACGCCCGGGGCGGAGAGCCAAGCCCAGCCAGCCCCACGGCACAGGAGCCACCACTGTGGGGTGAGTGCCGGGCAGGACCCAAACTCCCTCCCCAGGGGCCATGACCCAACCAAAACCACCACAGGGTCTCCACCCCCAGACTATGTACTGGTCGTAAGCATTTACAAATAGGTCCTAAGCCCAAAAAGGTTGAGAACCACTGAGCCAAAAGAGGGAAACGGCTCCTATTGATTTCAGTGGGTTGTGGATCATACCCCAGAAAATAGCCAACTGTTATCAAAGGGGCATTATAAAAAGAGGAATCTGACTGGCTGCTGAAGATTCTGGCTCAGCAGGTACCCAGTGTAACTACCCAGGTGTGTTAGGTCAGGGGTGGGCAAACTTTTTGGCCCGAGGGCCACATCGGGGTTGCAAAATTGTATGGAGGGCCAGGTAGGGAAGGCTGTGCCTCCCAAAACAGCCTGGCCCCGCCCCCTATCCAACTCCCACCCACTACCTGCCCCCTGACTGCCCCCCTCAGAACCCCTAACCCATCCAACTCCCCCTGCTCCTTGTCTCCTGACCGCCCCCTCCTGAGACCCCCCACCCTAACTGCTCCCCAGGACCCCACCCCCTACCTAACCCCCTCTGCTCCCTGTCCCCTGACTGCCTCGACCCCTCTCCACACCCCCGCTCCCTGACAGACCCCCAGGACTCCCACGCCTATCCAACCCCCCCGCCCCGTTCCCTGTCCCCTGACCGCCCCCCGAGAACCTCCGCCCCATCCAACTGCCCCCTGCTCCCTGCCCCTTATCCAACCCCCCCCCACACACACACACTTACCATGCTGCTCAGAGTAGCGTGTCTGGCAACCGTGTGGCCCGCAGGAGCTCACAACCTCCCCCCCTCCCTTACCATGCCGCTCAGAGCGGCAGGAGCTCAGGCCCCGCCGGAGCCAGCCACACCGCTGCAACCCAGGAGTGACGGGCCAGAGCGCTGGCGGCACACTGAGGCTGCGGAGGAAGGAGGCAGCGGGAGGCCTAGCCTCCCCGGCTGACAGCTATTGGGCCGGGCAGGACGGGCCGTAGTTTGCCCACCCCTGTGTTAGGTCCTTCTCACAAAAATGTCACCTTTGTAAAAGCCATGTCGCTCCGTGAGAGGTAGAGTGACGCAGCATGCCCATAGTCACGCTGGGCTTCGAAACGATCTTTTACCCACCTTTCAAACAAGCAGACATTTCTAGTCACCCTCTGCAGAAAGAGAAGCTTTGAAGCAACACAGTAAAAAACAAGCCTCCGCACTTTAAAAACACAGATGTGTTTTGTGTGACACGTGAAAGCCCTGTTTTGGAGGGGCGTCGGAGGGGGCAGGGGAGGAGTGGTGAGAACAAAGTAGTATTAATCCCTGCACCTCTTTGAGCAGTGGAGTCTCTGTGTTATGGGAGTTTCTTGTATTTGGGTTGTTGTTTTTCTTTTTCCTCTTCAGTCTCAGGTTTTTGTTTCAACGGTTACCAGAACCGACAGAGCATGTGATGAAATGTTGCTGTAATATGTTTGTAATTCCAGCCTATGTAAACCAATAAAAAGAGGATTGCAGCTCATAATGAATATACGATTATGTGAAACTTGACATATTTTGAATCACACAGTAGGAACCTACTTTTATTAGTAATTTGGTGTCCCTGATTTACAGTGTGTTTCTAACCATTGGGCAGCTAGCCACGGCTCATAACTCAGCCGAAGGTATAGCGTGGGACTTGGCTGAAGAGTCCAGAAATCTGTTAAATGCAGGTAACAATTACGAGTTGAGATGAATGGCAGTCCATTCGTTGCAAGCGTCTATCACTGGAAATAAGCAACGGGGGAGGGAATCGCTGGTCTGAGCTTTCAGTGTCTGGGGTTGGTGGCGGAAGGACCAAGAGAGGGCGGAATTAGGGAAGGGGTGTTGGACCAGTTACGCAGACACCATGGCAAACAGCACGCTCCATTGGAAAGCACCATCACTGACAGATCTTTGGAAAAAAGCCCTTGCGGAACAGATTTCGACATGGGCACCTCTCCTTTTGTGGCATGGTGCTTGCGCTCCGCATTGTCCGAATGCCTTGCTGCTTGGAGGCTGGCAAATCAGAAGACTTAGGTCTGTGTGTGACCTGCTGCAAGGCTGGGGTGGTTTTTATATGTCTAATTAGGTACAGCCAGCTTGTTTTGCTTTTCTGTTTCTCTTGGCTTCAATTGCGAAGGCTCACACGCCGCCCTCCCCGGCTCAGCTGCTGAGCAATGGCTCCGTGAGGCTTCTCCTCCAGCTGGGATGGCGAAACGCTTGGGCACTTTCAGATAGTTGTTAATGGTGCCCCAGGAGTAATCTGCTAGGGGGTGCTCCATATGGGGTGGGTCGTGTATGCCAGCTGGCCGCCACATTCTAGAGCAGACCTAACCAATTAACCTGGACGCGCTGTACATGTATCCTGCTCACGGCCACAGCCGAGGCTCAGACTGGATCTCTAATGCTCCATGACCAGCAGCGCTGCTAAGTGATCCCAAAGGAAGCCAGCCCGGTAAGGGCTGTGCTGAGCTCGTCCCAGCCGGAAGCCTCTCTGCAGATGGAGTCACATGAAATTGCACGTGCAAATGCCAGAGTCAGGGAGTGTCATCAGGGCAGCCACACGTGCAGATAACGACCCATGTGCAAAAATGCACGCATGGAATGAGAATCTGAGTTAGTGGATCGTTTTTGTGATTGACCGAATCTCCACTGTCCCACACGAGTTGTGCGGTCACACAGCTAAGCCTTGCACGCCACAGGGTGTGCTGCCACTAGACTGTCAGAATGGCCGAGATAAAGGGATGTGCTGGAAACCAAGGAGGGGGAGAGGCTGATCTCATGGTTAGGACGCCAGACTAGGACTTGAGAGACCTAGATTGAATTCCCGTGTGACCTTGGGCAAGTCTCTTAGTCTGTGTGTGCCTCAGTTCCCCAGCCATAGAATGGTGACCGGTTTCAGAGTGGTAGCCGTGTTAGTCTGTATCAGCAAAAAGAACGAGGAATGCTTGTGGCACCTTAGAGACTAACACATTTATTTGGGCATAAGCTTTTGTGGGCTAAAACCCACTTCATGAGATGCATGGAGTGGAAAATACAGTAGGAAGAGATAGACAGACAGAGAACATGAACAATGGGGATAGTAGCACTGCCCTACATCACCAGGGCCTGGTGAGGATAAACATTGAAGATGGTGAGGTGTTCAGATGCTGTGGTAAGAGGGGAGGGGGGTCCCTAGAAGTACCTTACATAGGTTGGGTGCTCAGCAGCTTGTCCGAATCAAAATGTTAAGCTGCTACCACGCTTCACCTTAGCCGAAAAGCCAAAGGCAGGTTAAAAGAAATTTTAGGCTAATGGGGCCGTTCCTGGCTGACTGTCAGTATTTAGGATTTGGCACAGCCTGAGAAAATAACAATGCAATGATTATTTCCCCCAGCATTACTAAGGAGCGAACTGAGATCATCTTCCAAGGTACATCCAGCCTGGACCCCAATGATCCCATGGTGGTTTGGGAGGAGTATGAATTTAAATGTAAGCCTGGGGATTTGAAGAGGAGGCCGTGCCTTATAACACCGTACCACTATCGTCTGGACTGGCTCATGTGGTTTGCTGCATTCCAGGTATGTACCTTATATGCACTGAGGGTTGTGTGTTCTCTGGCCCAGAAAGAACAACGGAAGGCCAAGGAACAAGCAACATGAAACTGCTGTGTCCCTTCAGTGGACCACTACTTCAACAAATGTTTGTTCTCCTGTTTGTTTCAGCTGTTGTTGTAGTTGGTGGTTAAACTATAGAAATAGGATAACACCTTGCTCTTATAAAGAGACCCTTTCAGCCGAGGATCTCAAAGGAGCAATACTCCTGTGCACATAGAGTAGTTATCTCCATTTTATAGATGGGGAAACTGAGGCACATAGTGGTTGAGTGACTCTGCCAAGCTCACAGAGGGAGTTAGAGGCAGAGCCAAGGATGGGACTCTGATGAGCTCTTCTATCTCTCTGTCCACTGTGCTAAACAACAGAACACATGTAAATAGCAAGAATGGATATAGGTACCCGGTTGTATTTTTAATGGCTCGCAAACAGAGAGAGAATTTCCACTTCTGATAAATAATTTGCTTGTTAATAGAAGTAACATGGGCCAATTTGGTAACACAGTGGGCTTGGAGTCAGGGATACTAGGTTCTAACCACATCCCTGCCACTGACTCAGTGTGTGGACTTGGAGAAGTCACTTAACCTCTGTGCACCCCATTTTCCCCATCCATACAATGGTGATAATCACACCTGTCCACACTTGTAAAGTACTCTAAGGAAGAGCAAAAAGGCCAATGTTTACTGGGTAAACAATCTTTTATTTCCATTAGATTTCATTTTGAAAATACTCTCTCTCCATTTTTGTTATTTGTGATGGTAACATTGCATCATATTTTGCCTTTTCATCCCAAAGAACCCCCAAATATTTTACAGATAGTATAGAATCATAGAATATTAGGGTTGGGAGAGACCCCAGGAGGTCACCTAGTCCAATCCCCTGTTCAAAGCAGGACCAACACCAACTAAATCATCCCAGCCAGGGCTTTGTCTATATGCTTACAGAGATCACTTCTCCCATCACTGAAATGCACCCACCTCTGGGGTGGAACACTACAGCTCACAGGAATGCTTCACAGCACTTTAGGACAGCGAAGAAGGATGCTTTATGCAGTTAGAACTGCAGGGGGAATTTAGGTAGGTAGAATGTGATTGTCCAGTTTGGAGCTTTATCAGAACAAATATTCTCTGCTCTTAGGAAAAACATGATAAGGTCTTTAATTACCTGAATAGGTGACCACTTCAGTGATTACAAAGAATATACAGTATCTACTGTGGATTTATTGCACATTCACAGGGGAGAAAAAATATGTGACGCCCTAGTTTGAATTTCTATTTAAAAATAGCTTCCCAGCTTGTTTCTCGCAAATTAGAATAAATTAGCAACACATACTGCTAAAGTCACTCAATAGTTGTTTTTGTGACCAGGAGGAGAGGTATCTCCAACCAAAATATTGTGCGTCCATCCCTCAAGGAATGTATGTACGTGTCAATAAAGGATCACTTTTTTAAAGTAAATGGAAAAAATGAATGCGGTTGAATAGGGGTTTAAGCTCAGTGGTGAATATGGCTCAGTTTTAGATTAAAAAAAATGTTATTTCTCAGAAATAATAATTGTAAAAACACTTTAAATTTATATAGATAGTGATTTTCACCTAAAAGATTTCCCAGTGCATTACAAAGGTTATCAAGTATCATTGCTCTTGCTATAAAAAATGGGGAAACTGAGGCACAGAACGTGATTTGCCCAAGTTCACACAATGAGTCAGTGGAAGTCAGGTCTAGAACCCAGTTTTGCCATCCCGAGTTACCTGCTCTAACTGCTAGACTCTAGTGCCTCCTTTCTGTCAAACCTTTTGGACTAAATCTTGGGTTCCTCCCTCAGTTGCAACTCGGGCAATTGGTTTCATGGGGAGTTTTGCTGAGTAAGGACTTCAGAATTCGTCCAAATATCTTTTATCCCCCATGTCACCTGTTTAATGATACAGTTTAGTGGGGAAACTTGCAGAATTGTTTCTCGAGCCCTTTTATTCTTTTCGTCAGTCTTATTTACATTCCCATTAAAATTTACAACAGAAGTTACAAAATCAAGGCTTGTGAACAATTACATAACATGAACCCAGAATATTTCACTACAGACCTTTTCCTTCATCTTCTTCACTCTCCTCTGCCTCCTTCCCCCCCGCACCCCCTACCATTTTCTGTCTTTGTGGTATTTTCATTTAGGCACCTTTTAGATTCTTCAGCAATGACATAAGCATCTCTCTCTGGCTATGGTTTTATATTTACCCCTCACGTTTTTTTGTGCTGGAATTTCATTTAATCTGCATTAGGTATGCTTAGCTCTCAGCAAGAAGACAGCAAAGGTTGAAACTCAAGCCAGTGCATAGCATGAAATAAAGACGCAGTGGGTTGAATGGAAGCTGTTGGTTGAAATCTCATTGTATTTTGGAAGGTTTTGAGTGTAGGAGAGAGAAACGGCGCGGAGATGAGAGAACGGCCGTTTCTTTCCAAGATGGGACTATCCCTGTGGTTTTAAAATACAAAGTGTTCTCGGGTTTGAAAACAAGCGAGGACGGGGTGTAAATACCAGTGCATTGTTCGCAAGTGTTGGCAGTGATGGTGTTGAATGACACTGTTGCACACACGTTAGATCTTTCAGCAGACATAGACCTGGCATGTTGAGTGACAGTGATATATATGAACAGCTTGGGGAAGAGCAGGAGAAAGAATTAAAGCAGGCCCATTTGCATCTTTTCCCTTTAATTCAATAAAAGGTCCCCAAGGGGGTGTCTATTATGCTGCCACACATGGGGCTACAGTTGTATTTGTGCATTCAACGCTCTATAGTCACACACGTCAATTAATTACACTTCCACTAATCAAACCTGATGATCCCCCATTGGCAGTAGGTAAATGCACCAGTGGGCAAATGCCTACTGGTCAGTGTGTGTTTCTGTGTCGTTCCGCCCCCCCCCCCCCCCATGCCTGATTCACAGAAGGTGTAAGTTTATTACAACCCCTAGCTACCAAGCCTGGCTCATTAGCTCAAACTGTGGAGACTTCTGCTTTTAGCTTTGGAGGCCCCGATTGAGCCTCTGGTGTCAGCTAAAATGTCAGCTGTCACACATCCATCAATTTCCCCAGTATCACGTCGCTGGGAGCCGAACCCTGAAGTCTCTGCTGTCACCATGAGACCATATTTGCTCCTCACTGATTTTGCAATATCACTTCCACTCTGTTCTGATCTCTCGGGTCATTAAAGTGTCCAGTGGAGGATGCTGGTAGCTGCCCAGAGTTTTCCATTGCAGTTGCTGTTGCAACTCCTTAGACCGGACTAGAATTTTCCAGCTGAGTTGCAGTGTTCTGAGTGAAGTAACAGTACTGGAACTGGGCTGACACTTTGTAGAAGTTGAGTCATGGCCCACCTTCCCCAGCAATCCCATCCTGCATTTCTGCTACCCCTGTCGGTTGCTTCCACGATACCCCTTCTGCCACTCTATATTGTGGGAAGAAAGTGGGCTGTCAGTGGAAAAAAATGGTCTGCATGATGTGGGTTCAGCTTCTGCTTAGAAAAGACATTGACAAAATGGGTAGGAAGAAAGAAAAAAACATATCCAGCAAAGAAACAGGGTGAAAAATGGAGAAGGAGCAGGGTGAAAAATATCATCACAAATAATGTAAATGCAGCGGCAAACATTTTCATATATGGATGCCCAAAGTTAGGCACCTGGATATATAGAGTTAGGTAGTTAAATCAGTAGTCTGATTTTTCAAAGGCTCTGAACACCCACAGCAAAGTTAAAGGTGGATGTAGAACCCAGAGGTTCTGGCTATAAGAATCTGCAGGCTTAGAACTGGGGACTGTAGACTCTGAGGTAGACACTGCTTCCTTATAGCCACTAGGGGCCTAGGCAGGACTGCCACCAAAAAGTACTGAGAGGCTAAGACGTGGAGGAAGTCCCACCCTAAGGGGCATGAGTGACAGCGCTTTGTGATTCCCTGATTGGCTGGCACTCTCCATATAAACCCGGAAGCCATTTCTGGGCGTTGCCTGAGGAATGCAGATCTCTGGTGTGCTTCTGCTGCAGACCCTTCCTTGCTGTGACTTTCCTGAATCCCGGACTCTCAGCCTTGGCCTGGCTTCTGACCCGATCTGGGTTTACTGTTGTTGGCTTAGAATCATTGCTGGCCTTGGTGCAAGACCTTAGCCCAGCCTGACCCCTATTCCTGCCTCACACCCTCAATCTGGTAACAGACTCTGATTCTCTGGTTTTGACCTGGCCTGGCCCTGAACTGATCTTTGACTCTTCCGTCTGGATGTCGAGCAGCTCACCCCATTCCTACAGCCTACCCACGATGTAGCCCTGACTCTGACTCTAAGTTCCCTGCTCGGAACAAATGAAGTTTCTGGCAATACCTCTGAAAATTAGGCTGCTTATGCCTGGTCTATACTGAAATGTTATAGTGGCATAATTACGTTTGTCAGGGGTTTGAAAAAAACTATATCCCTGACAGATGTTGCTATGCCAACATAACCTCCAGTGTAGACGCAGCTATGTTGTTGGAAGAGGGCTTCTAAGGACATAGCTAACTTTGTTCAGAGAGGTGGTGTTCCTACACCACCAGAAAAAAACTGTCTGTCGCCATAGGCTACATCTACACTTCAGGCTTTGCCAACATAAGTATGCTAGTATATTCCTCGTACTGTAAACATACCCTTATTTAGGTACCTAACTGGATTTAAGAGCCTAACCTTAAGCAACTGTGTTTTAAAATAATTGGCATTATATATACCATGTACAGAGCACCCACTTTTCCCAGCCTATCAGTTGGAAGGATGGGTGTTTTTCTGTCCTTAATACAAACCGCTTTAGCCAGGAAAAGGTTGGGTTTGTTTTTTTAATTGAAAATTGTTTTTTAATTGAATCACCCTTAGTAGATGGCTTGGGGAGGGGGAGGGATGAGAAACCACGGGGGTTAAATTCCAGGAAAAAAGTTTGGGAATTCAAACTGGTTTTGCCCCAAAATAGTTAAGGGGGCTCATAAAACCAGGCTCCTCCTGTCTCTGGATTACAGTTTATTTATTTTATTTTTTTCCAGTTTTCCCAGGCTGCCCAATGACTTTTGGAGCAGCAGGCCTGAGAGCTTTGCAGTTTATTGAAGGTGGTCAATTAAGGAACTGACATATCCAACTCCTGACAAGCTGCAGAAAAGCTAGTAGGGCTTGGGGGAAGAAATTTACCCTCCCTTTGTGCTGCTTGTGACAGGTTCCTCTTTGCACCTCATCACGTTTGACATATGACGCCTTCTTTCACTTGGGGCTTCCTGAGAAACTTTCCACTGTGGAGCGTAACTACAGGATTTGCACTAGGGAAACACAGGCATGTTGACAGAAGTAGGCCCAAAGCCTGTCATGGCTGACATGGGCCTTCACTTGTCACATGTTTGAATAGCTGGCATATCCGAAACATTAGAAGCTCAGGGATTTTGTTCTGGAGCGTCTAACTCTGAAGTACAATTTATTAGTTGACTACCACTTAATTACTGTCCTGGTCCCATTTTAATTGCATGTAATGTGACATTACTTTCCATGAAATCGCTTTTATGGTCTTAATTTTATTATCTAAATACAATATCCCTTTTCATTTGGTTTCTAAATCCCTTCCTTGTTTTGAATGTCTCAGCATCCCGCGGGTGCTGTAGCTCTGAATTAATGTCCTTCATTTAGCGTTGGGAGGGATGTAACCAATCCAGTAACATGTCTGTGTCGCTTCTTCCTGTCTGCAGAAGAGAAAATCTCCTACAATACGCCGGGGCATTGACATGTAGACATCAGTGTGCTTTTCTTTTTAATTTATTTCTTAGCAGCTGCTTAGAATGGGATTCCCTTTGTACCATCTTCCAGCTGATAGCATGGTCGTGAGTGTGTATAATATGAGTTATGTGAGACTCAACAAATATCTCAAGAATATTTTGGGCCTGAATCCCACAAGCACTTATGTACATGGGAGTAGTTTTACTCATTTGAGCAGTGCCAATGATTTCATTGGAGCTACTCTCAGGAGTAAAACTACTCATAAGCATAAGTGCTTGCAGCATCGTGTTCTTAGTCAGCTGAGGAAAGGATATTGCAACAGTGGAATAATTTCTAGACCGTCATGTGACTTTAAAAGAATCTGAGTCCAGTTCTGGCTGGAATTTCCATGGAGATGCTAGGGAGAAGGGGATGAGGTAGGTTTACTCATCCAGAAGGAGCCAAGTACAATCCCAGTTCCTGCATTCAGAGAGGACAAGGAGTACTCAAGCCAACCACCAGCTGTAACCCTAGTCTTCCCAAAGAGGGAAGGGTAAGGCCATGCAATGGGCCTTCACAGAGCTGGTCACCCATGGTGGTGGGAGAACACGTTTCCCCCTCTGTTGCTTGGCCAAAGGCAATATGGTGAAGGCTGATTAGTGTGGTTGTATTAGTAAATGAATAGATGCTCACTAATGATGAGGGCTTTGTTTGGGAACTGGACAGGATGATGTGTCTTTTTGGTCAAAGTAGCCGGTGTTCGTGCTTCCATTGCTTAGAATTGTCCTGACTAGTCAGAACCTCAGCTGGTATAAATTGGCCTAGCTCCATTGAAGTCAACTTAAGCCAAGATCTGGCCCAGTATAATTCCATGTATATTATTTAGAGAGGTCACTGCTAAATGGAAAGAACAAATTGATACTTCAGTGTGTGTATGCACATGAAAAGGGTGTGCATTATTGAATTAAGCTGTGTTATGACGTTATGGTGCAAAAGACATGAAACTCAGTGTTTTGGCAGCTTTCATGGTAGATTCAGCATAGTTAACAAATGGCAACCAGGCAGCAAAATCCCATGTATACTTCGTGTTTCAAAATGGGTCAGTTTTTCTAGTACTGCGGCATCCTAGACTTTACAAAATCCAGTTTTCCACCATAAGGACATTAGCTTTTTGCTGATGGGCAGCAATGGAAAGTCTTAGCTGTTCTTAATAAAGAAAAATCAAAGGTGACAGTTTGGTTGGTGAGTTGGGTTGGGTTTGCTGGTTTTTTACTCTGACATGAAGAAAATGTGTTCTATTCAGAGAACTCTTCAGAGCAGGAGCTGTGGGTTTGGATAATTCTGAGCACACTGTTGGTGCTATCAAATAATGAATAGTCATAACAAAGCAATTGCTATATTGATACTGGTTTTTCAAAGTCCAGTATCTTGTTTAAACTATAACATAATGTCCAAAAATATCGGAATGTTGGGACAATCTGTGACCTACTGCATTTGGTTAAGTGTTCCAGCGACTCTCATTTTTATGGCCAGCAGTGGTGGGAATTGTGCCCACTTATCTTATAGACTGTTAGTGGACTGAAATCGGGTCCTGTGTAGGATCTGATGTGCAGTGATGCGCGTAGTACAAATCTGAAGTTTGGGGAGGTTGATTTTGGATAAGCTGTCAAAAACTGGAGGCAACACCGTTGGTACGATGGGCATTTGTTTCTTATTTCTCTACGCATCTCCCTTCCTTTAGATTTCTTAGGGCTTGTCTACATGGCAAGTTATTGTGTGGTGAGCCAGGGTGTAAAGCTACAACGCACCAGCTTGCTGCACAGTGATGTCCTGTGGGGGCACTGGTATCACACAATAAAAGTCCTGGAGTGCACTTTGGCATACAACTTCTTGAAAGTATGGTAGTGTCGGTATGGGACACTACCGCACAGCAAGCTGGTGCTCTGTAGGTTCACACCCTTCCTTGCTGCACAGTAACTTCTTATTGTATGTTCCATTCTATGCATCCTATGAAGTGGACTGTAGCCCACTAAAGCTTATGCTGAAATAAATTTATTAGTCTCTAAGGTGCCACAAGTACTCCTGTTCTTCTAGTAACTTGCCAGTTAGACAAGCCCTTAGGTGCATGACCCTTGTGAATTTGATCCTTTTGTATAAGAGCTCCTAGCTTCAGCTAGGGTTTCCTATAGTGACACATTATTATGAATAAGCTGAGAGACCTGAAAGGGCTGAGAGAAAGTAATGTTACTTTGCCCAGGGCTACACTAGGGGAGGGGATCGATCTACGATACGCAGATTCAGCTACGTGAATAGCGTAGCTGAAGTCGGCGTATCGTAGTCGACTTACCTGGCCATGAGGACGGCGGCGAGTCGATCGCTGCTGCTCCCCCGTCGACTCCGCTTCCACCTTTCGATGAGGTGGATTTCCGGAGCCGACGGGGAGCGCTTTCGGGGATCGATTAATCGCGTCTAAACGAGACGCGAAAAATTGATCCCCGAAAGATCGATTGCTACCCGCCGATCCGGCGGGTAGTGAAGACAAGCCCTTTTGTGAATCAGACTGGATCTGGGAACAATAGGAAGAATAGTCATGTGCCTAAGGCAAAGGACTGGGAGTCAGGAGTACTGGGTTTTATTACTGGCTTTGCCTCAAAGCTACTCTGTGTCCTTCACCAAGTCACTTAACCTCTCTCTGCTTCAGTTTTGTATCAGTATAATGGCAGTAATGCATGCTGGGGATGAGGGTTAATTGATATTTGCAAGTGTCTTTGAGATGCAAGGTGCTTTAGAAAGGCACAGGACTTTTATTAGTTAGGTTTCCTTGTCCACAATTTAATGTTTAGTATTCCAGCTGATATCAGAAATGCCTTTAACACTTAAGGTTCCAGGCACTCTGTCATAGCAGTGATGGGAGCCCTATAAATGCCTAGATAGATAGAAGCATCCAGGATCATGAAGTTATCTTTTTACCCCCCTACTTACAAAAAAAGTAGATATATTCTGATCCATGATAGCAAAAGAATGCCCCCTTAAGACAGAAATCTTGAAATTCCAGCCACCTTTGCCCCTTTATCATCTTTAACACACACAGTCCAAAGGGGGGACCATGTGGAGCTCGCCAGCTATGCAAAATAATAATGCTGAGCGCCCATACCAAGTTTCCAGCTGTTTCCACATGTGCATCTCATACTTACCTCCTCCAGTGCATTTGTGCCAGGACAAAGATTCAATAAGATGCCACGCTAATCCACAGTCCTTTTTTATTAAATGACCAATTAAAGCGAGAGGAAAATGGTTCTTATTCTTCTTATTGCAGTTGGGAACATGCTCCCTGTAGTTCTGTGTGGGATTTTTTATTATTTTTTTTCAGTGATTATACTGGTTTATCTCTTCAGTGTCTCATTGCTGCCGCCGACTCCACTGTTTTTCCCACAGCTCCTCTCCTATCTTAAACCATAATCTATTTTTTAATATTTTAAAGTACTTAGGTCCTTTTCAATGCACGTTTAATATATTAAAAGCAAAAAATGCTCTTTTAATGCACTATTAAGGTTACCTGGTTAAACATCCTAAAAGTCAGGAAATACAGAGTTACGCTTCTCGTGGTTACATTGGCTCACTCGTGTCATTATTGTGAGTTATTTGGATTACAGTAGCACCAAAATGCCACTCCCCATGAGATCAGGCCCTATTGTGTTAGTGATTCTCAGTGCAGAATCATAGTGACAGGCGATCCCTGCCCACAAAGAGCTTAACTGGACAAGGCAGACAAGGGAAAGAGTGAGTTGTCAGGTCTGTAGCCAATCTGGGAACAGAACCTACATCTTCTGACTCCTCACGCAGGGCCCTATCTGGCTAGACCACACTGCTTCCCCGACATTATACATGGGGCCTGATTTTCAGAGGCACCAAGCTCTGAAGCTCATGTTGACTTCAGTAGGAGTTCTGGGTGCTCAGCAGCTCTGAAAATCAGGTGTATTGTGTGATATATTTGGGTCCACATTTAATAGGTTGATGGACTGGGACCCAGGAGACCTGGTTTCTATTCCCAACCCAGCCATTGGCCTGCCTCTCTGGGTACAGACCAAATCACCTTGGCTATTTGTTTCCTCCTTCGCCACCGTATCACTTTACCCTTTAATGATTTCAGCAGCGCAGTCCTTAGTGGCGTGCTATGTCTGCCCGTTCCAGCCAGCACGCTTTTCGTGCTGGGGAGGGCGTGTTCCGTGGAAATTTCTCCCAGCCGACTTTACTGGGGCCAGGGATGTGGTGGAAATTTCAAAAGAGAAGCGTGCTTCATAATCCACGCGCCTTTCCTGGGGAGCACAGGGTGGTTAATTACGGTGTCAGAAACCAAATTGGCCAGGGATCCTGTTCCAGTGTTGTCACCTTTCAGGAGCTTCCGGATATTTGGGGTCTTTCGTAAAGCCCCAGCGCGTGGAGTCCGGTGCTTACGTGAGTATTTCAGCTTTCATTAAAAAAAAAAAAAATCCTAACTTTCTAGCCTTTACTGCTGTGGAGAAAAGCTTGAACGCTAAAGGCTAAAAACCCAGCAGGCAAGTAAACAGAACCCAGCACTGATTAATTTTTAAAGGCTCATGATTTTTAAGCCAATCTCGGGATTTTGGGGGCGTCTGACTCCTGTCTGAATGCTTTGGGTTGCTAATACAGCTATTCTCCCACTAAAGCTGTACCTCGTGAGAGGTCCTCGCCCCGTGTCTTACCCAAGAGTCTGCAGTTTCTTCCTCTGTCAGTGCTTAGAGTTGTTTCCACACAAAGGAGATCTCTCAGGCTTAGGCTGCTGTGGTTTCTAGCTGAGAAACCACCCTCTGAAAATTAGGCCCCCTTAAGGTGTCTCCAGTTGGGCACTGAGCAACCGAGCCGCCCAAAAGGGGTGACCTTTTTTTGAAAACTTGTCAGTGTTAAATGCTGTGGTTTTCCCCTCAGTGAAGATGAGCGTGGGACAAAAACCCAAAAGGATCTGCTGCTGTTTGAACGGCCCGCCATCCGTATTTGGTGTGTTCAGCCACTCGGTTCGCTCTGTGTTTCCCACAGCAACGGAAATAACAAACTTTGCCATTATAGAAGATTTGCAGAGTATCCTTGCATTTTATTGATGCTCTGTGTTAATCACAGTCTGGCAGGTACAGCTGCTGGGTTTAGCTTTCCCACAGTGTCCCCTACTGCTTGCTTAAAACATTCATTTGGATACAGATGTATAAAAGTCTTCTTATGGAACAATAAAGCTTATGAAGCCACGGGTAGGTGAAATGCTCTTTATGGAGATGTGGTGGATATCCATATTAAATACACAAGCTGCATTAATTCAGAGAAGGAGATAAATAGAGAGGGTCAGATTCTGCCGCTTGCAGTGCGTGAGTGCAACACCCTTGAAATCCGTGAGCCAAATTCAGTGATCATTTAAATAAAGATGTGAATTGTACACTGGTCAGCAAATGTGTGTAAATTAAAGAGAATAAGAGGTGACATGGAAAAGGTGTGCAAAATGAGCGTTTCAGAGAAGGCACATCTGGCAGGTGCACCTTCTTTTCCCCCTCTCCTAATACCAGAGTAAGACAACAGCCAATTAAATCAAAAAGCAACACATTTAAAAAGGATAAAAGGATTTTTTTTTCCACATAGCACACCGTTAACCTGTGGAACTCACTATTACCAAATATGATTGAAGCCATGAATTAGGAGTTGAAAAAGAATTTGATATTTATATAAATAGTAACATCTCCAGCTATACGAGACAGGATGTGATGTGTAATAGATGGAAACCTTCATGATTCCAGGCGTAAGCCAGTCACTAGCTGATGGGGGCTGGGAAGAAACTTCTCCATGGGTAGGTTATTCCATAATTGCTGTTTCAAGGATTTTTCCACTTTCTTCTGAAGCATCTGGCTCAGGATGCTGTCGGAGACAGGCTGAATTAGTCTGTAGAAGCGACGAAGAGTCCTGTGGCACCTTATAGACTAACAGACATATGACTTTGTTCTCCAGGTCTGTAAAGCTGGTGTTTTTGCAATGACATTTCCCATAGGTGCATGACTAGGCTAATGAAATCCGGACTCTTCTTACTCGAAGGACACAAGGGGAAATAACAAGGGCATTCCAAGCTGAGTAAAACCTCCTGCGTTTGTCCTCTGTTTTGTGGGTATCGTAATGTCTGGAGCAGGAAGTCCTGAGTGCATCTTTGTTACTGCAGAGAGCCAACAGGATCTCTACTAACAGAGGAGCACAACTGGATCTTGCTGCCTCTCCAAAGAATGTGTTCTTCATTGGCTAGGGCACCAGGTTGGGAGTCAGGACACCCAAGTTTTAGTTTGGCTCTGTCACTGACTCCTGGATGACATTGGCAAGTCACTGCATGTCTCTGCCTCAGTTTTCCTATATGCAAAATGGGAATGATGATGCTTACCTACCCACCCCCTTTATAAAGCAATTTGAGATCTCAGCTAAGTGATGTTTGAGTGCTAAGTATTATATGATCCTCTCTCATAATTAAAAGCAGGGCAAAGAGGAGGCAGGTATGTTACTGCTTGGACTCTGAAATCCATACCTACTTATGGATCTGTTGTCTGGTTGTCTGTTGGTAGCTTTGGTGTGGCTGTAGAGCCAGTACATTCAATGAGAAGGCAGGTGCCTTTGTCACCATCAAAAACTAGGATTTTGTAACTCTGATCTCTTTGCATTTTCCATGCATTTTCCTGACACTGCTGCATGCTTTTGTGCTATGAAAAGGCAACTGTAACCCTTTTAGATATGTGTCACTTAACTCTGAATCCAGTTCATGTGCGAGTGGAGCATTTTGCCCCTGTAGTTTTAAATGAGACAGGATGTTCTCTCTCTTCTATATGCAAAAGTTTCTTAAGGTGTTTTCTGTTTACTGCCAACACGGAGGAAGTATTCAATATCAATTTCCCTTGGAGAGATTGCGTAGATCCATCTAGATGCGCTGAATTTGTCAAAATATGCTGTGTGATGCTCTCCAATGTTTACCCCACACATATGTTTGAAATTACAGCTGGCACGAGAGATTATGTATGATGTGCCAAGCACACATCCTGTCCTTCAAAACTCACTTCGTGTGCAAAGGCCACAAATTCTAAACTGCCGTGTTTAAAGATGGGAAAAACGGGAGAGAGATAAAACCACTCTTCAGAATGAACCTTCGTCTCGCGTCTCTGAGGGCAGTGGATGCTGTCGTCTTATTTATATTCTATAGTCCTCGTGGATCTTGTGTCCTGTAATGCCACACGGTTGTGCAACAGTGTCATGTGTTGGCTTCATAGCTGTATGTGACACAGAGACATGCGAAATGTTAAGGGAGAGTGCTGCGCTGTCAGAGCTGCACCCTTCAGCCAAAAAGTTCAAATAGGCCCCCTGTCTAGCAGGGCTGCCCAGGTGGCATTTAAGAATCCATGGTTTCAGAAAGGGGATGGGGATAGCCCCAGTGTTCTAGCCAACGTTCCCTTCTGTCACACGGGTTCTAGTGTCCAAGACGATGTGTAGGCTATTGTGCATTTAACTATATAATTCTTAGGCTGCCATTTTTGCTTTTAAGTCCCTTGAGCACAATAGGAGATGACAATGATTCATGCTGTTACTTGTGGCAGCCAATAAGGTGCTACAGATCTTCACAAAACAGCAGTACCATGCTGGGCCCGTAGAGCAACATGCAAGGAATCACTTCGAGGTGAGGTAAGGTTAGTGCAAGGCTTACTGGTTTAGCTCAGAAAGAAAGCTCCACTTTTGACAAACCAGGCAGATCTGCCGCTTACAAACTCCGAAGGTTTCCAGCTTATCACAACAGCTGGTAGAGACCACATGAGATTCCTTAATATCTATTCTCTGTCCAACAGTCTAACACTTTTGCTTTGTTTTTCTCTCCTCCCCGCATACTCCTCTTCCACCAGACCTACGAACAGAATGAATGGGTAATCCACTTGGCTGGAAAGCTGCTGGCCAGTGAAGAGGCGGCGTTGTCGCTGATAGCGTTCAATCCATTTGAGGGCAAGGCACCGCCAAGGTAAGCTGTTTCTATAAAGGTGACAGGTGTATCCATGCTCCATCTACAATTTGCTTCTTTATAGCTTGGAGGTGAAAACATTGTTTCTTTTTATTGTGCATTTTATTTCATGGGACACTGGTACCCCTTCAGTGGAGCAGTGCCTGATGAAAAGTTTACACTCTAAACACTTACCGCCTTCCTACTGCTCCTTGGGCTGACTTAGGTAGAGATAGTTCCCAGGCACTTGCCTCAAGGGAAAGCATTGCTTCCCTTGCACAGAAATCTTGGCTGTTGGTGCAGCCTATGAGATTTACAACTTTCCGCCAGCATCGCTTTGCATGGTCAAAGCAAGAATAACATTTCCGGTGACCGTTGAAATAATAGAGTGATCAATGATTTATTTTCCTGCAGAAATATTTGTTTTTGTTGGAATTCGGGGGTTTCATTGAAAAACCGAAAACCAGAAGCCAAAAACTGAAAAATTGCTACAAAAGGGACATTTTTCACAAAAATGTCTGTTTTGTCAAAAAAAATTGGCTGAATATTTTCTATCAGCTTTAATAATATTTGGCCTTCACTCATACTCTGATGCTGTCAAAGTGCATTAAACAGGGGTTCAGATTCGCAACACCTATGTTAACTAAACGTTCTTGTGAAGGAGATCTCGTGCTTTTCAGATCTAACACAGAGAACCCCAAATTATCTGAGAAGGGACTTGGAGCTTCCCAAGACTATCCATCGGAATACCAAACTCTGTTCTTCTATTACAATATATATATTAGGGCTGTCAAGCGATTAAAAAAAATTAATCACGATTAATCGCACTGTTAAACAATTTCCTTTGTTTATCTTTTTTACAGTGCAGATTTTTATAATAAAAAATAATGTACACTTTGATTTCAATTACAACACAGAATACACTATATATGAAAATGTAGAAAAATATCCAATATATTTAATTAATATTAATCGCAATTAATTTTTTGTTAGTTAATCGCGTGAGTTAACTGTGATTAATTGACAGCCCTAATATATATAATCTTCCTCCTACACCAAAAGGTAGATCACCTGGAGTTGAGGTTACTTAAGTGCAATTCGCACCAACATAAACCAGAGCTTCCTAATATCAGGGAGTCTTCTGTTTTCCTAAAACCCTTCAGACACCTTGCTCTGCTGATCTGATTCATCCAGATGATGCTTAGATTCTGCATGGACAGGTCCGATAGAAGATTTTCAGGCAGATTAACCACATTCAGATTTGATTTTACCAAATTATCTACTCGCCCAACAGAACCCAGAACATGGATTCAACTTTAGTGTGGCCACGTTACCCTCCAGCCATTACAATCCAAGACTTTACATGGAAGATAGTCATGGTTTGGAAATGTACGTTTATTCTCTTCAGAGCCTCTGACCTTCCCTTCCCACTAGCAATGTGAAGCAAGCCGAGAGACAGTGCCCTACTGTTGAGAACAGGCTCCTACGATACATAGTGCATGGAGTATTACCCATAGCCAGGAGACTCACAAACCTAACAGAGTTCCCATAAATTCCAGTTTATTGTTCGAGGCGTATTATTGGGTAATATCACAGTTTGTTCAGTTACACAATCGATAGATCTGTTACACCAAAATAATTACATGTTGGACGTAATCCAAGGGGGGTTCTTGGGGAACTTCCATTAATTCTTCCTGCAAAAGGCACACTGGGATATATCAGGGTGTCCCTTGCCGCTGAATGATACAACTTTAATAATGTTTACCGAGGGTTTCTCGGCTCTGATTTGCCCTGCCTGCATTAGCTTTACAAATGAGGAACAGCTCACTTATGTCACCTGCCCAACTAGTCTCCCTGGGCAGTACTAAAAGGAATGTGGAGTAGAATGTGAAGCCTGTTCTGTGGTGTAACTTGGTTACCCCGTCACTCCTTGGGTTTTTTTGTGAACGTTCACTTTGATCTACTAGATGTTCCTTAAGCAAGACGTGTCTGCACCACTGGGCCCAGTATCTCTTTGGGCAGCTTCTTGTGCCGATTAATAGCACGTTGCCAACTGTCTGATAATGCTGTCGGGGTAGAACTCACCCTGGTGTGGAGGGCCCTCTCACAGTTCTGTATTTCCTCTCTACGGTACAGCAAAGGCACCCGTTCTAGGCTCCTGGATCCTCAGCGGTCCCCTCTCTAGGACAGAGACCTGCGTGTCTCACTCCGTCCTGACTGGAGTTTTTCTAGGTTACCCAGTTCCCTGCCCTACACTATGCTATTGCCGGAAAGCCAGACTGCCTAACCGGGCCAGCGCCTGCTCACTGCTTACTCTGTGAAGGCTATAAACGGTGCATTGCCAGCCGTTGCAAGCTACCGCACCGCTCGTTCTAACACACGTCTAGTATTAAGGTGGAAGCATTACAGAGAAAACCTGTTACAAACAATAAAAGAACCTTAAACACATGCTAAACCCCACCCACCCCCAGCTGCAGCCGGGGTCTGGCAGGAGTCAGTCCTTCAAACCCCACCAAGGGGGTTTTCTGTGGTAACCAGTTGATAACAGCCTCAGCTCAGAATAACCTGGGCAGATCAGCCTGGTTCTATGGATAACTTGTGCTTTTGAGCTCCAGCCTTCCAGAACAGGCAATCAGCCGACAGGCATTCTTTCCTCAGGGCGTAGCTTTGAAAGGTTGGGGTTTTGCATACCTGGCAGAGGGCATTTGCATTCACCTCCCTCTAGATACTTCCCAGCAATTCTGCTTTGCATGTACTATCCGAAAACCCCATTCTTGTCTGCCCCCTGGTTTGGTGTTGTCTTGTGATCATCCAGGCCCCCAATAATCCATAAACTTTGGACGCCAAAGATACATACCCTTCATTCAACAACGGTTTTTCAAGGGTATTGCTGGAAATTGCCTTCCCCGTCAAAGACCCCACCACCACCACCATTGAGTCCTGTATCTGGACTGCGCAGAGGCACTGTGACTAGCTGGCCTTGCAGGAATACCCTTGCAGAGGCCACGGGGAGAGGTTGCTGGGGGATGGGCCTGAATTCATGTTAATGCACAATTGGCAAGAATGAGCTGGAAGAACAGCCGCCGGACGAGTGGGCGGCAGCCCAGCTCACCAGGCCTGGTTTGTGCAGGTGGATTTCCATCCCTGATCTCACCGGACTGCACTTGCGGAGAGTCTGAATGCTTGGGCTTTAACTGTATGGAGTTAACCCTTTGGGTACGTCTCTGCTGGGATAAAAAACCCACGGCACCGAGGCTCAGGGCTGACTGAGAGGGGTCAGCTGACTCAAGCTTGCGGGGTTATAACATCGCAGTGTCGACATTTGGGACCCTCCCTCTCCCACATGGCTTCGGAGCCCAGTCCCCAGCCGGAACCAGAACATCTACACTGCAATGTTACAGCCCCACGAGCCCAGGTCAGCTGACCTGCGCCAGCCGCAACCGTGCCCCTGGTCTTTCTTTGCAGTGTGGACATACCCTTCGAGTTCTCCAGCATGGTTCCTTTTTTAAAAAGCCCCAAAGGCTGGCTGCCTCAGGGGGTTGCTAACAGAGTCTGGAGCCCTTAGACACTGGCTTGAATCAGGCGCCCCTGTTGGCAGCAAGCAAAAGTTGTCACCATCTGACAGCTGTGGGCAATAAACAGCTCTTGCAGTTGATTAAACAGCCAAAGTGTTTGATAATCTCAAAAGCTGTTTATTGCCAGGATACCCCCAGTGCCATAAACATTGTTCCGATTATACACCAAAAACTCCTCTAACAACAAGCAGTAACAACATAAGAATCAAGGAGAAATACATGTTGTTTCTTGCCTTGCTGGGTGTTCATAAAAGACAAGCTACATGTTTGTATCTTTCATGCACTTTCCAGAGTTATCACATTTAAAAAAAAAAACCCATGTAACTGAGTGCAGGGTGAGTTTAAAAAATTCAATCACCCTGACATCTGCTGGGAAAGCAATACAGCAGTGCACAGACAATCCAGGAAGTTTTTGGAGAGTATTGGGGACAACTTCCTGGTGCAAGTGCTGGAGGAACCAACTAGGGGCCATGCTCCTCTTACCTGCTGCTCACAAACAAGGAAGAATTGGTAGGGGAAGTAGAAGTGGGTGGCAACCTGGGCAGCAGTGACCATGAGATGGTCGAGTTCAGGATCCTGACAAAGGGAGGAAAGGAGAGCAGCAGAATACAGACCCTGGACCCCAGAAAAGCAGACTTTGACTCCCTCGGGGAACTAATGGGCAGGATCCCCTGGGAGGCTAATATGAGGGGGAAAGGAGTCCAGGAGAGCTGGCTATATTTTAAAGAACCCTTATTGAGAGTGCAGGAACAAACCATCCCAATGTGCAGAAAGAATAGCAAATATGGCAGGCGACCAGCTTGGCTTAACAGAGAAATCTTCGGTGAGCTTAAACACAAAAAGGAAGCTTACAAGAAGTGAAAACTTGGACAGATGACTAGGGAGGAGTATAAAAATATTGCTCGAGCATGCAGGGGTGTAATCAGGAAGGCCAAAGCACAATTGGGAGTTGCAGCTAGCAAGGGATGTGAATGATCACAAGAAGGGTTTCTACAGGTATGTTAGCAACAAGAAGGTCAGGGAAACTATGGGACCCCTACTGAATGGGGGAGGCAACCTAGTGACAGATGATGTGGAAAAAACTGAAGTACTCAATGCTTATTTTTGTCTCAGTCTTCACAGACAAGGTCAGCTCCCAGACTGCTGCACTGGGCAGCACAGTATGGGGAGGAGGTGAGCAGCCATCAGTGGTGAAAAAACAGGTTAAGGACTATTTAGAAAAGCTGGACGTGCACAAGTCCATGGCTCTGGATCTAATGCATCCGAGGGTGATGAGGGAGTTGGCTGATGTGATTGCAGAGCCATTGGCCATTATCTTTGAAAACTCGTGGTGATCGGGGGAGGTCCCGGATGATTGGAAAAAGGCAAATATATAGTGCCCATCTTTTAAAAAGGGAAGAAAGAGAATCTGGGGAACTACAGACTAGTCAGCCGCACCTCAGTCCCTGGAAAAAATCATGGAGCAGGTCCTCAAGGAATCAATTTTGAAGCACTTGGAGGAGAGGAAAGTGATCAGGAACTGTTAACATGAATTCACCAAGGGCAAGTCATGTCTGACTAACCTGATTGCCTTCTATGACGAGATAACTGGCTCTGTGGATATGGGGAAAGCAGTGGATGTGATATATCTTGACTTTAGCAACATTTTTGATGCAGTCTCCCATAGTATTCTTACCAGCAAGTTAAAAAAGTATGGATTGGATGAATGGACTATAAGGTGGATAGAAATCTGGCTAGATCGGCGGGCTCAACGGGTAGTGATCAACAGCTCGATGTCTGGTTGGCAGCCAGTATCAAGCGGAGTGCCCCAGGGGTCGGTCCTGGGGCCAGTTTTGTTCAGCATCTTCATTAATGATCTGGATGATGGGATGAATTGCACCCTCAACAAGTTTGAAAATGGCACTAAGCTTGGGGGAGAGGTAGCTATGCTGGAGGATAGGGATAGGGTCCAGAGTGATCTAGACAAATTGGAGAATTGGGCCAAAAGAAATCTGATGATGTTCAACAAGGACAAGGGCAGAGTCCTGCACTTAGGACAGAAGAATCCCAAGCACTGCTACAGACTGGGGACCAACTGGCTAAGTGGCAGTTCTGCAGAAAAGGACCTGGGGATTACAGTGGACAAGAAGCTGGATATGAGTCAGCAGTGTGCCCTTGTTTCCAAGAAGGCTAATGGCATATTAGGCTGCAATAGTAGGAGCGTTGCCAGCAGATTGAGGGAAGTGATTATTCCCCTCTATTTGGCACTGGTGAGGCCACATCTGGAGTATTGCATCCAGTTTTGGGGCCCCCCCAATACAGAAAGGATGTGGACAAATTGGAGAGTCCAGCAGAGGGCAATGAAAATGATTAGGGGGCTGGGGCACATGACTTATGAGGAGAGGCTGAGGGAACTGGGGTTATTTAGTCTGCAGAAGAGAAGAGTGAGGGGGGATTTGATAGCAGCCTTCAACTACCTGAAGGGGGGTTCCAAAGAGGATGGAGCTCGGCTGTTCTCAGTGGTAGAAGATGACAGAACAAGGAGCAATGGTCTCAAGTTGCAGCGGGGGAGGTGTAGGTTGGATATTAGGAAAAACTATTTCACTAGGAGGGTGGTGAAGCACTGGAATGGGTTACCTAGGGAGGTGGTGGAATCTCCATCCTTAGAGGTTTTTAAGGCCCGGCTTGACAAAGCCCTGGCTGGGATGATGTAGTTGGGTTTGGTCCTTCTTTGAGCAGGGGGTTGGACTAGATGACCTCCTGAGGTCTCTTCCAACCCTAGTCTTCTATGATTCTATGATTTCTGATCCTTTAATCATTCTCGTGGTTGTTCTCTGAACCCTCTCCAATTTATCAACATCGTTCTTGAGTTGTGGACACTGGAACTGGACACAGTATTTCAACAGCTGTCACACCAGTGCCAAATATAGAGTTAAAATAATCTCTCTATTCCTACTGAAGATTCCCATGTTTATGCATCTAAGATGGCATTAAGCGCTTTTGGCCACAGCAAAGATCTGGATCTGAATCAGTATCCTAAATTCAGATTCAGAACTAGACAACAACCTCTGCTCTAGTATATTTTTCCTCGTTGATGCTGTTTGTTTACTGTTTGCACTTCACTCAGCATGAATAATGAAGCTAGAGTGGTCAGTTTTCCTTTCTTAGATTTTATGCCCCAGCACAATTCTGCTGAATTTGCACTTCGTGTATATGCAGCTGGAATCATTAGACAGTCAGCTGCTTTTGATCCAAAGTTTGTTCTGCTCTAAAACTTTTGCATGATTTCTTTCTTTAATTTCAAAGTTAGCCAAGTTTTTGTCTGGATTTAAACACTGTCCCATAGCTCAAGTCCCTGATCCTGCACCTGAACCAACGTGGCTGGACTCTTGCACCCAGACATAGTCTCGTTGAGATCAGTGGGGCTGCCCATGGATCTGTGGGATTACCTGTGCAGTTTGAATGGAGATTCAAACACGCTGGTGCAGGAGAACCTGAGGGAAACGTACCAGAAACTGACTCATCTATTTTCAACCAGGTAAACTGAAAGGGGAAAGAACTGAAATAATTAAACACGTATTCCTTTAATTCTCTCAGTTGTAATAATCTGATGTATGATTAGTGGTGTAACACAAGTCATGATTTTCTTTTAAATATATGTTTTTAAACTGGCTTGTGCCCCGTTTAAATCCAAGCAGAGCTTGTAAGTCAAATACTAATAATACTTCAGTTCATTTTGGACAAGATGTTAAAAAGTCACTAGTGACATTGGGTGTTGCCATTTTTGAGTTCTTGAGACTTCTTGAAGAGGTCTGATTTTTTAGGTAATGCTGAACATGCACCCTCTGTCAGCCAGGCCTCTTTAAAGTGTCTCAGATTGGGCACAAAACACTCAGGCACTGTACATTACTAGCCACTTTTGAAAAACCACTAGTTAATTTCTTGGTTTTACAACAGGTTTTTTTTTTTTCCACAAAACCTTAATTTGAACCTTGACAGCAAGAGTTGAAAACGAAAGATAATTTTTCTGGTCTCATAAGCTCCAATCATTCCCACAGTCAATGCATAGGCTGAAGGCATCTACTAACCCTTAAGCTCCAGCCTACATCTGACTGCTACAAATCTTTAACACACCTTCTCTCCCCACCTTAGAGCTAATTATTCTGCCCACCAAGGTTCTGTTCCACTTCAGTAGCTGGGTGGAAAAATTCTAATTTTCCTACTATTTTCCCCCCATTCTAAAGGGAATTTTGAGACTTAATTATTTTCATTCCCTGCTAGACTAAATAATTAGAGGAAGGGACTGTTTTCCATAAGAACATTAAGTTTCATACTCCATAGAGTTTATTCTGCTAATGGAAACTCTACACCTCGAATAGCCAAGGGACTTTCAAAATGAGTTAATGCCTTCAAAATGAAATTTCTGAGACCAAAGTTTGTAGGTTTCTTTACAACTCTGAAAATTATAGTATTTTTTCAAGTGTGATAAATGTAAAATGAGAAACAGGTGACTGATTAAAAATGAGTGCATTGTTGAATGTGCAGCCTAATTGAGTGTGAAACTTTACTTCAAGCAAAGTGATGTTATTGGAATGTAGATGTACAAAATATTATTGTTCAGCGGATAGTTCATAAAACATTCACCATCTTAAATCTAAATGGTAGGATTTCAGCTAAGAAATGAACACGTGTTTTAACATACCGTCATGGAAACAGGACTACAACCAAAAATGGATTTTGCGTACAGAAAGAAAAAACATTGTTTTCATTTCTGACTCTTAATATTCAGTGACTCTCATGTGAAACTTTTCAAATGGCAGCCCTTCTTTTTTCATTTCTTAGACCCACTTGCGTAGAAACGTGTGGGTTTTCATTTGAGTTTTATCCCGTTATTGTGAACTTTGGTTGATGAAGCCTCAACACACAATTTAAAAGACTGGACCCTGAAACCCAGTTTTATCCCTATAGGCAATATCTTTTAATCTGATATCATTTGACTAGAAGAGCATTAGAGGTTTGTATTATGAAGTGTTCGTGTTCCATCTGTTTTATTTCCTGTGTCCTTAGTAGCCTCAGGACTTAATGTATATGGACCAGATCCTCAGTGGGCATAAATCAGGATAGCTCCATTTAAGACATATCTTGTGTGTTAGCTAACATTGTGTCTAATATGAGGTAAGATCTTAGGCAGTGTCTACACTGCATGCCAGTGTTTGCGACATGTAGGCTATGCGTAGCTACACGCTGCAGTGAAAAGCAAGCTGTCTGTCACGGAGTCACCGGGCGATGCTCTGGAACTACTCCATATGAAGCCAGTGAGGCCTCTGGGGGAGCCTCCTCTCTGTGAGCAGACTGTCTCCAGGGCAAGAAGCTTACACAGCTTCGACCTTCCTGGGTCTGACCTCGGAGCATTCAGCATCCCCTTCCACACCTGCACCCCAACTCCGCAGTCAGACGTGACCCTCAGCCAGCCAGTAAAACAGAAGGTTTATCAGACGACAGGAACATGGTCTAAAACAGAGCTTGTAGGTACAGAGAACAGGACCCCTCAGTCAGCCCCATCTGGGCCTCCCTCCATTTCCCCAGCCAGCTCTAAACTGAAACTCTCCAGCTCCTCCTCTGGCCTTTGTCTCTTTCCTGGGCCAGGAGGCCACCTGATCTCTTTGTTCTCCAACACCGTCAGCTGGCACCTCTGCAGGGGAGGGGCCCAGGCCATCAGTTGCCAGGAGACAGAGTGTCGGCCATTCTCTGTGCAGACACCATCACACTGGCCCTCTAGGGCTCTGCAACAGTCACACCCCCTGATCCCCCCACCTAGATACTTAAGAAATGCATAGGGGAAACTGAGGCACCCACACAATATTCAGAGAAAACATTCAGAACATTCCCGCTTCGTCACAGTGTCACATGTCAATGAGAGGCGCTGGCTCTGCTGAAGCCTTTCTCCGCCGCCGGAGCCTTTCACTGCCGTGGGGATCTGGCAAACCCTTTTTAGCCGCTGCCTCCCTCCCCGCGAGAGCCTTTCCCTGCTGCCGAAGTCTTTCCTGCCGCAGGGAAATGCTCCAGCAGCCAGGAAGCAGTGGGACACGACATGGCTAAAAATGGCAGCATAGATGGAGAAACACAGCTTGAACGAGTAGAGAGCCATGTTGGGTACATACCCACAAGCACAGGTGTGTCTTTACTCACCTAAGTCGGGCCTCACCATCTAGAGGGCTGTTTATACCCATGCTAGAGGGGCTACACACACATGTACTCTGTGCCACTGAGAGAAGCATGCGGTGTAGATGTACCCTTAGGGAGGATGGAGTAGTTTGTAGTTTTCACATAAGTTAGCAGGTTGAGGGAAAGACTATTGGAGACCTTCAGATATTCCTTGACCTGCTAACTTATATGAAAACCATAAACTGCTTTGTCTTCACTAGGAATTTACCTTGTGTTAGTTACCAAGTATTAGATAACACAAGATAAGAACACACTTTTTTTTTTTTCTCCAAGTGAAGATCAGGCCTTAGAGTCAGTAGCTCTTCATTTCTGGCCATTTGTTAGGTCCAAGGAATATAGAGGGGAAATAACCAGAAACATTATATAGATACCATTTCAGGGACTCCTTCACACTGGCAAATGAGGTACATTGTGGTGTATGTGAAAATGAAGTGGCTACGGAAACTTGTGAAGCGAGTGGCTGAAAAATGTGGTGACGCTGCAGAGTCCAGGAAGCATGGCTGCTACCTAACGAAATTGATCAAAGCCAATAATTTCAGATGACAGGAGTTTGTACCTTTTGGGAAAAGGTGAAGTGGGAGGAAGCAGGCCCATGATTTAATTGCTCAGAGAAATCGATTGTGTTTCTTGCTTATTTTCACAATGTTGCTGTAATTGTTGAGGTTTTTGAAGATCTCTTCACTGGGATTGTTGGGAAGGTGACAAAGATGTCATCAGCTCCTCTCTAATAGAAATAAGAGAGAGATTACAGGTGTGTTACAGAATCACCCCATGGATTGGGGGAGCACTGCAAATATAACGCCAGTTCCCTGTGATAGGAGTGGGGTGGGAAGGAAGAATGCAAGTATATAATGGCGTTCTTCTCACGTAAAGAGAAGGAACTGTGCAGATATTTCATGGGGCTCTCCCTATCAGACTGAAGGAACATCTGACGTACTCTGGCCTAGGGAAAGACTTGCCCACGTATCACAAGGTTCACTCAAAGTTTTGCTGTGACTCCCATGATAATTCTTCCATTTTACATTTACTTGATTTATACTGTGATTTGGAAAAACATGGCCATTATAAAATCTCTGGGTGGATGTGAGATACACACAACATTAACGTTGAACGTATGGATGGAAGTCAGTCCGAATAAACTCAAACCACAGCTTCCCCCGCCTCTAGCAGAGCTTGTCAAAAAAATGTCAGTGTTTTTTCATCGAAAAATGCAATTTGGTCAAAAGCAAAGTGTGTTGTGAGAACATGTCAATTTCAACTAAATTTTCAACCAAAAAATCAAAGTGAATCATTTTGACTTTCTTGTTTTGTATTGATAAGGTTAAATGTTTCATTTCAACTTCCTTATTTCAGTTCATTTTGTTTTGACTTTTCAGTTATGTTAAAATCTTAATATAAAGACCCAGTTAAATCTATATATTATATTTAATTTATATCATGTAATGTTTCAGCATTATCAAAATGAAACATTTTGACATTATCCAAACAAAATGATTCGATATTTCCAAATCAAAGGGTTTTTTTGGATTTTTTGTATCAGCTTTCCAGGAACAAAAACAAAATTTGAAATGTCAGAATTTCCAGCAGGATGAATAATTCCGGTTTCCAACCATCTCTAATAAATACCCAGTTCTTCAGAGGAAGTAGGAAAACTCTCAAATCCAGTTAGTGCAATACTGTACTATTCCTTTTTGGCCATTGATGGTAATCATCTCAGTAGCGGGATGGAGGTTTGCTTCCCTTTGTATCTATGTTCTGCCTTCATAGCTGCATGTCTTATTTATGCTCAAGCTGTCATCTGGTCAAATCCTTTCTGCCTTTGTAACCTGCTCTCATAGTAACTGTTGTGCATCCCATTTGATTTAAGCAAGAACATGAGAAAGGAGAGCAGACCCCTAGTGACCATTGGTTTCTATGAGTTAGTTGGCAGCATACATTTGGGGTGACCAGATAGTAAATGTGAAAAATCAGGACACTTTTATTTGGGGGGGATATAGTTGCCTATATAAGACAAAGCCCCTAATATTGGACAGTCCCAATAATATCAGGGATGGTCTAGACAGTAATTTGGTCCTGCCATGAGGGCAGGGGGCTGGACTCGATGACTTCTCGAGGTCCCTTCCAGCCCTAGAATCTATGAATCTATGAATCTGGTCACCCTACATGCAACCCCTACCCTCCTGAGAGTCACAAACATTCTAGGTTGAATAATGTCACTTCTTTCAGAACCTCAGCCAAACTATGGCCTAGGTCCTGCACTGAATCCATGTGGACAGTCACCTGCACCCACCCAGAGTCCCACTGACACGGGAAATGCTCTGGTTCAAGGTGGTGGAATCACGGGCTGGAATTCTGTGGCCCATGCAGGAGGTCAGAATACACCATCCTAAGTGGGTCCCTTTGTGGCTTTATAAGCTGTAAATCCCTGACTTTGGCAGAGCTGTGCATGGTACAGGAGAATGCCTACATGCCTCCAATAGCTGTGCTTAATGTTCCCAAATTTTGGACAGCCGTGACCCACTTTGGGAAAGTGAAACCAATCATGCCCCTCCTTCAATCTTGATATAGTAGCCGGGCAGCAGGTCCATTGGCCAGTATTCTGCAGCCATCCCGCTAGTCCTTCATCTGCCTCCCCAGCCCCAAGAGTGCGCCCCTTTCCTTGGAAAACGTTAGCTTAATGCCTGCATCTCATATATGTTCTTCTTGGAGGAGGAAGTATGGTCTATTGGTTAGGGTACTAGCCTGGGACTTGAGAGAACTGGGTTCCATTCCTTACTCCCTTCCTGTGTGACCTGGGGCAAGTCCCTTCGTCTCTCAGTTTCCCTATCTGTACAATGGGGATAGTGGCACTGTCCTTCCTTCCAGCAGCTTTGTGAGGATAAATACATTAAAGACTCTGGTGCGTTCAGACACTATGGCAGCCACAGAAGTACCTTAGGTAAAAAAGAGGCAGTGGAAGAAGGAAAATAACCTATAAAACTGCCATTATTGTCTAAATGGCTTTCGAGCCAAGATTAATTTATGATCTCTCTTGCTAACAGGCCTAGAATAAGCAAGAAAACCTATGCTGGAGGCTCTGCTGATTTAATGAAACTTTCCAGCACGGCATACTCCCTGATTTACAACTGAGTAGGAAACCTTGAGATAAAAAAACAAAATGAAAAGAAGACTCGTGTTTTGGTTTCTTTTCTCCACCCCCGTGTGCCCTGTCAGGCCATTAATTCCATCAGAAAACACCGTTCCTGTTTTTTTCCCTCCAAAAACTCTCAGCTGTTACAGGGAGACAGCTGCACCCTCTGGAACTAATTACAGCTGTCTGGGAGATTTAGGCCTTGATCGGTAACAACTTGAATATTGCTGCTAATTTTTAACACATACAGTTGGAAGATGTCACAATAGGCTGATATATGATAGAATCTTAAAAGTGGTATGGCGCAGCTGCTACCGGGCATCTGGCGGGATGAGTTGTAGAGTATTGATTTAAGAAATCATGCTTATTATTTTTAGCCTTTCCCCCGCTCCCTCCAAGGCCACGTGATTTCATGGACTGGGATGAGGGTGGTGTGTGTGCTGGAGCACGCGTTATGCATGTGTCATTGTGCTGTCCTAGCTCGTAGTCTGGTTTCCAGTGGGTTTCTGTTTGGGTGGCTGTGCTGAGCCTCTCATTTCAGTCGTCGTTACTGAGATACTGACTGATCTTCTACCATGCGGCCGCTTGGATGTTTAGTTCTGGATGCTGTTGCAGAGAGAATCTGACAGTGGTAGTCTGTTAGCCCATGTTCTGCATTTTATGAACTGTTGTTGTCCCTGGGATAAAATAACAGAGAGAGTTCTCCGTCTCCCAAAGACCATGTCTGACTCACCTTAGCTGGCGCTAATCTGTTGCTTGCTGTTCATCTAATTATTTTGTCCTGGTGGTTTGATAAATTGCGGTTCTTTTGGGGATCTCTTAAAAGACGTTACCTTTGCAAAACTGGATCCGATTGTTGGTCCGTGCACACTGGTTTCCCACCTTGTGGCAGTAGTTAACACCTGATGCTTCGGAGAGAGGCAAAAATAACCCAGAACCATTATTCACTTGGTAAATCATGGAAAGCTATATTTGTAAGAGAGAATTTCCTTCTTCACCCCTGCAACTCTCAGCCCTGAAGCATGAGAGGTGATCAGCCTTTCCTTAGTGTGTATAATCACCAAAGTTGTTAGTCTCTTTTTAAAGTGCGAGAAAGTACTGTATTTCGTTTCCTCATGATCTTAGTAAGGATTTTCTCCTTTCTCTGGAGCAGTGAGCAAGGCTCATCCTTGCAGTCAATTTCTTGTGGTTAGAAGAGGGCTTTGGGCGTTTCTAACCATCAGAGGCGTAAAGTTCTGGAACAGCCTTCCCAGGGGAGCTGTGGGGGCAAAAAACCTAACAGCGTCACGACTGAGCTTGATAAATTTATGGAGGGGACGGTATGATGAGACTGCCTACAATGGCATTTGGCATCTGCAAGTAGCAAATATCCCCGGTGGCTGGAGATGGGACATTAGATGGAGAGGACTTTGAGTTACTGCAGAATTCTTTCCTGAGTGTCTGGCTGGGGGTCTTGCTGACATGCTCAGGGTCCAACTGGTCGCCATATTTGAGGTCAGGAAGGAATTTCCCCCCAGGTCAGATTGGTAAAGACTCTGGGATTATTATTTTTTTTGCCTTCCTCTGTAGCATGGGGCACAGGTCACTTGCAGGTTTAAATTAGAGTAAATGGTGGGTTCTCTGTAACTTGAAGTCTTTAAATCAAGATTTGAGGACGTCCGTAATTCAGGCAGAGGTTATGGGTCTATTACAGGAGTGGGTGAGTGAGGTTCTGTGGCCTCCAATGTGCAGGAGGTCAGACTAGCTTATCGGGATGGTCCCTTCTGGCCTATAAGCCTATTGGTGGATCACTGCTCCAGCTGTCGTCATCTTTTATGTTTCTAACGTTACTAAGAAACGCATCCTTTTCCCTTGTGTTTCAAATGTGGCATAGTCACTAGGCCAGATCGTCTCTGAGGGTGAAGCGGATTAGTAGACAAGGGTAGCATATTGAGCTTGCGGTCCCGTATTTGTATGTTCCCTTTAAAAGCGGTAAGTGTGACCTGAAAATTCATTAATCAGAAAGCACAGCATGCCAGAAAGGCCAAGGATCTGGCAGGTGTAGAAGCCTGTGTCAGACTGAAGGGGCCATTCCTCCACCCAACCACAGAGAGTCCTGTGTGAAGCTTCTTCTGCCCGACTTCTCCCCGCTGCCAGGCCCTAGCAGAGGACAACACTGAGGAGACAGGTGGTGCCACCCCTAGGTCTAGGACATGAAGACACATTCTCCCAGTTGATTGACAGGCAGCCGGGAGGAGCTTTAAAGGGGGTCAGGTGGCTGACAAAGGAAGTCCCAGCTGACAGCTCTGAAATGAACTGCAAAGCTCTCAAAGTACCTGGCCGATATCCGTGGTAGCTGGTTATTTGTCTAGCTGCACTTACAGCTGCCTCCTTGAAGCTAGTAAGTTCCTTGAACCCGGATTAATCCAGTCTTTAAGGTGCCACCGAACTCCTTGTTGGTTTTGTGGATACAGACTAACATGGCTACCCTCTGATATTTGAACCCAGATTGTTGGTTCCATGGAAACCACAAGCTCTGCTGGTTTTGCAAGCAGAATTTTAAGATCCTAGAATCCTAGGAGTTCTGGCTTTACCAGCAAAGCCGGTCATTTGTGTGAACTGAAGCTATTGGCCTCAGAATTTACAGTCTCTCCTGAGTGTTTCTCCAGAGCTCCTAAGTCCCAGGAACATGAGCTGTTTTTTCTAAGGGAACCTTAGAAGCCCATTGGCGTGTGTGAGTCTGATGCGTGAGAACTCTGGTGAAAAGAGCGATGGTCCTTGACAGTTTCAGTATCTGCAGGACCGTGCATGTGTGGAACTCTGTGAGCCCTAACATGATGGACTCGGGGGTATTAATTCTTTTGCCACGTTACTGGAAGAACGTGTTCACTCTCTGAGCCCTGCAATGAATGAGTAACTCGCAACCATGAGTATTCATCCTCCCAGAGGAGCTGGCAAATTCTGTAAACCCTGGGCAACCAGCTAGATTATAAATCCAGCACCTTTCTGGAGTAGAACATAACCACTATGATCCCTGAAACAAAGGATTCACAGTGAGTATGAAGTCCAGCCGCTTTTAAATCTGTGAGCCTGGAAGAGAGAGATTCACGGGCGTTAGAGTTCCTGCTGTGTTGTCTCCACAGCATCTAAATTCCATGGCACTGAAACTAATGACTATGGCGGTCCTACAGTATACTACTGCTTTAGCAGAAGAGCTTGTAAACTCCACAAAGGAAGAACTCAGAGATGATTATACTTTCCATTAGGGGGTATTTCCTCTGAAGTTTGTAGATCCTCAGGCATAGGCAGGCTACTGCAGCCTCTGACGTTCTAGCTGTGTAAGGGCCATAGAGGGTCTTTGGTGATCAGAATAATGCTTCCAGCTTGCTGACCTTGTAGACTCAAGAGATCGTATCAACGCTGTAACGGCGCACAGTTTAGGTCAAGGAATGTGTAGCTTTGCAGACACAGCCAGGAGAACTTTCAAGCTCTGTAAAGTGAATAGCTTTGGTTTAAGGAGATTACAGACTCCAAAGTCACAGCCTGCAGAGTTTGTAAACTCTGTAAACCAACTTGTCTGTTTCGAGAAAGGAGGGAAGCTTTGCTGAGACACCTGCCTTAATTTCTGTGATCCATAAACCAGCATCTTCCAACCCTCCTCAATAAATTGTTTGGTGCTCCACGGCGCATTATGGAAACGTGTATAAAACAAACGTGAAGTTTTAAAGAGATACATTAGCCACCCCCACAAAAAATAAAGACTTTATGAAAAGTGACAAATCACCATATTTTTTGGCTTGTCCAATTGTTCTCAACATCCCTGGAGGGGGAAAAAATCTCCTCTGCCCTAATAATAAGCAGAAATTTCAATCAGAAATGTTTGGTTTTGGGGGGTTTTATTAAATTGGTAGGTTGGAATGAGGTTGATTATGCTTCATGCCTACCAGCCTAAACGCTGCATTCGCTACAATGACTCCACAATAAAACTACATCTTCACCCATCATGGAACTCCCCTAGGGAAAATAAAACAATGGCCGAGTTTCCATTTGCTAGCCAACAGCTTGGAATTTATCCTCCGAGATACCATATAGGCGGGATCTGTGTGGTTTTTTTCCTCCCATTTTAGTGACCATTGACAAATCATAGAATCATAGAATCTCAGGGTTGGAAGGGACCTCAGGAGGCCATCTAGTCCAACCCCCCGCTCAAAGCAGGACCAACCCCAACTAAATCATCCCAGCCAGGGCTTTGTCAAGCCTGACCTTAAAAACCTCTAAGGAAGGAGATTCCACCACTTCCCTAGATAACCCATTCCAGTTCTTCACCACCCTACTAGTGAAAAAGTTTTTCCTAATATCCAACCTAAACCTCCCCCTCTGCAACTTGAGACCATTATTCCTTGTTCTGTCATCTCCTACCACTGAGAACAGTCTAGATCCATCCTCTTTGGAACCCCCTTTCAGGTAGTTGAAAGCAGCTATCAAATCCCCGCTCATTCTTCTCTTCTGCAGGCTAAACAATCCCAGTTCCCCCAGCCTCTCCTCATAAATCATGTGCTCCAGCCCCCTAATCATTTTTGTTGCCCTCCGCTGGACTCTTTCCAATTTATCCACATCCTTCTTGTAGTGTGGGGCCCAAAACTGGACACAGTACTCCAAATGAGGCCTCACCAGTGCCGAATAGAGGGGAATGATCACGTCCCTCGATCTGCTGGCAATGCCCCTACTTACACAACCCAAAATGCCATTAGCCTTCTTGGCAACAAGGGCACACTGTTGACTCATATTCAGCTTTTCGTCCACCGTAACCCCTAGGTCCTTTTCTGCAGAACTGCTGCCCAGCCATTCAGTCCCTAGTCTGTGGCAGTGCATGGGATTCTTCCATCCTAAGTGCAGGACTCTGCACTTGTCCTTGTTGAATCTCATCATATTTCTTTTGGCCCAATCCTCTAATTTGTCTAGGTCCCTCTGTATCCTATCCCTACCCTCCAGCATATCAACCACTCCTCCAAGTTTAGTGTCATCTGTGAACTTGCTAAGGGTGCAGTCCACACCATCCTCCAGATCGTTAGTGAAGATATTGAACAAATATCTTTGTTCAATGATTAGCCATAAGACCAAACTACTGCCCGTTGTCTATCTCTAACCCTGGTGTGTTTTTAAGGCACTCTTGACCATATCCCATACCGCTATGGTATATCTATGCTAGATGGCAACATCTCCTCTAGACTGGATGGAACCAAATCTGATCATGGTCTACTCACTCATTTTTAAATTCATGCCCCATGAGGGCAGCTGGTGATCTGTGGCTCAGAACTGAGCACAAGTCTGAGGAGAGAAGTGCAGAAACCACGTGTTCATCACCAGGATGGGAGGGGCCCTTGTTTTCTTTCTTGGGGCACTCAGGATGGTACTGACTGGCTTCAGAAGAACCAGCCCACCTCTGCCTGAGTGAGAATTGGCATAACCTGGTCACTTGGTAGGAGAGGGGAGGTAGAGTGCAGGAAATGAGGAGGAACAGTGCAGATGGAGCCCATCCCAAGGAGAGAAAAAAGGACAAGCTGGGATTTCCAAAGCTGCCTAAGGGAGTTAGGCACTCAAATGCTTAGGTGCCTGTGGGAGATCTCAGCCAGAAGGCATCTGGGGTGGAATTTTCAAAAGCCCCTCCATGACTTAGGAGTCCACCTCCTGTTGAGAGTTGGTGAGAATTGTGCTCCTAAATCACTTAGCCTCTTTGGAAAATCCCACTCCTGACGCCTGAGCCCTGATTCAGGTAGAGTTTTGGGAGAAGCGAGTGGGCTTGGCTGGGGTTTTTTTTGTTGGTTTTGGAGGGGTTTTGCAGAGTTATTTAGACTCTCCATTTAAGAGCCTGAAATGTATTCAGATGCAAGCTTTCTGCCACAAAAATGCAGCTTTAATTGTGTGTGGTTGCCTGAATGCTCACACGGTTCTAGTTTTACAGACCGATCCCTTTGATAGCAAACATTTTAATAGACAGACGACATATGGGAAAGATCATGCCACATCAGATGATAGATATTATTTAAACTGGGCAGGCAAGCCCATTTGGAAGGGACAGGGAAGTTTTCATTCCAAAGGGCTCACCCAACAGCCAGCATGACTAGGGGAAGGATGGCTTTGTGGTTAGAGCAGTGAACGGGGGGACCCAGGAGCCCTCTCTGCCACAGGCTTCCTGTGTGACCTTGGCCAAGTCACTCAATCTCTTTGTGACTCAGCTCCCCCTGTGTAAAAGAGGGGTTATCATGCTTTCCTGTCACACACAGATTTTGCAAAGATTGGTGTTTGTGGCATACTACCTAGTATTTTTTATTTATATTACAGTGGTGCCTAGAGACCCCATTTGAGATCAAGACCTCACTGTGCTAGATTCTGTGCAGACACAGTGTGTGAAATAGCCCCTCTCCAAAAAAGTTACCCTCTGAACTGCCAAGACAGAGGGTGAATGGGGAAAAGAGGTTCAGAGAGGGGAGGTAACTTGCCCACGCTCACCCAGAGCCAGGACTCACCTCACACCTCTCCAGTGTCCTGTCCACTAGACCACACTGTCTCCTGCGATGCGATGGTGATACAAGCCCCTTGCTCCATGCCGTCAATCCCAGTGCTTGTGGAGTAAATTCTTCTAGGCTGATGGTTTTTTCCAACTCCGTTTTGGAGATCCGATCTGCTGGTATTTGCTGCTGCTTCCCTGGGAGACATGGCACAAGAGTGGTCAGGGAAGGGGCCCGCTGGGTTAATGGCAGCTGGAAACACAGCACCGAGGCTCTGCCCTGGATGGCCGGTACCGAACAATTAAGGTTATTCTGGAAGATGGATACGTTTCAGGATAAAAAAAGCAATCAAGCAGCACAGCTTTTGCATCTATCAGTATCTCAGACAGGCGCCTGCAGGCTACCTGGGCCCATGTAAACTTAGATGGTTAGTAGTGTTCTAATTATTAACAGGAAATTTTCTGCTCCTGCGAAGTAAACACTCTGGGAGTAACACTTCAGCCCCCAGTTGACTTTTACCAGCCTTAAAAAAAAACAAACCCCAAACCCTCCTGAATATAATTAAAACAGCAGCTGTGGGTTAGCATTTACAGGTTTCTGGGCGACAGCAAACGCGGCCCGATCTGCGGCACCGAGCGTGAGGAGTGGTGAATATTTTACCTATTACAAGCAATTACCCAGGAGCCTCCCGCTGAAGTGTGCAGAGCGATGCACAGCTAAAACCCACTCAGACCCCTGCAAGGCACACCATCCATTATAGTGCAGCCTGGGTTCGGAGTGACTGGGCGTGAGGTTCGCCGGGTCTGCGGGGTGTGGAATGGCCTCTGCCTCTGAGCTGCTAGCCCGCAACCGTGATAGGACTGTGTGCATTATCATATAAACCCGGTGGAGATAAACACCACAGGAAGTACCGCCTCGGCTAGCCAGACTGACAGCTTCCCCTGGGCCCCTGATTGGTCCAAGTGCCCTATTTAAGTCCAGGAGTTCCAGGAAGTGTATGGGCCACAAGGTGGACTCCCTGCCTGTTGTCGTGATGGACCTGCTGCTTCTCAGATCGCTCTTGGACTCCTGACCTTTGGTTCTGACCACCCCTGCTCTGACCGCTAGGCCTGACTGCCCAAGCCCTCGGCGTGACACTGGATGAGTGATATCCTAAAGGGCCGGCATTGCGGGATTTGAGGGAGTGGTGTGGGCTGCGTCAGAGGATTCTGCTTTAGATAAGACCCTGATGTCCAACTTTCCAAGGATCCAACTTAAGCAAAGGCTGTTGCTCTACAACCCTACAGGGTCTATTTTGCATTGTTTAAAAGGAACCTCTCTGATGCGTAAGGCCCTGTAAACACTTCAGTGACGGGAGCCTTTAAGGGCTGCATCCTACCCTTTGGTGTGCAGAGATGCAGGAGGCTCTTTCTGCAGGGAAAGGAGGCATGTTCTGGGGTGTATCTAGGCCCTGAACAGACAGGGAGACACCTCCCCAGCTTGAAGACCTCACAATCTAATGTCTGCACTGCAATCAGGAGCTGTAACTGCCGCACGCTTTGATCTAGCTAGCTTGAGTAACAGCAGCAATGAAGCTCACCCAAGGACCCCGGGTACAAACCTGAGCGGCCACCATCTATGCTGCTGTTACTTGAGCTATCTTGGGTTTGTCTCCACAGCCTGCAATCACACCTCCCGATGACAGTGTAGACATACCCTAAATGAAGAGGTGGCAAGTTAGTGGAAAAAACCCCATGAAGGGAGTGAGGAAGGGAAGACGAGGTTCAACAACGATAGGGATGCAGGGTTGCATGGACTCGCTATGTGCAAAGTGGCGAATTTGGGGCCAGATTCTCCAGGCCGCTAAGCCACTTTGCACCGTGTGAGCAGTGCAAAGCTGCCTCCAACCTGCCAGAGGTGGCCAATGAAGAATTCACCCTGTGCTAGGGAGCTCTCTGCCAATGGATCATAGCAAGTGCAGCTCTGCTGTGTCCTGTTCCAACCACCCGCCTCCCAGTGTAAGCGAGACATGACATAGGTGGGGTTGTGAAGGAAGGTGGCGTGGTGGAGCTCCATTCCACCTGATCTTCCCCGGCATAAGGACCTTGTGTCAGTGACTTAAGTTAGAGCTGCCCCTGGGTTGCTCTAACATGCAATGGACTTGGCCCTCTGTGAATCAGGGAGTTGCAACCAACTCCTTATGCTGTCCCACACATGTACACAAACATACGTGCTCGCTTGCTCTCAAATGGGGCAGAGAATCAAGGTCTTTGATTGTGTTTTGTTCTTTTTTTTTTGGTGAGAAAAATAAACAAGAGATACTGACATTGGCAAACCCTGGTGGTCAGCTGCGGAGATAAGTATTATTGATAGCTACACGTTGCTGTTATATTTTTTAATAGGAGCATTTATTTATTGCCCATTGCCTGGCACCTGGGCACCAATCAAGGCTTAAGCTGAGACATTCGAGGTTTGATCACAGCACACCCGTTCTTTTAAATAAAGCTAGGTTCCTTCTCAGTCTTTTGCTCCAAACCGAGCTTCATGTGTGAGTGCCTTGGATCTAGAGTGAACACGCCATAGTGAAAGCTCAATGGCAAATATATAGCAGCCTTCTTGATTGTTTTAGCAGTAGGAACTGACTTTATAGCAGCCCAAGACCCAGTGATAGGAACAGGCAGCTGCCCTGCTCAGTAGCGAGGTTTGTATTTTAGTAGTGAAGCAGAGCAGTTTTAAATGAGCATTGACGTGACTTTGACGTTTTTTATTGCCGGTTATTTTATGAACTTATCCAGCAAATACTGTCACGCACTCTGCAAATAGGGACCTCCACTCCCAAGGGCTGCGGGGTTGTTCTCTCTCTTGTCAGCATGCCCTATATCAATGGGTGGGAGAAAGGGGTTTGCATAAACCAAAACTCTAGAACAAAATGCCCTGTGCAGCCTCCAAATGTGTTTCGCTTGACTGATGAATACTTCTTTCCGCACTTTCAAAAAAATCTACTTTTCCATCGACTGCCAGGGCGGTCAGAAAACAGATGCGCTCTTAGCCTCTCTAATAAGCAAAAGGAACAGGAGTTGGTGGGGTTAGGGTGAAGGAGTGCTTGGGGGCGGTTGTCATGAAACATTTTCATTGATGAGAATAACTTGGGGGATCAACCGAAAGTTCCTTGTTTTCATCGGGAGAGGGATAGCTCAATGGGGGAGAGGGATAGCTCAGTGGTTTGAGCATTGGCCTGCTAAACCCAGGGTTGTGAGTTCAATCCTTGAGGGGACCATTTAGGGATCTGGGGCAAAAATTGGGGATTGGTCCTGCTTTGAGCAGGGGGTTGGACTAGATGACCTCCTAAGGTCCCTTCCAACCCTGATATTCTATGATCGCAAACTGTTTTCTCGAGGAGGAAAAAGAATCAGTGTTTTATAGCATGACTCCACGGGTACATGTCCACGCAGGTCACGCTAGGTCACTAGAAAGAAGAGTAGCCATGGCCATGAGACAGGCTAGCTGCCCAACTATGTACCTAGGGTTTTAGCCTACTCAAGGCGGCTAGCCTGTCCTGCTGCTCACACCGCCACCGCTACACATCTATTTTTATCACACATGCTCGGTCAGAGCTAGCACTAGCGTGTGCACCTGCACTGGAAATCACAGCTCCAGTGTAAGCCTACTCTATGGCAGATGTTCTGCAACTCAGGTCCATTGAGCACTGGCTGGTTAGAAGGTGGTGGCTCCTACTCCTAACTTCCACTGAATGAAGCTAAAAATATATCGCTACTTTCCTAACGTTGCTTTACCATGGAAGCAACTTCTGCAGTTGCTGCGTGGATCGTCTGTGATTGGGCATAGGCGTGAAGGAGCTCTGTGTGATCGTGAACGGGAAAGGAAGAGGAGACAGGGCGAGGGCAAATAGAAGGGAAGGTAGGAGCCCAGCAATGTGAGCTGGAGAGGAAGTGTCCTTCGGACAACCTGTATTTAGCTGTGGTCTACACTGTGAAGGCTTTTGAGAACCCTTGCTCTGGGGGATTATGAATGGGATCTGTGGCCTTTCTCCTCTAAGTTACCACGGCCTAGGTTGGATCCAAAGCCATTGCTTCCTGATGAATGTTGGTGGGGCTTGGGCCACTTCCTAGAAGACAAGTGTCCGCATTGCAAACGTCACTGTGGCAGTGTTGGCACCGTGAATCTTTATTTGCCCCGAACTCCCTTCTAACTGCGCTGTGTGCTTTATTTTATTCAAAGGTGGATCAGAGGAGAGCACTTCAAGTACAAATTTAGCCAACCTGGAGGCAAACATGCCAGCCAAGGGAAATGGTGGATTCGAAAGAGAATCGGGCCGTACTTTCCACCCGTCAATCTCCAGGGGCTGAAGAAGTTTTACGAAGCAAGGGACTGGCCGTACCCAAAGCAGAATTGACCAGAGGAGAGTAATAAACATTGACCAAGAACAATCAGTTTCCTTAGAGTTTATAATTCTCCCTTCCAGTGATTTTTTTTTTAAATGTGTCTTTTTGATTCTCATTTTATAGTAAAGTCATCAAGCCAGGGTGCCTGTCTCCTATCTCTGTCTGTCTGTGTCTATCTTTCTGTTTCTGTCTGCCCAGCCTTCTCTCTCTCTCTCTTCCTATCTACACATCTACCTGTCTAATTATCTGACCTGTTTTATCTAGCTGATCTGTTGGAAGTAATCCAACCAAACTGCCTGCTCGAGACTAAACCGATTTTGAACAAATATAGATTTGGAGGGATAATAGCAGTTTCAGATTGGCAACAGACATTTGAGAATTTCTGTATAATGGGCCATGCAATTCTGATGAATGCGGAATGAGGGTTTATCTAAAATTCAGGCAGGTGAAACACACCTACACCCAAAATGACACAATTTTAAAATTTTGGGAAATATTAGCTGAAGGCAAAATTCCAGCCCCTTTTTCACATCTATTTTGCAAAGTGTCAGGGCCGAATTCTACGCTGTTATACTGGTTTAAATCCCGATCGCTACTGAGGACAGAATTTAACCTTAAGACTATGTAACACATGTATTAGAAAGATTTCAGTATAGAGGCAGTAAGTGATACCGAATGAGGTGTAATTCCAGTATCAATTGACGGTTTTGGTATTCTCTCATATACCAATTGCAATGAACATATGTGCAATATTTCCAGAGGTTTTCCTGTGGAGCACTGTTGTTATAAATAATCCAACTTCCCTGCCTGGAGTGAGCTCTCTTAACTAACAGTCAGCTTATCCCCAATTTAATATAGAACACACCGCACATTCTTGTTTGGCTTGGGCACAGGTTTAGAAAGATGGAAGCTTCTAAATCCTGAGAAAGCTTAAATGTTTTCCTTGAAAAGAGGCTTATGCTGACTCTTAACTTCCTAGTGGAGGACTGCAGACATTTTGCTGCAATGTTGATTACAAGGGGAACTGTAATATTTCCTTCAGCACTTGCTACTTCTGCACAGGTTTTCTTCCTCTGAGCAAAAGTCTAGTCCTCTGAAGGATAAGTTTATTAACCCCATTGGAGGTATAAAACCAACTGCCTGAGATAATAACACAGAAGATAATTTTATATTGGATTTTCTCGCTAAAAAAAATCCTCATGGGACCCTCTTTACACTCTCTACAAGAACTCCCATCTTAACTATTCTTGAGACTCTTTGAGACGAGGGGTTATTTTTGCCCTTCCATCGTAGGGGTCTGCAGTCCCTACCTCTTGTCTACTATACCCTTTGTGTCAAAGCCTGATGCTTCTGCTCTGTTCTCCTATATCATGGCTGGTCTTAAACGGAGCTGAAAAAAAATGATCCATTTTAGGTCAACCAGAAGTTATGGGCTTAATGCACGAAACACTAGGTGAAGTTCTCCAGCCTGTGTTATACAGGAGGTCAGCCTAGATGATCATAATGTTCCCTTCTGGCCTGGGAATCTGGGGTTCTTTGAAAGGGCTGGTGGATTTCCTACTCTCTGAGGGCTGGTCTACAGTATGCTGGGGGCGGGGAGGGGAGTCGATGTAAGGTACGCAACTTCAGCTACGTGAATAACATAGCTGAAGTCGACGTGCCTCGCTCGACTTACCTCGCTGTGTGGACCCTGCAAAGTCGTAGGCTGCCACTCCCCCGTCGACTCCGCTTCCTCCTCGCGTTGGGGTGGATTACCCGGAGTCGACGGGAGCACGTTCTGGGATCGATTTATCGCGTCTAGATTAGACGCGATAAATCGATCCCCAAAAGATCGATTGCTACCCGCCGAATCGGCTGGTAGTGTAGACTAGCCCTGAGTGTGACATTGACATTTGTGTCCCTCTCCCACTCAAGTATTTCACCCCATGACGACTTTAGGTAGCTTGGCCAGGACAGATGGGGTGGAGGGAAATGGAATAGCTCCTCCTCTGTCAGGGAATACCAGTCAGGAAGAGTTTCTTTGCTAATGAGACATGCAGAACTCTATGGGATCTCTCCAGACAATAGTGAGCAGTCAATGGGTACATTAGCTGAAACAGGAGTTGGAGGAGCAGTTCTTCCTGCACCAGCTACCAAGGAAGGGGAGCTACTTTCCCCTCCCACTCTGCTCCTCATTACTTTAACGCCTGCTAGCAATTATCAGGCCGGACCAATTTTCCCTGGGGCCAAGCAGCCTTCTCAGCTTTGAACACATCACATGGTTCAGAGGTCACGACACTGATCCAACATGCGAGGGTGCAGGGCCCATGCATGGAGACGTGAGTTGCATGTGGTGATGTAGCTGCCCTTGATTCCGTCAGAGTTGCTGCGTAGTGACTGCATTGTTGTTCTGCTCTGTGGTTAAATGACCGGGGATGTCGCTATAAAGGGATGTTCTGCAGAAATGCCTTGAAACGTCAACAGTATGATAAATAAACATGAAAAGTCTTTATAATGCGGGTTACAGTTTGTTCTGTTGATGTTTGATGTTGGTAGGCCAGCACTGTGGGCACTGCTGAGTCTAGTTACACTTTAAAATGTCACATGGGAGGCCTTCGGCTCCCTCGTTTGTCACTTTAACCCTTTCCCCTCTATCCCCTGCAGCATGTCATTCTGGCTAAGTCAGGTTGAGTTCATCCTCTACTGGACCTTTCCAGTGCCATCCCCAACTCCGCAGAATGGTCACGGCCAAGAGATACCAGACTCGGAGCGTTGGGTCTGCACCCTCGGAGCAAGAACCAGAGCTAAAATGTTGGGTTCTAAACACCTTACAGCAGCATGTTGATCGACCATTGGAAACTGTCAACGCTGCTTTATTCTATATCTACCTATCGTTATACTACCTGCTCCCACCACTCTGTAGAAGACTCGGTCTCTGGCTTCCTCCCATAGATTTAATGACCAGGTCTGATTATGTATGTCTGTCTTAAGTGAGAGTTGTTAATCTGTCACAAGAGACATTTCCAAGTGACTAGGTTTGTTAACACTCAGTATTGTCATCAGTTATCTAGATTCATTTCCTGAATCAGAGGAAAGACTTGGACTGGGAAATACTTAGGTATTAAAATGAGGAGGACTAAAGAAAACTGTTAAATGGATTAGATTTTATGAGGATTAATCTACCCCCCCCTCAAAAAACATTTCCTGCTTTCTCCTCTCTGATTTAGACCTTCATCTATCACAACCCTTCAACATGGTTCCAGCTCAAACCAGTTTATACTACAATGTGACTGGTTGGCTGTTGTGGACGAATCACAGAAGAGGAAGTAGAAAGTAAAACAGGGTTGTGTTGGGGATGAGCATCTTCAGAAAAAGAAACCAAGCTATTCTAAATTGGCCTTTATAATCATGAATTGCTGGTTATCTAGCTATGATGCACAGAATGCAAGTTTAAAAAAAACCAACCTAATTAAACAAGTGACCCACATTAGCAAATAGTTTTGTATTGGGTATTCAAAATGCCAGCAGTTTGCTGAGGAACCGTAAATTGCTAACAAGTACTGCATAGTGGCCAGTCCTTGTGGGTTCAGTGAGTCATACCTCACATGTATGACTGGTGTCGGAACAAGCAAAACATTGTGCTTTTGCTTTTTGCAATATAGGCCCACCCTGCAAGCAGTTTCCTCACTTCGTGTGCTGGCAGAGATGATGTAAAAAGCCACGTTTTGACCAGACGAGCCTTGTTACAGGGGCTGCTATGGAGCGATGCTCTCCTGGGTTAGCAGGATACGGTGGGGTTTTTAAAAGGCCGTTGGAGTCCATAAGTCCGACGCCAGCTTCACCAAGTTTAAACCGGTTTTGTTTTATTGTGTCTTGACCCTGCAGGCCAGGCGGGCTGTACTCCTTTCCTGTTTGTTTAACCTGGGATTTTATAACTGGTTCTTTTTGTGGGGAAGGCACCCCTCCCCCACTGCTGAGATCCAGGGGGCAGAGCGGTCAGCCAGGCCACTCAGTGGGTGTGAATGAGTTAGTGGTGGGGAGCGTCTTTAACTCCCACTAGCTCGAGAGCACCCAGCACCGTGCAGGAGGGGGCCTGACCTCTGCTCTTTGGAGTTCTTCTCGGTTGTCTGAAGTGCACCAGTGCCAGCCCTGCCCGCGACAAGCCCAGGGCCTCTTGCAAGATGAGCTCTGAGCGCAGGAAAGAACAAAACATGGACAGACTGAAAAAGCTGGAGGAACAAACACAGCCTAATGCACCTTTAAGTCGCAAGGAGCAGATGACTCAGCCGCCTGGACACGGGCTAGAGATCTTCCTACCTCTCGGTCACGGGTTCAAACTCCACCCACGCCGACGGCTGCGTGGGGGCCTGTGTGAAATTAGTTGATCTCAGGCCAGGGGGCCAGCAACGTCCAGATGACAAACACTAGACCGGATTGGAATCCAAGGTGTCAGAGAGGCCGTGGCTGACCAGACCCCACAGAATAAGAGTCTGTCGAGGTGAGGTCAGTGATATGGGGAGGGTCCAAGGGCCATTCCCCTCCTACCAGTGCAGCACCTCCTGCTGGCACGGAATTCCCTGCTGTTGCTGAGAAATAAAAATGTCAGTTGTGATACAGGAGGGCCAGGGAGCAGCAGTAGTAGAGTGTGAGAGGGGAAATATATAAGCCCTAGGCTAATTAAGGTGTGGATCCCTGGAGACTAGGGAGGGTGGCTACAGGTTAATTGGAGCACCTGCAGTCAATTAAGGCCCTCTCAGGAACCTAATAAAACCCCCTGCTTCAGGCAGACAGGGGAGGAGGAGGAAGGAGTTGGAGCAGAGTGGTTTGGTGGTGGAGCAGAGAGCAGTTTGGAGGAAAGCAGAGGAGAGTTTGGAGAAGTGCTGTGGTGGGCTAAGAAGACCAAGATCCTAGGTAAAGGGACACCTGGCTTGTGCAGAGGGAAGGCAGGAAGCCCCACAAGCAGGAGAGGGAAGGAGCCCAGGGGAAAGTATCACTAGTACAAGTGGTTTACCCACTAACCTAGGGCCCCTGGGCTGGGACCCAGAGTAGAGGGTGGGCCTGGGTCCCTCCCTCTCCATTCCCCTTCTCTTGGATACTAGTGGGACAGCTGATACCCCAGTTCAGGGGCAAGAAATGGCACCCTGAAAACCCCCCACAGGAAGAGAAAGTGCGGGACCCTCATAGTAGTGCCAGCAATTTGCCACACAGTGTCCAAACCAGGATAAGAAAACGAGCAAGGAAAAGCACTACTGTGAATCTCTCGCCATTTGTCCTGCGGAATGTGTGTGTTTGGGTGCATACACATATTTGCACACACAAAGGCAGAAGGCTGCCATCTACGTGGATGGCTCAGGTCTTTCCCAGAGACGCACTGATATATACATATATATATCTCAAAACATTTCCATCTTGTGCTTTCTCTCCCCTCTTTTGACAACTTAGACCAAATGAACCCCGTGAAGAGCAGATTTCTAGACTGGGATTAAGGGAAACAGCCCTTCAGTAATCAGTGGGGGCTTCGCTCTGTTTGGTAACGAAGGGTTAAAAAAGCAAACGCGCAACATGTCCCAGAACGAAATAAAACAGCTGTGCATTTCCTCAGGTGGGCCGCTCCAGCTTCCAAGGCGACAGATAATAAATAAGGGGAACTCTGGGTTTCGCACAGTCCATTTGTGTCTAAAGGAATGTTTGGCGTCGTGTCTCAGTGATGTAAAATCGTGACGGCTTCCATGAGATCCTCTGCCCCGTCCACAACATTACTCAGCTTCTGCTCCCTTTTCCTTGGCTCCCCGAGCCCTGCCTCCCGTTTCAGCTGCCTGGTGTCCCCTTTCTGGGAAAGACGCTTCACCTCTTCTGCAAAACCAATTATCCTCTCAAGTTAACTCGGGGTCCTGGAGGAAGGAGCCTCGCAGCTGTGGCGTGTTGTGTTTTGTCCCATGCTCCGTTCCCACTGGCTCAGTAGTGAGGAGGTGGGGGAGAGAGACAGACAGACAGACAAGAACTCAAACCACGGCAGAGTCTAGCTGGGAAACGGAAGCATTCCAGACAAATAGTGATCATTCTCCAAACAGCAGTGCAAGGGCTATAAAAATACTGCTCTTCCTTCCCCTTTTGCCTATAAATTCGAGAGGGCACTTGCAGAGGGCTCTTTTTTTCCTTCCAAGTCCCTTTGTTTGGGGATTGTCAAAGGAAGTAATACAGACCCTCCAATGGCCGTGTGCGGACATGACAAATTACAGGTGGGAGGTGATCTGGGACTATCCCCAGTGGGGAGAGAGAAACAAATGGTGAATGTCTTCAGGAAGTAGTGGAAGGGTTGGAAGTCAGAGGGCCGGCTAATGTGTGCAAGGGTTTGCATGTCTGTGCAAGGCGGCGTAGGGGATACAGTTTACATGTGAGAGTGGGTTTGTTTGGGGAGGGATGGGGGGTTGCTTGCACGTCCAGTGTGTGTGTCATAGCGGCTGCATACGTGGGATTTTTTTTATTTCTAAATTGCACCGTTGCTTAATCTCTGAACACTCTGGCATCACGTTAAATACGTTTATTTCACTGATGGATCTTGATCTAAATTGGCTTCCGCCCCCAGATGAAATACTCTTGGAGAATTAGTGGTGCTGGTTGAAGGAGTATTCAGGGACAATTGCTGGAATTATGAACCCCCCCACACTCCAATCAACTGAACTATGTTGGTGCCCCCTCATCAGTAGCTGTTTCAGACATTCAGATAAGAGGCTTTCTGTTGGCATGAGTATCTGAAGGCTCAAACGGGTGTTCGTTGCCCTCCCAGGCAAAGGGTACATGGGTGAGAAGATGATTCTTCACCATTTGTTGTCTCATGGGTTATGCTCAGCCACTCCAGTTGCATAAACAGCATCATGTGACTTAGGTGGCCAGATTAGTGTATGGTCAAGTTGAAATGTTCGAGAAACATAGGCTTTGTCCAAGCTAGCTGGGGAATTGAGCGAATAATAGGTCAAATCCTATCTCCTATCACGAGAGATGCCTTGCAGTCCAATAACATAAAACCCATGCTACATTAAAAGGACATTAACCATCTGACTTCAAACCTCAGACACAAGGTAATTCTGAGTTAAGGATACAGTGGCTGTCTCTGAGAGGCCTCTGAACAGAGGATGACCTCACTGCAACCAGAACTCACAACTGGTGGTTTAGAGATGCAAGCTTGTCTGCTAGTGGAAAGTTAGATGAGCTGTGAGATAACGTGGGGCCCAATCTTGCTGCTGCTGAAGTCGGTGAGGGTTTGGTAATTGGCTCCCGTGGAAGCAGGATCAGACTCTAAATTATACGGTAAATGCTAAGCTCAATGCCAGCCAACTCTTTACTTTAGACAGTAGGACTCTGATTTCAGCTTGGGACTAAGCAGCCAGAGCAGATCAGTTCAGAAGGGACAAAGACGCCTATTTACACCCGCACGCTGTCGGTCGGCGGAGGGTTGTTACAAAGGGTCTGAGTAGAATATACAGATAATTTCTTATTAGAATGTTGGAAGGATCCGAAAGTGCTTTTCTAATGATCTACGTACAGCCCACTGAAATGCGGCTACTTCTGGGGCAAAGGCCAAATAGTGCTGAGCATAATGTGCAACAGCAGAGAGAAGGGCTTAGGTTGGGCTAAGGCCTTTTGCACACGCTCATGTGTTAAAATGCCTGAGGGATCTTAATGTCCTGGCAGAGCAGTGGCTCTATCTCATAGGAAAAAAATGAAGGTAAGTCAGGAGTTACGGTCCATTAGTTCTTCAGCCATTCTGAGGAAGACCAAGAAGTCAGTAAAATGTTGGGGGAGGAGCATGTCCGCCCCAACCCATCCAATGGTTGCATCTGTGATGCAGGGCAGGCAGGACCTCGCTTTGCAGTGCAGAACGTTTTATCCCTTCAGGGCTATTTCTGTCTTCTGCAAGAAATTAAATCGTTCGGCTGGCAGCTGGAAAGGCCAGTTTGGTGCATGTTCATATTCCAGCCATGCGCTGCCGGGCTCCAAGCGATGTATAGGGACATCCAGCCTGTAAACAAAGTTTATGGCTTCATTGTGGTCTCATAAATATTTGCCATATTTCTAAACCAATGTTCTTCTGCTTACTCTAGGAACAATAGAAGAACATTTTGTTCCGATTCCCATGGAAAGGCGCTAGGATGAGCACTGAGATGCTGCGTGTCACTCTCATCATCTTACTTTTGAGTTGGCTGAATCACTGAGAAAACTAAGTCAAGGGCTAGATCCTTGGCTGGTGTAAACTGGCATCACTCCATTGCAGCCAACGATCCTATGCCAGTTTGCTCCAGTAGAGGTTCTGGCCCAATGTCTCCCTCCCAAGAAGAGAAAACAAAGAGCTACGGTTAAATGGCAAACGCGTTCTCCCCCTTATGTGGGCCGTTGTTCATTTCTCGATTTGCCTGGGAGATACCACAGCTGCTTCTTTGCAAAGCAATACAATCCTCAAGTTTTTTTTTGGAAATGTAACTTCACACAGAGCTCCTGCCATCTATGCAGGGACAGGAGCTGCCTGTACTTATCGCATTGCCAGATGTTATTTGGAGTGTCGTGTTTTTACTTGCACAAGGCAAGTTTTATGTTGCTACGGTCAAACGTATATTGCAAGCAGGGCATCTATCTCAGCCAGCTGTCACATGCCCTTCCGCAGGGCATTTGGGCAGCTTCGGGGTTGTTTGTTTTTCTTTGTAGGAGGAGGTAAATCATAAACCCCGCACACCATGCAAATCTTCTTCTTTAACTGACAGGCTGAAGAAGTCTCCTGTGAATACCAAATCAAGGGTTCTTGCACCTTCCAAAAGATTGTGACAACTACATTCACGTTAAGCTTAGCTTACATTGAAGAACCCCAGGGAGTTTCTTTGCTAGTGTGAGGTCCACTCCTAGCTGTCTATCTCTCTCACTCTCATCAGCCTATTACCTGTGTCCCGTGCAGACCCTGAGTGCTAGCTTCCTAGCTCAGTGAGTGAATTCGGTCTCGCCTCCACGCTGTCACTCTCACTTCACGATCAGCATGTCTGCAGAGCATTTGTTTCCAGGCCTCGCTGTGAGTTTAAAAATGGACTATCCCCCCACAGCCACTCCACTTTATACCTCCCATCCTCTTTGCAGGTCTAATGCAAACAAGATGTCCTCGGGAAAGCATTCTTCAGCAGAACTCTATCTGTCTCTTTGATTGACGGTAAGACATCTAAGCAAGAGTTACAGTGGCAGATGTGTTAGAGGGTTCTGGGTCAGCGCGCGTGATGGGAGCCTTGCCTACTGGCAGAAAGACTATATATCCTGGAATGTAATTCTTATAAAATTTCTCCTATGATGGTGCCCCTTTGTTCTGAGTGACTGACGTGTCCCACGGGCATTGCGCTCCTAGACTGGTCACAAGCTGCCTCTTGGGTTGGTTACTTGCCCAACCCCCTCATTTTAATTGATTTCTTTTGGTTTCCAACCTCTGGGTCAGGGATAATGGAACACAGACCGTCATTTGCATTCCTGTTTGCTGTGCATTGTACTTGTTAAGCCTTTAAAAAACACGCACAACATTTCTGTTGCACTTGGGTGTAATGGCTGGAAGATGATATAGATTCAAAGGCAATGCTGAAGGAGGAGTTAGATTAGATTAGTTAGTTAGATTAGAAATGCTTCCCCTGGACCGAAGAAGAAGAAGAAGAAGAAAAGAATTAATTATTTGAAGGTTTGCAGGAAATTTGAACCATGTTGTGTTATCTGTGACTAAACGTATTCTTGAGGGGCTCTTTTTTTAGCGCCATACACGCTGTGAATATAAACTTGTGGCGCTCCCAACTGAGTATGACATAAATGGATTTGAAAGAAAACTCAGTGTGAGGTGCTCTCTGCCAAATTTCTTCTTCTTCTGAGATTTTGGAGACCAGGAAGAGGACACCCACCTAGTGCCAAGCAATTAGGTGTTGGACATACAAAACAGCAGCTTTCAGATGGGGGCTTTGTCAATCAAAAAAAAAAAAACATTGGTTAAGAGTCTCCCATGATAACTCTGTTATCTTTTTCATGTTTTGCTCGTTCATCTAGGGATCTGAAGTCTGATCTAATTGATCCTCCTCCTCCTATTTTTCTTGAGGCCCAAATGGGTCTATCAAAGCTTTCTCCTAGAAGTTAGTGATGGAAGAGGAAAACCTCGTAGGCCATGTTGACCATCACTGGGATACAAATATAGTGTGGGCCTCTAAGGAGGGTTTGGTTCGCTCTAAATTTAAACGACTTGGGTAGTGAGGCTTCCATCATGTCTTTGGGGAAAGAATTTCACAATCTAATCTATCACAGCAGGGATTTTCAAACAGGAGAAAAGAGGCAAATTGTTAGCAGTGAGGGCCATTCACCCTTGGAACAGATTAGCAAGGCATGTGGTGGATTTGTCATCATTTGAAGTCTTAAAATCAAGATGGAGTGTCTTTCCACAAGATACGCTCTAGCCCAACTCCTAGGGGCTGGAGGCAAGGGTCACTGGGTGGCATCCTCTGGCTTGTGTCACGCCAGAGCTCAGACTAGATGATCATAATGGTCCCGTCTGGCCTTAATCTCCCTGAATAAATTGTCTGTATTAAAGTAATATTGCACAAGTGCATGGGTGTGAGAGAATGCGTGCAATAAAGCAAGTGTGAGAGTGAGTGACAGAGATTTGGTGATGTGGACAGAGCCAATGCCTCAGACAGGGTGTGTACATGCATCTCCCAGGCTCAGCCTGGCATGCCAATCTGCGTGAATTTTTGAAAGCAGATTTCTATTCCTTTGAGAACTGCTCTTGGAAACGTGTGCGTACGGCAATGCAAGTACTAGGCACCACCCGACTTGTGGCCTTGCTAACAGCAAGGCCATCCCAGCAGCCTAATCTCTAATGAGCTGGTTTGTCGGCCGCTGTCTGTTTTTACAAGTAATGAAGGGTAATTGTGTCACCCGGCGCCTCCAAATGCGTTCTGCACATGTTCTCCTTTGGAACACGGGTGCTTTCTGGGCACACTGCATTCTTTGCTGCTGAAACCTGAGTGCTCCGGCATATTCAATACTCACTCCGAGATGGCCGCCTGCAGAAAACCTTAAACCCGCCTGCTTGGAAGCTTTCCACATGCTTCAAGCCCAGTGGCTCTTCTCTCGGCACTCTGGGTGTTTGTCCGTGAAGATAGATGTTATCTGTGTTAGCTTGGGCTGATGCTTGAATGCCCTACGGAGGGTTGTGGCAGATGATTCAAATATCCAGTGCTATTTCCCACGCTAGATTGCTTTCTCAGATTCCCCACAGTCATTTTAGACAGTAGGGGACATTTTTTATGCAAAGATGAAAGCCTTGGAGGTTGTACAGAGCTCCTACATATTCTTGCAAGACGATGGATCAGATACCTCATGATGTTGATGTGTAACCGTCTCCTTAAGGGACACCAGCCCCAGGCGTTGTCTGGTCCAGGTGTAACAACATTCCCCTTCCCTTCCCTGCAACTATCACACGAAGGCTTTAGCATGTGAACATAGGGGGTGGCAGCTCTCCCTTCCCCGGCCAGCTCATATCTGAAGTGGACAATCTAATTTTCCTCTTTGCTATTAGGGTGACCAGATGTCCCGATTTTATAGGGACAGTCCCGATTTTGGGGTCTTTTTCTTATATAGGCTCCTATTACCTCCCACCTCCTGTCCCGATTTTTCACACTTGCTGTTTGGTCACCCTATTTGCTATAAACCTGCTGGCAAAATACTGTGTGTCCACCTCTCTTCTCTGCACGTGTGCTCATGCATATACCCCCTGCTTAGTATCTTAAGCCAGTTGTTCTCAACCAAGGGTACCTGTACCCCTGGGGGTACGCAGAGGTCTTCCAGGGGGTACATCAACTCATCTAGAGATTTGCCTAGTTTTACAACAGACTGCAGAAAAAGCACTAGCGAAGTCAGTACAAACTAAAATTTCACGCAGACAATGACATGTTTATACTGCTCTACATGCTATACACTGAAATGTAAGTACAATCGTTATATTCCAGTTGATTTATTTTATAATTATAAGGTAAAAATGAGAGAGCCAGCCATTTTCGATAATAGCATGCCGTGACACTTTTGTATTTTTGCATCTGATTTTGGAAGCAAGTCGTTTTTAAGTGAGGTGAAACTTGGGGGTATGCAAGACAAATCAGACTCCTGAAAGGGGTACCGTAGTCTGGAAAGGTTGAGAGCCGCTGCCTTAAGCCAACCTCTGTGAATTGGGAGTCAGGAGGGAGCTTTCCTTTGGGGGCAGGTTATTCCATAACAACCAACAGCAGGGGTTAGTTTTGTTCATCTTTCTCTTATGCCGCTGGTAGAGGCCAAAGTTGGAGACGAGATAGTGAGCTAGTCGGACTCCCCCGGTCTGAGCCAGTGTGGGAGTGCCTCCATCTCTGGGTTCTTCTTGTGGCAAACTGCAAATCAAATCATGTTAAAGTTCTGCAGAGGGTCAGTTCTTAGGCGTGTATTCCAGGTCAGCTAATGATCACTTAACAATCTCTGACCTCTGTGTCATCTCTCTCTAAGGGAAGGTATTTGTGCATCCCATACAGTGATCACAGTGCTGTGTCTGTTGGAGCAGCGGCTCGGGGGCTGCGGAGGGTTTCACTTTAAACCCCTTTTAGCAGGATTTGTTTCTAAGACGCTGAAATCGTAACAAGGAGAAATCACGTGGCGCAGTCTTGGCACCATTTCCGTCTCCCCCACCCCTGCATGAGATGGTTCCTTTCTTCTCGACAGGCACATGCCCCTGCTGAAGAGGACTGGCAAGCTCTTCACTGCAGGTGTTCGGCCCTGCGTTCTCCCCCTTCATCTCTTGCCACCAGCTGCCTTCATTCCTGCCTCACCTTCCCTCGAGAGCAGCTGTGATTTCTCAGCCGGCCTTTGGCCCAGAGGGGAATGGGGCACAGAAGGAAGAGGATGACCAGGAGCCAGATTAAGGCATAGGCAATGGAGGCACATGCCTACAGCCCAGTTCGGGAGGGAGGGGGCAGCTGCATGAGCACCGGTGAAACCACACAACCCCCGGAGCTTTGCTGCCGCCACGGCACTGGATGGGGAGCTGCGGTACACACCTGCACGGAAGAGGGGCAGTGGGGAGCCCGGGGAGGGGCAGACACAAGGGGGCTATTAAGGCAATATCTGTGCAGCAGGAGCCAATCACTGGCTGGCCTGGATAGGAGTGGGTTAACTAAGCCACATGCATGCCCAATGATGGGTTAATCTGGCCCTGATGACAATGCCACTGATCTGGCTGAGAAGGAGCAGAATTTACCAATGGACATTGCCAAAGAGCCACAGTAACACGTCAGCAGCCCCCCATCATCTCCTCCCGCTCCAGCTCCCAGTGCCTCCTGCCCACCGGCAGCCCTGCCGATCAGCGCCTCCCCGTCCCTCCCCGCACCTCTCGATCAGCTGTTTCGTGGTGTGCAGGAGGCTCTGGGGGGCGGGAGGAGTGAGGGCACGGCAGGCTCAGGGGAGGGGGCGGGAAGGGGTGGAGTAGGGGCAGGGCCTGTGGCAGAGCCGGGGGTTGAGCAGTGAGCACCCCCCGGCACGTTGGAAAGTTGGCGCCTGTAGCTCCAGCCCCGGAGTCAGTGCCTGTACAAGGAGCCGCATATTAACTCCTGAAGAGCCGCATGTGGCTCCAGAGACACAGGTTGGCCACCCCTGGATTACTGCAGGATGTGATTTCTAATACACGTGATCTTTCCGCATGGAAGACGCTATCTAAATGTACAATCCTGCTGTCATTTATATGGAATACAAACGGCCTATGTGTGGGCTAGATGAATTTCAGCTCACCCATTCTACACTGGGGAAGGCCAAGGCACTCTGGGTGAGTTGGAATGCGGGCTATCCATGTCAGAGTGAACATGTTGGGGGCTAAGGTTGGATTGCGCCATTTAGTTGCCTCCAGAGCCGCGAAATTCTTAAATTGCATGTAACGTCTCAGCTTGGGCCTTATTAAAAATAAAGCACAAGAGCCTTCAAGTTTTTATACATCATCTACCTGCTGAAGTCTCTTCCAGGAAAGCTGTCCCTGGGGGGTAAAATGAAAATATGTGCCATGTGTTAATAATATGCAACATGTTTACCTTCCCATAGGAATTCAAGACTCAGCTAGGAAATCTTTAACAAACGAAATTATATTTTAACATACAGTTGCCAAACAGAGAAAAGGTTGTTTGTTAGCACAGCTTTGAACTTCCTTCTCGGATTAGGAATAGCACGTTAACGTTATGTGCACATGTTTTAAACCACAGCTGGATAAATGAGTTCATGCCCTCCGATTTTGTTCTGTTTGTCGCAATGTATGTATTTGTGTTTGTGGCAGCACCTAAAAGTGCACCCCAAGATCGGGATACCATTGCGCCAGGTTTTGGACATAGAGTGAGAGACAGTCCCTGCCCCAGGGGACTTACTAGCTAAGGTCTTGTATCGTCAACCCCAAGTGTTGAAACACATCATGAGTCAGGTCCCCTGAAAAACGTGAGATTTGTCTTTAAAAAAACATGAGATTTAAAAGAATAATAATAGTTTGGGTTCTTTTTATTTCCTTTTTTGTTTGTTTGTTTTTTAAGGTGCAACAGGTTACATTTTCATACTTTTCTCTGCAGCCATGAGGGATGGTAAATTATTGGGTGGGGTTCTTTTTGTTTGCTTGCTTGCTTGCTTCTTTTAATGAAAGGTGAGATTCTCCTGTAATCACCGGATTCCAGGAGCTGGGGCTTTACTAAAAAACACGTAACATTGTGATTTCTGCCAAAGTCCAGGGAACTGTTCACAGTGTGTAAAACGAAGCATATGCAGACCCCGCCCAGGCTGGAAAGGGTTAAAGGATGGTGCTGAGCACCATCAGCCCCACTTGCTACACCTGTGATGGGTGTCCAGCCTGTAGGAAGGGGCTGGGAAGGGGAACGCTTGCTTGCTTGTGGCTGGCTGGGGAAGGAGAGCAGGCCAACGGCCCTCGTGTGGGGTGAGAAGCCTGTCTGGAGCCAGGGACTGAGTGACACTACAGCTGGTCAGAGCCTCCCTGGAGGGAAGGCTGACCTGACATTCGAACTTATTTGGGTTTATCAGGGATCTGCTGATGGTGGTTAAGCCAGGGATGTCTGGGAGTGCCCCAGCTGAGGGGAAAGAAGGCAAGGACTGAGCAATAGTGCCCCATCCTCCCTAGATGGAAGGAGGGCCCTGAAGCTTTTTCTGCTATAATCCGGGGCCATGGTATGGACAAAGTTGAGATCTGCCCATCAGAATCATAGAATCTCAGGGTTGGAAGGGACCTCAGGAGGTCATCTAGTCCAACCCCCTGCTCAAAGCAGGACCAACCCCAACTAAATCATCCCAGCCAGGGCTTTGTCAAGCCGGGCCTTAAAAACTTCTAAGGAAGGAGATTCCACCACCTCCCTAGGTAACCCATTCCAGTGCTTCACCACCCTACTAGTGAAAAAGTTTTTCCTAATATCCAACCTAAACCTCCCCCTCTGCAACTTGAGACCATTACTCCTTGTTCTGTCATCTTCTACCACTGAAGAACAGTCTAGATCCATCCTCTTTGGAACCCCCTTTCAGGTAGTTGAAAGCAGCTATCAAATGCCCCCTCATTCTTCTCTTCTGCAGGCTAAACAATCCCAGTTCCCCCAGCCTCTCCTCATAAATCATGTGCTCCAGCCCCCTAATCATTTTTCTTGCCCTCCGCTGGACTCTCTCCAATTTATCCACATCCTTCTTGTAGTGTGGGACCCAAAACTGGACACAGTACTCCAAATGAGACCTCACCAGTGCCGAATAGAGGGGAATGATCACATTCCTCGATCTGCTTGCAATGCCCCTACTTATGCAACCCAAAATGCCGTTAGCCTTCTTGGCAACAAGGGCACACTGTTGACTCATATTCAGCTTTTCGTCCACCGTAACCCCTAGGTCCTTTTCTGCAGAACTGCTGCCCAGCCATTCGGTCCCTAGTCTGTAGCAGTGCATGGGATTCTTCTGTCCTAAGTGCAGGACTCTGCACTTGTCCTTGTTGAACCTCATCAGATTTCTTTTGGCCCAATCCTCTAATTTGTCTAGGTCCCTCTGTATCCTATCCCTACCTTCCAGCATATCAACCACTCCTCCCAGTTTAGTGTCATCTGTGAACTTGCTAAGGGTGCAGTCCACACCATCCTCCAGATCGTTGATGAAGATATTGAACAAAACCGGCCCCAGCACCGACCCTTGGGGCACTCCACTTGATACCGGCTGCCATCTACAGTATACAGCAAAGTATTCAGCTTTGTTACCTGAACATGGGTATAACACAAATCAGCCTGCGAAGATACATGCATTAACGTTGGGAAAATGCCTTTATGGCCCCACCTGAACAGTACTTTACGCTAGTCTTTCCGACTAATACTATTTCTCATTTGGATTATTCATAATATGCACTGAGTTGTTTTAAAAGAATCTCGCTCTATTCCCCGAGTGCCAGCAAAACTATATATAAACCTTTTCACATTGTGCCACAACTCTACGCTGCTGTTTGAAGCTGGACTTGCTTTGACACATATCCTTTCCGGTGGATGAAGTTGGCTAAGCAATTCAGAGGGAATGCTGGGTATGGGGCAGAAACCTTTAGGCTAAGTTGCCCAGCTGCTATGAGTTTTGTCTGACATGGGATAAATTTCAGGATGGTATATTATTTTTCGTTTAATCTGATTATTCTTAGCTGGTGTTCTTCGGGTTAATGTCAGTCAAAAAGCATCTTTGAAAGCTTTTCATTTGCACTAGAATTTTCCCATACAAATATTTTTCCCGTGGTGGGTCAATTTTTATTTTGAATGAAAAGATGACCCCTCCCCCGGTTATTTCTTAGCGAGAGTCAGAAATGAAGCCACGGCAGCACTTCCGCAGTTTATTGTCTGATCAGTCTGTAACCCAGAACCAATCTGCCTAGTGCAAAGTGAAATCTACGCACCCTTTCCTATTACATGCACAAAGTTGGTGAATGGGACTGGCCAACCTGGTTGCCATTGTCTTCATCCTATAGAGATGTTTTGGCTGAGTAAAATGGAACAAGGAAAAGACAGGGCTGAAAATATCGATCATAGAATCATAGAATATCAGGGTTGGAAGGAACCTCAGGAGGTCATCTAGTCCAACCCCCTGCTCAAAGCAGGACCAATCCCCAACTAAGTCATCCCAGCCAGGGCTTGGTCAAGCCTGACCTTAAAAACCTCTAAGGATGGAGATTCCACCACTTCCCTAGGTAACCCATTCCAGTGCTTCACCACCCTACTAGTGAAAAAGTTTTTCCTAATATCCAACCTAACCCCACCCCACTGCAACTTGAGACCATTACTCCTTGTTCTGTCATCTTCTACCACTGAAGAACAGTCTAGATCCATCCTCTTTGGAACCCCCTTTCAGATAGTTGAAAGTTTCAGATAGATGCCAGTTTCCTTTTCCATTAAGGATGCTATTTCAGTTCTGCTTGTAATCCTCTAAAATTCAGGGCTTCTCATATAAATACCACTGTTCAAAAGTGCCCTGGAGATGTCCCCGGAATAGGCATGATGCAGACAGTAGCAAGGCAAGCCTTACCCATGCTGCTCAGCCAATGGGTCTCAATGCCAAACCATTGTGGCGTGAGGCTCATGCTTGCTGTCTGTGAGATTGATACTCACCCCTCATAGGCCATTCCATCTCTGTTGAGACTGTCAGCAAGGGCTCTGTTAGTGGGCGTGGAGACGTGAGCACCTGTCCAACATTTCTCAGAGGCCACCCAACTGCTTTTGCATTGTGGTGACTTCTGGTCGCTAGCAAAAATATCCACTTAAAAAGAAAATTGTTCAGATTTTCTTGCTAAGCCACAATGGGCAACGGTATACACGCAGGGAGAGCCCTGTCAACTGAGACACACAGGGAGAGCCGTGTCAACTGAGACAACTAAAACTGAAAGCAACATTCAACAGGAACTTCTAGGTCAAGGGTTGAAACTTTGCATATGGCCATCACGCGAATTCTGCCCCAAGCTGCATGTTGTCCCAGATTCACTCAGAGTGTGCCTTGGGTTCACTGGAAACGGCCTGGGTTCCCAGCAGGTTTGCGAACCGTGGTCCCTAAACCTCCCCTGAGATTCAGTTGTGAGGTCCAGAACCACATGGAATGAATTTGGTTTTCCACCTGAAAGGATCAAACCTGTGGGCTCAGGGGGAGAAATCCTGACTCTGTTGAAATCAATGAGAATGTTGCCATCTGCCTCAATGGAGCCAGGATTTCTCCTCTGAGGTCTGCGCATGACCTTGGGCAAGTCACTTATGTTCTTACTCAGGATTTTACCCTAAGAATGGCCATACTGGGTCAGACCAAAGGTCCATCCAGCCCAGTATCCTGTCTGCCCACAGGTGCCCCAGAGGGAAAGAATAGAACAGATAATCATCAAGTGATCCATCCCCTGTCACCCATTCCCAGCTTCTGGGTCCATTGCACTCAGTGGGCATTTTGCCATCGACTTCAAAGAAGCCAAGATTTCACCCTTTAAAATATCCCTTTGTGACAGAGTTTCCCCTTCTGCAAAATGGCAATAATACTGCCTTATCTCGCACGAGTGCCAAGTGGATGGACTAATTAATTATCATTACCCGTTATTATGAGGTACTATAGATAGATGATGATAAAACTTTTAGCCAGTATCCCTACCAGTGTAGCATCATTCCTTAGTTTAAAATCAAAATCCCCCAAACCTGTCTGCAATTCATAGCTTTATACTTTCCCATTCTTTCATACCCATCCCCCCGCCCCATTTCTTCCCCATAAAACACGAGTTAAGGACAGAATGCTGGCCTCTGAATCAAATTTACTGCAGTAGCTGGAATTTTGTCATGCCCTTTGCATTATTTCAAGGTTGATTTTTTTCCCCCTTCTCCTCCTCTGAGTATAGTTCACAAGCCTGTTTCCTCCCCAGTAGCTGCTGGGGATAAGATTGCACCGTTCTGGGTGTAAATATTGCTGGAGCAATTATACTAAAATCACACCACCTGCAAGCAGTTAGTTAGAATAATAAATAAGTGATAGATTATCAAATAAAGTGCTCACTTCAGATGAGGTCATTCTAGCACCATGTCCTGGGTCTCTAAGGGGGCTGGAGGCCGCTTTCCTGCCGCTGATCGGCTAAATAGCTCTTGTATCAGTCAATAAAAAAGTTGTCGAGATTAAAGAATCAATTAGGCATTAGCTAAAGGGCAAAATCATAACCCAAACATGCTGATAAAATCCAATAGGTCATTATGGAATGGTTCTTATTGCATTTACTTGAAAAAATGGCTCATTATAAAGTATGAAGTGACCTGGACTTGATATTTACCAGCTTTATAGAGAACGAAGAAGGAAATGTTAACGTTCTGCTAGTAGAAATAGACAGCAACTATGCATTTTAGCAGGGCTTAATTTTTCAATTGTTATTCCACCCAGTTCTTCCACCTTTATGTGGATGAAAATAATAATAATAGTACAATATAATAATGAGGAGTACTTTACTCCTTGAGTAAGGAGGGCAGAATCAGACCCATAACATGGCAGTGTACATAATTAGAATCATAGAATTTACAGCCAAAAAGGGGCCACCCGATCACCTAGATATCACAGGCCAACAACACCCACACACTAAACTCAACTACCCAAATTAGATCCAAGTACCACAGCCCACAAGAGGTGTGTCACAGGAGGACCCACTGACCCCAGCCAAGATCAGGCCCCCGCTGTGCTAGGCGCTGTACATGCACCGAAGAAGGACGCAATCCCTGCCTTGAAGCGAGTACAATGTAAGAAAAGTGACTTATGAAGGGGAGGGCGGAGAGGGATACAATCAAATATGGTTAAAGCACTGGGCTGGGAGTGCAGGAGAGCTGAGTTCAATTCCCTGCTCTGCCACGGAATTCCTGTGCCTCAGTTTCCCACCTGTACCGTGTGGATAAAAGCACTTCTTTTGCCCACCCCCCAGTTGTCTGTCCTGTCGCCTTAGAATGTGAGCTCTTCGGCACGGGGACTGATCTCGCTACATGTCTGCACAGTACCCGGCGCAGTGGGGCTCTGGTCAAGGGTTCGAGACCCGAGTGGCACTCAAATGGTTAATAATACTATACTATTTACTGTATACATTTGCAAACCAATTAGACCAAGTAAGTACTGCCTGGCCCCGTCTCTCCCTCAAGCCCTCCTTAACTGGCTGCTTCCCTGTAGGTGTCACTTGGAGGAGGGAGTTGGAAGAGAAGGGAGGTGGCCTTTGACGTCCATCCAGGAGAGCGAGCCACAAGCAAGAGGCAGTGTGGATGATCGCAAGAGAGGCTGACAAACAGGCGGGTGAGTCCGGCATCACCTATGAGGCAAAGGAAGAGGCGGCAAGAGCAGATTGGGGGGGGGGGGGGCTGCAGCAGGGTAGTTAGCAGCCTTTGAGGGGGAAGCCAAGATGGAGGGGATCAAACGGGGTGATGTAGCCAAGGCAATGAGGAAAGATGATCTTAGCAACTGCATTTTGTATGGACCGGATGTGGGCATTCTGGGAGCAGGACAATGGTTTAAATGGGGTGGGGTGCTGAGCACAGCTCCTCCCCCTCCCCTGGTGTGGTGAGAGTGCCCCCTACTGTTTCAGTCTCCTTCGAAATTTTGAGCTGGTTGAAAAATAGAAAGAAAAATTGCAAAAAAACCAAAAGTGTTTGGAAAAACCTGTTTAACACACAGACCCACGGAGGTGTGTATGTCAATAGTACATAAAGAAAGCTGTGGGTTGTGATTTCTTTTTAACAAGAACTGACGGCACAGCTGTAACTATCCGGTAACGCCGTCTGTTACATCTCTACATTCTTTGAAGCGAGGACGGTCTCTTACTACGTCTCCACAGCACCCAGCACAACGGGGCTCGGATCATGGCCGGGGCCTCCGGGCCGTGCTTCAGCACCAATGAATAATTAGTACTCCCGCATCAGGCAACTAGAATTGCCCATTTGGCTTTGTATGCAAAGTCGCTGTTGCCGTGTCAGTCCCAGGATATTAACGAGACAAGGTGGGTGAGGTCATCTTTCTTTGGACCAACCTCTGCTGGTGAGAGAGAGAGACGCTTCGAGCTTACACGGAGCTCTTCTTCAGGGCAGGTTTGGCTTTGGCATCTGAGAAAAACGTTTTTATGGGTCTTTAGCGATTTGGAATAAACTCCGTAAAATGGGCGTCGCTGTGTACACCCCCCCATGAATGGATAGCACATATATGTTCTAACTGAAAGATATCTATTGTTTATAGACATGCACATTTTGATTATCCAAGTAAAAATCTGATCATCTGAAAAAGTGTTCAGGGATGTATACATTAGAATTCTTTAAAATACTTACCATATGGCCTTCCGTTTTCCATGAAAATACATCTGCTCGGCCGGCCGCAGTCATTAATAGTGATATTCAGGCAAGAATTAGACTGTCTCAGCAATACCACTGTGGAATGTCGTATTTTGTTAATACATGCTAACATTTATTAAGTGTTCGTCTAGTGCAAAGACTTAGCTCATTGTGGTTCGCTGCGCACTGGCCAACGATGGAGATGAAACGTAGCAGCGGATGGGTTATTGGGAAGGCCCGGCAACGGCATAGCTGAGCCCGCCCGCCCTAGACACCTGCTGGAAGATGGGCAGCTTTGCCTGGCCCCTCTCGGAGAGAAGTTTGTGGTGTAAAGAATTGAAGAAAAAAGGTACACAGTGAATTCTTGAAATGCAGCCAGAAAGTCCGTGATCCTTCCAAGCAGGAAGGCAGCGGAATGGGAAGCCGCAGACCTATGGGACGTTAAGTGGGTCAAGTGAAATGAATGACAATGGATAATTAAGATGAGGCTAGATTCTGCCCTAGACTTGTGGGATCCTAGCCAGAATTCTCCCTACAGCTGCCCAGGTGGCACACTATTCCAGGCCAGCTGTGCCAGCCTCCAGGGCGTACTGGCTGTGCCCAAGGGATCGGGCATTGGCCCCACCCTCACCTCTCTCCTCCCTACCCCCTTTCAAGGATCTGTTGCCCATCGAGATGCGTGGAAGGAACATAGTCCAGCCTGGGCCAGCTCCTGTATAGGGGAGGCAATGAAAGGGACTCCGTATGATCTATTCACCATTTAAACTCGCCAAAATCTGCCTCCCACCCCCATTCCAACCCCTTCCCCAAAGTCCCCGCCCCCCAACTCCACCCCATCCCTGCCCCTATTGGACTCTTTCCCCAAATCCCCGCCTCTTCCCCGCCTCCTCCCCTGAGCAAGCCATGTTCCTGCTCCTCCCCCCTCCCTCCCGGAGCTTGTTACACCGCGAAACAGCTGTTTCACCGCGGCAAGCACTGGGAGCTAGGGGGAGAAGCGGGGACGCAGCCTGCTTAGGGGAGGAGGCGGAGGCGAGGTGAGGCGGGGGGGCGGGAAGGGGAGCTCGGCTGCCGGTGGGTGCAGAGCACCCGCCAATTTTTCCCCGTGGGTGCTCCAGCCCTGGAGCACCCCCGGAGTTGGCGCCTATGTGCACAATATAGCTAAAGAACACAATATGACCATTTTGATGTTAATATTAACCACGGAAGTGCTGCAATGCTGTACCTGCTGCAGTCTGCCCTGTCCTGTGTCCGGTTACGTCCTCCTGGAAGTGTTGATGTTGCAATGGCACAGAAGCTGCTGGATTCTAGAGCGATGCCGAAGCTGTGGTAAAAACCAGCAGGTAAGAGGTAACCCAGACAATGAGTGAGCCTTACCTTGTGGGTCAAATCAGGTTATCCGTCCGCGCTTTCTAATGCACCCATCTGCTAACGCGCATCATGACGGAAAGAGGCCTATGACAGACTCGTGGAAAAATATCTTCCATTTATACATTGCACTTCACTCCAAAGTGATTTTCAAATGCTACATCCAGGAATCCCTTTCCTCAACGCTGAAGTGTGGCATGGAAAACAACAGCTCTGGTTTAACAATTTGCACCACTAAAAACAAAAAAATTAGACAGAAAGTGAAGATTAATATCAGTATGTACCAGTATTACCTACCCCATGGGTGACATCCTGGCCCAACTGACTTCAATGGAGTCAGGATTTCACCCCAATTATATGCAAAAATAATGAGGTAGCCCTCCCCCTCTCCCATCATGGCATTGGCTTATAAACCATGAGGAAAAAATGTTAGTTTTTTTTTTAATTACTTTCTGATAGAGTTAGTTGAACAGTTTTCCAAAGGAAAATGCAGTTTTATTGTAATGTTTCACTGCAATGTGTCAATTTCAATTAATCTTTTGACAGGAAAATGTCTCACTAAATCATTTCAACTTTCTCATTTTGATACTGTCAAAACATTTTGTTTTGCCCCACACTGGAGATGAAGGGGTTAAGCTCACACTTTTGGCAGGGGAAGCCATGCCCCCTCACCCCTGCCCCGCATGCTCCAGCCCGAGCTGCAGTATAAAAGGGAGCAGCTCAGCTCAGTCAGAGCTGACCACTGAGGAGGAAGGACACATGTTGCAGGCTCCACCCCAGGAGCAGCTGAAGCCCAAGACCATGGAAGCCGGAGGCTCTGAGACCCAGGCAGACGCCCAGGCACCTGCGGGTGCCCAAGAGAGGTCAGTGCTGTTGGGAGCTGGTACCCGGAGACCCCGACAATGCCCAGACCACAGCAACGGGAGATATGGTAGGAAGCAGCCCCGGGAGGGGACTAGCCATTGTCCTGAGAGTCATCAGCGTGTTTCAGACGCATCACCGCTGAGGGCCCTGGGCTGGGACTAATGGAGCAGGGAGGACCTGGGTCTCCCTAACCCAGCTGCCACCCACCCCTAAGTGGCGGCCCTCTCCCCACACTGGTCTCTAGGCCATATGGCCCTGTTGAGGAGGGCAGCTGTATTGACTCTGGCCGCCAGGCCACATAGCCTAGTTGAGGAGAGCAACCCATATTGACTCTGGCCGCTAGGCCATACTGCCCTGAAGGCAAGGGTGGCCATATTGATTCTGACCCCTAGGCTTTTCTGCCCTGAGGCGAAGGGTAGTCAGACAGACTTAACCGTGGGGATGCAACGCCTTGCCCCGCCCCAAAGGGGAACGGGATGTACTTGCCCCATGACATCGTATCATTTTGATTCCTTTAGTACTTTTACTTTGCATTGACATATTAACATTATATTATTTATATATATATATATATATATATATACATACATAATATTATATATATTTATTTAATATTTTAAAGTGTTTTGACATTATCAAAACAAAACAATTGGATGTTTCTGAATCAAATATTTATGGAATATTATTCTGTTCCCTGGTAAATTTTGAAATTTCAACTTTATGTTTCAATTCAGAATGCAAACAAATTTCAAAATGTCTGACTTTCTCACGGAATGGAAGTTCCATTTCCTAACCAACTGTACTTTGTGGTTTTTGAGGCGTTAGGCCATGATTGGGTCGAAATTTCAAGCTTTTATTTGCACCAGGAAGGCTACATTTTTAAAAAAATATAAGATGAGATTCTCATATAATCACAGGATTTCAAAAACTTGTGGGGGGGTGTGCTAAGAAAAAAACAAATATCACAAAACAGGTTATAAAACTGCAAGAGATGGCAATATTACATTTGCCTGCTTGATGCTACAGTGATTGTACTTGGTGTGATGATAGTAAGTAGCACTTTGGGAAATTTGTAGGGATGGGAACATTCCAAAAGATATGGATGGTCAGAGAAGATATTTCTCTGACTATCCTGACCTGCTGGGTTTGCAACGAGTTGGATGGACCATCTCGCCATATCATAAGACTTCCAGGGAAATAGGAAATAAGATGAGACTAAGAACAATATTTACGGTATTTTGGGCTTTTCTGCTTTAGACCCCGTTGGGACCTAGCAGCATGGAGAAAAATATATTCAATGGATTCAAATTGCTACATTTGGATGTAGATGTTGAGCCCCAGAAGAAAGTATGGGGGTGTTTGAATTTAGGAGTTTGGCATAGGTCAGTATGAAAACAGGGGCCAACTTACATAAACTCATTTCCAGATATGAGTTGAGGAGAAACTGTGCTTAACCTTGGCAGAGAGAAAAGAGATGGTAGAGATAGCATCATGCTGTGGAGCCTCCTCCATTGGATCAGGGATAGACTGTCATGAGCAACGGACATGGGCTTAAAGCCCAAAAGCAGCATGAAGCCATTTTGGGGGCATATCATCACTATCTCGGATACAGACAAGAGGGGTCTCCCTCTTTTTATGCTTTGGCAGCACTTGTAATGCCAAGAGAGGATTAGGGAACTGGACAGAAATGGGTTTGGAATTCAAACGCCCACAGGCTAGAGGGGTTGAAGTTGGGGATTTGGTTTTGGGCCTCTTTCTAGCAAAACATGCGTAAAAAGTGACCTGAACGTTTCTCAGCCAGGCAGGAGGTTTGGGGGTTGGGCTTGGGGTTCATTCAGTGTGTGGAGCAGACGCCTTTGTAGGAGGGAGGATTGCTTCTTTTTTCTCTAAGCCACCCATTGTCATTTGCTGGCTGGAAAACGGTAAACAGCCTTGGGAAATCACGTCCACCGGGCCCTATTTATGAAGCACTGGTGCCGTGCTAATTCTCCTCGCTAGGCACCGAAGTCTGTGCTGCTTCCAGCTGAGTCTCTCCCAGGTGCCTCGCTGGCTCTGCGCTGGCCGACGTGAATGCTTATATATCCTTCACAAAGCATTACTTTTATGGCATGCGTACAGAAAGCACACTGCATGTACACAATGGCTCACAGAACGTACATCACTCCTGCCCTGGAAGTGCCTTTCCGCCTGTGCCGCTAGGACTGGGAATGAGCTGTTTATTGCTCTGTGCCCTCGGTGTTTTGGGCCTATATACGCACGTGTGGGTGGGTAGGGCTGAGAATTCATTTTATATTATTTTTTTCCTTTTTGCAGGTCATATACCACCGGATCGTGGTGTTGCTTCAGTCAAGTCCCTTCTATTTCGCTGGCTTTGGGAAATACATTCCCAGAGTTTCCCTCCACTTCGTCTGCAAGATATTTGCTCCCTGCTAGACTGGAGGGTAGGATTTCGACTCCCATCAGAGTGGTCTAGCCATCCAGCAGCCTGCGGGCCTCATTTCTGCTGCTTACATCAGTATAAATCTGTTCAGGCACATAGTGAGAGACATGTTCCCCCCCAAACGTGTTCCCCCCTTGCCCGTGTTCCCCCCAAAAAGGTAATAAGAGGGCCAGGTTCTCAGCTGGTACAAGGGTGTGTCTATACTGGAGCTGGAAGGTGTCAATTTCAGCTTGACGAGACATACCTATGCTAGCTCTGATTGAGCTAAGCATGCTAAATATCGCAGGGCGGAGCGGGCACCGGGAGGGGCTAGCGGCCCGGAATACGTACTTATGGTCTTGACCGGGATTGGCGTTGGGGTGGGTAGCTCCTCCCACCACTCTTGCTGCCGCGGCGACAGTGCTGTGGTTAGTGTGCTAGTGTGATGAGACCTAGCGCAGGTGTATCTACTGGGGCTGGGATTCACACCACCAGCTGATAGGTAGAAATCCCCTCAATCAGCATTGCGCCGTTCAGCTCAAGGGAGCTGCCGCACGAGCTGTGCATCTGGCTTATAACATTCCGTACCCGGCCCGTTCCGTCCTCCAGTGCCGGAGAAAGCCCATCGCTGCTCATAGGTGACCAGTCCTGTTGTTGCTGTAAAGAATAATGTTTCAGGCGTGAAGAAAAAAAGCCCACCCTCGCTAGGGGTGTGTGCACAGCGAATCCCCTGTTTACGCTCCGTCTGGCCCAGACGCCCACGCTGTCCTATGCTTTTGTTCATTAATGAGGTCTAGCGTAAAAAGATACCTTTGCCTCAGCTGTCTGCACTTCATAGAGACTGTGAGCTGTTCCCCAAGCAGCAAAGTGAAATTTATCATTTCAACAGACCTGCTTCCTTTTGTGTTGCCACTGACATTGCTCCAAATGCAAACTCCAGCCTTCGAAATGACTTAAGGAACCCGCACCTGGTGTCTATGAGAATGCCTTGCATAGTGCTTTCTAGCAACAGCTAGGGGCCCGCACTCGTTTTAATCCTATGTTGTGGATCTAGAGCCTGCCTGTCAAATTGGATGGACCTGGAATGGAGATTTTATATCTACAAATGGTTACCGGGTAGGGTGACCAGACAGCAAGTGTGAAAAATCGGGACGGGGGTGGGGGGTATTAGGAGCCTATAAAAGAAAAAGACCCTAAAATCGGGACATCTGGTCACCCTATTACCGGGATTGTAATAGACACACAGATAATTCTAGTAGCAACTGTATAAATTGCTCTAATGTAAGAAGATCGTAGGCCTGAGAGCAGAGGAAGGAACAAGGAGGAGGATGCAAATGGGGAGGAGAAGTAGAAGAGAGAAGTCATGAATGAGGGAATATGGGGAGGAAAAGAAAGGCAGAGAGATGCCCTAACTGTCCAAAGTGACCTGTTTGTGTGTCTCCATCAAACTGTGCAATGGTATTTGGCGCTTTGTGGTAACCCCCGCATAAGACATGCCCTGAAAAGCTTGATGGGAGATAATGAGCAGCCAGATTCTCAGCTGGTGTAAACTGGCAGGGCTCCATTGACTTCAATAGAGCTATGGCATCTGACACCAACCCAGTTGATTGGCACGAAGGTGGCTTACTATCCCAGCAGTATCTTCTCTGGGAGCGAGGAGAAGAGGACGGTTTCGTTCTTACAGGGCCAAACACCATACAGCTCCATTTCCCATAGACCCAGTCCTTTCTCAAACAAAAACCCCACTGAGTTCAATGGGAATTTTGCTTGCCTAAGGACAGCAGGATTTACCCCACAGGATAGGCACTGGTTTGGTTAGCTGCTGCTAGGGAAATGGGTTGTACAGTGACTACCCCAACAGAAGTCAGTGGGTTAGACATACTTCAGCAGTTCTCACCAGGCGTCACCTCTGTCCGTCACCTCAACGAGCTCAGTAACTTCAGTCTGGATCAATACTGGGATGGGACCCTTCACAAGACAGGTGATGTGCTTCAGGAGATGGTGTTAGTGTGGCAGTGTCTGTGTGGAGGGCAGGGGGGCAGTATTCTTCCCTGTAAGTCAGCTCTGAATCTATGCGCCGGTGGATCCTTTGGATCAGGCATGAAACCTACATCCAGACCCACTGGGATCATTGAAGATGCAGTGGCACTTTTCATTACTGTTAGCTCCAAATTCCAACCTCGTGATTATATCGATATAAAGCAGTTTGGGGTGAAAGGTGCTGTGTCATTGTAAGATAATTGTTATTGTAACGCATAGCCCAAATTCCTCTTGCAGGTACAGCTGTATAGGATATTCTTGTTCACTTCCTGTCTGAAACTGTTCCATAGTGTTGCTGTGTGCTGTTAAATGGTTACTGCATTCTACTCCAGAGCTGGCTGCATTTCAGCAGCGGAGGATGTAACTCAGGTATGGTAGGCCAATCCTGCAGTCAGTAACTGTTCTGAAATCAATGGGAGTTTGGGGTGAGGAAGGTCTCCAGGATCCGACTTATCGGGCCCGATTCTGCTCCCGTTGAATTGTCAAAATAGATCAAAATTTCCACTGACTTCGGTGACGCAGGATTGGTCCAGGAGTTTGTAAAGTGCTTTAGACTAATAAGAAGTATGCTATCAGAAGGACGATATATTTTGGTGTTCAAAAAGCAACTTTCCAGTCCTAAATATATGTTCTTTTTCATTTCCTTTTCCGTTTCATCTGTTAGAATAAAGTAGACGTATAAGTGCTGAGATTTATTTGATTTGATTATAATGGGAATTCAGTGTCCAATTCCCTTTGATGGTTTTGCAAATCTTAGTCAAAGCTATTGTTTGAAGGCCCTTATAAAAATGTGGCTTAAAAGGCGCACGTTCAGATTCTGATCCCTTTGCTTGTGTTGGGGAGCATCTTACCGCAGAAATTCTCCTACTGACTTCACCAGCAAGGGCACAATTAGCTTAGCTGAATATAGCCCAGAGTCAGGCACAAGAAATGGATTAATAACTTACAGGCTTTGTTCCCTGGATGCACAGAACATTATTAAAGTGAGTACAAGAGACAGAGACAAGGGGCTAGATTCCAGTTTCAGGGTGATTCTGTTGGAGTTTCTCCAGATTGTACTGAATGTAAATGAGATCAGAATCTGGCCTGGGCCCAGCTGCTGCTAGTCATGTGGTTACATACTGTTCATGTGATTCCTAGGATTGATTTATTTTTAATCTGTATTTTGCCAAAAACAACCAACGGGTGTTCTCTGGCATTTCTCTGCAGTGCAGTAAAACATCCACTTCCTGAGGATTGCTTGGCATGTAGCTCGGCTCCCACGCTGGATGCCCCTGGCTATCAGCTCCTTAGCACAATGTAGATGAGGGATGGTAGGTCTGGCCTGCCGTTCTCCGGTCCGATGCCAAAGCTCTGTGGTGGCTTAGAACTAAATTGCATGCTGGGGACTTGAATGAGCCGAGCCACCTCATTGTCACACGGCGAGGCCAGTGGGTTTGCCTGGCGCTCTCCAGACGGGAAAAGCTCTAGGGACGAAATCAGGAAGGGGGAACGGCTTTGGTGGCGCCCAAGTCCACTATTTGCTAAATGAGCCAGACCCAAGGCTGAGAATTTCCAACAGAGAAGCCTAACGTTTGGCTGCAAGGGAGAGATTTTCAAAGGCAGAGATGGCAGCTTGTCTCCCAAGTCTCTTTACAGGCCCATGGGTTTGGAATGTCTGACCTCTCCTTGAAAATCCCTGTCCTAAATCTGCGTATAATGTGCCAAATAACTTAACAAAAAGTCCAGAGCAGTCATCAGCTCCCGGGGAAGCCTTGGCCTGAGACGTTTTCTTGCCGTTTGAATAAGTTTGCTTACAACGGGTCTGAGTGGAAAAGTCTGGGATCAGATTCTGACCCTCTCAAAGTGTGTGGTCACTCAGATCTGAGGTTCTATAGGGCTATGGTAGATATTGACTGCCTCTTGGGAGGTGCTAAGTACCCTGAATTCTCATTGGTTTCCATGGAAAACACGGATGCTCAGCACCACACAGGATCGGATTCATGTTTTGTGAAATGCTTTGGGCCGTAAAGCGTCACAATTCAACCTGCATTAGACAACCTGCTGTTGTAGCTGATGGTTTCAAAGTGCCCCTGGTGCAATTTGTGTCGTGCTAACTTGAGAAGTTTCACCGTATGCAAACATACAACATGATGATGTCCTAGCAGGCAAGCTAACCTACAGAATATGCAACATGCACGGCTTGAACTTGTATGCTGGACTCTTTCCTGCACATATTCTCTTTCTCATTCTTTCTCTCTAATTAATTAATTTTTCTCTCTCTCTCTTTTTTTCACATACTAGTGCGCTGGCGGCAAGTGGACGAGCTCTTACATGTGCAGCTGTGAGGTACCATCTGCAGCGCTGGCTCTGTAATTAAAAAGGGCTCGCAGCTGCATTTCCCTGGTACCAGGGTACCCGGACGAGATCATTCATCGCTGCGATCCCAAGCAAAGAAGCTTGGCAGGGAAAATAAAGAGGACGACGGCAGGAGGCAAATATACAAAAATATCCTGCGGATAGTAACTGCTGCTGCTTTTACACCTGCTGTTCTTGTATCAGCGGGCTATGAACTTGCTTCCTGTTTGTGTTGTTAATGGGGTGACACGCACCCCTTAAGGGATAGGAAATGTCCTTAATATTGTGTTTCAGACGTAACGTAGTTAGAAACGGTGAATGAAAACACTCTCATCGAAACATCTTCCCCATCAGCCAGAGAGAGAGAGTGGCTCACCTGCGTAAATTCTTCCCCAGACAGGTAGGAACGGGAGCCAAAGATTCCTCCCTTTCCTTTGCAAGAAGGGGGTCAGAGAAAAAAGGTAACATTTTACATCCAGAATGCAATCAATCACATTGCACGAGACATGCAACCGTCCTGATGCAAGGGTTAGAGGTAGAATATTAATGCGAAGGGTGAGGGCTGTTTTCTTGATACTGCCGGCTTGATTCACCTCTCAGATGGGCCTTCTCATTTACTCCAGGATCCCTCTACACTGCTCTGGCAGTGCAAAGTAGCCTTAAAGTGGGAGCAAATTACGCTGCAGTGAGTAAATTACACAGATCAAGCCCGGATGGCTTTACGCAAGTGACTCCATTGGCTTCATAGAGTTATAAATAAGAGGTGGCCCAGGCCCGTTGTGTATATTGCATTAGCAATTTTGGATCATCCGTAATTCAGGTCTGTCTCCCCAGGTTGCCAGGGAACCCTGAGTGACTGCAGGCTGGCGGGTCCTCAGTTTTACATCTCAGCCAAACGATCGCGCATCCAGCAGCACACCGTGGCGAGGTGTTTGAGTCAGAACTGGTTCAGCAGGATGGATGCCGCCCCGCGATCCCCCAGCATGCACCTCTGCATTATCTGGTCTTTGCTTGAAGTGTTTCCTATACGTTTTCCAACCCACTTGACCCTCTTTCAGTGGTTAAGATCCAATGTTTGTTGTTTACACAGCAGCCTAGGTGCGCATAGTGCTTCCCAGACCAACTAACCCATTACAGAATGGTCCCTGCCCTGGAGAGTTTACAGTCTAAGGACCTGACACTGCTCCATCCCTGTGGAGTCCCAGTGAAGTCAAGCTGAACCTAGCCTATGGATATGTCTACACTGCATTCATGGGGGGGTGGGGGTGCAGCTTGTGTAGACAGACATACCAGAGGTCGCTTTAATCCAGCTAACTCAGATAACTGAGACGTGAATGAAGCCGTGGCAACACGGGCTTCAGCACGGGCTGTACAAGCCGCCTGGAATGCTGGGTAATTACTCGGGCAGCTCGCCCCCACTGCTGCGGCTTCACTGCCCAGGACCCGAGCTAGGTAGATTAACTAGCTTGGGTGAGTCTACGCAAGCTTCAGTCACATCCCATGACTGCAACGTAGACAAATCCTAAGTTCTGATTTACACTTAAGACGTAGGTCAACCTAGCTATACCGCTCAGGGGTGGAGAAATTTGCCACCCCGGAGAGACATAATTAAACCAACCTAGGCCCCAGTGTAGACACTGCTAGGTCGATGGAAGAATTTGTCCGGCCACCTAGCTACTGCCTCTCATGGGTGGGTGGGTGGGTGGGTGGGGTTGGATTTACAACAGCGACATAAAAAACCCCTTCTGTCTCTGTAGGATGTGTCTACACTACAACGGAACAGCAGTAAAGATCATGAGAGGTGCCTATGTCGCATAGCCTGTTGGCCTCTTGTTCATTTCAGAGAAGAGTGGCTTGAGGAGAGGACCTGATGGATGAGAATCGCACACGAGGCCACATCCCACAATGCTATGACAGCAGGAGATGGCTGGTTTTGCCACGGCAGGATGCCCTTCCAAGACGGAAAGCCAGGGGATTAATTTGGACCACTGCGAGCGATTTATGTCATTTCCGGAGACCAGCCGTTTACCTGTCCAGCAAGCAGGAGGCAAAGAGAGTTGGGTAAGAACTGGGCAGGAAAACTAAGACCTTCCTTCCAAAAGCTCATTGACCTAGCGGTTCTGGTCCACCCAGGAGATGGCTCTTTACAAGGGAAGCGAGGGAGGGACTGGCGGTGAATGTAGCTTCCTGGACTAAAGAAAACAAAGAAGATAATTGGGCGAACAATGGATTTCTGACCTGATTTTATTTCTTTGGGACGCGCTGTCTTTCCTGTTTACTTGTTATTTTGGAAATAGAACAATTGATAATTTACTGCTGATTAGCTGGCAAGACTCTGACTTGTCAGTAAACTTGATTTTAACTGGCCAAGTGTCAGGGCAAGAAGCCAGGAACGTTGTGGCAGGGAACAGTAAACAAAACAATTATAAGATTAACACCTTGTTTAGCGGTCAGATATTGTCGAGTGGGTGAAAGACTGCTCCTCCACATAGCGCCTGGTAGACAAATTATCTTATTAAGAAGGATCTTGCTCATGGTCCATTCCCTGCACCTGTGTCCTCAAATATTTTCATTCATTTTGGAGAGGAGGCTGACACTCTGCCTGGACTGGTTTGATTCTGTGCAGCTGCAAAAGCATTATTTGGCGTTAACATATTTGCATATCAATGAGACCCTGATTAATATTTAAAGAGCCAGCTGTCCAAGCCACCTATAAAAGAAAAAGAGCCCTGTTTTTTTAAAGGATAACACTTAATGGCCTTTATCAAGTTTGCTTCATTTCTATCCTCTGTTCTTTTTTTCTTTTTTTTTTTTGGGGTGGGGGGACAAACAAAACCCACACACACCACAAGAACAGCAGCAGCAGCCAGGAAAAAATTATGAAATGTCATTAATGAGTTATCAGCGAATTGGCTGTGTGCTTTTCAATGCTTCTCAGTCCTTTTGTGTCATAGCTGCAGCTGCATAGAGCGGGGTTTTTAGAGGGAAGAGCCTTGCAAGCCTGAGCTGATATGAGCCCATCGGAGCTGAATGCCATGATGACTGAAAGCTAACATGACACCTCCAAAATGAAAGCCAGCCACAAAAGGCTTAACAATCCATTTCAAAGTTTTCTCTTTCAAGACAACAGGATTTCCTTCTTTTTAAGAAGGGGGTTTCGCCTGGTTCTTGCATCTAGTCTCTGGCTCTGTAATGAGCCGAAACCTAAACACCTGATCAAAACATCCTCGGACTTGGGGAAAGATACGACCTTTCTGCTTTCTGTATACAGTCAGACTAGGTGCTATGTTCTATGATAGTAACCACGGCCAGAGAGGAATTATTTAGGGTGGTAAATCAGAGGGTATACTCGAAGCAATGAGATGTAATTAAGAAAGGACTAATTTAGGCTGAATCTGTTTATTATTTAGGTTTCTTGATATAAAAGAAGCTTCTGGACCATTAAATCTTTCAGGATCTCTTAAGGGAAGTGCTTGGAAGTCTCACCTCTTGGGACTTAGTCTAGATTAATCACTAGTAAGTATCCAGTAAGGCACAATCCTGCATTGCCATACATTTCCAACACACCACATAAAACACATATCATTTCTAATGCACTTAGGTGTGTGTTACACATTAGTTTGTGCCATTTGGGAGTTCAAGCTATTGTAGAACTCACTGGAGTCTATCATCATGTTGGCACACATCTATACCACAGAATCAGAAGTTAGGGTTGGAAAGGACCCATTCAATCATCCAGTTTCATCCTCCTGGGGACAATGATCCTAAAACGGCAAAAACTTTGTTATCCCAACTCATAGGAGTCAAGTAGGACCCAGATGAACAATTTGTGCAGCTAACTGAGCGTGGGGGAAAATGCAAACGAATTTAAATTTTCAATGAAATAGGCAGAGAGGTACAAACCAGCCGTGTGGATTGGGGCTTGAGGCCTGTTGGGATAATGGTGGTGTTTTAACAATCGTTGCTCAGGTCATCTGGGAAGGAATTTAACTCAGCGTCATTTATATTCCATCCAGTCTGTGTGCTCCAGGGGTGCAATCGGCTAGAGCACGGTACTTATCTCTCTTATGGCCTTACTGCTGCTAGGCAGACCCTGGGTGATGGTGTCAGGGGACAGTGCGGAAACCACTCCTGAGTATGGGGCTGTATTCTGCTCGCAGTTACACCTGTGCAAATCCAGTGTGGTTACAAGAGTGTAATTTATATCTGGCCCACGAGCTATATTTCCAATCTGTAGCATCCCAGAATTAAAAACCTACTGATTGTTTTAAAGATCTAATTTCCCGGTTACAGTGAGGGAAGAGGGCTATTTGTTTATCTGCAGTATTAAGGGCCAGATACTGACTGAGTCCAGCGTACAGTTATTTTAGTCCATGTTTTATTTCTGTAATAACCTGAAGGGAAAGAGCCAATATTTTTCTTCTGCATTAAACTGATGACTTTGAAGCAGTAAAGCAAGAGCATAAATTTTCCTCGTGGTCTAAATGCCTTGAGCAAAATTCCTCCCTGGTGTATAACTCCATTGATTTAAATGGAGTTTCACCAGGGATGAACTTGGCCCCTTTTTTGGCAATAGATATGGGTTTATGGTAGGTCATGTGTTGCTATCGTTAACCCAGGTCAAATGAGGTCATGGTTCTAGCCTCCAACGCTCTCTGCCAGTGCAACTGTCATGGAAAAAGCTTCCCCAATGAATACTTGTCACTACCGGTGCATATTTTGGTTGGTGCATGCTGGGTAGAAGCAAATGTTTCTAGCACACTTCGCAGCCGGAGTGTGGACAGATTTTTTACTCTGTCGGTGACAGATGGTCTTTGCAGACAAACATTTGGGAGTGGGAATAAACATCCCCTTGGCTTTATAGATTGTTGGGATGATGGTTTGGATTTGCATTTAGTGACTACTCCGTTCCTGGTGGTGAACACATTGGGCTTAAGGGGCATCACGGCACAGATGATGCCTCGAGCTTCCACATGTTTGCCCAGGCTTTATTGTTATTAGGAATAAAATACTGTCCATTTAATCCCAAAGGTTTCCAACCCTCCAAAGGAATCCCGTCCCATCTGGGATCATTCCCGGCTTAGGATCTTGTTCTGACTGTTAGCGATGAGCAGCCGCAGAAATAGTCTGAGTTTAGCATCTGCAGATTGGCCTCTGCTCCTCCTTGTTATTGGAGAATCACAGTAACTAGACCAGATAATGGAAACATGCAGGAGAAGGTCATTGGAGTGGATATGTGTGTTGGGAGGAATCACTTGCTGCACAATAATCCTAAAGTCTGACTCTGGTTTCAGCCCAAGTCCCCCTTCTGTCCACCTGCAAATCAGTCTGGCTTGGGTCAGCAAGCACTCATGGCCCTGATCCTAGGCCCGTGCTAGGGGCATGAGTCAGAGCCGGATCCAGCCCTATCTTTTTCCTGTGTGGATGCAGGTCTAGCTGCTGACCTGAGTCAGAATGTGTTAGCCCAGCTCTAAGACCTGGGTCCAGCAATTATAAACCCAGGTTTACAGTACAATGTGGACACTCAAGCATGGACTTGGAAACACTAAATCCACAAGCCTGGGTCCCACAGAGCTAGGCTTACAATGCCGTGGAGGCGTAACTTCTGTTTCTGTCTGGGTTCCCTGGACAGCTCTTGGGTTTGTCAAAAGTGTTACCGGAAGTTTGACCTAACCCAATAATTTGGCAAGAAACACAATTGCAACCACTCCATTCCTAGAAGACCGTCAGATGGAGTCTTGGGGCCAAATCCTCACCCCAGCTACATGCCTGCACCTTCAATGACACTTGTAGGCACCTGTTTAGAAGCAAAATTTAGCTCTTAATATATTCTAGTTCCATCGCCGGGCTTAATCACATCAAGACCTTTAAACTGAGCCCATCTACTCCGTAGCCCGTGCCGGCGCAACGTGCCTTTGAGACACAGCCGAGTACTGGGGCAAGGCAGAATCGCTCGCCCTAGGATTGCACGGGGGGCAGGTGTGAATTCTGACTCGGGCACACCGTTTGTGGCTGCAGCTCACCGGGGGAGATGATGCACGCTGCAGGCCGGTGAGGAAAGAAGGGTGGAGCCATGTTTCTGCTTCATCCCACCGTCTTTGGAATTCTGCACTCCTGGGGCAGTATGAAGGAGCTGCAGTTGTGCTTGGCCCTAGTCTGCACGAGGGAGTGGGGAGGGATTCTAGCGCCCTCCACACGTGCCAGCCTGCTGCTGGCCCGTGAAAAAATCAAGCACGATCGCGCTTGGGAGGGTGCGTCTGTATCATCACCTTTGCAGAGTCACTCTCCTGGCTATAGGCACATGCCGACTAAGCCAACGCTCTTGTGGCTTGATACCTCTGCTGTCACCTTCTTTTGATCACCACAAAGGGAGGTGGCCATTGTCGGTCCTGCTGTAGGAGAAATGCATCATACAACCTACCTAGTGCACCAGCTGTGTGTGTGTTTCCATCCCAGTAGCTGTGTGGAGAAGCCACATGTCATTGTAGGACAAAGCCCCCCCAGTGGGAAAGGCTGTGATGAATGGTGGATTACGGGGAGAGATCACACGCTGCTCACTGCACTATGATACCAAGGCCAAAGAACAGGTGCATTCCTCCCTCCACTGGAAAAGCATTTCAGAAGAGGCCAGTAACCTTTAATGAGTCCCACCTTTCCCGGGAGGTCAGATTGCTCCTGGGTTCTTAAGACCATCATGCTCGGCAAATGCATTCCATCAGATGCACTTTAAACCACTGGAATGTGCTTTCTTGCTCGCTTAATCGTCACATGGAGAAAAGAGAGAAAGAAAAAGACTCAAAAGCAACCAGGGCATTTTCTTTCCATGAAGATTCAGAGGAATATGGGGCTTTCTGCATGTGTGTGTGGGGGTGGGGGGGGGGGGAACTTGCCTGTTGCCCCGTTCTGGGGTGAAGATGCCGGAACGCAGAGGCCGTTGTGCCAAACAGTCTCAAGGGTTAATAACAACCACAGCAATGAAATCACAGAAGCCCCTTCTCTTGGAACGGCTAAGTTGAAATGACAGCTGCGCCCGTCACCTGTTAGAGTTCAGACAGCCGCAGCTGTGCCCGGTGCAAGCCCCGCAGCTTTGAACCCGGCCGGATTAGCCAAACAAAAGTTCCACACACACTTGTGATCAGAATTCCAATCGCCTCTCTCGGAGCGCGCGCGTTGCTGGCAAGTCGAGACGACAGCCATGCTATGGATAAAGGCTACGTGCGGCCATGCCTGCTCCATCTCTACCACTGCTTCACGCTGTGAGCTGGATAGTATATTGCTCCATGAGCTGTGATCATTTAGGTACCCAGTAGCTACTAACAGATGCGACTTTGTTAACCTGGAAAGGGGAGTCAACAGGGAGCTACTGAATTTAGCCACAGACTCATACTCCCTCCCATATCTGTCACCTGGGGTGATATTCCCAGGAATAACACAAATCAAACAGGGTATAAAATACAAACAAAGTCAAATTTATTACACAGGACTCCCAGCAACATAACAGTTCACATAAAAGGGCAACACAAAGCACTCGGTTGCTAATTCAACTTAAGCCAGGGACCCCAAACAAACATAAGGTAAGTATACAGCTAATTCAGGTAAGTCAGTACATCACCGGCTCAGAGGCTATCATGGACAGAGAACACACACACGGATCCAAGGGCACAGCAAGATCACCAACAGCATCAGTTCTTCTCTTCTTCTCTTCTTTCATTGACACATCGTCTCGTCTAGGACACGCTAAATGCTGGACTGCCACCAGGATGGACAGCCCCTGGCACTGGCTGCACAGACCTTTTATGCCCTCTTGTTACTGGGCAGAATACCTAGGTCACATGGCACCATTTTTCCCGCCTTAACTGACAAGGGCGCCAACTGGCCCAACAAAAAGAGGTACCAAGATGGTGGACAAACCACAACACAAGCAAACAAAATGGCAATTTGGAAAATTCTCTCTACCACTTCAGCCTCAGTTCTGATCTGCTCAGCTTTAATTGAAATTACGGACAAGAATCACTTCTCCCACATCGCTGTACACGTGTGCCGTCAATTCGAAGAAAGGTGGCAGTTATTTAACAGCATATCTGGGCCTCCATGTACTACGGTGGTTCTCAACTGTGGTCCACCTCGGCTCAATGCTGATTTTTGTTTCCTGCCTTCTTCTCTAGTCACATGCCTCAGCGCGCTCTGAAAGCATCTCTAATCTGAGGAACTGTTGTAGAACTTTGCTATCAAGTCCGTACATCCTGCCGCCTCTCCAAACCTATTTTTGTGAAGAGCTGAGGGCACATGCTTCCATTCAGTTGACTCCTGACTAATTCATATTTTGTGTTTCCAAATCAACTTGGGTAATTGGGATTCTATTTTGCAATGAAAATGTAGGTTGATGCTTATTGAGTAGCTCTGACATTTTGCTGTGTAGTGCTATTGCCCTGCTGTGCGGCTGACGCATGGATGTATTTGCATTAATTGTTGCCTAGAAGACAGTAAATTGTACCATGCAAAACATGGTAATGTCACCTCACAGGTACTTTGTATGAACCTTTCCTTTGGTGTCAACTCAGATAACTTCCCCTACAGTTTTATGCATGAAGGTGATGTAATGAAAACCAAGAAAGAACAAATACAATGTCTCTAAGAGAATACAGTCTGTTTATATCTTTCATGGTGGTCTACACCTGCACTGATGATAAAATGACAGCTGCCTCCTACAGGGGAAAAAAATACCTTGAAATGTCATGGCATACTACTTTGAGGACAAAATCATTATAGTTTCATAGCTACACACACAGTTGTAACCTGCTGAGCATTCAGAAATATTCCCCTGTGTATCTAACTTAGGTGGCAGAAATCAAATGATGAGAAATTGTACTGTAAAGTTAAGCTACTGGAGATGGGGCACAGAGGGAATTATTTTTGTTGGCCGGAGTAGAAGATAAGTAGAAAGAGGGCCTGAGGAGCTGATTATAGGATGGCTATCAAAGGAAAAAGAGTAGGAAATGGGTGATGAAAAGGCAGCTGCAAGGATAATGAACCTTACCCTGATCTCCATCTAATCTCCAATTATTGAACACTATTTCCTGGGTTCTCTTATCGGCTCTGATATTATTCCATTGAAAAAACTCATCGGTCCAGTTTCAGCATCTCGTCGTCCTCTTCCCTCTCCAATCTGGTGCCTTATTCCCTCCTCGGGCTTCATGCACTGGCTACGGCAGCCTGCCAGGGCCAGTAACCATTCCTTGAGTTTTACTATTTAACCTTTCTTTTTAAAATCTTCACAGTGTTAAGAGATGATAGAGTATTAGAGAAAATGGCCTATTGCAAGAAAGCGGAGCAGCATTTATAGCCAAATTACCACGGATGGCTTATTCATTTACAAAGTCGCAATGAACTAAGTGCTGGTGAAAAGTGTCCTGTTGACAGCTATGGAGACTGAAGGCCTCTTTCTATGCCCAGGACAGGTATAACACAGGCAAGTTTCCCCATGCATGGGCCTCAAATCTCTCCTGATTGATGGATTTCTGTGGGTTACTAAGAGGAGAGTCCAAGCCTCCTCAATCCATCCAGTCCCCGGTCTCTTTCCGGAGACAACCAACAAAGGTGTCAAATGTAACGTGAACATCAGTCCACCAGGAACTTTGCTTAGACCATGGGTCAACTGGAATGGCTGTCAGTCACTACCAGCCTGGGCCAGATTCGATCCAATGATGAGAAAGGAAAGCCTCCATCTGCTCCCACCAGCCCCTGAAAATTTGCTGTGGGGTATGTGTCTCTGCAATGTATGGGACATGTTATGAGCTTGTTTTCTGTATACTGCACCTTTAAATGTCACCTTGTTTGTCACATGACATCTGAGGACAGTGCTGTGAATCAGTTCAGGAGGATTGTGCCAAAGTGAGTACCACACACTGTGATCTCCCTCTCTAATAATTATATTTGCTCTTTCTTTTGTCAGCTGTTTTCCATAATCTCACATCTAAAATCATGAAGCGCCCAGGCGTGGGCAGACAGTCTGCAGAGCTCTACCGAACTCAACGCACTTCCTCCTTGTGGGTGCAGCATTCCACTTGTGGGCAACAAATTTCTGGATCGGGACTTAAAACGGCCTAAACAGTGCTACTCTGAGGATTGCTATGCCTGAGGTGTGTATCATTCGGAGATCGCTAGGCTAGACTCCGTGGCTTGAAACTGCCATATCTTTCCTTTTTGTGTGTGGACTGAACATGCATCAAACCTCAAAACTAAACCAGATCATGTGAGGTCAGTGGAAGAAGGGACTTGGAATGGTCTCAGCCTCAGAAGCTATATTTCCCAAAGTTCAGCTTGCCCTCAACTATTAAAAGGGGGGAGGAATTGGGCTCGGGTTTTTTTACAAATAAACGCACTTTCCTTCTGGTACTGTACTTTTAAAATGACCCAGCCTTGCTATCTCTGCCTGCTCATACTTTTGCTCTATTTAAGCACAAGATTGTAACATTAACATGATTTATGACAATCCATGGAGTTTAAGGGCAGAGGGTTGAGTGGGGTTTTTTTTTTTCCTTCCTCAGGTGAAAGAAAACCTAGAATGTTAACTCACAGGACATTACGACGACTGCTCCTTCAATCCTTGATTTATGAGCTCAAATTTATGAGTTAAAAATCATTATTCCACTCACACACATATATATATATATATATTTTCCTGGCCACTTTAGTGCTTGTGAAAGGTGAGGGTTTTGACAGCTCCTGGAAATAAAAGCCCTTAATATCCCCACAGCAAGTCTCTCCCAGACAAGGAAGGAGATGCCATGGTGGCTTTTCCCCAGTGCTACAGATGTGAGTCTGTGCGATTCATACTTAAGTAAAGAAAGAAGGAAGCTCACCCAAGATAGGACAGAACTAATTGGTGAGCTAATTCTGCAGGGTGGTATAAGCCTGTGCTTGAAAATCTAGGCTGATTAGCTACTGTTTCTGGATAAATGCCGCTCATATTCATTTATTAGGGAGTAGAATTGAACTGGAAACTGAATCCTCTGGTGCAGTCAAGACATAGTTGCACTGGGACTTTCTCCATATGTTCTGATGCACATAAGAGCTAATCAAGGAATGAAAAGCAGGCTATGCTGATTAGTAACGGGCTGTAGTTTCAGTTGCATGCATCGTGTTGGGGAAGTGAGGGGCTGTGAGACACATTTACCACATCCCCCCTCCTATCCAAGGAAACTTCATTTAGGCTCATAATATAGTACAGTAACTATGTGAAGGCAAAGCCGGGTATTTCCCCACGTCACCACTGCCTGCCATTTCGGTGGCATAATATGCTAAATGTTTACCTGACTTCCAGCTGTCATTTCAGTAGGTCGTTGTTGCTCTGGGTTGCAAATGCTGCTTTGCTGTCCTTGCTTAGACCTGACATGTTAACACACCCCAGAGTACCCTGCAACAGAGTGGTAGTCAGGAAACCAGGGCTCTATCCCAGGCTCTACCATTGACTTGCTGTGTGACCTGGGGAATGGGATTTTCAAAAAGATCAGAATTGGTTTCACTGCCATTGGCTTCAATGAGAGCAGTGTTAGGCCAATGCTGGATGCTTCTGAAAATCCTCCCCTTCACCTCCCTGCGTCTGTTTCTCTATTTGAAATTAGCATGTTAACCTTTCTTATGTGCCTTGAGATCTATGGTAAGAGCCAAGCATTATTATCTATGATTCGGACTGTTTAGGGATTCCAGCCAGTACAATTTTGAATTGATAAAGTGGGAATATAACACAGGTAACAAGTTTAAAGGGACACTTATTGTAAAAGTCTTGGCTGTATTACACTGCAGTAGACTGGGAAAACTAAGAATTCAGACAGCTGGATTTACTTTTCAGCAATGAAACTTTTTTTCTTTCTTTCTGTGCTTCAGTCACTTTGGAGAGTGAAACTAAACATGTCAGTTTCACGTTCTATTTCCACTCCATTTCACTTCCTGCTTCTCCACCACTTGCCCAGTGTTGTGGTTTGGGTTGTCAACCCTGTGCCAGTTCCCTTTTAAATTTTTGTAAACACATTTACATGTGTGGTAGGTATAGTAAAATACTTTTTATTTTTATTTTTTCCCTACTGAAACCAAACTTTTCGGTTTGCACTAAGTTGTCTGCGTCTTTTAAAGTCTCAGTAACAACCATGAAATACCAGGAAGCAAAAAATGTCCTCTTTAATGCATATGTCGTGCAGTGGCTTAGTGAACCCACGGATTAAAATCCTTAGCTGAGCTTGGGAAATAATGCCAGGGCCCCTGCTGCACTTCATTAAAGCACATTTTTGACGCAGGTTGCCTTATTCAATAACAATTTATTTGACCAAAAACTGAATCAAGAGGGACAAGCAATTGTGTAGCATTTTGTTGCATTTTCATTTTCAGCATTTTTCCATGTCAATTTGCCATCTGCTGAAATGGTGATTGAAATGTATTTACTCTCTCTGTTAGAGGGAAAGCTGAGAACATATCAAAGTGATGGAGGTTTTGTGTCTCGTCTAAAAATTAACTGCAGTCTGATGCAGCTTATTCTCTAGCTGTTATGTCTGGCAACTGCTGGTCAGGCAATAGAAGATCCTTCACCCATCTCTTGTTTTGCTCTTTGCACATAGATCCCCGGCATTTCACTCCAGCCAAGACCTGAACCAGACCTATCACGGTTGTGCCAAAAGCAACACAGGAAATACCTGGGGTCTTCACTGCTAGTGGAGTCCTTTCCATCTGCTTTTAGAGCTGGCTACATTACAGAGACCAAACTGGTCTCGTTCGCTCACGTTCTTGGTGATGGACAAAGACCACGGGTAATTCAGCTAGTCCTACAATCTCAGCCCTTTAAAATCCCGCCTGTTCGTCAGGAGATTTCATGCCCTGCAGGAGGACTTCCATTGAATAACATTGAGTTCCTATAAAAAAAATAGACACTCAGTAAAGATCCTCAAATGGGAGTTAAGTGCCTAATATCTTTGAGGATCTGGGCCTCCCTCCCTAGAGAGTAAGAGAAATTTCAAGACTCCAAGTCCATCTCAGCTGCTTTTGCTCCAAGGCCATCCCAGCTATCAAATGTATTTCTGTGCCCATAGTGAGGATTTTGCCATGTGACTCTCCATTAATGTCTATGGGTCCTGTGGGTATGTCAGGGTGACAGACTTGGGTTAGCAGGACTCTGTACAACTATGTTTAGAGCTCTGGTGCAAGCCCTGCTAACCCGAGTCTGCCAACCTGGGCTGGGAGGCTCACTCCAAAATGCTATCTAGACACACCCTGTGGGGCTAAAACCTAACCCGAGATATGCACAGAGCTGCTCCAAAGCCCACAGACGTCAACGGGCTCTTTCCATTGACTCCAGTGGTCTTTGTGCCGTTTTCAGGCAGCGATCTCAGCTACAAACTGGATCTGACAGCAAACTGGGTGAAACCATCTCCAGTGTCTGCTTGAAACAGTAATTACCAGCTATTGAGTTCTTTAATTGGGAGGCAGCATTGTCCCTTGGTTAGAGCACAGGAGATGGAGAATCACGAGTTTTGGATTCTGCTCCCGGCTCTGCCGCTGACTTGCAGGGTGCCCGTGGACAAGTCAGCCCCTCTGGGCCTCCATTCAGCTGCCCGTAAAGCAGGGGTTTGTCAAAGGAGCGTTGATCATATACTAGTGTCCATAAAGCATTTTGCATGAAAAGGGCTGTAGAAATACAACGTGCATAGGAATTGCCATGGCAAATCAGACCAGGGACCACCTCGTCCAGGATTGTCTCCTGCAGTGAGCAGATACTTCAGCAAAAGATGCAAGAAGCCCTGCACTTGTGGGACAAGCTGTCTCCAAGGAAACTTATCATCGCTGGTGAGAGATTGGCTGATGCCCTGAAGTGGGAGGGTTTGTATGACCCCCAAAACTCCTGAATGTGAGTAACTATGCTGTGCCAGTACTTCTAACCAGGACTGGCGGAAGCTCCCTAAAAGTGGGGGGCCACTGGTGCCCGAACTGTGGCCCCACTCCATCCCTGACCCCCAAGTCCCCATCTTCGTACCACCCCTTCTCCCCGAGCCCCCACCCTCACACTGCTTCTTCCCCCGAGGCCCTGCTCCCGCACCACCTCTTCCCCCCCAAAGACCCTGCCCCCTGCTCATTCCTCTCCGCCCCTGCCCAGTCACTCGCCCTTATGGCCGGTAAAAAGTGGGAGGGCCCTGGGCCCCTGCTTCTAACTCTCACAACTTTATAGCAGGTCATGTGATACTTTTCTTCAAGCCCAAGCTCCTGGAAGCAGGTGCTTCGGTGAGAATCTCCTGCTTTCACTGGGGGAAAAACAACTGTACGTTTCTAGCCTTCATAGTTGTGGAGGAAAAACTTGCACGTGTGATGGGTGTGCACCCTAACGGCTCAAAAAACAGATGGCAAACCTAGAGAGTCCCCAGTGTGGGTTTTTTTTAAATCTCTCCATTTTTAAGCCAATCTCGTGAGCTTTGAGGGGGAATGTAGTGGGGTGGCTACCCCGCTCCTGCCCTAAAGGGGTTAAAGCAGCCTAGGAGAGGGCTGTGAAGGGGAAAGGCAGGCTCAGCTGGGGCCACGCCCCAATTAAGGCCCAGTTGGCCCTTATAAGTGGGCAGTGGGCCTGGAGCAAAGAGTCTTCTTCTGCCTGTAGAGGGAGAAGGGCCTGGCTGCAGGAGCTGAGCCGGGGACCTCGAGTGGAGCAGGGCTGGGGAAAGGCTGAGGGAGCCGGGGAGTTCCGACCTAGGAAAACCCCAGGCTCCAGGGCTAGATTAAGGCCATAAAAGGTACTGGGGTTGCGGGGGCAGCCCACAGGTAGGCTGAGGCAGCAGGTCCAACCCCCCTTGCCTGTGATGAGTGGCTAATACACTGCAGTCTGCCCCAGTGCATGGGGCTAAGTGGGGACTGGCAGTAGCCTATACTGAGGTGAGGTGGGGATAGTGGGTGGGGGTCCCCTGGGAGGAGAGACCCAGACTAAGGGGGTGTTGCCAGGGGGCAGCACCCCAGAGAAAGGGGCACCAGGTCCTGGGAGGGACACGGGGGCCAGAGCGCTAAGGCGGATCACCGGCCTGCAGAGGGCGCTCCGGAGCTGGATGAGCTAATTCCCGACAACCACCAGCAGGAGGCGCTGCAGGGGTGAGTCCGACCCGCTTACGGGGAACCTGATCCATGATTGTTGAACCTTTGGGGTTGGCAACACTGCGTACTGTAACCTTGGCTGTTCCTGGCATCCATAGAAATGTTGATTCCTTTAAAGTCTTTCTATAATTGAGTATTAACGTGTAAAATAGGTCACTGCCATTGGATCAAATGTGCTGAGTATGAGTTATAGTTTATTATTATCTGAGTATTCATAAATACTTTGCCTTTTTTTTTTTGCCCTGGGTATGTGGCATCTTTTGAAGGCAATTATCCTTGGAAACAATCCCACGAGGTTTATGAAACTGGTCACAGTCATCTCCCAATAGTGTAATCTCTGTGCTGATGGGGATATAATGCAGCTGATGAGAAACGGAGCCCACTCAAGCTGCCCTGCCTGTCTCCCGCTGCTCATCAGCTGCTCTGCTCCACTGACAGCAATAAACCCCCCTAATTAAAATTTGAAATCGTTCTAAAAGCTTTAATTCATTGTGCTCTGATGGAGAGAGAGTTTTGTGTTTCACCTCCAGTCCCACCTGTCTCAACTTAACTCTCTGATACTTGCGGCCCTTGAAAAACCTCTGACTTCAAAGAGGGTGGTATGGTCCTGTGGACTCATGTTGGAGCAGAGGGAATACAAAGAAATGGACAACGCATTAAACCATCTGACAGCTATGTTCAAGTAACATTAAAGAAGGGAAATGCCAGCCACTAGGGCTTGCTTAAAAGTTTGGCTCTCTTTTCTCTTTCATGTGCTGCTTAAAATGCTCTTTGTGATTTCTGCCGACGACCGAGGGAGATTTGTTGTTTAAAACCAAGGTACTTGTCCCCCTGGCCACCTGTCTGCTGCTCCCCGAGAGCTGCATTTGTGACATCACAGTCAGTTCCGTGGCAACACACTGAAGCCTCGGTTGCAAGTTTTCATTTGCACCTGCATGTTTTCCAAGTTTTTGCTGAAAACTGAAAATGTTTCAGCAGCCATAAAAAAAAAATCAGTTGTCATGTTTTTAGTTTGATGAAAATTGGCTTTGAAGTCGGCCATTTCCTGTGAAAATTGCATCGAAAAAGGTGCTCGAAATGAAAAGGATCAAGAATGCTCAAGTCTGTGCATTACAGATATGAGCAAATGAAAATGCTCCGTGACGTAAATCTGTCATTCGGGACATTTTGTGGTCCAGCTGAGACACAGAGGAATTCCTCATCTCTATAACAGGGTTCTTGACACACGAGACTCCAACAGCCCTGAATCTGGTTTTGTTTTGTGTTTCCAAAATGCCCAAAGGCTCAAGTCCACATTACGGAAATTTCATAGAGAGAAATGAGCCAATTTTGAACCGGAAGGGCACACAATAGCAACTCAGATGGTATCTAATTGTTTTCCATTCCCTGCCTCCTCCTCCTCCTCCTAAACTCAGACAAACACTTTCCCCACTAATTGGGTTAAAAAAAATTGATCCCAGGTTGTGATTGTGTACATCAAGTATTTGGTTTGTTTTTAACCCAGAAGAAATTTTGTGGCTGAGACTGCAGAAGGATATTTCTGACTCCATTTGAAAGTCGACTTCAATATGGCTCCAGCCAATGTGGTCTAAACAGGGTTTGACTAGTCAGTGTGAACTCAGGCAAGCTGCTTCAGAAGCTAGCAGCCAGACGGAGAGAGACTTCCATTTCCCTGAATTAACTTTCATGCAGTGCCCCTTCCATGCCATGTGTGCCTCGGATACAGAGGGCACTATTGGTCCCAGCGCGATCCATTGATTCATTGATCTGTGAAACGATTGATCAGTCTATTGATCGAGCTATTGAATGATCCAACGATTTTTTTTTCACCCTATGTATCTATGCACTTATGGCCCCATCACTGTAGGATCTAAATTCCTTCATAGTATCTGTCTGTCAAGGGAGCAGAACCACCCATTTGTTCCACGCAGAAGCGAATGTAGCTCACAAAGGCCTGACCATCCAATCAAGGAACAGGGATAATGCCGCGTGACTTGAGTGACCCGCTGCAATGCTTGAGGAAGCCAGTTCCAAATATGGACTAATCATGTGAATTTTCACTACTCTTGTAGTGTAAACCAAATGTACTCATAGACTCATAGACTTTAAGGTCAGAAGGGACCATTATGATCATCTAGTCTGACCTCCTGCACAATGCAGGCCACAGAATCTCACCCACCCACTCCTGGAATAATCCTCTCACCTATGTCTCAGCTATTGAAGTCCTCAAATCATGGTTTAAAGACTTCAAGATGCAGAGAATCCTCCGGTAAGTGACCTGTGCCCCATGCTGCAGAGGAAGGCAAAAAACCTCCAGGGCCTCTGCCAATCTACCCTGGAGGAAAATTCCTTCCTGACCCCAAATATGGTGATCAGCTGAACCCCAAGCATGTGAGCAAGACTCACCAGCCAGACACCCAGGAAAAAGTTCTCTGTAGTAACTTCTAACATCCCATCATTGACCATTGGTCCTGTTTACCACTGATGGCAATTAATTGACCTTTGACTAAGATCATGTTATCCCATCAAACCATCCCCTCCATAAATGTATCTAGCTTAATCTTGAAGCCAGTTAGGTCTTTTGCCCCCACTGCTTCTCTTGGAAGGCTGTTTCAGAACTTCACTCCTCTGATGGTTAGAAACCTTCGTCTAATTTCAAGTCTAAACTTCCTGATGGCCAGTTTATATCCATCTTCTTTTTATCGAGGCAACATGCACAAATCTTGGCAGTAGCTCCACAGACCCACCCTTTTCAACAACACCAACAACACACAGCACAACCACTGTTCCCTCTAAGCTGTGCGCGTGTGCGCGCGCACACAGATCCTAAACCCCACGCACACAGATCCTAAACCCCGCGCACACGGCGAAACACCGCGCGCACAAAAATTAGCACAGAAGCACAACAATTTGCACAGAAGAAATTTTTTGCGCACACGGCCTGTCAAAAATTAGAGGGAACATTGAGCACAACCCTAGAATAGTCACACGTTTCCTTGTTTAACTATCTGCCTACTCCCCCTAGTGGCTGGTATATCATACACATTGTAACATTTCCCCCCTTTTTAAGTATTTACTCCACAGCTTCCAAAACCAACAGGGATAATTAGTAATGCCTTTCAAACTGCAAATAATCAGAGTAAATAAATAGGCACGCAGTCATACTATACAATCTTTTAAATCGGTAGATGGGTGTTCCTCCCATATGGAACGCCTCAATTCAACCTCTGCAGAGGGATAGCTCAGTGGTTTGAGCATTGGCCTGCTAAACCCAGGGTTGTGAGTTCAATCCTTGAGGGGGGCCATTTAGGGATCTGGGGCAAAAATTGGGGATTGGTCCTTCTTTGAGCAGGGGGTTGGACTAGATGACCTCCTAAGGTCCCTTCCAACCCTGATATTCTATGATTCTATGATAGAAAAAAGGTAGTTCCACCATCCATGTTGCCTTTCCGGGGGCAACTTTGGGTTCAAACCTGTCGTTCTGCAATGTGGTAACTTGAACAGTCCGTCCATGAGGTCTGTCTGTAACAGCTGATATTGTGTCTGGCGGTTGCCCCTTCAGCACCAGTTTCTAGAAGTCTGAACCTAACTGGGCATTCTCAGGGGCCAATTGCAGTGCTGCTGTACTAACATCTCCAGAGCTAATCGCAATCCTTGGTCTCACCTGTCAGCACACAACCCTGCCATCCCCAGAATTACTATGCAGGAGGCTGGTCCTGTAACCTCTTGAACGATAGCTGGCATCCAGTTGGGACCAGGATGAGAGTTTTTAGTATAAACAGCTTCTCCAGCAGTCAAACTATGTTCTTGAGCATGTTTGCCACGTGGCTGCTTTCGCATCTGTCGTTTTTTGCTGTATTTTCCCATTATGTGTGGATGCGTACGGTCTAACCTTGACCTTCGTTTCCTTCTCATTAACCTCTCTTCTGGGGACAGGCCTGGGGTCAACTGAGTGTTCTCCAACAATTAGGTAATGAGGCACTTTCATATCTATAGTACCTACAGGTATTCTTTTAACACTCTCTTTAAATGACTGAATTGTCCGTTCAGCTAACCCATTTGAGGATGGATGGTAAGGTGCCATTGTAATGTGTTGAATGCTGTTTTGCTTCATAAATCTTTGGAATTCTGTCCTTGTAAGAGACCTTCCATTATCTGATACAAGCATTTTAGTTAAACCATAGCTACTAAAACTGGGTCTTAATTTTTCTCTGGTGGCTTCGCTAGTGGATGTATTCATGGGATAGATGGAATGTGCATCCATTACAAATATTTTCACCAGGAATGATCCAGCATTATCACTATGTAGTTTCTTCCAAGGCTTATATGGCCACTCCCAAGGATGAAGACGAGTCACAATAGGAGCCTTGCAACACTTTTGACATACTGAACAGGATTGTACCTTACTCTCAATATCAATATCCAGTTTTGGCCACCACTGGTAAGTCCAGGCTAACCCTTTCATTTGAGTAAGAACGGTGTTTCTGGTGGAGTTCATCCATTGTTACTCCACGTCCTTGCTTTGAAATGATGACCCGGGCTCCCCATAATACACACCCCTTTTGCACATTAAATCACTGCATTACTTATAATGGATTAACTCCTGATCAGCTTTGGTGTGGGGCCATCCCCTTAGCACAAACTCTAACTTTTGTGAGTACTGGCTCTTTACCAGTCCATGATTTTACCTGTAATGCTGTCACTGAAGGTGTACCAAATAACACACACTCTTCACTTCTGTGTTTGTTCATATGTCTCCAGGAAAGGCAAACGTCTGAAAGCATCTGCATTTCCTAACTTCTTACCAACTTTGTAGACAATAGTGTGTGTGTGTATATATATATATATATATATATATATATATATATATATATATATATATATATATATATATATATATATATATATATATATATATATATATCTAGGTTCTTAATGTCACTGCCATCTCTGGATTTTAGGTGATGCCATTTAGGACACGGCCTTTGTCTCATTAAACAATGAGATCGGGGGTTGTGATCAGTGCAAATTGTAAATGTACACACATAGTGTGTATATATAAAGAGAGAGAGAGAAACTTCTGCACCCCAGAGCTAACAGCTAACCCTTCTCAATCTAATTGTGAATAATTATGTTCAGCAGAAGACAGAGTCCATGATACAAATCCAGTTGGTTTCTCTGTTCCATCTGGTGAGTGAAAACTGCTCCAGTTCCATAAGGAGATGCATCACAAGTCAGGATCAGTTCTTTGTCAGCTTGATAGTGAACCAGGACTTCTGAGGATTGCAGTAATAGTTAAGAATCCCGAAATGCTTGTTCTTGAGCTGATTTCCAATACCATTTAACCCTCTTTTTAAGGAAGATATACAGATGCATTGGAAGTGTTGATAAGTTTATCAAAAACTTACTGTAATAATTCAGCAAGTTTAAGTATGCTTTCAGCTCTGAAATATTCCTAAGTGCTGGGGCATCCTGAATTGCTTTGACTTTGTCTGTCACTTGGTATAGTCCCTGGGCATCCACTTTATATCCCAAGTATATCACGTCACGTGCAAGGAAGGAACACTCATTACATTTTAGGCACAGACCTGCTTCCTTTAGGCTGTTTAGTACTTCTGCTACATTTTGTAAGTGTTCTGTTTCTATGGTGCCTGTGATTAGTATATCATCCAAATATACTGCTACATGTGGAATTCCCTGAACCATCCCTCAGTGGTTCTTTGGAAAACAGCAGGAGCTGAGGACACACCAGAAGGTAACTGTTTATATTTAAACAGTCCTTTGTAAGTATTTACAGTGACATACTGCTTGAAATCTTCTTCCAGGACCATCTGTTGATAAGCACAGCTGATGTCTAACCTTGTGATGTCTAACCTTGCCCTCCTGCTAAAACTGCTAAAACAGAGTCTCAATTTTTGAAACTGGGTTCTGTTCTAATCGTGAGACCCTGTTGACAGGCAGCTTATAGACATCACACACATGTACGGAGCCATCTAGCTTCAACACCGGTACAGTTGATGCAGCCTTTTCAGAAAACTTTACAGGTTCAATCATACCAATTGGCTGTTGTCTTTTTAACTCAGGGTCAGCGTTTTGTTTTATGGTGAAGGGTACAGCTCTGGGTTTGAAATAACAAGGCATGTCTTTTGGGTTTAGGTCGATTTTAGCAGTGGTGTCTTTCAAAGTACCCAGTTCATCTTGAAATACTTCCTTATATGTATTTAAAACAGCTTCCTGAACTAGATAATCTTCTGATTTCAAGTGATGTATTTTTCCTTTCCAGTCCAGTGAAAGGTCAGCCACCCACCCTCTACCAAGCAACTAAGCACCAGTGCCTGCAGCCATTAGCAATCGTAGGCATTGGTAGCTCCCAGTATCTTTACCGCTTCTCCGGTATATGTTTTAAATTCTACCGGACATATCTGCCGTGAAGGTGGTTCACTGCCTTTCCAGAAAGTCTCATATGCTTGTTGACTCATAATAGTCACGCTACATTCTGTGTGCAGCTCAAATCGTACATTTTTTTCATTTACAGTCAGTCCAATATGAATGGAACCTACTTTAGGAATATTTGTTTCTGGTATGCTATAGATAGCATAAGCTATTTCCTCCTCTTCTTTTTCACTGCTTTCCTCCTCCAGTATGTGAAAGGCACAAGGACTGTGAAGTTGCTTTTTATCTTGGTTTTGTGTGTCAAATTTCTTGGTTTGTTTCGATGCACTCTTCAGATGTGCCCAGTCAATCTGCAAATGTGACATTTTATCACTTTTAAATCTGCGGATCATGGGGGTTCATTTGCATTGACAATGATAACACTCTCTTGGCTAGTTGACTGTATATTTTCCCCATGTTACTTTGCAATTTTGTGCGTAGTACCTTGTATTTCCTATATGCTATTTCTGTCTCCCCAGTCTCCTGTGGCTTGTGTTTGTAAATCCTGTACATTTTCATTTGCGGATTCCATAGCCTGGGCCAATTTCAGAGCTGTTTCAAATGTTCACTGTGGTTCAGACAGTAATCTCCTTTGCATTTTGTCATCATTAATGCCACAAAATAATCTGTCTCTTAGCATTTGTGTCAGAGTTACACCATAATTACAACTTTGAGATCGCTTCCTCGGTCCTGCCACAAATTCTCCTACTGTCTCCCTGGATTTCCTCGACTGAGAGTTAAACTTAAATCATTCTATTATTTCACAGGGGGCTGGGTTGAAATGTTTTAAATAGATTTACTAGCTCATTAAAAGTTTCTCTCCAGGCTTTTCAGGGGTTAACAGGTTTCTCATTAAACTGAAAGTCTTGGCCCCAACACTGCTGAGTATGTTAGCCTTCTTCTTAGCTTCCTCTGAATATCATTAGCAGTGAAAAAAAATAAGATAATATTTCACAGCATTCTTCTCAAATTTGGTGTTGCAGATTAAATGGTGAAATAGTCCCAAATGTTCCTGCCATTTCCCTTGTGTTTGAAAGGGTGTGTAGGCCTTACTCCCAGATGACATCCCAGATTTTTCTTTTTCTTTCTTTCTTTCTTTCTTTCTTTTCTTTCTCATGTGAGTTCAACTCCACTTCCTCACCTCATATGTTGTGTAAACCAAACGTTCCCCAACTTTCTATTCAGGCAACACACATCTTATCAGTAGCTCCATGGGCCCAAACTTTCCCGCAGTTGCCAACAACGGCACAGCACAACCCTAGAAACAGCCACACATGTCCTTGTTTAACTATCCGCCTACTCCCCCTAGTGCCTGGTTTATTATACCCCTTATAACAACTCCAAACAGTTGACCAACAATGCACATGCTCCAATATGTTCATATTGAGATTCCTCAAATAACCAGACATTCATGGAAAAAACAGCCTGTCCAGGGACAAGTTGCAAACAGAAAACAGGACCAAATTTATTAAAATAGCGCTATGCAGTGAATCATTCGACCAGCTGTACTTTTAAGCAACTTAGGTCAAATTAGTGCTCCAGCAAAACTCCATCGACTCATTTAGCATGTCTTTTGTTTTACATCAGGTCTATATTTGGCTCATTTTTCCCCTTAACTATACAGTCTTCAGTATTCAATGTAGGTACCTGCTTATGAAAGTATACCAAAGGAATCTAATACTTAGCACCCTTTAGGTTTTATTCACGGCTAATTTTAATTGCAGCTGAGCATGGAGGATAACAAATATAGCATTCCCAAAAGCCAAGGCAGGGCATGTTTTACTGAGCTATTAATGCTCCCTGTGGGGGCTCTGGGAATTTAGACACCCGAGAAGTGTATTAATGGTGCCATTAAATATGCCCCTGGAATATCTTAACGCTGCTGTATTGTAGGTCTTTAAGATTCAGATTAAAAATGTCCCACATCTCTGACCATATCAATGGACTGAAGCTGAATTCTCAGTCCAGCCTCTGATTACCGCGGATGGGCCCTGGGGAAGTTTCTTTGAGATTACATCAGTCAAAAGAGGCTGCTGAGTTTACTGTCTGGGAATCTAGAATACTAGAGGGTGTTTTTTTTTTAATTATGTGTACAATAAAATATGTTCCCTTGACTGCCTCTTAAACGCAGCTTGCTGAGAAGGGAGGAAAAGATCTGTTACAACTGCAAAGTGATTTTTCTACTGCCTAAGAAACGCTGGCCTAAGCACCTAAATGTGTGTGATCATGTGTCACGGCTGGCCTGGACTGAGGATTACACCCCCGCTGCTTACTCCTAGTGAAAGGGCTAAGTAACTCTTTTAGCTCCCTTGGGGTCTCGGGGCGGCAGGTCCCAGAGTTGGACGACTAGAGGATCTGCACATATGCAGGCCCGGGTTTTGTTACACGTGTGCATTAAACAGCAACGTCACTTGGCACTTTCCCGTGAGAGGCCGTTGCCTTCACGGTGGTGCATTTTTATCAGTGACAAATGGAACAGGGACTCAGAAATAGTTCCGCTTCCCATGCTAACAGAGGAGAACTCACTCCCCCAGGGGAAAGTTCAGGTGAGTAAACATCTCCCCTCTTGCAGCCTGACCTCAGACACCAGCAACCCTTAATCCTTGGCTAGCTGGCTGTCCCCTGGAGCACCCAGGCCCTTGCTTTCCCTGCTCCTCTTCAGAAGCACCCAAGTCAGATGCCACGACAGCCCTGACCCCTCTCCTTGCCTATTACCTGAGTCACCTGAGTGATCGTCATGCGTAGCAGCTGGAGGAGACTGCCGGCTGCTGGAGTGGCTCTGGAAGACGAGGGTGTGGCCAGAAGAGGTTTGTGAAGAAGAGGGCGTGGCCTGAGAAGTCTTGGTGTGAGGGAAGGAGATAAGAGCGACATCAGTTTCTCTCTTGCACAGAAGTTGGCCGCCACCATATAGTCCGGTCCAAGACAACCGTGGCCATCGGGAGGCTGACACCTCCACAGGTATTTTTAAACACCTAGATGTTAACTGTGAATTTTCAGGCCGTGTTCTCCTGAGACACCGATTTATTTCGCTCTCTGCACAGCCATTGAGCGAAAGCCACGGGAGTTTTCCTGAGCTACTTGGTGAAGCGCTGACTCGCTTCCCTGTGGCCGGGCCGGCTGATAACTGCTCCTACTTTGCCAGGCTCTCCCAAAGGCTAACTGCACTCTCCCAGTGACACAGATCCCTAGCCTGATCCACCCTTCATAGAGAATGCTTAGCAACCGGGCCAGCAAAGTGGCTTATCGCATCGAAATGAATGAGGCACTAGAATGCATCAGTGATTAATAGGCAGCGAGAGGAGGCATGAGCTAGTGGATGGGGTATAGCACTGGGAGCTCCCAATGCTGTTAGTAGAGGTATTGCAGATGTGCTAAGGAACCCCAGTCTCTGCCCCCCCAGACCATTGTGCTAGGCGCTGTACAAACACTCAGTCCATGTCCCAGAGAGCTTCCAATCTAAGTGGAAAACAGAGTGCAAGGAAACAATGAGGCCACAGAGAGCAGCAGGCTAGGCACATCTGCCACCTAAATGGATTCTGCTTTCACCTTGCGTGCTCCCTGCATGTTCTTTCCGTTGGGTTCTGCCCCGATGCTGGTGTGCACTGAAATCATGGAGATTATTGTGTCAGGAGCTGGATGGTGGGCTTGGGCCGCGTTGTCCTCCAAACTCTTCAGGCAGGTGTGTGTCCTAGACTCTATACTGCCAGCCGCTCCCTTAGGTGACGTGGCCAGGGTCTGCGCTGTCGGAGCGAAAGGGTCTTAGCTCCGTTCCCGCTGTCCCTGGGGGATTCTGTGGCATGCAGCATTGTGACGATCTTGAAATCTGGGGTGGCCACGGATTCCTCGCAACAGGTTTCACCCCACGAAAGAGCAAAGAATGAGCCCAGTCCGAATGGTTTGGATACCGATCAGAAGTCAAGTGTGCCTGGCTCGGGGATTTTGGTTCAGGCCCATCCCTGCCATGGGACAAAGCCTCAGACCTAAAGAGAGACAGGAAATATTAGCAGAAGTGGGACAGCACCTGGGAACATTGAAGATTTGCTACGCGTTCAGGTTCTCTCTATTCCACGCAGCAATGAACACAGATAGCCCCAGGGCTCGGTGGGATGGAGCTGAATAGCATAAGGGATGTCAGTTTGGGGGAAGTTGAGGGGTTCAGGAGCTGTTTTGCAGGTACGTGTGTTTCCCAGCTCCTGAATTCGTTCCTAGCAGGGAAATGGAGAGCTGCCCCCAGACAGCTGGGGATTAACCGAGGGGATCTGTGAAATGAGAAATGGCGTATGGCTTCCTTTGGTCAAGATCACAGGAACGCATTTGAACGAATGCCAGTAAAACTTCCAGGCCAATCCTTAGCAGACGGACTCCACCTCCTAAAACAATCAAATTGCTTGGCAGGGCTGCTCAGAACTGGCAACTCCCGTCCAGAACAGATTCAAAATTGAGCTCTAATAACCTCTAATCCCGAGAGGCAGGGGGGAGGAGCAGCTGGGCGGCGCTGATGTCATTCGGGCTGTCTGCATCGTATCATTCCTGCGGGTAGAAGACTCACATTTCCAAAGGGCTTGATGGCACCTTAAACCGGATCAGCAGCAAATGAGGGAAATGGGATCAATTCGGGGCTCAAACCAGCGCTTGGGAGCAGCGCATTTGAGGCCTCGGACGTTGACTGTCAGTGTTTCCCTTAACAAGACTCTATTGTTGTAGTGGTGAAACTGTGACCCCACCCCGGCTTCCTTTTCTAGCAAATCTTCAGGCTGCTTTCTGAGCGGCAGACCGCACCGATCGCGACGGTTATCCGCGGGGAAAGACACAACCAGCATCACGTTTTCTCCACCGGGATTCGTCTGTTTAGGGGCAGATTGTTGTTATTGAATCATGTTTATTACAGTAGTGGCTAGGGACCAACCCACAGTGGATCCTCGTGCTCGGTGCTGTACAAACACAGAGCAATAGACCGTCCCTGCCCCATGGAGCTTACAACGTAAATAATCTATGACTAGATTCTCAGCAGCACTCGCCATTGTCTAGGCACCGTTTAGCAGTAGCCACAAGGGGGTTGGTTGTGGCTGATTCTTGGACAGTTCTATACCTGCCTAGATATGTACTGCAGTTGGCTATGGCCCCCAAGGGGCATCCAACCTCTGGGGATTGCTGGATCACAGGGTATGCCTACCATTCCCCGTCTTCTTCCCAATCAGTCTCCCCTGCTGGGAGCCGTAGGTGAGTGGCATAGAAGCTGGTTGTGCCGCTGGGGACTTTCCAGCTGAGAGACTGACTGCATTGTGGGTCTTTTGTGGAGCCTGCACTACACAAAGGAGCCAGATCACAGCAGTAGAAGGAGCGGGAGAGCTCTGGGCTGTGACCTTCTTCCTTCTGAAAAGTTGAGTGGCATGGGCCGTCCGTAGGGTCTGACCTGCCCCAGGTCCTGCGAACAGAACTCCACGACTTCTGACATCATGGCATGACACACTTGTAATTTCCCCCCTCCCTTTTCTCCTCTCTTCTCCTGCAAAAAAGTTAGCGTGACCAATCTCCAGCCTTGGTGATGATTATGAATAATAATCAGCAGGTTAATGATGATAATACCCAGCTAATACCATGCTTCTCGTCCATAGACCTCAACGCGCTTTAAAATAAAACATAGTTTGACAGCTGGGGAAACTGAGGCACAGGGAAGTGAAGTGACTCTCCAACGGTCACCCACTAGACCAGGGGCAGAGCTAGGAATAGAACCCAGGTCTCCTGAGTCTCTACCCACAAGGCCACACTGCCTCCATAGCGGTCTCATGACCCGTCTTTGTTGGCTGTTGGGAGGAGAATACAGTGTCCTATTATTTTACAAAAAGCATTACTCCCTCTAGGCCAGCCATCTAGAACTGATCCACAGCACTGCCCCCCCCTCAGACAAGAAGAGAGACTTTGTATGTTTAAAGGTGCAGTACACAGAAAAAGGAATCGTAACCTCTCCCTTAAATGTACTGTAGCTACATGCACCACAGGTGAGGTAAGCAGTGATTAAGAACCTGAAGTTCGGGGAGCAATGAGGAAGCCGAGTAACCTCTTGCTGGTTCCCACAGCACCTTCCAAACCTTTTCTTCACCATGGAAAAGAGAATTCTCCCACCCTAGGGTGGCCCAGGGCACTCGCAGATCAGGTCAAGCCCTGAAACCTATATTCAGTTTTCTCTGGAACTGGATCAAAGTTTTGATAAGAAATTGACGTTTCGGTAGGGGCAAAAAAAGGCAACCAATATTTTCCAAGGAGATTGTGCTGGATATTATTCCCCTCCGGCTCTGTTTTTTGACCAGCTGGTTGGAAGTTTTTCAAATCCAACTTTTGAAATGAAAAAAGCGGGGGAGGGGGGAGCAATTGTTGGAAAACATTTTCACAATATTTTTTCCTCTGTTTTTTTGACCAGCTTCAGTTTTCATTCAGCCCTCGCTCCAGCAAAGCAGCCAGTGATGCCAGTGAGAGTTTGCCTTAGCAAAGTCCATGTGAGGATTTCATCATTTTAAAGGAGCACTGCCAAATCGTTAAGGTGAAAAAATTAGCCTTCGTAAAAATTTGACTGGGTTTCTATTGTTCCCTGCTCTGGTCCGGTTGGATATAGCTGACAACATCCTCTCCCACCGTATTTTGTCACTTCCAACTCTAGACTCAGCTAGAACTCAGATGTTTAGATGCTGATGCAGAAATGAAAAATAAGAGTCGGAGAGGAATGTTCACCAAGCATTTCAAGGGTTGGTTCTAGAAACATGCAGTGATTTGGATTAGTTCTTATTTGTTTCCAAACATTAAGGGGGAAACTATTCCTGGAATAAAGGATTCAAATCCTGTGAATCAATGTATTCACTGGAAGAATTATTGGGTGATTCATCCAACATACAGCTGCTCAGGTATGGCAAAACCAAAAAAATATTGGCTGAACAATTACCCACCAGATAGCAGCAAACTTCAATGACTAACACACTTTGTATCTGTTCAGCTCTGAGTATTAATAGTACCTCTTGACTGAGTTCTGCCTTTTTAGCTTATTGTTCATACATACCGTTTTTCTGTCAGCCATTCTAGTGTATTGCTGTGAAATCCTTGGACTCCTTTTAAAAATGCCTTTGTTATATTAACAGGAAGCTAGAGTGAGTCAGAGAGAGAGAGAACAGTTCTGTTATTATGGAATTGATTAGACAAGGAGAGTTATGTGTGAAAATATTCTTTATTGTCCGTATCCTCTCTCTGATTATTTCAGCTCAGCAAGTACTGTTCCCTATGTTCAAGTGCCTAGTCTATTTTTTCCGAGCCCCGGTGATATCCTTTGTTTTTACATACGTGCCCTCGCATATGCACATTCGTAGCCTTCTGCATACATCACACGCACCTAGGAAGTAGCAGAGATATTGCACGTGGCCAGAATCAAGTAAGATACTGTAGTGTCGGCCATAAAGTTGAGAGGCCCTTGATGCAGAACCTGAGCCCCCTGTCCTGCAGCATACCCAGGACCTTGCTCAAAATACCCAAGGTAAGCGTCCTGCGAGTCAGATCTACTAGAGGAGGCAATGGGAAGTGATGGAAGCTCCGTTGCTTGGAAGCATTTGAAAAGAGGACTGGAGTGAAGGACTATAGGGGGAAATTGTGCATGGGCAGAGGGATGGGATGGATGAGCCTACGGGGCTTTTCCATCTTGACCTTAGCGTCTGCACTCTGGTGTTTGCAGACACAAACGCCACTCTCCCTCTGCAGCCCACTTGCAACGAATGTGGGGTGACATCACCGAGCCTGCTTCTCCAGGGGGTTAGCTTAGAAGCCAGGCTGCTTTAAAAACAAGGACTCCAACGTGAACTGAAGGCGAAGCCTGATTCGCCGTCTGCGGTGGCAGGCAGCCATGGAGCAGCGAGCAACGTGGTAAGGCAGGGCGGGGTGGGGGGATTCTGTGGTTTACCATAGGCCAAGGACATGTGACATCCAAGCTTCCCCGTGAATGTACCTGGGGCATCTCATGCCATCGTGGGAATGGGAAGGGCAGAGTGATCTAAACAAGTATGAGTGGTTTGGGCAAAGGAATACCTTCCATTAGGAGGAGTGTGTGTGTGTGTGTGTGTGTGTGTGTGTGTGTGTGTGTGTGTGTGTGTGTGTGTGTGTGTGTGTGTGTGTGTGTGTGTGTGTGTGTGTGTGTGTGTGTGTGTGTGTGTGTGTGTGTGTGTGTGTGTGTGTGTGTGTGTGTGTGTGTGTGTGTGTGTTGTTTTCCTTCCCCTGATGGTGGGAATGCGGTAATCATGCCCAAACAAACCCACCCACAAGGAAATGATCAGTGTTCGTTTGCTTTTAAGTGATTCTCTGGGGGTCATGGGAAAATCTCCCCCTCACTCCTCTCACGGGCTCTCGGCTTGTGCACAGGTCGGGGATGTCCACCGATTCCCTAGCCCTGGCTGCAACAGGACAGGGGGCTCAGTCTCGGAGAGACGCCCCGGGGCTGAATTCAGCCCTCACGGAAGCAGGTGCAACGGCCCCTGGTTTTAATGGGAGCTTGAGGCTGTGCTAGCTGGAGGCGAGTTTGCTGCTGTAGGACAGATCACGTTAGCAGCCCGCCAGAGCCACGGTGTCAGGACACACGCTCGCACGTTCAGCACACGCACGCTCTCGCACGTTCAGCACACGCACGCTCTCGCACGTTCAGCACGTGCTTGCGCGTTCAGAACACGCGCTCTCGCACGTTCAGAACACGTGCTCGCACGTTCAGAACACGCTCTCTCACACGTTAATCCGCCCAGCTCTCCCACACCTCCCCGCTGTGTGTGACACTTGGTGTCTCTCCCCTGTGTGCTCCAACCCAGTCCCTCTCCCTCACCCCCTCCTGTTGCACACTTGCTCCCGCGCACGCTCACTCCTTTGCACCCCCAAACACGCTTGCTAAAATGAAGGGTGGTTTAAAAAAAAAATCAAACCCAGCCAACATCCCAGTTCAGTTCCCTCCTCCGGTCCCCGAGCGGCTTGCCATAGTTTGACCATTAACAAATGGACTTGGCCAGAGGCCTCGGGGGCCATTTGCATGATAAACCTTCTGCCGCTGCATGCGAGCCAGGGCCCGGGGTAGCCGAGAGCAGAAGCACGCGGGCCGTGCCAGGATCCCATCTTCTGGCTGGCAACAGGGCCGTGCCAACGCTGCATGCGCGGGGTGCCAGCTCCGAGAGAAAGGGACGAGACGGCTGCACACAAAGGGAGGTTTATAAGGCTGGCCGGGCACCTGACACTTGCAGGGAACGTGCTTAGCCCTGTTAATCTGCGGTAGAAGTTTAATAATTCGGAGGCTTTTTTTTTTTTTTTTTTTTAATAAAAAGCATAGCAGCAGCAGCTGGGGCTGAGGCTTTCCAGGAGATGAACTCATGGACAACTGTTCAAAATAACTTTATTCGGACTGCTATTAGATCAGTCCACTGGGGAGCAACCCATTATCGTTGATTACTGGAGGCAGATAAGGCCAGGGCTGAACTGAAAACCAAGCACCAAAAAAGATGCGGGGGCGGGGGGAGCTGGGGGAAAGTCTGGCTGGGATGGACCTTGTGGTTAATTTGTGCGTCAGCTGCTGAGCTTGCGGGGGTTTGGGGTTGTATAAACACAACTCCCAGCAACTGGGGCCTCATGCGCCAGGCTGATCGCAAACGGCCTGGGAGCTGATTCCAGCGATGCTCTTCTGAACGGGTACCAACGGAAGGTGAACTTGGTGGGCCAGGAGAGAGTAGGGTGACCAGATGTCCCGATTTTATCGGGACAGTCCCGATTTTTGGGTCTTTTTCTTATATAGGCTCCTATTACCCCCACCCCCGTCCCGATTTTTCACATTTGCTGTCTGGTCACCCTAGGAGAGAGAGAAACCTGGGTGGCTTTGGGTTGGCGGTGTGGCTCTGTGCACGAATTTGTGCACGCAGATGGTGGTGTGTCGGCGTGCGCACACTGGTGAGAGCGGGCGCACGTCCATGTTTGGGCATGAGGTCGTGTGCCCCCCACGCTCGTGTCAGCTGGCGCACGTGTGCCCCCGGGTGTGTCTGAGCAAGGGGGGAGGGATCTGGGGGCACGTGTGCAGGTGTGTATGTATGTGCTGTTTGTGTGTGACAGTGTTTAATGCTACAGTGGAAAGGGCCATTGGCCAGGCTTCTGCCATGACAGTGACCTGAATTCTGTAACATCCACACACCCGGCAGACGCTCTCAAGGCCCCACCCCACCTACTGGCCCCTCATGCTCAGATGCTGAGAGTCCACAGATCAGCTTCGAGAGCGTCTGCTGAACGGCGTCACATGGGCGCAGCAAAGCCAGGCAATCTGAGCCCTGGCTGGAGTATCTGCGCCTCCCTTCAACTCAGCGGGCTCACGCGCTCTGGGGTGACTCTCCTCCACGCTCCGCTCCAGCTTCAGCAGCTCCTGCTGAACCGAGGCCAACGGTGCAGCTGTAAATGCAGCCAGATCTTAATGCGGGGGGGGGGGGGGGACATGCAGAAGGAGACCCCGTGCACTCATTTGTCCTCATCCAAAGACTACCTGCCCCTTTCCTCAGAGATGGAGGAACTTGTGATAAGCTCTTAACTCCGTAGAGCCAGTCCACACCCACCAACGGAGTGGGGTGAGGACAATCACAGAGATGGGTGAACGATTAAAAAAACCTGTAATTTTATGTGTTTTTAAATCACAAATCCATCACACAGCTAATGAGACGGGTGTCACAGCCAGCAGCGTGTTAGTACGCGGGGGGTGGGGAGGGAGACCCGCGTCCCAGATCTCAGCTCTCAATGTGGAGCCCAACGTCCCCAAAGGGGTCGATTTGGGGGGCGGATTCCAGTCCAGGGCTCCTCTCTACACCCGCATGCTGGAGCTGAACTGGGATTCTGCACTGCTTGCTATTTCTTTGTAAAGCATTTCACTTTATTTTTCCGTGATATGCTCCGTCAATTTCTCCTCTTCCCTAAAACGCTCTGTTTTCTTCCCTTGGACAAAGTGGGCGGAAGAGCAGTGTGGACTCTCCCTCTCTCTCTCTAGCTAGGTGTCAGTGACTCTAGGCCAGTGCTAGACAGTTCTGCTTTCCAATATGATGTGAAGCAACCTGAGAGTCAGATCAATCAGCTAGTGGAAGCGGGTCCGAAGAGAAGAGACCGGCGAAGCTAAAACACTAGAAACCAGGCTGCAGGGAGCAGCTCTGCACTGTCCAGGAGACAGACGGCATGATCAATAGGTCTTTTCCGTCTCTCATTCCTATGATTCAATAAGCCTGGTCGCTAGGGGCTTTTACAAAAATAGACTGGACAAAGCACTAGGAAAGAGACATTAGGAATCAACCCTGCTTTGGCTGGGAGCTGGGCTGATCTAATGGGACTTTTCCATCTCTCAGTTCCACGAATAATCATGCAAAAAAAAAAAAAAGTAAAAGGAACTGATCAACACAATAGAAATTCTGTTCAGTGTTTACCTTACGTTATTACAATGCTAACATCATGTCTGAACCCAGAAGAGTGCAAATAAGTCTCCTAAAGGGAGTATCTGTTCATTGGATGATTGCAACAGGGGGCGGGGGCTGTGGGGAATGAGGGGTTAACCTCAGTTCTGCTTCCCCTACCCCTTCCAGCTGACTTCAGTGGCTTTGGCTCAGGGCTGAAATTGGCTACTAGGGAGAAAACACCTTTCAGGTCAGACTTCGCACCTAAGGCCAGAGCAGAGGGGCAAAGCCCCCTACTAAGGGGAATTTTCTGTTTCTCTTCTGCCCAGGCTTCCTTCCCTTTCTAGCTTGTTATAAATGCTGTCCCCTTAGGAAAATGCTTTGCCAAGGGGCATTTGTATTTTTTTTCTGCTAAGTCATTCCATCAGTCTAATGATGCCTTAATTTCAGCTTGCAAGAAAGTTTGTTCTTGGCCTTAGATCTTGAGAGAGAGGATCTCCTGACAGTGGCTGGGTTGTGTGGTGGATTCCACCTGGCAATATCAATGTTAAAAAATAAATAAATAAATACGTTTGGGGAAAAGAAGACCCAACCCACCACTGGCTGCCCATGTTAATAGCAGATAGGTCTGAAATGCGTGAGTAAGGTTACTCAGGAATATGTCTGTTTGCTCAAATGCAGCCTCTCTCCAGTCCCTGCTTACATTGTTGTATTGAGGACCCACAACTCTGGCAGGGAAACCACCATTCCAGGCATGTAAAGGAAACGCTTTCCTTTAAAAAATGGCATCCATTAATGTCCATTAATGTCAGGTCTCAGTCTGGAATTGATCTGACTCTAGTCCACAGAGCTGTAGCTATTGGGATTTCACAAGCGCACGGGTTTGAAAGGTCTTTAATCTTTCCCTCGACAAATAGGTCTGATGTAAAACCAAAATCCTGACCACCTCGTGGTTATAAGTCTCATGGCAGTGTTAGCAAGAGGCTGGAGTGTGTGCCCTAAAGTCCTGGCCAAATTCCAATATGGGTATTTACATTCTGCCTCTGTACGTTCCCCTGCCCTTTCAGATGCATAAATCAGTGTTCGTCACTTCCAGTCCCAAACTCTTGTGCAATGGCGCTGCGCAGTATTAAACAGCTGCCATGTTGCACCCCAGAGGGGGTTGCATTTCAGTGGCAGGTGAAGTGATTTTGGTGTAATTTGTGGGATCGTTCCCCATTGGTTTTCCACAATCCAGCCTCCCTGTGCCTAAGCAAAGCCAACTTCCCCATTCCTAATGTTGTTTCCTGTGAGTTAGATTCAGATTTCAGCGAAGCTGGTGTAAATCTGGAGGAATTCCAGGTTAACAGTGGTGTAACTAAGATCAAAATGCAACCTTGTTTCTCCAAGGAATCCCGTCAAGAAATAGAGGGGGGCGTAAGAGGACCCCCATCCTGACTACCTGCCTGGATTGGTGTCAGAACTGCCGAGGCTGCAAAATACACATATTGTGTCGTGCTGCCTCGGGTGGATTTCCCCTGTGTTAAAAGTGACCATGTAAAAATAGGCCCCTTCTTCCTCTGCATAACAGCTCCCTGTGCGTCTCTGAGTTGGATCTTCTGACTTCTTAACGATACGAACACTTGTCGGGGCCTGTTAAACCCACAGAGTTAAGGGCGGGTTAGCGGGATTCTGTTCTGCACAGACAAAGATCAGCGAAGACCAGATTTAAGGCCGGAAGGAACCATTATGATCATCTAGTCCAACTTCCTGCCCGAGAACCTTACCCAGCATCGAGCCCATAGCTTGTGGTTGAGCTAGAACATATCTATGAAGAGACCTCGAGTTTTTATTTAAAGACTTCAAGTGAAGAAGGATCCAGCAAAATTAGAATTGCTGGAGATGATCTAAGCGGCAGATAGAACCCAGACATCGGGATGAGCTGGAAAACCTTGTAGTTAGAATTATCTTTTGATTTGTGAATGCCCATCATTATCAAGGAACTGTAGCTCTGACCCCTCCCAATGTCATTTCACGTAGGATTCCGAGCATAACCCCAGCTTACGGCAATTGAGAGGATGAAATGGTCTGACACGTGAGACCCGTCAAAGGGTTCATTATTTTGTTTCTAAAGTTGAGTCTGACATGGTGTATGACAGTGAAATGAAACTGATTGTCGGGATAGGCAGCTACCCATCTGGGGAGTCCTCACCTTGAGCTTTGGGGCTCTTGCTGGTTTCACATCAGCATCTGAGAAGTAAATGTAGCAACCCATGAGCCAAACCGGGGAAAAATGTAATTTACAAAACCCTCTTATGCTTTAAACCCTTAACAATCTGCAGGCAACAGTGCCCTCTAGTGTCTCTGATCGGGGGTGCCTCTCTCCAGACCTCCGCCAGACCCATGCCAACAGTTGAGCCCAGCCTGGAATTTCACAGCTTACTCCGATTTATGTTTTCCAGCACAGCCCATCTTATCTCCTCGCTGCACGCATGAAGCCATCACCTGATATTTCCTGCCGGCTGTGTCCATGTCAGCTCCATTTAGCAGCATGAAATCGGGATCGTAACAGGCAGGGACATGTGCACATCAGATCCCCATACCCCAAATGCCTGGTCTGGCAGCAGTATCACCTGCTGTCTGACATTTTCCCTCGTTTTTTGGTTTTTTTTACATTGTATTTTTTCCCCTTCTGCTGTCAGACCCGTCAAGCATCCCCTCCCGCTGCTAGGCACAGCATAGGTCAGACTCTGCCAGCAGAGGCCACGTTCCTTGCTGGGGTGCCTGGGTGCTGGCGGCGTTTCACCCATTTGCATCAGCAGAGAACTGAGCCCCATGTCTGGTTTTAGTGCTGTCCGAATAGAGACAGAAACGCTCCTTGGAGATTAGCTCAGGTTTTGTGAGGGAATCCGGCTGGGTGCCCACACCCTTCTCGCTGTCATGAAGGTGAGACGCAAGACACTGACGTTTGCCCCTGTCACTTCTATGTATGATTGCGTGTTGCCAGCCTGCGTATTTGCAGAAGGTGAATTTCAGAGTTGGGCAGTTCTGAGTATTCGCCTGAACCAGATTCTTAACTCCAGGCCCATAACTAACGGCACTAGAAGGGCTGGCCCACTTATCCAACCGGGAAATGGAAACACCATGTGGCTTCTCCGACCAGTTGCAACGGGCTGGAACATTGATTACCTGGGTATAGAGCGCTCTTTGCACAAAGTGGACTGAAAAATAAATTCAGTTCCTTCCAAATGACAAATAAACCTGTGATCTGCTCACGAGCAGAAAAAGGCAAAGTTAACGGATGAATGATTCATTGTGAATGCTTCTCTCTGTTCTCCACTGACTCATCCCAGAGAGAAATTATTCCCTGTGCTTCCTCCCCACCTCAATGTGCACGCAGCAGGCTGGGGAAATGAATGTGACATTTACAAGCTTGTGCGCCATGCCAGGATCTTGTGGAGAACACACTGTCTCTGCTGGAAGATCTGGGTTTTCTTCGCAATTGGGATCTGCATGTTCTGTTACCAATGCCCAGAGTACCGGTGAATCTGATACATGTGGGGCAGATAGGAAGTTTATACCTCTGCTGTACAGAATTCAGGGAATCTTTCTTCATCCTGCAAAATTCTCTTTCCTCGCCTTGATGCCCTCCATTCAGCAGAGAGCAGTTTAGTGATACCCTCTCGTTTATTCATTTGAGAAGTCTTTCTAGTCTGTTAACCCACTGAGGAAGTGGCTGTTTGGCACAGCCTGCTAACTTACCTGGAAGATTGGGGAGTTTCAGGTTGTATTGCTTAAACGACACGGGTGTAATCCTATTGCATCTCTCTCCTGGCATGCAGCCCTCGTCCAGCTGTTCCACCTGCCCGCCTCTCCCCCAAAGCTCTGCCAATGCACCTAATCTGCAGCCCACACTGCCTTGGTTCCAATCCCCTTGAGTTTGGCCTGGAAACCAGAACCTCCACCCACAACTCTGTCAAAAATTCATTAAGTGAATCTTGTAGACTTAACTCTATGTTGCGATTGGGATTTTGTCTCCTGTAAGAGGCCGGGGAGGCTAAGCCTCCCCAAACAGCCAGCCTGCTGCCTTTGGAGTGCGCCGCTGCCAAAAGTGTGGGTGCCCCGGCCATGACTCCGCCCACACTCCACCCAAAGACCCCATTCGTCCTCTCCCCCTCAGGCTCCGCCTCTCCCCATCCCCGCTCTGCCCGCATGGGGGCCTCGCGGGAGGGGGTGAAGAGGCACACGTGAGCAGTGAGCAGCAGGGTGGGCAGGGGAGGGGGCAAAGAGGTGCAAACAATGCGGGGGGGGTCCCCAGAGAGGGGGCGAGTGGAGCTGGGAGTGGAGCATGGGTGGGGCTTCGGGGGGAATATGCTGAGCAGGGGCGGGCCTCGGGGTGGGGCCATGGTCCAGGCGCCCGCAGCCTCCCCAGACGAAGGACTCATGCCACCAATGCCTGTCACCTACCCCCTGCATTTCTAGGAATTCGCTCTCTGCAGGGACAGCTGCCATTTTGTGAAGCCGAGCGTCACGCGGCATGTTACAGAGGGGAACACACAACGCGCTCTCTGCTAATGGTGGGGGGGGGGGTTTTCCCCCGCTCTTGTTTTGTTGTTTCCCTTAATCTTCCACACACACAAAAGTCATTCAAACAGAGACTATAGGGCAGCTCTTTGTTCATGGGAAAATATGCCACTAAGGCCCTATTTTAAAAGCAGTTTTGCTTTTCTTTATCATCCTTATTCCAAAGGAGCGTGCAGAAGCATACTACAAACTCACCGGGCACAGGACAGTTTGGTGACGTGCTAAATTATATTTAGAACATGCAGAGGGTCAAGGGAGGGCACAGATGGGAGAGGGACGTCTGAGGACAATTCCTGTCTGTGTTGCATGGCTCAGATAACTATTGCTTCCTGAATATTGTATGTGGTGCTAGTGACTGGCCTCCCACAGATGTCTGGGATGGACTTCAAATGGGTCTTTCCAATGTGAGAAACCAACCGCTCCTAGCCGACGAGTAACCAGTGGTTGCAAGGAGGCCCTGGGCTACCGTTCAAGTTTTCTCCTCCGTGTCCCAGGTGGATTTTCTGCCCCTGGGCTTGCTCTTCCTGTTGGATATTAATGAAGACTTTATTAAACTAACACTTTCCACCCTCGCGGGTATATCCCAGGCTGGATTTCTGGTGCGTCTGCCTTCCCCTGCGATGGGGATTTTGCTCCAACTAGACCCTGGCGTTAACCTTTGCAGTGAACACGTGTTGATTAAAAACCTTTGCCGGGGTAATAAATTACTGGCGGCAGCTCCCTGAGCCTTTGATCTGAACTAAAAGCCATTCAGGCGAGGGGGCGAAGTGCAAGCCTCATTTTCAGGGAGGGAGCTGGGGAGCAGGAAAGGATTCCTGTGGAGAAACCCCTCCTTCCCAGGTTCGGGGAGAGACGACCTCTGAGAGACGAGGGAAGGAGGAGGTACTGCAGGTAGGCTGGAGAAGCGAGTGTGTGTGGTGGGGGGCACTAAGGGGGTTATTTACTTGCATAGTTGGGACCCAATACCCAGCTAATAACGGGGCTGGGCCTGAACAGCAAAACTGGAATCAGGATTCAAACTTCCCCCAGGTCTGGGGACTTTGGTTCAGGCCCATCTCCGTTGCAAATTGTGGGCCCTTCGTGTCCCCGTGAGCAGACACGGATATTTATAGGTGTCTGGCGGGGAACGGGCCGTCTACAGAGACAGCAGCGGTTAATGGGCTGGTGTGTAACACAGCCTGGGTGTATTTGCGAAGGTGTGTTTTCCAGACGCAGACAGGAAAGCCTTCGGTGTTTTGTTTTTCTAAAGCCGTTTTTCTTTACTGTCTGTCGCGGGCCGTGTCTGAGCTCACCTCGTTTCTGGGGGGGATCCCAGGGGAGGAAAGCTGGGCTGGGGTGCGGGGAGGGGAACGGAACGTGTGGAGGACGAGGGTGGGTTTGGAGGCTAGAAGCGCTGGGATTCCTCGTGCTGTTTCTACTCTTGCTCTGATCCCAGCCTTGTCTCGGGCCCTTCTGTGGCCTGGGTTAAACTGAGTATTGATGAGCCCGAGGAGCGCTCCTGGTCCAAAGCCTCTCTTCCCTGAGTGCTGCTTATTTATGCTCCAACCGGGCTTAGGGCATTAGCCTGGGCTCTGGGAAATCCAGATTCAACTGCCTGTTCCACCACAGGCTTCCAGCATGACCTGGAAATAAATGGGAGTTTGAAGCCTATATACCTTTTGAGAATCTGGGTTTTAGTCGCTCGCTGCCTCAGTTCCTCATCTGTACAATGGGGATAGTAGCACTTTCCTCCCTCAAAGGGGTGTTGTGAGGATAACGGCGTTAAAGATCCTGAGAGCTCGGCTACTACAGTAACAGGGACCAGCTAAGTGCCTAAGGGTACGTCTACACTACCTACCTCATCGGCGGGTATCGATTGATCTATCAGGAATCAATTTATCACGTCTAGTGAAGATCTGAGAAATCGATCCCCGAGTGCTCTCCCCGTCGACTCCGGAACTCCACCGCCATGAGAGACGGAAGCGGAGTCGACGGGGGAGCGGCAGTGGTCGACTTGCCGCCATGAGGGCGGCCAGGTAAGTCAACCTAAGATACGTCGACTTCAGCTACACTATTTGCCTAGCTAAAGTTGCGTATCTTAGGTTGACCCTGCCCCCCGAGTGTAGACCAGGCCTTAGATAGATACTTCAGTGGTGGGTTGTGAGGATTAATTCACTAATGGGTACAATTCACAAAGGACCAGCACAAGGCCCAAGCACAATTTCAGCTCTATTCTGAGAGCTTCAGTGGAACTTAACTGGTGCTTTGGGGTGAATTTCACCCCAATATGTGAAAAGGGGCTTCAAAATCCTTGGCTAGAAGGTGCTATGTAATGCAAACCATTATTACATTCATAGTTATAACAATAAATAAGCTCTGAATCCCCTAAACAGCGAACAATAAATGATTACTTGCTATTGTATATAAGAATGATAATATTGTTTGACATGTTCACGGTATTTCATCTCAGGCCTCTCGAAAAGCATTTAATGAATTAAGCTTCACAATGTTACTGAGATAAATGGAGAATTTACAGCTCTCCCATAAGATCACGGAATATTTGTGATAAATTCTTCTGAGATGCTTAACAACAAAAATAACATTTTGTGTAATAATCAACTTGGACCAAAGTTGAGCAAAAATATAACGTACTGAAAAGCAATACAAGTTTTCTGACTCAATTTGTTCTGTCATAGGAGTTAAAACATTCTTACCATGGGATCTCATATGCCCTAAACAGTATTTCTTGCTCTACTGAGCAGTCATCTGCTTTCTAACCCGTGTAGACCTAACGGGGAGAAAAGTTTCTAAACGAAAGCTAGACACGGATGTTTAATAAAATCTGGCCATATTCGGTGTAGTGCTAGCCATCACAGCTATTGCTGTGGTTCAAATATGCATGCTTTTTTGTGTGTGTGGCTCCATTGGAGAAGTGTGCTCTTTGAAGACTTTTCACTACGCGAGAATTTATGATAGAGGATGAAAATTATGCTTTGCTCCCTGAGGTCTCAGTTAGTGGAGTTTCTTTAACCATTTTAGTAACCCAACTTGGCAGGGACTTAGAATTTAGCATTTTAAAATCACCCCAGAGTAAAGAGGAACATCTTCAAGTGCAGTTATCAAAATGTTTTGTTTTCATCAGAATTTTTCATTGGGGGAGGGTGCAATAATAACCCTCATGCTTCAAGTCTTAAGTAAGCATCTAACTATTGTGGGGTCAGGAGGAAACTTTCCCTGGGCAGATTATCCCTTACCTGCCTAATCAGTTCTCCTGAAGCAACCGGTACTGACTAATGCTGGAGATGGGATACTGAACCACCGGTTTGATATAGTGCGGCAATTTCTATGTTTGTATGATTCCTTTTTCACTCTCTATACCCAGTAGCAAAGCTATCGGGTGTTTTTAAAAAATAATGGAAGTTTCCAGATTCATAGCAACACATTTCCCCCTGGCACCCTCAAAGGTCCAACCCTATCAAAGATCAAAACCACAAATTGTCTCCAAGCGAAATTTACAATGGCCCTCCAGAAGTGACCCCTCTTGCCAAGATGCAGACTGCAGCAAGTGTCACAGACTTTGGTTCCAAGCTGTTGCTAATTAGTTAAAGCCTTTTAAAAGAGTCAGGAAGTTCCCCGTTAGAAGCCACAAGCTTTCTTTGTACTCCAGACCAGCCATTCTGCGGTTTTGGAGCTGGCCTTTTAAAGATTGTTTTTATCCCGAGGAGGATGCGGAAAGGGGATGTGTAAGGCAAGGTGGCAGAAATAACATAGACGTCAAAGAGAAGCAGAAGGAAAGTTTGTGTTACGTTAATCATGTTACTCAGTAGAGATGGGGCGCAGCTAAACTTAACAGCATCGCTTGCTGAAAAAAGATAGATTGAGGCTGTCGTATTGGGTATGAAATAACCCCCCCGCCTCCGTAAATTAGAAACATGGTTTGACGTCTGGGAGTGGAAAGTGTTTGGCTTGTCTAGAATGTGGGTTGCCCATGGAACATGCTACATTACAGCACATAGAAATTACCTGCGCAAAGATGTTCTATGAAGGTATAGTATGATGTACTTTCTCCTAAATGGTGCTGATCCTTCCAGGGAAGTTGTTGCACCTTGCCTCCTGCCATTAATGAACCATATCCTTCAACAATCACCCCTTTGATTATAACATGCACCCTGCCCGTACATACCATCCTGTGCTCTTTACATGTGCCCTTAAATACATAGGGTAAAATTCACAGCACCCACTTGAATCAACTTCAGCCCAGTGGAACTCTGCTCCACTCCCCTAATGAGCATAAGAGTAATTTAAATAATGGCGAAGGCTTGGTACTAGCCTTTTGAATAAGGGGTAAATTTCACCCGAAGAGAGAATGAAAGCCTGGATCTCTCAGGAGGAAGGAATAGGTTACAAAGCCTTCCAACCTGTGCATCGTCGGTTTGAATTCAGCCAACATCCATATGAGTGACTAAAGGTCGTAGCATTCATTGTCCTTTGGGAAAGGAGTTTGTGGTCTCTGGTCAGTCCTACTGCGCAGCTGTCGATGCTGAGAGTAGGCATTAAAGGAGACCTGGATTTTGTTCCCAGCTCTGCTAGGCTGCTTGTGTGATTCTGGACCAGAGATATTGCCTCTCTGGGCCTTGGTTTCTCCATCTGCAGAAGGTGGGAAATGATATGCAGGCGTGTTCTGAGGCTCTAGCCCTTTGAGGGTCCGTAAGGAGCTTTGAGGTCCTCTGATGGACAGCGTTAGAGAAATGCAAAGTAGTAGTATCCCACCAGCACAAGTGAGCAGCCTTCCTAGCCAGCTGATCAGAGAGGTGATGGATGGAATAGGCCGTAGAAACTGAATGTCCCTTCCCCGTCCATTTCAGGGCATAGTGAGGGATAAGAGCCTCTGACCCTGCGAGATCTGAAAGGAGCCCGAGGCTGCGGTGAGAGGCACTCTAGAAATACTCTAGATAGAAGGCAGTGCATGGCTGCAGTTGCATTGAAGAGGTTAGTTATGAGCTGTTTTTATACAGGGCTGATTTTTCCAGAGTGGGAGGAGAGCAGCATTTTCAGTGGCGTCTCATGCAAAGTGGGATGCATGCTTAGATCAGAGGTGGCCTGTAGTCGCCGTGGCTGTCCCACCTGTCCTGTACCACTTGTGGCACTCAAGGCGTTACATCAGCTCCATGCTGTTGGATTTTTCCATCGCAGAATAACTTGGAACCTGCCACTAGTGCAGCTGTAGCAGCCAGGGAGGGACCCTCCGTTCTAAAAGCATCTTCTCGTATTTACCAGCAAAAACAGTCAGGGCCGGGAGCAGGGAGAGATTATTTGCTCAGAGGGGAAGTGCTGTCATTTTTGTTCTTTAAACCACAAAAAAAGAGAGGCAAAGACAAAAAGCACTTTCCGAAGGGTGTTTGTTAGAATCCCCTCTGTAACTTGCTGTCCTGGTGGTGTTATGGCTACTACAAGATTCCAGGGATGGACGTCAGTTTGTGGTAGGGTGACCAGATAGCAAGTGTGAAAAATCGGGACAGGAGGTGGGGGGTAATAGGAGCCTATCTAAGAAAAAGACCCCAAAATCGGGACCGTCCTGATAAAATTGGGACATCTGGTCACCCTGATTTGTGGAGATTAAGTAATGGCTGGGGTGGGTAGAACTGGGGTTTTTTGTTGTTTGTTTGGTTCAGATTTCTGATCATTAGCCAAGACCATGGAAGTTAAATATGAAGAAGCTGTGAAATAGAACGCGGGCTCGGCATTCTGTCCTATGTTTAATTTTCGAATCTTTTTCTTTCTTTGAATGTATAAAGGAAAGCAGGACGGGTGCTGATTACAAAGGGATGTGAGTTTTGGGCGCAGCTAAATCAGGGAAAGTGTAGATTTAAAGGACTGATTCTGATTTCACTCACACCAGTGTAAATGAGGAGTAATTCCACTGCGGTCAATGGCATTACATCAATACGAGAGGAGAATCAGGCCCATGTGTCACGCGTATTCATTCCTCCGCTAGCAAAGGATATTGAAACTACAGCTAATATCTGAAATGATGAGAGAGGAAGATGAGGCGGCTACTGATCTGTCCTGAAAATCCAGGGGCAAAACCTGTCTCAGTTCCTACTCAGAACTTGCAAAAATTCGTTGGAATTTTCCTGGATTAAGGATGGAGTGAGGACCTCAGGGTTTGTGTCATTGCTGATCCTATCACACTTTATTTATGAGGTTTTTATTAGTAACTGAATTACAGAACCAAAAGAGCAATTAAGCTGCAAAGTCTAGACTAATATTAATATCGGGGGCTGACTTGAAGGGATGTTGTCAATGTACTTTTCATAGAATTGTATCAAAAGGGAGTGATATAAAGAAAAAGAATGGGGGAAAAAACCCTGATAAACACCGTCTCAAGGGAAAACGTAGGAAGCAGAAGTCTTTCTACATTGCACTACCTGAGACTCTTTCATCAGTGATACTGAGATACTTAGCTCCTTAATATTAGGAACCTTGTAGAGTGTCAGTTTCAGAGCTGATGAGATCTAATATGTGCCACAGGCGTTTGTTGTAGGCTCTAGGGCTTCTTCACTCATTTTCAGTATTAATACATTGTAACTACCCAAGATAAAAGAAACAGGCTGTAAATACTGAGGCTTCAAGCGGTAAGATTTCTGCCAGCAGGCAGGTGGGAATGCTTTTTTTATGCTGTTGAAAGCATCGCATAACTCATCCGTGCATTGTAGAGGGGTTTAGTTTTCTTCTGAAGCATTAAGTATTGGCCCCTTGATCCGATCCATGTTCTGAACCAATATGGCAAACCGTGTATTCTTCTTATAGGCAGAGTAGCTCAGAGAATGCCACCTTGGGTTAGATCTAGATGGGCAAGTCTCTTTGCAGTTGCCCTGCCAAGGCAGTCTCCATTTAGCTTAGGGTGCCCATCACCGTTGTACCTAGGTGCCAGTATTACCGCATGTCCAGAGACTATTTCATACGTAGGTTTGTCATGTAAGCACCAAGCCTTCCATTGTTGCACCATTAAAGCAGCTGAACACGTGTACAATAAACCAGCCACCAGAATTCCTTTGGGCAAGCTGGTTAGCAAAAAGTCCCTCCCCATGTGTAGTGTCTGATATTCTAAACTCAATAGCTCCATGTTGTTCTTCCCTGTTTGTCCCCACCCCAAATAAATATTAGCCAGAGGCACCAAATCCACGTTATAAACTAATGGCTGTGGGGGAAAAAAATGACCTGATACACTGGAGTGAAAGGGAGTTTGGCCATTGATTTCAATTACTTCAATGTGTTTCTTACTTAGATGTGTGACAGATTGAGTCTTGCCTTGAAGAGCTAACATAGTTGAGGCCAGAATGCCATGCTAAATGTATGGAGGGATGGTAGAAGGGAGGACAAGGGTAAAGACAATATGATCAGAGCCATTTCTGACCGATAGAAGTAGGAGAGGTCCCATGACCAAAGGTCATTCCCATCTGACAGCTATTCGGTGGCCTCTGTGGAATATCTGGTGGTGTGTCTCAAATGAATCAAGTTCCTCCGGGTTCACTGTTCATCTCATAAGCACACACACCCCCAGATTTCTAACCCGCCTCCCCTTTGCTGGCAATCTTGGTGGAAACACCCAGGATGAGATGAGCCCTGGAGGCTGACCTCTCCTCCACACTGCAATCGCACACAGTCTACGTGGCCAAACTGATATTACTTTTAAATAACGTTCTTGCCCACCCGGCCCTCCCCTGCCCACTGAGAGCTTGTGTGCAAAGAATCAGCCTGGAGCAGAATGTCCAGCCAAGTCCTAGAAGAGCTTCACAAATAAGTGCTCTACACCAAACACATTACCAGAGACCCTTGGCTGTAGCAGCTTGGATAGAATATACCTTCCTGCCCTTAAACTGCATCTCAAAAGCACTAACATCTGGGCTGTGGACCTTGGAGAATTCCACGGCATCCATTACAATAGAGTGTCTCCCTGGTTTACATTACTGAATAAAAAGGGTAGGGAGAAGCTAAAATCTTTTCCTGAAACATCCCCTTCCACAAACGTGTCTCAGCCAGCACTATACTTGCATCGTCACGGACATTCAAAGTCTCCTCTAGACAACCATTTCTGTCCTTCACCCTCACCGACTTCTCCTCTTTTCCCTTACCATTGCATCCATTTATCAACCCTTTTATGGTGTCCCGTCATGCCAGATTTTCCCTGAAAAATCTTCTTTTGGGCTGCTTTGGAAAACTGCATAAGCCCCTGGTTGTAGCCGGCTGCCTCTCTCCACCGAGTGCCTAAAGCTTAACAGGGCAAAGAATAAAGAGCTGCGAAATGCAGAGATATAACAGATGTTGACGTGTAGTGAAAATACTAGACGCAGGAGCCTAAAATAATAAATCTGAAAAATTAACACGTAGGAAAATGAAAAAAGGAGCAATATGTTTTGGTAATCATTTTGAACTGTTGAACCCGCCTGCTACAGTTCAAAAATCTCTGGTATTAGGCAGATGTCATTCAACCGATGATTAACACATTACTGAATTTCTCCAGTTGTTTAATAAAAGTTTTACATAACATGCAGGTAATTGCTTCCAAATGTAGAAGGTAACAATGTGGGTTTCTTTGGATGGCATTATTTCCTAGCATCAGTTGAAAACCCCTCTCGCTGCCTTTGTATCAGACAGATCCCCACTATGAAGATGGCCAGCTGTGTTCCCAGCCACTTCTTTTTAGGGTGACCAGATAGCAAGTGTGAAAAATCAGGACGGGGGTGGGGGGTAATTGGCACCTATATAAGAAAAAGACCCAAATATCAGGACTGTCCCTATAAAATCGGGACACCTGGTCACCCTACTTCTTTTTGAAGAGACAAAGAAAAAGGCTGGGAACAGTAGGGGGGTTATATCTGCTATGTTGTGTTTCCTTTAAATCTCTGCGAATCCAGTAAACAGGCCTCTTATTCCAAAACGGTGGCACAGTCAGATATCCTTTAAAGGAAAAATTACTCCTGGCCATGCTGGAGAATCAAAATCAAGTTGAAAGCCAGTGTGGGTAAAGGGAAGACCACAGCAGCTAGGGAAAGGATGGGGATACATGGATTCATGACTTTGCCACTGGTGGGGATGGTTCTTCATGATAGCCAAAGATGCCATATTCCTCCAACGCCTCTGCTAGGTGTGTTCCGTCGGAACCACGTCACATCAGTCGAGTGAGGCTGTTGTGCTGACCCCTACACATGGTCAAAATCTTAAATTGTCCAAAACGAGAGCAGCCGGAAGAACATATTAACTTGTTGACGTTGCTGGGCTACCTTCTCAGCAAGTGCATCTGGAGTAGCTCCATCAACTTGACTGTAGCCAGGGTGATTTACATCAGCTGAGTATTTGGCTTGTTACGTAAAAGAATGGTGCAAGGAAACACACGACTCACTATTACACGCTACCATGATGGGTGCTGTGCCAAGAGACAAGAGAGTCAGACAGGGTGTGAACTGTTTGTTCAGACTCTAGGAATTGCTGGCTACAGGTTTCAAGTCATCTAGTGAAGTTACAAAATCATAGCAACAGAGCCAGGATAGTCTTAAAATAATGACATTATTATGGGACTGACCCTATGGAGCTAAGGATCTGGCCAAAAGCATCCATGGATGGCTGTCGGAAATTTGTTTGGCTGGGCAGTCTTGATAGGACTAGCCTGCTTCCATTTTGGAAAAAAAAAATTCTGGGGAAATACTTGGCAATTTCCTCCGCGTGGTAGGGAATATCCAGTGTCACCCTTGCCGTATCGATCAGCAGTGGCATCTCCATTATGGCCCCCATCGCTCTTTCCATAATATTATTGAGGCATGTGATGGTGATGAGAGACGGTCCAGGGGTTAGGACGTTAGCCTGAGACTTGGGAGACCTGGGTTCAATTCATTGCTCTGCTACAAGCTCCCAGCGGGCAAGTCACCCCATCCTTCTGGGCCTCAGCGTCCCATCTACCGGATGGGCATGATAGCCCTGCCCAACGCTGTCAGGAATACACGTTAAAGATGGTGAGTGCTGGGATACCGTGGTAACGGGAGCCGTGTAGTACCCCCGGCAGCAATGCAATCAGCGTAAAATATGATTCTTATTATTAACAGGTGAAATTCACCCAGTGGAGAAGCCTGTGCACCTTCCCTGTTTTGAGGCCTGGTGCCTCTGAGGGCTAACCGTCACCCAGTTAGAATGGCTTGAATTTTTTTACCACATACCCTTCATCCTCATTTGCCTGAAAAGCCCTGACAGTCCCGTCCTTGCCAGATAGACGTGGGTTCGGGTGGGGTGCTGGAGCGAATGTGGTGGCTGGCCAAACTGTGGCTGATTTTGTAGATTTTACTGCACCTGGGAGGTTTGGCCTATTCCCAGCACCTTTGGCTGCGTCAGCTCCTAGAGACAGAGTGATTTACAGGCATGTTATTAAAGCCATATTTTCAGCCTCACAACACGATGTAAGTGGCGGGTGGTGGTGGAGGCAACAGGATGGAGGAGGAGGAGGGGGAAGAGTTTGTTTCTCAGACCACCTGGCTGCTTAATGGAGATAAACATTAGCAAAGCTTGTAGAAGTGGCCTGAGCAAAGTACTAGAGTATAGAGTGTTGGGGACAGTCTTGCATTGGCCAGGGTGGGACGGGTCAGCTGGGATCTAATAGGCCGCATCCATCTCCTTTTTCTGAGACTCCTACAGTCAGGAGTCCCACCTTCCAGCAGTGTCAGACACTAGGTTTCTGTATGTGGATGAGCTGATTAAAGAAAGGGAGGGATAATGATGGAAATTAGGACAATGGAAGTGGTGGTTAATTATCATTTAATGAATGCACATATCTGTTCAGTGAGCTAATGCATTAAAATTCTGTTCATTGGCCGTTCCTCATCCACGCCCCCATCCCGTATCACTGCAGTATCTAGGCACAAAAGACATGGGAGCGTGATCCGTCAAGGTCACAGGGCAGCAGCCAGCCCACGCCAGCAGAACTCAGACAATGAAGGGTGTGATTCAGAGTGCCCGGGCGTCTTTCTGTTGACTGCCACATGTGGGGCTGAGTGGGTGTCGTGCTTTCACCAGTGGTGCATCCGACTCTGTCTGCAGTCACAAGCATGGGGTGAACCTGCAAAACACAAGTCTCTTCATAAACACCTGCTAAGTACTTTCCTCAGACTGAAACGTATATATATATATCTGATTGCCTGCTATATATAGGCTCCCAGCTTACACAGCGTTAATAACCTGCATGAACATGCTTACGTTTAGCAAAGTATGCCCGCTCCCTTGCTATCACCTCCCCCACCGCACACTCTCCTCCATACCTCTCCCAGAATCCCAAGCACCTTCTTCGCCTGAAAGGCACAGGCAGTCTGAAATAACAAACCATCACTACAACTATAACATTAAAGGTATACATAACAGTTCCCAGGGATACTTGTGTAAAATGTCTACCCCTCTGCAAGCCTTCTTCCTTCTCCTCCTTTTACAGATCTCATCCCTCCTGCAACCTGACCACTTTCCTCCAGTTCCACTCCTCATAATACACTGGGTGCCCTGATCCTTGCATTCAATCTGCCTTTTCAAGTATACCAGAGCATCACTGGAGTTCATCTCCAATTCCATGCTGTTTGCACCCATCTGGACTCCATCCCAAAAGCATCTGCTAGTGTAAAGATCCCATGCAGTTTGTTCTGAGAATCACAGCCTACTCGTGTGTCTCCCAAAAATGGGCGGAGACACCATGAATATTAGTTTCCAAAGGGGAAAAATATAATATGTGGACCCAAGTAGTAGTGGGTAAAATCTTTAGAACAGAATCCATGGCCAGATTTGCCAAGATTCACCAATGGCAGCCACTCAATTAGAGTTGTAAAATTCTTCCATTTTGAATAAACTGAAGTTTTATTATCAGGCAAAGGAAACTCCTCCTTTGGTGTATATTTTTAATCCATCTGCATCAACTTTTAACACAAGTGAAAACAAAACCTCTTTTGTATTCCGGGGTTTTTCCTTTGTGAATCCATGAACATGGGATACTCGTTGGCTTTCTTGGTTCCCACTCAGCTCTATGGGAGAGCCAGCCAGGGCTCTGTAGCTATTATCATGATTAATTGTACAGCAACATAAAGGTACATAGTGTTTTATAGACCAATAAAAGACAATGGGCCAAATCCTGCTCTGTCATACCAGCATAATTCCATGGCCTAATGTGGTGTATTGAAAACTGTGTTCAAATTACAAGCTATCACTTTAAGTGTAAGGGGTTTCCTGGTCCTTCTTGCAGGCTAGGAAGCTCTGTAGGGAAGCTTGTGATCTGGATCTTCAGCACTCAGTCTGCAAAGAACCAGTCTAGAGCAAGATGGGGCAAGTTGTGCCTCTCTGCCTAAGGGAGCAGCCTGCTTTGTCACTCTCTGGTTTTTGGTTCTTGTGTGATAGGGTTCCAGATTCTAAGAAATAAAGTTGTGGTACATTGCAACCTTCCAGAAAGATACAAACATAAACTACTCTGTGTATATGCCATGAACACAACAAGTAGCTGAGGGTGGCCCAATGTCCTTGCCTCAAAGAACTTGCAGTATACGTGAAGACACCACATGGTGAGTGATGGTAACAAACATTGGGGCAGCCAGGGCAAAGTGGGGCAATGCCTAGGACAGTAAGAATATGTGGTTGCTTTGGTTAGTAATGTGCACATCCTGTGCTACACTTGTGCTAGAGCTGGAATGGGTAAATATCTACCTGTCTATAGGGGCTATGTGTGGAGCAAGAATTGGATTGACCTTTCGGCATGTTCCAAGACAGCAGGGATGTGTGACCGCAGAAAGAGTCTGGCAGGAGGTCTTTAAGTTGCTAGATGTGTCTGTGCTGAAAAGCATTACCTGCTGAGATGAAATTGCTTGGCTGCCTTCCCCTTGTCTCCAAGGCAAACATAGACAGTTCTATTCATACCCACAAGAAATACATATTTCAGCATTTGATTTCTGTTTTGTTTTATCTAACTCCATGGAGTTTGGACGTCTTTCTCATCTTGTATCGTGCTTTACATGCAGTCTCTTTGATTCAGTGCTCTCATTGCATTCATAAAGACTGACAATGGTATTTTTCCCATGGAGCATGGGCTTCTGTAAACTAAAGGAAAACTTGTTGCTGAAAGCGAGGACAGACAAGTAAGGATGTTGGCAAACCCGTTTCATGGCCAGTGACACAGTTTCGAGTGCTTCAAGTCCCAGTGCAGAGTAACAAATCTTCCCCTCAAAAGTACTTCCTTTGAATTCTTTTTTAAAGAGATGGGCCCAAATTGTAATTTTACATTGAGATTTCATGCCTCTTAAAGCGTTGGTTCAGCCTATTACAGAACTTGGGGCAAGCTGTGAAATGTAGCTCTGGATCAGGGCGAAATTTAGCCGTGAAATTTAAATCTGGATCAGGCTCGGATTCTAACCCTTTCCCTCCCCACAGTTCAGAGAGATTTGGATCCAGATTTTCCCCTTTTGTGCCTTTGCAAATGCTTGTTTTGTGGGCATAACTTTGAGGACTATTTGTTTCAACCTCTCTGTGACGTTGCACTCCATATGCTTTATAAAAATATGTTTATAAGTGTGAATATGATGTAACTGGAATGTGCTTTATGCAAAAGGTCTCTTGTAAGGTATCATTATAAAGCGGATGTTCTACTGAGTGTGGTCATCCTATTTGAATGTATGTATCATTCTTGTATCTAAAACTAGAAATATGAAGTATTACTCTGAAGTCCTATTGTAATTATGCAAAGTGTGGGCCATTAATGGTGGCTTGGAATCTTGATGGCGCCCATCAACTAGGACAATTGACTGTGAATGGCTCTGTTTACTTGTAAAACTTCCTGGGTATGTGCCAGCCAGCCTTGGAAGAATGGAGACTAGGGGTCTCACAGGACATGTGACCATGTCACATGATACTGGAATCCATCTTAAACCTGGCGCTTTTCCATTTAGAAGGAAGGCTGGGAACTCGAGAGAGACAAAGGATTGCTGCCTTGTGCCAAAGCTATAAAAGGGGGTGGAACAGAACAAAGGGGTCCCAGTCATATGGAATCCCCTGCCTTTCACCTAAGATGCTTGCTGGAACTAACAAAGTCTGCACCAGGGGAAAGGATTGGGCACAGACTAGGAAGAAGTCCAGTCTGTGAAAGAAGCTTATTGGAACATCTCTGAGGGTGAGATTTTATTTGTAAACATCTTAATGTATTAGGCTTAGACCTGCATGGTCTGTTTTATTTTGCTTGGTAACTTACTTTGTTCTGTCTGTTATTACTCGGCACCACTTAACTACTTTTTATACCTAATAAAATCACTTTTGTTTATTAATTAATCCACAGTAAGTGATTAATACCTGGGGGAGCAAACAGCTGTGCATATCTTTATATCAGTGTTATAGAGGGCAGACAGTTTATGAGTTTATCCTGTATATGCTCTATACAGAGTAAAATGGATTTATTTGGGGTTTGGATCCCATTGGGAGCTGGGTGTCTGGGTGCTGGAGACAGGAGTACTTGCTGAGCTGTTTTCAGTTAAGTGTGCAGGTTTGGGGGCGTGGTTCAGACCCTGGGTCTGTGTTGCAGCAGGTTAGTGTATCTGGTTCAACAAGACAGGGTTCTGGGGTCCCAAGCTGGCAGGGAAAATGGGCTCAGAGGTAGTCTCAGCACATCAGGTGACAGTCCCAAGGGGATCTCTGTGACCGAACCCGTCACATTCTCCAGTACTGCAAACAAGCAGAAAAGGGTACTTGTGAGTTTTCATATCAGCTTCCACCTGAGACGGGCCCAGGGCTGATCCATGTTCCAAACCCTCACCAAAGTTCAGGGTATCCAGCTTCTGGGGATTTGGTCCTGGCCTCTCTCTAATTTCCAGAAGCTCCCGCTAATGTAATTCTGGGAGATGATGTGAACTCCTGCCCCTGTTTTCTCCATCTCCACATCTTTGTGTGGCACCATTCCAGGGCATCGGGTTGAAAGTCATTTAGGCTGAGCTGTACATGCACCAAAAATACCACGGGTACTTAAGCCCTCTGCCGCCACCCAAGATATCATGTATCTTGCTGTCAGGGGCAGAGCTGAGCACATCTGCGATTCTCCCTGGTTATTCCATTAGCTTTACTACCTAACAGATGAACAAGTGCGGCAGGGTCTCAGCGCTGCAGGTTGCCAGCTGCTGATAAATCACTTTATGCTGAAGATCGATTGTTTCCTGTTTATGATGTGAAATATCTGTGTGTGCCTGAGTGGGTTGCTCTCTTTCAAACTCAAACGGAGAATTCCCAGATGGGCTCGACTCCTTGGTAATGTTGAAAACACTTGAAAAACAGTAACAAAATAAGCCCATTTCCCAAACTGAGATCCCTGAAGGTCAGGGCTTTGTGGAATGGGACTAGTTGTGATTTCACACCTCTCCTATCACTCCTTTGCTAGACCGCCATTGCTGTCTGTCTGGAACTGGAGAGCTCTGGATCCCAACTCATCCAAAGCTTGCGCGTATGGATCCAATTCTAGATCTGAATTTTGCACACGGCCCCTTTCTTCCTAATGGACAGAACCCAAACACCTGAGGTGAACAGTGTAAGTCATGAGGGTGATCAAAATGGAGATGCAGATCTAAAACAAACACACCAAGAAATCTGTTTTCTGCAGACAGGCAATCAGATACCACAGAATAATGCTCCGAGGACAAAGTCCAAGACATATACCTTAACACACTCAAAACTGCCTTCACCGAACAAGGACGCTCCACCGGAGAAGTAGATCTCATCATGGAACAGGCCCCACAAATACCCCAAGAGAACCTGCTTCAATACAGAAATAAAACCCACTCCAACTACACAACCCTAGTTGTCACCTACCACCCCACAGTGGAATCTATATGGGGGTATCATCAAACTACAACCCATCCTCGATGGGGACCCCATCCTGAAAGGCCTCTTTCTTGAACCCCCTCTTCTGGCCTTCAAGCAACCCCCAACCTCTTTAAGCGTATCATCAGAAGCAAGCGCCCCACAAACTAAGAGACACCAACTCAACGCAGTACCGGACCCTGCCAGAACAACAGATGCAAAACCTGCAGACATATCTCCACCGCTACAAGGATCAACACGCTCCACAACACACATTTCAAGATCCAGAGGTCCTACACCTGGCTATCACAACATGTGGGGTACCTCATCCAGTGCGCTAAATGCCGCAATAGCAACTATGTGAAACCAGAGAATCACTACGGTCTCGAATGAACTCACACAGGGTGTTTTTGTCTTTTATCATTTTCCTATTACCCCTGGCTGAACACTTTTCACAAAACAATCACTCTACATCCAACCTATCCGTCCTCATCCTCAAAGAAAACCTGCACGGCACTTTCCAAAGACAAGCCTGGGAGCTTAAATTCACAACTTTGCTAGACACTAAAAGTCCTGGACTGAACAGACACACTGGATTTATGGCTTATTACAACAATCTGATTCCCAGTAACAACCCCTCCCCCCCAGTTGCTTTTCCTCCCTATTACTGGAGAGCCGTTAACTGGCCACTTCACCTTGAATGGTCCCTTGAAATATGTGTGAACTACTTATGCTAAACAATCTATTCAAATCGTATATTTAGCAGTGACACTCCAGCCCGGTCTGCACTACAGACCTATATAGGTATAACTGTCACGCAGGGGTGTGAAAAATGCACAGCCCTGAGTGATGTAGTTACACTGACCTAACTCCGCCCCTGTGTAGACAGCGCTACGACGGCGGGAGAGCTTCTCTCTTCTCCTGCACCGGTGAAGCTGCGCCGCTGTAGCGCTGTACGTGAAGACAAGCCCTTTGAGTGAGTTTCCCAGACCTGAAGGGCTGTTTGCAAGCTCGAAACCTTGTCTGTCTCTCTCTCATCAACAGAAGTTGGTCCAATAAAAGATATTACTTCACCCACCTTGTCTCTCGTGCAGGACTAGATGCAGATACAATCTAGAGACAAATTCTGTAGCGTGAGTTCATTTCTGTATGGAATGGAGACCAGGAAAAACAGGACTGGTTTTGGTCTTGCAAAATCTTGTTGGTCAGGATTTTGGTGGCAGGGGCAAACTCCTAACTCAGTTCCAGAACCAACTTTTGCAGTTGGCCCGAAGCCCAGGTCCAGGACTTTTTGGGGTGTTTGAAATGTGAATCAGAAGCTGGTGTCTGGTGTCATGTTCTGTCCCGAGAGAAGGGATGCTCAAACCTAGGCTGGACCTAGGACTAACCAGGATAATCATGGCAAAATCCACCCTCCCCAGTGGCTAAGGAGTGTGGGTGGGAAAGATACCTAAGATACCTTTTCCATCTCGAACTTCTGCAGGCCAGCTCTTCACCTGGTGTGAATGGGGAAAGCTCTACTGAAGTTGATGCAGCTGTACCAATTTGCATCCTGCTGGAGATGCAACCGTTTGAGCCTATGAAATTAAGGGAAACAGCTTTTTCAGTTAAAATAAATGAAGAAATAAATGACGGCCGTTCTTCCTGGGGCCTGGGTCTATCCTGGGAGTGGGGCTAAGGTCAGCTTAATTCCCCTCTTTCCTTAAAGTAGATTTCAGTCTGAAACGCTGGTACCCACATCCCATCTAGAAAAGGCCTCTCTCCCATGAAATCACAAAATCGCCTTTGCGGGATCCTGGGGAGCAGGAGAGGGCAGACAAGGGTGGGGGACGGGGAGGAGAGCAAAGTCTATTTGACCACATGCCTCTCTTCAGCTGTGTAGACTACTGAAGACAAATGAGCTGCAGGAAGCATTTCCTGTGCCTAAGGCTCGTCCTCAGGAGGGAGATGTTCACAGTACAGGTCAAGAGTTGAAAAATGAAGACGAAGGGAAAACAGATAGGAGATCCATCTTCCCATATAAAATCCCCAGAGCAGAAGGCATTTGGAAGTCATTTTTCATCAGGCTGAGAGGCTTTGTTGCTGGCCCTTTAAAAGGCATTATTTTACCCATGTACCTTCTATATTCTGTGACATGGGAAAAGAGTGCTCTCAGCCCTCCCATGTATTTGCATAGCTTCCTCTGGGATGTTGCAGGGGACAGTATTAGCCTGTGGTATCTGTAGCTCTGTGACGGGGAAGTGGGTGGATGGCATATTTTCAAGCGTTGTTTAGTTTACATGGTTGTTAAAAAAAGAAGTTAATTTATTGCTGGTGAAAAGTACAGGAAAGACCTTGGAGACTGAAAATTTTTCGCTGAAGACTGGGCATATCGCTCCACCCCACGCTTAGTATTGATTAGGCTGGCAGCTGGGGAAGTGGCCGAATTCTAAGGGTTAAAGAAATAAAAGCAACCCCATCTGATGTCGCTTATCTAATAGAGCGTATTTTCAGACCTGGCCTCTGTTTATAATCGCTCCATAGGCTGGGCTGTCCAAAAAGTAGGTACGCAGAAAGAGAGGCCAGCCTGGGTCTGGCTGAAAACTTGGCCCTATAAAAATGTATTCCTCGAACTTCTAGCTGTTGGGAGCTAGGAAGACATTTTCCCAGGGGCAGGTTATCCCATAACTGCTTACTGCGGGGTATTTACACGTTCTTTTATGGCAGCTGGTAGCAGCCACTGTGGGTGACAGAACTGTGGGCTAGATGGACATTTGGTCTCATTTGGTCTGGCAATTCCTATGCTCCTAAGAGTATAAAAATTTAAAACAAATCCTCTTGGAGATGCAAAGGAAATGAATGGTTGGGATTTACTGGTGTTAATGCACAGGATACGGAGGAACAAGGAAATTGGGGAGGGGAAAAGTCTGTACATCAGGAGGAAGGAGAGTCCCCAGTATGGTTAAAGTGAAATTTCTCTCTGGAAGGAGCTCAAGAAAATTATGTTCCTTCTGGGTTTCTCTCTCTCTCTTCTTCTTCTTCTGGCTTATAAAAACACCTTGGCTCGGATATTACATCAGCTTTGACTTTTATTAAAACCCCCTGTTCTGGTTGTGCAGTTTTCATGCTGTTACATAAAAGTAAAACTTTATGGCAGGAACTAAAATTAGGAAGGAAACTTTGTTGTTGTTTTGATTTATAAGACATTCAGCATTCTGTGCGTTCTGCTCACTTGGATGGGTACAGCTTTCAAATGGATGCTGCTGACTTTGGAGAGATTGAGCCCTGCGATTTGAAAATAGAGAATTTGAAGAAGAATACATGATTGATGTCCTTCCTTCTGCCTGCTGTGTTTAGCATGTTGTCAGGTAGGTGAGGCCCTCATGGGCTTAGATTGCTCTTTCGGGATAGGGCCCCAAGATATGAACAAGGAGAAGAGCATTGCATTGCAACTAGGGACAGGTTGAGTTTTGGTTTTTGCAAGATCAGCTGTAGTCCAGTTTTGCTTTTGGGGAAGAAGGTGTGAGAAATTGGATCAGGGTTTGGTTTGCACCTATTTCTAATTGCAACTGCGCTTCAGCTGGTAACGTCAGCACACTGAAATGCCACTCATGAGAGAGACTGATTGACGCACACAGTGTGTGTGTGTATGTGTGCGCTTGCACATGCACACACACAAAGTTGTTAGAACAAAGGACTGGAAGTTGGGAAGTCTTGGACTCTAGTGCTCATTCTACCACTGGGTCATTGTGAGACCTTGTGAAAGTTACTTAACCTCATGGACTCAGAGACTTTAAGGCCAGAGGGGACTATCAGGATCATCTAGTCCAGGGATTCTCAAACTTCATTGCACCGTGACACCCTTCTGACAACAACAATTACTACACGACCCCGGGGGGAGGAGGGGGCAAAGCCTGAGCCTGCCTGAGCCCCGCAGCCCAGGGGGGGCCAAAGTCAAAGCCCGAGCCCCACCGCCCCATTGCGGGGGGGGGCCAAAACTGAAGCCCAAGGACTTCAGCCACAGGTAGAGGGCCTGTAACCTAAGCCCCGCCATCAAGGCTGAGGCCCTCAGGCTTCGGCCCCAGATGGTAGGGCTCGGGCTTCAGCTTTGGCCCTGGGCCCCAGCAAGGCTAAGCCAGCCCTGGTGACCCCACTAAAATGGGGTCCCAACCTACAGTTTGAGAACCGCTGATCTAGTCCAACCTCCTGCACATTGCAGGCCACAGAACCTCACCTCACCCACTCCTGTAATAGACCCCAGACCTCTGGCTGAGTGACTGATGTCCTCAAATCATGATATAAAGTTACCGAGATTCCACCATTTACACTAGTTTAAGCCTACAAGTGAGCTGTGCCCCAATGCTGCAGAGGACGGCAAAAGAAAAAAAAAAAGCTCTCTTCCAGTCTGACCTGGGGCAAAATTCTTTCCCAACCCCAAATATGGTGGTCAGTGGAGCCTGAAAATTTCATCAAGACCCACCAGCCAGACACCAGGAAAGAATTCTCAGTAGCAACTCAGAGCCCTCCCCATTTAGTGTCCCATCACCAGTGATTGGGGATATTTGCTACTAGTAGTCACAGATTAGCTAGGTGCCATTGTAGGCAGTCTTATTATACTATTCCCTCCATAAATGTATCAAGCTCTCTGAGCCTCAGTCTACCACTCCGTAAAATAGGTGTAAATAATCATAACTCACTTCACAGTGGTGTTGTAAGTAAAGGTGTGCAAATCATTGATTTTTGTTGTTCACTGGAAATTCTGAAAACCAAAATAAAGTTTTATTTTGGGTCAAACTGACAATGAAATTGTTTGACGAATTAAAAAGTCAAAATTTGCTTCACCTCGATTTTGGGCATTTTGACAAAAGCAAAGGATTACTAGATTTACAAAACGTGGGAGAAGGACAAGGACGCGTCACCACAAATTTTTTGCCCAGCTATTATTGTGAGCCTTAATTAATGTCTGTAGAGATCTGAGTTCCTGTTTTGAAAGGTCTTATGGAAGAGCAGAGATGGGAGGCGGGCTCTTGGAAGACAGTTACCATGGTGTTGCAATTGCCTCCAACTAATAAAGTAATAAAGTTCAAACTCACCCTACCTCACACAAGCCCCAAGTAATTAGATTTTGTGTGAGGAACTAAGTGGAGAATTGAGAATGATGTAATTCACCTCCCAACCTACAGGTGGACCATCGGGCTCTTTACAGCACCTGTTCCTGCCACCACTGGCACTCCACACCTCCTCTGCAATGGTTCCATGGAGAGCAGGCTGGGAATTATTCAACTAAACTTTTTTCACTGGAACATGCTGATCCATTGAACTCAAAACTTTTTGCGGGAAAGGGTCAGTTTCGACAAATTTCTGATTTCAAAAAGTTGTTGAAAACAAAAAGTTTTTAGGAACTGATAACATTTCCTGTTTCAACATTTTCAAAACAAAAACTTTTTGTTTTGAAATGGCTTTTCATGTAGAATTTTAAATTATAGTTTTTAAAAAGTCAACATTGAAACACAACATTTCGAATGAGTGAAACTAAATATTTCAATTGATCCAAACTGGTATTTTTTCCGGATTTTTCGGTTCAGGGCAATTTTTGAGATTTCAACTTCCCATCCCAAATTGGAATGGGAAAATTCTTCTAAATCTAGAAAAAAAATTGCAGAATGGGAAAATGATTTCCCACCCAGCTTACATTTTAGGCCACTGGATCGGCATAAATGAGGAATCTTCCACGACCTCAAGCCCAGCCCAACAGGCACTCTGGAATGGCTCTGCACAAGAGACCTTCTCTAGAGCTTGGGTTGCAGAGAGTTCTTCCCTGTAGGGCTGCAATGGCAAGGGATTCATTGGAAAGGGACTTCTTTGAAGGAATTCTCAACACTTGAGGAAGATCACTCTCCATGCCTAGTTGTGTTCGTCTCTGGATGTCACCAAAAAGACAACCCTAAGATCACCACTCTCCTATTCCAAGAAACATGCCTACACATACCAGAGTTCTGATGATGTGAAGCTGGGATTCCACCATGTCAGTGCTTTAGAGAAGATTCTCCATGGTGTGGAGCGGAGAATATGGGGATGAGGGTCAAACCTGACGGCCTCTGAGTTTCCTTCCAGCTCCAACGTCTGTGCAACTAGCGCCTGCCTTTGGAAGATTTACAGAGCAACAGTAAGTATTTCACCAGCTTTTTATTAAGAACGCAGCAATAAAAAAGGTGCAGCCTTTCTCTCCAAAGACTCGCAGAGCTTTTAATAATCCAAGGAGGATTTAGCTCTTCCCAATAGGTAGAATTTACTGGTGGGCATACTTTACTGCTCCTTTGTTGCTGTTCCCCTATCATCTAAGTGTGAACTGAGGCTTTGTGATGGGCTAGCCCATAAATCTCTGGTCTCTAAGCCTTTTCTTTCTAATATTTTCAAAATGAGGAAGAGGAGGGGAGCCCCGGACTAGACAGATCCAAGGTATTTTTTGGGAGCCCTTTAACCCTTGGAGTTCCTAGAGGGTCCTGGACAGCAGAGGATGGTTTGTGTGAAGGGAAGACTATTTCACAGAGGCTTTTTAAAGCAGGCCATTATATCAAGCAATTAAATCCTAAATGACAGCTTAAAGAGCTCCTCTGGAGGTTTAATAAGTATAGCACTATATATAAGAAGTAAATCTGGCTGCATTACAATCACTTCAAACGACTGAAGCAATAAATGCAGAACTCTGCTTATATTCAGCCGCTATCTGGGTAATGTTGCTTCACTTCTCGTTCGGGTTCAATCCCAATGATGCCAGAGGTGAGTTCGAGCCGCAGAATTTGGAGCTAGATCAAGATTTTGAATCTCACAAAGTTTGTGGTAGGAAGTTTGGGGGTGGGGGTAGGGGAAAGAGTTAGATCCAGGATTTTGGTTTGGGGCCACCTTGAAAATGATACCAAAATTAAACACTAACAACAGACTAACTGGAAGTGAGGAAACCGACTGACTAAAAGCACCAAGCCAAAATGCTGATATGTTTCCCCTCTGCTGTCAGTGTGATGTCAGTCCCCTGAAAGAAACGTGTTCAACCCATGCTACCTTATGTCTGATCTCTCAGATGCAATGGGGTGGGAAATTTTGTCCAAGAGTAGCCTGAAACACGGATTTAGATCTGCAGGAGTTTGTACAAACATTTTCTTCAACATTCCCTTGCTGTGAGGGATTTGATTTGAGTTTCAAGTTTAAGTATACCCTAAAATCCAAAGAGAAATTCAGCTAACACCACTGGGGTTTGCTTGATTTCCACCCAAAACCACAAACTGATCCAGATTGCATGAAACTTGGCCCCGGGTTCATTTGCAGTTTGGTTCTGGTTCTCCAGTATGTTCACAGACATCTGTGAGGGTCCCGACGAACCAGGTCTGAATTCCAGGTTTGTAGCAAAATCTGAACCCCGGGGAGTGTTGCTAACACAGCTTGACGTCAGCCTGTTTCCCCTTTACTTATGAAATGGTGAGACTCTAGAGCTTGGTCTCACGTTTAACCCTCTCTTCCTTAACGGAAACTGCCAGCAGAATTAACAACCTCTTGGTTTTGTGAGAGAAGCAGAAGGTCCCAACTCACAGCTTTCCTTGAATAGCAGCCCTATGCTGCAGACAGGTGGTGTTTTCTCAGAGATGGCCTGTCAGCTGTCTCTACCATGAGTATTTGGTATATAGAATTCATCATCTCACCACAATACAGCCAGGTTGAAATCTAAGGTCACCAGTGAAAATGGGTTTGGCAACCACATCTCCTAGTGGCATATCTAGTGCATGTGACTAATTTATGATACAGCGTGGCATGGTGGACTGTGACTGGCCATCTCTGCTCAGGAGATGCCAAGAACCAACATAGTTGGATTGTCATAAGTCACAAATGAGGTGCATGGATGGAGTATGTTGAGAAACAGGGCCAGGACTGAACTGGCGCTGGAGTAACAGGGGTTTCAGGTCACACATGCGGTGCGTTTAGAGAATAGTATGAAGGCAGCAAGGGAAGGAAGCTTGCAGACCATTAGGCCATGTTATGTTCTGGTCTTGCCAGCACTATCAGTGTCTCACATTTATGACGCTAATTTACATGATTCCCCAACAGTCCCAATGGACAGGCAGTCCTGACTTCCCTTTATGCTGATGCCAGAATATTTGTCATATGTTGCACCTGCTGATGTTGGTTTATATAGCACCAGAGAGAGTGTGGTCAGTTGGCTTAGCAAGTCCTGTCTATTTTAGAGGGAGACTTACATCTTGCCATATTCTGTTTCTCTGGACTATTGCCAACATTTACTGATTGAGGACGCTATTTTCTGAAGCAACGGATGGCTCGGAAGAGTGGTAGCAAAATAGTCATGTACGTGTTAGTTCTAGGTCACTTGTTCACGTCCAGGTTGGTAGCAGCCAAAAGGTGTTACCATCTGATGGCTGTTCAGTGGTCTGTGTGGAAAAAGTTGTTGGGGGGTCCCTCCAATTCCTTGTGGGCAGGTGTCTACATCATAAAATCCACCACCACCGCTGAAAGTAATTGGAACCCTAGTTGGACGCCTCAGCAAAGAGCCGTGAAGTCCAATCTACATAGTCATATGGCCTTCACCACTAGAGCATCTGAACGTCATGCACTCATTGAGACTTGTCTTCACCACATCCTGTGATGTAGGGAAGTGCTATCCTCATTTCACAGATGGAGAACAACAGCACAAGGAAGATTAAGTGACTTGCCCAGTGTCACACAGGAAATCTGAGGCTGAACTGGGGGGTTGAACCCATGTCTTCTGAGTGGTAGTGTAGTATCTTATCTACCAGATCACCCTTCCTACTTTCTGAACTCCTCCTCTCACAGTTCTGATAGAGCTGGTTTGTCCAATCTGGGCTTGAGACATGTTGCCAGGGCAGTGAGGAGAAATTTGTGCTGCTACTTCCCATACTGTATCTGTTCTGTGGTTAACTAGTGAAGGAAACAATCTGGCATGAAGAATTGAGCAAATGCCCATTGAAGCATGGGCCCTGCATTTTGCCCTATGCTCAGATAGAAATGTAGAAGAAGAAAGATATTTTCTATATCTGCATAAGGACTAGGACAGACCTCAGTGAAGACATTGCCAAAGCAGTTTGAAGAGAAACAGTACTGAATTATGCTGGTGTAAATCAGTAGTAATTCCAGGAAAGTCATTAGAATTACACCAGATATTTATTTATTTATTCCTATTATGGTACCAACTACATGCCTTAACCAAGATTGGGGCCCTATTATAGTAGGTACATGCAGATAGTAAGAGACAACCCCTGTGCCAAAGAGCTTATGAGCTAAATAATTTTGCCACTGGGGCAAGTGAGAGGAGATTCAGTCTCATATTTTTCCATATGCTCGGCCTCTGAAGAGACAGGTCTATAGAGGATGCTAACACTGACCCCCCACCAACCGTACTCTACTTTCTGAGACCTACATTTCCCTCTTTCATGTATTGCACAGTTTGAAAAATGAACTTTGTATCCATTTTATCAAAAGGGATCTTGGCCTTTTTTTAAGCCCCGCTTTATCAACAGTGGGGAAAGGTCTTGTGGTGGGCAAGAGGTCTGCTTTTGAAATTGAACAAATTGTCGTTTTATGGTTCCCGTGTGTGGGGGGTGCTGTAAATCTCTTAGCCTTTAGCGCATCTGTTCTTTTCCAGCCACGCTACCAGCTTCTTGAGGAGAAGGAGAAATGTCTGACATTTCCTGACGTCGGCTGTGACAGGGCCCCCGGGAGCGTCTCAGAAAAGGTTTTTAAAGTAATATTTATGGATGATCACTGTGAATCAAGGCCCTAAAAGGTACAGAGAGAGGGCTGTTGTTCATTAACGTTTGGAAGCTGTGCACTGAGGATTTCCCTGTGGAGGGACAAAAGAAATGGAGTGAAAGTGAAATAGCTTTAGAGTTAATCCAGATCTTGGAGTTTTTTTCGAAACATTGTCGTTGTTGTTAGTAAAAATCAGAACCTTGTTTAGAAAAGCAAAGCAATGAAATAATAAAAAAAATAAATAAATAAAACTACCCACACATTTTGAGAACAGTTTTCTTGGAAATTGTTTTCTTTTCCAAATTCCATAGTAAAAAAAAGGTGATTTTTTTTCCCCTAATTGGGCTTATGAACATACCGTAATGTGGTGGTGAGGTGTTTTTTTATACACATCTTCACAGTAAGGACCTACCACTGCTAAAGCACTAGGAACAAGCTCAATGTGCTGATTTTTACTGAAGAATAATTTTCTTACTGGAGTGACCTGCTAGCATTTTTATCAAACTGGAAACTGTCCTGCTTTACATTCATAGAGTGGCTTTCATCCGAGGATCTCAAAGTGCTTAATTAAGCCTCTGAATCTTAATGAGTTACAAACCTTAATTAAGCCTCATAACATCCCTTGGTGGTCATTTAATATTATTACCCCGGTTTCACGAAGAGGGAAAATAGGCCCGGAAAGCCAACTGACTTGACAATGTTGGTGGAAAAGAACATAGGAGGCTTGGCTTCCACTCTCTTTCACTAAGGGCCCAATCCAATGCCCACATAAGTCAACTGAAAGTCTCCCAAAGACTTCAACTGGAGTTGGATCAGACCCTAAAATAAAAATTCCCCTTAAGTTCAACAGAGCTCGGATTTCACCCTCTATCAAGCAAGGCTACATCTGAATAAAATTAGTGATCTGAATGACATCTTTCAAGCTGCAAAGAAAATGCTGAATTACCTCCGATATATCTCCTTGATTTACTCCATTGAATGTCTATGGCACATGGGGCCCAATTCTGACCCGAGTTCCACAAATGTAAATTTAGAATAATTCCATTTGCTTTGGTGGAGTTTCTTTGGTTTTGCACTGGTGAAATGGAGATTTGGATTTGGCCTGGGATATGTAGGACCATGCAATACTAAAAGACCCTACCTAGAGATTCCTGCATAGATGTTGGTGTTTGTATTTTATGGGGTTTCAGCATTAACACCACATTTCTTGCTTCTGGAAGGGGCAGATATCAGACCCACTGAGGTTGTCTGAACATTTTTTGGGGGGGTTATTTAATTTTGTAATATTTTTTGTAAACTGGAGTGGGAAGAAAATGATAGTTGTTTCAAGTAGAAGAGAAGCTGTCACCGTTGTGCTATAGGGTAGGAAGATCTGTTGACTCCAATGTCATGTCAGTGGGGTCAGCAAGGGAAAACTTTAGCTGAATATTAGGAAACATCCTTATTGGCCAAATGTCAATGAAGTTGCACCAGGGTTGTATATAATCCTATAATTCTAATAGTTCAGGTGATGGAGTAAGCTTGCCAAGGGTGACTGCAGAATTGCCACAGATGGAGGCATGGAAGACTAATCCTGAAACCTTTCTATAAATACAAGATGCTTTCCTAATAAGGAAATCAACCTTGCATTGCAGCTGGGGGTGGGATACACTAGAAAAGACCCACCAAATGTTCCATCAAACCCAAATGATTTCCTGCCATGAGGCAACAGCTTTTGTTTAGCATTCTTAATAATGAAGTATCAGAGGGGTAGCCATGTTAGTCTGGATCTGTAGAAGTGACAAAGGGTCCTGTGGCACCTTATAGACTAACAGAGGTACGAAAGCTTATGCTTCAATACCTCTGTTAGTCTATAAGGTGCCACAGGACCCTTTGTCGCTTCTTAATAATGAAGTCACTGCACAAGGCTACAGTGCAGTAGACAGTCATCTTGCTGCACCGATGTATGCACCTACCCACCTTACAAGACTATATCCCATCGAACGGCAGCTGCTCCATCCCTCAGTAACTGAATTGATACATCCAGCAGATGAAGCAGCATAGGAGTATACGTAGCAGTAGTAAGATAGCACTTTGCCTCATTGTCTTCAGAATTCCCACGGTCATAGCTTGCACTGTAACTCATGACACCTTTGGAGTTATCATCCATGTGTGATCTTTATTTATATCAACCAGAAGGGGCCATTTGCACATAGGCATCCATAAGACAAAATCCTTCGACCATGAACACAGATGATTCAGTGTGTTCTCAAACCCTGCTTCATCTGCCGTAGTGCACAGGAAACTCGGGGACTGAGGTGGCAGGTGGGGACATGGAAGATGATTTGCTTCCTGATGCACTGATCTGACAGCCACGTCTACCCTCCCTCCCTGGGGATGTGGTGGGGACAGGGTTGTAAAGCCATGATGATTACCTCAGCAGAGCAGCTGCAGGAGAACTCAGGCCCATTGGCCCTTTTGAAACATGCCTGCAGGCTGCCCATTTGCTGGGGTTTTATATGGGGACTAAGATTTGGCCCGTAATCCAGGCTTCCATCCTAAAACCATGCAGTGCTATCGTTCATTAAGCACAGTGTGTTGGTTGTTTGTTGAGTCACTCATAACCCTTTAATGGGTCATTACTCGTGAGCATTAAAACAACTTTCTTTCTTTTGCTAATAGCCTGGTTAGACCAAGAGACCTGCAGATATTTAACATTGAAGTCATTTGAGACTTTATTCTTCATCTCCGACAGCATCTGCCAAAAATGGAACATTTTCCTGCTTCCCAAATTCACAAGGGGGTAAAGGCCATAAACCAGCCTATATAGCCTGCACTCCCACCCCTTCTCTCCACCAGGTCATGTGGAATGGATCTTTGGAATCTTCTAAATATGCCCCACTCCCTTTTCTTATTGGTTAAATGATGGTTTAAAAAGCACTTGGCCTTGTACTCTTTGCACACACAGTCACTGAAGTCAACGGGGCTTTGGGTTGTACAAGGAATGCAGGACCAACCTTGACGTGTGAAACATTTCCAGGTGGGGCACCAGCTTTCAGGGACCTCTGAGACATTTCGTAGCATCGTAGAAGTTAGAGATGGAAGGGCCCCTCGAGGTCATATTTATGGTGGTCTGCCCTGAGCAGGACATGATTGCTCCCTGCAGTAGGCTTGCTAATGCTTTACCCATCATTTTAAATGTCTTTCCAACATCTCTAGTTAAAAAAGAAACCTCCTGTCTCTCTCCCCCTCTTTCTTTTTACTGAAACTTTGCTTGGAACTGACAGAAAGCTTGCCCAAAAATAACACTGGACTCTCTCCCAGCTGTGGGCGTTGTGACTTCTGAACAGGGAAGTCTGCAATGTGATTTGTTTCACGGCAGATTTCTGTCAGCTTTGGCCCCTCTCCATCCTTGCTGGTACCAAATTTACAAGGTTTCTCATTCCGGGTTTTTATTATTTCTCTCCCAGACTTACCTCTGACTCTCCAAGGCCTCTTCTTCGTAAAGCTGTGAGGTTTTCTTGGCACTGCCATCCTCAAAACATGGGGCAGAGAAACCCATAAAAGTAGCCAACAAGCATTGTGCCTTTTTTTCTTTTTTCAAGACAGTCGCTTCCTTTGGGACGACGTTAAAACATGGCAAAGAGAGAAGGGATCATATTTTTGTTTTGTTTCCCATTTGAACTGTAATTTTTCTACTTGTGCAAAAAGAGTTCTGAGGAATTTTTGTAGGAGGAAAACAGGTTCAGAGATACCGGGGGGCTCTGAGAGAGACCCTGGCTTCTGTGAGCTGAATGCTGGGATTGTTACTCCAGCAAACTCCCTTTTGAAATCACTGAGAATTTTGCCTGAGAAAGGATTGAGTAAAAACTGAAGGCACGATCCTCAGTGGGGTGTAAATTGGCAAAGGTCTATTGAGTTTAATGCAGCTACTCCAATGTATACCAGCTACGGATCTGGCCCTGAGGGCCAAGTTGTATCCTCCTGGCTAGTGATGCTGATAAAGGCAACTCCACATTGTTCCTCTTTCATGGAATGCCCTCCAAATTATTCCATTGGGAAAGAAGGGAAGACAAGTGGGTTGGAAACCAGCCAGGGCTGTCCCTAAGGGAGTGCGGGACCCGGGACATAGGTGCCAAGTTTCTAATCTGCTAGGGGGTGCTGCCCCCCGGCTCTGCCCAGGCCCCGCCCCCACTCTGCCCTTAACCCCCAAGACCCCATGCCTGCCCTGCTTCTTCCCACCCCCTCCCCATCTCTTTCCCACCCAGTTCCACTCCCTCCCCCGAGCGCACTGCGCCCTTGCTTCTCTTCCCCCCGCCTCTCCTGATGCCGCAAAACATCTGATCCGGGACAGGCAGTAGGCACTGAGAGGGAGGGGGAGGCGCTGATCGGCGGGGCCCACTGGCGGGCAGGAATGCTTTGGCACTATGATTGCAGGAACTCTTCAGGCAGTCAATGGCTGCCTGTGCTACCCAGATACTATAGTGATAGGGGCCATATGTGGTCTAGATAGATAGATCCAGGGCCGGCTTTAGGAAGTGCGGGGCCCAATTCGAACAGTTTCGCCGGGGCCCCGGCAGGGATGACTAAAAAAAAACCCACACAAAAAAACCCTTTCATTTCTTCCATGTATTATATTTCTCTTCTTTAGGGCGCGGGGCCCTCTTAGGCACGGGACCCGATTCGGGGGAATCGGTGGAATTGGCCTAAAGCAGGCCCTGGATAGATCCCCACCCTCTCCAGGGGAGTTTTCCAGAATGGAGGGTGAGGGGCAGAAAGCTAACACCAGCGGTGCAGTCCTGATTTGCTGAAGTACCAGAATGACCCCATCCCACTGGCAGGACCTCGCATGTACAGTGCGTGCAAGGCCATGTTCGATGGAGGACGCCATTTTGCTCTACAAAACCGTGTCCTCCATGTGACCACTGGCTAATCCACTCCATGATCTGCTTTCTTGAGCGTTTTCCACAAGGTTGTTGGGAGGACAGAGCATGTCCTGCCCCACATAGCCCTCTTGCGCTTCCCAAGGCATAAACCCTGAGTTCTGCAAATGGGGACCCAGCCAGGACCAGGAGGTAGATCCAGCTGACTCTACCTTTCCATGAAGGAGGAGGAAGATTCATGGGCCGCTTTAGAGGACATTTCCCCTCCTGACCCAAGATCTCAGAATTTAGCCATATTAGTAAGACTGTCTTTGAGGCAGGGAGTCTTACTACGTAACCATACGGCATCTAGTGAAATGGAGCCCTGAGCCTGATTGGGAGCATTACTGTAATGCAAATAACAATAACGAGATCAGCTAATTCAGCAGAAATGTCTTTCTCCCTCTCCTCTGCAGTGTGGCTCTCGATTCCCTGTTCTGCACTCGTTTGGCGTGCAGAACCTGTGTTAACTTTCAGCCACAAAGCAGCCAGACAAATAGAAGCAAGGATCTTCCCTTTCATTGCGGGGGTAGAGGGCGGAAAGCTCAGAAAATTCTAGTCTCGGCAAACCCAGCTGAGCGGCCTTTGTCTTGATGCAAGCCAACTCTTTCCGCACTACATTAATTTAAGTTGCTACGAAGTGAGAGGTGGGGGGGTTGCTGTCTGAAATTTGTTTGGAGTCTTTGCAGGATAAATCCCAGTGGAATTTAATTTAAACAAGCTGACACCAATATGAATCATGCCACCATTACCAGCTTTTGAACGCTTCCTACCAAACGCTTGCACATTTTCTTTCTTTCTGTATTCGAAATGACAGACTAAAAGCATCTCAAACTGTATTTAAGACCCCCCCGCCCCCATCCTAACAGGGTGTAATCTTTTTTTCTTTCTTCCTTCGATGTAATAAGAAATAACATCTGTTATAAAAATCTACTGGCCAGGGGCAGCAACAGCGGATAACAACTTATCAAAATTTGGCAATTTGAAACAGTGGCTGGTTTTAAACAGAAACTGTCTCAGTGCTGGTCATGTGATCATGGGCTGTACTAGAGTGTTGTCTCATCTGTCTACAATCTGAACAGATTAAATGTATTTAGGGAGAAAAGAGAGTAAGAGAAAAGAAAGGAGAGTGCAAGACTCAGGAAAAGAGAGAGAAAGGGGGACACAAAAGGAGGAAGGAAATAAAAGAGAGACTTCCAGTAAAGTGATAAATGCTTTGGTTCTCATGGTGAAGACAGCACTGCATTGAAAAGATTTACATGAGTTTATGTAAAATCTCCTAAATTTTACTGAAACAAAACAACCAGGCTTTATAACATACCCAAGTCTACGCATATTACCCAGAGTGACTGTGTCTAGACTGGTCATTGACATTAACAGAAGAGCTATATCTTTGAAGAGGCAGAAAAGTGGTCAGGAGTAAGCATGGAACATGGAAGATTGTAGAATTCAAAAGGATAAACATTATTTGATACCCTATTTATAGGGCACCACAGGGGGAAAGGTAAAGGTTTCAGAAAAGAAAGAAGCACTTTAATTTTACCTGGAGATTTTCCAACAATAAAATCTAATCCATCATTCTCTCTGGGTGACTGCTCTTAATGAAAATTTAGAGGCTGTGACTGAAATTTAGAATTCACAGGGGATACTATTAGGAAGATGTCTAGCAGCTACACAAAACCTGTTATATCATGGCCCTGCCAAGGAGGGGGGAAAGGGTGAGTGTGAAACGGACAGATTTTAATTTGGCACCCTGGATCACAGAGGGTCCCACTTCTGTAATGGATTTCACTTCACAGCTCCCAGAGTAAAATCCATCCAATGGAGTTACATGATTTCTTTTGTTGGGTGAAATCCTGGCTCCATTAAAGTAAATGGGAGTTTTGCCATTGATTCAATGCAGTCAGGATTTCACCCACTATGTTTACCTACCCTCTAAATCACATTGTCTGGTTGGTCATTTCCTTTAGCTTATACAAATGGCAGGTACTGGTCAAGCAACTGGAACAAAACCAATGGCTGGTGATAGGTGCAAAGATTTTGGAGGTTTAGTTGAGTACCCCAAAATCCGGTTAATTCTCCAATGCAGATCTGCTGTGTTTGAACCTCCCAGGTACTCAAGATTGGACTTGAAATGTGTCAAGTGAGATAGGGCTGGGGCACTCTACTTCTGGTCAGGGTGGAAACAGCATTTCCCTGTCATGATGGCACATCAGTTCCAGCTACAAATAGGAAGTGCTGAGGGGCATGGAGATGAGCATTGAGGGGAAAGTTAATTAATCCAACCCAAACACAAGCCCTGTGATTCAATTCCAAAAAGGGGTACAGGTTTTGGGGCCTGATTCAAAGTCATTTGCAGTCAATGGACAGACACCCATTGACTTACCCAGGCTCTGGATCAGTCCTCCGGGGGGGGGGGGGGGGGGGGGGGGGGGGGAGAGAGAGAGAGAGAGAGAGAGAGAGAGAGAGAGTGTGTGTGTGTGTGTGTGTGTGTGTGTGTGTGTGTGTGTGTGTGTGTGTGTGAGAGAGAGAGAGAGAGAGAGATGGTTGAGGATGCGTGATATTTTTCTGAACCAATTCCAACAGTGGCCTTAGCTAGGTCTCCTCTGATGCAAAGCGTATCTGTAGATTTCACCTAGGTCTTGCACGGGTTTGTAGGTTAATGGCTGAGAGCCCTATGTCTGTGTCTCAGAAAATGTGAATGGGTTCATTTTGTTACTAAATAGCATCTAAGAGGCAGGCAAAAGGCTCCAAAGTTTGGTTCTCCATTTCAAACACCCCTAAATATTAAGTGTTTGGATCCAGAGTTTTGATATAATATATAGCTATAGTATTGTTGTCCTTCTGCCTGGCATTTTTAACTGTCAAGGCCTTTTCAGGGTGTTTCCCCATTGGAAATTAAATCAGTGACATGAAGACCGGGTATATTCTTAATGTAACTTCTTTCTTTTACACTGTATACATCAGTCCTGGAAGAGAGGTGGTCACAAAAAGCATGCAGGCCACCCCTTCTTTCAAAAAGCTCAGCCCAGACGCGAATGGACAGTTCCCAGGAAGCAACTCTACCCCAAGAACTGACTCTACAAGATTCAGTTCAAGAGATGAAGGCAGAGAGCAAATTCCCTGCTGCTTGCTACAGCTCCCACTCCCCCAAGAGAACATCACAAAACTAACAACAATACAGCATTATCATCCGAGCCTGAACAGAGCTGATGGGCTGAGAAAAAGAACTTATGAGACTATGTGTAACAGAGACAGCTCTTGACTTTCATCACAATGCTATATTATATGAATTTACATAAACACCACCATTCCCCACCTCCCATGGTCCCATTCCTGCACAGAGTTCAGCTCTGGAATAGGAATGAATTGAGCTGTCTGCGCCTCCGTTGTCAACCAGAATGACAACCCTGTGGGCTTTCATCACAGGACATGTATAGCAAAGGCAGTAGGCAGGTTCCTCGGCATACCATACCCTGACAGTGTGCCTCACTTCCTGATCTACAGGCACCACAATTCGGAGATAGCAGTTCAGTCTCCGTGGCCCATTCAGCACTGATATGCCAACTATTGTTGGTAATTAGAGCAATTAGTGCCATTTGGTATGGTGTTTTTGCTGATGTAGGTGAGATCCATCAAACTCATTTCACACAGGCCACTGTACAGTAATTATTATTAATAGTTTATTTAAGATTGATATTGCAGTAGTGCCCCAAAAGACTCAGTCAGGATTTGGGTCCCCATTGTGCTTGGTGCTGTACAAACACAAGAAATGACTTTCAATCGACCTGGGCCAGATTTGAGTGGGTGACAGAAAAGAGAGGCTGACAATCTCTCATTACTAATCCCCAGAGCCATCCATTCCCAATCATTTATTTTTTAATCAAAGGAGATCACTAGTCTGTTTGCAATATTTGTCTAATGGGACAAAATAATCCCCAAATTCAATTAAATACAATAATGTTAAATTATTTAAGGGCCTGGATCAACATCATGAATCAATTTAATACCAAAACCACTGCCAATTATTCAACTGAATCAAAATGCAATCCCATCATAAATGTTAAAGAACCGACTAAATCTGTCCTAGGAAGGGCTTTAGTAATCAAAGTCCTCTCAATGCAAAAGGGGAAGAAAAGTTATTGCTTAAACCAGACAATATATAGTAATGCCAGATGTGAAATATTTGACTCAGATTATTGGCAACTATCAAATGCAAAGTACTAATACTACTGGATTCAAAGTTATGCCACCAAGTTTGTAATCCATGGACTGGGCTTAAATATTCTTTTAAGTTTCTGCCTATGGATAACAGGCAATTTGGATTAGCTGCCACAAGGATAATAACCTCATAATTCTCAACATATGAGCATAAGAACTCTGCAACATCAAAAAATAAGGCAATTTTTAATATGTAACATTGTAATGACTTATGTTTTTTAAACGATATCGCTTCACAGGACCCGCATAATTAAGCATGAGAAATGTCTGAAACCAATCTAGATGCCCTCTGCAAAGGAGAAAGAACCCAAGCATTCCACTACCATCATATGCAAAACAAAAACACTGAAAAGGATTCATTTTCTCAGATTTGCACTCGAAAAATATAACCAACTGCCCCACTCCCCAGCTTTTCATTTAAAAAATGTCAGACATTCCTTTGCCAAGTGTCTACGTCATGTGAAAATATCTGTTCACCAAGGGATGGACTCACCTAGTTTTCTGATTTATACCAATGCAATGTCTTCACACACACACAGACACACACGCGCACGCACCACATTCTCTGTGGTCTAACCAACCCATCGTATCATTTCCCTTTGGGGCAGGAATTGTCTTTTTTGTATTATCTGTAGAGTATGTAACTCACCACTATTGTGAGTCAGTATCATTTGACAACCACTGTGCATGTATGCGAATGAGTAGATACCATGCACGGCAGTGGAAAATCATGACCTAAGCCTTTAGGCTCAGCCTGGGGAAAGGGTAGTGGGTACAGTACTGTACCACTGCTCTTGATAGGAAGTGTGACACAATTCATCCTCTGCTTTCCTCCTGCTCCGGTGGGGCAGCGAGGTAATATTTTCAGTGTGCTGTTTGCTTTCCCCTTCACACCAGGCCAGCAGAGTGTATTGGAGGAGGGCAGGGAAGAGTCATGGCTCCGCCCACTCACCAACCGCTGGCTCACTGGGGAGCACTGGACAGACGGTATCACTTTCCCACCACCATAACAACTCAGGTCAAAACGTTACGGGGCCCCGGCCTGGCCTAAAGTGTATGGGCAGCCCCCCGGCTCATTCATCAGGTCCGTGAAACTTAGCAATTTCTCCCACGAGACTGGTCTGAGTTTCAAGCCAGCACTAGGTGAGTGTCTTCCAGTCTCTGGTTTTGTTGTGAACATTTTGCAGAGATCTTTTCTTTTTTAACTACATTTCGTGGGTGGTTTAGCAAAAGTGGCAAGGGTGACAAGCGAGTGGGTTTGAGTGTCTTTTGAGAAGCTTTACCCTGTGTGGGTTTTGGGAAGTTTGTTCCACTGGAGAGTAAGAGAAGGCCTTTCGGGAGGAAGGGTGCACCTTTCTTGCCACTAAAGCAATCCAGAGGACCCGAACGCCACATTTGTTTTTCTTTCTTGACAAAGACCCACAAGAGTTTGAAATGCTGAAGAGCAAGGCTGGTTTTGTTCCTGCTTTTATACCGGAGGGAATTGAGGGCTGGGGAGGGGAGATGGTGGTGAGGAAAGGGTCAAAACGTGGCCTTCTGGCTGAAGGCAAAAGACAATGTTGGCAGAGAGAACTGTGCCACAGGAAAAACAAAGGTTGTCCTAACCGTTCATATTACTCCACAGGGGGTGTATAAAATTGTCGGACAGACTGAAGTGTCTGATACACAAAGGGGAATAAAAACTCATTAAAAGTCTAAAAGAAAACCCTATTAAAACACCAAATATAAAATAGAGGAGACTTGATCATCCTGCTGCTATAGAAATCATAGAATCTCAGGGTTGGAAGGGACCTCAGGAGGTCATCTAGTCCAACCCCCTGCTCAAAGCAGGACCAACCCCAACTAAATCATCCCAGCCAGGGCTTTGTCAAGCCTGACCTTAAAAACCTCTAAGGAAGGAGATTCCACCACCTCCCTAGGTAACCCATTCCAGTTCTTCACCACCCTACTAGTGAAAAAGTTTTTCCTAATATCCAACCTAAACCTCCCCCTCTGCAACTTGAGACCATTATGAGAAACATGATGAGAAACATCAGGGCTTGAATGAACCAAATGCTTCTTGTTTTTGAAAGCAGAGGAAATGTGTTACATGGAGAACCAGGTGCTATGAGGGGCAGATAGAGCATCAAAGAGCACTGATAATATTGCAGGGACTTGCGAGGAGCCTGAAATGCTAAGGGGTTTTATTCCGGTTTTGGTGGGAAGGAGTATGCTAGCAGGTTTTTGAAGGCATTCCACCACGGTTCGGATTCATCTGTTTCTTTCTGAGGCGGGGAGCATCTTCCACCTGCTCTGTCTCCTGCACTGGATGCAAGCTGGCTCACAGCCCAACTGGGGGGCGGGGGGCGGCGAAGAGAGAGATTAGCTCTAAGGGCTGGTCTACACTACGGGGGGCGGGGGGGTGTCGAAGTAAGGTACGCAACTTCAGCTACGTGAATAACATAGCTGAAGTCGACGTACCTCGCTCGACTTACCTCGCGGTGTGGACCCTGTAAAGTCGAAGTCTGGCGCTCCCCCGTCGACTCCGCTTCCTCCTCGCGTAGGGCTGGATTACCAGAGTCGACAGGGAGCGCTTCTGGGGTCGATTTATCGCGTCTAGATGAGACGCGATAAATCGATCCCCAGAAGATCGATCGCTACCCGCCGAATCGGGCGGGTAGTGTAGACTAGCCCTGTTATCTCCTGCGATTCCATCCATCTGTCACTTTATTTGTCCCCTGAAAAGCCCCATGTTGGACTGAATCATTCTTATGGGGCCTGAAATACCCTGGGAAGGGTCTTTCTCCTGGTGTTATTTCTGGTTTATTTGACCTTGGAGGAAGGCAAGAATTTACCCATATTCTTTCAAGCATAAAAATAAAGGTTTGTTTTGTTCCAGCTGAGGTGTGAAGCCACCATCTAGTACCCCTCGCTACTGCAGGCACCTGTGTTCCTAGCACTGTCACCATTGTCTTCCTCATAACTCCATCTCCTTTGTGTTCTACACCCATCCCTCATGTCTTACTCCATTTGGATCATAAGCTCCTTGGGGCAGGAACTGTCTTTTATCCCAGCACAGTACGGTCCTGATCCTCACTGGGGCCTGTGCATTGTGCTGTAATACAAATTATAAACAATAATAAATATGGATGAGAGACTGAGTCGGTTCTTATTTTATCCACAGTCTCTAGAACTGGCTACCTCCCAATAGCCCAAACAGTAAACTCTTACTTGACCTACGCAATCACACTATAACAAATAGGTGGCCACTTAGGGCCTTCATGGCCACTTTTCACTGCATGGCAACAAAGGGTACGTCCATACTTACCAGCTGGTTCGGCGGCAAGCAATCGATCTTCTGGGATCGATTTATCGCATCTTGTCTAGACGCGATAAATCGATCCCGGAAGTGCTCGCCGTCGACACCGGTAATCCTGCTCCGCGAGAGGAGTAGGCGGAGTCGACGGGGGAGCCTGCCTGCTGCGTCTGGACCCACGGTAAGTACCTTTTAGTTCGAACTAAGATACTTCGACTTCAGCTATGTTATTAACGTAGCTGAAGTTGTGTATCTTAGTTCGAACTGGGGGCTTAGTGTGGACCAAGCCAAAGACTCCTTCTCCAGATGCACAACCCCTTACCACTTCTCCATTAGCAGTCAGCAGTATGGGGCCTATGCCACACAACTGAGCAATTCTGATTCCATCCACTAGATTCTGATTCCATCCCCTGATTCCATCCACATGGCCAAGTCATTACAATACATTCTAAGGGACTTTCAAGGGTTAAACGGGGGAAAATCTCAACTACGTTCCCATGGAAAGTTTGCCTTTGACAGATGCAATCAAACATACAGGGAAACTGGGAACGAGTACAAAACAGGGCCACCCTTTTTTCCAAAACGCCAGCATGAGACTCGCTTCGAAAACTGAAAAGCAATAAAAACCAGTCAGCAGCACTGCCGTCCTAGGCTGGGCCAACTGGCAGTAGTTCTGTGTCAGCTAGCCCACAAGTCGGTGTTCCTGGAAAGATCTACGGCTCCTCGTCTGAGTTCAGTGGATTGTTGGATTAACACTTGCCCATGTGGAATTGTAGGTTTCAGTCCTCAGAGCCCTTTCCAGTCAATTGATCTACCTTGAGCTTTTCATCAGGTACAAATGGGCCTTCGACTTTCAACGGAATGGAGCAGCAGTAAATATAAATGGGACATGAATATTTTTTCGAATGGACATTTTAATGGTCTGTTCGCTGCTGTTGCGGTCAGAGAGGCATTCCATTTTTACTTCATAAGTCGGTGCATTGAAACCAATTCCTCCGACTCCCGTTTACTTTGTTCCCATGTATCTAAAGGCGCCAGCATCTCCAGCGTATGTCATGCCAGGCTGCCCCACGATGGTCTATTGCAGACACCTTGCGGGGGCCATTTAGGGATTTGGGGCAAAAAAATTGGGGATTGGTCCTGCTTTGAGCAGGGGGTTGGACTAGATGACCTCCTAAGGTCCCTTCCAACCCTGATATTCTATGATTCTGTGATTCAGTGTAACTTCCGGATGGGGTTGCTTAAGTGTTTCTGCTTGAGACACTACTGCTCAGTTGTGTGGCATAGGCCCCATCTGTATAAAATGAACGAAGAGAACGTCAGACTCTCTTCAAGAATTGACTCGTGCTCACATATGCTGAAACTGTACATTATCAATGCATGGCATGCAAGCGTGTACATTTTTCTTTAGCTATCCCACCTTCCACACCAGGCAGCTCCACCTTGGCTATTTCCCACTTCTTTATTTTGGGGCTGCCCTCTTCTTTATTCCCATGACTTCCAGCTCTTTTCAATGGGAAGCTGACACAGAGTACACCAGGTATCTAAGCCGTGAGACTATGCACTTTGTCTAGCCCCAGCAGTCTGCAGCGCCAAGCCCCAACTTCCAGTGCATGACAGGAGTCAAGGGTAAGTGCCCAGCACAGTGGACTAAGTTCTGAAGCAGTGGTGGTTATGTAGTCCCCTGAACTTTTCCTAGTAAAGTTCCAACTAGCTAAAATGTGAGCAGAAATTCACTTGTATTGCCAGGTACATCCCCAGACATTTCCAGCACTGTGTAAGCTATGGTTCGATTGATGCTGGCTATTCACATGTATGAAACTGAATGTTGCACTGTAAAATTTAGAACTGTGGTCCATCATGAATAACACCCTTAGCCATAGTTACAGTACTATGGATAATAACAATATTTTGCACTTGTACAGAACCTTTCATGAAAAGTCTTCAAGGCACTTTGCAAACACTAATTACACCATATGAAACATGGAGAATAGCAACTGCCATTGCTCTGTGGGAGAGAGGAGACAGGACTGGTTGTGATGAACATAAAGGGAGTTCTTCATTGAGGCTGCTGGACGCAGATAGGAAGCTGCCCTTCTCTGCAGCTCTAATTCTCAGATGGAGCTACTGGGGCTCCAGCCACCTACTCTGACTTCCCTGTTCTCTCCAGATTCCTGGCCTGCTCCCAACTCCTGGCTGTCACGGTGGTTGGCTCTGGTGGTTGACTCTACCGCCTCCTTGTATCACCCAATTTGAAGCCTCTCTGATCTCAGATCCTCTCCTCCTCCAATCAGACACTCAGAAGAGTCTTGGGGAGGAGTCGAGTACCAGGAGTGCTGAGTGATGGGTCGGGGAAGGAGAGCAGGTGCTTCTCTAGTTGTTAAGAAGAGCCCAGTCTCTGTGTGTGAAGTATTGAGGAGGAGGGTGAACAAGAACATGGGAGTGAGCAGGAGATATGTCTAGAGAAGGAGAGAAGTCATGGATGGGATGTCCTAGGGGACTGAGAACAGATATGGGTGAGGCGTCAAGGGAGGAAGAACTGATGGGAGGGAGTGTTTGGAGGGAACAGAATTACTGTGCGTGGTATCTGGGTGCACGGAGGGAGAAAACTGATGGAGGAGTCCTGGGGGACAGAATTGATGGAATGGTGATGTCACGTGGGACTGAGAATTGAGGAGGAATGGGGTAGGGCAGTGCTTCTCAACTAGGGGTACTCATACCCGTGGGGATACACAGAGGCCTTCTGTGTACATCAACTCACCTAGATATATGCCTAGTTTTACATCAGACGACATAAAAAGCACTAGCGAAGTCAGTACAAACTAAAGTTTCATACAGACAATGGCTTGTTTATACTGCTCTATATACTATACACTGAAATGTAAGTAAAATATTTATATTCTAATTGATTTATTTTTATCATCATATGGTAAAAATGAGAACATCAGCAATTTTTCAGTAACAGTGTGCTGTGATGCTTTTTTATTTGTCTGGTTTTGTAAGCAACTAGTTTTTAAGGGAGGCGAAACTTGGGGTGCGCAAGACAAATCAGACTCCTGAAGGGGGTACAGTATTCTGGAAAGGTTGAGAGCCACTGGGGTAGGAGATGTATTAGTGCTTATCTAGAATCATAGAAATGTTGGGCTGGAAGGGACCTTTAGAGGTCATCTAGTCCAGCCCCCTGCGCTAAAGCAGGACCATAAAAACCCGGAGACTATCCGTGACAGGTGTTTGCCAAACCTGTTCTTAAAGCCTCCAGTGATGGGAATTCCACAACTTCCCTTCCAGAACTTAACTGCCCCAGGAGTTAACCTAACCTAAATCTCCCATGCTGCAGTTTACGCCCATCACTTCTTGTAATTGGACACAGTACTCCAGCTGAGGCCTCACCAGTGTCAAGTAGAGCGGGACAATTACCTCCTGTGCCACACATACAACATTCCTGTTCATTCACCTCAGAATATTAGCCTTTTTTTGCAACTGCATCACATTGTTGACTCTCATTCAATTTCGATCTACTATAACTCCCAGATGCTTTTCAGTGCTACCATCTAGCTAGTTATTTCCCGTTGTGCATTTGATTTTTCCTTCCTAAGTGTAGTATTGGGCACTTGTCTTTATTGAGTTTCATCTTATTGGTTTCAGACCAATTCTCCAATTTGTCAAGCTCGTTTTGAATTCTAATCCTGTATATGTAAATATGTATGCAAACTTGCAGATAAATTTGCATCTGCATTTACAAATACAAAGCCTGGCATGATGCAATGGGATAGCCTGAATGCAGTCTGCGAGAAATTCAATCAACTTCTTTTACCCCCACAAAACTAAAAGTATAAACAGAACATCCGTTTTATGGGTGAGAAAACTCCAACGTAGCTGTGTTTCAGATGAGATGGAGCATTGAAGTCCTGACCATTTGTGGCCATTACATGATTCCATGGCATTTTCCCAAGAGTTGCAGCCTTAGCTTTGGTGTCCTGGCCAAACTCCAGTTCTGCTCATATTAATTCCCTCGGCAGTGTCCATCCTTCATTTCTTGCTCTAAATTGCTGGGTGGTGTTACTGTATGCAGTAAAAGTGCTGCCATGTTACAGAGGTGGCAGCATTTCACTGGTGGATGAAATCTCTATCCAACCGCACCTCTGAAATCAGGCTACTTAGCCCAGGGCTACACTAGGGGAGGGGGTCGATCTACGATACGCAACTTCAGCTACGGGAATAGCGTAGCTGAAGTCGGCGTATCGTAATCGACTTACCTGGCGATGAGGACGGCGGCGAGTCAATCGCTGCCGCTCCCCCGTCGACTCCGCTTCCGCCTCTCGATGAGGTGGATTGCCGGCGCCGACGGGGAGCGCGATCGGGGATCGATTAATCGCGTCTTAACGAGACGCGAAAAATCGATCCCCGATAGATCGATTGCTCCCCGCCGATCCGGCGGGTAGTGAAGACCTGCCCATAGTTAGGTGCCACAGTATGCCTAATTTTAGGCATCCAAGATTGAAACCATGTACAGAAGATATAAAGGCATTAAATGTATCCAATCCTATTATTAATAGAATGGTGATCATTCTCATGAAAACTTTTTTCTAATATGTAGTAATAAGCTTTAGAGAACATACTACACTATATTTGCACTCATTTGAATAAAACACCAGTCATATTATGAGTTGTTTTTTTTCCCCACAGCTTCTCATAGTAACAACACCAGAACTGTTCTTCATTGTTATGCTGTTTCTGGTCAAATCAAAATAGTCCCTAGAATTTCCTTGGGTTATTAACTAATTGCTGGTAATCATTAATTTCTTGGGAATTGGTTCTCAAATCCTCCCCAACCAGATGGTATACTTTCACACATCCTGCTCGTTTTTAAGCCCAAATAATACATTGCATTCCTAATCCTGGAAATTAGAAGATTGTTCATTAAGAATATCCTGTTTTATACATAATCCTTCTATATTTATATTCCCTTAGAAGGAACAGAATATATGGCAGTTGAGTTTCAATAGCTTCCTAGGTGCCAAGTTAATAATCGAAGTTGTATCACTCTCTCTATGGCTTTTTCATGCTCAGAAAACTGTTTCGCTGCACAACTTTGCCAAGCTCCTAGAGAAAGAAACTGTCAATTTTAAAGCTCAGCAAAGAGCTATAGTACCATCTAGTGTTAGCAAGGTGATTGTGAAGTGTGATGGATATTGTTTTGATTATGCTAGTTGACTTTTTCTCTATTACCTGATAGATTTCTAATGGAGAAGAGTGTGTTGTGATTAGCTCATTTTGCCACAATGGTTATTAAACATCATGAAATACTCTGTAACCACATTTGTTTCTGTGACATTTTTAAAAGAAGAGCATGGCAATATAAAATATTCCACTCACTGGCTAAATTCTGTTGCTTTACACACACACAACTATAGTGGGGAAGAACAATTCCCTGAACTGTAGGAATCACTGGGTGAAATGTTATAGGCCCTGTCATGGAGAAGGTCATAGTAGACTAGTGTTTCTCAACAACTAGGTTGCAACTCCCTGTGCAAGGCAAGCAGGAGGGTGGTGGTACCAGGTATTAAAATTTTAATTACAATCTAAAGCAAAAAAAATCTTTGTGACACTCTGCACCCCAGGGGAGCACCCTGTAACCCCCATATTCATTGTCTGTATATAACTGTGATATTTCATATAAAGCATGACATGTGAGGTATTGTGGGAAAGGTTATGATCTGCTGAAATCCACTGTTCCAGCTAAATATGTATATCATTAATGCATATGAAGTTATGAGAATTGCGCTGTATGATTGTCACTAAAATATGCTGTGGGTTTGGGAAGTGCCCAGATACTAGCTCTGCAAAGACAATAACCAGGGGGATAATCAAAGCCCAGGCGGGTGTTGAACCATGAACAGCCATTGTCCAGCAAGGGAACGACAATGCAATGACTCACCTGCAGAAGGCCACATCAGGGGCATTGCTCAACCTGGTCCAGGGACTCAGCAGTGCCCCCAGACATGCCTGGACTTGTATTCGCCAAGCACACGGACTAGGGGTATACAGTGGCCCCATGCTCAGCCTTTTCTCCTCCCCACACCTACGCTGCGAGCAACTTGCCACTTATAATAAGCGGATTTGGTTGTTGTTTTTTTTAAATTGCTCTTAATGTGTTATAAGTAGCAGGGTTCGGAGGGTTTTGGGAGGGAGGGTGAGGGGGTTGGGGTGTGTGGGGATGCGGGCTCTGGGCTGGGGATGAGGATTGGGGTGTTGGGGTGAGGGCTCTGGGGGGGTGAGGGGTTTGGGGTACAGGAGGGGGCTCTGGTCTGGGGCAGGGGGTTGGGGTGTGGCAGGGTGAGAGCTCTGGGGGGAGGGGATTGGGGTGTTGGGGGGTGAGGGCTCTGAGCTGGGGATGAGGGGTGTGGGGGGTGAGGGCTCGTGGAGATGAGGGGTTTGAGGTACAGGAGGGGGCTCTGGGCTGGGGATGAGGATTGGGGTGTTGGGGGTGAGGGCTCTGGGGGGATGAGGGGTTTGGGGTACAGGAGTGGGCTCTGGTCTGGGGCAGAGGGTTGGGGTGTGTGTGGGGGTGAGAGCTCTGGGGGGAGGGGATTGGGGTGTTGGGGGGTGAGGGCTCTGAGCTGGGGATGAGGGGTGTGGGGGGTGAGGGCTCGTGGAGATGAGGGGTTTGGGGTACAGGAGGGGGTCTGGGCTGGGGGTTGGGGTTTGTAGGGGGTGAGAGCTCAGGGGAGGAGGGGTTTGGGGTACAGGAGGGGGTCTGGGCTGGGGGTTGGGGTGAGAGCTCGGGGGAGGGGGTGTGGGGGCTCTGGGGGGATGAGGGGTTTGGGGTACAGGAGGGGGCTCTGGGTTGGGGGTTGGGGTGAGAGCTCGGGGGGAGGTGTGGGGGCTCTGGAGGGATGAGGGGTTTGGGGTACAGGAGGGGGCTCTGGGCTGGGGGTTGGGGTGAGAGCTCGGGGGGAGGTGTGGGGGCTCTGGGGGGATGAGGGGTTTGGGGTACAGGAGGGGGCTCTGGGTTGGGGGTTGGGGTGAGAGCTCGGGGGGAGGTGTGGGGGCTCTGGAGGGATGAGGGGTTTGGGGTACAGGAGGGGGCTCTGGGCTGGGGGTTGGGGTGAGAGCTCGGGGGGAGGTGTGGGGGCTCTGGGGGGACGAAGGGTTTGGGGTACAGGAGGGGGTCTGGGCTGGGGGTTGGGGTGAGAGCTCGGGGGGAGGTGTGGGGGCTCTGGAGGGATGAGGGGTTTGGGGTACAGGAGGGGGCTCTGGGCTGGGGGTTGGGGTGAGAGCTCGGGGGGAGGTGTGGGGGCTCTGGGGGGATGAGGGGTTTGGGGTACAGGAGGGGGCTCTGGGTTGGGGGTTGGGGTGAGAGCTCGGGGGGAGGTGTGGGGGCTCTGGAGGGATGAGGGGTTTGGGGTACAGGAGGGGGCTCTGGGCTGGGGGTTGGGGTGAGAGCTCGGGGGGAGGTGTGGGGGCTCTGGGGGGACGAAGGGTTTGGGGTACAGGAGGGGGTCTGGGCTGGGGGTTGGGGTGAGAGCTCGGGGGGAGGTGTGGGGGCTCTGGAGGGATGAGGGGTTTGGGGTACAGGAGGGGGCTCTGGGCTGGGGGTTGGGGTGAGAGCTCGGGGGGAGGTGTGGGGGCTCTGGGGGGACGAAGGGTTTGGGGTACAGGAGGGGGTCTGGGCTGGGGGTTGGGGTGAGAGCTCGGGGGGAGGTGTGGGGGCTCTGGAGGGATGAGGGGTTTGGGGTACAGGAGGGGGCTCTGGGCTGGGGGTTGGGGTGAGAGCTCGGGGGGAGGTGTGGGGGCTCTGGGGGGATGAGGGGTTTGGGGTACAGGAGGGGGCTCTGGGTTGGGGGTTGGGGTGAGAGCTCGGGGGGAGGTGTGGGGGCTCTGGAGGGATGAGGGGTTTGGGGTACAGGAGGGGGCTCTGGGCTGGGGGTTGGGGTGAGAGCTCGGGGGGAGGTGTGGGGGCTCTGGGGGGACGAAGGGTTTGGGGTACAGGAGGGGGTCTGGGCTGGGGGTTGGGGTGAGAGCTCGGGGGGAGGTGTGGGGGCTCTGGAGGGATGAGGGGTTTGGGGTACAGGAGGGGCTCTGGGTTGGGGTGAGAGCTCGGGGGGAGGTGTGGGGGCTCTGGGGGGATGAGGGGTTTGGGGTACAGGAGGGGGCTCTGGGTTGGGGGTTGGGGTGAGAGCTCGGGGGGAGGTGTGGGGGCTCTGGAGGGATGAGGGGTTTGGGGTACAGGAGGGGGCTCTGGGCTGGGGGTTGGGGTGAGAGCTCGGGGGGAGGTGTGGGGGCTCTGGGGGACGAAGGGTTTGGGGTACAGGAGGGGGTCTGGGCTGGGGGTTGGGGTGAGAGCTCGGGGGGAGGTGTGGGGGCTCTGGAGGGATGAGGGGTTTGGGGTACAGGAGGGGGCTCTGGGCTGGGGGTTGGGGTGAGAGCTCGGGGGGAGGTGTGGGGGCTCTGGGGGGACGAAGGGTTTGGGGTACAGGAGGGGGTCTGGGCTGGGGGTTGGGGTGAGAGCTCGGGGGGAGGTGTGGGGGCTCTGGAGGGATGAGGGGTTTGGGGTACAGGAGGGGGTCTGGGCTGGGGGTTGGGGTGAGAGCTCGGGGGGAGGTGTGGGGGCTCTGGAGGGATGAGGGGTTTGGGGTACAGGAGGGGGCTCTGGGCTGGGGGTTGGGGTGAGAGCTCGGGGGGAGGTGTGGGGGCTCTGGAGGGATGAGGGGTTTGGGGTACAGGAGGGGGCTCTGGGCTGGGGCTTGTGGGGGGGTGAGAGCTCGGGGGAGGTGTGTGGGGGCTCTGGAGGGATGAGGGGTTTGGGGTACAGGAGGGGGCTCTGGGTTGGGGGTTGGGGTGAGAGCTCGGGGGGAGGTGTGGGGGCTCTGGGGGGATGAGGGGTTTGGGGTACAGGAGGGGGCTCTGGGCTGGGGGTTGGGGTGAGAGCTCGGGGGGAGGTGTGGGGGCTCTGGAGGGATGAGGGGTTTGGGGTACAGGAGGGGGCTCTGGGCTGGGGGTTGGGGTGAGAGCTCGGGGGGAGGTGTGGGGGCTCTGGAGGGATGAGGGGTTTGGGGTACAGGAGGGGGCTCTGGGCTGGGGGTTGGGGTGAGAGCTCGGGGGGAGGTGTGGGGGCTCTGGGGGGATGAGGGGTTTGGGGTACAGGAGGGGGCTCTGGGCTGGGGGTTGGGGTGAGAGCTCGGGGGGAGGTGTGGGGGCTCTGGAGGGATGAGGGGTTTGGGGTACAGGAGGGGGCTCTGGGCTGGGGGTTGGGGTGAGAGCTCGGGGGGAGGTGTGGGGGCTCTGGGGGGATGAGGGGTTTGGGGTACAGGAGGGGGCTCTGGGTTGGGGGTTGGGGTGAGAGCTCGGGGGGAGGTGTGGGGGCTCTGGAGGGATGAGGGGTTTGGGGTACAGGAGGGGGCTCTGGGCTGGGGGTTGGGGTGAGAGCTCGGGGGGAGGTGTGGGGGCTCTGGGGGGACGAAGGGTTTGGGGTACAGGAGGGGGTCTGGGCTGGGGGTTGGGGTGAGAGCTCGGGGGGAGGTGTGGGGGCTCTGGAGGGATGAGGGGTTTGGGGTACAGGAGGGGCTCTGGGTTGGGGTGAGAGCTCGGGGGGAGGTGTGGGGGCTCTGGGGGGATGAGGGGTTTGGGGTACAGGAGGGGGCTCTGGGTTGGGGGTTGGGGTGAGAGCTCGGGGGGAGGTGTGGGGGCTCTGGAGGGATGAGGGGTTTGGGGTACAGGAGGGGGCTCTGGGCTGGGGGTTGGGGTGAGAGCTCGGGGGAGGTGTGGGGGCTCTGGGGGACGAAGGGTTTGGGGTACAGGAGGGGGTCTGGGCTGGGGGTTGGGGTGAGAGCTCGGGGGGAGGTGTGGGGGCTCTGGAGGGATGAGGGGTTTGGGGTACAGGAGGGGGCTCTGGGCTGGGGGTTGGGGTGAGAGCTCGGGGGGACGTGTGGGGGCTCTGGGGGGACGAAGGGTTTGGGGTACAGGAGGGGGTCTGGGCTGGGGGTTGGGGTGAGAGCTCGGGGGGAGGTGTGGGGGCTCTGGAGGGATGAGGGGTTTGGGGTACAGGAGGGGGCTCTGGGCTGGGGGTTGGGGTGAGAGCTCGGGGGGAGGTGTGGGGGCTCTGGAGGGATGAGGGGTTTGGGGTACAGGAGGGGGCTCTGGGCTGGGGCTTGTGGGGGGGGTGAGAGCTCGGGGGAGGGGTGTGGGGGCTCTGGGGGGATGAGGGGTTTGGGGTACAGGAGGGGCTCTGGGCTGGGGGTTGGGGTGAGAGCTCTGGGGGAGGTGTGGGGGCTCTGGGGGGATGAGGGGTTTGGGGTACAGGAGGGGGCTCTGGGCTGGGGCTTGTGGGGGGGGTGAGAGCTCGGGGGAGGGGTGTGGGGGCTCTGGGGGGATGAGGGGTTTGGGATACAGGAGGGGGTCTGGGCTGGGGGTTGGGGTGAGAGCTCGGGGGGAGGTGTGGGGGCTCCGGGGGGGATGAGGGGTTTGGGGTACAGGAGGGGGTCTGGGCTGGGGCTTGTGGGGGGGTGAGAGCTCGGGGGAGGGGTGTGGGGGCTCTGGAGGGATGAGGGGTTTGGGATACAGGAGGGGGTCTGGGCTGGGGGTTGGGGTGAGAGCTCGGGGGGAGGTGTGGGGGCTCTGGGGGGATGAGGGGTTTGGGGTACAGGAGGGGGCTCTGGGCTGGGGGTTGGGGTGAGAGCTCGGGGGGAGGTGTGGGGGCTCTGGGGGGATGAGGGGTTTGGGGTACAGGAGGGGGTCTGGGCTGGGGCTTGTGGGGGGGGTGAGAGCTCGGGGGAGGTGTGGGGGCTCTGGGGGGATGAGGGGTTTGGGGTACAGGAGGGGCTCTGGGCTGGGGGTTGGGGTGAGAGCTCGGGGGGAGGTGTGGGGGCTCTGGGGGGATGAGGGGTTTGGGGTACAGGAGGGGGTCTGGGCTGGGGCTTGTGGGGGGGGTGAGAGCTCGGGGGAGGGGTGTGGGGGCTCTGGAGGGATGAGGGGTTTGGGGTACAGGAGGGGGCTCTGGGCTGGGGCTTGTGGGGGGGGTGAGAGCTCGGGGGAGGTGTGGGGGCTCTGGGGGGATGAGGGGTTTGGGGTACAGGAGGGGCTCTGGGCTGGGGGTTGGGGTGAGAGCTCGGGGGGAGGTGTGGGGGCTCTGGGGGGATGAGGGGTTTGGGGTACAGGAGGGGGCTCTGGGCTGGGGGTTGGGGTGAGAGCTCGGGGGGAGGTGTGGGGGCTCTGGGGGGATGAGGGGTTTGGGGTACAGGAGGGGGCTCTGGGCTGGGGCTTGTGGGGGGGGTGAGAGCTCGGGGGAGGTGTGGGGGCTCTGGGGGGATGAGGGGTTTGGGGTACAGGAGGGGGCTCTGGGCTGGGGGTTGGGGTGAGAGCTCGGGGGGAGGTGTGGGGGCTCTGGGGGGATGAGGGGTTTGGGGTACAGGAGGGGGCTCTGGGCTGGGGGTTGGGGTGAGAGCTCGGGGGGAGGTGTGGGGGCTCTGGGGGGATGAGGGGTTTGGGGTACAGGAGGGGGTCTGGGCTGGGGCTTGTGGGGGGGGTGAGAGCTCGGGGGAGGTGTGGGGGCTCTGGGGGGATGAGGGGTTTGGGGTACAGGAGGGGCTCTGGGCTGGGGGTTGGGGTGAGAGCTCGGGGGGAGGTGTGGGGGCTCTGGGGGGATGAGGGGTTTGGGGTACAGGAGGGGGTCTGGGCTGGGGCTTGTGGGGGGGGTGAGAGCTCGGGGGAGGGGTGTGGGGGCTCTGGAGGGATGAGGGGTTTGGGGTACAGGAGGGGGCTCTGGGCTGGGGCTTGTGGGGGGGGTGAGAGCTCGGGGGAGGTGTGGGGGCTCTGGGGGGATGAGGGGTTTGGGGTACAGGAGGGGCTCTGGGCTGGGGGTTGGGGTGAGAGCTCGGGGGAGGTGTGGGGGCTCTGGGGGGATGAGGGGTTTGGGGTACAGGAGGGGGCTCTGGGCTGGGGGTTGGGGTGAGAGCTCGGGGGGAGGTGTGGGGGCTCTGGGGGGATGAGGGGTTTGGGGTACAGGAGGGGGCTCTGGGCTGGGGCTTGTGGGGGGGGTGAGAGCTCGGGGGAGGTGTGGGGGCTCTGGGGGGATGAGGGGTTTGGGGTACAGGAGGGGGCTCTGGGCTGGGGCTTGTGGGGGGGGTGAGAGCTCGGGGGAGGTGTGGGGGCTCTGGGGGGATGAGGGGTTTGGGGTACAGGAGGGGCTCTGGGCTGGGGGTTGGGGTGAGAGCTCGGGGGAGGTGTGGGGGCTCTGGGGGGATGAGGGGTTTGGGGTACAGGAGGGGGTCTGGGCTGGGGCTTGTGGGGGGGGTGAGAGCTCGGGGGAGGGGTGTGGGGGCTCTGGAGGGATGAGGGGTTTGGGGTACAGGAGGGGGGTCTGGGCTGGGGGTTGGGGTGAGAGCTCGGGGGGAGGTGTGGGGGCTCTGGGGGGATGAGGGGTTTGGGGTACAGGAGGGGGTCTGGGCTGGGGCTTGTGGGGGGGGGTGAGAGCTCGGGGGAGGGGTGTGGGGGCTCTGGAGGGATGAGGGGTTTGGGGTACAGGAGGGGGCTCTGGGCTGGGGCTTGTGGGGGGGGTGAGAGCTCGGGGGAGGTGTGGGGGCTCATGGGGGGATGAGGGGTTTGGGGTACAGGAGGGGGTCTGGGCTGGGCTTGTGGGGGGGGTGAGAGCTCGGGGGAGGTGTGGGGGCTCTGGGGGGATGAGGGGTTTGGGGTACAGGAGGGGCTCTGGGCTGGGGGTTGGGGTGAGAGCTCGGGGGGAGGTGTGGGGGCTCTGGGGGGGGATGAGGGGTTTGGGGTACAGGAGGGGGGTCTGGGCTGGGGCTTGTGGGGGGGGTGAGAGCTCGGGGGGAGGGGTGTGGGGGCTCTGGAGGGATGAGGGGTTTGGGGTACAGGAGGGGGCTCTGGGCTGGGGCTTGTGGGGGGGGTGAGAGCTCGGGGGAGGTGTGGGGGCTCTGGGGGGATGAGGGGTTTGGGGTACAGGAGGGGCTCTGGGCTGGGGGTTGGGGTGAAGAAGCTCGGGGGGAGGTGTGGGGGCTCTGGGGGGATGAGGGGTTTGGGGTACAGGAGGGGGCTCTGGGCTGGGGGTTGGGGTGAGAGCTCGGGGGGAGGTGTGGGGGCTCTGGGGGGATGAGGGGTTTGGGGTACAGGAGGGGGCTCTGGGCTGGGGCTTGTGGGGGGGGTGAGAGCTCGGGGGAGGTGTGGGGGCTCTGGGGGGATGAGGGGTTTGGGGTACAGGAGGGGGCTCTGGGCTGGGGCTTGTGGGGGGGGTGAGAGCTCGGGGGAGGTGTGGGGGCTCTGGGGGGATGAGGGGTTTGGGGTACAGGAGGGGCTCTGGGCTGGGGGTTGGGGTGAGAGCTCGGGGGGAGGTGTGGGGGCTCTGGGGGGATGAGGGGTTTGGGGTACAGGAGGGGGTCTGGGCTGGGGCTTGTGGGGGGGGTGAGAGCTCGGGGGAGGGGTGTGGGGGCTCTGGAGGGATGAGGGGTTTGGGGTACAGGAGGGGGTCTGGGCTGGGGGTTGGGGTGAGAGCTCGGGGGGAGGTGTGGGGGCTCTGGGGGGATGAGGGGTTTGGGGTACAGGAGGGGGTCTGGGCTGGGGCTTGTGGGGGGGGTGAGAGCTCGGGGGAGGGGTGTGGGGGCTCTGGAGGGATGAGGGGTTTGGGGTACAGGAGGGGGCTCTGGGCTGGGGCTTGTGGGGGGGGTGAGAGCTCGGGGGAGGTGTGGGGGCTCTGGGGGGATGAGGGGTTTGGGGTACAGGAGGGGGTCTGGGCTGGGGCTTGTGGGGGGGGTGAGAGCTCGGGGGAGGTGTGGGGGCTCTGGAGGGATGAGGGGTTTGGGGTACAGGAGGGGGCTCTGGGCTGGGGCTTGTGGGGGGGGTGAGAGCTCGGGGGAGGTGTGGGGGCTCTGGGGGGATGAGGGGTTTGGGGTACAGGAGGGGGCTCTGGGCTGGGGCTTGTGGGGGGGGGTGAGAGCTCGGGGGAGGTGTGTGGGGGCTCTGGGGGGATGAGGGGTTTGGGGTACAGGAGGGGCTCTGGGCTGGGGGTTGGGGTGAGAGCTCTGGGGGAGGTGTGGGGGCTCTGGGGGGATGAGGGGTTTGGGGTACAGGAGGGGGCTCTGGGCTGGGGCTTGTGGGGGGGGTGAGAGCTCGGGGGAGGGGTGTGGGGGCTCTGGGGGGATGAGGGGTTTGGGATACAGGAGGGGGTCTGGGCTGGGGGTTGGGGTGAGAGCTCGGGGGGAGGTGTGGGGGCTCCGGGGGGGATGAGGGGTTTGGGGTACAGGAGGGGGTCTGGGCTGGGGCTTGTGGGGGGGTGAGAGCTCGGGGGAGGGGTGTGGGGGCTCTGGAGGGATGAGGGGTTTGGGATACAGGAGGGGGTCTGGGCTGGGGGTTGGGGTGAGAGCTCGGGGGGAGGTGTGGGGGCTCTGGGGGGATGAGGGGTTTGGGGTACAGGAGGGGGCTCTGGGCTGGGGGTTGGGGTGAGAGCTCGGGGGGAGGTGTGGGGGCTCTGGGGGGATGAGGGGTTTGGGGTACAGGAGGGGGTCTGGGCTGGGGCTTGTGGGGGGGGTGAGAGCTCGGGGGAGGTGTGGGGGCTCTGGGGGGATGAGGGGTTTGGGGTACAGGAGGGGCTCTGGGCTGGGGGTTGGGGTGAGAGCTCGGGGGGAGGTGTGGGGGCTCTGGGGGGATGAGGGGTTTGGGGTACAGGAGGGGGTCTGGGCTGGGGCTTGTGGGGGGGGTGAGAGCTCGGGGGAGGGGTGTGGGGGCTCTGGAGGGATGAGGGGTTTGGGGTACAGGAGGGGGCTCTGGGCTGGGGCTTGTGGGGGGGGTGAGAGCTCGGGGGAGGTGTGGGGGCTCTGGGGGGATGAGGGGTTTGGGGTACAGGAGGGGCTCTGGGCTGGGGGTTGGGGTGAGAGCTCGGGGGGAGGTGTGGGGGCTCTGGGGGGATGAGGGGTTTGGGGTACAGGAGGGGGCTCTGGGCTGGGGGTTGGGGTGAGAGCTCGGGGGGAGGTGTGGGGGCTCTGGGGGGATGAGGGGTTTGGGGTACAGGAGGGGGCTCTGGGCTGGGGCTTGTGGGGGGGGTGAGAGCTCGGGGGAGGTGTGGGGGCTCTGGGGGGATGAGGGGTTTGGGGTACAGGAGGGGGCTCTGGGCTGGGGCTTGTGGGGGGGGTGAGAGCTCGGGGGAGGTGTGGGGGCTCTGGGGGGATGAGGGGTTTGGGGTACAGGAGGGGCTCTGGGCTGGGGGTTGGGGTGAGAGCTCGGGGGGAGGTGTGGGGGCTCTGGGGGGATGAGGGGTTTGGGGTACAGGAGGGGGTCTGGGCTGGGGCTTGTGGGGGGGGTGAGAGCTCGGGGGAGGGGTGTGGGGGCTCTGGAGGGATGAGGGGTTTGGGGTACAGGAGGGGGTCTGGGCTGGGGGTTGGGGTGAGAGCTCGGGGGGAGGTGTGGGGGCTCTGGGGGGATGAGGGGTTTGGGGTACAGGAGGGGGTCTGGGCTGGGGCTTGTGGGGGGGGGTGAGAGCTCGGGGGAGGGGTGTGGGGGCTCTGGAGGGATGAGGGGTTTGGGGTACAGGAGGGGGCTCTGGGCTGGGGCTTGTGGGGGGGGTGAGAGCTCGGGGGAGGTGTGGGGGCTCTGGGGGGATGAGGGGTTTGGGGTACAGGAGGGGGTCTGGGCTGGGGCTTGTGGGGGGGGTGAGAGCTCGGGGGAGGTGTGGGGGCTCTGGGGGGATGAGGGGTTTGGGGTACAGGAGGGGCTCTGGGCTGGGGGTTGGGGTGAGAGCTCGGGGGGAGGTGTGGGGGCTCTGGGGGGATGAGGGGTTTGGGGTACAGGAGGGGGTCTGGGCTGGGGCTTGTGGGGGGGGTGAGAGCTCGGGGGAGGGGTGTGGGGGCTCTGGAGGGATGAGGGGTTTGGGGTACAGGAGGGGGCTCTGGGCTGGGGCTTGTGGGGGGGGTGAGAGCTCGGGGGAGGTGTGGGGGCTCTGGGGGGATGAGGGGTTTGGGGTACAGGAGGGGCTCTGGGCTGGGGGTTGGGGTGAGAGCTCGGGGGGAGGTGTGGGGGCTCTGGGGGGATGAGGGGTTTGGGGTACAGGAGGGGGCTCTGGGCTGGGGGTTGGGGTGAGAGCTCGGGGGGAGGTGTGGGGGCTCTGGGGGGATGAGGGGTTTGGGGTACAGGAGGGGGCTCTGGGCTGGGGCTTGTGGGGGGGGTGAGAGCTCGGGGGAGGTGTGGGGGCTCTGGGGGGATGAGGGGTTTGGGGTACAGGAGGGGGCTCTGGGCTGGGGCTTGTGGGGGGGGTGAGAGCTCGGGGGAGGTGTGGGGGCTCTGGGGGGATGAGGGGTTTGGGGTACAGGAGGGGCTCTGGGCTGGGGGGTTGGGGTGAGAGCTCGGGGGGAGGTGTGGGGGCTCTGGGGGGATGAGGGGTTTGGGGTACAGGAGGGGGTCTGGGCTGGGGCTTGTGGGGGGGGTGAGAGCTCGGGGGAGGGGTGTGGGGGCTCTGGAGGGATGAGGGGTTTGGGGTACAGGAGGGGGTCTGGGCTGGGGGTTGGGGTGAGAGCTCGGGGGGAGGTGTGGGGGCTCTGGGGGGATGAGGGGTTTGGGGTACAGGAGGGGGTCTGGGCTGGGCTTGTGGGGGGGGTGAGAGCTCGGGGGAGGGTGTGGGGGCTCTGGAGGGATGAGGGGTTTGGGGTACAGGAGGGGGCTCTGGGCTGGGGCTTGTGGGGGGGGTGAGAGCTCGGGGGAGGTGTGGGGGCTCTGGGGGGATGAGGGGTTTGGGGTACAGGAGGGGGTCTGGGCTGGGGCTTGTGGGGGGGGTGAGAGCTCGGGGGAGGTGTGGGGGCTCTGGAGGGATGAGGGGTTTGGGGTACAGGAGGGGGCTCTGGGCTGGGCTTGTGGGGGGGGTGAGAGCTCGGGGGAGGTGTGGGGGCTCTGGGGGGATGAGGGGTTTGGGGTACAGGAGGGGCTCTGGGCTGGGGGTTGGGGTGAGAGCTCGGGGGGAGGTGTGGGGGCTCTGGGGGGATGAGGGGTTTGGGGTACAGGAGGGGGTCTGGGCTGGGGCTTGTGGGGGGGGTGAGAGCTCGGGGGAGGGGTGTGGGGGCTCTGGAGGGATGAGGGGTTTGGGGTACAGGAGGGGGCTCTGGGCTGGGGCTTGTGGGGGGGGTGAGAGCTCGGGGGAGGTGTGGGGGCTCTGGGGGGATGAGGGGTTTGGGGTACAGGAGGGGCTCTGGGCTGGGGGTTGGGGTGAGAGCTCGGGGGGAGGTGTGGGGGCTCTGGGGGGATGAGGGGTTTGGGGTACAGGAGGGGGCTCTGGGCTGGGGGTTGGGGTGAGAGCTCGGGGGGAGGTGTGGGGGCTCTGGGGGGATGAGGGGTTTGGGGTACAGGAGGGGGCTCTGGGCTGGGGCTTGTGGGGGGGGTGAGAGCTCGGGGGAGGTGTGGGGGCTCTGGGGGGATGAGGGGTTTGGGGTACAGGAGGGGGCTCTGGGCTGGGGCTTGTGGGGGGGGTGAGAGCTCGGGGGAGGTGTGGGGGCTCTGGGGGGATGAGGGGTTTGGGGTACAGGAGGGGCTCTGGGCTGGGGGTTGGGGTGAGAGCTCGGGGGGAGGTGTGGGGGCTCTGGGGGGATGAGGGGTTTGGGGTACAGGAGGGGGTCTGGGCTGGGGCTTGTGGGGGGGGTGAGAGCTCGGGGGAGGGGTGTGGGGGCTCTGGAGGGATGAGGGGTTTGGGGTACAGGAGGGGGTCTGGGCTGGGGGTTGGGGTGAGAGCTCGGGGGGAGGTGTGGGGGCTCTGGGGGGATGAGGGGTTTGGGGTACAGGAGGGGGTCTGGGCTGGGGCTTGTGGGGGGGGTGAGAGCTCGGGGGAGGGGTGTGGGGGCTCTGGAGGGATGAGGGGTTTGGGGTACAGGAGGGGGCTCTGGGCTGGGGCTTGTGGGGGGGGTGAGAGCTCGGGGGAGGTGTGGGGGCTCTGGGGGGATGAGGGGTTTGGGGTACAGGAGGGGGCTCTGGGCTGGGGCTTGTGGGGGGGGTGAGAGCTCGGGGGAGGTGTGGGGGCTCTGGGGGGATGAGGGGTTTGGGGTACAGGAGGGGCTCTGGGTTGGGGTGAGAGCTCGGGGGGAGGGGAGTGGGGGGTATGGAGGCTCTGGGGTGGGGCCCAGGCCAAACTGCCCTCAGTCCCCCCTACGCCCCGGCGCCTCTAGGCCTGCAGGGCGCCCCCACCCGGCCATGTCTGTCGCGCCCCCGGGGCGGGGGCCCAGACGGGACCCTCCGCCAGCCGCGCCAGGAGCCAACATGGCCGCCGCGGCGTCCGCCTCCCGTCACGTGACACGTCGCGGCTCCGTTCTGTCCTGGCGGAAGCGCCGGGGCCGCCGCCACGTCCCGGGCCCTCCGCGCGGGGTCGCGGCTCCGGAAGTCCTGCCCGGGGCATCAGCCGCGAGAATTGAAAGCGGCGGCGGCGGCTGTTGGCGGCAGAAAGGCAGTGGCGGGGTGCGTGGGGGGGCGGGGTGCGTGGGGGGATCTGGGGGACAACGGGTGGGAGGGAGTAGGGGGGCTGGAGGAGAATGGGGGGCGGTCTGGGGGTCAGGGACAGTGGGGGGTGGGAAGAGAGTGGGGTGAGGGGCATGGTGAGAGTGGGGGGATCTGGGGGACAACGAGGGTGGGAGGGAGTAGGGGGTCTGGTGGAGAATGGGGGGCGGTCTGGGGGTCAGGGACAGTGGGGGGTGGGGTGAGGGGCATGATGGGGGATGGTGAGAGTAGGGGGATCTGGGGGACAACGAGGGTGGGAGGGAGTAGGGGGTCTGGTGGAGAATGGGGGGGCGGTCTGGGGGTCAGGGACAGTGGGGGGTGGGAAGAGAGTGGGGTGAGGGGCATGGTGAGAGTGGGGGGATCTGGGGGACAACGGGTGGCAGGGAGTAGGGGGGCTGGAGGAGAATGGGGGGCGGTCTGGGGGTCAGGGACAGTGGGGGGTGGGGTGAGGGGCATGATGGGGGATGGTGAGAGTGGGGGGATCTGGGGGACAACGAGGGTGGGAGGGAGTAGGGGGTCTGGTGGAGAATGGGGGGGCGGTCTGGGGGTCAGGGACAGTGGGGGGTGGGAAGAGAGTGGGGTGAGGGGCATGGTGAGAGTGGGGGGATCTGGGGGACAACGGGTGGCAGGGAGTAGGGGGGCTGGAGGAGAATGGGGGGCGGTCTGGGGGTCAGGGACAGTGGGGGGTGGGGTGAGGGGCATGATGGGGGATGGTGAGAGTGGGGGGATCTGGGGGACAACGAGGGTGGGAGGGAGTAGGGGGTCTGGTGGAGAATGGGGGGGCGGTCTGGGGGTCAGGGACAGTGGGGGGTGGGAAGAGAGTGGGGTGAGGGGCATGGTGAGAGTGGGGGGATCTGGGGGACAACGGGTGGCAGGGAGTAGGGGGGCTGGAGGAGAATGGGGGGCGGTCTGGGGGTCAGGGACAGTGGGGGGTGGGGTGAGGGGCATGATGGGGGATGGTGAGAGTGGGGGGATCTGGGGGACAACGAGGGTGGGAGGGAGTAGGGGGTCTGGTGGAGAATGGGGGGGCGGTCTGGGGGTCAGGGACAGTGGGGGGTGGGAAGAGAGTGGGGTGAGGGGCATGGTGAGAGTGGGGGGATCTGGGGGACAACGGGTGGCAGGGAGTAGGGGGGCTGGAGGAGAATGGGGGGCGGTCTGGGGGTCAGGGACAGTGGGGGGTGGGGTGAGGGGCATGATGGGGGATGGTGAGAGTGGGGGGATCTGGGGGACAACGAGGGTGGGAGGGAGTAGGGGATCTGGTGGAGAATGGGGGGGCGGTCTGGGGGTCAGGGACAGTGGGGGGTGGGAAGAGAGTGGGGTGAGGGGCATGGTGAGAGTGGGGGGATCTGGGGGACAACGGGTGGCAGGGAGTAGGGGGGCTGGTGGAGAATGGGGGGTGGTCTGGGGGTCAGGGACAGTGGGGGGTGGGAAGGGGGTGGGGTGAGGGGCATGGTGAGAGTGGGGGGATCTGGGGGACAACGGGTGGCAGGGAGTAGGGGGGCTGCTGGAGAATGGGGGGGCGGTCTGGGGGTCAGGGACAGTGGGGGGTGGGGTGAGGGGCATGATGGGGGATGGGGAGAGTGGGGGGATCTGGGGGACAACGAGGGTGGGAGGGAGTAGGGGGTCTGGAGGAGAATGGGGGGGCAGTCTGGGGGTCAGGGACAGTGGGGGGTGGGGAGAGTAGCGGGAGGACTGGGGGGTGGGGGGAGCGAGGGGAATGGTCTCTTCGGCCCGTTTCTGGCTTTCCTGGGCTAGTTTTGCAGGGACCGTTTAAATCACTAGTCAGAAGTCCAAATACTTCTTTTTAAAAACTTTCTTCCTGTGGGGCTTTCGGTGTTGTGGGTGGTGGTTGTATAACATTTTCTGAGCTGCCAGCCAAAGCATCTGTGGGATTTAAAGGCTCTTAGAGGGATCAGGGTGGACTGAGATTCAGGAAACCTGAGTTTTATTACTAGCTGTGCCACTGGCCTGCTGGGCAACTTTGAGCACATCACGTGAGCCTTAGTTTCCCTATCTGTAAAATGGGGATAATGACACTCACCTGCTTTGTAAAGCACTTTGAAGTCTTTTAATGACAAGTTCTATATTAAGAGCAATGTATTGTAGCAAAGTGCAAAGTTCATTTCTCTCCTCTAGTCCCAAATTGTTTTTTCTTTTTGAGGTTAGGCATCATGGGCCCAGAACAAGGAGGTGCGCAGGAGGAAAGTGTGATTCTGATAAGCGATGATGAAGCTGAGAGTCCTCTTGGGAACTCAGTCCTGTTAGTTGAACCATTGCGTAAGTGCTGTGCGTTTGCCTTATGTAAGTCTCTGCAAAGAGACTTTTTTTTAGTTCAGATTTGTTTTTAAATATTACTGCTCTTGAGTATCCCTGCCAGTGTTTGTAGTTCTAAAATAATCAAAGTGTGAGGGTGTTTCCTCTGTTCTGTTGCAGTGCGTAAACACCACAAAAACAACAAAGCAAATTGACTAGGGGCAAAAATAAAACAGGGTAGAAACAAAATGTAAATGCACTTAGTAAACAAATTGGAAAAATAAGAATTTTCCTTTCTCTCTTATGGCAATATTTGCTGTAGCAAGTTACAAAAGCAGGTACAAAATACTCTTATATCAGAGGTGTAGCCGTGTTAGGTGAACAAACTGGGAAGGAGAATCGGAGGGTGGAGGGGGGTCACTAATAAAAGGACAAACTGTGTGATATTAGTGCTTATGCTGCTAGAAAATGAGAGAACTTTTTAAAAAGCAGAGAAAGCACAAGGTTCTTCTGGTATTTCACATCTTTAAAAAAAATTCAACTTAAGATCTCCAGAAATGTTAACTTTTTTTTTTAAGCACGAAGTAGTTTTAAGTTGTTAACAAGTTTCTTTAAATACGGCTGGTGTGTGGTATCAAAGTACCAGTAGGAACATTTTTCCAATGCCTGTCCTGTATCAATGTGACTAGCCTCTTTAATTTCTGTTGTGGTAGTGCCAGTCATAGACCAGGACCCGATTGTGCTAGGCTCTGTTCAAACACTGAACAAAGACAGTCTTTGCCCCAACATGCTTAAGAAATAAAAGCCAATAGCCAGTTTTGCCTTTAACTAAATCTGAAATCATTTTACTCTGAAATAAACCACAGTGTATTTCTCTTCTTACAGAAAAACCTATTCTGGAAGACAAGAAAGCTGAAGAGATTGTGGATGAGGAATGTGAACTAGTAGTTACTTTCTGTAAACAAGGGAAAGTGATGCCTCATGCAAGATATGACTGTATGACACACTCATTTGAGTACGTTCAGTACCATAGTGGATAATATGGGTTTCCTCTCTTATAGGGAGTAATACCAGATTTGTTGTTACTGATATTTTGTATACATTTATTTAATTTGTACTAAATTTCAATTGAGGAGTATGAAAAAGCCCAGTATCAGTGACATCTGTTTTTTTGTGGCTAGAAAATTAAAATCATATAATTGCAATCAGGGCACAAAGCAAAGTCTCAGCTTTCCTGCTGGGCCACATACTATTCTAAAATACCTTTTCTTTTCTTTTTAAATTAGCGCCTTAGTGCTATATATTAAGTTTCACTGGTGTACGTTTATTAGTTGATTTTGTTAAATAATTGTGGCAGGGTTTTAATAATCAGAAAAATTGAAGTAGAAGAAGGAACAGAACAGTTATTTAGTGTATACTATAAATAGTGTTCTGCTTTATCAACCTACAGGCGAGCAGAGTGTGAAACATGTTCACCCCTTGAGAACAATGCCAATATCTGTGATCAGTGCTACTGCTACGTTTGTGATAAGCTAGCTTCTGAGGTAAGGAAAGACGTGAGGTGTAGTTATGAAACACAGGCTTGAGTTGTCCAAAGTGAACTGTATAATAAGAACCACTTATACAGGATCTAATTAAAACAATAAATAATAGAACATTGATTATTTTAACATAGTCTCCTAAACATCAATAATTGTCTGTTCAAATTGTCACTAAAACAGCTTACTAGAAGCAATTTCTGTAAACTTATGGGGCCAGAGCCTCAGTTGGTGTAGCTCTTGTTTGCTTCGGACACAATGGTGGTGGCTTGCGTTGTGGTTTCTGTCGAAGTAACCTCTGATTCCTCTTTTTTTCCTGGATTAGCTTGATATCAGAAGTATTCAGATTTCTCCACTTTTTGTTGCAGACAGTTTTTTAAAATTTTAGCTTTTTTTTTTTTAATGTGGAATTCATCAAAATATTCCAGCTCTTTACCCAGATTTTAGGGAAGTTTTGAACATGGAGCCAAGTGTTCTATAGAAAATGGTTCATTAGCTCAAAAGTGACTTACAATATTTTCAGGGTTTTTTTCTATATTCACTAAATCCAGGAATGACAGCGCTTTACAGATACCAAATAATTAAGCCTCACAACATCCCTGTGAGTTAGTTATACAAGTATAAAGGCTTAATCTTTCTTAAGATCCAGTTCTCACTCTTTCTAGATCAGTCTGCTTTTCATGTAATTCCTCTCCTGTAATAGTATTTCCAGTTGTTGGTTGATATGCACGCTCCAGTATCTTAAATTTGGATTTTGAGTACACTGGCAACAATCACCTGAAAGAAATGTACTAAAGAGTAAATAGAACTAAAATCTCCATGCTCACAACCAGTCAGACCTTGGCTGTTTTGTATTCTTTAGTCTAGGTCTGGTGATGTGTGAGAAGAAGTACTACTTTGTAATTTTGACACAGTAGATTTATCAAGGAGGTTTATAGTGTAGATTACGCCATTCCAGGCACAGGTATGTTACTGTAAAGTTTGTAAAATCAGCTAACATTTGCATATGAATGTGCAGTAGCTCAGTATAAAAGATACTTAGCAATATGGATACAATGTTGACCTCGCTGAGCAAGGGATCATAACTAATTTTTGTTTTGGTTAACTTGAATGCAGTTTTTCCTCTTCTTTTCCCTCCTTCCCCTCATAAAACAGTGCCAAAACTGGACAGCCCCTTCTCACTGTCACTGCAATGCACATAACAAAAGCACATTCTGGAAAGACCAGCGAGGTTTGGCCTTGACGGGTGTTCTTGTGATGTTCAACTTGGAGCTCACAGATATAGATGCAGACCTTCGACATGGTGGTAAGCATTATGCCTTTGTGCTGTCCCAGAATCAGCGACGTTTATTATATAATATATAGGACTTTTTATGAGCATAACACATGTTTAGAAGAAAGCATATTTCAACACTCTTTCCTCCTCAATCCCCCAGGAAATCTTCTGATAAAATTTGTCCATGAACTTTCAGTGGAATATAACAGATATCTGGTTGGTGAGAGAGTGTCTCCCAATTCACATGAATGTTTCTGTCACCCAAAACGGGGATCTGGGCAATGTAATATCTGCAGACCGTGCCATATGGAGCTTATATACAGGTAACTCTGATGAGAGGGTTCAGTGAATTTGCAAGGAATGTTTTTTAATTCACAGGGATTTGCTTTCCAATAGGTAAAGCACAGTTAGACTCATGACAACCTAAGGTTAATAACTAGAACCATGCCGTAGAAAACTCACTTTTTTCCCCCTTCCCCAGTTAGGCCAGACCAGGGTCCAGTTCAAATAAACCCCCTAAACTTTAGCATCTGTCCTTGTGTGACCAAATATTTAACAGTTTTTCCTCACTGTTTATAATTCATGGAAGTTTAAAACTAAATGCTGCTTCCTGACTAGATTCTTTTTTTCTGAAGTGGGGTGGGTCCAATTTCAATCCCAATACATTCCCTTTAAATGTTGCTGTTTACTTTAAATGACCTGTGTCTTTCCCTTGAAAGAAATTGAAGTATCGTGACTAGCCAATTTAAATGCTAACTCTAGTATTTTGTGCAAACGCTTTTCATGCTGACAAACCAGTTCAGTGCAGCTATACTTCACCGTAAGGACTTTTAATTCTCCTAGGTATTCTGACGTTTTTGCGCTGGTGACAACATTTTTAAATCAGGCAGAAAAAGAGAATCCTAAAGCTGCTGCTGTCATGCTCCTGGGAGCAGCCAAAGAAATAGCACTTCATAAGGACCCTGCTCAGTAAGTATTCCAGCTCACCATCTAATCCCCGAGTCCCTTTGCTACAGTTGTGGCTTTTTGCCCCAGATGATTTATAACTGAATAATGGCAGAGCTTAAAATAATTTTAAATCAAAATGAGAGAGAAGTTGGAAATCTCAAACAAAGAGGGGGGATGGTGTAATAGTTGATGATTGGATTGCAACTTCTACTATTTGGACTTCTTTTATGAGCTTAGGCAAGTCACTCTCTCTATCTCAGTTCCCCATCTTTAAAATGAGTAATAATTTTCTGTCTCTGTTTTGTGTGTTGATCTTGTAAACCCCTGCCTTGAAGAGGCTATATATTTGTATACAGTGTCTAGCACAATAGATGTCCTCACTTCAGTCAGTGCTTTAAGCGCTATTATAATACAGATAATATTAATTGTAGAAGGTACTCCAATGCATTGAGTTTATTATAACTCTGCAAATACTTTGGAATATTTTCTAATAAAGTTCAATGAGGTAGATGCCATCTGTTTATGGAAACTATTTTTCACTTGTTTCTCTTGTCAATTTGATTGCTTTAAAACCAGACCTAGGAAGAATATGTAAGCACTAAACTTAAGCATTTGTGTTAGGAACTCGCAAAATCTTGGTCACTCTGCATCTTTGAGGATCGCTGTACCTGGTCTAATGGAAAGGTAAGACTTCGGTTAGTATGGTGTGAGATTCAGATGTCAATGGGATGGTGGTTGGGTGCAGAGTTTCTACTGTTGTGTTACAAAATACATTAACACGTCAGATCCTCAAAGGCCACCTTCAGTTACTGAAGGGTTTAAAATAGCTTTGGTGCTTGAAATCTAAATTTCCTGATATAGAATTCCTTAAAGGTGAATTCTGTAGCTTTAACACTGAGTAATACTAACTGTATCCATAATGTTACACAATTGCATTCTATAAACCAGGATATATCAGTAGAAAAGGTTAGTTTAAAACTTACCACTCTGCTACGTTTCTTCCGAAGCCTGAGGAATGGGGACATGTAACACACATTTCTTTGCTTAATTCAATTCTTACTTTAGCTTTGCAAGTTTACTTTTAACAGTAAATCCACCAGCCACAAAGATAAGAGCTGATTTTGGGGAAGACTTAAATCCTATTCCCTCCCACTATTTCTCTAATTTAAACCAATGGCCAGGTGCAGCCTACATCTGTCCTCATTTTAAATGACTTCTTTTTACATTAAGGAAATAATTCTTTACAAAGGTAATGCCTTATCACTTAGATTGTATACTGTATGTGACAGGGACCATCCTCTAGTTCTGTGTTTGTACAGCACTTAGCACAAGGGCGTCCTGGTTGTGACTAGGGCTTCAGGAGAATAAAAACATGATCTTGAAGGAACACGAAATAGGAGGTTTTTTTGTTTTGTTTTGTTTGGCCCCCCGCCGTTTTCCTTGATTTGTTTAGGAGCTCCCACTTGAGTCTGAAACAGTGAAATCAAGTGTGTTTTCATCACTACTCTTGCAATATCAATGTTTCAGGTCAGAATGGACTTCCTACTCACTGCTACGTAACTATTAAAAACAAAGTGTATTGTAATGGCATTTGAAGTTACTTATTTAAAAGGACAGTGTCCGTTTAAAATAAAGAATCTCAATTTTAAATCTAACTGACTTTTTTTTGCCACTACTGTTCTGTTTTGTTTTTGAATTTTAACTACAAATGATCGATCTAGTTTGGTACACACTGGCATGATGCTGTAGGGTTTGTGTTGCAAACAGTGCGTGAGGATCTTTGATTTTAAAAAACACACACAATAAATTCAAGTCAGACTTATACTGGTTGTAAGTGTGATGGGTGTCCCCTGCCCCCCAGGTGCTACCTGGAACTGGGGTACCACTGAGCCCTCTGACGCACCAGCCTGGGCTCCCTCTCAGCACTGTGCTGCTGTGACAAGCAATAGACCGCTCCCGGTCCTATACTTCCTCCAGCATTCACACAGGCAAATCATAACATTTTCCAATGACACCTCACATGACTCATCTTGTACAAATTGCATCATCATTAGGTCATAATCATACCCCCATGATGAATATGGGGTGTAGTGTCACAGTAAATCTTGTAAAATTGTTTGGATTAAAATTTAGATTTTGTACATAAAGTGTCCGAAATTTTTTATAGAACACTATAGACCTGTTCCTAATCTGAAAAGGAAGCTGACCTAGTGAACAATTGAACTGGCTTAAAAAGATTTTACTCATATCCCTGACTTTTAAAACTAGTTTATTTTTGTAAATGCAGGATTACAACACAACTTCAGAGGATGCTCGTGCTGTGTGACTTTCCAAAAGTTTTATATGAAAAGTTCATTAGTTTTTTCCAGACTATCTCACTTCCGTGTCACTGCTATGCCTTCTCAAATAGGTATGTTCTTTGCTTCTATTGACTAAATGTTATTACTCTTGAAATCTGTCCAGAGACTAAGCCTGGCATGTGGTTTAATAGAAACTAGCTATAGTTTCCTACTAAATACAGGGGAGTCACATCTTACATAGGGGTTAGGTTCGAAAGTCAGTGCGTAAGGCGAAAATCGCGTATAGTCAAACTCTCATTGAGTGGAATGGCGGGTGGAATCGCCCGCACTATAGGTACAGTATTTCAATTATTTCTCTCTTTTTTTTTTTTTTTTTTTTGCCGAGCGCGTATAGTTGAATTCGCGTAAGTTAAATGCGCGTATGATGCGACTCCACTGTACTCCACTGGCAGTCTGGAAAATGGAAGCTTAAAACAGCAGGGCTACGTCAGGCTTACGTTTATTTGCCTTTAGAAATCACTGTAGGAAATGGTCAGATGTTGTTTGTAATAGTGACCGTAAGCGTTCATTATGATATCTCATATCTTCATAAGACCCACATTGTCAAAACATTGTCTGGCTAATATTCTGGTACTTCCAAACAAAATTACTGAAATTCCTTGGAAAAAGCTACATGGTGTCATGCTTGTGTGGTTTGTGGACATTTAAATTAGAACTGTCAGCACTTGGATGGCAAACAACCATTGCATCTAAAAATGGTTATGTGGTCTAGGTTCTAAATGTTTAATTTAGCAAACTCAAGATTTACTGAGTCAAATATACTGAGAGCATTATGATGACTTAGCAAGAAGGATTAGTCTGGCATGATCAATACAATCTCTCTAGCAACCCAATCATATTATACAAATGTATATTCCAACACAATTTTCTTCTAAAGGATAATTGTCCTGAATACTGGTGATGTATTGCACCAAGGTCTGCTAGTAACTAGCTTAGTGCAAGTAGCATCACTACTTTGTTGGTTCTAGTAGCTTCATTCTGCTGCCATGATTAATGTGAGGTCCATCAAGTTAATTTTCTGAAATGAGTCATAACCTTTGGAAATACTATAGCAGTTGCACCAAACCTTAACATGAAAAAAAAAAAGAAGTTGTGGTATTGCAGTGATATGGGTGTCTCTTTTTGCTCTGTTTTGTGAATTCTTCTAGAACCTTGCAATAGTTTTTAGAAAAATATTGTCTTTAACTTTAATTTTCAGCCTAAATGTGGTGCCATGGGATCATGGATTACTGACAACTGTCTTAAAAGGCCAGAACATCACTGGTCAAAGAACACAGAAAGGAAAGAAAGTATTTCTGTGGGAAGTACTTCCTGTCATACAGGCTCGAGTAGAAAAAATGGAAAACCAGGGACAGTAAGTTCTTATCCATCTTTTGAGGACTTGCATTCTGCATCATATCAGCTTTATATAATGTGTTTTTCAAACACCTAAAATTGCGGGTGTGTGTGTGTGTGTGTGTGTGTGTTTAAAAAAGTAAAGATTGTTGACTGCCAGCTTGTAATGAGTGTGTTTCCATCATGCTTTATAAAGACCATCCAAAGGAGCTTCTAACACCCTTATTGGTCTTAAAATGTACAAAGAAACTTGCTGCTTCTCTTCTCCACTCCTTCTTTTTTTTTGGTCTCCTTAACCCCCAGTAGTTCTCAGCAGACATGCCAAACCCGCGGAAAAAACGCAGAAATTGGGCTTGGTTTTGGCTTGTGAGTTGCTTGTTGGCTAGTTTTTGGCTTGTAACTTGTTTGGCTTCTAGCTTGTGTGTTTGTTGTAGCTTGTTTTGTTTTTATTTGATCGGTTCCCAGCAAGAAGGGGCAACGTGGGGAGAGAGTCAGGGGTGCACAGCGGGCCCACCACAGTCCCAGACTGTGTGCCAGGGGGATCTAGTCACATAGTGTTGGGGTTCTTAGGGATTGGCATGTTTTGGCCTTGTTTTGAAATGAGATTAGGTTGATTTTTGGCTTATTGTGAAAGTTGGGGGGCTTATTTACCACGTGAAAGTTGGCAGCTGTGGTTCTCAGCCAGATGTTGGCATTTAAAATAAAATCTCTTGGTAGGAATGTGACATTCTAATCAGGGTACCCACCCTCACTCACTTTCACCGGGCTGGGGTTGGGGCTCGGGAGAGGCTCTGGGCTGAGTCTTGGGCAGGGGGTTGGGGTCCAAGCTCTGGGAGGGAGTTTGGGTGCAGAAGGGGGATCTGGGCTGGGGCAGAGTGTTGGGGTACAGAGGGGGTACAGGGTGCTGGCTTGGAGGGGGGTCGCTGCTGGGGCAGGGGATTGAGGTGCAGGAGGGTGTAGGAAGTTGTCTCTGGGATGGGGATCAGGGCTGGGGTTTGGGGTACTGGCTCTGGGAGGAGGCTCAAGGTTGGGGTTTGGGGTGCAGGATGGGGTATGGGGTGCTGGCTCTGGGAGAGGGCTGGGGGTTAGGGCGTGGCCTCCCACCAGGTAGCACTTACTTTCAGCAGCTCCCGGTCCGCGGCGCGGCATGGCTGCTGCTAAGGCAGGCTCCCTGCCTACTCCCGCCCCACACTGTTCCCGGAAGGGGCAATGTGCCCCTGGTGGGGGGGCATTTGGCTCCACGCGCTGCCCCTCTCTGCAAGCACTGCCCCTGCAGCTCCCGTTGGCCACAGCTCGCCGTTCCCAGCCAATGGGAGCTGTGGGGGTGGTGGTTGCAGGCAGGAGCAGCGCACAGAGTCATTTCTCCACCCCCTTCTCCCCCGCCCCAGGCTGCGATGGCCGCTTCCAGGAGCGGCATAGGGCCAAGGCAGGCAGGGAGCCTGCCTTAGCTGCAGCCCTGCTACACCGCCGGAGATCACGATCGACCGAGAGATCCTCTAGGATCGACCGGTTGGTGACCACTGGGCTAGAGCAAAGAACTAGAAATTAGGACTCTGGCAGCTGTTCCTGTCTCTTCCACAGATTGTGACCTCTGCCTCTACCCATCTGTAAAATGGGGATAATACCTATCTCCCAAAGGCGTTGTGAGACTTGATTGATATTTACAGAGCATTTTGAGATCATTGGATGAAAGGCACTGTAGAAAGCTAGCGAATTATTAGAGAGATTCTTGATCTGCTTCCTTTAAGGCCATGAGTAGTAGTGTTAACAGTATCTTTTTGGTTGAGTCTCTGAAACTTCTTACAACATTGATAAAACCTTGATAGGTCTGTGACCATACAATTAATATGTTTGGAACCTGTGCAAATGACTCTTTCAAACAGTGTAGAAAGATACCTTTTCTTGCTGGGTAAATTGCTGTCTGTACTGACTATACCTCTTGTAAAGGTTAGATCCTATAATAGCAGCTGCCATTGGGGACAGAATGGTCGCTTTTTCCAATTAAATGTTAATTGGGTTCATTCAAAACTTTGTATCCATTTTTGTAAGAAAACTCTGTTCCTCTTTTTTATATTCATATCCAGCTTGAATGTTAAGGGCAGTTCAAGGTACTTGACGTTCATGGTTCTGTCTAAACAAATCTTCATGGTCCAATTAAAGATCTGAATGGTTTGGGCCCCAGCAGGGGTGAAAGTGAGCCGGCACGGGCCGGTATGGCATACCAGTAAGAAGCCAAACCGGCCTGGACACAGGGAGGGTCCATACTGGCAGGGCTGCCAACGGGGAATGGGCAGCGACATTAAGCGCTCCCGCAGCAGCGCTTTGAGGGTCTTTAAAGCACCGTGGCAAAGGACCGCTGCCCCCTTCCCTGTCGGCGGCCCTGCCGGTACAGACCCTACCGTCAGGGCCTCCAATGGAGGCGCCAAAGGGGCAGAGACGTTAAAGCGCTGCTGCGGCAAAGGCCCCTGCTTAAAGCGCTGCCGCGGCCGTCAGGGATTTCAGTTGTTTTGGGGTTTATCAGAAAACAATGAGATAGCAGCAGCTTTATTGACATCCGGGTCTTGTTGTTTCTGTGCATAAATGTCTTCTCCACAGGAGCTATTGCTTTGTCTCGTGAATCAGGAATACTGATGAGAATTAATCTGTTCAAAATGTAATGCCTCCTCTTCTCCTCCCTTCCTTAGTTATAAGGAAATAGTTCGCTACTTGAAAGCTGTGAAATGCAATGACATTCTAGGGTAAGTGGCTTTTTTAGTTTTTTATCTTTGCTTTAAGATTCCCCTATGTGTGTCCAATCTTCAGTAAAATCACACCTTGAAAAGAAATGATTCTGGTTGGCAGACTTTTTTTATGCTGAACACAACATTGCATCACTAGCCAATATTAGCTGGTAAACATAGCTGGATCCAGATTTGATTTTTTTTTTTTATAGCATTTGTAGGCCTGGGTTGATATAAGTAATTAAGTATGGGGGAGGCATGTTTCTTGGAAGACCAAATTAGGAAGCTAAATAGATCAGCAGGCTGAAAACAGAATGTTTGTGCTAACTAAGATAGGTAAATGGGTCAGTGAGCTAAGATAGAATGTTTGAACTAGCTAAGATAAGGGGAAGGAACTGTGACGGACTTCCCCGGGGTGCACCCTGGAACTGGGGTAGCGCTGGGCCCTCTGGCATACCAATCTGGGCCCCCTCTCACACTGAAGATTGGCAAGCTGCAGACCGCTCTTGGTCCTACACACACACAAACTTTTATGCACGCAGCTACAGTTACATGAATGCTTCTCCTCAGCCACTCATGAACTAACAAACAAGAGGCTGCAGTCACCTCCCCAAGTAGATTACCCAGTCTGCCCCTCCCTCAGCGTGGAGAGGACAATACACCAGTTTTTGTTCCCGAGCAGATTTCCCCCAAACACTTCTAGCAAAACACACTGTTTTAGGTGTAAAATATAAAACAAATTTATTAGCTACGGAAAGGTAGATTTTAAGTGATTATAAGTAGTGAACATGCAGATCAAAGCAGATTGCATTTTGTTTTATTTCTTAGGTAATCTAAGCTTTACAAACTAGACAGGATTTGAATCAAGCAGTGTCTCACCATGTTAGATAGTACAAACACTCCACCAAGCTTCCATACACAGGCAGGCTTTCTTCTTTCCCGCCTGGGACCTCCTTTCCCCAGTTCAGTCTTTGTTCCTCAGGTGTTGTGTTGTAGAGGGAGTGAGGCCAAGTGATGATATCACTTCCCCCTTTTTATAGCTTCTTTCATGGGGAGGGAATTTCATTGTCCCAATCAAGCCCCCAGAACAGTTTGTGGAAAAGTATAGGCACCAAAATGGAGTCCAATATCACATGATTTAGTTGCATGCCCTTGCATGCTTCGATGAGCCATTGCATCCATTACCCATATTTTGGCTGAAGTGTCCACAGGAAAGCTTATTAGGTGAGGCTAAGCTTTTCCTGTGGCCTTTTTTGGTTGATGGGCCATTACCTTAAATCAGGGATCAGCAACCTTTGGCATGCAGCCTGTCAGGGAAATCTGCTGGTGGGCCGGGATGGTTTGTTTACCTGCAGCGTCTGCGGGTTCGGCCGATCGCAGCTCCCACTGGCCGCGGTTCGCCGTTCCAGGCCAATGGGGGCTGCGGGAAGCGGTGTGGGCCAAGGGATGTGCTAACCGCTGCTTCTCGCAGTCCCCATTGGCCTGGAACGGCGAACCGTGGCCAGTGGGAGCTGTGATCGGCCAAACCTGTGGACGCTGCAGGTAAACAAACCGTCCTGGCCCACCAGCGGATTTCCCTGATGGGCCGTGTGCCAAAGGTTGCCGATCCCTGCCTTAAATAGTTCATTCACAATGTGTTGGATGTAAGCTACTTTGTGAGTGTTGCCCAGGAGCAAATACGTTTGAAGTATAGATGCATAGTCTATATTAGTAACTCCAGATGCAAAAATGATACATGCATACAAATAAGATAATCATTCAGCAAACCATAACTCTTCCATTGACACCTCACATGACACGTTTTGAACAAGATGCATCATAATTATGTTATAATCCTATCATCATAATATCACTGTGGTGAAGATGGGGTGCAGAGTGTCACAGGAACAACCAGGGAACCATTTACAAAGAGCAAAATAACAATGAACAAGGTAAGTTGGGATTGTAAAGAGTAGGTCGAACATGGACAGTACGTGGGCAAAGCATGCTGTAAAGGGATTGGTTCCTACAAAGTGTGTAATGCAGTGCATAGTAAATGTAATGAAATCTGTGAATGTACCTAAAGGAAGATGGTTTCTCTGTAACCTTGGATCTGTGATGTACCCTACATCCACCCCCTTCATTCAAGTCTAATCAACTCAGTGTAGCATTGCTGTATGCCAAATAAAGATAATGACAAAGTCTGGAGTCAAACGGAGTTCTTGGGAAGCCAAGTGGAAAGAGGTCTCAAAGGAAATCCCGGTAATGCTTCCATGTTGTTAATGGCATCCACAAAAATCAAATCTGCAATCCTTTCTTGTATCCAGGTTAAGAAAGCTTAGAGATAAAATCCCATTCTACTTGTGCAAAAGTGGAGACTTCGTTAGTGCTGTACATTCATTGTTGCTTCCCTTCAATAACCTTGCATGCTGTACCGCCTGCCGGATAACCCCTTTCCAGTTTGAGATCTACCTAAAGATGTTCAGAACTGGGAGTGTTCCCTGTGGAAATAATTTTCATGACCCTGGAGAGTGGATTTCAAATGGCAAGTATTATTCGTTGAAGTGCTTCTTGCTTCCATCCATTTGGTGCCCCACTTGACTATGGTGGTGTGTGGTTATCAGTTTAGATTAAATCTAACGTGAGATTTATGGGACTTCAAACTCACCCATAAATTATCTGGGTTAAAGCACGGTACATAAGTGTTGCCTTTGTGTACATTGTGGCTTATTAGAGGGGTTCTGCTGCGACTATTGTGATAACAGGCCTTGGTACACACAGACTTGTCCCATAGGAATGAGTCTGATGCCACAAGCTTATTTCACACAAGTCCACTCAGTAGCTATTAGTTGGTGATATGTGTAGGAGCATGGGATATGTCAGCACAATAGTCATGTATTGTAAACAGTCTGTACCTGGTGAGAGGATTCATTCCATGTGATCTGTTTTAGTATCTTTAATTGCTTGTACAAGCAATTAAAGGACTTTGGGGGAGCATATTACAGCTGATGACTGGAACCTAGAATTGGGGCATTTCTATCCCCTCTTTGTTTTACTGGTGTTTAAATTGTATCCTTACACATCTTTAGTCATAGAGGTCACCGATTCTGTGACTTTACCAGACCTCTGTGACTTCTTCGGCTTCATGCTGTCAGTCGCCCCCGCTCTCTCCCCACTCCACCCCCACCCCAGCCCTGCCCCCCTGGTTATTTTTAGTAATGTCACAGACAGGTCACTGGCTTCTCTGAATTTTTTGTTTATTGCCTGTGACCTGCCTGTGACTAAAAATAACCATGATAAAATCTTAACATTATGTGTAAAAACATTACTGTACTTAATTAAATCTGCCTCCTGGTTTTTTTTAACTGTGCACTTGGTTTCCTTCATTTTTATCAGGTTTAAGGAGTTGTCTACTTTTTTCCTTCCTTAGGTTCTCCTTTGAAGACCTCTGTTCTAATTAAGCATGCACTCAAACTCCTTTACTGCAACCTGTCGTTATACAGGAATGTGAGTGTTTGTATTAATCTTATGCTTCTGTGGTTAGAGTTTCTATACAGTTCTGTTCTATATAGCCACTGTTTGTCTAATACAAGAATACACCATTGAGTAGCCTCTTTTTTTTTTTTCCCTGACTACGTCAGGTTTTCCCCCCAAACTTTAATACTGTACTTATATTTTCAAAACATTTGCAAAAAGATAATCCTTTCAATACCTCGGCAGTTGGGGAAATTGAGGCAGAGAAGAGCTGTAATTTACCCAAGACCTCATACTAATCAGTGTCAGACTTGGGGGTTCCTGGCTCTTAGCCCTGAGATCAGTCCATCAGAGGCACAGCAGGGTCCAATGACAAAGTAGAGATCGCTGTGAAGCTATAAAAAGCAAGCTGGTGCAAAGGGTTGCTTGATTGAACTAGAACTAAAACCTCATCAGTTCGTTTTAGTCAAATGTCCTCTTATGTAGTTCTGTTTTCCGTGAGTTGACATGAAAGAAGATGAAATTTTGTTGTTGGTTATGTAAAGGGGGAAGCAGGGTGGTAAGGAAGAATTCTGCCAAAAAGTAAAGGAAGTTTCGTCCTCTGTCAACGTCAATGAAGGAAGAATGCAGGAAGTTTAAAGAATGTTTCATTAAGGCAGTGGGGTAACATGATTAGTGGTAAGATGGGGGTGCTTTCGGAGAATAAGATGGTGGTGGGAGTCTGATATACAAAACAAAAAAAATATTCAAAAAGTTTTGAGGAATCGTGGTAATGTCACTTTAAAATGCTTACAAACAGGCTAAAAAGTCAGTTGCTAAGGTAAGAATGGAGGCTGAAGAGGAATTACACAAAGATGATAGCAGGAAATTTGGTTTTGGGGTTGATGAAAGAGAAACAGTGAAACAAAATATGAAGAAATCTTTGTGTGAAGAATGGGAGCTGTGTGGTGACTAACCCTAAAGAAGTGGTAGAAGTATGGAAAAAATATTTCTGAAGGCCATTAAATGGGAAGAGAGTTGCAAGCACTGTTGACAACTATGGGAAAGTCTCAAAAGGTATCCATCTCCATAGAGGAGGTAGAAGGAACACTGAATAGCATGAAGAATGGTAAAGCAGCTGGTGAAGATGAGAACTGTGGATATGATCAAGGCAATTGGAGGTACTGGAGTAAAGTGACTGCCAGATGACTGGAGAACAGGATTGATTGTACCTCTCTGGAAGGGTGAGGATGATGCAAATGATTCTAACACGGAGCAGGGCATGACCATGTTAAGTCAACCCTTTAAAGGCCTTGAGAGAGTTTCAGAGGCAAGGTTGAAGTGCAAGGTGGAGGAAAATATAGGAGAGGAGCAACATGGCTTTAGGAAGGGAAGGAGTACTGTAAATGTAATATTTGCAATGTGACAGAGGCTTGAAAGAATGATAAATGGGGGGTGTTATGTAGCAGTTATTGAACTTGAGAAAGCATATGACTTGGTACCGTGGGAGCTGGTGTTTGAAGTATGGAGATAAATGGGAGGAGAACTTCAAGATGTGGAGGAGGTAGAGGAGCTGTATTGAGGGTCAGGAACTTAGGTGGTAACAATATTGGAATTTTGGAGAGTTTTGAGGTGGCGGTGGGCTTGAGAGAAAGCACTGTGCTGAATCCACTTCTCTTCATCCTAGTTTTTGGAGTTAATTAGTAGGAGAACCAAGCCTGTGGGAAGACATAAAACGAATGTATGCTGACAATCCAGCCCTTTTGGCAAATATGGTATTGGACTGGGCATCTGTGTTTGAAGATCATGATTTGAAGATAAACACACAGAAAACTAAGAAAGGAAGATGGAAGAAGAGCTGTCGGCTGACATTTCAGGAGAGAAGCAGAATCAAAAGCGAAGGTTTGTGTACTTGGTGCCATCAAGAAAGATCTAAAACTGAGAAGAACCACCCAGTGTGTGTGGGCGGTAGGAGTACTGTGGGACAGGTAATTAAGTAGCAAATTTGAAAGGAGAAGTCTGTTCTGTGTTGTTGTTTTTTTCCCCCTGCTGTGTGTATGGTTTGAAAACAGTGGGTCTCATGGAGATAGAAGAAAACAAGATGCAGGTCATAGAAAATAATATACTGAGAAGATTGTCAGGCAAGTGGAGGGTAGGTAGTGTGCATGGAAGAAATTAGGGGGAAGATGAACTTGGGACTCTGATGGACTGGAAAGTGCACATTTGAGGTGGTCTGGACATGTGATAAGAATGGGAGAATGATGGAAGAGGACAGCGAGAAAACATGGAAGACTGAGGATGCGATGGAAAGACTGTTAAGAGAAGTTTGAAGAGAAAAGGACTGGAACTCCAGGACCTATGAACGTGAGTTGTGGGCTGGAAGGAGTGGTGAAGAATTGCAGGCACCTCTGACCCTGTGTAAAAGGGAAAAGCAGTCTAAGTCAAGTTGACCACCTTTACCACGGTGTCCTGACCTAAAACAAAGTAAATAAAACTTACCATGGTTAAATGTTTTTGTTTTGTTTTTTAATACACTAAGCAATCTCTGATGGGCAGCTGGTAGAAGTCCATGATCTGGTCCATGACTTTGACGTCAATGAAGCTATGACAATTGCACCAGCTGAAGGTCTACCCTTGAAGCCTTTTGTTGTAGTGTGATAGTTGTGGGGAGAGGGGTGACGGCCTTTGCTTCAGGTGAGGCACAATGGGGATAGTGTTTGTATAAAGACAAGCCCCGTACACACCAATGTATAACTCCAGAGTGTGGTCAGCACAGTGACTGAAAGTAGTATCTTGGACACACTGTTGCAAATATCTGTGCTCCTCCTGTCATAGTGACTTCTTGCTGACACGCCAGCTATTACCATTTCACTGTCAGCACTAGAGTCATGCAGGAAGAAACCCCTCTGTTCGGTCTCACTCCCTGTGTTTTGTGGTACATAAAGCAGAAAATGTTGATTTTTTTTTTGATTTTTTTTTTGCAGATTCTGTGGTGTGTACCATGCCAGAGACCTTTTTTATCCCAAATATTATGTACTTTTGCCTTTATTTGAAAATATAATCTTTACCTTGTTCAGTCTTTCTTTAGATCTAAAGACTGATTCAGCACACTTCACAAAAGGCTGTGGTTTTGTTAATTGAAAGTTTTTTACTGTGTTTCAGCCAAAATGCTGGAGCTCCCTCATCATGGTTTTGGGTAGTAGCACCGGTTTGGAGAAAAATGGGCATCTACATGCTGTCTCGTTGAAAGAACCACCACATGATTTCCAAGAGGTAACTGACACCACTTTGCGATAGAGAAGCTTTTGCCTTGTGTTTCATTATTTTCTGCATTTTGGGGATTAACTCATTTTGGAGTCTTGGGAATGGATCCATGTTGTATTACACCATCAGTTTAATTCGGCACATGCCAAAAGAACATCTTGCATGCCATGTCTTAACCTTTTCATATGGAAATGCTAACGTGTTTTGGCCTTTGTCTGATACACTATTTGTGTCCCATCTGGTAACTGCATAGGGATTAGTTAATTCACCATTAGAGAGAGAAGGTGGTCGAGGTAATATCTTTTATTGGCCCATCTTATGTTGGTGAGAGAGACGTGCTTTTGCGCTTACACTGATCTGAAGAAGGGCTCTGTGTAAGCTCAAAAGCTTCTCTTTCTCACCAACAGAAGTTGATCCAATAAAAGATATTACCTCACCCACCTTGTCTCTCTAATATCCTGAACAACACGGCTATAACACTTAATTCACTATGGCATTTAACTGTTCTTGCTACTGAACACTTGGTGCTGATTCCAGATATTTTAGCTGTGAAGTGCATTGGATAATTATAAAACTAAGAGGAAGGGGGAGATTTAGTCTTCTGTTAACAGAGGTGCTTTAGGGCTAACACAAAAGGTTAATATTTGTATAATAGAATATTTTCTAAGCACAGTAAACCTAAGCACAGTTATAGTAATACAAGCACATTTAGGGGAACTGCTGAGGATGGAGCATACAATTACAGCATTCCTCATAGATATAATAACCAACCTCATAGCGAGCAGAAATGGGACTGAAAACATTAAGCACTCTATGCCAAAGAATTACGTTTTGGACACGGTTTGACATTTGTTGAATACTGGGGCTCCTTGCTCTGCTTGTGACTGTCATAACTTCTGTTGCAGATGGTGGCGTCTGTATCTTGTGTTCTTCTAAATGAACTGAAGACAAAAGTCAATGTTTCTCTGCCGTCAAATGTTTTTTCTGGTCCTGTAAGTATGTAATGGTTAATGAGGGAGGTGACTGTTTTGAATAGTGGACTTTTGATTGCACTGTTAGATTTGAAAATAGCTGTCTTTCCATTCAAATGTCTTAAATGCTTCTGAGATAGGATGAGAATCTTCAGGACATGGCATAGGAATTCCTAGCACAGTGTAGTGGTTAGAGCAGAGGACTGGGAGCCGAGACTCCCAGAATCTATTCCTGCCACTCTGTGATCTTGGACAGCTCTCGCCTCTCTCCACCCAATTTTACCCATCTATAAAAGGGGGATAAACAGACTTCAGTTTCTGTATTAGGATTAGTTGACCAGAGAGGTAAGTGTGGCTTGAATCAAAGTGGAGACCGCTCTTTACACTGAGAATCAGCATATGTTTGCCTCAGCAGAAGTCAGCATCTATTTCATACCCATTGGGAAATTTTGTCAAAAAAATCTGGGAATCTCTACATTTTGACCATGAATTTAAGCAGGGTGGGCTGTCTTCAGACTAACTGATCCGAAGTTAGATACAGTGACTGCAGCTTAATGGCAACCCTGATTTGAACTTCTGGTTAATAGCAACATTTGGCTGGGAACCAATCCAATCCCGTTGACTTGAATGTTAATGGCATTCGGATATTGGCAGGCCTGGCAATTGGGCTGCAGCCAGGGAAGGTACATCCGAAGGTACATCCCAGTGCTTCCTTCCCTGGCTGCAGCCTCACAAACCTGCCTTCCACTCTCCTGGCTGCTGCTGGAGATGGCAACTGATGGGTTGGTAATAAGTAAAATCTACTATCGTTGGAAAACCTGGCTGTCCATAATTTAATAATCCGAAAGCAGGGAATTGTATATGGTACCTGATTTGTTTAGTGTGAACATGATGAAAGTTATCCGTAATTAAGGTGTGTTCATTTACCTAAGCAAACTGATTAACACTGCTCCTTTTATTTCCTCTGAGGAAATCCTGTTTAACTTCTTTCCTAATTGCGTAACTCAAATGTCAGGATTTTCTTGGTCCGTGTAACGACACTTGTCCTACTTAACAGTGATGCTGTGAACCTTAATGTTTGTAAGGCAGTTTGAGAACCTTTGGTAAAAGGTGCCACCGAAGTGCAAACATATAGTTCTCGTGCCTTGCACAATAGGTTATCATTGACACCTGTGCAAAGTCGGTGTAAAACAGTACTGGATCAGAATGGCCGCAATTTACACCTGATGTCAGTGGCTATAAATGACAACACAAGGTGCAAGGCCATGGAGAACCAGGCCTTAAATATTTCTTAACACCTTTTATGATTCCTTCAGTTACAGCTTGAGGCTAGTCTTATCCTCACAGTGCAAGCGGTGCAGCAGATGCTTCTAAACGATCTTCCATACTTGAGTTCCTTTCTAGAAATAACACTAGCTTTCGGGGTAAGTCCTAGGAATCTTCATCTCTAATAAATTAAAACAAATGATGCTTAAAATGCAATTAACAGTGTATTGAATTTTATGCATGTTTTGTCAAGTTTTATATTTAGTTTTCTTTATATTTAAACTTTATCAGTTATTTATTTTTTCAGGGATTTCCAATAAAATGAGGTTTGTAGCATAGAATTCCTTCACTAGCTTATTCCTCTCTTTACCTACTAGAATAACTTCTGGGCTCTGAGGCTATTATTAAATGGCCTTTCCTGTGAAGAACACATTCTCCATGGCACTATTAACTTGCTTCTGAGAGATCTGAATTTTCAGAAGGGAACACTGTTGCATCTGTGAGTAAACATTCTGTTGAGGTCTGATCGTTTATCTGTGGAAAAAGTTAAATGCCAAGGCTGTGGAGTTCCCCCCCCTTTCCTCCCCCAGAGTTGGGGGTGGGGGGTGCATTATAGACAACCAGCTAATTGTCAGTAAGACCTAGCCAAACTTGTCTTTTTAAAAGCTACCCTAAAGAGTAGAGCCCTGCGCAGATACAAAATTTATATCCATGGAGTTGCAGGGCTCTAGCAACAATGAGCGAGACCAGCAGGGCCATGGCCAGCAACCGCAGCAGCGAAAGTAGCAGCATGTTGGGCCACCGCTCACAGGAGCCAGTGCCCAGCCCGGGCAGCTTCTCCAGCATGGCTGTCCCATCCCCTGCCTTGCCCACTGGGGTGGGCACCAGGCTCACCGGCAGCTGTCGCCGGTCACGCTGGTGTCTGCAAGTGGCTCTCACACTCCCACACAGGAGTCCCTTCCTGCAAACAGCGGCCTGACATGCTGCTATGTTTGCCACTGCGGTTCCTGTCCCGGTCGCCGGTCATGGCCCTGCCGGTCTCGCTCACTCGTTAGAGCCCTGCAACTCCGCGGATATCCACATCCGCAGATATACATTTTGTATTTGCACAGGGCTCTGCTAAAGCATGGCCAAGTGACTTATCATATAGAAAATGTGTGTTTAGTGCATGTGGGGGTGAAGGTTTCACTTTCAAAGTGGTTCTCAATCACGGGGAAGTAGTTTAAGGCTGGGGAAAATGTATTCCAACCAGTGGCTGTATGCGAGTCAGGCAAGGACACCATGTAAGTTATACTGGCTCTGCAGCTGAGCCATATCACTCAATAGACTCCTCTTTCCACGGTGAGATGTCTTTGATCGAAGACTCTGTGGGAAGAGAGGAAATGGTCTACAAAACAAACTAACCAAATTATAGTTGCTGCCACATACGTTTTTAGAACTAGATACAAGTGTCATCACCTGCGACTCCAATTTTTTTTTATTGCTCAGGTGGAAAAAACTTGGTCCTCAATATGTGGGCGAACTGCTCTGCCTGTACCTGACTTGCAGAAACAGAAAGATGCAGTCCATTGGCATCTTCATCATCCATGTAATTAGCGAGAACCTGTATATGTAAGTATTAATATTTGGAGTCTGATTATAGCAATACAGATTACACTGATGAGTTGCTTGTAGTTCCATTAACATTCACATAGTCTTGTTATGGATTTTTTTGCACAATTTTATCCTTGCTATTACAGCCAGTAATGAGATTCAAAATTTTGGTGGGTTTAAAACTGTTCTGATGTCAATGTTTCAGTGACAAACTCTGTTACCTGGCTTTTTTGCATTCCCACTGGCATCTATTATCAAAGAAGTCTGTAGTTTGTTTTTAGGAACATGACCAATGACCAGGATAATATTCACTCGTTTTCTGTTTGGCTTGGGAAAACAGGTGGGTGTTCCTTCCACTAGTAGACACCGCGCTCATCCTCTGTGGAAGCCATTTTTGATTAGCTAAATAAATTTAGGAAAAGCTTATTAGTCACGTTACTGGGTTCCCAAGAAGGCTTAATACTGCACAAATGTCTGGCTAACAGAACACACGATCTTTCTTAAAACATAGCTGGAAACCTGTCCCCCAAATAGCATCGCGCTCTCTCTTGTACCACACTTGTATAAAGTCTTCAGTGTAGTGGTCATGTCTTGGGTCTCAAGTCTGAGGCATTTTCCAACTTCTTGGGGAGTAGATGGAAACATTTTTAAAATGGCCAAACCTTGGAAATTCTGATTGATTTATTGGTAGTATGAGAAATGCAAATGTTTTGGAAAGGAAATATGCACAGCTGCTATTCAGCAGGGAAACTGACAAAAATCACGTCCATTTCAGTCAGCAGCTTCCAACCTCTGTGGCTCCAGTCCAATTTCCCCAAAGGCAATTGCCTCGGGACAGGGACCCAGGACTGCCAGGTTCCTGGGCCAGCAGGCTCCCTGTGCTTCCTGACACACTCAGGGAAGCTGGCTTCCAAGGCTATGGGGGTCAGGCAGCCTGAGGAGCCAGTTGACCCAAAAGTGCAGAAGACATGGGGTCCCTGGCCTGTGGTGGATTCCATGGCACTGTGGACCCTGGAAGGCCATCTGGTCATTTTAATGAACAGTGATAGTCACTAATAGCAGCAGCAATTCCAGTTTCTGGAGCTCCATCAGGGGTTTTTGCGCGTTTCAATGAAACACTAAAGCAAGACCCCACACCTTTCTAAGGAAGGGTGGCCCACAGAAACTAGAGAGCACAACATGCAAGACTCACTTCATTCAAGTTAGATTGGGTGTGGAGTCTTGCGTTCTTAATATAGAGGTGCTTCTAGTGGGAGCTAAAGGTGCACCAGTGCTTGATCTGCCCCATTTTAGGCAAACTAGGTGGAGCCTCAAGTTGTGTGTAAAATTCGGAGACAATCTGCTCTGTGACGAGGTGTGGAGGGAAGGGTTTCTAAAATAGTCGTAACCGTACGTTTCGAATGCCGTTATTGCTATAAATGCTTCAGAGGTGTTAGAGAGAAAGTGGTTTCACGGGTAAGCATAAGCCTTGTCTGGTATGTTTGCGATAGCTTATTTCTAGATTTGGCAGTAAAGCATTCAAGGTTTTAGAATGGGGGCTCTTCTCTTTTTTTTTTTTTTTTTTTTTTTTTTTTTTTTGCCTTGGCATACCAGGCATTAAGAATTGAATAATCCTAAAACAATGTAGCTAAATGTTTGTGTATCTGAAGGCACAGAGGTTGCCTGCTCCAGATCTTTAATTTTTAATTCACAGGCAAAACATGTAGCAGACGGCTGCAGCGTAACGTTCCAATTGCACTACCTGTAATCTTGTTCTGAGAGGAAATCAGGGACACTTAAGTTATCAGCTTCTTAAAGAGCTTCTCATTTGCTTTGTTTCCACTGTACATGGCAAAAGGGATGGGGTGACTTCACTGGTTTACATGAGCCTGATGATGTAGATGTCTGCAAGGAGGAGGTCTGGATACACCCTTTTTTGTCAAGCTTGCTATATTTATTGGATTCCATCAGCTGGCAGGGCAGTTTATTTAGCTCTTACTTAATCTGTCTCAGCATGTGCTCAAGTTCAAAGTGTACTCCGATGTCAAGGTAACTTCAATGGTGACCTCACCCACATTTGGGACATGAAGTTGGAGCATTTGATTAGCAAGTGTAACAAAGTATTGGGCATGTCACACTCACAGGGTAGCTTTCCTTAATTATGAAGTAGCTGAAATGGGGAAGGACGCTGTCCATATGTGGAAAGTGGATTAAGAATCTAAATCTGTTTTCAGGTGTCCATGGGCGAAGCATCTTTGCAACTTTCTGAACACAGTAAGTGTCTTTGTACCTCAGGTTGCTGACCCCAGCAGTGATTCTCAGATGTTAAATTTGTCATCACATGTTAAATTCTCTGTAAGCAAATGGAGGAAATAAAATACTTAGGTTGAAGCTAGCAACAGTACAAAGGAATTTGTGGGTCTTAATCTTGGAAACCTTAGAAGGTTTCTTGTCCATCTTTCTTTCCATGAATTGGATTTATGGCTGTTGGCTCTCATGCTGAGAGAATTGCCGTGGTGGAGATTTTCCTTGGGCTGCGGGGTTGCAATATGTCGCATTTCCTAGTGCTTGGTCAGAATACCATTACACACAAGGGTAGATGGACTGCTTTCTCCTCTGCTGAACGAATGCAGTGTGGTTAATTTACATAGTGCCATCTGTCTACAGCATGAAGCACGTTGAGTTTAAAACCCAGCCTTTGTCAGAGAGCACGAACAGTCTAAATAGACAATCTCCCCAAAGCAAACTAGAAAGGAACAGAAAGCAAACTGAATTATAAAGTTTAGTACCCGTCTTGTTAGTGATGGGCCTTTTTTGATTTCTAAAAGGTTTGTTTCTTGTAGGGAAAGATAGTCCTAGTACCATCTAGTTGAACACATCTCTCCAGGGAGTTCCAAAGTTGTAGGTCTTTCAGAAGAAGTAATCTTGAAAGAGTTAGAGGCAACATGGACTGTGGGGGGGAGAGGAGGGATTAATGTGTATGGGACCAGGTAGAAGACGACACACAGGTGTGAGTGAGAGGAGGGCACAAAGGGAGTCATTAATCCAGCAGGTAGTCAGGGATTCTGGAAGGGAGGTATTTTGGGAGATGTAAGGCAGGCTATCTACCCCTCCATGGGAGATGGCTTTAGTAAGTGAGCGCCTCTTTTATAGAATTTAAAAAACAAACCAACTTCTAACCACCTTTTCTCTGTGCAGGGCTTACGGAGGCTGCCTCTCGGCACCATGGCTGATCATGAAGTTGCCAAGTTCATAGCTGTTTTGGAAAAAATGTAATGCTCTTAGAGGGTCTCAAGAATTTTCTGACTTGCCGTGGAACACCTCTCAATTGGTTGCCTTTTGTTATTCCGCCTCAATAAAAATATTCAGCCTACGAGCTGATTTACAAACACGTTTTTAAAAATCCCATCCAGCTCTAGATTTGTGTGTTGAATGGAGGAGGTGGTTAAGCCGAAGTGTGCTTAACACTTCCTTCTTTCTTGCGGGCGCATGCTCTAGCAGTTCTCTGCAGTCTGGCTTTTAGGGAGTATAACTTAATATGCTTACAGGGCTGCTTACTATATGGAAGTGTGGAGAGAGCAACAGACATGTTCTCTACCATGATACAGGCACGCTGATCTGTGATGTCAGTAGCAGAGGACTTGCTGAGGAAGCAGACAGCTCCTGGATAAGGGAAACTGTTAATTCATGGTCCTGCAAAAGTGTGTGAAGATAGTGTGTGCTCTTTGGAATCCCTCTTGTATGTGGCATCTAATTATGTATATGAACCACTTGTTTTAAATTAGTACCTCTACTCTCCATTTTCCTGGATTTCTCCAATCCCAAGTGCTCATACAGAAACTAGAAATGGTTCTAATGCTGTAAATTAATAGTTTGTAAAGAGAAATTTTAACTTTCAGGTGTGTCAGACTGAGCTCTGTTTTTTGATGTATTGCAGTTGATGGCTATTTGACGGGTGCTAACACCTCTGGGTTACTTGAATTGCTATCATAATTGTAGTTTAACCGTTGACTTTAAAACTGGATGTGGAACTAGAGAAATGTAATTCAATACAAAGTACAGTCTGACTGCAATCCCCTTGACATCTTTCAATGTTGGGAGTGAAGGGGAAGAAATGTTGACATGTCCATGTATGTTATTTTGCACATTTAAGGCTTATAATGGCTTTTACTGCTCATTCGTGCCAAGTTCGGCTAAATTATTTTCTTTACAAAAACACTTTTATTGAAGTTTTGTCTTTTTTTAAAAAAAAAAGTGAAAATGTATCGAAACCCCTTGTATAAAATGTTAAATAAATCGTAACTATTGTAGTACTCTCGTCTGCTGTGAATCTGTTTAGTTCAAATAAAATTATGGTAAGTGCTTAGTAGTAGGCTGGGCAGAATTTTATTTTTTGGTCTTTCACTGGGTATCTTTTTTTTTTTTTTTTAAACATTTGTATTTATTTAAATTTTCACAGTTGTAGGAAATTATGGGGGTGGGTCAGACAATGGGAGCAGATGTTGACATTCAAAAAGTTAGCATTATAAACCGTTAAAACACACACTGTCTGCGTAACATGTCAAAATAGACAAACTAAGTATCCGTGAATCCAACTCTAAGCTCTCAGGCAAAGCAAGAAATGCTGCTTATCTGTCCATTTCGATTATTGATGGAAATATTTTTCATTGGTTTGTGCAATGAAATTGACGTTTACTGATAATCTAATCCTTCCAAATTTACTTAATTTGCAGTTTGCTGCCTGTTCACTTATAGGAAGCAGAGGCTATTCAAGTTTCCCCTCCCCCAAATGCACATGGGTCCTGCGTAGCCTTCGCATTTGACTATTTAACTCTCTGTTCACCCCTTAGCGAAGTGACTGCAGTGAGAATCCTATCCTGACCTCAGAAATGCAAAACTAGATTTTTTTTTTCTAAATGAGGCGCAGAAGTACGTCCCTCACTTAAATGAACCCTGCCAAACTACCCTACCTTCCTCAGACTGAATCCCCCTGAAATGTAAGACCATTGGGCCATTCACCACTGAGAGCCCTTGAGCAGGGAGAGGGCCTTTGCTCCTGGTAACATATGGGAATTTACGCATCACACCAGTTAGTAGTCTTCTGGTTGCCTTCCTAACTGTCTCTCTAAGGGCACGGTTATCCCACCAACCCCCATAGCCTCTGGTTGGTGCCCTCACACTCTTGAAACCCCTGAAACCAAGCAATCCAGCTCCGCATCTCAAACAAAATAATTCCTGTGCTACAGGTGCAATTCCATTGAGTCTGCAGAAGAAAATAGCGTGTTGGGGGGCGGGGGGAGGATGGCTCGAGGATGGCTCAAGGATGTATGCGTTTCCTGAGACGCATTGGGACTGAATAAATCATCAAAAGGAGAACTGGGGGAATCCTTGAATCTGAATGAGTGACATGCCTATGCATTATTTATCTCCTCTTGAATTTTAATGAATTGTAGTGATGATTAGCCAAGTTCTGCAGAGAGGATTATGCTATAAATAACGGTATCCTCTGATGTGTATGAAGAACTGGCTTTCTCTGAAGACCAATGTTTCTTTATAGCTGTTTTTTTATTCAAATTTGGATAATCAACAGAAGTTGAAAACCTCTTCCCAGCCTTCCTGTGAGACTAGCATCAACATCACCTCAAAGGCTTACGTCCGGTGGTCCATGTGGGATGTCAGGTTGAAGACCAATCAGGTTTAATGCATGTGTAATCAAGATAAGCAGAGTTTCATTTCAGATGTAAAAAGTTGTATATCATCAAAAACGGTAGAGTTTTTTTGCTAGTATTTCTCTGATCCAAATTTCCTAGTTATCTAAACTGGGGTGTTCCTTTACCAGCCACCATTATACAGCCAGTACTGCCCAAAAAATGCAAATGTGTCTGTATGCAAAGTCAAATTTCATCTGAAAATTAACTCAGCTCTAATATATAGGTTCAAGGAAGTGGCACCAGTTATTTGCATCCAGAGATGGTGGTGGGGTGGGGTCATGTAACCGTGGCAATTCAAGGACCATGTTTCAGAATTCCATTGCCGCGGCCTTCTGAATGAATGACTAACAAATGGCTAGTCTGTGACAAGGCAGAAGGATGGTCTTGTGACTAGCACAAGACTGCGTGTCAAAAGCCAGGGTTCCGTTCCTGCCTTTGCCTCACCACCCTGGTGTTACCGTGTGCAAGTCACACAAACCACCTGTGCCTCCGTTTCTTCATCAGTAACAGGATAGTACTTCCATACTCTACCTGGCCAGTAGGGATAAACTTACTGCATTTGGGTAAAATTGAGCTGATCCTCTGATGGAAAGCACTGGCTAAGTAGAAAGTATTATTACTGAGCACTCTGGTACTGGGGGTATGGGAGCTTTAGAAATGTGTAATAATAATAATAAATTATATCTCAACACCCAGTATGATGGGGTTGAGGTAATCTTCCTTAGATGTAAATATTTAGGAATTATGCAGTGTTAACAAGCCACTTCACCTTGAATGGTCCCTTGAAATGTGTTAACTACTTATGCTAAACAATCTTTCACCTGGTATTTAGCTGGGAACCAACCCCCTGAGTAAATTTCCGAACCTGTTGCAGAGCTCTGTGTAAGCTCAAAAGCTTGTGTCTCTCGCCAACAGAAGTTGGTCCAGTAAAAGATATTGCTTCACCCACCTTGTGTCTCTGCTCTTCTCTCATGACATCTGGCCTGCCTGTCAATTCTAAGTAATGTTCCCTAGGTTTTGCAATCAGAGTTTAAATTTGACCTGTGCAATGCCTGACAGAAGAATGAATAGTAAACTCTACAATCTGAACATCTGTTCCTACTCCCTGATAGGGATTATTCCCGACTCCATTGTCACAGGTTCAGTGACCATTAGCAGTCTTTAGCATGTATCCTGTCACTCTTTGGGGGAAATTCCATTTATATTTTGCAGTAACTAAAACCTTAAGATCAAAAGTTCAGCAAGATTGTCTCCTAAGATCACCTATGTATGTGATGCTGTGAAATCCTCTGCCCTAAATACAGGCCAGTATGAGGAAGAGTCAGTGAAAGTTTGAGCTGAAGAACAAAACATTTCTGAAGCTTCAACAGCTCCTATCTTAATATTACACGTGACAGGTTTCATTACAAATTACGGAAGATTCCTGCATCGGGTTCAAGAAACCTCAGCTTGGCTTTTTTGCGGTATGCAGAAGAAGCCTGTTCTTAGTTAACTCAGCTAGAGCTAGATTAAAAACTAATTGTAATTTTAAATTCTAATTCAGACAGAGAAATACTGACACATACGATGATGCTCTCAGCAGAGGAATGAGCTGTGCCCTGTTCCAGAGAATTAGAAAGGTCATGAGAAGACAGCCTTAAATACAACCGTAGGGAATACCTTCTTGACCTCAATCAAATCAGATTTAAGGTTATTTCCAGCTACTCTTTTGGTGTCCAGGAAGGGAGATAATTGGAGAACAAAAGTATGGCCAAAAGATCAAAATACACTGTTCCTAACCTAGCAGGAGATTGTGATTAGCCATAGCAACTGTGGTCTTTACATTTCTGAAGATGGGTGTGGGGGAACAATGTTTGCCTACTATAGTGTGTATCCTAAAGACTACTAATTCTGTTTGATGTTGGGGTTAGGAGCTGGATTGTGAAAGAAGCAAAATTCCATTTGGATAATACTGAGTTGTATTTAGACAGCACCTTTCCTCCAAGGATCTTTGGGCACTTGACAAGCATCAATCGATCCTTATAGCCCCACTGAATGAGGTATTATTTGCATCTGTAAAAGGAGGATAATGCTACTGACCGCCTTTGACAAAGCACTTTGAGATCTGTCGATGAGCAGCACTATATAAGAGCCAGGGATTCTTTTTTCCAGTAGCAGAGCCCCTGATGGGCTAAGTGCTGTATGGTAAGTTTAGTAAAACGCAATCCCTGCCCTAAAGATATTACAAGACACACACAGGAGCCTGGAGTAGGCAACTAAAGCACAGAGGAGGAAGTGGTCCGCCCAAGATGTCTCAGCAGATCAGTGTCAAAGGCAGGTATAGAAGACACGTGCCCTGGACCGTATGACCTCTATTATATTCTTTTGGTAGCTTGGCAAACAGGTGCTAGGAAGCTAAAACTTTGTCTTCACTTGGAATTAGCCCGAGTTCTAAGCCTTAGTGTAACCACCTGCAAACTACAAGCACAGCTACACCAAGCCCCATTTCCAACATGCATGTTTACCACTGCTTGGGATGGGGCGGTTGAAATTAGGGCTTTGTCTGCCTACCGTAAGGGTTTGCACAGCTGCAGCTATCCCATGGCTGAAATCGGGTCTTGTCCATCGGTGGAAGGTAAGATACTAACGCTTTGTGTAACTTCTCCTTCTCCGAAACCAACCTCGTCTGTGCAAGAGCAGAGCTGCGTCGTCCGTCACTCATGTCAGTTACAACCCGATCCTGTAAGACGGAATAGTCTCCACTCTTGGTGACCTCCGTAGCAATGAACGGCTCAACAGCTTCCCTTTGTCACTTGCTATTGCTCCTGACCTTTTAGCAGCATCAAGCCAGTTTGCAAAGAGCGATTAAAAAGGAAGATCCTTCACAAGATTATTCAGTTGTCTTTAAGGTAGAGTGAGTGTGAGGCTCCTGGACCCGAGTTAAGGTTGCTAATAAAATAATATCCAATCCTGGGAATGTCTGACCTGGGCTTGAGGAGGGTGGAGATGTTGGTTACCAGGAGGTGTCCGCACGGCAGGTGCTCTGTAGGCCTTTGAAAGGGGCAAGGCTAGAAGATTTGCCGTACGCCATATATTTTACACCATGTTTTTCACATAGTGTTTGTGATTGCCTATTTCCAGCTCCTTTGAGACCCGTTAGGAAAATGATTTCACCAGTCCTTGCTGCTGACCTTGCATGATCAATGCTCTCTGATGTTATCCGGCTCCTAAAGTATCCACTTGGAGATTTTAATTCTAGATTGCATCCTGGAGGATGAAGTTGAGCAGCCATGGGTGACAGCTGAATTTTTTTATATTTACAAAATAGAGGAGGAAGGGGGAGCTTATCAACTGATACAGAAACGGCAGAACCCTCTAGTTATGCACAGATATTGCCAGACTAGCTCATACTGAGTCCGTCTAGTCCAGTATCCTGTCTCGGACAGTGGCCAGCATCAGATGCTTCATAGGTGGGTGCAATAAACCCTGCAATAGGCAGACGTGAGCTAATCTGCTTCCTTTGAAGACCTCATCTAAATCCTAATATTAGAGATTATTTTAAACATGAAACACAAGGTATAGAATCATAGAATCATAGAATCTCAGGGTTGGAAGGGACCTCAGGAGGTCATCTAGTCCAACCCCCTGCTCAAAGCAGGACCAAACCCAATTAGATCATCCCAGCCAGGGCTTTGTCAAGCCTGACCTTAAAAACATCTAAGGAAGGAGATTCCACCACCTCCCTAGGTAACCCATTCCAGTGCTTCACCACCCTACTAGTGAAAAAGTTTTTCCTAATATCCAACCTAAACCTCCCCCTCTGCAACTTGAGACCATTACTCCTTGTTCTGTCATCTTCTACCACTGAGAACAGTCTAGATCCATCCTCTTTGGAACCCCCTTTCAGGTAGTTGAAAGCAGCTATCAAATCCCCCCTCATTCTTCTCTTCTGCAGGCTAAACAATCCCAGTTCCCTCAGCCTCTCCTCATAAGTCATGTGCTCCAGCCCCCTAATCATTTTTGTTGCCCTCCGTTGGACTCTTTCCAATTTATCCACATCCTTCTTGTAGCGTGGGGCCCAAAACTGGACACAGTACTCCAAATGAGGCCTCACCAGTGCCGAATAGAGGGGAATAATCACGTCCCTCGATCTGCTGGAAATGCCCCTACTTATACAGCCCAAAATGCCGTTAGCCTTCTTGGCAACAAGGGCACACTGTTGACTCATATTCAGCTTTTCGTCCACCGTAACCCCTAGGTCCTTTTCTGCAGAACTGCTGCCCAGCCATTCGGTCCCTAGTCTGTAGCAGTGCATGGGATTCTTGCGTCCTAAGTGCAGGACTCTGCACTTGTCCTTGTTGAACCTCATCAGATTTCTTTTGGCCCAATCCTCTAATTTGTCTAGGTCCCTCTGTATCCTGTCCCTACCCTCCAGCGTATCAACCACTCCTCCCAGTTTAGTGTCATCTGCAAACTTGCTAAGGGTGCAGTCCACACCATCCTCCAGATCGTTGATGAAGATATTGAACAAAACCGGCCCCAGCACCGACCCTTGGGGCACTCCACTTGATACCGGCTGCCAACTAGACATGGAGCCATTGATCACTACCCGTTGAGCACGACCATCCAGCCAGTTTTCTATCCACCTTACCGTGCATTCATCCAGCCCATACTTCCTTAACTTGCTGGCAAGAACACTGTGGGAGACTGTATCAAAAGCTTTGCTAAAGTCAAGAAATAGCACATCCACTGCTTTCCCCTCATCCACAGAGCCAGTTATCTCATCATAGAAGGCAATTAGGTTAGTCAGGCATGACTTGCCCTTGGTGAATCCATGCTGACTGTTCCTGATCACTTTCCCCTCCTTTAAGTGGTTCAGAATTGATTCCTTGAGGACCTGTTCCATGATTTTTCCAGGGACTGAGGTGAGACTGACTGGCCTGTAGTTCCCCGGATCTTCCTTCTTCCCTTTTTGAAAGATGGGCACTACATTAGCTTTTTTCCAGTCATCCGGGACCTCCCCCGATTGCCATGATTTGTCAAAGATAATGGCCAATGGCTCTGCAATCACATCGGCCAACTCCTTTAGCACCCTCGGATGCAGTGCATCCGGCCCCATGGACTTGTGTTCGTCCAGCTTTTCTAAATAGTCCCGAACTACTTCTTTCTCCACAGAGGGCTGGTCACCTCCTCCCCATACCGTGCTGCGGAGTGCAGCCGCCTGGGAGCTGACCTTGTCTGTGAAGACAGAGGCAAAAAAAGCATTGAGTACACTAGCTTTCTCCACATCCTCTGTAGGATGGTAGCATATCCCTTCCCCAAAAAATTGTAATAGTAACTATTGTAATGCTGGATAATCTTTGTATCCATCTAAATGTCCAGTCCCTCTCGGAATCACGCTACGTTTTTGATCTCAATTACTTCCTGTGACAGTGAGTGCTACAGTCTGATTACAAGTGTGGGAGAAAACTATGCATCGTGCGGACAAAACCACAGTCATGTTTTTTATCACCATTGCCCTCATCCTCACTTCCCCAGCCCCACTTATTGTTTGTTACGTTCACTCTTTGCTTTGTGTTTCTAATTAGAGCAGGAGCTTTCGGGGCAGAGTTTGTGTTTGTATGTACAGCACCTGACACAGGGGGGGCTGACCAGGACCTTTCAGCCCCACTGCTATACAGATATTCATTGCTAACGCACGTTTTGGGATGTTCAGTTTTGAGATTAAGACTGAGCTGTGCAAAGCAACCTGCTTCTGGGCACCAAATTCCTAGTCACTCGAATACGGATTAGGTATCTAACCCCCCCTTGCCAACTTTGGAAATCTCTGCGTATGTTCATACTCTAAGACAGGGGTGGCCAACCTACAGCTCTGGAGCCGCATGCGGCTCTTCAGAAGTTAATATGCAGCTCCTTGTACAGGCACCAACTCCAGGGCTGGAGCTACAGGCGCCAACTTTCCAATGTGCCGGGGGGGGGGGGGGGAGAGCTCACTGCTCAACCCCTGGCTCTGCCACAGGCCCTGCCCACTCTCCACCCCTTACTGCCCCCTCTCTTGAGCCTGCCATGCCCTCGCTCCTCCCCCTCCGAGCCTCCTGCACACCACGAAACAGCTGATCAGGCGGTGGGGGGAAGGAGGGGGAGGCGCTCATCGGCGGGGCTGCCGGTGGGCGGGAGACGCTGGGAGTGGGGGTGGGGAGGCTGATGGGGGGCTGCTAACGTATTACTGTGGCTCTTTGGCAACGTCCATTGGTAAATTCTGGCTCCTTCTCAGGCTCAGGCTGGCCACCCCTGCTCTAAGACTTTCAAGGGGCAGTCAACTACCCAATCAAAATAAGAGTAAGATGTGGTGCCGGATAGAGTCAACATTGAAGGTCTCTCTGGCTTTTCCTGCAGTCCAGACATTCAGGACTATACTTTTAAACTGTCTCTGCCGAGCAGGATAGGACAATCTCTGTTAAACTATTTCTGCAAAGGACACTAATTAACCTGCTAAATGAGATGATCCCTTCTGAGCATGCACCAGAAAGCTAAATTAGCTAAAACACCATTCAAAAAGAGCTCCATAATTAGGCGCCCGTTCTGAGGGCACCAGCAATGTTTTGGGTGACCTCTGCCTAATGAGGCTGTGCTTGCTCTGTGGGTTTTTTTGTGGGGCACTGGGTGGGCTCGTTTCTGCTGAGATTCCATTGTCCTCACATGGCATGCTGTGTTAACAGGCCACTTCACCTTGCTGGCCTCAACCGTCTCTGGCTCAGCGAGTGTAGGAGAGGATTTACAAAGACAGAGAACGCTGGGGCCAGCAGCCCGCATGCAACCAACTCAGTCCCCAGTAAAAGATATTACCTCCCCGCACCGTGTCCCCCAAACCTAGCGGTGAGATTGCAAAATAAGACAGAAGTCAGTGAATGAAAATGTGTCTGGCGTTCTACAGCATGCACCTCTGTCCCTGCCTGCATCTTTGGGCTCCAAACATTGGAGGTCTTTGGAAATTTGGTCCTTACAGTTTACAGCCCTGATCCTACAACCACCGATGCTAATGGCAAAAACACCAGGGACTTCAGAGAAGGGTCAGATCTGACATTAGCTCAAAGCCCCAACAAAAATGACTCCATCATGCTGCATGAGGCTTTAAGGAAGGTGAGTAGATCAGCAGCTAGAGCAGTAAACGGCTTGGAGCACAATAGATGTCATCTTCTAGAAGCTCCATATTGCAATGCTTCCGAGGGCTGCGATGTATTGAGCTTGTTCTGGCTTTGGTTGGGTGTGTTTTGGTGGCTATTGAATAGGAGTGATAGGCATGTAAGTGCAGCAGTAGCGCATTTGGTTTCCACTGGATCCACTTTGCACAGGTCCTGCGTTGTGGAGGGCGTTTGCTATTTTCCGGATGGAGTGAGCTGTCAGAGGGCTCTGCAGTTTTCAGGCAAGAGCCTGCGGTTGCAGCCCCCGTCATGGCTTCAGTGGAAGAACTTCAGAGCGGCTGGAAAGGTCTAAGGAGCTCCAATGAGTTACTGCAGCATGGGGCATGAAAAATTCTGGGCAGGTAGCTGGTGTTGAGATGGCAGCTAGGTAAGAAGTCACTAAACACATTGGCAATATCTAGATTGACGTGTACGTGTAGTCCCCGCCAAACGCGTGGCTAAGCATGCCCAACTCTCCAGTAGAAGGAACGTCATATTCATATTGCATGCTGCCATTCACTGGGCTAATGCATGAACAAATTCAAGCGCTGGACAGGTGACGTTCTGCAGGACCTGCTGTTCTCCACAGGTGCAGAGTGAGGCTAGTTCCTTACATGGCTGGTTATCAAGGCTGGGCTCAGAGGATGGGATGGAGAAAGGAATCTGAATCTGGAACGCATGGGAACTTCAAACTCGATGCTTTAAAATTGGACAGTTAGTGACGGATGGTCATTTGTAGACATTGGGCTGGGACTCAGGTGATCTGGGTTCCTTTCCCAGCTCTGCAAGGGACTACCTGGGCCCCACAACTGTGGGCAAGACACTGAATCTGGTCCCCCAGTTCCCCCAGTGTAAAATGATCAAATCTCATTTCTCCCTCCCTTAGTCTGCCTTCTCTATTTGGACTGTGAGCTTTTCAGGGATGGGCCTGCCTCATTCTATGGGTCTGTACAGCACCAAGCACAAAAGGGCCATAATCGCAGGGAGGGTCTGGGGGCAACACTGTAATCCTAATACATTTACTTTCAGTTATTGTGTTGCTATTTAAACACTCTCTCGATGAATGAGGGGCACACATCAGTATCTTGCTTCCAGCTGCCGGCCACAAAAATAATGTTTAATAAATCGGACTAAGCAACTAACCAGCAGCTTGTTGCTGGCTGCCAGGTTAACAGATGGGCCACACTCATTAATATTACAAAACTTCAAGAGTTCGTAATTCCCTAATCTATAAAGCTGGGCCTGCAATCTGCCAGGCCCGGCCCGGGAGCGTTTGCTGGGGTGACGCCCCAACAGCTGGGGATATTCCTCTGTAAAACTGACTTTTCTGACAAGCGGAAGAATTTGGCACGTCTGATATTTCAATGTGAGCAGGTGGACAGATCCGTGTGCTCGGGCCAGGTCAGCAGATGGGTGGCCATTGTGCATGATGCTAGAGAAAGGGACGAATGGGCCTCCCAAGTACCCCAAGGGAGGGCTATTTAGTCTGATGGGAAGCTGAACGTCCATTACGTGCCAGTCTTGATTCAAGGTACACACAGTGATGTATTAACGCTTAGCTGCCGCATCGCCGGTTTCAGCCATCAATCCCGACGTGTTTGGCGAAGGCGGGCGGCAGCATTAGCTTCATTTTGCGGAGGGGAGAAACAGAGGAGCAAAGAAGTGACGCAACTTGCCCAAAGTCAGCCGCCGGGCCTGGGTCAGAGCCGGGCACAGGACCCAGGACGCCTGAGTTCCTGGCCACTGGCCCCCTGCCGCTTCTCTGGAAAATCTACACAGCAAAGCCCACCTTCCGGCGCTGTCAGCCCCCCTCGCCCATTTAACGTGCTGGGAAACCTGTCAGAGGGGATGCCCGGTGCAATGGCTGTCATGGCGGCTGCTGCAGCATCCCTGATTCCCAGTGGCTTCTAAGTGCGAGGGTGAATAGAGACAGCGCCCCAGGCAAATCCAAAGCAAATGACATCACCCACAACAAAGCTCTTTTCTAAGCGGGCTTTCTGGGCTCTGCTGCAGCTGCGCGTCGCCCTATTCCGCTGCCACGATAGTCAGATGTCTGAAAAGCCAAGACAATCCAATAACCCACGGTCAGCGTCATTTTGTCGTTAAACCCCCGATCCTGCCCCAGAACGGTGTGGAGAGGCGGCACGAGGAGCTTACGATTGATGTCAACGGGCTCAGTAAGCCGGTATTTCTGGAGCCGGCATCACTGACTGCTTTAAGCGACATGTGGTGCCGTTTAGAAAACGCAGCGCACCAGTGAGGAGCTGCTAAATAGGAGCCCAACAGCATGGATTTAGAGTCTGGAAGAAAAGCCCCGTGTTGGTGTCCCAGTAAAAATGCATCAGCTCTCTTTAAGAGCAAGCATTGCTTAATTGTGTAGGTCTCGTGAGGCCCCCCTCCAGCCCCCCAATAAACAAATTTAACCAACTAACTAACACTTCAATCTCCCTGGACACACGATAGCAGATTTAAAGGTAGACATCCTGCAGCAAAGAAACTTCAGGACCAGACTTCAAAGAGAAACTGTAGAGCTTCAGTTCATTTGCAAATTTGACACCGTCAGCTCAGGATTAAACAAAGACTATGAATGGCTAGCCAACTACAAAAGCAGTTTCTCCTCCCTCGGTGTTCACACCTCAACGGCTAGAAGAGGGCCTCATCCTCCCTGATTGAACTAACCTCGTTATCCCTAGCCTGACTCTTCCCTGCATATTTATACCTGACTCTGGACATTTCCACTGCATGCATCTGACAAAGTGGGTATTCGCCCACGAAAGCTTATGCTCCAATACGTCTGTTAGTCTATAAGGTGCCACGGGACTCTTTGTCGTAACTAACTAAAACAACTCACCCCTGCTCCCTGAGAGTTTTCACCCTGAAAAGCACCGGAGGCTCCCGGTTGGCTACAAGGAACCTGCCAGAGACTTTGGCTTCCGCTAGGGCTGCTGCTGGTGTTTTTATCTGGCAGGCGCTCAGATGCGAGGTGATGGGTGGCAGCAGCCCCGTGCTGATGCCCCAAAGAAAGAGGTGCTGGAGCTCCTCCGATGGTAGGGAGGGATAGCTCAGTGGTTTGAGCATTGGCCTGCTAAACCCAGGGTTGTAAGTTCAATCCTTGAGGGGGCCATTTAGGGATGTGGGGCAAAAATTGGGGATTGGTCCTGCTTTGAGCAGGGGGTTGGACTAGACCTCCTAAGGTCCCTTTCAACCCTGATATTCTATGATTCTATGCCCTGCAGCCGCTAGTCTGGGTGGACTTACTCGTGGGCAGCAAAAGCAGAGAAGCCTCCCGCCAGGTACTGATCGTGGGGGGATGGAGGTGCAATGAAGTGGGGAACCTGGTCCCCCTCCTTGGCCGGCTCTGAGCGGAGACCCGGCAGCTGCCACCTCCCAGCCCGGCCATGCCTGAGACAGCAGCACAGGAGGTAACAGGCTAGCTTCAAAAGGGCTAACTTTAATAAATTAAGGAAATTAGTTAGGGAAGTGGATTGGACTAAAGAATTTATGGACCTAAAGGTGGAGGAGGCCTGGGATTATTTCAAGTTAAAGTTGCAGAAGCTATCAGAAGCCTGTATCCCAAGAAAGGGGAAACAATTCATAGGCAAGGGTTTTAGACCAAGCTGGATGAGCAAGCATCTCAGAGAGGTGATTAAGAAAAAACAGAAAGCATACAAGGAGTGGAAGATGGGAGGGATCAGCAAAGAAACCTACCTTATTGAGGTCAGCGCATGTAGGGATAAAGTGAGACAGGCTAAAAGGCATGTAGAATTGGACCTTGCAAAGGGAATTAAAACCAATGGTAAAAAGTTTTATAGCCATATAAATAGGAAGAAAACAAAGAAAGAAGAAGTGGGACCGCTAAACACTGAGGATGGAGTGGAGGTTAAGGATAATCTAGGCATGGCTCAATATCTAAACAAATACTTTGCCTCAGTCTTTAATGAGGCTAATGAGGAGCTTAGGAATAGTGGCAGCACGACAAATGGGAATAAGGATGTGGGGGTAGATATTACCATATCCGAGGTAGAAGCCAAACTTGAACAGCTTAATGAGAGTAAATCAGGCGGCCCAGATAATCTTCATCCAAGAATATTAAAGGAACTGGCACATGAAATTGCAAGCCCATTAGCAAAAATTTTTAATGAATCTCTAAACTCAGGGGTTGTACCGTTTGACTGGAGAATAGCTAATATAGTTCCTATTTTTAAGAAAGGGAAAAGAAGTGACCCGGGTAACTACAGGCCTGTTAGTTTGACATCTGTAGTATGCAAGGTCTTGGAAAAAATTTTGAAGGAGAAAGTAGTTAAGGACCTTGAGGTCAATGGCAATTGGGACAAATTACAACATGGTTTTACAAAAGGTAGATCGTGCCAAACCAACTTGATCTCCTTCTTTGAGAAAGTAACAGGTTTTTTAGATAAAGGAAAGGCAGTGGATCTAATCTACCTCGATTTCAGTAAGGCATTTGATACAGTACCACATGAGGAATTATCGGTTAAATTGGAAAAGATGGGGATCAATATGAAAATTGAGAGGTGGATAAGGAACTGGTTAAAGGGGAGACTACAGCGGGTCATACTGAAAGGTGAACTGTCAGGTTGGAGGGAGGTTACTAGTGGAGTTCCTCAAGGTTCAGTTTTGGGACCAATTTTATTTAATCTTTTTATTACTGACCTCGGCACCAAAAGTGGGAGTGTGCTAATAAAGTTTGCAGATGACACAAAGTTGGGAGGTATTGCCAATTCAGAAAAGGATCGGGATATCCTACAGGAAGATCTGGATGACCTTGTAAATTGGAGTAATAGTAATAGGATGAAATTTAATAGTGAGAAGTGTAAGGTTATGCATTTAGGGATTAATAACAAGAATTTTAGTTATAAGCTGGGGACTCATCAGTTGGAAGTAACGGAAGAGGAGAAGGACCTCGGAGTCCTGGTTGATCACAGGATGACTATGAGTCGCCAATGTGATGTGGCTGTGAAAAAAGCTAATGCGGTCTTGGGATGCATTAGGCGAGGTATTTCTAGTAGAGATAAGGAGGTGTTAGTACCGTTATACAAGGCATTGGTAAGACCTCATTTGGAATACTGTGTGCAGTTCTGGTCTCCCATGTTTAAGAAGGATGAATTCAAACTGGAACAGGTACAAAGAAGGGCCACTAGGATGATCCGAGGAATGGAAAACCTGTCGTATGAAAGGAGACTCAAGGAGCTTGGTTTGGTTACCTTAACCAAAAGAAGGCTGAGGGGAGATATGATTGCTCTCTTTAAATATATCAGAGGGATAAATACCAGGGAGGGAGAGGAATTATTTCAGCTCAGTACCAATGTGGACACAAGAACAAATGGATATAAACTGGCCATCAGGAAGTTTAGACTTGAAATTAGACGAAGGTTTCTAACCATCAGAGGTGTGAAGTTCTGGAACAGCCTTCCAAGGGAAGCAGTGGGGGCAAAAGACCTAACTGGCTTCAAGATTAAGCTAGATACGTTTATGGAGGGGATGGTTTGATGGGATAACATGATCTTAGCCAAAGGTCAATTAATTGCCATCAGTGGTAAATAGGACCAATGGTCAATGATGGGATGTTAGAAGTTACTACAGAGAACTTTTTCCTGGGTGTCTGGCTGGTGAGTCTTGCCTACATGCTCGGGGTTCAGCTGATCTCCATATTTGGGGTCGGGAAGGAATTTTCCTCCAGGGTAGATTGGCAGAGGCCCTGGAGGTTTTTTGCCTTCCTCTGCAGCATGGGGCACGGGTCACTTACCGGAGGATTCTCTGCATCTTGAAGTCTTTAAACCATGATTTGAGGACTTCAATAGCTGAGACATAGGTGAGAGGATTATTCCAGGAGTGGGTGGGTGAGATTCTGTGGCCTGCATTGTGCAGGAGGTCAGACTAGATGATCATAATGGTCCCTTCTGACCTTAAAGTCTATGAGTCTATGAGGCTGGGGCACCTGCTTATGCTTCAGGCAGGGAAGGGGAGGCCCCAACATTCCCCTAGCCCTGAGTGGGGCAGCAGCTGGGAGCGGGACGACAGCCTGAATGCCGGGGCTTTCCATTGGTCGGGGATGCTGGTGTGCCAGCCTGTCAGCTCCTGCAGAGGGTCCCCGACTTCAGGGCTGCCGCGTCGGGCACGGCCAGGAAGGATGGTGCAGACTTCTGGGTCTTCCCTTAGAGACGGCCAAGCGAGCCTGGGTCCCTCCCCTCCTCCCCCCCCCCCCCCCCCGACATTGCACCCCTGTCAGAAGCACCGGACCGCCAGGCTGGCTGTCAGGAAAAAAGTGCCTCATCAAAACGAGCGCAAGAAAGGACCTGGGACTAGCAGAGGCAGGGTGCCTGGAAGATGGGCCTGTAACCAGTGTGGGCAAGCCGTGATGGCCTTATAAAAAGGACAGACGTTAAAAAGCTGACACCAACTGTCAAGGGCTTAGGCATGATATTTGTGTTGCCTAGGAAAGGGTTAAGCTGCTAACAGCTGGGTCATGCCCTCCAGGGCAAGATTAGCCAGTGAGAGTTTGCCCTCCGGCTGTGAGATTGATCAATTGATTTGTCTGGGAGAGCAGGAGGGGTGGACTGGCTGTGTCCCTGGTCTGCAGTGGAATTCTCCTTCCCCGCTCGCTGGTGAATTACTCCCTTAGTCTTCACACAGGTCCTTTATTATTTTACAAGTCCCTGGAATACTTTTAACAGGGCACATGGTGCCCAAAGAGGCAGACGCGGGAAGGAGCATCCAATGAACAAAATGGCTCGCAGAAGCTGTTTCAGTGACGCCAGCACAGATTGGCCCAAGAGTGTCCCTTTTGGACCCCATCTCTGCCCCAGTAAAGAGTGTGCAATGCATGTGGTGCCTTCCCCGCGGTTGTCGTGAAAAGAATGGCCCCAGGAAGGCTGTTTCTGAACGGCATCATTTCTCTTAAACCTTTTGTGGAAATTTTGAACATTGATTAAAAAAAAGTCAGGCTTGCCAGCGAAAATGTTCTTGGCAATTAAGTTCTGGATGTCGAGCAGCGACCAGACCGAGAACCTTCCTCGGGGGCTAACGCAGAGATTTCAGCAGGAGGTGTCACTGTTAGGCCAGAGACAAGAGTGAGAGAGAGAGAGAGAGAGAGAGTGTGCACGCGTGTGTGTGTGTGTGTGTGTGCGCCTGACGTGCCAGGCCAATATAACTCAAGAGTTTCAGAGTAGCGGCCATGTTAGTCTGTGTCAGCAAAAAGAACAAGAGTCCTTGTGGCACCTTAGAGACTAACAAATGTCTTTCAGCATACGCTTTCGTGGGCTACAGCCCCCTTCATCGGATGCATAGAATGTACTTACTGTATGTTCCATTCTATGCATCCGATGAAGTGGGACTGTAGCCCACGAAAGCGTATGCTGAAAGACATTTGTTAGTCTCTAAAGTGCCACAAGTATTCATAATTCAAGAGTGACCCCTTTTGGCTGGACTGGTGGCTTTTTCTAGCCCCTCTCTGCTCGCCCTTTCGTTGTGTGCATTGACCAACTTTAAACTGAAACAGTCTAAGGTGCGTAGCCTGTGTTTTTTTGAGACCTGAGTGACGGTTTTGCTGCCTATAAAACCACAGCTTGTACTGCAGTTTGAAGGCAGACTTGGCGCGGTCTTTGGTTCCCATCCGCTGAGCCGGCACCGGTCAAATGAGCAGCGACGCCCCAGGAACTCACCTAAAGTGAGTTTGATTTGCCACGCAGCGGATGGAGCCCGCAAAGGACTTGGTCAATAGCAGACGTATAGTACCTGCCAAGAGCGAATACCCTGGCGCCCATATTGATTTGGAGCTGGCAATGCATCGCCCTTGACGAGAAAGCACGGGCTAGAGAACGTTCAAGAGCCATTAATGAGGGAGAGACACACACTCACATGCTCACTCAGTCCTGTCCCTTTGCATCCTATTCCCAGCATGTGTGTGCATCTTCCCTCTCTGACACGCGCGCTCTGTTGAAACAGTAGCACGTGGTTTAACGTCTTGCCTCCTGCTCCCTCGGCATTGAGCCCTTGCTCCTTTTCGCGCCGCTCTTTCATGGGTTTGTGCAGACGTGTTGCTTGTGCTAGGTGCCGGCTTGGCCGGGCTGGCGCTGCGTCACCCCAGCACAGGCACCCGCAGAAGGCCTGTAGCGCCTGACTCTCCTGCTACATGGCTTAGCGCTGACCGGGAGGGAAAGGGGCAGGTGCCTTAGTGCCACTCGTGAACGCTGTGCTGTGACTGATCGGGCACCTCAGCCAACCTGGCAATCGAGGGCTAATGTAGTGTATAGGCAGTGGGTAGTGTCCCTTTAAATAGTTTGGGAGCATCCTAGTGGGTCTCCCCACCTTCCGTTGCAGACCACCACCACCCCCTGACCCTAACAAAGCCGCGGGGTCGCTCGGCCACCTATGTGTAGGGCTGGTAAAACTGGAACCCAACTGCGCCCATTTGGCGGCGGCGTATGGCTGCCGCGCAAAGACGCAACCGCTCGATAGCGCCGCCTAGTGGCCAGGTTGAAGAGACAGCGGTTTCCATACACTCGAGGGCAGCGCTGACGGGTGGAGGGAGCCGATTAGAGAAGAGGGCAGAGACGGGAGCATGGGAAAGCGTGACAGCCGGCAACGAGCACCGCTCACAGGTGAGGCCGTCACGCCAGAACGCGCACGGCACCCAGGTGCTGCTAGCAACACTGTAATTCCAGCCACATTAGAGCACTGCCGAGATGGGGCCTGCGTTGCGGGACATGCTGGGCCAACACATAGCGAGAGCCAGGCCGGACTAAGGGGAAACAGAAGCGCTGAGCAAGAAGGGCACCCGGCAGAGCTGGGGCATGGAACCCAGGTGTCCTGACACTCAATCCAGGGCCCCCTCGCCTGGTTCTCAATGAAAGTGTAACTCTGGAGCACTGGGAGCGCGTAGTCGCCTTCTCTGCCATCTCCTCCAGCCAGCCTTGCCGCTGATCATTCAGCTCGCGACGCCCCGCTGATTTCGGCTGGCCCCGCGTTGAACTAAAGCGCTTGACAGGGCATGGCGTAACAAGAGGCATGGCCCATACCATCGAGCAGGATAGTGCTAGAACAGGCCTCTGTCGCTTCTCGCCCAGGTGGGGTAGTGCACATTTCGGTTCACTGCCAAGGGGTTGGGGAGGGCAAATGTTACGCCTGCCTCCACTGCAGACACCATAGCCAATCTCTCCCCGTCCCAGCTCCTCAGCCAGCCTGGCTCTCCTCCCCACCCTTGCTGGCTCCCTGGCCTCATGGGTTCCAAAGCCCAGGCTTGCTCGCTGAGCTTCTCAGCCCCAACCCGGGTCTTTGTCCCAGTCTCTTTGCCAAGCAAGTCCCAGTCGCCTTTGAGCTCAGCCTGACTGATCTAGCGGCCCCTTCTGACCTTTAAAAAATCTATGAATCCTTCGCCTCCCAACTCCCAACTGCCAGTCTCCTTGCCCAGCCACGTCCAATCTCCACCCCTCGCAAACTCCCAGTCTCCCACTGCAGCCCACCCCAGGCTCCTTGTTTCAATCGAATTCCGCCCCGCGGTCTGGTTCTGCGTTCCAAGCAACTTTCTCCTGAACACTCTGGGTGCCAGCAGAGGGATGCACTGAGTGCACATGAGACATGTTCCCAGCTCTCAGTTTCGGTGCCCGACCTCGGCTTGGCCCACCGCCACCCAGCGCCGCAAAGTCCTGCTCTGCCCCCGGACAGAATCGTCTGTGTCTAGCTGCAAAGCTCTGTTAAGTTACAACTGAGTAGCCCTTGCTCCACAGCACGGGTGCCCTAGAGCGTGCCAAAGGACTTTTTTTAAAACGTGGGCAAAACAATGTGTTTTTCACTCGTCTCCAGCTTGGAAACATCTGGCCCATTTGGGCTGAATTTTTGCAAAACAATTCGGCCGGAGGCAGACGCCCAGCCAGCATGAAAAATTTCAGCCCAAACAGGTAAAATGTGGCAACGTTATAAGTAACTGAAAACATGGTGTTGTAACAGGAAGTATCAGGCAACCTTACTAATAGGCAGTAGCGGCCAGCCTGCCTATAATACAAACTGCTGAGACAAGGGGTAATTTCCCTATAATCACACCCTTACTGTATATATGTGCTCAAAGTAGGGTACAGCTAACTGAATATGTCTGTGCAGGTCTGCGTTTTGTTCTTCGTCACTTTTGTGTTGCAGCTGCATGCAATGTAAGGGGGAGGGATAGCTCAGTGGTTTGAGCATTGGCCTGCTAAACCCAGGGTTGTGAGTTCAATCCTTGAGGGGGCCATTTAGGGATCTGGAGCAAAAATCTGTCGGGACAGTACATGGTCCTGCTAGTGAAGGCAGGGGGCTGGACTCGATGACCTTGCAAGGTCCTTCCAGCTCTATGAGATAGGCATATCTCCATATATATTAGTGAGTCCAAACCCCAAGTCTAATGCAGCAGAGATGAGGCTCTAACTACATGATAATGAAAGCATTAATATGCTCTTAGACACTGACTTGCCCACTGCACCGACAGGGCCACTGACCACAGTTGTGAGATGGAACAGACAGTAACTGGGAAAGTGCTACAGAGTCTAGCCAAAAATACATCTGCGAGCTTAGCTGGTGTCCTTAGAAATGGGGCCACCGTCATATCAAGGTAAGGGAGCAAAAGAACGAAACTATCGTACTGTGATACTGGGCACGTGTGTAGCACGTTTCAGTCCAGGCTTTCAATGTGCTTTGCAAATGACCATATTATTGGTTCTGTTGCAACTTACACCTGAAGATCAACAAGCATGTAAAAAAACAAACCCCGCAGTGAATTAAGACTTGTAACACCCCTGGAAGGTTGGTAAATCGACCTGGTTTACAGCTGGGAGCCTGACGAGGGGAAGTGACTTGCTCTGGGTTAAAGAGGACTCCCTAGTTCTAGCTACTAGGCCATACTCTCTTGCAGCACGCAGCATCAACCCCAGAAGTCTCGAATCCCAGTCCTCTATTCTAGGGGTGGCCAAAATGTGGCTCCGGAGCCGCATGCGGCTCTTCCGCTGTTAATATGCGGAGCCTTGTATAGGCACCCACTCCGGGGCTGGAGCTACAGGTGCCAACTTTCCAGTGTGTCAGGGGTTGCTCACTACTCAACCCCTGGATCTGCCATGGGCCCTGCCCCCACGCCACCCTCTCCTGAGCCTGCGGTGACCTCACTCCTCACCCCTCCCCCAAAGCCTCCTGCACGCCACGAAACAGCTGATCGGGAGGTGCGGGGAGGGAGGGGGGAGGCGCTGATTGGCGGGGCTGCCCATGGGCAGAAGGTGCTGGGAGCGGAGTGTGGGGGGAGCTGCTGATGTATTACTGTGGCTCTTTGGCAATGTACACTGGTAAATTCTGGCTCCTTCTCAGGCTCAGGTTGGCCACCCCCTCCCATAGTGCCTCAACACTAGACTTTCACGCTTCTGACATGACTGCCCCACTACATCTGGCTGGCTGGTATTATTTCAGTTTTTGTTCCATGGGCATTAAAACATTGACCAGATTAGTGACGTTAATTCTTAGCCGTTACGCTGAATTGATTTTCCGAGGGATATGGGCTTTGGGGTGGTTTTTTAAAAATTTTTTTATAAAGCCGCCATCCTTGGAGTCACGGCGCCGCTTCGCATTGTAATACGGGTAAAAATGCAGCGTTGCCAGTTCAGGCTGCATTCATGTGGCACGCTCGGCTGTGCCGGCACTAAGCATGGCCCCAGTGCTGAGCCCGAACGCCGGCTATTGCCACCGCTGCGTGAAGGGCTCAGTGGCCAAGCCGGCAGTGGGACTAGATTTTTTGTTGTTTACTAACCCAGCAAATACTCCTCAGGAAATCTTGTGCAACGTCGCCAGCAACGCCCGAGACATGATCGCTGTGTGTGAGCGGCACAGGAACGACTGTATGACACCGTGTTATTCTATAGACCATCTCTTGGGTTCCCCGGTCCCTTAGGGAGACAATGAAGGCACCCGTCTGAGGCAAAGGTAACTATGGTATCCAAACATTAGCTGCTCCTATCAGCGGCTGTCAATAGAAAAAAGACGGGTCAGGAACTAATGAGCCAGCAGCATCAGCATCCAAAGCCTTTTCTGCAGCCCCCGTTCTCCAGCACAGAGGGCATTGGAGTGATCAGCACGGGGGGGGCAGGACTCGCTCGCTCTCAGCTTAGCTCAGTACCAAACCGTTAAACAGCAAAATCCTCTGGGGTGGGGTGGGGTGTGGGGGGGGGGGGCTGGGGAAAAGACGTTCTCATTATCCCGCTCGGCGCTGCGGCTGAGGCAGCTGGACTCGCTGTACATTAATAGATTACACTGAGGATTTGCGCTTGTTAACAGGGGCGAGCGCTTTAGCTGGATCCGTTCCGGTAAAAGGCCACAGAGTCTCGCCGAGGACGCATCCTTTCGGCGGGACCTGCACTTTCCCCCCTCCTGGTTCCACATTGTCTGACAAGGTAGGTGGCTGATTTGATTTGGTTATTTGAAAAGCAGCACTACAATGGCTTTGGCAGGGCAGGGGAGGGGAGATGGCGGGGGGGGGGGCGGGTGAGGAATTATCCCCCCCCCCGACTCCCTCCAGGGGAAGCTGGGTGAGAGATTAAATCAAAGCTGCCTTGTGTGCTTTGCCTGCATCGCTTTGTAACAACAGCAGGGACACACAGCCCCGGCTCGCTGGCGCCGGAGGGGAGCTTGCTGCTTGCGGCTGCGGCTTGTTGAACACGTCTAGGGCGCTGGGACGCGCCCCGCACAACCGGCCCTTTGCGGCGGCTGGCTGGGGACAGCGGCTCAATTGCTTGCCATTTTTTTTAAAACGCAGGGGGCCTCCGGTACCGTTCAGCCTGTTGGGGGCTGGGAGGTGTTTAAAGTCAGCCATGCGTGGCCCCTCGGTGATGCTCCCTTGGGCTCCCTGCTTTCGAGGGGAGCCGATCGCATTCGCTGGCACGGCAGAGGAACGCGCTCGGCGAGCAGAGTCGGGCCCATAAAAGCGGGTCCCTCCCCCGCCTGGGCTCGCTTGGCGCCGGGGGAGTCAGTTTCAGGGCCGAAACAGCCGCCTGATATTAGGAGCACGACTCTGAGGCGACGTTCATGGACGGGGCGCGCGCGGGTGGCGTTGCGGGGGCAGGGTCAGCTGGAGGCTGGACGTGGGGAGAAAGCGGGGGGGGGGGGTGGATGCATCAGGGTGCACCTCATGCTGCTGCATCCCTGCAGCCCAGCTAAGACTGACGCCCTCCCCCCCCCCCCAAAGCCATGGCCACCCCGCTAGAGAATGCAGCGGGTGGGCTGAACAGTGCGGAAAGGGAGGGGGCCCCTCCGCGGGGTCGCCTGAGGGCTTTGGGGGCAAGTGCCCCATCCACGCGGCCAGGTTTCGAAGCAGCGCCGAGGCAGAGGGACGCATTCGACTGGGCACCGGGGCTGCCTCGGGTTAGGGATGGCGCTGATGGGTCTGACCCCCTACAACACCCCGGGCTGATGACTTCCCTCCTGCCCGCTGCCCCCTCCCAGGCTGACAGCTCGCTCTCCCTTACGGTGCCTGCAGCCCAACTTACTCTTAGCGCTTGGGGGCAGGGGGTGAGCTCGGCGACCCCCCCCCCCTTCTGGATTATTGGAACTGGCATCAGAGACGTGGATGCCCAAGTCGTCGTCGTCCCCCCCCCCCCCCCCCCCGCTCTAGCAGCAAGAACGGTTTCTTGCAATGCTGCCAGGCTCTGCGTGACAGGCTGCTTTCCACGCACTCCTGGAGGCAAACCGGGCTGGCTGGGGGCCACCCTGCCCCCACCCGCCTTGGCCATTGACCAACGCAGCTCGGTTTGAGAGCAAAGTGCAGCCGGGCCCCACTGGGGACAGCCAGCCATGGGGGGCTGAGGTGTTAGACGGAGGGGCCTTGCCCAAAGCAACGGCAGGTGGGTGGGTCTGCTGGCCCCTTCCTCAGCCGTGAACTAGCTTTGCTTGTCACGGACTCATTGTGGCATTTGGCGCCAGGACTCCACTGGACTCTGTTATGGCCTTGCTGTGTAACCTTCGGCCATGTCAATGCTCCGTGCCTCGGTTTCCCCCGCTGTGAAAGAGGGACGATAATACTTCCTTCCTCAGCTTTGCAAAGCGCTAGAGATGCCAGGGGCAGCATTAGCGCAGAGACAGACATTGCGGTGTGTATGCCCGTTGGCTTTCGGCTCTGATGTTTCTTCCTTTCCCCTGTGATTTTATTCCTTCCTCTCTCCCCTTTAAAGTCTCTTCCTCTCCCCAGTCCAGCCCTTCCCATTCGCCTCTCAGCCTCTCCAGTCTATCACTGCCCCCCTCTTGCCTCATGCCCCTTGCTCTCTCCCGTGCTTCTAGCAGCAAGCACGTGGCAATCGGTGTTAGCCGGCAAGGGGCAGTAGATGTTGGGAACCTGACCAGCGCTGGATGTTCAGGTGGCAGGGATGGCCCTGAGACAGCCACGACGCTGCTCCGGGGGGGACAATCCTGCCAGGCCCCGTCAAGCCTAGGAACCCAACTGCAACAGCCTGCAGTGACCCCTCGGTGCATATCGACCCCCCCAACCAAACCACGGCCCTGACTCTGATCTCTCTGACATCTGTGTAAAACAGGAGTGACTCATTGTCTTCATGGGTGTTGGCCTGACCGCCGCCCTTGTGCACGGGTCAATGACTTCTTAGCGAAGGCAAAATTTGCCTTGCTCTCTCTACTCAGTCCCACCTGCTCACCCTTCTGACAACCTTTCCGCCCAGCTAATGTATCCCCCGCCATCAAACACGCGGTGTTTATAGTGTCCAAGCGGTTACGTGCCACACTCCACCTAAGGGCATCATAGAATCTAAATCGCAATCAAAGCTGACCTGGTTCTCCCGGTTACTTATTTGACTGCTAATGCTTCTGGCAGCATATGCAAAGCACAAAACCTGCTAGCCCGCACTATAAAATGAAAAGCTGTTGTGTTATTTAGGCCGCTGCTTAGCTCTGACTTTGGCGGACCAGGATTCGTGCAAAGGTAGGTGAGGGGCTGCTAGTGTGATGCGGAGACAAATGCACGAGCCATGGGGCAGCGGGACAGGCCTCTATGCTTCACTGGGAGTATGACACGCTTTAGAGTAAGGGCCGGATTGTGAGACGGGCAGTGTCTTCCCAGGCCGGTGCCTGTTCTACCTGCAATGTTGTATTTAGAATGGAATTGCAGGAGCAACGCTGATTGTTTGCACCTCTACCCACTGCAGGGAGAAGGGCAGATATTCCATTTGGTGCCTGCGGGTTCATTGCTACGGGCACAGATTGCACCTGTGACCAGGGAGGCTGGGCCTCAGGCCCCTGAAATGGCAGCTCTACAGGTGTCCCAGAGTCTGGATTCCCCAGCAGCTGCTGGGACCTTTAATTTTGAGTTGGAAGGAGGAAATGGGAACTGGCCTCCGAAAGAGCTGGCAGGGGGAGAGTGAACATGATGACTCAGGACATTGGCATTTGTTAAGACGCGTTTCACCTTTAGTTCACTGGCTAGGACTCAGGTTTGGCCGGCGTTAGACAAAGGTGTTCTCATCCGATGGCTGTTTGGTATGGGCTTGGAAGGATTCGATTTTTATCAGTAAATATCAATAAACATCAATTTCTCTCTCTCTCTCTCTCACACACACACTAGGGTGACCAGACAGCAGAGGTGAAAAATCGAGACGGGGGTGGAGAGTAATAGGAGCCTATATAAGCAAAAGACCCAAAAATTGGGACTGTCCCTATAAAATCGGGACATCTGGTCACCCGAACACACACACTCTCTCTCTGCCATCCATGAGGATGGAAATGTACAGAGAGGGAACGTAAGAAAAATGCCTTTTGAGAGAAGGTATTAGAGTTTGATTTTTAGGATATTTACTTTGTATATTTTGACATGTGACGTTGAGCATTTGTGTTCCAACAGTTCAAGCTTTAATTTTTGAAATCTCAGCAACCGCTGTCATTAAACAATTGTCTGCCCCGCCCCAGGCCTTGTCTGACCTTCCTCCCAGAATGTCCCTCAACGGTGAACCTTTAAATAGATAAAAATCTAAAAATAAAATTTGATATGATCCGTCAAAATCATCGCAAAACAAGAATCAAATTCTGCCAAGCCCACCTGCGTGCAATGAGTCTCAGTGCTGTTCCGTGGCCAGCTCTCCATACGTCATCAAACCATCACCTAACCCTAACCCCTAACCCCTACCCCTAACCATCACCGTGACAACCGGCACTTCATACCACCCAGGCTGGTGGAGAAATCAAGGACCGACTGACTTATGCAGGTTGGACCCCACTGAGAGACCTAGTAGGCGGGGAGCCTGCCGGTCAGGCCCGAAGCACGTTGGTAGGGCAGGGTGTGAGGAATGTTCACTCTGCAGCTGCTTGCGGTATAGCAGAGACCCAGAGCCATCAAGCCAGCACCTTTCAGCCGCACTATCTGTGCCCAATTTAATAGAAACGTGACGGAGGTAGGCTTGTGAGCCAAGGTTCAGAGCTATCACAGTGTCCCATGCCCAACAAACAGGTCAATAGACAGAGAGAGAACAAGGTTTTTATACCCCCCCCCCCCGGGACACCTGGTACAAAATGGATCATTCTGTTCATTGTACTACCCATGGGCCAGATCCGCAGCTGATGTAAATTGCTGCAGCTCCTCTAAAGTCAGCGTTGCTTGCCTGATTGATAGCACAGCAGCTAAGGGTTTGGCCCAGTGTTTTTAACCATAGCCAGATTCTGATCTCTTTACTTGTGCTGAATAGCACCTTACGCCAGCAGAAGTCCCACTGACTTCAGTAAGGCTACTTGTAATGTACGACTCAAGCTAAGGGTAGCAGAATCTGGCTCTTAAAGTCCTATTAGATCCAGGAGGCATCTCTGAACTATTCCTTGCAGGAAAGCAATGCTTTTTTCCCTCTGGGGCTTCAAAAGGGGCTCAAGGGCTTCTGATGCATCAGGAGAACGCTAGAAGCTGAGGCAGACCACAAACTAACTAACCCGCTAAGTTTTATAGCAACAAACTCAAGAGGTTCTACCTCCATGTTGGAATCAGGACCCTGAGACACAAGGACCCAGATCCTGAAAGGTATGGAAGCACCCCACTCCCATTGAAATGAATGGGAGATAGGTGTTCAAATACCTATGAGGACCTGGGCCCAAGTGACACAGGAAGTCTGTGGCAGAACCAGAAGTAAGCCCCCAGGCCTACACCCTATCCACGGGACTATCCTTCCTCTAGCCTCCCTGCCTTGTTAGAGGTTCGACAATAGGAAGCTGTGCTCAGCTGTGTTTGCCAACAGCCAGCTGTTAGAATGGCTTATGCTGGCTCCGGTGGTTGGACCGCCTCTGTGTCCACTGGCAGATTAGCCCTATGCTGAGGGAATCCCAGTCTTGGCTCGGAGATTTAGCCAGCATTCTTTCCTCTGACCCAGGGCCAGGCTGAAAGCCCCTCACATGAAATGTGTCTTCCCTCTCGTATCCAGACTTCGCGGGTATCTGCATGTGACTCGCCCAAATCAGAACATTGGTGGGTCTCTACCAGGTGTCCCAAAGGAAACCCTTCCCCAGGCTCATTCAGTCAGAATTGCGTTTGGTTTGTCTCCCCTGGAAGTCACTCGTTGCATCTCTCTTCATTAACCCTTCCCCTTCCCCCATCTGACTCCCAGGCCGCTTATAGTCACATGCCACTTGTAAGTGTTGTCCTAACGTCCGAGACAAGTACACTTGGATCTTCTCTGACCCGGAGACACACAATGCCAGGAGCTTCTCAGGCAGCAGGATCTGGGCCTGGTTTCACACAGGGAAGGCAGGATTCGGGATGAAGGGGCTGCAGTTAGCAAGTACCACGTGTCCGACCCACTTTGGAGCTTAGCCCGCTATCAGACTGCTCCTGAAAGGCAGATATTTACATCAAGGCTAAATCCTTCATTTCCATCGGTCAGGAACAGCTGCCAGCTCTCCCTCCCCATGCCCCATGCCGCACTCGAAAGGATTTGTTAGTCAAATGATAATGCCGTGTGATGCATTATGCAAATTGCAGAGGGGAGGGGGAACAAGGTGGGGGAGAATTACTTTCCAATGAACACACCAGCCCGACCTAGTTCCTTCGTAGTAGCCTCAGACTGAGCAGCAGCCATGGCAGGGTCGCTTGATGCATGGGAGGGACCCCGGGTATGACGCAGATGCATCATAGAAAGAAGAGAGGGAAGGGCGACAGCTGTCAGACTCTGCCCTCTGATGGCCTTCTCCCATGTTTAGAGAGGTGGGGCTGGGGGGCCGTGCAGGAGCTGCAAACAATGAGCCCCTGGTAAAGGTCTGGAAGGACATCTAAGGCCTATGGCAGGAGCAGATTTGGGGGGGGAGGGAGTCAGTGCCAGCGGCCATGAAGGGTAGCCAAAGCTATCCACAGTGGTGACGACAGCCAGCGTCCGTGGCGCACGCACGGGGAATATGCCGGAGGGGGGGATTCTGCATCAGCAGATCCTAATCCCCAGGTTGCGAGTTCGTTTTGTTGGAACTCTTACAGCAGGGCTACGTGTGGAGCCACCATCAGCGGGTAAAAGTCACGCCCATTACACTCAACAGGCCCCGGGCAAAGGGGCGGGCTGCCCGGAAAGCCTGGACGCGTTCTCGACAAGCCACTTGGTCTGTGAACGCCAGGGCAGAGGTCTCTTCCAGTGACTAGAGACGCCCAGAGGAAAGCTCATTTCCAGTGGGCTGCCAACACTGAGGTGTTCAGCCATGAAGGGCTAGAGTGGGCGGGAATGAGCCACAACTCACCTGAGGAGGAACGGGCTTTGGGAGTGTTAACGAGCGCAAATCTGCCTTTGTTTCTCAGCCCAGGTTGCTTCCACATTAAAAAGGCCGTTCGCTAAGACCTGCCAACATGGATGAATGGGACCTCCCGCAGTGGAAGAAGGAAGTAGACAGCCTGAAATACCAACTGGCTTTCAAGAGGGAGATGTCTTCTAAAACAATACCTGAGTGAGTCAATGCTTTCCCCTGGCCCCTTCTGGCGGCCACTCAGTAGCCTACATAGAATGAGGTGGTGGGTCTCAGACCAAGGCCCAGTGGCTATACGCCCTCATCTCAAACAGGCCCCTCTAAACAAGCACTTTGGACCACATTGATGTAAATTGGTGAAGCTCCTTTCAGGTCAATGGAGCCATGCTGATATGCACCAGCTGAGCAGCTTGCTCTCTCTGTCGGCAGCCTCAGCAGCAAGGCTAAGGATGAGATAGATACTGAGACAGGGAAACCCCTCTAGGGGCTCCGCATGGTTGGGAGGAGTGAGATGCATTGGCAGGTCCTGTGGGGAGTGGACCCTGCCGCTGGCCCCGCATAGGACGGCAGACTCCAGGGTCTCCAATCCAGCCCCCTTTGCCAGAAATAAATTGGCATCAAGAATACCAGGCCAGCAGGAAAGATTTGCCCAGGATAAGGGATACGCTAGGTTAACGTGTCTGCACCTAACTTTAATTTAGCTCTGTTTTAGCCGTGATTGGGTTGGATCAGCTGTTTCTCAGTTCTTTCCCCCTGGATTAGAAAGCAACGGACCCTTCCCCTTTGGTGACCTGCTCTTGAGGTGGTGGTAGCTTGCAGGGTTCCTGCTTTAGTCCATATTTCATGGTAGCCATGCATCCCTCACCGCCCAGTGGGCCTGCAGACAGCGCTCCCTGCAGAGCCAGGCTGGAGGGGCACCTAGAAACATTTCCCCTCTCCGCACCCACAGCCAGGATAAGTGCACGTACAACAGAGTTGCTCGGCCACACTTGTGCCAAATACATGTGCAAAGGCAGGCGTCTGCTGGTGCCAGGGAGGGGGGTGAGAGAGCCACCACTGAATTTGCATCTGCCTTTGAAAATCTGCACCTTCAGGTGCAACCTGATTGCACTGAGACAACTCCATAGTGCACGCGGCAGGACCTGTTTCATTCTCGGCACCTCTCCTGGCTTCCAGAAAAATTCATACGACTTAATGACTTTGTTAAGTTCCAAATCTTTGTAGGGCTGTTGTGCAAATTCTCTTGAGAAGAGCCGTGCACTGTTCATTTAAACCCCGGTAGCTCTAAGAAACCAACGCAAGACCTATCCAGAGAGCCATGCTGTCCCAACGGCTCCCAGACTGATGTTCCCATAGCATCAGATGCAGCCATCCTTGCGTCATCCTCAGCCCCACAGAAAGCTCCCACCCCTTAGGGCTTTGCGATTGCTCCCCACGGAGGGACGCTGAGAAATCTCTCATCTGTAACATCACCCGCTCCAAGTCCTCAAACATGGAGCCTGCGCAGAAAATCAGAGAAATAACCAATGCTGGGCTCTTTTTATTTGCCGTCGGGTTTCCGAGCTGCTAGGGGGGTTGTGTGTTTATTGAAAGCGGAGATTCGCATTTACTCACCTGACTCTGGGAGGGGGGGGGGCTTTAAAAACTAAATACTAAATATTGAGAGAGCTGCAACCTCTAGCTGAGGGGTGTGTGTGTAGGTGTGAGGGTGGGGGGGAAGTGGGAGGGGGCTAAATCGTTAGCAGAGATTTGAAAGTCCACACAGTCATAACCTTGCCCGGTTACTCACGTCCAGCGTGCTTCTGAGGTCGCAATCCTTCCAGGGCTCCAGTCACAAAGCCATCTCACTGTCCTTCAACACCCTCCTTAAAACTCTCCTTTGCTGTGACGCCTACAACAGATGTTACAGCGGTTAGGAAACGGGGGTGTTGCGATCACTGCCCATCACGTTCACCGATATTGTCTCATGGTTTCCTTGTATTCCCCTGTCTGTCCGCATCTGTTTTCTCAGCTTAGGCTAAGTTCTTTGGGGCAGGGACCATCTTTTATGTTGTGTTTGTACAGCGCCTAGCACATAGTCCTGGACTGGCACGCCTCGGCACTAGGACAATCCACATCAACAACGATCACCTTTAAGAATATAGTGAAACCTGCCCTAGAAACTCATCTGCAAAAGACAAAAGTCGAGCCTGGTTTTTGCGGGTTGAATAAATTAGTCGTAGAAACTTTGGGGCCCCTTTAAAGTGCTACTGCAAGTGGAGCCTCGAGTGTCGTTTCCACAAGAATACAGAGACGGCGAGTGAGTTGGCTAGTGTAGTCCCCAAATCCCCACCCCCTAAGTAGCTGTGACAGCACACGGCTGTCTGGCTCAGGCCTGGAATAACAGCGGGGGCTGGACGTTGGAACGGAGGTGCTTTGCTGGATGTTTGTGCGGGGGTAGGTCTGGAACAAAACAGGGAGCTGCAAGTCAGGAATGAGAAGCACTGGCAGAGATGCAGCAGCGGGTTCACGGACGGTGCATGCTTCCCGTGCCCCGCTCAAATCGGTCCTGCCAGCACTTGAACACTAACACGTTTAAACGGCAAAGGGGTTGCAATCCAAACTCTCAGACCGGGCTGTCTGACTGCGGGGATCGTCTGAGCGCTCTGCGACGTTCCGTGCCGGGGGTGCTGGCCACGGCACGATCACTGCCGAATGGCTGCAGAGACGATGCTCACAAGTTTAACAGCAAACGCGAGCTACAAAGCCTTGGCAAAATCTGAAGCGGGCTCAGCCCTGTGTGCTGAATACTTTTCCTCACCGGGCGGTGGAGGGAGAAATACAGATTCCAGAAATACTCTGACTAGCCGTTTGAAAGACGATTAGACTCTGAAACCTTCCAACTGTGCCCCAGAATGCAGCATTCCAGACAGTCGTGAATAACAGGTGAAACCGATGGTTAATGGCATCACCGAATGATGCATTCTGGGAGGAGGATGGCAAATCTAGCAGAGGCCCGTAGTTTCCTGCGGGATAAAAGAAATAAGAGAGAGGCTCATTAAAAGGCATTGCATTGTTAAATGCTCCTCCACAGCTTGGTGATAAAGACATTCAGCCCTGATCTGTGCTGTACGCTTAAGCCTTTGTGTTTCGCACTCTGGGCAGTGATTCTTCCAAGCTTTAGAATACACCTGCTCGTATTAAAAAAAATTAACCTCCTGGATGGGTAACCGACTGCATGTGTGAATGGACACAATGCAAAGCCAAGGAGTTTTAAAACAGAGGTTCTCAAGCTGTGGTCTGCAGAAGGCTGACAAGTCACATGATCTTGACTCCTCATTTTCAGCTGCTAATTCACATTAGCAGAAATTCGGAGGACCTTAAATGCTTCACTGCTGTTAGTTTCCCATATAATCACTGTAGCCTGGAGGTGTTAGGTAGGGTGACCAGAAAGCAAGTGTGAAAAATTGGGACAGGGGATAATAGGAGCCTATACAAGAAAAAGACCCAAAAATCGGGACTGTCCCTATAAAATCGGGATATCTGATCACCCTAGTGTTAGGTGATCATGAATGAGAGGGGAATGTAGGATCATGCAATCATGAATGGGAGGCGTCCGAGAGACAATCGCGTTATTAAAATGTGACCCACACTGTGATGTGGTTCAGGAACCCCGTCTGGAAACAAAGTAGCTGAAAAATGAGCTGATCATTTGTTTTCTCCAATTACCCACAACTGGGGTCTCCTGGTCACCGTAAGACATCAGGGGCACCAACACCCCTTAAGATGGCTCCCCAAACCAGTCTGTTCAAGGTGGCAACTTTTAAAGAGAGACAAAGAACGGCTGAAGTCAGCAGCTGAGAGGAGGGAGCTGATTTTTCAAAATATTCAGATTGTTTATAGGTCCGACATCAGGTAGCATCGTTATTTGCATGGCAAGTTACGTTGGTGCTGCAGCAGCTTTAAAGCTCACATGGGAACAGCTCACATGCCCAGGGTATACGCTCACGCAGCAACCTGCCATCCCACACTTCTCTGTGCTCTGCCTCCAACAGTCTTAGGGTGACCAGATGTCCCGATTTTATAGGGACAGTCCCGATTTTTGGGTCTTTTTCTTATGTAGGCTTCTATTACCCCCCACCCTGTCCCAATTTTTCACACTTGCTGTCTGGTCACCCTAAACAGTCTACACCCTTTGGGTAAGTGGGGGAGAATAAGGAGGGGGAAAGGAGAAGTTAGCAAGACACGTGAAAGGGAAAATACACCGAAAAGTAAGAGAAGAGACGTGAAGACTGGACAGTGAGCGGCAAGTGTAGCTGAACACGGTGCCAGGAGTCCTGGGGGCAGCTCACCCACTCAGACATCCCAAAGGCGGCCTGCCGAGACTAGGTGCGAGGGATGGACAACATGAAAGAGCCAAATATAGCCTCAGAATGCAAGAGCCACTGCTCCCCTGCTAAGTTTCCTGCTCCCAACAGCCCCCGGGGCTTCGGCACCACTCTGGACAATGCTGTGCCCTGCAGACGATTTAGCTTACGCCAACGGCAGCAACCCCACAGCGCTGGGAAACGCAGAGTCTGGGCGTTGGGGGGTTTAGCGTTGGAGAAGGTAGGACGGCTGGGTTCTCTTCACAGTCGCACTCCTGACTCTCTGCGTAGCTGTGGGCAATTTGCTTGGCCCCTGGTCTTTTGAGGATACTAGTATTTTACCTACCTGACCGGCTGAGAGATGCCATGGAAACGCTAAGTATCATTACTGCACAATAATGAAAAGAAATGTTCTAGCTCCACTTCCGCCAGAATAAGACCATAGGAAATGCACAGAGCCATTTAACCGCCTTCCTCTCCCCTCTTCTCTGTAGGTTGATGAAGTGGATAGAAGAGACCATTCCAGAAGACCCATTTCTGAATCCTGAGCTGATGAAAAGCAACCCTTGGGTAGAAAAAGGAAAATGTACCATACTCTAATGCACCTAAATCCAACTTCACTCCCAAGCGGCTGTGGCTAACAAAATGGCTTCCTCCTGAGATATTCAATTTTGCATTAACTCTGAATGTACATTTTTTTAAATTAGTTTCCTAATATGACTAACTGTACAAACACTATCCCCATCTTGTCTTCTTATTTTTATTAGTAGAAGCGATTCTTTTTTATACTGAAAAAGCACATGCCATAGGAGGAAATTGGTAAGAGAGGCAATGTATTGGAGAAGGGCTGATTAGCAGCATCAGAATGGGGACTTGAAAAGCAATGTCAAACAACGGGCAGAAGGTTTCTCTTGATTAATCCTGTAGTTTTCAATTAAGCTTGCACTTAACTATGCTTCTGTGAACCTTACAAAGCCTTTGTAAAAGAAAAAACACTTTTATAAAAAAATGTTCAATACTTTTTTGTATATTGTAGAATATACAATTTTGCAGCAGAGCCGGCGAAATAGAGAACTAAGGGTTTATAAATGAAATAAACAAAGCAATACTTCACACATTTTTAAAAACATTTATTTTGCTTATTTATTTATTTATTTTTTACAAACAGCTGAATAGAAAATAAAAGCAGGAAAGTTCTCATGAACCAAACATGTTCTTTAGAAGGCTAAGAGTCACATTTTTCTTTCTGTTCTGTATTGTTTCTTCGGTTTTATTTCTTTACATTATCACTAGAGCAAATCCTTAATGTAAATATTCCGCCTGACGGCATTCGAAACCCCTTCATTAAATCGGAACCAAACATCGCTCTTTCCAACGGCTTTTCCAATTTGTTTTTCAACGGAGTCGTGCTCGGACGTTTGATTAGCTGATGGTAACCAGAGAAGGTTGGTGGGTGGAGAGAGAAGATACGATAATACAATTAAATCAAGGGACTTAAAATAGGAAAGTCTTAAAGTTTAGGTAACAGACTGTCAAGGAAGCACCAATAAGACACTGAAAAGGACGGCACCTGCAAACATTACTGCTAATTACAAGTGGTCCCATAGGCAATTCACTATGCCACACTAAGTGCATTCAGAACAGGTTCTTACATTCAAAAGCCCCTGATCCTACTCACACTTAGGCATTTTGCAAAGGTCTGGTCCACATTTCAAAATTAGATCAACCTGGCTACGTCGCTCAGGGGTGTGAAAAATGTCTCACCCTAACCACAACAGTTCGGTCGACCCAACCCCTGGCGCAGACACAGCTAGATGAACGGAAGAACTGTTCCATCAACCTAGCTCCCGTCTCTCGGAGAGAGGGATGAACTACAGGGGCAGGAAAATTCTCTCTATTAATGTAGGAAGTGTCTACGCTATGGCGCTACAACAGCACAGCCCTAAGTAAAATTATTGCTTAAAACATTTGCAGGAGCAGAACCGCAGCCATCTTTATTACTGATCAACTGGGTCTTTGGGTGCTTCCATAATGAAATATCCTACCATAGCTGCTCCAGGTAGGGACTGGACTGGCTTTGTGTTCCAAGTTTCTTTCCAATCCTCCCCTATGCATAAATGTGGTCAGACAGTTGCAAAACACACCAGGGAAATTGCTCCCCAGCTCCATCGCAGTCAGTTTGATTCCAGCATTAGGGAACCACAGAAGATATTGCAAAGCTTTCTACTACAGCATATGTTCCCAGTTTCCTTCCATCTCTCCTGACCAATATCATGCCTTTTTTGCACCTACCTGCGGATGGAGACACCTGTTTCTTAACCAGTTGGCGCCCAAAGAAGTCCGTTTCTGGCTGTGAAAAGAAAATCAAAATGGTTTTAGTACACTCCTCCTCAGCAGATCTCTGGGTACCTGTTGGTTATAGTGTGTATTTAAAGAGAATAGTGCCAGCCCAGTACAGGTCAACATCAGATGGGATTTTTATCTAGTTACAAACCCAAAACATAACTTTTTTTCTTAACGAAGTCATCAGTACTAATGTTTCCTTTCGTTATAGAAGCACAGAAATGTAGGGCTGGAAGGGACCTAGAAAGGTCATCTAGACCATTTCCTTGAACTGAGGTAGGATTAAGTATACTTAGATCACACTATATTTCAGTCCCGTCTTTATTCATTCAAACAGCCTGCACAGGACCGGAAACTGAAGCAACGAAGCTTAGCATGCACGGGAACTAGAATGCAAATGATTAGAAACAGAGCGTGAAAGTGACTGGTCTGATTTCACTGTGAAATGCAGACACGGGGGGGGGGGGGGGGGGCAAAGCAGAAGTAGTGACAAATTAAAGTTGTCTTTTTAAAAGAATTGCAGTTTTCACTGGTGCTAGTAACGGGCAGGGGGAAAGGAGGGTTTTTGTTGTTGAAAATAGAAGCCATAAACAGCATATCCTTGTAAGAAAAAAGAAACATCTTCCAAGTTCTCTGTATAATAAGAGGGGATAAAACACCCAAATATAATCGGGTGAAATCCTGGCTCCATTGAACTCAATGGGAATTTTGCTATTGAGTTCAATGGAGCTCGGATGGCACCAGTCAAGTTAGTTTGCCTACATAACCTTATACGGGCCACACTCCAGTCTGTGCAGCTGAGGAGCGCCGGTCGGATATTTTCTGCATGTTGCACCGCCAGTGCCAAACACGTGCACCTTTGTTTAAAATCAGCGGTTCAACAGCCTGCTCCTTATCTGCAGCTGAAGAGTAACAAAGTTCAGCACAATAAAGAACAGCCGTGAGCATGTGCTCTAGGATCCAGCAGGGACCCCATTCTGCGTTTTATTGTTCTCGCTTCTTCGCGGTCACCGGGGGCTCATTCCAGTCCAGGTCCGTGAATCCATGCCTGGTTTTGTTGCAAGCAGTAGTTTACGCTAGGTGGAAAGCGAGGGGAGGACCCTGTGGTGTGTTAGTGAGTCACACACGGCTCCGGAATTCCTTTGGCTTCACTGGCTCAAGGCAGCCACTGCGTTATTTACAGCTGCATCGATCTGCCGGAAGGGACAGAAAGGAAGAGCGTGTACCCAGTCCAGGGCAAGGTGCTGAGGAGCCTTCAATATCCACGCTGAACACCTTGGGCTGGACCCGAACGGTTCCCGGGTCAGCCGTGTTGCAGGACCAAGGCCAGCTTTCAGAGGAGGGCGCCCTCTGGCCAGGCAGGGATGGGATGAGTTAGCCAGGCTGAGCGCAAGACGGAGGGAAAAGGGGATGTTCCGAAATGACAAGTCAGTTTCATCATGGATGGTAGCGACTTGCTGGCTTGGACTGACCAATTTTAGGCCAGCCTTCAGATGGGCGGCTTGCTGTTTCCAGCTAGATCCAGTTTCCGCAAACCTGGAGAGACCGGCGATGGCTTCCCTTGCCTGTCTCCCGCCAGGCTCTGTGCATGTTAATGCTGCCGAAGGAGAGGAAACATTAAAAGCAGAGAAACACCTTGTACTAAACCTCCCCGGGGCACAGAGAACAGCCTCGGACAGCCCTTTCCTCACTCCAAACGGCTGAGCTTGGGATGCAGCTGGCTTTTAGGTCCAAAGAGCCGTTTCCCGGCGGCGCTGTTCCCTTGAGCACAGAGATGCTGCACTGGGTGAATGGTGCCAGTCATCACGATTGGCCAGCGTTCACCCCACTGGCATGGTGCAATGAGAGAGAAAGCCAGGAAACAGCCCAAGGGCCATTGGACAGACCGAGCTAGGAGGTCTCTGCTCCGGACAACATCTCCGAATCGTGGCTGGTTTCCCAATAGCCAAGAGTCTTTCATCTAGAAAAATATTTAGGCCTCATTGTATTATTGGGGAGCCAGGCTCATGCTTTTGGGCATGCATTGCCAACAGCATGCAAACAATGTTACAACGCTTCACTATTGCTACTGCTTTTACATGGAGGGGGCTCAGGGACTACGGTGATGGACAGCAGGAAAAAACCTTAAGAGACAGATAGTTTGACATTTACTGTTGTAGGCAGAATGATAGTAACTTACTGCATCTTCTGATACCTAGGGAGAGCACAAGAGTACAACTTCGTGCAGCTTCACGTTCCTAGGACTCGTCTACATGGGAACAGCCAGAAAAATTAATCTGAACTAACTAAACGTGTGAATTTGAAGTGGATTAAACTGCATTACAGCCCTGTGTGAACACCGTAATTCAGAATTAAAGTGGCCTTAATTCAGTTTATCTTCATCTACTTCCAAAGTGAATTAAACTAAACTGAATTAAGGCCACTTTATTTCTGAACAAAAAAGTGTCCACACAGGGATTTAATGTGGTTTAACTAATTCACCGCAAATTTACATTTTTATTTAATTCAGGTTAATTTTCCTGGATGCCTTCATGTAGACAAGCCCTCAGTCTGATCTGATCATTGCTATTTCTTTCAACAGAGACACCTACTGAGCAAAGAAAGCTCCATGAAACATTATTAAGTCAGGCCATTGGATGCTCTCTCTGTAACAGCAAGTTCAGCAACAGAAATCTAAACTCAGAGACCTCCCTCTCGTCCCACCCCAAGAACCCAGAAACAACCACACGCACAGAGATGTTTCTACAAGCTTAGACGGCATGCTAAAAGAAAGTAGGAGGGTTCATTATTAAACTACTACACAGGCCCGAGGCCCTAATGCTCCAGACTTCTGGAAAAGAAAGACTCAGAGCACAGAGAGAGGGGCACCAAGGTGAAGAGTTTGAGGCAATCTCTGCTGTGGAAGAGTTGCTGCACTTTGTCTTGGTTGCTGTTCTTACAGGGCCTGGGGCTACATCCCTAGATATGAGTTGCAACAAACGGAGTCGAGAGGCCATGAATACATGGGTCACTGTGGCCAGCTCTGTGACTGGGAGGCTGGGGTCCAAACGTCTAGCCGGAGGGATGAGTGCGATATTTTCTGTCTGGTGATTTAGGTGCCAAAGAGCAGCAAGCAGTTCACATGGACCCCAAGGCTGCAACCAACAATACATTCTGAGGGCAGGTGCCCTTGACAGGTCTAACAAGAAGCAAAATCTATTCTGATGCAGTAGATTTTCTCTTTTTCCTACTGTGGTTATTCACGTACTCCCCAGCTCCTAGAATCTAGTAGTTGATGACAGGTCTCCCTGTGCCTAGTGTGAATTAGCCAGGTCCTCCTGTAACAGCCTACAAGGTCAGAAGACTAAAAAGGAAAATGATTCCACAAACTGAGACGGTTCTGAATGTATGTATTTGTTATTTTTAAAATGTGGTCTTTGGTTCTTGGTTTTATTTCACATCCTCAAAGCCACAGAGCTTATCTTTCCTATGGCTTATACTCTCTATCTGCCATTAACTTGATTTCCCCCTGGATGAGATTACTGGCGTATAATGATCTACTGGATTAGAAATAACTCCAAGCATTTCTCCGGTTGGTAACAGCCACACATTCTGGGCATTGTTGTTGCATTGGAAGCTTTGCACTCCCTGTTACGTATCCAATGGCACTGCAGGAGGGGAATTGGATGGCTCGGGAGATTGGTAGATGGATATAGAGCCTCTCCCCAATAGGGCATCGATTCAAACCCAACCTGGCTCAAGACCACCAGGTGGGAGCCGCAGTGGGTGAAATGAGACGGGATGGAGGTCACAGCTCAGTGCCCTGCAGCACAGTGTCTACACCCCCAAACACCCCAAAGGAAGAACAGGGGATCTGAACCCCAAAGAATAAGCAAGTGAATCAACTGGTTGTATACAAGGTTATTGTGTATAAATATAGGTCAGGCAACGTCTCTGCTGGAAGCTTGCAATGTTCTAGACGTGGTGGTAATTAGGAGATCTGTATCCAGGTTAGAGTTCTGAACGTAAGCGTGTATCTCTGTGTAGAAAGTTGTAATTGTAGCTGTGGTGCAACTATAGCATTGCCGCCCAACAGGGAGCGAAGCCAACAGGCAAGGAGGGACACCTCCCTGACTAGCTGTTTACATGAAACTAACTCCAGGCACCGAGCATTGTACGACCCAGGGAAAGACAATGGTGGACCATGAAAGTTAATAGAAAGACATTAAAACGCCAAGAAAACCAAGGAAGGAGGGAGTTTCTCTCAGATTATGGTAATTCCTGATTACCCAGAGGGGGGAGAGAAAGAAAACAGCAACCCCTGTTAAAGGGGGCTAAAGTGACGCCAGAAACAGAGGGCCAGCATTGAAGTATGGGAGATGCCTGTGAAACACTGGATCCCCGCTAGGCCAAGGGCATGCTGGGAAGCCGTCCAGCGGCAACAGGCAACGTGCATGAGAAAAGGGAGTTTAGCAGACACAGGAGTGTAAAGCCTGAGGTTGCATCTTTATGCTGATTTTCTGTGTAACCTGCACATGTTGCTTTTCCTCACTAGTTCATCTCTGACCCTACGATTTTCCTGTCAAATACACTGGCTGTTTATTTTTACCCCCAGCAGGTCTCTGGTGTGCAAACTGAGTGGACTATGTCCCAGTGCTGCCAATTCTTATGATTTTGTCGTGATAATTATTGGTTTTCTTAAAGCCCCAGCTCCTGGAGTCAAGTGATGATTTCAGCCTTCGCTCTTAAAGAAAAAGTCAGTTTCTAGCCCTTGTGGCGGTGGAGAAAGCTTCAAAATGTGACCCCCGTGCGCCCTCACGGCGCAGAGCAGAAGGCAAATAAAAAGAACATCCAATCTATTAGTTTTACACAATCTCATGATTTTAAAGCTAATCTCGTGATTTTTTGGAGAGCCTGACTCGTGGGTTTTGAACATTTGGGATTGGCAGTACTGGGGCTCCAAAGTGAGCTAACTGGTGGCAGGTTTCCCACCTTCGGCGGTGATGGCCCGGGGGGAGAAGTCCAAGCGTCTGGGAGTTCAGAACTTGGGGGGTGGGGGGGAGACAGATCTGGGGAGACTCGGGACTGGAATTGGCTGTTGAGTCATGTTGCAAGGGGTCACTAGGCTGGTGGAAGGCAGGGTGAAACCTTACGCCTGTCAGCTGGTGCCAGAGCCCTGAGCCTAGCAACACAGCACGAAGGCATGAAGCAGGCAGGCAGAGAGAACCCCTGACGGCTCTGGGTGAGCCCCACAATGTCACCCAGGGGTTCGCGTGACAATGACAGACGCAGACGGTGCCCCCTGCTTGGGAGCCTCGGCACCAGACACTGCGCTGATCTGAGCAGGGAGGCTGAGCTACTCTGCACTTCAGGGCAAGCTTCCCAAGATCACCACACCACCCCCCACCGGCCTCCCCCCATCTGTTTCGTAAATCACGCACCCCTCGAACCAACGGCAGGGTTTCCCCCATTTACCCTTGCCCTGAAAGATAAAGGCCCCAATCGGCAGAACTCCCTAGCAATCAATGGAGCCTCAATGGTTTACACCAGGTGAGGATCTGGCCGTGAGGATTTTGACGCAGGCTCATAAACATTGCTAATGCTGCAGCGGGTAGCTGTTGGTAATTCTGCCATCAATATTTAATTATACTGCTCTATGCACTATAAAAACCATCGATGCATTTAAGGGAAGCGGGGTATCGAATCCCTTTGTTTCTGCAGAGAGGAAGAGAGGTTTATAAATATCCACTATCGACCTCCCCCTCCAAGCCTTTGTGAACGGTCGATCCACTACGCGCAGGCAGCCAAGTCCCGCTCTCCTCCCCAGTACCAGCAGCATCAGGGTATGAAGCCAACGCCCTCCTGGCTGCCCAAGCCTGAGTGCAGCGGAGGAGAAAGCAGTTTGAAGCGTGGATCAGCCTGTGCCGCAGTTTAATAACCGGTTATGCAAGCTGCATCAGAGGCACTAGCAACGCTGCCTGCCCCCTCAGGACGTGGGGCTTTTGTGGGGTCCCAGCAGTCGCAACAGCCTCCCGGAAGGTCGCTTTGTTCCTGGCTCCCAGGACGTTAAAATCCCCAAGCCCCTTTGGCAGAGGCAACGGATGCTAAGTTACTTAGCTACGCCGCCTCTGAAACCCGGCTCCTTGAGACAAACCCTCCAGTGCTCGGACCGCAGCGACACGGGTCGGGCATGCGGCACAAGCGGGCCCACCCGCCGTGTTCGTTCCACCAAAAACATTATAAATGCAGGGGCCGGATCCACAGCTAGTGTAACTCGGCGTAGCTCCACGAAAGCCAACTGAGCTAGGCCGATTTACACCAACTAATGATCTCACCGATCAGTGCTGCAATTTGAATCAAATTTAGCGTGATCCAGTAGGCTTCTCTAAGGCCCCCAGCCGCATGGTATCTCACCATCCTAAAGCTTGGTGCTAAAAGTGACAATCAATCAGCTAGGAAGAAGGAGCCATTCCAAGCTCTGTAATAGCTTGCGCACATACTGTGGGAGGGGTATTCCTCACCCATGGAGAGGATCTTGGGTTAGCATTTCCTCTAGAAGAGGGCGTGTCTAGCTATGCTACAGAGCATAGGCGCCGACTCCGTGGGTGCTCCGGGGCTGGCGCACCCATGGGAAAAAAAAATGGTGGATGCTGAGCCCCCCTACCAGATCAGCACCTCCCGCTTCCTCCCAGCGCCCACCGCGGATCAGCTGTTTTGCGGTGTCAGGAGGCGCTGGGGCGGGGGGGAGGGGGCAGAGGAGCGAGAGAGCAGCGTGCCCAGGGGAGGGGGCAGAACTGGGCAGGAAGAGGCAGGGCTGGGGTGGAGCCTGGGGGAAGGGGTGGAGTGGAGGCAAGGCCTGGGCGGAGCACCCCCCAGCAGATTAGAAACTCAGCGTCTATGCTACAGAGCCCGTGCCAAGGTCCTACCGAGGGGAGAGGAGCATGTTACCAGGTGGGCAACAGCGGGGAAAGTGGTTGCCTTGATATCAAAGAACATGTCAACTAAGAGGCAAATGCAGTCACTTAAAGGCCATGAATAACTGCAGTGCAGTTAGGGGGTGTCTACTCTTATGCTGCTGTAGCGTAGACACTTACTACAGCCATGGAAGGAGTTCTTCCATCGCTGTAGTTAATCCAACCCCATGAGAGGCAGTAGATAGGTCAGAGGAAGAGTTCTTCTGTCAAGCCAACTGCACCTACCCTGGGGGTTAGGTTAATAGAACTACATCGCACAGAGTGTGACATTTTTCACAGCCCTGAGCGACGTAGCTTGGTTGACATAAGTTTTAGGTGTAGACCAGGCCTTCGAAAGCGATTGTAAGCACCTCTTCAGAGTCTGTCAGCACAGATACCCACCTGTGCTGACCGCAACCCAACAACTCATTTCATCGTGGCCAACAAGCAGCTGCCAGATGAGAACAACTTTACCTGGGCCAGATTTGAACCACTGACCTCGGCGTGGGAACAGCTCCATGTGTCATTGCCCCAGGCCCTCGGCCAGCCAGCCTCCTTTAATTTATCTCCTCTGCAGAAGGGCTTCCATTCTCACCTTTTCATCAAAAGCGGCTTTCTTCAAGATGTGCTCCAGACGCTGCTCATGGTTGCGGACGTTGGACTTGGGCATCCCTGGCTTTGCACTTGGCTTATCTTCTGTTTCACCGAGGCTTTCTTCAGACACCTGCAATGAGGAGGTTTTACTTGGACAAGCCACATTGTATTTACAGTTCCCCCTTCTCATTTGTTCTCTTGGAGACAAACCGTTGATCCTGTGAAGGTAAAAGTTGCTCTCCAGGAGCAACCTCTTCCTTCTTCCTTCATAAAGTTCAGTGTGAAACCACCATGATACTCCTTGGGAAGTGCAACAGCGGGTTAAGGAATATCCTCTGTTACAAATCCAGTTATTCAAAGGTTATAACTCAGCTATAAAAATCACCTTTCACATGGGACGTGCTATGGGAAGCCTCCGCAAGGGAACATTGGCGTGCTAATTTCTTGGGCAGTATCACCCTTTCAAAGGCCCCAAGCCAGCCAACCAGCTGTGCTGTGGTGGACATAACTCTTGGGTGGGTTGTAGGTACAACCGCAATGAGAAGACAGTGCAGTCTAGTGCTGGGGCATTGAACCAGTTGTCAGGAGACCCTATTTCTAGTCCCAGCTCTGGCATTGCTCTGTTGTGTTGACCTGAGGCCAATTACTTCATCTCTCTGTGCCTGTCTTCTCTCTCCTACCCTTTGCCTGTTTTGTCTATTTAGATTGTGAGTTCTTTGGGGTCTAGACTGTCTCTCTCTAGGTGTATGTGCAGCGCCTAGCACAAAGCGACCCGGAGGGGAGTTGGGATTTTAGGTGTTTTTGCAATACAGCGTGAGATTATAACAAGCTTCTACCGGCCTGGAAATAAAAATCTAATGTTAGTTAATTTTTTTCTTGCCTGGCTGTTGCGCTAACCTACATGCTCAGGGATCTAAGAAATGTCACAGACTGAAGATGACAAAGCACCACGGAGAGAGATTTCAAGGGGTTTATCCTTCCTTGAGAAGAGAGATCAGAGACGTTACCAAGCAGTTTTCACATGAAACAGGGCTCACTTAGTTTTGTTTAGTGCAGCCTATTGTCAGCACTACACAAGGGTCTATAGTGGAGGAAGAGCGCACTGCCCCAGGGGATAAGCCTCCAATTACCTTTTGGTCCCATCAGATCTACAAGGTACACTGGTGTTTTTCCTTACGTCTCTCTCTCTTTTCTCCTGGCTGGAGGATGGAATTAGAATGATAGGGGACCTTTCCCCAAGACTCCGTGCCCATTACCGTGGCGTCTGAGCATGTAACAGCTATATCCCTCCTTAGGAGAGGTCAGGCCAGGAGACCTGAGTTCCCCCACCCCTTTCCAATAGCTCTTTGCCATCCAGTCCAGCCTGATGAAGGCAGCAGGAAAGGCTATGGCCACACCTGCCCTTGCTCACCTGCGTTACAACATGAGACATCCCAAGGCTCCAGTTCTCCTCTTGCTAAGCCCGCCAGACTGTCTGTGGGACACGGGCTCGTGGACTCGGTGTTTTCAAGCCTGGGCTTGAGCACTGCTTACAATTGCTGGACCGGGGTCTCACAGCCGTGCTAACACATCCCGACTGCACTACGCAGGCCTTCGGACTTGGGGCTGTGGCTTGAGCTACATCCACACTGGACCCAGGCTCTGACCCACGCCCCCCTAGCACGGTCTTTGGGCCTGGGTCTTGAGTGCTTGCGGACCCCAGGCAGACTGCTGTGTGTGTGGACAAAAGGGGGGTGGAGCTCAAACCAGAGTCACAGCCCCGGCTTTGTCTGCAGCGTAGACATACCCTAAAGTCCTGCTTAGCGCTCAGTCCCACCCCGCTCATGCACGTGGCATTTTCCCTGCTGCTGGTTGTCAGACTTTTTTCACTCTGCTTTCTGGGCATCAAAGTTCAGGAGAGCTAGGCTGAGACCCACTGCCTGACTAGAGAGCTCAGAACACAGTTTCTGGTTTGTCTGTTTAGACGGTAAGCAGTTTGAAGCTGTGTGTCTGTACAGCGCCTAGCACGGTGCGGCCCCGTGATGGTTGGCTCTTAGGCACTGCTGTAATAAACCTGATTAATAATAAAAATGACCATTTTTTAAAAAAACCCACAAAATCCTAATACTGCGGCAATTATTTGCCATCATTTCAAGAACTCTGAACGTTTCAGCCCAGCTCGGCCTCTCCATCACTGGCGCGTGCGTTTCCCTGATGGCATCATGTAAACAAGAATCCTCCAGAGATTTGTACACCATCGCTTTCCCCCACTTGCATTCCCCGAAAAACACCCTCTGCTGCGAGTCGCTGGCTCTTAAGGATTAATTATCTCGCCGAGCTGCACGCAGGGAGGCCGCTGCTGAAAGCAATCGGAATCACGAGCCCCAATGACGCCGTTTCCGAGCCTCCTCCTCTCCCCACTCCTCCCTCCCTCGTTGCTCCATACACACGACCCCCGGCTCTCCCGACGGGGGGGCGACTCCCTGCCGGAATTCGGCAGCGGCGCCAATGGCCCCGAATGCACCAGGAGCAGAAACTGATAGGCGGGGCCATCGCTCGTTGGCAGGAGGGCACAGCACCCACGGCCTCAGTGGGAGCCTTCGTGCCGCTAGCGAGGCAGGGAAAACCAATGCGCCGTGCAGAACTCTGCCATTACAGAGGGGAACAGCAGTCAGCACAGGAAACCAATTCCTGGGGTCGACAGCTATTTAGGCTTTAAGCATCTCGGGGCAAGGACCATGCCACACTCGGTGTTCTCTGCAGCGCTAGAAGCGCCGTTGGCACTTAATATCCATCCCCGCTGCGCCTCCCTTCACCTCCCTCCCTCCCCTCCACACCAATGCGACCCTTTGCTGAAGACACATTAGCAATACCCGACAGGCGCGGCGACACTCTGTTTGGGCGTGTGTACTGCTGCCCTCTACTGCGTGCAATGTGCCAGGCCCAATCCTGGATTGACCGGGTCCCTCTCCTGGCTGAGGCTGGGAGCTGCTCTTGGTTTCAGAGGGGAAGGTGGAGAGGACCGCCCTGGATGCGGCAGGCAGCCGAGCACACGTGTGCTGGCAGGGGATCGTTTCTAGCTGCAGAGGCAGCTGTTTCAGGGAGGGATGAAATGACCTCATGTTCCTGGCGTGCTTTGGGATCTTTGGGAGAAAGGTGAACCAGAAGGGTCCAATAACAGCCAATTACGTTATTATTTATCTACCAGCAAGCAGATGCCAGAGCAGCTCTCTACCCGGAAAAACATGCCAACTGCAAGGAGATGGGAAACATTCAGAACGGCGTCTGAATTGCAGAATCACTGCAGCAGCACTTTCAAGGGCAGCGAGTATTTATCACCGGGGTCCCTGCAGGACGATAAGCTGTTTGGCTCGCTCAGACACGATGCGAACGTTACGCGTTTCACACGGTGCAAGCCAAGGACCGTCTTGAAGCTGCTGGTGCACAACATGCAGATTGGTGGTGGTGGAGGGAGGTTTTAAGCTGGGATTTTCACTTGCAAAAGGAAAGCTTTCGCATTGCACTTGGCTCCAGAGGAAAGTTGCCAGGCAAAGCTTTCCCCGTTCACTTCCATCATGGGGCAGAGACAGCTAATCCCACCGAGAGGCCAGAGGATCTGGGCAGAGGCAGCTGGAGTTTTAGAACACAAGAGAGCAGCAACTTTAGCTAAGACTTTCCAAGTGGAGTCACTATAAAGGAGGCTGGTTTCCAGTCACTGCTGAGCACTCTCCCTCTGAGTCTCTCCCTCCTTTAGGGCTTGCACACCCGTCTAACGAGCCATCCAGAACCGTTAGTCTTGGCCTCTGTGCACAGGACAGACAGTACACGGCTCCCACTCACACTGCCCCTATAATGTGTGCAACTTACCCCCATTTAACATGGCGCTCTGTCCCTCTTTAGCTACACCTGGGCCACACAGAGCGCTCGCTGAGTCTGCCACGTTTGCTCCCTTTAAGCCACAAACACAGCTTCGGGCCGTCTCCCGTGACCAGGGTCCCACTCCTACCTGGCTGGCGTTGCGTGCCTGTAGCACAGCTTCTGTCCGCCTCATCTTCTCGAGCTCGATTTCTCTCGCAATGAGCTGCTTGGCCTGGTACGTCAACGGTTTCCGAGCCGGTAGGTCCGGGAATCGACAGACGTCTTCCACGTTTCTAGGGGGGTTTAAAAGAAGATTTGGGGGAATAAATGAAACAAAGCCAGTTAATATTGGCTGGTCCTGTCTGACAGCCTTTGGCTGCTGTTAAGAGGGAGATTTTTAGCAAGGTACAGAGTGCCGCTGGATAGCCAGCTCCCATTTGCGCCTTTGAAAATCTTACCCCAAAATCTAGGGTCAAAGGTTCATTTAAACTGATCTGCAGCCCTGTGGAACTGGGTCTTGTTTCATCCTAGTCTCATTCAAAATTCAGTACTTGCTTTTCTCTGATCTTTCCTTTCAGAATAAAGCTTTATTTATTGGAAGGAAGCATTGTCTCATGGTCATAGGATAGGGGGCCGGGAGTCCTGGGTTCTAACCCCAACATTGTAACTTCCTGTGCGTGTGACTTTGGGTAAGTAACTGTCACCTTGTACCTCGGGTTCCCCATCTTTAAATGCTTACCAGCCTCCCGGGGTCGTGCTGAGGTTTAGAGGTCTGAGAAGCACTTTGAAATCACTCGGTGAAATGTGCCAGAAGGGCAGAGCAGGGTCGTTTCATTGGATTCCAAACGAGGGAGACGTTCCTTCAGGTCACACACTTCTTACCACTTGTTTTAATGGGAACGCAGCGACTGTAATGCTTGCGCGAGAAGCCAGATGGACGGCCCTGCCCTATCCAAGCTTTGTTTAGCCCCCGTACGAGCAGCAGCAGTGAAAGGACCTTTTGCCCATTGCTCTGTCGACGCACTTCCATCGCAGCTCAGAAGAGCCACCTCTACTAGCCAGGGTGGCCTTTGCCATGGTGAATCCAGTCCTTGGCCTGCTTGCCACCGGTGCCAACAGGAACACCAGTTAGTATTAACTGTATGGGCCAGTAGGAACTGGTCCAAGAGGCTGACCCACAGAGATTATTGACCCTGGGCAGCATTCAGCCCAGTGTCCTGGACGGTCAAAACACTGCACTCCTAACCCACCAAATCTCCACCGTACAGGTCTATCTTCAAACAGACACCTAGTTATGCATGGACTGATTGTAAGGTCAGCAGGGGCCATTACGCGCTTCTGGTCTGGTCTAGCCTGGCCTGTATCTTACATAGCGACCCAGTAACGTCTGTACTGAGCACGATACATTGGAGCTGATCCACTGCGTCTCTTTTCGAAAGTCAGCTGATTCTGATTCAAAGACGTCAAATGATGGAGAATCCACCACATCCGGTGGTGACCTGATCCAATGGTTAAATCACCTCTCTGTTATTTCTAGTCTGAATTTGTCTGGCTTCAACTTCCAGCCATCAGACCTTTGGTCTGTCTAATTATAGAGCCCTTTAGTAATTGATGAGTGCCTACATGAATGGAAGTTATCTCCAATGATCAAGTCCACCTGTCAACCTCAGTTAGGACTCACTATCCCTCATTCTCATGCTCCCATATATACAGCCCTACCGAATAGAGAGCAAAATTTGGAAGGGCTCTGACACCTGAGATGTACAAGGTCAGTACCTATAGCAAATGTACCTGATAGACATCTTCCACTGTTGTTTGCAGTGTTGTTGTAGCCGTGTGGATCACAGGATATTAGAAAGGCAAGGTTGGGTAGGTATCTTTTATTGGATCAACTTTTGGTGGTGAAAGCTACCTGAAGAAGAGCTCTGTGTAATTCAAAAGCTTGTCTCTTTCACCACCAAAAGTTGATCCATTTAAAGATATTTGCCTCACGCACCTTGTCTCTCTGATAGAAATGTCAATTACTCAACATCAGAACAAGCTCGCTCGGTTTTGTTCTGTCTAGTTCCGGTGCTCTGCTTGTTTAGTTGTAGAAGCTAAAATAAAGCAGGCCACCTGGGTTTAAAATATTTTCTGAAGATTATTCAGTGAGAAATCCTGGATTAAAAGGATTAAGGGAATATAGGGGGAGGGATGGACTAGACAAGGAAATAGACAACGTAGTAACACGTGAGACAGATTTTATTGCATTTATTGCAACTCGATCTAAAGGCTCTAACTTCTACAACCTATATGTCAGACATTTGCCTATTTACAAAGCTTCCTACCTGGTCCTGCAAAACAAAAGGTGTGCATCTAATCCTCGACAAAGAACCAGCTACAAGAAGAGAGGTTTGATCTTTGCTGGAGTTTCCTCTTGGATCCCTTATTGGGCGTTTAGTACCTGATCCGAAACTCAGGGAGGTCAATGGGATTGACCATCTATTTAAAAGGATTTTGGATCCTAGACCTAAAACACGCAGCACAAGTAACGTTTCGGGATTTAATACACTCAGGAGCAGATCTACACACTTGCAGATAAATCCAACAACTTTCAATGGATTTGAACAAACAGCTGTATTTAGAATTAACTCCCCAGTGTCACACTGCAACATGAAAGAGAATTTAATTTCAAAGAGACCATTTCTAGTTCTTCATCTTGGCTGACAGGCTTCCCCAATAAAGCAGCACACTGGCAAAAGATCTGCACTGTCTGATCTGCCTGTCTGAGGAACGTAAAAGATGAGTTCAGAGGTAAAGCGCTCCATGCTACAGCAACCGGTCAGAGCATTTCCTGCTGTATTGTACGTCTTTTTCTTTATTAAAAAACAACAACGCTGCCTATTGTATCAAAGTATCTCTACCCATTCCACTTGAATGGGTTTAATTAAGCATCCTTCACATAAACGGCATGGGAAACCTCCTGCCCCAATTTCCTATCCAGGACTGAATGCAACAAAGGAGAGAAAAAAGATTATAACCAACGCTCATTGTTTATTTTATTGAGCTTGCTATAAACAGTCATTTGGGCTAAGCAAAGTAGTTTTATTCTTAACAGGATTTGAGCGCAGGACTTGGAGGGAAGGCCTTTTTCAGAGCAGTTAAAACATGAACGCAGCCAGAGAATTTCTTAGAAACCAGATTAACCTCCTTGTATAACAATGTTATGTCTTATTTGCACTTGATAATATTTCTCTTGAAAAAGAACAAAAAAAACCATGCATCAGAAGAATTTTCAGTGATTTAGAGACCAGCTTTCTGCCCAATTTGCTATTTGAAAAGGCATCCTTCTTCCAGTTTTCCCATTGTCTCTCTGCTGTCTTCAGAGACAAGCAACAAAGTCATAAGACAGACATCTGACTGAATCTGTGACTATAGGGAAAAAAAGGACTTCTAACAGAGCTTTGCTTTAAAATGTTGTGCTTGTCATTTCAAATATTCCTCTCATTTAAAAGTTTCTATGATTTAAGATGAGAGTTAGAGAGATTTTACTGTTTGAAATTAGAATGGCCACTAGCACTTTTGAGAAACAGTTGCATTGTAAAGTCTTGTATTCCTAGCAACCCACGGTCACACAGCCAAAAGTGCAAATAGGACATAACGCACCTTCGTGCATTTTCAGATCGCTACAGTAACTATTACAGTACATTGCAGAAAATACCAGCAAAAGAAAACAAAGCCCAGACTCAAAACTTAAGATAAAATATCACAGCACATGCCTGCACCAAATGGTGCTTTTAATGTCATGTGGTTTCCACACACTGCAACATTTTCAATTAGAAGCCAAAACCAGGGTTGATGGGGGAGAGGATACCATTTCACTACAACCGGAGGGTATTAAGTCAGTTCTACATTGTTTCCATATGCATGTTGTGAAATCGACATATGCCGCTTCAACAAAAGGTGAAGGAATCACTTGAAACAAATCTAAATACCTACCGCATAGCGTAACTGCCAGCACTAAGATGCACAGAGTGAAACCTGTGAAAAATGTTTGTTCAACAACCGCTGTCTTAAATGATCATACAAAATATCCTCAGATGTACCACGTACAATTCTAATCCACCATCACTAGAAGATCCACCTCCATTAAGCTTCTCTTTTATTAGAAGGCCAATTCAAATTTTTCCAGTCCTTTCGGTTGTCACTTGAAAAAAGTTTCATTGCAATTAAATACAGTGTAGGACTTAACTCTGGCTATTTTATTTTTTTTTAAAACTTGGAGACTACATTAGCACAAGTCTTAGCTACCAGTCTGGGTCCTATGTTATTATGCTGTAAGGCATTCCTAACACCCTGGATGTGTGAACCGTACTGTACATACTTAAAGCATAATATTTTAAAATTATTAGGTCTGTAGCCTGGTAACCGAACACCATCATTACTAATAGTCAGCAAATAAAAATATAACAAGGGGACAGATTCATTCCTGGTGCAACCCCATTGACATCAGGGAGGTTACATCAAGTAGTAACACAGACCAAGGTGGACAGAACTCAAATCTTAGGTAAGGCTGTGAATCACAAGCCTATTTTTGGTGCAAAAAATGACTGGTTTTACTCCTGGTGCAATCAAGTAGAATCTGATCTGTGGGCACGTGAACAGAGATGTCAGTCACATATTAACAATAACCCTCTCTGCAAGCTTTCTGGCAAATGAAATCTACCAGCTTAATTCCACCTGCATTGATGAGCTGCAAAGCTAAAGACACTGTACAGCCCCAAAATTCCAGTCATAGCTACACATCGTTCTTCTGGAGACCTCTACTGTAACCCCCAGTTACTCCATATAAGCCTATGGAACTTGACACATGTTTCTGGCAAATGGACTGATGCCACTTTCCTATGGGTTTGGATTGTGTGGACAAGAATTTAAATGGGGAATGGCCCTGATGCAGAGCGAAATCTCCAGGTTATTAGATACATCCCTTGTTTTTAAGGCTATGAATCTCTGACAAAGCATAGGACTTTTTGCCTTGGGCAGAACCGTCTTCAAAACTACTGTCGTCCCCCCACACTTCACCAAAACCAGCCTTGACTTCCAGATGCATCCCCAACATTTAACCCAAGACAAAAAGTTCACAGTGAAAGTCAATCATTGTCCTTGGGTCGAGTTCTCTGTTTGCAGAGCGTTGATGTTTTCAAGTGCTGGATCCCCTCTCATTTGCTTTGCGCTGGTGAGGTGATGTTAACTTGGTTTTGGACAAACTTGTCTTTACTGAGAAGCCAGGTTTAAAAATCACACTGCACGGAATACCATTCGGGGCAGACAATACTCCATTGTTCCTGCTCAGAACACTGCAAGCTGGAGATGACTGAAGGGGAGAGCTATAGAGAATCTCAGAGCCCAGTGCACAAAATCCCCGTCCTTGGAGAGATGCTCTCAAGGAGTTTGCTGTATCGAATTTTCCTTTTCAGATCATCCCCTGGCTAATATATCAAAACTCTCTCTCTTCATCCACACCAGTTGCTTCCATCTCATCGCCTTGAACAAGAGGTGGAGCAGACCTGTCTCTTGTAAAACCGATCACTCACCTATAGGGACCATGTAAACCCATCCAAGAGTAAGGAGTCTTTCACTGTTTGGCGAAGTTCAGGCGATTGTAACTATACTTCTCTGTTAAGTTCCTCACGGTCTCATCGCCGGTGGATTGGTGGAGGGTGGCGGGCAGGTAAATGAACAGATAGATCAACCCGAGAAGGAGCAGCGCAATTACCAGCGGCACTCCCCAATCCGTGATGAACAAAGTCTCATGGCAGCGAGCCTGGAACATAGGAGCAGAAGGACGTGCTGCATTCTATTGTTCCTTGGACAAAAGAAGAGCCACGGGCATCTTTGGTTTTTCTCTCTGCCGGCTCTTCGCGCCTCTCTGTTAAAAGCCGAAAGGCAGCTGTTTCCCCTCCTTTAATCCGATTAAAGCAAAACAATCTCACTCCAGCGTTCGCTCGCGTGGATGCCAAGGGAGAGAGCGGAAACTTGCAAACATCAGACAGGTGGAGGGAGAACAAAATGCATCTGAGTTGCCCACTCTCCCTTTCTGCTGTTCGCAAGAGGGAAGAAAAAACCCGAGACTTCATGTGGAGAAGATGGGGGATTTGACACACTTTAATATATTCCTGGAAAGAGATGGCTCAGTGATGCAGAAAGGGAGTAAGACCCACCATCAACAAAAAAAGAGGGGGGTTATATTGAAAAAACGTCACTAAGCCCCTAAGATACATAAGGGATTTGGAACGACAGGACATTTCAGCAGAATTAACCTTGGAGGCGCTTTGCAAAAGATTTCTTGAATGAAAAAAAAAAAAAAGATAAGAGATAAAGAAACAAGTCCTTTCCACGGGCCGTCAGCGCCTGCATTCATTCATTAGGTGCTTTAGAAAATCTTTCAGCCATTCCTCCATCCATTTGTAAATCACAAGTACTGCTGCTCTGGGCTTTTTAAAAATTATTATTATTAAAATGATCAAAGTTGATAACACAGGAAGTGATTATTCCCCTCTATTCGGCACTGGTGAGGCCACATCTAGAGTCTTGCGTCCAGTTTTGGGGCCCCCACTACAAAAAGGATGTGGACAAATTGGAGAGAGTCCAGCAGAGGGCAACGAAAATGATTAGGGGGCCGGGGCACATGACTTATGAGGAGAGGCTGAGGGAATTAAAAGTTTTCAGATCCACACCTTTCCCAGTGACCATATTCTTCCCATGCAGCTTATATTAACATCTGCTGTAATTTGTCCATCCTAAACCAAGCAATTCCTTCTTATTGCGGTTAAAAAACAATGAAGCCTAACAAATGACAACTAGAATGGAATATCCACTCTCGACAGCGAGATGACACCCATTAACCATCTGCTAAGGAAAGTGGGGTTTCTGTTTACAGGGATTAGATACAAGCAGCTGTTCACATCCACCCGCCTATTCAATGGTTAACTGCAAAGCATCCGCCGCTAGATTTAGAAACCTGCGGTAAAGCAGAGAGAGGGCATGACCCCGAAATACCCATGAAAGAACCTTCTACGGAAATGAAAACAAAAAAGCCAGAGACAAGACAGATTGGTGAAAGTGAAAGAGGATAAAACAGAGTCTGATTAGCAAGTGGGAGGGAAGTGAGGGGATGGAAGAGCATGAGTATTGTGGGGGGGGGGGGGGGGGAGGGTTGTGTTTAAAGTCAACAGGCAGAGAAATGAATGTGATATTTTAGCCAGTTTGCCATCTGCTCCTAACCTCTGAAATACCTGCTTTTCCCAAAGACTGCAGCCAGGAGCGAGAGCTTAGCCCAGTCCTTGAGCTTTCTTGTGTTGATTACATAACCGAGCAGATCTGTGATGTCCTCTGTCACTATTCTGATTCTTGCCATTTTTGTTCTGAATCTTGAGGGGACATTGTCGAGCATTTTATAAAGCTGGAAACTTCTTTTTTATTGTATACAGAGAGAGGGAATGCAGCAAAGAAACAACCCAAGCGCTCGCTGATTGCGGAAATGTCCAAGGCTGTAAATTTTGAAGGCTCTTGAGTATTATTAGTTCAGCATTTTTCTGGGTGGGCTTTTAAATTTTTGGATGCAGATTCGCTCAAAAATAGGGAAATCTTTTGGACCAACTCTGAGGGCAACACATGGAACTGAAAGGTTATTAACAATGAATGGCCAGATTGGTTCGGAGAATCTAGTTAATATCTTGTCTGCACTCAGGGCTGGCACCAGCTGCTTCTGAGGAAGGTTTCTTTCACAGTTACGGCATAAGCTTCCCCCAGGGAAACCTGACCTCCAGTAGCCAGAGGGCTGCCTTATGCCTGAAACGTGAAAAATAAACTCTCGTTGATTGTAAACAGCTGCTCTTCTCACTCTGGATATTTCTATTCGCCATTGAAATGTCTAGTACCACGTTGAATCCTGCCGAGATCTTTGGCCTCACCAATCTCTTGTGGCAATGAGTACAGTACCATGGGCTAACTGCATGTGAGAGAAGAACTATTTCCTTTTATCCCTTTCGAATCTGCTGCCTTCCCATTTCACCTAATGACCCCGGGCGATTGCAATCAAGTGTTTTATCGCACGCGATTGCTCAGCGCATACTCACGGCTCCAGTTTGTAGACATACTGCCCCTCGGGAGTGCGCTGCTGGTGGTAGGTGAGGTTATAGGCCAGCATTGTGCTGATCAGGTCAGCCAGCTGCTGCTTCTCCTTCAGACTGTACAGCTGCGTGTTCACCTGTAAAGAAATAACCCAAACTGAGACCCCTTCACACAAGAGCTAGGTAGCTATCACACTAAGGCACCTATCTGGCCCCTGCTACCAAAGTATCTGAACACCTATAATCTTCAGAAGCAGCATTATCCTCATTGGAGAGATGAGGAAACTGAGGCACAGGGTGGCTAAGTGACTTACCCAAGGTCACACAGGAAGTCTGTGAAACAACAGGGCCTGGAACCCTGGTCTCCTATACTCACAACTGCTGTCTCACTCATGCCTGGTCTGTATGTAAACACCTCTCACAGCTTCACAGGGGGACAACAGAGAGGGTTCCAGGTCAGGCAAACCCCTCTGTGATCTAGGCTTCAATTAGGCAGCAGTTTGCAAGATTATACACTCTAAAGGAAGACCCTCCCTCTCCTCCTCTTCCATCACGACCCCCAGCCGGAGGGGATTTCAGCAGGATGACAGAAGCGGCGGTGAGGAGCGGGGGTCTCACTCAGCATACAGCAGGTGCAGGTAACCTGAGGCCCCAGAGCACTAATGCAGAACACGCCAGGGTTTGCCATGGAAGCCCCGCCCCGGGCTGGCACAAAGGGATCAGCCATTCGGGAGGGCTTGAGGAAGCCAGCCCCACGGCTGGGTCTGCGATTCCGTTTCAGCAGCCTGCTTCTCCCCCTTCCAGCCTGGCCAAGCCCATCGGGCCAACAGAGCCTGCATTTCCTCACACGGTCTTTAAGGAGCACGGCCCCGTCTCGTTTACTTCCATGCTGGCCATCGACGGCTGCATGGCTCTAGGACTGGGGTTCAATTGGAGCTTGCCCCTGCTGGCTGAGAACTCTCCTCCAGGCAACGACAGGAAGGCCAACCTGAGCCCACTCGCTGTAAGCAGCTGCAACCCCACTGAATTCAGCAGAGGGGCACGGGCTTGCCCCAGCAGCCACATTCAGTCCTGTCGCCTAGTTCCTGCAGCTGGACTCTCCAGGACCAGGCAACAGGGCTTCCGTACAGGGCCTTCCCCTTTGCAATTAGCTCCCTGTTGCGTGATGAAGAGCAAGACACACGCCGGCTTTGGATCAGCTGTTCCGGTGGTGGCACTGGGTTCCTTTCTGTTCCCTCTCCTAATGCGGCAGGTGGGCACAGACAGCCTCAGGGCAACAGTGGCAGCCCCATGAGTCCTCATTTGATTTATTCCTCCCCCCGGGAGCATCTTCTGAAATGTTCAGGGTTTCATTTACGTAACCAAAGCTGCTGTTACAAGCGGCCCCGTGGAAATGACAACAAATACGTCCACAGGACGAGTTAAAATTCCTCAGCGCCGGACGGAGAGGGGGAGATCGATCAGACTAGATGGTCACAACGGTCCCTGATGGCCTTGGAATTTATGAATCGGAGCGGACGGGACAGTGAAAGAGACGTTTTCGTGGCTGCTGTCTGGGCTACTTCTCCAGTCCCCAGAGACGTCCACTCAACAGCTTCCTTCAGTTCTATCTTTCTTCCCCTCACTTATGCATCAGACAGCAATGGCTGCACTGTGATTTTTAATTTATCAGGGACGGATTCTTGCAACATATATACAAAAACAAAAAAACAAAAAAAAAGGCAGAAAGGAACAACAAAATTCAGCTAATAAATCCTTAGGCCCCGAACGCTGGTTTCAACTGGTTTCCAAGGAGCCAAGCAACTCCCAACTGAGCAAATAAACACAGCGCACATCATTGTGCTGCTTTCCAGGGCTATTTTTAAACACGTTTGTGGAGGGCGGCGGAGACAATATTTAGAGTGCAGGTAACGTGCTCTTCTTCCCCCGCAGGTGCATTTCAGACACTACAATATGAAAAACACACCGCCGTGACCACCTGCGATTTGCATATGTTCCCGATCAAGGCCTTTCTAAGAACACAGCAGCCTCCAGAAAGGAACAGCCTATTGCACCAAAGACTGTGTGGAAGCCTGCTTTGATGTATTAGAATCACTCCCTTTAATTGTATCAATGTCAGTTAAAGACCTTCCCCTCGAGAACATAAGGCCTTTCTGTACAGAGTGCCCGAGTAGCTAGTACAGGAAGATGGGATGCAGGGAGTCGGGACTCCTGGGTTCTGTCACCAGCTTGCTGTGTTAGCGTGGGTAAATCAGTTTACCTCTCAGAAAAATGGGAGGAAACACACACAAGCCACTTAAAGTTTCATTCCTTTGAGATGGCTGAAGGAAGACAATAAATAAGTGCAAAATGGAACAATTTTTACTAGCAGCTTTAATGCTGATAAGTGCCCAAGAGAATCCCTCGTCACTGACTGAGCTGTGCATACAGTGGACAGTAAGCTACGTCCCTTTCCCTTGCCAATTTATTTCACAGGAAAACTCAGGATGCACGAGAACACATTTTTACTGCATCTTGATATCTGATAACCAGAATATAACCAAGCCTAACAAGGCAGCAGCTGTGTTCCAAACACGAGTGTGAGCAGAGATGTTTGGGGGGGGGGGGGGGGGGGAAGCCCCAACTGTTTGTGTGTACGTGTGTGTGTAATCAAACACAAATCAGGAACGTTTCTGCAGCATTCGATGCTGAAAGCGACACGAACTGAGAAAGGGCTGCCCCATCCGCTAAAGAAGGGCAGGAAGACTTGTCGCAGAGAAATGACAAAGGGGAGTTACAGCTAAACGAGACGCAAGTCCTAGTGTGTAACAGCAGAAATCAATGTCAAGAAAGAAAAGCTGACGTGACAGCATTTTTTCCCAAGATCTACTTCTAACGGCAGACCCACAGCAGGGGTCCGAGGAAGTAACAGTGCTTACAATTGTGGACGATGCCATTCTGCAGATGGGGAAACGGAGCAGAGCTATTAAGTGACTTGCCTGAGGTCATGCAGGGGATCAGTGACAGAGCCTGGGATAGAAACCAGCTTTACTCACTCCCAGGCTCTAACTGCGGGACAACAGGGTCTCTTCCCATTGCTCTCGTGGGCTGCGGATTATGCCAACCAGCTGGGAGCATGGAAAGCTCATCTCCTCGATGGCACCTACCATTTCACCAGAGCCTTGGGCCACCCAGGCAGACTCCCGGGGACTCTCTGAAGCCAAAGGAGTTTGGTGCTCGTACTCCCGAACCCAGCTCTGACGCAGCAGTGGCCAGGTCCCACCATTTCACTGAGCACCTTCCTTCCCTGTTCGCTGCTCCTCAATTCAGACCCGCAGCACAGGCTGGCCAGGGCAGCAAGAAGCACCAAGCTCTGTGCCCATCTGGTGACATGCACAAATAGGGGACTCTGAGGAAGAGCTCAAACTCCTGTTTGCTTCTGACCCAGTGAAAACCCCCATGCAAACCCCTCCCAGCCAGGATTAGAAGCCACACTCGGTCCTTCCACTGCAGGATTAGCAGGCTGGTCCCCAGTCTTATTTGCGGCCACTAAGGGACAATCTACCTCCCTTGGGTATTTCGGTGCCCCACCCACCATTACTGGTAACTGTGGCTCGGCACCTTTAATGCATTAGGCCTCACACCTCCCCTTTGAGCAGAGCGGGGCTGTGATCCCCATTTTACAGACAGAGAAGTGAGGCCCAGAGAGACTAAGTGATTTGCCCAAGGACACACAGGAAGTTTGCGGCAGAGCCAGGAATTGAACCTGGCTCTCCAGTGTCCCAACCTAACCCTCTATCCACTAGACCACTCCCCTCCTTCTTCCTCTGGGTGAATGGTCGAAGCCAGCCATCAGACATGCAAAGGACAGAACGTGCCAGCACTTTACAGGGACCCCAGGAGCTCAGCCTTAGTGCTACTAACCCTGGGTGGTAGCAAGCATCCCTGAGAGCTTTTAACTCTTGACTTCAGGTGCTCTGTCCATAGGATGATCCTAATCTGGTGTAGCTGGGAGTGAGGATCCTCCCAGGAACAGGAGAGTGCAAAGGAACGACCTCCACTTTGCAGAACTGGGCCGTCTGTCACTGCTTGTATTTCAACCCTGCAAAGAGCACGGCATCCTAGCAATGTCAGTTACGAGACCTTCACCCAGCCTTAGCTTCCTGACCACGGAGGATGCACCCGGAACACAGGTGAGGTTAAGTGAGGGATGAGCAAAATTAATCCGTAAAACCTTTAAACACAAAACCAACATGAAGAAGATGTTTTCCCCTGATACAAGGAGGACAGTTAATACCCAGGAGGATTAAAACAGTGAGGGGGTGGGGGCGGAAGAGTTTCCTATTAGGAACACAATGTACTTGATGGAGCGGGGCGCCTTCTCTGCAGGCCAAAGGGTAAATCCACCACGAAATCTAACCGAGTGCCCAGGTAACTGAAACCAGCAACCCCTGTACAAAACACGAGCTGCTGAATAGAGACGCACCGTCCAGGGAGAAAGCGGCCTGGACTCGCTCAGCGACTGCAGCGTAAGGGCCTGCAGCAGAGCAGCGTCCATGGCGGTTGGACTGAGAGAGACGCCAAAGAGGGTTGTGTCACTTTCCCCCCAGGCTGGTAGGGACAGAGCTCATTGCTCTCCGGCACCAATGCAAAACAGCAGCATTTGCTGACCCAAGTCAGCCCCAGCCTCGGCAGCCTGTAAGAGGGATCAGAGAGGAAAACACTAGTGTCCCAGAATCCACTGGGGGTGCTTTGATCCCGTCCTAACACAACAGGGCTGAACTCACAGACCAAATCTTGCTCTAGACCCCCCGGCCGTCTCTGTGCACTACGCTGGGACAAGAGCTCTCTCTTCAGCTCTGGCTACCTCTCTCCCTCACCTCACTGGACAGCTGCCTGTACTTCTCTGCTCCTTTCCCAGCGTTGCTGGCCTCATTGCTTTGATTTGACCTCCACAGACGCCCTAATTCTTTAGGCACCGGGGACTTACCAGGACTGTATATGCCTCACCTATGGGAGTGCAAACTGACACTTAAGTGCGTAAGAACAGACATGTGCACCAACACCTCTCTCCCCAAGGGCTGATCACCCGAGGTGCCAAGTTCTTGCAGCTCCTACTGACGTCAGCTGTAGGCACTCAGCACTACCCCACAGACCCCAAATGTCCAGCATCGGGCCTGGGATCTCTTATCATAGCAGCCCCACTTTAAAGCTAACCCAAAGGTTGGGGCATGAGGCTGTGGGGTGGCAGGCTCAGCCCATTTCTAGTCTCTGCAATTCAGACCCCAGCCGCTGCTTGGAATTATTCAGAGCATTTTGTGACCAAGTTTGTGCGAGGGGCACTTTCCAAAGGGATGGGTTCCCGCTGCCCCATGGACGAGCACAGAGCACTTGCCACCGGCGTGGAAACACTCACCGGCCTGAGCTTTGGGGAGATGATGTCCAAGAGCAGACAGAGCGCCTCCAGGATGAGCGCCTGCGGCCCCGCGCGGCTCCGGGAGCTGGGCGCGATCCCCGCTATCATGGACGCCACGAGATTCCGCATCTGGGTCAGTTTGGTCAGAGCCTGGTTAAAGACAGAGCAGGAAACCTGTGAGCCGCTGTGTTGCAAACGCACTTATGTACAAAGGCAAATCACCTAGGAACCCAGGAGTCCGAGTCAAGGTCCCCTGCTCCAGCGGCTGCTTCCTTCCAGCAACACAGCCGTGACCATCTCACCTACAGAAAGGAAGCCAATAACCCTCCCTCGTAGGCGTCAAAGCACAGGCCCGGGCCCATCAGTCCCCAGTACTTGCCTCGTACTGGCTGTTGGGATAGGCTAGTCTGGGGATGCTGGAAGCAGCAAAGAGCAGATGAAAAGCAACAGGGAGGAAGGGCAGGTATCTCATCAACTGGAAGTTCTGGCCGTGCATCACGGTGCTGCTGACTACGTCGGAGAAGCCCAGCCACTCCAGAGCCAGACACACCGTGCTGAAACTGGAATCCTTCAGCTTCATGTTCAGGAAGTTGTCGTACAGGCCCTGGAAGGAACAGAGCAGGGCGACAGTCACATATTGATCCTGCCTAGACAGCCGGTCACCTTCATAGCTGGGAGTCAGGATTTCAAGCATCCCACTAAGATGTAGTTCAATTGCTGCGTATCCACCTGCGGCACTATCCAGAAGTAACAGCAAATCAATCCACAACGTGTTAGACGCACGCAGGCAACTGAACGGGTTTTATTTATTTGTGACAACCAACAATCAGATCAGCTGCTCTTACACCAACTGTGTAAAATCCTGGGATTGGGCACCACAATGACTGGAATTTATCATGCTTATGTCTCACCCTTTGAAGACTAAAGGCCACGTTTTCATAACTGTGCATTTGTGTGTGTGCAGGTTAGGTGTACAATTACCGTTCCTGTGTAACAATTGCACGTACAAGCATGGTATTGGCCCTTGAAAATGTGTGATTTTCAACAACGGTGTGTGCAAAATTAGCATCTTAATGATTGCAGGTTTGTGCAGGTACACAGTTACAAAAATAAAGACCTATAGATCTTTAGCCAATTAGAACAGTATGGAGTTGTCAGTGTTTCCATCAGCAAGTATTTGTTGTACCCCCAAAAAAGAATTTAAAGGGTGCCTTTCAGGTTTTTGGTACTCCCCCACCCCCCATCAAAGGGAAATGTAAACATTTATATTTTGTGATAGTTAATTGAAGAAGAAATCCATTCCCTGGCTAAACTTCCACACAAATGCCCTCATATAAAAACTTTCACAACCAAAACGCCTGCGTTGGAAGTCTCCAGACAGCCACCGAGTTCAATCAGTAACATTCCCGAGATTAACAAACTCTCACTCACGCTGCTACTAATCAAGGAGCGTCTCTGCCAAGAAAAGTTTTCAGTTCGCAAAGGACGTGTTGCCCAGAGTAAGCAGAACATCTCTGAGAAGTCAACGGAACTATATATCGACTACCACCTCCGAGTCTGGTTCACAAAATCCACCCCCTTTTCCTGTGTAGAATAGTGACATATTTACTTTCCCTCTGTCCACCAGGATAAGATACTGGGCCATGTCACACCACACTGTTGAGTTCAGTCATGACACACTGCACCGTAACTCCACATAGGAGCGGCTGAGTCCACCACGTCCAAGCCACCCTGCCATATCACCACACATTGCATGGAGTCATGGGGGCGTCCAATGGTTATTTACCCGCCATGGCTGAGATGAACGGAGCATAAGGCGCCATGATGCTCTCATCTTCTACCAAGGTATCATGAGGCAGTGGTTCTCAACCAGGGGCCCGGGGCCCCCTGGGATACGCACGCAGGTTTCAGGAGGCCCGCCAAGCAGGGCCAAGGTTAGACTCCCTGGGGCCCAGGGCAGAAACCCAAAGCCCTTCTGCACAGGGCTGACGCTCGGGGCCCTGAGCCCTGCCACCCGGAGCTGAAGACGAAGCCTGAGCAATGTAGCTTCCCCAGGCAACTGCCCTGCTTGCTACCCCCTAACACCAGCCCTGGCTTTTATACGCAGAAAACCAGTTATTGTGGCACAGGTGGGCCGTGGAGTTTTTATAACATGTCGGGCGGGGGGGGGGAGGAGGGGGGCTCAGAAAGAAAAAGGCTGAGAACCCCTGTCATAAGGGGGAACCTGGAAGTAATTTTCAGTCACTGCCGTACCGTAGTGAAATATGGTTTTTCCCTCCATTCCATTCCACAGCCTCTTATTTTAGAACGGTCAGCTGGCAACAGATGTGGTCCTATGGACTGAAATTGCATTACCTCCCTGGTGCAATGCCAGCTGTAGCTAGCGTTAGCCAGATCGCTGCCTCATAACCTGGGTGGAAAAATACCTTGGGGGGTTGGAAGCAACAGCAGCTGGCTTTCCTGCTGAAACTGCTGTACCTGAGTGAGCTTCTCTTGCTCCCCAGAAGAGGTGATGAGATGCAGGATGTGATGGAACCTTTGGGTGGATGCATTAAGACCAGCTCTTCCTCCCGACATGTTTAACAGGTCAGCATCACCTCCCAGGAGGATCTGATTTGGTAAGGAAGGGTCCATTCCAATCCTCTGTCTGGGGAGACACAAAGGAACAAGGGAGGGAGCATGGGTGAATAATAAACCCCATCCCCCCTGAAGAAAGGGTGGTGTGGTCCAAAGATAAAGAGATCAGCAGAGCACACTCAGGCTGTTCAGAATGGCTTTAGCACTGCCCTCCATCCAAGTTACAACCAACACTGGAGATGGCACAAGAGAACACAAGAATACGAGGTACCCAAGAGCTGCTTAAATGAAGCCCTGCGTGCCACAGGATATGAATTATGTATTGTAATGGAGATTTCAGATTTCTCCATTGCAAGTACATGCATATAGCTACTCGTTTCTGTAGCCTTAGTGGTACCTGAAACCCCCTCCTCCCCCATACTGAACAAACGAGAGTCCGGTTCCTACGCTACCCTGTTCTCTCCATCACGGAGACATAACCAGCACTCCCTTTACCTCTGAACCTTTGGAAGCTGGAAGATTTCCTGCCAGATGGAGAAGAGCCCCTTGTTCTGGTCCTTCAAGCCAACCCTCATTGTCTGCACCGTCCTCATGCTGAGCTCTTTCTTGCCTCGGCCATGAAGGAACTGGAAACACAACCAAGACGTCTGATTATAGGCAATGCCACGAAGAACGTGAGGGAGGGTCCCTGCTGAAGTGGAGGGCAATTAGGGGCAAGGAAGAAAGAGGCTTTTAGTGGCATTTGACCATTCATCCTTCCAAGCTTGTGCTGATAAAAATGGGAGTTAATGGCACCCGAAACTGACGTCACATACTCAGCATCACCCTATAGACAAAGTTGGGATCCCAGAAAGGGGGAGATCTGCTTAACAGGAGAGCTTAAAGAAATTAAGAGCAGACTGGATGGACATTTCAAAGGCCCCGTGATGGGATACAGAGCTTTTCCTCTCAACTGCCAACTGGAATCCAGTCCCGTGTTGGGAGCGACAGAGTCTATACCACCCACAGGCCTGTGGGAAGTGGCAACTCTGCTGTACCTGCAAGGTGTTTATACACGAGCGGATGTCATTTTCCGTCTTCTCACACAGCACCATGAGCGCCCCCGTATCTGCCTTCATGCCCTGCTTGACGGCAATCTACAGAAAAGGGAGTTAGTGCGTTAGCCCCCGAGTGACACAGGCCTCACACAGAAATAATCCCGGGCAGAAAGGCACTTCGGGTGTATACTGACCTCGTACAGTCTCTGCACCAGCCGGGAGGGGGCAGTCTGAGGAAAATTTAAGAGGAAAGCTTGTTGTCTCAGCTGCCTCAGAGAGGGGACATACCTGCCAAAGGGGAACACAGAGGCCTTTAAGGAGGAGGAAAAGCAAGCAAAATAATGGGCCTGTAGCTACAGCCCGGGCCGAACTCCTCTCTTCAGTGGAAGTTGGGTCTATAGGGAGCTCACACCTCTCTATTGTAGACCCTACCATACGTTTACACATACTTGGTTAAAAGGGTCCTGGGTCGGGGAGGGTTTGTAACGCACACAAACAGATGACTTTGTGATTTAGGAAAGGCTAGTAAGAAGGAGTTTTAAAAGGTGCCTTCTCGGGGGAGGTTTGATAACAAGTCCCTCAGTTGGCTTGGGAATGCTATGGTGGGCAGATGCTGCTCACGAGAACGCGGTGGGACCAGAAATGTGCCAGCATCTCTCCCGACCAGTGCTACAATTGTAATTTAGCTGGAGGAGAAACAAACAGTTGAATGATTGGGGGGGGGGGGGGGGGGAATTGCTTTCACATAATGAATCACACAGTGTCTTCACCAGAGGTCCCCAAAGTGTGGGGCGCGTCCCCCAACGGGGGGGGGGGGGGGGGGGAGAGAGAGCATAGAGGAACGTCCAGGGGTGTGTGGCAGGGCCTGGGCACCACCCAGCCCCTCCCCACCCCCAGCTCTGCTCCAGTTCTGCCCCCAGCTACCGTGCCTGGCGCCATCCCCAGCCCTGGTGCGGCTCCGTTCCTGGCTCGGGGCTGAGGGCAAGGCTGGGATCGGACCCACCCCTGGCCATGGGCCCGGCTGCTGGCCCCCACCGCAGCCCAGCTGCGGCTCCGCTCCCGTTCCCGCCCATCTAGAGTGGCCAGGCAACAAGTGTGAAAAATCGGGACAAGCGCCGGGGGTAATAGACACCTATATAAGAAAATACCCTGAATATCAGGACTGTCCCTATAAAAACAGGACATCTGGTCACCCTACGCCCACCCACAGCTGCAACCCCAGCTTCGGCCTCCTTACCCCTGTCCGGCCCCCAGCTCCCTCCAGCCATGGCCCCGTTCCCGGCCCAGCAGGGGTGCATGGACAAGAGTAAGGGGGGTGGGGCGCGACCCTCAAAAGTTTGGGGACCACTGGTCTTCCCTGTCACACCACACAAACCCCATACTCAGTATGGTTTGCAGAGAAGGAAGCAAAGCATTCAGAAGTAAAACTAAACACCCCCATTCTTTATTCTCATCCCAGCCTTCTGCAAGGCACGGAGCAGCGAGCCAGCAACCCCTGCGGGTTGCTTCTGGTTTTACGCCTGATCCTTCCTTCAAATTTCCTGACCCAGAGTGAAAGGCCCAAATGAAAGATACTAACTGGTCATTGCAAATGCAGATGATTGGCCTTAATAAGAGGCCACCTTCCCTTCTCCTTTTTCTGCCACCTGCTCCCCCAGGGTTAGCTGCCGGCTCGGTCTCCATGTCCTTACGGTTGACGATGCTGAGCAGCACGTTAATAGAAGCCTTGAAGAATTGGATGGGAGAAAGAAGAGTGAATGTTTGTTATTGCAGGATGCAGGAAAGAGTTCATACAACTGAGCTAATTCCCAGCTATGGGGATGGGTCAGGATGCTGGACTCCAGCGAGCTGGGTGGGGCACTCCACAGCTGGATTGCTCTTCCTCAGGGTCTTCTGCCCAAAATCAAGCACGGAGCTGGCTTTAGCATGAGAGCTGTCCATTACTGGGGGACTCTATGCTGGCCTCGCTAGGGGGGTGGCGGGCGGTGCCGTGACCCAATCTCTGAGCTCTACAGTCCTGTATGTATCCTCGCCCCCCCAGAGGCCCAAGCGTACCGAATGCTTTTCTTGGAAGGCAGCCCACCAACACACAGCCCAGTTAAAAGCTTCACCCCATTCTACAGCTGAATTCTATCCCTCCCATTTCCGACTTGCTTAGGACCCTCTCGACCTCTTCCCCATTACACGCAGCACGCGTTCCATGAGTCGCCACCACTAGGAGTCAGGCTAGGACGTCTCTCCTTGGTCCCAGCCAAGGGAGAAGCCAGGCTAAGTTCTTCTCTCTCAAAAAGTTACTGACCAGTCTGGACTTGCAAAGCAGAGCGACGGTGACTAAACACACCTGCAGCAAACCACTAAGGGCCAGATTTGTAAAGGTATTAAAGCGTCTAGTGGGATTTTCAAAAGCCTCTAGCCACTGAACTCAGGCAAGTAGGTGTTTTTGAAAATATCACTGGGTGGCTAGGTACCTTTCAAAATCCAGCTCTAAGTGTCTCGGTCTCTTTCCTGCTCCCCCACCACAGAAGAACAAGTGATGAGGAAACGGTAGGATCTCCCCAGCTATGGAAACCAAAGGTTGGGCCCCCCACACCACAAGTCACGGGGCTTACAGTTGGCGCACCGTCTATCTCATCAATGATCAGGCAGTTGGGCTTCTCACTGGCCCCCAGCACAGACTTCATCTGAGTAGCAGCTTCAATCCGCGTTTTGAATAGGTCCGGGCTGCGGTCATCACTGAAACAAAAGCCAGTTGGAGCCATTTATATCCCTCTTGAGTTTATTCTGCCTGGAAGCTATACTCCCAGGATAGACCGGAAGGCCAGGCAGGAGAACCGACTCACCTGGCGTTCATTTCAACTGCATTGTATCCCGCATGCTTGGCAATAACGTGGGCCAGTGTGGTCTTCCCCAAACCCGGCGGGCCACTCAGCAGCGCCACCTGCAGCAGAGAGTGGGAACGCAGAGCAATGCACACTGTGGGCCAGCACAGGAGACAAGTCGCTTGATAGCAAACAACGTCTATGTTGCAAAGGGTCAACGTTCTGCAGTCTGAAAACTGCTCTGTCTTTAAAGCTGCCCCATCTTCTACCTCCCCAGGCTCCGGGAACTTCTTGGCATTAAGATGGTGCTTTATATAGCAACTCTAGCCCAGTATCCTGATCAAATCCCAGTTTGGGTCACTGTAACCTTGCCTATTTAATTCCTGCTATTTCAACGAAATTCTTCTTCACTTCCTGTCCTGAATGATCCTGTGGTACAGCTATTGAACATCAGCCTCGGTCCACCCTAGAAGTGGCTGCACAGATTGCTATAGCTGTGTATTTTACATACCTAAATCTGGCCGAGTTATAAAAGCAAATGAAAACAGTTTGCTTATTCAAAGCGATGGGAGAATCCATCAATGGAACACATAAGGCAACCTTCACTATAGGCATCAGTGCCAGCTGTGACTGCAATATGTATGACGGTATATTTACGTTTGTAGAGTGCTTTGGGATCCCTTCAGGGTGACACATTCTGCATAAGTGGTTAAGATCCCAGCAATGTATTTACTTAAAACAGTCTTTGCCATAACCTCAATGTATATCCCCCAACTTGCTGTTTAATCCAGCAGAGGAGATGCATGCAGTGCTATTCTGCTGTTGAGTATCTATTCTTATTTTCCCTTTAAAATCCATTTACGGGACAGAGCTAAGCTCATAAAATCATAAGCGGAGTGTATGATTTCATCCTCCTATGATGTATTTGTGCAGCGCTGCCCTCTGCTGGAAGGAATCATGCCTGCTTAAGTGTATGTAATGTCACCCGCTGGCAGAGGTGATTTTCAGAAGACAAGATTGAACTACAGGACAGACAAATACGCACGGAGTTGCAGCTAGCACATTTAATCTGCCTGTGCTTGGAACAATCTCCTTTCACCCCAACCACTATCCCACTTTTTAAACTTACAAAATGCAAGAGAAAGCAGAAGTTGACAGGAAAACCCCAAGAATTCACTTAAATTCTACAAAGTACATTCAAATGTCTCAGGGTTGTGCTGGAAGCGGAGGGGCCAAGCTGCCAATACGCACCTTGTATTTGGGTCTCTTGTGTTGATCCAACTCGGCCTCCAGGATCTCTTCTGTGAATTGTGCCTTACTTCTCCACTTGTTCTGCTGTTCCTTGGGCTGTCTGAATGGAGGGCGGGCGTCAACACTCGGCTTAGCTTTCTTCACGGGTTTTTCCTTCCCGAAGACCACCACGTCCCACAGCTTCAGCCATTTCAGAAGGCAGCGATTTGTGTACTGACCGACAGGGGAGGGAAGGGGGCAGGGTAAATAATCAAAGGAGCGTGAAGGATCTGCCTGAGCAAAAATGAGAAACAGACGCGCGCAAGAGAGACTGCCGTGTACAGAGCTGAAAGCATCCTCGTCTGTAGCTTAAAAAGCTCCGGTTGATGGACCGCAAAGATCTCGGTTGGAGGTTCTTTTCTGTGCGCACACACGAAATAACCAAAGAGTTGAGCAGATCAGACTCGAGCCTTCAGGAAGCAGTAGGGATTTCTCACCACCCCAACCTCGACCCCCGCCCCATACACACACGCTCTGTGTGCGTGTGTCCCAACACACACACACACACACACACACACACACACAGTGTGTGTGTGTGTATATAATTAACTAACTCAGACATCTGACATTTTAATCTTCTTGAATGGAAGATGCCATTTGGGTTTAGAGGTGGCAGCACCATCTAGCGGGCCCAGCACTGGATTGGGAATCAGGAGACCTGTGTGGTACGCGCAACTCTGCCACTGGCCTGCTGGCTGACCCTAGGCATGTCCCTTCCCATCTCCGTGCCTGTTTTCCCTCCCACCCTTTGTCTCGCTTGGCCATTTAAGTGCTAGGTTCTTTGGGGCAGGGACCATCTCTCACTAGGTGTGTGACCAGCACCTTCCACAATGGGGCCCTGATCTCAGCTGGGGTTTCCAGGAGCTGCTAGAACACACACAATAATTTGGCACCAGAAACCCCCAGGATTAAAGAACCATCACCAAAAAACCCCATCAGGCCTACTTTATATAGGGATCTTACATCGTCACTGAGCAGCTCCGTGTAGTGCCTAGGAGTGAATCTGTCGACCCACAGGCAGTGCAGCGCAGATTCGTCCTCATCGTCAGCACCATCTGTTTCCTCGCTAGGCTCTGGGGTCTCGTTTCCAGCCTCTCCATGGAGGTGACTGCAAGAAACAAGGCACAGATTAAAAACCTCAGAGCACAAAGTGCCCACCCCATGAGCACCTGTACTAGAGTCAAAGGAAAGATCAGGCAATAGTCATCATCTATAAATATAAACATTAGCCTCGGTTCAAAACATCCAACCCTAAAAGGACAGAAGAGATCCTAAATCCAGCTAACTCTTAAGACTACAGGGCACCTGAGCAGTTAGAGAAATGCAGTGAAGGGAGAACTAACTGCCCTAGGTCATGGCAGGTCCATGCTAGCCCACTGAGCAACCGCTACCTATCCGGTGTTGAGGTTTTTCGAAAGATCACAGACGGCACTGGATAAATAGAGGTGATGGGGTTTGGGTATTTTTTAGGGCTGTCAATTAATCGCAGTTAACTCACACAATTAACTCAAAAAAATTAATCATGATTAAAAAAATTAATCATGATTAATCACGGTTTTAATCACACTGTTAAACAATAGAATACCAATTGAAATGTATTAAATATTTTGGATGTTTTTCTACTTTTTCATATATATTGTATTCTGTGTTGTTACTGAAATCAAAGTGTATATTATTTTTTATTATAAATATTTGCACTGTAAAAATGATAAACAAAGGAAACAGTCTTTTTCAATTCACCTCATACAAGTACCGTAGTGGAATCTCTTTGTCGTGAAAGTGCAACTTACAAATGTAGATTTTATTTTTGTTACATAACTGCACTCAAAACCAAAACAATGTAAAACTTCAGAGCCCTACAAGTCCACTCAGTCCTACTTCTTGTTCAGCCAATCGCTAAGACAAACAAGTTTGTTTACATTTACAGGAGATAATGCTGCCCTCTTCTTCTTTACAATGTCACCAGAAAGTGAGAACAGGCATTTGCATGGCACTTTTGTAGCACGGGATTCCAGCAGCGGTCACACCAGTGCCAAATACAGAGGTAAAATAACCTCTCTACTCTCATTGGAGATTCCCCTGTTGATGCATCCCAGGATCACATTAGCTCTTTTGGTCACAGCATCGCTCTGGGAGCTCATGTTCAGCTGATTATCCACCCCACCCCCAGATTTTCAGAGTCACTGCTGCCCTGGATACAGTCCCCCATCCTGTAGGTATGGCCTACGTTCTTTGGTCCTAGATGGATTCATTTACATACAGCCATACTAAAACGCATAGCATGTGCATGCACCCATCTTACCAAGTGATCCAGATCACTCTGCATCAATGACCTGCCCTCTTCATTACTTAACACTCCCCCAATTTGTGTGTCATCTGCAGTTATCAGTGATGATTCTATGTTTTCTTCCAGGTCATGGATAAAAATCTTGAATAGCATCCGGCCAAGAATACATGCCTGCTGGACCCCACTGGAAACATTATTACAGTAACACCTGGAGGCTTCATCTGAGATTAGGGTCCCACGGCACTAGCTGCTGTACATATACGTAGTAAGAGACCGTCCCTGCCTCAAAGAGCTCACAGTCTCCATAGACATGCGAGGCAAACAGCAGGTGAAAGAAAGGATCATCATGTTACAGATGGGGAACTGAGGCATGGCAAGATTAAGTGACTTGCCCAAGGACATCTGTGGCAGAGCTGGGAATTGTACCCAGATCTCCTGACTTCCAGTTCATGCCTGGGACCACCAGGCCATCCGTCGACTTAAAGAAACACCCTGGAGCAGGCTCCAATGAGCAGGAAGCGTCAGTGGCTGGATCCCAACAGAAGCTCCATTGCCGTGATGGAAGTGGCACCAGAGAGTGGCAGCAGATGCTACAAGGACAGAAGGAGAATTGCCAAAACGACCCACCTGTTTAATATTTCGGTCAGCCGCTGCGATGCCTCCAAAACCCGCCTCCGACGCTTAAAAACAAACAGGGGTGTGATGGGGGTCAGAACTGCTCTTTCTAATACATGGCTGGTGACTTAGCAAAGATTTCATAACTAATACTCTTTGCCCGGCAGGGTGGCAAGGAGGTTATGCTGAGCTGACTTTATTCTGCTTTATTTCAAGAATTAAAATACGTCACTTCCCCTGGTGGGCATTCTCCGGACCTGGCTGTTCCGGGACACAATATTTAAGGCCACATTTTCGAAAGGTCTCTGTCTGTGCTTGCAATAAAACAATCTGTGTGCACCTGATGGGTCCTCTGGGGCAAGTATGAATGAGGCTGGGCACTCACACACCGCATGCTCTTCAAGAAGGCCGTCTGGCCAATTCTGAAGAACCGGGTTTTCAGATCCACCGTATACAAAGAAAAGCTAGTTTACACACTGCTACGCTCTCCTCGCTCATTTTGATCTCAGTGTTCTATCCACACAAGAAAGAAAAATGAATCATGTACATTTGTTGCTGGGTATAATCTATATGGTCCCTCTGGGGTTGGTACGTTCACATCCTGAGGGTGTTCACACTGAAGTGGGACCACCTGCGACAATCTGGCCAATTGTCTTGGTAGCTGAAAAGGCCAAGAGCTTTTCTGCCGCTGAGGTGAAAGTGACCAATGAAACCTTGGATCGCTAGTGATGGACACACAGGCTGGATATCCAGCCAGACCATCTTAAAGACCTAGCTAGAGATCGATTTGCATGGTGCTCATTCTGCATGGAGACTAAGTTCCTTAAGGATCTGCTTTGTTGATGGTAATCTATATGGAGCCATGCCTGGAAACCAAACGTTTCAAATGGGAAAGGAGGGAGAAGGGTTAGTCCAACAGAACAGACTCAAAGGGAAGTGCAGGAAGCCACCTCACACATTATTTGATTCATGTTAAGAGGGCAAAGCACTTAAGAACATAATACAGGGAATACATCTACTAGGGGTGACATTTTCAAAAGCATGTAAGCGACCACATCCCATTTTGAAAAGTGACTTAGGAATTTAGGAGACTAATTCTCATTGAAAGCCAATAGGACTTTGGCTCTAAGTCACGTACGTTCTTTTGGAAATGTTACCCCCGTCTTTTTTCCTCTCTCTAATTTCTACCATCAAATGGGAAGCAAGCAGCAGATCAGAAAAATGCAGCTGCTGGCGATACTTTAGAACATCTGGAACCTTGATTTTCAAGTGTGTCTGCTAATTCTGGGGACCCAGCTTGACACACCGATAGCTTAACTCTTTCACAGTTTCCACAAACTACAATTGGAACTGCAGGAGCTTAAGCTGTATCGAAACTAAAGATCGAGGCACCCAGAATTAACAAACACTTGAGAATTCAGGTCATTGATGCCTGACCCTAGAAATATCAATTGCTAGCTGAGAGGAAGAGCTAGAAATAGGAATTGGGTACCATACCTCTTCAGACACTTGCTCCTTTAGGTAGGAAAAAGGAACCCCCAGTAAATGAAGTGGTCTGTGTGCATTCCAGCCCAGAGAGTCGGGGAGCTGTAAAGATCAGAGACTGCACTAGTATTTACAAAGCACAGGTTCATATTGCACCCTTAGCAAGAGACTCTAGAGTTACTCAGCTTCCATCACTGCATCGGAAGCCAAGGAACAAACCTAACCACCCCCAGTCTCCAGTTGCCAGATCTTACCTCCACTCCAATCCTGGAGTGATCTTCCTTCAGAACCATGAAGACTCTGGTGCCATCAGCAGAAGTCACATTGATATAGTCCTCCAGGATGGGCGGGCGCTTGAGAACCCGCTTTGGGTCCTTTTCAGGGGGCGGCGTCACGTGCAGCGGAACCATGTCGCTCACTTCCAGGCAACCTGGGCTCGGGAACTTTGGACTCCTTTAATGCAGGGACACACGAGAAAGTGCCCATGAAATCACATCCCCGGCAGGCTAAACTCAATGTCCCAAAACTTACCTCAAACCCGAAACAGTAGAATCTAATCAGATTTCATGGGCCTTTCCAAGTCACCAGAAAATGGCAACAAATACAAGCAGGAAAATGCTGTGCAAACGTCCACCCAACAAAGCTCTGTCATCCACACACACCCTGCCAGGCAGCATTCCCAGCTATTCTAGTACTGGGCAACCTCCACACAGCTCTGCCAACATACCTACATGCTGGTCTGCAGCACTTTGTAGTCTAGTCACCCGCACAGTTTCTGTCCTGATATTACAGTCCCCTCCATACACCACTCTGCTGACCCTCCGGTTAGTCCAGTCCTGCTCTTCCCTCCCTGTCAAAGCCCCTGAACCTGACCTTGTGCTCCTGACATGCCCAAGTAAGGCACTCAAATATCACTGCAATGAGTATGGTATCAAAGTTTAGATAGCGATGGGTCTCTCTGGAGCAGAAACTGCCTGTGCTGTTAGTTCTGTGAAGTGGAAACAAAAAGGGACTAGGATAAAGCCACCCAAATAGTTTTCCCTTGTAACCTAAATGGACATCTGACCCCAAACTTCCAAAGACCTTGAGTTTACTGCATAAGTTTAGGTCCAACATTTAAAAATTACTGACTGGACTGTCAAGGGCCTGCCTCACAACAGTGACAAAATAATGAGAAAGGGATTCAAATCCTGTTAACCTGGCACTCTGCGGTTTGGAGCAGTCCCCAGGGGAAGGAGGCGGGGTAATGTCATCCTGGGGGAAATCAGGAGAGGCCAGTTTGTCCTCCGCACCAAAATTCAGCTTCTTAACGGCTTCAAGTCTTCGTCGCTTTGGCTTAGGAGCTGTCCGACACAAAGGGAAGTGGGAGAGGGAATGTCGATCAAAGCAGGGTATTTACAGAGAGCTAACACAACTCCTTTCATCCAAGGATCTCAATGCACTTTATAAGCATTAGTGAACAGAGCTTCACTTCCCCTTGTACCCCCTTTTAACAGACGGGCAACTGAGGCACAGTAAGGCAAACTGACTTGCCCAAAGAGTCAACAACAGACACAGGAACGGAAGCCGGAAATCTGAGTTTCCAAGATCGTCCTGCTAGGACCCACACAGACGTTTCCTGAATTAGAGAGATTCCATACAGTAAATTTTTCAGTGAAAGGCTATGCAGTTTAGCCCCGCTCAGTGCCCACCTTTGGAACACCCTGAGGACTGAACTTCAGTTGCCTCAAAGAGGAACACGGGATTGGGAGACAGGTGGTAGGCATCCGCTTTACCCTCTAGAGTAGAACAAACATGACAAGCTGGCCAATCTAGCGTCACGCCAATAGCCTGAGCTGCAAGGGGGATCAGCACCTAAGAAGGGCATTTAGGGTACAGCACCAAGTAGAGGCAAAGGGAGGCACAAAAGGGCCTGGCCTACACGTATATAAAGCTAACCAAAGAGCATTTCCAAAACATACTGAGCACAGCAGGAGGCTGGTGAGGGGGCAGGGTCTCCAAACACTCCTCCTCGGATTCATGCAGAACACGCTCTAGATGTCGCTTCTTAGGGTTAGCCTCCCCAGTGCTCTCCACGGCATGTGTCTGGTGTCGAGAGTCCTTTTCCCGGCCTGGCTTGCAACTGAGAGCAGCAGAGTCCTTAACCACATCCCCGGCTGTGATGGCTTTTTCAAACGTCTGCTTTCTGCTTCGGAGCTGGGAGACTTTGGGGGCCGACGGCAGAGACGGGACATCTGAAAAAGATATTTTTTTAAATGACAGCGATATGATGTGACCCCTCCGCATGGGGGAAGCAGCCATGAATAAACCAGGTTTTAGCAAGCGGGGATGCCAAACCAGACCGCAACACCGGCCAGCCAGCAGGCATAGCACGGACCCAGTCCTTTAGCCCAGGTTTCTTTTAAAATCCAGCTGGGTTCCAGCTACATTTGCGAGTCAAGCCATATTCCAGGTCAGTCCAGCTACAAACAAAGTTAAACATGGTGGCTTGCCCCAGGGAGATGGAACCTAAGTATTGGTGATTGTATTAAGAAATGTACCACACACGGTTTTAGCTGGTAAAACCCTCGGGTAAGATTCATTTGTTACTCAAGTTTAAAGCCTGCAGGGAGCATAGTTAACATCCAAGACCAGTGGTCCCCAACCTTTCTGTGGCCAAGAGCACATTCATCCCTTAATCAGAGTGTGGCGGGCAGCGACGCTTCTCTGCGGCATTTCGGTGGCGATGGTTCTCCGCCGGAAGCGCTCCTCGGCGGCATTTCGGCGAAAGCTTCTCCAGCGGATGCTCCTCTCCTCTTCCTTCCTTGGCGCCGGCCCTGACGGTGGGCGCACATAAATGCCCCGGCGGGCACCATGTTGGGGACCGCTGTCCAAGACCAACACTATGTACAAGGACATCAGGTAACCGCCACAGCATGAGAAACCCCTTCCTGGGGCAAGTGGCTGATGTATCAAGGCTGAATCTCCTGATACACTAGGCACCCCGGCTTTGCCATACTGAACTCAGCTCTGACAGCGACCGGAGGGGGGCCCCGTCTCTCTCTCCCCTCAGATCTTGCCGTGCCAGTGCAAGTAGGGTGACCAGACAGCAAGTGTGGAAAATGGGGAAGGGGGGGGGGGGGGAATAGGAGCCTATATAAAAAAAAGACCCAAACATTGGAACTGTCCCTATAAAATCGGGACACCTGGTCACCCTAAGTGCAAGCATGACTGCACCACACTATTGCCTTGAGGCATGACAAGCGCTCCCATGGCCCCACTGAGACACACAAACCAGCAGCTGCTTTTGGATACGGACACACACACACACACAGCGCCACCCACCTTCCATCTCCGCCAGCACCTCCAGCTCGTCTGCAAACTGCTGATCGAACTCATCTTCAAGGCCATACAGCTCCGGCTCCTCCATGAGCTCCGCTTCCCTCCCGGGGCCCTGCACCAGCCTTGCACCCACCGCCCGCCCGGGCTCCTCTTGCAAACGCAAGCCGGGGCGCGCGCGCGCGCGCGCGCCTCGCATGCCCTTCCGGGGAACGTTCCATCCCGCCGCCTCCGGAGCCGCTGATTGGCTGCCTCGCCCTTCACGCGCCGCGGCCCTGTCTCGTGCAGCTCCCGGCTGGAGAAACAATGTAGCCGCGGCGCCTTTCCGCCAGCCCCGGGGCGCAGGGCAGCGGTAGCAGCGGCAGGTCGGTCGCGCTCGGTGCATCGCGGGGAGGTTTTGCTGGAAGCAGGTTTTCGCTGCTGGGGAAACCCCCGGGCCAGCGCAGAGCGGGGAGGGGGGATTGCACGAATTTCCCCCACTTCTCTCCCCTGCAGGGACCGTCCACCCCTTTGCTTTTGCTGGTTTGGCAGCTGGAGCCGCTGTCCCAAGAAGAAGTTGCTCCGAAGTCCTGCTGAGCTCTGGCTGGGGGCGGCAGGAGGACTAGGGGCTGCCGCTGGCACGTGATCCTGCAATCGGCCTGATCATAAATTAATAACCACCCCTGGCTGCGGGCGCTTCTGCCGTTGGGAGGGTTGAGTGAGAAGAAGCGGTGGATGAAGGGGGTTGTTACCCGTGGGCCACAACGGGATGTGGGTACCCACGACATCTGGGGCCTGCATCCTTTTTTTCTCCTGCTGTCTGTACATCATTGGATGCTGACTGCTACCAAAGCAAGCCTCGTTTTTGACAGGCGCTCAAACTATCCAGGAGAAAGCAGGGGAGAATATACAGTTTAGGGGAGATTCTTGTATTGTGCCCTGGAGGTGATGGATGGGTTAGCGGGTAGAATCTTTTCCATTTTCAGTCATTCAGCCTGAACAGCAGGTGATTAATATTTTTATCTAAAAATCAATACCTGATGCACAAGGCGTGTTGTGTGCCCATCGCCGTGGTTTCTGACATTAAATGCACACTGTCCAGTTTAAAATCATCTACTGGTAACAAACCGTCCTTTGCCTATATTACTGAGAACACTGATTCAGGTACCAGCAGTTCCTTTCTGTAGTGCAAAGACATAGCCTTAGGTTATAATAACTGAAAGGATTTAAAACATCCACGTTACCTTTCACCCTGGATAGGTTTTGTTTACATTTTGCATTGCTCACAGCTTGATCAATGAAGTGCCTTTCACTTTTGTTTTTAGGGCTGCAGTTTTTCAGCTTCAGCCAATACAGGGATATAAATAGATTGGTACATATATATTTCAAAATTACTATTTCCCATGGATTATACGTTTTTTAATGACACAGTAACATTTCTGTTGGTTTTGTAGACGCTTTGCTTTACAGCATCTACGTTTTGGGCCTAGTCTGAGTTGACAGCATCCTTTCAATCATGGCCAGTGGAAAAGCCTGTCTGAAGTTCAGCTGCCCCCCCAAAGTGTGTTAGCTGTAAATCCCACATCAGATGGGTGCATTGATTATTATCTAAATTATTTGTATTGTGGTAGCACCTAGGAGCCCCAGCCATGGACAAGGACCCCGTTGTGCTAGGCGCTGTACAACCGCACTGTGACCCCCAAATGTTGCATAGAGAGTAGAAGTGAGGGGGTTCACTGCCCTTTGTACACAGCTGGAAGTGGGGAATCCATTAACATCACCACAACAGGTGGGTGCGCTCACTATTATTAATGACCTGTGTTGTGATAGTGCCCCAATCAGGGTCCCATTGTGATCGTTGCTGTATTAACACAATAAAAGACAGTCCTTGCCTCAAGGAGCTTGCTGTCTTTCTATAAGACACATCAAGGGGGTGTAACAAACAATCGAAGAGGGTGGACGAAGGGAGGTGTGGAGCTTTCAACAGCTGGAGTGAGGCAGTGCTTCCGCACCACATCCCAGCAGTCCAGTGTATGTTTGATCCATTTTGATGCTTTGTTTTGTTTTGTTTTTAAGGATTTTTATAAACCAAAGAGCACGCTCCCAAAGCTGAACGCTTACTTCCCTTCAAAGGGCCATGGAGCCGGGCAGCATTGATAACTTGTCCATCCTGTACCAGAGCTCTGACTTCATTGTGGTCAACAAGCACTGGGATGTTCGCATCGACAGCAAGATGTGGTATGAGAAGCTGACCCTGCAGAGCCAGCTGAAGTACCGTTTCCCAGAGCTGGCTGACCCAGACACGTATTATGGCTTCAGGTAAGTGAGCCCAGAAGGGCAATGTTCATCTCCGCTCGACAGAGATGTTATCCCCGTGCTCTAGAGGCACGTCCTCTCCGAGACAGCTGTGATGTTCCAGGAACATGCTGCTTGCAAGACGAGGACCTAGAGAGCCAGGGATGAAACATTCACAGGTCAGGGCAATTGACTTTGAAATGAGCCACTGGAGCAGATTTGTCTGAACCAAAACCTAGCCACCTTCAGAACATGCTCCAAGATGCGACGGTACCCCATTGCAAAGAGAGCCAAGAAATCAAGGAGAAGGGGAAAGAGGGAGAAGGTAAAGCTAGAATCGCTCCTGAAACCTGGGATTGGCAAAGAGCAGAATCCATCACACACAGACAGTGCTTGGTGGATCTAAATTATCCACTGGAGCCCGGATCCTCGATGGTATTTAGGCGCCTAACTCCCACTGAAATCAGTAGAAGTTACGCGCCTTTGAGGATAAAGGTCTAAGTACTCAGATCCCGACTGCAAACTGCTCCAGGTGGGCTGGCTCCTGGGCCATTCGGAATCCCTTTGACTTTAGTGGGGCTCCCTATCCGTGGAAAGCCTCCATCCTATGAGCAGCTTGCCCTAGATAATGGGCACTGCAGAAAAAACGAACAGAGAATTAAAAGCATTTACAATGAATATAGGTAAATAAAGTACAAGACGTCCCATTGAACGGGGATTATCTGCCAGCAACGGGGATTATCTGTAACTATTTCAGTAAAAGCAAATTCCAGTTGCCAGTGTCCCTTTAGGAATGGGTTGTCTTGAGAGTATGCTGAGCACTTACATAAGGCTTTGCATCTTCAGAGCGGGGCAGATCTGGACTACAAGCTCTTGGTGTGGGCCTGGGCTTGGGCCAAGATCCAGCATGTACTCAGATGTACCCCAGCGCCGTAGGCTAACCTTTCAGGGTGGGATTTTCAAAGTAACCTATGGGAGTTAGGCACCCAAACTCAGTGTACCCGCCTTTAAACCATTACGCCGGACTCCTGCTGTATGGGTGAAAGAGCCTGCTGTGGCTTTTCAGAATCCCCTGGAGGGTGTTTCTGACCCTCCCTTGCACTCTCTCTCTCTCCTAGGTTTTGCCACCAGCTAGACTTTTCCACCAGCGGGGCCCTCTGCGTTGCTCTCAATAAAACGGCTGCCGGTAGCGCGTACAAGTGTTTTAAGGAACGGATGGTGACCAAGGCCTACCTCGCTCTGGTAAGCATAGCCCCCTCGGCGTGGTCTCTGTCGTGGTCCATGTCCACCATTCATTGCATCCTGCCCTTTTAATGGCAGTGTTACTCTCCGAGGTGTATAAACCGGCAGTATGTCCTCAGCCACTTTCGGTTAAGGTTGGGATATATTAGTATTGCTTTCAGAGTGGGTATTCTTTGTGCGAATCATGTGTCTGAACGGTATTTTCTGTGTCATATTAACAGCCGGATGCTGCAGCCATTGACATTTAGAATCGGGTCCGTAGGTTCTGATTCTGAAAGTGGCAGCACACGGTAGATTCATTGGAGCCCAGTGGGCTCTACAGAGATGCAGTGGTCTGCATGCGCACTGTCAGTTCCAGGATCGAAACCTTAGATCGTAAGCTCTTGGGGACTTTGCCGCCTTCTGTGTGAGCATGATTTTTGTGTCAAGTTTCCATTTTCTTGGGGGGACAGTTGCGCCCAGAGTTGATGGCCCAGAAGAGGTTCCAAGTTGGTTAAATTGCAATTTATTGCTGGGTTTTGGTTTTTTGCAGTGACCTGAAATTGTTCTGATCTGTGTTTCCGGGGTTGGTTTGTCCCGTTAACTAACTAACTCTCTTCTGTGCTGCAGGTCAGGGGCCACGTGAGTGAAAGCAGAATGACGATCCGTTATGCCATAGGGAAGAACACCACAGACGGCATGACCCACATGATGTGTATTGAAGGAACAGAAGGTCAGCCCGCTCATAGATCAGACCCCGTGTCCTTTCCTTGCGCTGTTATCATGATTGTTTGTCTCATGAGAGGGGCAGCTGTGATGGATATGGCTGAACTCCTATTTCCCATCTTGTTTTAGGCTGTGAAAATCCAAAGCCTTGCCAGTCAGAGCTAAGCGTGCTCGAGCATGGTTCATACAGTGGTGACCCGGTAACTAAAGTGCTTCTACAGCCGCTGACGGGTAAGTGCTGGAGGGCTGAGGCAACCCCAGCATGGCACTGTTTCTTATGTTAGGGGGAGCCAGGCCGTAGGGCCTTCAGTAGGGGGCAGAGCTGTTCTGCTGACTCACCCTGACAGTGGCGCTGGGTGGGTCTCATCAGCTAAAATACTGAGAGTCTCTCTCTGGAGCAAGAGAGCTAGAGGGAAGGAGCAGGATGTCCTTCAGGGAGAAACCCCAGTCATCTGGCTTTTGCAGTCCTGGGCCTTTTTGCCACTGTTGTGATTTGGTTCTGCACTGTGGACCAGAGGCATTTAGGGGCTAGGATGAGGTGAAAGTCAAACTCATTGTCAGTCATGACCTAACCTGGGACTTGAGCCCAGGTCTCTAAAGGTCAAAGAGTACGATGCATTCTCTCCCAACGTCACGGGCGTCAAGAGCCGGGGATTCAGTGGAAGGGTTTGAACTCTGTGCCCTTTACGCTTTCATTCCCGTGTTCTATTTAGGCCGGACACACCAGCTGCGGGTTCACTGCAGTGCCGCTGGACACCCCATAGTGGGAGACTTCACGTACAGCTTTAAGAAGGACAGTAACCCGTACAGAATGATGCTCCATGCCTACTACCTGCGGATCCCTACCAGGAAGGAACTGATTGAGGTGAGTGCTCCTGACCCCTTTCTGACCTCTCTGGATAGCAACTGGGTCCCCCACCGCATTGTGCACCGACTGGACGAGATGATCCAGGAATTGAAGGCCAAGACTATCCGGGCAGAGGAAGAGGAGAGGAGCCAGGAAGCATTGCTTAGTAGTGGAGGAGAGGAGATGCCGAGCAAAACCAAGGGCCTGGAGACAGAGGAAGAACGAGCCGAGTGTGAGCAGTGGTTGGCGGAGTGGGCCTTGGCATGAGATGCTGCTATTGCTGTGCATTTCAAACCCAATATTCCATTTGCTCACTGTGGGACATGACAGACACCCCCTCCCCGGCCCCCCAGGACCCAAGGCCGCCGCCGCGTCAGCACTTTTTTATGCCGAGCGATCTTAGAATGAATCCGCCGAGGGTTCCTTTCCGGGACCGACATTTGACTTATTTTAGCATCAAGTAGGATTTTGTTTTGTCACGAGTCTAGCTCCACCCCGCCACTGGATGCACTTTCCCTTCTTCGGCAACTCAGCGGTGGGATTTGAATGGCGTGCACCGTATCGGAAAAGAGGCAGAAGCCCCGGCGGGCTGCACCTTTGTATTAGTGCTAAACTGCTGGGTGGGCGTCAGCAGAGCGGATCCATTTATGACGCTCGTGCAGAGTACGGTGGAGCGCCTTTCCAACCTGTAGTACTAAAACATTTCCAAGATCCATCAATTTAAAGGGAGTCAGTAATGGAGGAGAGAAGGTGTGGACCTTCTGGGTGGAGTCTTTGGAGCTGCGCTCACTTCCCCATTCCCGCCTACTGAGTGATCATGTCCACCCATTGAGTCCTATTAGCTATTGCTGTCTTCCATTGCAGGGTATGAAGAAGTATCATGCAGCATTTTGCATTGATCCCACTAAAAGGATGAGAGTCCTGCCAACCGGCCATGTGCTTTGCCAATGTGGGTAAACCCCAGTTAAACAGAGCTGCTGGGAGGGTCCTCTAATTGGAGGGTAGGACTCACTACCTTTCCCAAGTCTGCGTTTAGACCATTTGTATTTTTAAAAGGTTTTTAATTGATGAGTACTAATGAATTTTAAACATTCTAAGGAAATTTGACATGGAATACAGTCCTTTAGCAGCTCTGCAATGCTGTCGGTCTCAGATGTTTGTAACATCACACTTCTAGTACATTGGCACCAGTGGCAGATTAAAAATATCCAGCACCCCAAAACTTTTTCCTACAGGTGGTGAGATTTTATTCCACCCTTTACTCATATGCTCCTTTTTTAAGCGCCTGCTCTTGCCTGGAGATGCGCGTGTAACTCCTGCTACGACCAAAAATGGCGCTATTGTCAGCAGGAGAACACAACCCTAAGTAAATTCGTGAAAATCACCTTGTTCTCCTAATGCCTGTGACAGGGCACTGCCTGGCTTTCATCACTAGATGGTGCCACAGGCAGTCTCAGGTCTCACAGACCATTTGTTTAAATTGTCTTAAGATTTCAGCAGTGAGACTAGAGGAAAAACACACAAAACTAAAGGAATGTTAAGGGGCTGGTGCACACAAACCGTAGCAAGGAAGGCTGGGACTCAGGGCCCCTGTTTTGGGAGAGTCGAGAGTTGAAGGGAAGCCTTAAGCAAGAATTTCCTTGCTTTGCAAATCTAATTCAAGCCTTCAGTGTTGCTGTACTTGCCATTTTTGTGTTTTAATTTTCTCCTTCAGCTTTTAACGGTAGGTTTAAAATAATGGAATAAAACGGTAATGGAATTATGCGAGACAGTCCATAGATTATTGGGACAATAAACCACGATAGCCCGTTCAAATCCATTGTGACCTGTGTTTCTTAGCTATTTATACAGCACATCAGTGCCTGCCTTTAAGGTCCCTTAATCCCCAGCCTATTGTGCAGCTGACAGTGCACACTGTTTCAGTGTTGTTATAGCCGTGCTGATCCTAGGATATTAGAGAGGCAAGGTGGGTGAGGGAATATCTTTTATTGGACCAACTTCTGTTGGTGAAAGAGACGAGCTTTTGAGCTTCTACAGGGCTTTTCTTAAGGTCAGAAGATATTACCTTACCCACCTTGTCTGTTCCCCCAGATGACAGACATATCTCCTGGGAGAGGGGAAAAAAACGTCACCTCTCTCCACGGGACATGGAAACATAAACATTCTGTTGGCCACTTAAATCGTGCTTGGGTTTTGCCCCTCAGAATGGCTCTGGACGCCATTTGATACATCCTCGGTATAGTCTCAGCGGCCAATGGGATACACGCAGGCTCGCTTGTTTCCGGCATGGTAGCCGGTATGTTCTCCTTCTGGAGCACATATAGCTCAGACTGTCACACCCATCGGGAGGAGGATTTGTGTCATAGAATTACCTCTCATTGCACTAGTGGATGCATGTATGTGTTTGCAGCTTCCAGGAACTGTATGGAATTGCCATGAAATGGGTCTTTGAGATAACCGTTCATCATCAGAACTTCTGATGCATTGATGAGAGAATCTTCCTGTTTGGCACTTTATTGCTTGATATTTTGTGCATGTGTCTCAGGCAGTTAGGGCCAGATGATACCCGGTGGGTCGTTATTTTTCATGGTTCTTCCCTGCACTATTCCCACTCATATCTGAAGCAGTGATCAGCTGATCGATGAATGTGAATTGACCCTGAGGGACATGCGTTAGGAGCAAAGCGTTCAGCAAATTTTAGTAGCTACAGGAAGCAGAGACTCTAGCCTGGCTTGCTTTAGTATCTGAACCTCCCCATGGAGTATCCTAGTTCAGCTGCTGGTATTTTGCCAGGCAGGCAGAGCCTCATCCAGGAGAGAGCATCTCTCTTGCTCCAGAGACTGCTGGAGATTGGGTTAGTCAAAAGACGGGACATGCGTCGGTTGGCTGAGGCATGATCGTAACAGTCATGATCTTGAGAAGCAATTCACAGAATAGCATTAGCATTGGCTGAGGGCAGTCCTGATTGCCAGCATCACTGGCTGGAGGTTACATACTGCAGCTATGCAGGCTAATGTTAGCTGCCTGTTTGGAGGCGGACAGAATATTTGTGGAAGTAGAGGACCAGGGATGAGAAGTCCTGTGGACAGAACCTCCAAGACTCTTCTCAATAATGTCTGAACCAAAGGTCCCAGTCTCACCTACCTTTGTCACACATACGCACAGTGATGGGGGAAGCGTAGGGAGTGGGTCCTGTTGGGAAGTAGCCTGATGAGCTTCCTTCAAATGTAAGCCAATGATGAGCACCAGTATACTGAGTATGTGACTTCCCTGATCAGTCTGGGAGGGTGAAATTCACTGTGGTGGAAAGATCACACACGAAGTCCTGGGCAACACTTATGCTCTTAACACAGCGCCTTGTGCTGGGCACATACACTGGGGTGAATTGTACCCTGTAAGAGATCTAGAAAGTGTCTTCCAGCTGAGATATGCTCAGCATAGATCCTCCCAGCTCAGCGTCGGGATGTGTGGTGGGAGCCACTTGGCTCACATTGGAGTGTGGCTGCCCGTTGGCCATGAAGATCTCAATTTGTCTTCGCTGTGATGTCCCAGAATTCACGCATTCCCACTCACATACACGCAAAGAGGAAAGTAAGCCATTGTACGGGCAACCTCACTGGTTAGGTGAGCGCGCCCTAGTGTTTGTTCACCGGTTGACGGACGAAACATGTCCCAAATGTTTAAAGTCTTGAAAACATTCCATCCAGAACCCTGTGGACCAATGTTGGTGCAAAGACCCCGTATCCCCTGTCTGCTCTGCACACCCGAGAGGGTTTAGACTTTATGTATTGCACTTTTATCCAATGTTGCAGGAATCAGAGATGAATATTTTTTCCCTGAAATTTTACGAATTGCGGATTGAGAAATGTATTTTGCAGTAACGCTTTCACACTGCTTCCACCCTTGAACCCTATTGTACAGTGTTTGCTCTCCTTTAAATCCTCATCTGTGTCTATCAGGTGGTAGAGATTTGATGGTTACTTCCCTTGGGTCATTTGCTAGGAGTCTTAAGTTGATCTATTTATATATTTATAATGTGGCGTGGGTAGTTTTTGTGGGTGTGTTTTGTGACATTTTGTAAACCTCAGGATAATCCTTGTTGTTTATTGTTAACGTGTTTGTGGACATTCCTTTAATAAACCACTAAGTGTGCTCCGTGTTTGTACCAATGGCCTGTTTAATTCACACAGACAGGGTGTTGCATGAAAAATATGCTGCCATATTAAAAAAATAAATAGCCAGTGTCCGTAGTCCCTGAAATGAAGGCAAAGCTTTCTGCACTGCTCCTCCTGGTATCCTGACAAGGAATTATCTCCATTCTACAAATGCTACTAGACAAGTTTCCTTTTCTTTGCTAAAGGAACAGACTCTATGGAACACCAAGGAGGGTCCAGTGGGTAGGTTCAATTCCATGCTCCCCCACTGGTTGCCTGTGTGAACTTGGGGCGAGTCATGTTGTCGGTCTGTGACTCAGTTCCCCCATATGAGTAATAGTAGCAGTACTACCCTTCCTTACAGGGGAGTCGTGAGGATGCATTCATTAAAATTGGGAGGCCTCCAGTGATGAGGGTCAGATAAGGACCTTAGGGAGATAAACCATTCCCTCCATGGTGATCTTGGAGGGAAAGCTAAGAATGAAGCATAGTTTAAAGGGGTGCTTTGTTCATTGCAGCCCAGTTACTGTCTCCATAATTTTCCCTAGTTATTCTCTTGCCAGTATTCATGGCCTAAATCCGACCCTCCTCCCACATCCCCTCCACACACACTAGCTGAAACCAGATACCCCCATATCATGTACACAGAGCGAGACTTTTGACCATCTTTGTGATTTGCCTAACCCGGTCACCTAGACTCAGGCCAGCGACAGGGAAGGAACATGCTGTCCCCGACCTACTCTTGAGCTTCATGGGTTCTTTGAAGGTGGAGCTGGAGGGTGAGTCTAGCCCATCAAATTTCATATTCTCCTTGTTCAGACACGAGCTCGGATGAGTCACCGTGCCTCTAGGATGCTACTTCCATGTGTCAGAGCAGAGAGTCGGCCCCTTGCTCTGAGTGAGGGGGCAGCAGGAATGTTCTCACTCCCCATTGCATTGCCCCGGCCACTCCTAACACTCAGAATGCCTGAAATGTGACCTCAGCAATCCAAGCCCGACCTTGTCGTCCTCCTTGCAACAGCAGGTCCCTCCTAGTTCTCCAGTCCTCTCCATGCAGGAGCTTGGCCTGCATTCGTGTGAACCAATCTATAACTGGTTTGGCTTTGAAATTTCCAAACAACGTTTGATCCGTCTACACTAAGCAGCCGAAGCACGTTCAAACCGAGGCTCCCTCGAGTGGTTTAGAAGCTGGTTTTGATGCCAGTGGGGTTACAATAGTAAGTGACAGGAGATTCACACACACACACACACACACTCTGCAAGTCCTTGATTAAACCCCGTGCAACCGGCTGCAGGGCTGTGTTCAGCCTAGTGGCCGTGGAAGACAGAGCAATTGGTTGCGGGATCAAGGAAGGCCAGACAAGCCAGGAGGGGCTTTAAGGAGGAATGAGGAATGAGCACAGACTGGCCAGGCTGGAATTTCTTGACTCCCCCATCTGCTCACGCCAACCCGGCAAACCTGCTATGAAAACATAGGCTTTAGTTCAGATCAGTCACTCAAGGGAAATCCCACCAACTGCAGCTGCCAGTGCTAAGCTTTTGAAGGCTCTCCTGGTCAGCAGCGACTGAGGGGTGGAAGATGGACAAAGGGGCTTCGCCCTTAGAGAGCTTTTAGCCAATTGCCATGAGAAAAAGCCAGACAAGGCACTCAGGGAGGTGAAAAATGGCCCTAAGCATTTAACGAGAAGATCCCAGTGCATTGCTTTCCCACCACCCCACCAGATGGGAAGCGCTGGGTGTGAAGATGCCAACTGTGATTTTTGGTTTCTGTGACGGATTTACGTTGTACCTCATGCTCACAATACTGTTCAGACTCTTAATGCTGAGAGCCCTGCAAATCTGCGGCTATCCGTGGGCCATGTTTGTGGATCGCGGACGGAGTCAGGTTCAAATTTTGTATGCGCGCAGGGCTCTATTAATGCCCCCCCCCCCCAGTCACTACATGATGATCAAATCTCCAGTCCGCATCTGCCTTTAAAAAAACGGATTTTTTTTTTTAATTGAAAAGAGGGGGCCGGGGTTGGGAGTGGATCATTCTTCAGAGCTAATCGGTCCTTGGCCTCTTTGCTGATTCCATCAGCGTGGGGGACAAATGACGATGGGGCTTTTAGTAACCTGGCAACATGTCCCTTGGAAATTGGCCTGAGACTTCCCCAGCTGGTTTCACAGAGGCTGCGGAAGGGCAGTCAGACGGTAGCAGGGTGTTATAACCAGCTTGCAGTCATGTCTGGGGGTGGAACCAGACACCTGTCGGTGAAAGGCCCCACATCCTGCTACCAATCCCTTTGGTGGCCATGTGTGGAACTTTCCACTAGATGGTTTCATGGAATCTTTACCTTATAGACCATATATTATCAGTGGATGGGCTGGTGAAATTTTTCACAGGGAAGCGAAAAAACAAGAGGCTCCTTTTCATGCAATATTTCAACAAGAAATGTGACTGAATTCCATGAGGAGGAGGAGGAGAAGATGTTTGTCTCTCTCTAGACTCAGAACCTAGGCCTGGGAGCCCAGAACTCCTGAATCCTATGCTTAGAGCTGCCACTGCCTAAGTTTCTGAATACTTTGCATGTACACAGCCCTTTATAACACTATTGAATTAAGCCTCACAACGCCTCTGTGAAACTGTCAAATAATAGCCCTCCGTTTTACCGATGGGGAAACTGAGTCTTGGAGAAAGTAAGTGATACAGTAGCAGGTCAACATCAGAACCGGGATTAGAGCCCAAAGCAAGAGATGAAATTGGACACATCCATTGTCCTCTCTGAGTTATTTGCTCAGCTCTGCCTACAGGGGCCATTCCCATCTCAAACGTCTGCAATTCAACCCTTTCTCGCACCTGCCTTTCCCAGGCACGAATAGGCCTTAGCTCTAAACCCTACAGGCCAAATACCCTTCTGGGGTAACTGTACTGAAGTCAGTGGACTTACAGCAGTGGAGAAATTGGCTCTTATTTAGTAACCTGCCACACAGGTGGCACTCACTGTCTTGGGGCATCTCCGAAGAGTCCACTCGGCCCACATCTCTTTGATCGGTACCTACCGGTTCAGCTGTTTGGAAGCTTACCTCCGGATTTGTTACATATGCAGCCATCAGGCTCTTCCTCAATGACTAGCACTCTCTGTTCATGAGAGGATGACGCCTCCTTCACTAATAACCTTTAATATTATTACTGTAAAAAACGGACTTCCCTGTAGACAGAAGTGTCCCACTGACAATACCAGCATTTTATTATTCTCCTGAGCTAAATGAGCCCGACGTACCTTCGGATTTAAACATACTAACCATCTGTTAGGAGCACAGACATAGTGATTAACACACTGGAAATTCCATAGGCAGCTAGATAGAGAGGTGAGAGATTTGTTTTACTTGTGTTCAGCTAGTTCAGGGAGGAAACTGCCGACAGGGATGTTATTCATAATACCCTTTTTAATAATGCTTTTGGGACATCACAGGTTCTTTATTCAGGGGAAAGTGGCACTGAGGAGTGTAGTTTCCTGGGTTTCATTCATATTGCTCAGGGTTCTGGCAGGTTTCACAGACCTCTTTGTGATGGAAGTCTTGAGTAGGCATCTTCTAACAGATTATCTATAAGAGCCGGAGAAGCAGCTGAGAGAAACTAGGACCCAGTCCCAGAACCTTTCCCTACAATCCAAACCCACTCTCTTTGGGGGTTGATTACATTTTCTATTCCCCCTGCTCCAACCCCTTACTTTCCATTTTCACCCTCCATTTGCATTTCCCCATTGACACACATAAAGGGGAACTCATCTTTGGAAGGGTCCTCAGCATTTGGCTGACGGTGCACATGGCCGTGCAAGTGTTTCCTCATTAAGACGGCTGGGTTTATGCTGATTGATGTCTACTCAATATCATGCACACTTTAAGCCCCTGCCGTGTAAGCAATGAGCTGTCAAGGTCCCCATGCCGTGTTCTCGTTCCCAATATTAGACCTGACCTCGGGTGCAAGCCTTAGGCAGTCGAAGGCCTTTTCCTGTAGATAATATCACAGCGAACAGGTTTCTGTAGCCGAATCATTCTGCCAGGCAGCTACCTTTACAGGAGATAATTCTAAAATAGAAACCAGAAACGTAAATGCCGGTATTGACTAACATGCTGCTGCGGGGGAACCAGTCGGGCAGGTTTGATGTCCCTTGCCTGGGAGTCATTCAGCAGACAGACAAGAAACTGAAGGAGAGCAGCACCCTCTGGCTTAATGGGGCTGTGCTAGGAATTTTACCTTGGAGAGACAGATCACAGAATTGTAGAAACGTAGGACTGGAAAGGAACCTCGAGAGGTCATCTAGTCCAATTCCCCGCACCCATGGCAGGACTAAGTAATATGTAAACCATCCCTGACTGGTGTTTGGCTAACCTGCTCTTAACAATCTCCAATTATGGAGATTCCACAACCTCCCTAGGCAATTTATTCCAGTGCTTAACTACCCTGACAGGAAGTTTGTCCTAATGTCCAACCTAAACCTCCCTTGCTGCAATTTAAGCCCATTGCTTCTTGTCCTTTCCTTAGAGGTTAAAGAGAATACTTTTTTCTCCCTCCTCCTTGTAACAGCCTGTTATGTACTTGAAAACTGTTCTCAAGTTCCCTCTCAGTTTTCTCTTCTCCAGACTAACCAAACCCATTTTTTTCAATCTTCCCTCATAGGTCATGTTCTCTAGACCTTTAATCATTTTTGTTGCTCTTCTCTAGACTTTCTCCAGTTTGTCCACATCTTTCCTGAAATGTGGCGCCCAGAACTGGACACAATACTCCAGCTGAGGCCTAACCAGCGCAGAGTAGAGCGGAAGAATTACTTCTCGTGTCTTGCTGACAACACCCCTGCTAATACATCCCAGAATGATGTTTCCTTTTCTTTTGCAACAGCATTACACTGTCATATTTAGCTTGTGATCCACTATGACCCTCAGATCCCTTTCCGCCGTACTCCTTCCTAGGCAGTCGTTTCCCATTTTGTATGAGTGCAACTGATTGTTCCTTCCTCAGTAGAGTACTTTGCATTTGTCCTTATCATGGTCTCTGCTAGGAGCTGTCTAGTAATGAGAGAAGGAGAGGTGAAATAATAATCTCCTCATCCTTTCCAGTAACGGGGGGGAAAAGAAGAAACCAGACCTCCTTAGCCTCAATAAAGACCAGGCCTGTTGACCCACTGGAGAACATTGTGGTGTCTACATTTCTCAAATGCGGCCACCAGAGCAGAGGTTTTTCGTGCAGCCACAGCCTCAGGGGTAGAAGGGGGGTCAAAGCAGCAGTCCCTCCCCTGGGGTTGCCAGCAGGGGTTGGTCCCTGCCCCCTTCTGGAGCCACAAACACTGTAGGCGCAGGCGACCAGTGTGAGTTCCCCACCTTCCCGGGGGGCAGTGGGGTTTGGGCTTCAGCTGGGGGGTGGTGAGCATCAGGCTCTGGCCATGCGGTGGCAGGCTCCGTCCCCAGCTGCAGGGCATCAGGCTCCAGCCCCGGGCTCACCCCCCCTCCCCAACGTCGCCCCTGGCCCCTGCTGCCTCCTCCAGCCCCCAGCCATGCAGCAGGACCCCAGGCTTCAGCCCCAGACTCACCCCCTCCATTGCCCTGACCCCTGCTGCCTCCTCCACCTCCCCCTATCATGTCCCCCATCACCCCTGGCCTTCCTGCCTCTTTATCCGCCTTCCCATCCAGGTTTTAATTGGTCCCCCGGCTTGCCAGGGATGAGTAAGTCTGCTGTGAAAAGTGATATTAACAAATATACAAATATCACTTTTCACAGTAGCAGACTTACTAGCTAGCAAATCTAAAAAAAAAAATTTAACCAAAAAAACAAAACGTGCAAAACACCTCATTTGTGTTTCTAGTCTGTTTAGGTCCAGTAAAGAATAGAGACAACTGCATATTATTTTTATTATTGAGTCTGCAAAAAATCCTTACATAAATCCATGACAATGATTTGGACATGGATATGGGCATATTTATTTCCCCCCCTAAAGTTAGTTAAGTATTTTAGGAAAGATTGGCAGAGCGGCCACCAGCAAGGGTTGGTGGCCGCAGTCTGAGGCCACCAAAAAATGTATTGTGAGAACCCCAAGATCCAGACATAGGAATTGACTCTTCTGTCTCAGGCTGGCTGGGGCTAGGACACTCTCACCCTGTGGGAAGAGGGCACTGGGACCGTCAGCCCAAGCCCATAACACTTGAGTAACCCCATTAGCTGTGAGTAGCAGGTTCTTGGGCTTTTCTAATCCCCAAGGAGGGATTCCTCCCCATGCCAAATCAGTGAGTAGATCACATGCACAGGAGTGGACAAATACATGGTTGTGTGTAGAAATTCCCCAAGCAAACTCTTTTGGTTGAGCTGGATTTAAGCTTGTAAATTGGTGCTGTGGCTAGTCAATTAAAAATGCTCTGATTCAAACCTTGCAGTTATGAAAAAAAGCACCCAGAAGTCGGAGCGCCAGGGAATTCAAGTAAAGGCTGCTAAGGAAATGCGCGCCCATCCCGTTTCCATTGCTTTTCAGCCCATTTGTGAATAGAGCTGGAATTATGGGACCAGATCCTCAGGACTTCAGCTGAGCTACACCACCTTCCACCAGCAGAGGAGCTGACCCCTCGTGCCCACAAACTGTTCACACAGGGTGATGCCACCAAAAACAACACAGGAGGGTATTGTGATTCACCCATCAGTTCTCTATGCCTAAAAGTAGCCAAAGGCACCTCACAACTGTGAGCGCCCCCTACCGCCACTTTTTCTTTCACTTTCCAGTATTTACATTAATGCAAAAACTGATTAAAATCAGAAGGCTGCCAAACTCAATGGCTAGGAAGAGACATTGTATTATTACCTCCTTACTCACCATTGTTAGTGCTGCTGGGCTAAATTTATTGTCTTCGGTGGGAGTTTTGCCTGAGTAAACGTTAAGGACAAAATGAAGGTTAAGGGGTGACTTGTTTAAAATCCGTAACTATCTACATGGGGAACACATATTTAATAATGGGCTCTTCAGTCTAGCAGTGACAGGTATAACATGATCCAATGGCTGGAAGTTGAATTCTAGACAAATTCAGACTGGAAATAAGGCGTACATTTTTAACAGTGAGAATAATTCATCACTGGAACAACTTACCAAGGGGCGTGGTGGATTCTCCATCACTGACAATTTTTAAATCTAGTTCGGATGTGTTTCTAAAAGATCTGCTCTAGGAATTATTTGGGGCAAGTTTTATGGGTTGTGTTATACAGCAAGTTGACTAGTAGATGATCACAGTGGTACCTCCTGGCCTTGGGGTCTATGAATCTATGACCCCTCCGGGTCTGGCCCATTATTATAATTATCATTATTATATTTTATTAATAGGTTGTTTTACTGAGACATAGTCTCCATCTGTCTGCAGCAAAATGTGCAGCAGTCCAGAATTAATTTTCCTCTTTCACGGGATGAATTTGCAGCTGGACCTGCCAGGAACATAGACGCCCAAGGGACTGTGATCCAAACAACCCCCTGAGGGCATGGGATGGCCTGAGTGAAGGATTGGCATTCTTCCCCTCCACACCCCTTCCTCAGCTTCTGTATTTCAGCTGTAAGCCCCCTTTTTTCTGTATCTGGTGGAGGATGGGCCAGCTCATTCCAATGGTCAGGCCATGGGAGAGGCTCATCTCCCCCCCCCCCCCGTGCAATCATTTTCTATTTATAATCATTTGTTGTCTGTAACACCTCCTGAAAAGCAGATGCCAAAGGGACTCACTGGTAACAAAGGATGATGGCTCAGGATGCCTTAGCAAGGGGTAGGGATTGTGTATTTGTCCTGTCCGAACACTTTGCTTCCAGCCAGTTTTTCGCTTTACAAGCCATCACATTTTTATGGGCCTTTTAAATTGCTCCCACACTTTCACCTTGACATGCAAATCGGGTAATTGTACGTCTAACTGGCAGATCTTTGTAAGCAGATGCAGGTTTTGAGCATGCAGACAGGGAGCGGGCACAGACTGGGAGGCCTAGGTGAAAATTTGACCCTTTTTCTTTAACACAGTGACTCCAGTCTAGTGAACTAATAATCCTGAGCGGAGATTGTGGGACACATTCTGATCTCAGTTACACCGGTGGAGTAACTGTGTGTTCACACTAGTGTGAATGAGCTCGGAATCCAGCCTGGGATGCCAGTCCAGGAAACAACATACAACATGTAGTCGACTCCAGAATTGGAGTAGGACCTCTCGGTGAGCAGACTATGAGAATGGAGAGTAGATACTGCCTGCAATCTGGAAAGAAAGAAAGAAAGAAAGAAACTGAGAGCTCATTAGGTCTCTTAAGCAGTGCAGTACAAGGCAACGCGATAAAATACAATGCAATGCAGTACCACACCACACAGCTCTGTCTGCAATATACAAACTGTCTCTCTAACACAATTTAAAGAGTTTCCACTGACTTCAAGGAAAGTTTTGACTTAGTAGGGAAAGCAGGACTGGGCCCTTTATCATCTGTTGAAATGTTTCATGAAGGAATTAATTCACTCTCAAGGAAGTTCAACGTAACAGGTTTTTTTTTAAAGGATCCTTTTTCAAAGCACCATTTGAGAAACTGTCTCTTGTCACACCCCCTGCTTGAGAGCAACATCCCCCACCCTGGAGTGATAAGACCGGGACAGACCTGTTCCTTAACATTACTCATCCCAGGGACTAGCAGAAGCTGCAGTTTTCAGCTCTCCTGATAACAGGTGGGTGAACATCTTTATTTGAGTTAAAGAAATTTCACTCTAAAAATAAAAGCAGGAGAAAACAAATGCCCAGAGTGGAGCAATGGTGAAAATGAAACAATATTGACTTTATAACCAATAGCACCATGGAATAGTTAGAATGTAATGAGACTTAGCTGAAAATTTACTAACATGGCTCAGACGTCAATGAAATAATTATGCTGTGGAATATGTGAACAACCTATTGATCTGCTCTCTAGCTTTTTATTTTCTACCAGCTATTTCTAGCTGATCTGATTGCTCTCTGTCTCTAGCTGGGGTAATGAGGAGATGTGACACCTAACTGGTCTCACACTGGTTTTATCATTGTATGGAGTACAATGGAGTTACTCCTGATCTGTCATTTAGATTCAGTGCCAGTGGTACCTAAGAATATGGGGTACCCTTATAAATATCCAAATCAGAGTAGCGATAAATATTTCTGTTTAGTACATGTGGAATGCTAATTAGAGACAATGAGCAGGGTCCTGCTCTCAGCTTCACAGGTGCATTGCTCTGTGATTGCTAGCAGAATGTGTCCCATTACTTCTAAAGCGATAAAACGGGAAATCCATAGGTGCTGGAACTAGGGGTGCTGGGGGGGCTGGTGCACCCCCTGGCTTGAAATGGTTTCCATCATATATAGGGTTTACAGTTTGGTTCAGTGGCTCTCAGCACCCCCACTGGACACATTGCTCCAGCACCCCTGGGGAAATCACACCTTTCACACAGTTCTGCATTTGCAATGTTAATTTTTATTCAGATGGCTGATTACCTGACAAAGAAAATACTGGCACAAATTCACATGTGAATTCCAGGGATGAGACACTGAGCCTTCCTGTGTGTTAGGAAAACAGGGAGGGCCAGAGATTTAGCTGGTCTAAATTGGCACAGGTTCAGTGTAGCATCTGCCTTGGGATCGCTTTAGTGAGGTTCATAGTGTAACTGTTAAAAACAACCCCCAGTGCTTAACCTGTTTGTGGGGTTTGGCTGGAATTCTTGGGCTTTCTCACTGTGTGCCAAATGCAGAATAACTTTTTGGGGGCCACGACAAACACCTCTGGTGTGGTTTGGAGAGCTCTGAGAGGCACAGCTCTTGCAGGTGAGTGAGTGGGCAGGAATGCATGAACTCCACTGAAAGGCAGAGTAATCCTATCCCATCTCACAACCACCCTTTAACATGCCGGAGAGTCCTTCGGAGCCTCTTCAGTGGAACCAGTGAGATGGAAAACGCTGCTCTAAGGAGAGACTGAAAAGACTTGGATTGCTTACCTGAAAAGGGAGACATGTAAGAGGTGACAGGATGAAAGTATATACAATAATGAATGGTTGGGAGCTTCTGTTCTCCCTGGCTCATAATGCACAAGAGCAAGGGTCAGACTGAAAACTGATAAAAGGAAATGCTTTTTCGCTCAACTTGTTAGTACACTGTGGAACTCACTGCCACAGGAAGTAACTGAGGCCAAAACTTAGCATGATTCCAAGAGGGATTGGACATTGATATGGATAACAAGACTATCTAGAGTTAGAAGAGATAATGCTATTATTAATTATTATTATTATTGTTATTTTATTATTATTTATTATTATTTTTGGAAGGGATATGAAACCTCCGGTAACATTCTACCATGTGCACATGGACTGGCTTCCTGGTGCCTCCTCAAACTCCTTCCCTCTTGCAACCTGTGTCCCTCTCTCCAAGTTCCATGCAGGTTGCTACATCTTTCGTTTTAACAATTGTGTCTTTTGTGTTTGCTGACTTGCTGGAACCAGAGGTTTCTAGTACATATCCCACCCTAGGGACATGGCCTGTACTGCCACTCTATTGCAGCCTCTTAGGACTCAGTCTTTCAAGTGTGTTGGTCGTGGAACCAGTCTCCCACTTCTTGATTGCATTATCACTGGTGGTGGGGGACTTGCTTCCACCCTCTTGCTGCCTGTTCTGGTTGGTGGCAGCCTGTTGGTCCCCTGTATTGCTCATGTACCTAGTTGCTTCTGACTGCCCTACTCAGGCCAGCGGATGGTTGAGGTTCTTTCTTTGTCCTCCTTGTCCTGGCCTTGACCCTGTCTGTGTGTCCACTACTATGAGCTCCCAAACAATAGTGTCTCTGGTTCTGTGGGTTTCTTATTGACAGACTGCATTTGCCCACTGGCCTCAGAATGGTTTTTATTGTACAACACCAGCACCTGGACACATTTCTACAGTCTAATATGGCTGCTTATCTGTGTTGCTAGGATTACATTCCAGAGGGCTCTGAAATCCAGTTGGAATCGAATTGGTGATTGATTGAATCACCTGGCGGTGAACATGGCATTTGAATGGCTGGCAGCCTTCTTCTGCAGGGCGCGCACATTGATACTAGTCTTTCGCGCTGCTAAAGCCACGCTGCAGATATGCTCCTCTTCATTGGATGTCTTTACATCCTCGTTCACTGCACATACGGCTGCCCTTGTCTTCCGGGGGTAGCTGCAGCGCAAAGTGGTTGTTTTCCAGCCTGCGGCACTGTTGCCCGTAGGCTGGGCATTTTTCTTTCTGCCCTTCGTGTTGCTTTCCACAGTTATACGCTGGACCCTGATGCCTGTGTTCTTGGCCAGTCTGTCTCTGTCCTGCTTTCTGGGTTCCTTTAGCTTGAGACTTTCCCGCCTAGGCAGTTCAGGTGCTCTTGCTATTTGGAGGCATTTCTCCAGGGTTAGATCCGATTGTCTCAACAATCTGTCCCATAAGCTGGAATCACATGTCCCACAAATGATCCAGTCTCAGGTTAGGGAATCTTTTAGGGCTCCCAAGTTACATGTGGATGCCGGAGTTCTCAGCTCTGTGATGGAAGTACCTATTTACTCTCCTGCTTCTTGGTTTCGGGTAAAGAAACGGTATCTCTCTACAGTCTCATTCTGTTCAGTACTCATCAAACACTTTTATCAGCTGTTTCAGTGTTTCAGGTATTATTCCTGGCAACAGGGTCTCACTCGCGTCTCATCTTTTCTCCCCAGTAACATAGTAAAAACATGTTTTACTTATGGGTTTTTTTGACTTTATCCCCCACAGTCAGATATGTATCCAGATCCAATTCTTGCTTCCACTGCATCCATGCATGCACAAGTTTTTTGCCTGGAAATCCAGCATTCCTGGTGCTCTGCATCCCTCCATGCTGCCTGTTTGCTCTATTTCTAGGTGCTGCTTTGTCTTCCTGTTAATTACACCCTCTTCCTTGCTGTGGGTCTCTCTAGCCTGCTCCTACCATGTTTCATCTACCGTGTCCTGAGGTAATTACATGAGAGGACTCCACATTTCTAAACTAAACTGTCTCTTTATTAAGCATCAGAGGGGTAGCCGTGTTAGTCTGGATCTGTAGAAGCGACAAAGGGTCCTGTGGCACCTTATAGACTAACAGAGGTATTGAAGCATAAGCTTTCGTGGGTGAATACCCACTTCTTCGGATGCAAGCAGTGGGTATTCACCCACGAAAGCTTATGCTTCAATACCTCTGTTAGTCTATAAGGTGCCACAGGACCCTTTGTCGCTTCTTTATTAAGCGTGTGCATTGTAGTTGTAGCCATGTCCATCCCAGGATATTAGAGAAAGAACTATTTACAGAAGTGCTGCAGCTGTAGCTGGCATTCCAGCCATGTGCTCACAGACTGACTTCCAGGTGCATCCTCCAAACTCTTCCCTCCTGCAATCTGTGCTCCTCCCTCCAAGTTCCATACAGGTTGCTATATGTGTGTGACAGAGAGAGAGAGAGAGAATGTGGATGTGAGTCTGGTTCCCAGATCAAAGGGATTATTTTTAACTACTCTTTGCATGATTCACCACCCGGCTTTCCTCGCTTAACAGACAAGGCACAGGGATGTTTTCTTCATTTATACCCAAGAGGAGCAAGTAGGTTTGAAAGATGATGCTGCTATCATGCAAAAGCAGGCAAAGGGCATGTAAAGTCAGGGGTAATATCTAACAGGAGTGAGTCCTTGTCGTTCCTGTTGCCATCTCAAAGATATGCACTAGCTCAGCTAGTAATTATAGGCTTGATGCAGAAATCACTGAGTGAAATTCTGCACCCTGTGTTATACAGCGGGTCAGCCTGGATCATCATAAGGTCCCTTCTAGCTTTAAAATCTGTGAATTGAGTATTTTTATTTTATTTCTATCTAAATAACCTTTGGCTTGAGGGGCCAGACTAACCAGTATACTCTGGCTGCTTTGCAGCCCTCCAGAAATACAAAGCAGTCATAAACGCAGCATAACTGGCCAGTTTTACAGGGTTTACATCTGTGTGGTACTGTCAGAGCAGCACAAAGCAACTGAAGTGTACCAGTGACTCCAGCCACAATACCAGAGTGCTCATACTGTGTCTACATAACCACAGGTTTCTTATCTCATCCTACTTACTACATTCCCTCTGTTGCTTCTTACACACCCTGGTTGTGTCTTGTCTTAGACTGTAAACTGTTTGAGGCACAGACTGTCTCTTCCTCTATGTTTGCACAATACCAGCACACTGTAGTATAAATAATGATCATTTTGAAAGGCTCAGACTAGAGTTATGCAAATCTTTTGGAAAGAAAACAGCACGAAAACATCAGAACCTGTCCAGTTTTTGGTTGAGTTACCATCTGTAACTTGCTCACGATCTCAGATTCATTCAGGGTTTCCCAGAGGCTCACAAAAAAAGCCAATTGTCTGAGAGACTGAGCTGCTACAAGCCACAAAATATCTCACAATATTTTTTTGGAGATTTTGCATTCAAATTGTTCCAACTTCATTTTGCACAAATTCCCTCCTTCCTTGTATTGGCAGGGTAGACAAAAGGCCGGGTTTCTCATAGAAACCCCATGAAAACACAAATGATCACATTTGCAATGGGAAGGTCACCAACTTCACTCAAAAAACAATCCCATTTTTGCCTGCAATAGACCCACTTTGCCTTGAAAAATCTCCACATTGTCTGAGTTCCTACCCAAATGTGAAAACCTTTGATTTCAAGTTATTTTGCATGTTGTTATCAATATTCCACACGCTCCCAACTTTGTGTGAATCCGGGCAGATGTATGGCTTGGGTAGAACACAGGAAAAACTTGAGTTCAGCTGAGCAGTCCTTTGAGTTCTGGCACTTGTCTGAATCCCAAATCCAAATCAGGGGCCGTGAAGCCCTGGAATCAATGATTGTGCCCTGCTTTCTTTCTCTCAGATATATCAATTAGCACTGGGTGTTTGACCTTAAGCCAAAAGATTTAAGGCAGCAAATGTTTTGCTTTACCTCGTTATTGTCAGTTACTTTAGGGGTCATGCCATTGACTGCACATACTCAGTATTCCAGCCTCTTTCTGCCTGCAAGGGCTTGAGCCAATTCTGAGTGACGTCAATAGAAAGGTTCTTTAGGATCAGGCCTTAAATGGGGGGATCAAACACATTTTGCTTATTATGCCTGGTTAACAGCAGAAAGGATCTTTCTCAAGGATCCTCTCTGAGAACGGGGCACTGAACAGCAGCCAGGCCAGTTATACTCTCATCTGACGCTAAAAGAATGTTACCCTTTAGCACGTTAATATTGTCCAGGCTGTCACACCAATGAAGGCCTGGGGAGACACCAGCCTCCTTCTCTCTTCCCTACAGCTAAGGTGACCAGATGTCCCAATTTTATAGAGATAGTCCTGATTTTTGGGTCTTTTTCTTATATAGGCACCTATTAGCCCCCACCCCCTGTCCTGATTTTTCACATTGTCTGTCTGGTCACCCTACCTACAGCACCAAAAGCTTGACACCGTGTTCACTCTGACTTGCTGTTCATGTGAAAGGCATGCTGGTAGGTCGTACTCACTGAGTGGAGAGAATGGGTCTGGTTCTGCACTCCTACTGCACTGTGGCTCCCCTGGTTTCAGGGGAGTACCTCCTGGTACACTGGTGTAGAGGAGAATCAGGGCCATGGGCTGAAGCTGGGTGCTCAGCAGTAAGTCGTTGCTGCCTGTTACTCCCTTCCTGGAAGTGGGTGGCTCCACTTCCCATTCCAACATACCAGCCAGCAGTGCTGAGTCAATGCAGGGAATGGGGTGGGAATTTGTAGCTGGTATAGGCCAGTTGCAAATGACCACTGCCTAGAGCAAGGGGAAAGCAAGACATGAATAGTGACAGCTGGAGACCCAATTTCTTAGTTGGAGATTTTCCGGCACAACAGTGCACCACCTAACTACAGGCTGGGTTCTTGTGCTACAGTCTAACGGTGTGATTTATTGCTGGTGGCAGGTTTGTTCTAAGGCACTAATGTGTACGGGATACCATCAGCTCCTTTGTAAGATGAACGACTTTTATGTAAAGCAAACTGATTTCGGTCTTGGTTTTGCACGTATTCCCTGGCCTAGGTATGGGAGACAAATCAGTTGTCAGTAGCATTGCTAGTTATAAATAAATGGAGATATGCCAATCTCCTAGAACGACCTTGAAGGTTATCAAGTCCAGTCCCCTGCCTTCATTAACAGGACCAAGTACTGTCTCCTGACAGATTTTTTTGCTCCAGATCCCTAAATGGCCCCCTCAAGGATTGAACTCACAACACTGGGTTTAACAGGCCAATGCTCAAACCACTGAGCTATCCCTCCTCCACAATACATGCAATGCCAAATGAATGGTGCATTCATCTCGCGGGAATTAACCTGGCATAGAGAGCTGCAGTGTGATAGCTGCTTATTCAATACGTACTCTGTGTATATTCTGTTTTCCAGATCTAATTTGAGGACAAAGACATTTCACAGCCAAGATGAGCTGCATTTCCTACATGTTGGCTTTTGCCCTTTGCCTGGGTGAGTTTACTTGTTTTCTCAATGTATAATCAGTGCATCCATTCGCTAGAGCAAACTGTCGGAAGAGCAGGCTCTCAAACATGGATTTAAATAGTATGTCTTCTGCTTTATTCTACACAGCCTTAGGTTACAATGGCTTTTAATTTACAAATCCACATTGCTCCCAAGTTCACTGAAACTGTCAAGGAGTTCTAGGCAAGGGCTCGATCCAATACCCTATTGAAGTCCAGGGGCATCTTTCCATTGACTAAGTGGGCACTGGATAGGAAATGTATTGCACTATTCACACTCTTCCAGATGAGAGTATACCCACGCTATCCCTATATACACTTGTCTCACTCTCTTTTCAGCTGGCCGACACACAATCAATGGATGGGTTAGATTATTTGAGTCCTGCTTCCTTGAAAGTGACGATAGTCTTTTAGGCTGCAGAATTTTTAGAATATGCTCTTTTGATCCTTCAAATAGTATGTGCCTGAGTACACTAACTGTATTAGCTTATCAAAATGACTTATCAATAAGGAGGAGAAGAAAAGACTCCTTGTTACAGACTATAAATTATGGGATGTTTTACAAGACTCCTGATAATTTTAGAATTTGTATTTGATCTTGTTTAAATAACGATGGGCTATTTTTAACATTATTCCAATTTGCTGCAGGATTTTCAATGGACCCGGTGAAAGCTGCATCAGTAAGTTGTTTTGCCATCTGCTTAAATGTCATCAAGACACTAATACCACTCCTAAGGAATGTTAACAATGAGGTATTTCAGGTAGCTCAGCAAATCCTGCCAGGTAGTCCAATGCAAGAGAGATCAACAGAGACCTGCAAAAGAGGGGTGAAAATAGGGCAATAAGGAATTAGGATGATAAGATGTTGAAACTGGCCCATGCAATAGAAACCAATGATAATACTAGGGCTATAAAAATTAGAAGGAAAAGAGCTGTATTGGGCCTGACTTAAAAAAAAATGTAGGTACATAAATGAACATCCAATTGCACATCTAAAATAGGTGCAGTTATGATGAGAGCATTATTATTATTATTTATTTGTATTACCATGGTGTCTCTGAGCCCTAATCTTAGACCTGGACCCCATTGTGCTAGATCAGGGGTCTCAAACATGTGGCCCGGAGCTCTTCCCTGTGGCCCGCGGGGCTCCCCACGCCCCCTCCCCTTTTTTAAAAAAAAATTTCTTTCTTTCTTTCCTTATTTTTTTACCCCCATACAGTTCCCGCCGCCAGACAGTTGTTCTGGGGGTATTAAAAAAAAAATGTTTTTTTTTTAAAAGGGGGGGGCCGCGGAGAGCCCGGTGGGCAGCAGGGAAGAGCTCTGCAGGCCGCATGGGAAGAGCTTCGCGGTTTCTGGGAGGGAGGGGAGAGGAGCCGCGCGCTCAGGGGAGGAGGCGGAGAAGGGGCGGGGCCTAATGGAAGGGGTGGAGTGGGGGCGGGGGCGGAGGCAGCAAGGGGGTGGGGTCAGTGAAGCAGCCCTCGGGCCAATGCACTAGTCCTCATGAGGCCCTTGTGGTCATTTGAGTTTGAGACCCCTGTGCTAGACGCTGTACTTAGAGTGACCAGATGTCCCAATTTTATAGGGACAGTCCCGTTTTGGGGGTCTTTTTTTTATATAGCCTCCTATTACCCCCACCCCCCGTCCCGATTTTTCACACTTGCTGGCTGGTCACCCTAGCTGTACTAAAGTAGATTGTGTGTAATTATCTAATTTGCATATGCAATCATAGTAATTGCATGAAAAAATAAACGGTTATTTTGCACAGATATTTGCATCCTAAATAAAAATCAAGCCCACGAGTTCGTCTTGTGCCTCGGTTGTGGGTTCATTTCCTACAGCATATTCTATCTCTAAGTAAGTGGAGTGATGGGCAAGATCTGTTGGGTTAATGGATGTGTCATGGCTGAGGAATGCCGTGTGAGAACTGCAATGGAGCAACATGCTGAGAATGAGGTGTTGCTGCATTTTGGTGGTAGGTGACAGTTAGTCCTGTATAGAGAGGACCTGGTCCGAGTGCCAACAAATGCAGCACCCAAGGAGGATAGAAAAAGTAACTTTATGCCGCCTTCGCAGCTCCCGAATCCTGCCTCTGGGCTTCTGCTTGGCCCTTGTACCTTTGAACAGCCTCAAGGCTGCTGTGATTTTTTCTCTGCTGTCCACAGCCTCAAGGGGTCATTCCAGCTGTTGTAGAATGCTGATAGCAGTGACATTCTGGCCACACCCCTTATGTCAGAGACAGCAGCTGTCCAATCCCCCCTGCCCTCCTCGAGTGTCAGAGAGGGACGGTAACAGCCTACAACATCCAGCCCACAGTCTGTGAAATGACTTGCCATCTTAAAGGAGGAAAGAAGTTCTACAATATAAGATACTCTTGGTATTATATTAAGATATGGTATTGTAACCATAATAAAGTCTGCGGTAGGACCACGTCAATCACTCATGCAAGAAAGTGAAAAATTAAATTTCTTTGTGTGCCTTTTTTCCCCTTCCCACTCTAGTGTCCTGCGCCTGGCGTTCAGATAAATGGTATGTGATTGCCGTGTACAATCTATCATTGTATTTTGTGATAAGCCTTAAGGTTTGTTGTGGGGAGGAAACATTGTTAATTTTGTCTTTTTCTTCATCTTTTATCAGCAACAGAAGTTTGCGAGAACATAACCAGGTATTTGCAGAAATTAACTGGAAAAATCTTTTTGGGAACCTAGTTTGGCTGTTGCATGCTTTCCCAGAGTAAATTCAAAGTCAATTTAATCAGAGGCGGGAGGAGATTATCTTCCTGCCCCTACACTTTGGAATCATAGAAAGGTCCATAATCAAGCCCTATTTTAAAGGTTCAGCTCTGGATTATGGTAACTATCAAATGGGAAACCAATCTGCAGGGGTGAAAGTAACTTAAGGGGCTTACTGGTACACAGGGCCGGAGTCCTAAGCAGAGGGCGGGGCCTCAACTGGAAGGGGCGGGGCCTCAGTCAGAAGGGGTGGGGCCTTTAAATCCCCAGGCCTTTTAAATCGCCGCCGGAGCCCTGGGGCTCCCGGCTGCCGCCGCTATCCCAGGGTTCCAGCAGCAGGGCTATGGCCCAGGGCCCTTTTAAATTGCCGGCCTGGGGAAGCTGCCCCCTGCCGGTACGGTCGGCTCTTGCCTGTACGCCGTACCATACCGGCTTACATCCACCTCTGCCAATTTGGCTCAATGGGTGCTCAGGGTTAGTAGGGGAGGACTACGACTGGATGAACCATCTCAGGAGGAACCAGCTCAAGGCTAGGTAAAATCCAGGTTCATCACATTGGTGAAGCACTTGTTTGTAAAGGCTCATTAAATGAGTCCTTCCAGCATCACCAAGGTCTGATGTATTGGCATGAGACTCGGAAAAGGCTAACAGGCAAAGTCAAGCTGCAATAAGTGGGCGCAACGCCCATTAAAGTCCCTGAGCCATATTCAGTGGTGACCTAAACAGAAGGGTAAGTTACACACTAGGTATACATTGGTCAAAATATGGACATATTTGCCAAGATACTTGCACCAATTTGACAAAATGAGTGTAACTTGCACGCCAAGAGGATGTAGCAGGAAAAGCAACAAACAGGAGATTATGAGAGGAAGCAGGATCTTCTCCCCATAGTATATCCCACATCATCCCCAACACTGCTAAGGTCACATTCACCTCTGCCCTAATGGCACCAGAAACAACCGTAGACCACAGTGGGAGCTGCATCTGCTTATGCCAAGGCTGAATTTATTCAACCAGATGAGGACAAGTTATGCCATTCTGCCACTTACAGCCTTTCTCTGACCAGTTTACACTCAATACGTATTCTATATTAGTAGTTGGAAAACACACTGCACACACGGATACTTTGCCATTGATTTCAATGGAAGCTGAACTCACATACCATATGTTCTGAGCTGAAAACGAAGTAGCTCGTTAGCCAGTCACTAAAGACGCTGAATTAGCATTCGTTTCACTCCTGTGTTTGCTCTTATGGAGTACAGTGCGGTTTCTTCCTCTCTTTTCACAGTGATGATGTTGGAGGGTCCTCAAATTTCACTCGTTTAATCTGTGACAACGTGAGTATCACAAAGTGCCAGTCAAGAGGTTGCAAATATCCTTTCTATTCCATTCTACTGTATTTGACTGCACTTGTTAACCTCTTGCTCACTTCCATCATTTCAAACAGGTTGAGTCTGCTAGGACGTTATGGGCATTGATAACAAGGAAATGATCGTTCTAAGAGTCACAGTCTCTAATATGGAGATATACCTATCTCATAGAACGGGAAGGACCTTGAAAGGTCATCAAGTCCATTCCCCTGCCTTCACTAGCAGGACCACACCCTGACAGATTTTTGCCCCAGATCCCTAAATGGTCCCCTCAAGGATTGAGCTCACAACCCTGGGTTTAGCAGGCCAATGCTCAAACCACTGAGCTATCCATCTCCCCCCTGCAAGGCCCATGCTTGGTCTACCCCCTGCTCCCAGGGGAGGGTCTTTATCCAAACGTTTCCCTCCACACTGGCCAGTGCACTGGTGGGGCAGCGACAAGGCTACCCACAGTTGCATTTGTCCTCACGCACCTGAGCAGGAGTGGGGAGTAGCATCCCCATGGAAGTGACTTGGGATGCCCATAGGCCATACAAGGGAGCGAGGAGAGGCCCTGCTCTCCCTTACCTTCCCAGAGTAGCAACCTCAATTTAGGTAATAGCCATGCCAGGTACAGGGGTGTAAATACCTTCACAGGGAGAAAATACCTGCTACAAAAGGGCTCTTTAATCTAGCGGAGCAAGACATAAGAAGAACCAATAGCTGGAAGCTGAAACCAGACAAATTCCAATAAGAAATAAGGCACAGTTTTTTAACAGCGAGAGTGATTAATCACTGGAACAAATTAGCAAGAGAAGTGGTGGTGTCTTCAAATCAAGACTGGATCCTTCTTTGGAAGATTTACTTTAGTTAAACACAAGCTAGTGGTCTCAGTACAGGGATAACTGAGTGACCAGTGAGGGTCTTTCATGCAGAAGGTCAGAATAGATTATCAAATGGTCCTTCCTGGCCTTAAACTCTATGAATAACTTGGGGTTAGTTGCTGTCATATCAAGCAGAAAGCGATGTCGTCATTTTGGAGAAATCATGCAGGAAATGAGAGAAAGAAAGAAAGAAAGAAAGAAAGAAAGAAAGAAAGAAAGGAAGAAAGAAAGAAAGAAAGAAAATTATTTATTGTCTAGGTCAATGGATTTGTTTCTTCTCCAGCTACACAACTTGTCAACATGGAACAGTTCCTTTATCAGTGAAGTATTTGAGTTCCTGCTGAGGAAAGACGGTGATTTACAGCTAAGTGTTCTGAAGCTCCTTGTCAGCAAAGTGAATGGGAAAGAGCTGGAGGAAGCATTAGAAGAATTTAATGACAAGGTAAAATAGCACGTTGAGTTAGGCTCCATGAAGAAAGTGCAGGAGTTGTTTAAAGCACACTTCTTACTCTAGCTCTTTGAGAAAGAACATTACCTTCTCCCTCCTTTCTTGCCCTTGTGTTACTGTTCTGTGTTGGCTGTTAAACTACAGATCCTTTTCTTATATTCTACTCTCTGCAAAGTCCCAGTACTTTGTTACCTAAAGGGTAAGAAAGCAGCCATCACTATAACAGGATGCAGTGCAGTCTAGAGAATGCATGTAACCCAAGACTGTGAGCCGGGACTCTTAGGTTGTGTTCCTCCCCCTGACTTGCTTTCTGGTTTGGGGCAAATCACTGTGTTTCTCTGTGTCCCATTTTCCTCATCTGTAAATAGGGTGACCAGATGTCCTGATTTTATAGGGACAGTCCCGATTTTTGGGTCTTTTTCTTATGTAGGCTCCTATTACCCCCCACCTCCTGTCCCGATTTTTCACACTTGCTGTCTGGTCACCCTATCTGTAAAGTAGGGATAAAATGTTGCTCTCTCTCACTGGGTGTGGGGAGCTATCAATAAAGCTGGTTGAATGAAAGACAATATTTTGACCGATAGATAAGCCAACTTCAGCTCACAAATGGTTTCCTAGCGCAAAAACCAGCTACATTCATAACTAGTATTACTAGAGACAAATCGTTTGTCCGTCTCTGGTTGTGAGGCCTAAAAAATTAGCATGTGTGAAACTCTTCGGAATCCCTGGCTGACTGGAGCTATAACCGTGTGATGTCCGGGATGCTGATTGTTACACAACATCAAAGATAAAATATTTATGTTGCAGGTTGTTAACTCCTCACTGATCCCATCAAAATGGAAAAGCTTTGCACTGGAGGCATTATGGGATGGGAAGCTGAGAAACGAAGAGCTTTTTAATGAGACAGAGTTTGTGGGGCCATGGTTCCAGAAGAGATTAAGGCCCTTTTTAGCTGCAGTCTCTATCGACATACTCCAGTGCCTTCAGAATGAGAGCTTGGGATGCACGCAGTATCAGGCAATGTATGTTTCACTGGTTATATCTAGTATCATTAGTAAATATCTCCCATCTCCCAACTCTCTGTGTTAGAAATGGATCCGTGACTTGGATTCAACTCAAATAGTGTTCCTGAGAGCCTGATCTTATGGGGGACTGAGTGCTGTCTACTGCCATTTATATCAATGGGAGCTGGAAGTGCTTAGCACCAAGTAGTAAGTGCTGAACATCATACTGGATCAGGACTTGAGTTTGAAATCTTCCTTGGTTATGGATGCAGGATAGCTAGCTAGCTAGCTAGATAGATAGAGGGAGTGTATGGTGCTAGATAGATAGATAGATAGATAGATAGTATGGTGATAGATAGATTGATAGATAGATAGACAGATAGATAGAGGGGGTGGATGGGGATAGATAGATAGATAGATAGATGGATGGGGTGGATGGGGATAGATAGATAGATAGATAGATAGATAGATAGATAGATAGATAGATGGGGTGGATGGGGATAGATAGATAGATAGATAGAGGGGATGGATGGGGATAGATAGATAGATAGATGGGGTGGATGGGGATAGATAGATAGATAGTATGGTGATAGATAGATAGATAGATAGATAGATTCTGTAACTAGATAGATGATTGATACCTTAGATTTTGTAACATCTGCTTCTTTGATGAGAGAGTCGGAGAGATTAATCAGGGAAAGAGAGAGAGAGAACAACGTTAGGGAAAGGTGGAGTGAGAGCTTCAGTAAGACAGTGGTTCAGAGTCTGGGCATGATACCCACAGTGGGAGAGCAGCATGTACTGATCACGTGTACAACATTCTCAGCCAGCTGAGGAAATTCTGTGACCTCTCCTTGAAGTGGAATCTATGATAAACAGCCATATTGAGATCAAAGACTGGGAGGCAAAAAGCTGAATGGGACATCTTGCCTGTGATAACTAATCTGCCCTCTCTCTTGCTCTCTGTGATGTATCATTCCCTGTTCCAGAGTTAAAGGCCTGGATCTCGAATTTAAAAAGATGAGCCACAGTACCCAAGAGGAAGTGTACGGTGCCTTCCAGCTTCCTTACCTGAAAGGGTTAAACGTTGCAGGTAAGAGAACCCATGATGGCTCCAGTCAAACTTGACACATCATCACTGGCTGTTTTCAGGAGATTTTAATGGTGGTTTGGCTCTGACACTTGGAGTGCCAGGCTGGAGAGCTGGGTTTATCCACAGAGCTGCCTGGCAAAGGGGTTGCAAACGCCCTGGAATACAAGCACGGGCAGCCCAGAAACCAGTGCATTTTTCAATGCTGATATTCTTGCTGAAGCCTCTTCAAGTTTTATTGAATGGTGCTGGGGGGGAGGGGGGGAGTTTTAGCACTTCCTGCCTGCAAATGACATAGCCTCAGCAATGTCTGATCTCAGGGCAATTTCTAGTTCAGCTCCTTTTTTCAGCGTCACGTTTCGTTTGAGCTGCCGGAGGTGCCCCCATGGCTGTCCGTTGTTCTCTTGCAGGATCAGCATGTGTTGATGGCCTTAACACCAGCACTGCTTGGCTAACGGCCAACTTTAGAAACTTCAGCAGACACGCTGCATATCACGACTTGCTCTCTCTGAACTCCAGATTTAATGGCGTAAGTAGCGGCTGTGATTATTCCTGCACACAGAGACAGGCGCAGTTATATTTTGGGGGTAGGACCCTGTTCTAAATGAGTTGCTGGCTTCAGGCCACTTCCTAATGGGGCAGGTGCTAATAATCAGAAACCTCGTTGTCACTGCCAGCACTCAACGGTTCCCTGGTGGGAGGTCCCAGCAGAGAGGTCAGAGCTTGATTATGCCATGGAGAATGAACTACTCTAGGAGTTGCTCCTGTGGCCGATGGCCGAAACACATCGGTATCAGTGAGTGTGGGGGACGCTTGCTTATCCCGTTACTGTCCATGTGGTGCCTGTTGTGTGGATAAATACAAGACTTGAGCCTATCATTGTATCGACAGCTCTGCAGAAAATCAACTCAACCCCACCCTTCACCAGCACGGGGTCATTTTCTGAAAACTAGAGCAACGTGTGTTTTGCCTTGAGTCGCTAAAATTGCTGCCCTGGGCATCCTTCCTACCTAAAGCAGATGTTTCATTCCTGTCCCTTCTCCCCCTTTCACTCTACCTCTTTCTTAGCTCGATGTGCTCGGTAGTTTGACAGTGAAGCAGCATGCGCAGCTATCAGCCACCCAGGGGACCTTGCAGACCCCCGAAGATGTTCAGAGACTGATGAGTTTTGTGACCACCTCTACAGTCACCGAGTACATCGATGAATTGAACAGACAGGTCAGGCTGGTGAGAGTCATTCCAGTGTCCAGGGCCATAGCCTGCCGCTGGAGGAATTGTCATTGAAGGCAGTGGAACTTTTGTGCAAAAACCCATGGCAGGATTCATAGCCCTGATATGCTCAACTTCCTCAAAAATGTTGGGGTACGCTATGGGTGTGTAGGTACAATACGGTATCTGTTCCTCGTGCCCATGCATAGGTGACACATTCCTTCTCCGTAAGGAACTTGCGGATTTGGGGAGGGAAGATGAGCTTTGGTGTGGGTGGGACACTGCAGCTGGGAGGAATTTGGGACTGGGAAAACTGTGCTTTTATTTTCAAAGTAGTGTGTGTCTCCCCACTGGGTATCTGGGCGAGGGTGTGAGGATGGGAGTGGAAAAGAGGCCGAGGGGGGATCTAAAAGCAAGCCATGCTCTCCAGAGTCTCAAGAGACGAGAGACCTATTGGAATGAGATAACCAGCTCCCTTCCCAGAGGCTTCAAATCCAACACCCCTTGGGCCACATCTTCAGCTGGTGTCCCGCATAGCTCCTTTGACGTCAGCAGCGCTATGTCAGTTCACCTCAGCTGAGGATCTGCCCCCTACAGCTCTCTATTTCCCATTCCCTTTGCTCCAGGCCAACGTGAGTCTGAAGGGGGACCTCAGAGCCACGCTGCTACAGCACGTCCTAGCTGCAGCCCAGCCAATATTTCAGGAGGCAGATGATGCTGAATTCGTGCACTGGATGGATCCTCGCCTCGCAGGCTTGATCTCGGGACTGAACAGCACCCATGTCCCACTCGTTTTTGACGGTCTGGAATCTAGAAACTGCTCTGCCATCAATGCTGTGTAGGAGCTATTTCCTTCCCCTGTTTATCATAGGACTGGCTCAGACTATTATCATCATCAATTAAAGCTGGTTGGAAAAGGTTATCTCCCCCCCCGCCCCCCCAATGGAAAGTTTTGATCTTTCAGCAAAACATCTAAGGCCAAAAGATGCCAGCCAAACCCTGACACTGAGTCTGAAATGCTGCTGCGGTGCCTCATGGGAGCTGTAGTTCAGGCGCCTCACACTCCCATTCGCCTCTATACGCCCGGCTCCCTGGCTGGACTACATCTCCCTTGATGCACCTTGGACTGCCCTCTTGGTGAGCCAGTGTGGTACATCGTGGGTGTCCTTGGTCATAGTGTAGACAGTGGTTCCTCAAAAACCCAATTTTCTGTCAAAAACCAGGTTTTTTTGACCACCCCTGTTATCAATACTTTTACGTGCAGAGCGCCTTTCAGACAAGGTGGTCACAAAGGAGCACCTTACAAAGATGAGTGACTATTATGATTCCCATTTTTCAGAGGGAGAAACAGATGCAGCGAGGCAGTGACAGAGCTAAGCATAAAACTCAGGAGCCCTGACTCCTGTTCCTGTGATCTAACCAGCACCTCATTTTACATCCTCTGTTAATTATATGCTTATTATTTCTTACAGTGCTGCCCACTGCTAGGTGCAGGTCTATAAGCACACAGTTCCTGCCCTGAAGAGCTGTTACATTGTTTTGATTTGGTTTTTTTATGGGGGAAGGGCATTGTATTAAATTGTATAGATTAGACTGAAGCCAGATCTACATGTAATGAAAGCAGTTTATTTCTGTGAACCCTGCACGGCTGCTAAAATACAGCAGTGTTAATAATACAAGGTCCGTGCATCAGAATATTGTGATGGTGAGGATGATGATGATGTTTTATTATGGACACAAGCAACATGTGGATTCTAGCCTAGATCAAATGCACTGGCTATTCCAGACTGTTGCTGTGTAGAGATGTGCATCTTTTGAATCTCCATCCAACCCTCTTGCCCCCCTCATTCCCGAAAGCATGAGCAGGTTCAGGGTTCCCTGTTTCCAAGGGGCCTCCCAATTTTTCATCTCCATCTCCCATGAAATACACAAGCAGATTGGCATATCTATATTTTTGGTCCAGCCAAACAATGGGTGGCTTTAATCTGTCCCAGGGTCCAAACCCCTGGCTCCCGGTGAAATTTCCCAGCCAAGACACTGGGCCTCGTGCCTCAGTCAACCCAGCTGGAGAATAGGGTGAAAAATCTCCCAAGAATACACACCTTGAGCTGAGTTTACCTGGGCTCCCATCCAAATCCCACTGAGGTCAATTCAGACTCTTAATGGGAATTTCAACGGGAGTTTGATTAGGGCTTTGAGTACCAGAAGGGGGTTGCTAAGCTGCTTGACTGGAATGAACTAAGTGATGTATCTGCTGTGTTACAGAGTAACTGTGCTTAATAACTCCATCACCGACTTCAGCAACACCACGCGACGGAGCATTTACCGCGAGATACTGAACGTGACAGCCGGTAAGGAGCATTGTTCGTGAAAAGGTTTCACTAAATGATTCAGCTGCTTTGACAAAACATTCGCCTTTCATCGTATCTGTGCACGTACGGGCACATGCAGAATGTGTTTTGTAGCGCTGCTGTTGTAAACTGGTTCATTCCACTGCTCTGAGCCCCACTCCCGTGCATTATTTTTAAGCCATCGTCCTTTTCTCTCTGGTTATTTCAGGTTCCTCCCTACAGTGCTATGCCAGAAACACTAGCTTCGCCGTGTATCTAAGAGAGACATTTCAGGGCTTTGCTGCTTTTCTGAATCTGAGAGATCTCGCCTTAGTGGTTCCAGCATCTGAAATGCAAAAGGTACTGGAATAGTTAGGAATTGTGTTCGCGGTCTTGCTACAACCCCCGTTTACACACACAACCCACCTGAACAATACTGTGAATTTGTACACGTGTTCAGACCGTGGTCTCCACATTTATTTTTTGCCTAATGCAGGAGAGGGGCATTCTGCCTCCTGACGTACCTCCTTTTTGGGGAGACAATCTTTCAGTTTCTCTCAGTTACTAGTCCAACTGCTAGTGGCACGTCTCTCTCTCTCTCTCTCATATTTACAGGGGACCAATAACAGTAGTCTCTGAGCCAACTGCCCCATTCCACTCTGTTCATCGTTGACCTACGTTTAATGAAGTCTCTTGAAAGTTTCTAACAAGCTTTACACAGCCTGTTGTCACACAGGTGAAATAAGAGTCTGGCCTTGGAAAGTTCTACCTGTACTCACATTGAGGCGGTTCAAGTGATCTCTCCTCTGAGTAAAGTTTACAGAGCTGGACCCTAACTGGATAGATCTGAGTCTGGTTCCTAGTGGACAAGTCGTCCAGTCCACATTACCAAAACCACCACTTCAGGTGGCACTAATTGACTCCACTGTTGACAGTCTCAGCAGAGAGGCCAAGTGCTGACTGGCCACTGAGTCTGAACTCCACTGTTATTGCAAGGGGTGATCCATTCCAGTTCAGAGTTGGGCACATTGGCAGGAGAGAGCAGAGGGACGTTACCAGCTCTGTGGTTTATACCGATTCTGTACATGAACAAGCTTCAGGGTTTTCAATCCAGGACCCATCACCCATACAACAGTCACAGCAAACAGTTCCTTTTGTCTAAGAGTTGCTACCATCAGCCTTCTCCAGCCTAATCCTTATTTCTTCATCCCAGATTGTGAATACAATGGCCCCAGCTGCACTGGCTGATTTGTTATCCAGCTCTGACTTTCTCAATGACAACAACTTCCTGATCGTTCTTCTGAAGAACTATAAAAGGAGAGGGGCCTTCATTGACCTGTTTAACAAGAAGAGCATTGTGGTAGGTCAGACATTTGCTTCTCACTTTCCGTAAGTCCAAATGAACGTCCATATTGTAATGGGGGGGAGGGATAGCTCAGTGGTTTGAGCATTGGCCTGCTCAACCCAGGGTTGTGAGTTCAATCCTTGAGGGGGCCATTTGGGGATCTGGGGCAAAAATTGGGGATTGGTCCTGCTTTGAGCAGGGGGTTGGACTAGATGACCTCCTAAGGTCCCTTCCAACCCTGATATTCTATGATTCTGTGGGTTTTGCCCAGAAACACCCCACCAGTGACCTGACTTAACAGGGGTCCAAATCAAGAGAATTCAGTGAGTTCCACAGGCAGCGAAGGAATATTGAAAATGTGTCCTGACTCTGCAAGTACTAAAAATCAGGAAACTCTTTGCCTTTGGGATATATTGGATCTTGCAGAGTGTTCTTGGAAGTTGACAGGATTTTATTAGGTTTTATAATATAGGAAGGACAAAAAAAAAAGGAGAAAAAATTACATATACAACTAAAAATGACTATGGGACCAAGAGCTCCATTGATAGCTTCCAAGGTGCAAGATGAATAATCTAGCAGAGACTAGAGTAAAGAAGGGTATATTGCAAGCAGTCAGAAAATGGATATTGAAAGATCCCATCTCAGGGACTCTGAGCCTTCTGCAAGGTAGTGAGAACGGCTCCCTGCCGTGCAGGATCAGCTCCTAACTTGTTCATAATGTAGGTAATATTGTAACCGGGGCTGTGCAAAATTGAAATACCTAGCTCTTGTCTAGCACTTTTCATCAGTAGCTCTCAAAGTGATTACAAAGAGATTACATAACTTCTAATGTATGTATCCTCACAACACTCTGGTGAGGTGGGGAAGTATTATTCCCATTTTGCTGATGGGAAACCGAGGCACAGAGAAGGCAAAGTGACCTACCCAAGGTCACACTGGAAGTCTGTGGCAGATCAGGGGATTGAATCCACCCATGCCTCCCAAATCCTGGGCTAGTGCCCTAACCACTGGACCTTCCTTCCACCTTTAGTGTAATTAGAAAGCTTCACTGTCAGAAAGAGAGACACTTTCTTCCTAGGCATAACTAATCAACAGTATGTGCCTCTATCGGTCCCAAAATTCTTTATAACAGCGAGACCAGTTAGACAAGGGAGTCACTGTGCCAAGGGAGTTCGAGGAATAGAGGTCACTGGGGATATCCAAGGTGAGATGAATAATTTAGTGATAATAATTAATCATAAATAATACTTTCCCTTTCGTCTGAGCCTCTCAAAGTGCTTGAGCTAGATAGGGAGCTGAGACCTCAGTACTGCATTTGGATCCACCGTGGCGGGACCACGGCTCCAAAGAATTAAGGCCTAAATCTCTGCTATACAAAAATACTGACTGATCCCAATATGTCCTTTTTCAGCTGTCCCAGCGGTGAATCCAGGAGGTGCTCAGATATTACAGTGATGTTTGTCAGTACAAGAACCTAGATAGACAGTGAAGTGCAGTAGGACCCTAGAAGTTAGAAACGGGAAAGACCTATTAGTTCATTCCTCCTCATGGCCAGAACAAGCTAGAATCTCCAGAAAGGGGATGATGCTGATACTAAATGTACATCAATACGTCCCTTGATCTTAACGGAACAGGCTAACCAAAGCCTTCTTTAAACTCTTCTGTGACTTGCTTTGTGGGCTTGGGTGGAAGGTGGAGCTTCACTGTTTCTTCAGCAGAAATCGCTGGAGTTAGTGTACAATGCTGCAGAACCTGCCATTTTCCTTTGCCTTCCCTCTAGGACACCCTCCCAAATGACACTGGGACAGCTGTTCTGGCCGGCGTGTGGCCTGCGGTGTTGAGGAGCGACGACGAGACAGTGGTGGATATGTGGCTCGATGCACGTCTGTCGCGCTATTTCAGTTTTATCCAAGGCAACATACTGAACTTCCGCGGGACCCGGAACGCCAGCTGCACAGCGTTCCACAAGATGTAAGCAGCCTCAGCGGAGCACGGAGGGCCTCTTTGCATCACAAGATCCTTATTTGAACTAATTTCTTGACATTTATGTGTCTGTAACACAAAACACTCAGAGTCGCAGAACATTTCTTAACATTTCCTTGTCCCGTCTTTGTTTCCAGTACCAGCTTCCCTGTCTATATGAGGAATCCACCCTGTTGCTTAGCTGCGTACCTGTCCCTTTCCCCATTTCTAGGATTTCATAGATTCATAGATTCATAGATTCTAGGGCTGGAAGGGACCTCGAGAGGTCATCAGGATGTGTTTGCTTTTGCTGTCTAATCTTCACTACGCCTTTCTTTCTGTTTCTCCTTGCAGTGTGAGCAAACTGAGCAATAACGTTACAGCTTTCAAGGTCAGCCAGCAAGAGATCTATAATTTCACCAAAGCCTATCTCACCGGTAAGTCTCAACGTCCGCCCTAGGAGCAGATGCTCCTGTTTTCTCTTCTGACATGATAGTGCCCAATAGCACGAGAAATAAATTGAGCTGTTAATGTTTGAACCCCGACCTGGATCTGGTTTAGGCTGAAATTCAGAGGTCAGGTTCAAGGCTGAATCTGGGGTGGGTTTGAGTTTGGATTCTGCAGTGCTGGAATTGCAGTAAGTATCTGCAAGAAATTTTAACTTCCAACAGTAGAAATCTCATGACAGTGCAGACTTCTACAGATGCAGAGTTTTATCTCTGTTGCCTGGTTTATGCCTGGTATCTACATTGCCTGGTTTATGATTTCACTGTCATTTATTACGCAGCAACGAGCACCAGGCCCAGATGTTACAATGCCAGTGACCCACGCACAGCAAACTGGTTTGCTGCTTACCTGGGGCATTCCATCCGCTACAGCAGTGCAGACGACATAAGATCATTCATCGACAACAACGCAACAGTTGTAAGTGTGCTCACTGGGGGCGTCAGTGTGATACTGGCCTGCGATGCAAGCCAACCTGGAAATAACCACAGCATGAGATTCTAGGCCTGGATCCGGCTCCCACTGAAGTTAGGGGCAAAACTCCCATTGAATTCAATGGGTGTGGGAGCAGGTCCATTAAGAAGAGGCACCCAGGCTCATGAGCTCCCCCTGGGGGCATGGTCAAGGCTGCTACCAGGCCCCAAAACAGCTCTGTCAACCCCAGCTAGACCTCAGACAACAGCAGAACTTGTTAGCAGGGGGAGCGTGCACGACTCCTATAGAGTTGAGTTTATGAGAGTTGGTATCCCTCAAAGGGGTAAGGTCTCCGCTTACGTAATTAAGGTTCAGTCCAGGAGCCAGGTTCTTCTGGGACACTAGTTCCCTGTGGCGGGGAGGGAAGGGGTTTTTGAAATGGGACAAGGACAGATACACTCACGGAGCCTTAGCAGGCATGGAAAATAAACTCAGCATCCTACCCAGACTTACTCCCCATGGGCTCACTTGGGGCCCCCTGCCCTATATGCCATGACAAAACCGACAGAGTCTGTATCTGCCTTGAATCCACCTCGGGCACTGTGCACATGTGAGATTTAGCTTTTCAGGTTCCCGCAGGGAAAAGACAAAGATCTTTGCTGCCAACGATCCACACGCTTTACTTCTCCTTCTCCAAGCAGACACCCAACCCAACTTCCTGTGAAGTATTCTGGGTAGCACACCCCAACAGGCGTTTCCTGTGCTAAGAAGTATTGTGTTTAGAACTACCACTAGCGGGCATGAAAAAAATTATTGGCTTAATCTCAGAGTTGCTGAGTTCTGCTAGTTCCCGTTGAAGTCTACAGAAGCAGCAAATGCTCAACATCTCTGAAAATCACGCTGAGCGTGGACTGACACCACACATTCGCCCTTTCCTAGCTCCAGGATCTAGCCATAAACCCGGACAATCTGAGACTCATCAACCACACAAGAATCCATAAGGACGTAGCAAAGCTGTATGCCACAGCGCTGTTTGCCAAGCATTCAAACTTCAGTCTTGTCAAGTGAGTAAGAAATATTTATTAGCACCAAAACCAAAGACAATGTGAAGGAAAGGAATTAAGATGGTCAGTTTGCTTCCATGTACGGTGCAAACGTTTATCAAAGAGCAACTATTGTTCATTTAAATTTACACACACGCTCATAATATTGATGAGAGCTGGGTGAAAAATGGTAAGTTTCATTAAAAAAAACCCCACACAAATCTTGTTTTCTTGAATTTTTTGTGAACAATTTTTAATGTTTCTGATGTTTTTAAACAATTTTTGTTCACTTTTCAGTTTTTTTGTTCCCCCCCCTTTTTTTTTCCTCCTCTGAAGAAGGGGCAGGGGGAAGAAAGAGGAAAAACAAAAAAATGAACAAAGGAAAATGAACCCTTAAAACTGAAAAATATTCAAATTGGGGGTTTTGGTTGAAAAATTAGAAAATTTTGAAAAAAAAACCAGAAAAATTCTATATGAAAATTTCAATTAAAAAAAAAAAGACAATTTGTATAGGAAAAAAGTTTCAACTGAGAAATATTGACCAACCGTCTAAATAATAGCCAGTGGCAGACACTCTCTCTGTCACCCACCCACTTTCCCTGCTAACGGTTTTTATTTCACTTTGCTCAAAGCCTTCCAGACCAGCTCCTCTGCTTTGCCAGACATTCTACCGCAATACGCCTGCTCAGCTCCAGTGCTTCACTGAGCATCATTGCTAGGATAAACCTCCAGTGTGGCCCTTCAAACACATCAGAACTCAAAGACCCCTTTACCACTAACCACCAGGTAAGTATCCATAGGTCGGTGTGATGTGTGCACCAAGGATTGTTTCTTAGCTGTTCAGAAGCAGGAGGGCCATCCCATCAGAGTGTAACTCTAGGGGGAAGTCAGGTGCTGGGCTCTGGGCACGTGTTGAATCGGAGTTTGCAGCTCAAACCTCTCTCTGAAAAGGCTGAATCCCAGCTCTCTAAAATTTCAGAGAAGTTTGGCTTTTGAACCAACCATCTGTGTGGTTTTGCTTTGACCCTTAATTTAGATATAAAGTTTAGATCTAGATCCAGAATCTGAATGTAGGCTGATGATCTGGAGATTGGCTTCTAGGCCGTAGTAATAAAAAACCCCAGCATTCCAGAGCAGAATTTTGTCTCAGGGGAATGTTCTGCAGAATTTTCTAGGTGGACTTAGTTATTAGCGATTTGTGTATTATTATTTACAATGTTCATCTCCCTTTCCTTCCAGCTTGCAACCATGCTCGTTGCACAGATCACTACTTTTGATGCAAGGACCCTGGCTGCTTTGGGGGAGCAAGCCGTGGGGCTGACCTCTGGGCAGATTTTAGAACTGAGAGCACAGGATCTAGCAGATACACTGGCCTTGCAGTCGCTTGGACAAGTCAACGGCTGGGATAGGGGACAATCTCAAGGGCTGATGAATAAATTAATCAGCAGTAATTTCACGGTAGGAATTTGTCATCTTGCTAAGTGGGTCTGAACAGAGCATCTGGTGGTGATGTCATTTTGCCCATTTTGTATCTAGTGCAGATATATTTTGATTGCACATTCATCGTTAGTGGAGCTGGCGCACTCCCCGTTGACTTGACTTTTTGCTGAAAAGTCAATTTCTGTGGGGCTGAGCAGAGGGTTTGGGATGGGGAAGTCTCCACTAAACGCTGCACCTTAGAGTTCTAATCGGGTCTGCTCTGTGTTTTCTTCTCATCGCAGTTTGATACGGCAGAGGCATTTCAGAGACTCGGGACGCTGGTGCCGGGCCTCCCCAGTCGCGCCGTCAGTAACATCACAGCAGACACGGCAATGAAGATGGCTAAGAATGCCAATTTCCACAGAGCCATCAAGAAGGCTCCTGGCTATTTAAAGAGAGCGTTTGTGGACAAGGTAAGCAAAACTGCTAGGTGAGAACTTGCCTTCTTTCTTATTACTGAGTACCTTGTCCCTCTGACAGCTGGGGGAGGATTAAAATGTCCCCATGACATTCTTATAAGGGAAACGCGGTCTAGATGAAATTGCTATAAGGTGGGTGCACAGCTGGCCGTCAAACAGGGAGGACGTATCTAGCGGGGTCTTATAGGGTTCCGTCCTGGGTCTGTTACTATTCAGTATTTTCATTAATGACTTGGATAATGGAGTGAAGTGTATGCAGGGTGGAGAGTAGGCTTATAACATCTGTCGATGCACCAAGCCAGGAGGGATTGCAAGCACCATGGATGACAGGATTAGAATTAAAAATGACCTTGGCAAATTGGAGAATTGGTCAAAATTCAACAAGATGAACTGCAGTAAAGACAAGTGCAAAGTAGTGTACTTAGGAAGGAAAAAATCAAAAGCACAACTACAAATGGGGAATAACTGGCTAGATGGCAGAGTTGCTGAAAAGGTTCTGGGGGTTATAATGTATTACGAATTGAATATAAGTCAACATTGTGATGCAGTTGTGAGAAAGGCTAATATCATTCTGGGGTGTATTAATGGGAGGACATTTTCCACTCTACTCAGCGCTGGTGAAGCCTCAGCTGGAGTAGTGTCCAATTGTGGGGGCCACACTTTAGGAAAGATGTGGACAAATAGGAGAGTCCAGAGGAAAGCAACAAAAATGATAAAAGGTTTAGAAAACCAGACCTGTGAGGAAAGGTTAACAAATCTGGGCATGTTTAGTCCTGAGAAAAGAAGACTGAGGGGGAACCTGATAACAGTCTTCAACTATGTTAAGGGCTGTTATCAAAAGGACCGTGATCAATTGTTCTCCATGTCCATTGGAGGTAGGACAAGAAGGAATAGGCTTAATCTGCATGAAGGGTGATTTAGGTTAGTTATTAGGAAAAACTTTCTAAGTATGAGTATCTAAACTCTGGAATAGGCTTCCAAGAGACATTGTGGAATCCCCATCACTGGAGGTTTTTAAGAACAGGTTAGACAAACACCTGTCAGGTATGGTGTAGGGATTTACTTGGTTGTGCCTCAATGCAAGGGTATGGACTAGATGACTTCTCAAGGTCCCTTTGAGTGCTACATTTCTATGGAAAGTAAAATATAGTCTAGCTTAGCCAGAAACCCAGATCTGCAAACCAAGCCATTGAATTTTCTGGGGATGGAATTGCAAAATGTGAAGATCCCATCAGAAAATTTGGGCATCTGGCTATTATTGGCCTGATTCTTTCATCCCAGTGCATTAAAAGCATTTATGGGGCAAGTCACGCGGGAAGTCAAAGCCATGTATTTTAATAAGTTGACGGTATCCCTTGCAGATCATCTCCAATTCCTCATCGCTAAATGACATTTTAAATAACGTGCCAGACGATTTGGTGGACCAGGTTCCAATCCCATTGTTGGTGTTTCGAGAGGAGCTCCTAGAACTTCACAAAATCAACGAGAAACAATGGTCACCAGAGCAGGTGACGTCAAGGGCTTGTCTCATTCTCTTCATTTCCAGAAGGGTGTTTAAGGTCATAATGGCTGATGCTGGAGTTGGTTATATGTTATAGTCAATGGGGGGTTGACCTGAGTGAGGGCTGGGCTCTGCATTCGGAGAGGAGTCTGTTAGGTTTAAGGCTGCATTTAATTATGTGTGGGAGGTGAAGGCCCCGGGGACATTTTGTGTGAGGTGCTGTATAAACGTGTATTATTATTTTATCTACATGCTCCACTTTTAACTACCCACGGGTTCTCAGACATCTCCGTGGCCTGCACAAATCTGAGTGGTGTGAACATTAAGGAAGTTGTTTGCCACTTATAAAAAGGATTATGGAGAGCTCAAAGCCCTCAGCAAGACATCTGATCACACCGTAATGTTAGCTTTCTTCTTTTCTCTGTGGGGCTGGTTGGGCATGGCTCTTGGCTTGTCTCCCCCATCCGTATCTGAGTGTGTATTGGTCTCCTTCACAGGCAGCTGTGTTTTTTGTGGAGGTATTGAATGCTACCGATAATTACGCTGAGTGAGTACTATGGTTTCAGATCGCCAAACTTTGTGGGTAGGTAAAATAATCTCAGTAGATGGCTTATATGGAGCTATATCGTATGTGCATCCGATGCGGCTAAGGATCAGCGGGACAGGCTGCTCGGATGTGGGCCAGATTTCAAAGGTACGTACGCACCTAAATGCCTTTGCACATCTGGTCCTGGATGCCTAGGTGGAGTTTAAATACCTCTGGGTAGTGTTTTATTGTAGAACAAAAACAGAAGGGTAAAGAATGCCCTTCCCCTTTAAATCCAAACACAAATACCAGGGCTTCCCTCAGCCAAAATCCAGGTATAGGCTCAGTTTGCCTCACCCAAGCGAAGGCCTAAAGGGTGGCTTGTTTCAGGACCGAAGGCAGCGCTCAGCCTAGGGTATGTTTTGTGTCCTTCCCCTCCAATCGTGACAGCTTATGGTCACAGTCTCTTGCATATAGACAAGCCCACAGCCATGGATCGTAGAGACTAGAGGCAGCCTAGAATTTCCACTGGCTTGTGATCAAGCTTCCTCTTTGAGTAAAATCTCATTTCAAATGCCCTGTGCCCATGAAGCACTAACCCCACCCTCAATTTAGCCTTTCAGCAGCCGTGCTGCAAGGTTTTCAGTGCGGCGCAGCCAGCAGACTGTCACCGGACAAGATCTCATCGCTGGTGGAACACGTGAAAAACAAAAACGCCACGCTGAGCGCTCACCAGGTAGGAGGCTCCTTGCCATAACGCTGGCTGGGGTAGAAAGCCAGGAGAGCGTGTTATTAACATGGGTGTAACGTTGCTGTCTGTTAGATGTGCAGCACATTCCAGGGAATCACTACACGGAAAGTTACAGGCTATATTTTTTAAAGTGGGGGTAGAAATGGACAAAGCCCCCACCAAACACTGCAGTGTCCCGCAATGGCGGTGCCCCCGGAGGTGGGCCTGAATTTCAGCCGGACACTGGTTGAAATGAATCCTGTCATAGGGTTTTCCCAAGCCCAGCATCCAGAACCTTCCCTTGCCTCAGTTTCCCTACTCGCATGTTAGCCGACAGGCCAGTGCCTCAGCGAAGCTCCCAGCAGTGTCACTGTTTCAGTCTCTTTCCTGAGTTAATGTAGTGAAATGTTTTATGAGAAGCAGGTAATAGTGACAGTAGTCTGCCTGTTTCTTTCCATCAGTTATCCTGCGTGGCCAAAATACTAGCTGCAAAGAACCTGACAGCAAACTTCACCAGCTACCCACCAGACGCGCTGCTCTTCTTTGAGTGAGTATCTCAGAGCGGCATAAGGGCTCATTTCTCATGTGAGAAGTCCTGAGTCAGTAGCATTCGGGCATGAGAGTAGCCCCGATTCAAGTCTGATTATGTCCTTGGGTGTCTAAGGATTACTCATGTGAGGGAAGGTTTGCAGAATCGGGCCCTCAGATCCATTCCTGCAGCCCTTACTCCTTAAAAATCCCCGTTAGCAGGGCTTAAATTCAGCTGGAGCCGTCTGGAGCAGAGCTCTAGTAAATATTTTTAAACCCGTGGGAGCCCCGGCATGTCCCGTGAGGCTGAAGCCCCGAGCTCCAGGAAATACTTGGTGAGAATTTAAGTCCTGCCCCTTGGTTTCACTGGGAGCTTTTGCTGAATAAAGACAGCAAGATGGAGAACTTCAGACCTAAGTCAGCAAAGTATTGAAGCACGTGCTTCACTTTAAGCACAAATGTCCCATTGAAGTCACTAGAAGAACTCCCAGGCTTAAAGTTAAGCACATGCTTAAATGATTTCATGAACTGAGGCCTTAATCCGCAAAGTCCAGGAGTAAAGCTGAGTCTCTGTTTTAATGCAGAGCTTTGAGGGTCGCTGACCACAAGTGGCCGGTAATAAATGCTAGTTCTGGCTATCTGTTAGAAAGCCAAGTGGGCATTTGGCACTGCCTCTGTGGCAATGCGAGCATGTCTAGCAGCAGCTGGGAGAGCATAGGATGAGCTGGCACCAGCCCCGGCTGCACTACGTACCCTCTCCCTGGGGAGAGCAGAGCATGGAGCAGAAGCTGATGGGCCTGATTCCTCTCTAAGTCACACCAGAGGATCCCCAGGGTTTAGATCCTGGCCCATCCCGCTCAGAGCAGCATTAGCTCATTTCTCAGGAAAGCGCCTGGTGTTATGATCCCATCATGCCAGGGACAAGTCGCTGAAGAAGGCGCACATGCTCCAAACCACGTTTGTCATTTCTGAGGTCTGTTTCCCTCCCAGTTTCGGCAATTTCCATTCCTTACAGTCTCACCCAAGTGCAGAATCACACCTGCAAAGAGTTTTACAGTCTGGCTTCCCAAGGGAATCTAAACCTGCTGCCGAATGGATCGGCCCAAATGACACAACTCCTGAATAATGCATTAGTGTGCCTGGTAAGTTACAATCTACCTTTCAAGTGCCCCTTCTCGGTGCTCTAATGATCAGGGCCGTACTTTAGCGGTAGTATCTATACACACGACATCAGCCTCCCAGAGTAAATTAAGTCCAGTTAGTTTCCTTTCCTTGCAAATATTAGTTGCAAATATTTGGGGCCAGATCCTGCCACTTTAATGTTGAGTTATAACTTACTCACCGAGTAATTGAGTAAGTTACTATCTGTTGTAAGATGGAGTGGTCAGATCTGGCCTTTTGCTTGTAAGCCAGGGGAACACTGAAGGAAAACAAGTTAGAATAGTTCACTCAGAAATATTGCAAAACGTATTGACTGAGTCGAGGGCTCTCACTCGCCCGGCTCTGGGGAATTGCCTGGTTTATAAGTGAATTCTGACACCTGCTGTGTTGCCCTTTCCCCCAGGGCGGGGTGAATACTACGCTCAGCAAGGAGCAGCTTAGCAGCCTCGGTGCATTGGTGTGTGACATGGATCCAGCAGCCATCACAGACTCCAACCCTCTGATCCTGGAGAATTTGAAGCTCTGTCCAGATCTAGCAGGGGCCCAGAAAGCTGCTCTCAACGCTCTCCTCAGCCGTGGGGAAAGCCAGGACGGGTAGGCGCTGCCCCTTGGGCTGTTCTGGAAAGACCCAGACCAGCCCTGAAATGGAGGGTTATTTGTGTATGGGTTTGACGAGAGAATACTGTTTGTGACTTATCTCAACTCTGCCTTTTCCTGTGTGGTGCAGGGCTCCTTTATCATGGGATTTAGGGAGTTTGCAGAGTCTTGGATCGCTCACTTTGTATCTGAACCAGACAACTTGGAGGTCAGTCAAGGAGGTAGGTTACCCACCTAGGCAGCTTATGAGGGAGATAGATGTGCTGAGTTCTCCCCTTGGGAAGCAGGGGTTTGCTTCTGAGATGCACTGGGTTGCATGAGAATGTATATTATAGCTGTGAACTATGTTCCACACTGTGAAATCCTTCTGGGAGCAGGTCTTTCTCTTGGCCTTTCTCTCCCTCCTCCCTCCATTCCTCTATCACCCACCTCTTCTCTCCCTTCACAGATCTTACCATTGTTCTGTCAACTGAGCTTTCTCCTCTACCAGTCTTGCCATCTGGGACTCCATCCTTTCCTCTTTGCCAAACCCTGATCGTTTTTTAATTCCTCTCTGCTTGGGTCTGATCCGAAGAAGTCAATGGATAGACTCCCATTGACTTCAGTGGGCAATTGATTATGCTTCTTGTGAGCTAACGCCAGCACACCTCTGGGCTATTGCCTGTTTTATCCTCAGGTTCATCAGTGACTTAGGGACTCTTTCTTTTCCTTTTCCCCAGGGTGTGAGGAAGGCTTTCTTCAGAAGTGTTGTAGCTGGGTACCAAACCCAAAGTGCATCTCAGAAGGAGAAAACCATGCTCCTCTTAAAATCCATTGGATCCGCATCACCTTCATCTCCGAGATCTAAGCGTGCCATGGAACGTAAGTGGAGGAGCATTAAAATTAGCAATGGGCCAATCGCGGGTTTGGACAGTGATGGTAATTAACCATTGGAACAATTTACCACACGACAGGGTGGATTCTCAGTCACTGGCAATTTTTCATTCAAGAGTGGATGTTTTTCTAATAGATCTGCTCTAGGGATTATTTGGGGGAAATTCTCTGGCCTGGGTTATCCCAGGTCAGACTAGATGATCACAATGGTCCCTTCTTCTGGCCTTAAAATATATGAATCTGTGAAATCTTTCCCTGTCTACTAATTCTATCAACAGAATGCAAGTCTGAACCTATCACCGCCAGCACCATCCAAGACCCCCTCTTCATTGTGTATTATGACACTAAGGGGCAGTTTGATGCATGCTTGAGTAACGAGGTTTTGAAAGCCAACCTGGTTCCGTTGCTGGAGCACCCTCTCACAGAGGAGTATCTTGATGTCATGAAAAGAAAACTCAGTGAGGTAACAAAGACTATCATGAAATAAGACAACAACAGGCAGCTGAGCTCCGAGTTTGTAGGTGATTTTCATCCTTGGGAATAAGCGTTGTGGGGAAAGATTTCTGACCAGAGCAGAGTACGTGCATGTTGGTGGGTGGTGTTGGGATGCTCATTTCTCTGTGTTTCCTGCCTCTGGGAGAAAGGAAATAGCAGCACCAGAAGCATAAGGGGAGCTGCTTCTGTCCCCTCTTCCCCTAATACATAGACGTGGTTTTGTTGTTTACCGAACTCAGGCCTGTGTCATTATTCTGGGGACTCTGCCCGCCTGTGCTAACCCCTACTAAACAGATCACGAGGTCACATAACCAGAGTGCCTCCTCTGTGTCACTGTCTCTTCTGCGGCTCCTGGAGACACGATGCTGGAGGAGAAGCAGTTGCCGAAAGCTACTCCAATCACCTTTTCTGGAGACACAGTTTTTTGACCTGCTCCCTCAGGGCTGAGTTGACTCCTCACTGCAAGGAACATGAAGAGAGTCCGGTTCGGGCCAAGTTCTCCTGCCCCCCTCAGTGCTATCGCACAATTTGAGCGATGATGAAAAATGCCAGGGGTCCATTCCTTGTTAAAACAACCATGTGCTCTACATTTATCATCAGTGCTGTGGGTACCATTCGCTGTAGAGGGATGGGATTAGGCCGGGGATAGTGGTTTGGGGGAGAGTTCAGGAGAGAAGCAAGGAGGGCTGTGGTAAAAGTAAGGAGGGGATAGAAGCCAAGAGAATGCTGTGTCTGGTGGTGAGCGAGAGGTAGAAACAGGATTTCTTGTTACACTTTACACCCGTTGGAATTAGCCTCCTGCCCTTGATATCCATGTTTCACATACACTTAGCACGTTCATTGATATTCCTTTTGCTAACGAGTCACCCTGGACCTTCCAGATTTACCCCGCTGGGATCCCAGAGGACCAGTTAAAGCTGTTTGGTCAGTTATCACGCCGCTACGATGGGACTGAGATCAGCAAGTGGACAGTGACTTCCAGTGACACACTATCAGCCTTACTGGATCCGTCAGGCGGAAGCTGGAAGGCATCTGGGGTAAAAACGCCTGTGTCTGTTCACATAGCTATTGATGCGATAGAGCAAGAGGGTGATCCCACAGTCAGTAGATAACAGACGTGGGAGAAGGGAGGGGGTGGCATGAAGTATATGGAGGGGTTTGCAAGTCTAAGGGGTGCAGTGTCCTTTGCTGACAGAAGTGAAAGCTCTGGCCTTGTTGCTTTCTTGCTAGTTTCACTCCCTTACATTCAATGGCACCGATTCTTTCCTGCTCCATGCACAGATTCTCATGGCACATTTGCACGAGCCCCGGCCTATCAGCGTGCTTTAGAGCAGCTCACGGGCTGCTCTACTTCACGCCAACTGGCTATTGCCTCCGTGCGACTCTGCCCCCATCGTGAACTGATGTAGCACGGACCCACTCCACCCTGCCCCCCCGCACCCTAGACCAGGCCGCGGAGGGGCAATGGAAGTAGGAGCCAGATGTGCTGGTTTCCTTTACACAAGGAGAACTTTCAAGTGCCCGGTTAGGGCCAGATTCTACCATCTTGTGCTGATGCAGCAGAGCAAAGTAACCAGAATAGAGTAGCGAATTGGAGCCAATATTTAGAAAGGTGGTTACAACACAGGCCTGGTGTGAGAGGTGACTTTTGCGGAGAGGTATTTGATGGAGGGGATGCAGTTACAACTTGTACAGGGCCAAGGAGACTCTCCCAGGGGCACTGGCCAGCAGGAGTAGATGGGCAAAGGTCTGGATTTACATTCCTCCTCTTCTCACCTTGCCTGCGCGGGCTAGAATGAGTCAGTTTCTCTGTTCCTGACAGCCAGTGACAGAATACAGTGTTTGTAGCAGTTCCTATACTACTCTTGTGTTTTTACAGGGAGGGTTTGTATTCCCTAAATAAATTCACCTTCTTTAATTCTGTTTTCCAGGCCAAGCAACTGATCACTAGATACACGGACCTGGGGGGCACCTTAACTGGACCCTTGCTTCAGAAAATTGGTGGTAGAGATCTGTGTGGTCTGGACGATGATCAGATTAATAAAATAAGCCCAGAAGCAATTGGGTAAATCACCTTTAGAAACAGAAGGGGCACTTTAATTTCATGAGTGAATCTTTAGACTCACGTTAGTGCTGAGTAGCGTCAGACAAAACTCCACTGTTTTAGGGTGTGTTGTAACAAGCGCTCCTGAAAACCCTCCAGATTCCGGACACCTCTTGGGTCTGCAAAGCTGGGCTGGAGATGTCATGAGAACAGGCTTGCAGCTGGGCACTAGCAGATCGAACATAGGACTGGGAGTCAGGCGGCCTGGTTCTAGGTCTGATTCTACCGCTGACTCGCTGTGTGACCATTGGCAAATCACTTAACCTCTCTGTGCCTTCACACAAGTAACCCTTGCAAAGGAACTGATTACTTGGCGTAAAGAATACTTGTGCTAGTAAGAGTTGCAAGATTTGCCTGCTATGGAGCAGGGCTGGTTGTAGGATCTAATTATTGGGGGGGAGGGAGGGAGGGGGGAAGGATGTGGGTACTTTGGGGCCTGGTTATAGTTAAAAAACAAACACCATTTCGAGCCCAGAGGCTAGTTGGACCCTTACAAAATCTTGGATTTTAAGGGCTTTAAAAAGTAAAATTTGGATATTGCGTTGGTATTTGCTATGATTTATAATTTCTATAGCAGACAAGGACTCTCCAATCTGCTGCTGTTCCACTGCTTAATACTGGATAACTTTGTACATATTTTGGACTTTCTGACAATAATTTGGGGGCCCTTGAAGATTTTTTTTGTGTGGGGGGTGGGGAAATGTCCCCTTTGCCCCATCCCCTCCTCCAGTAGTGACAGCCCTGCTCAGAGGTTAGAACTATGGGTAGGAACGAAAAATTGCAATAAACCTGGAGAGAAACCTTGGAGAGACAATGCCAAAAAAACAACGGGAGCGAGCTAATTGGAAAACAGTCATTCTGAGGGAGTCTTGGGGTGATGCCAGAAAATAAATGAGATACATGCTTGCACTCTGATCTAGTAGCAAAAAAAGCCATGCAATTTTGGGCTGTTCATGCAGAAACATCATGGGCCAGATTCCTTGCTGTGGCCCTGCCACCATTCTCAGGTTATTAGGGTCAGATGGCTTGCCATATTTAGGATCAAGGAGTAAATCATCCGTCCAGTTAGCTATGGATCTTGGGAGGGTTCATACGTTCACAGGATTGGGCCTTTGTTTGCTCCCATTCTGGGCAGGAGCTACAGATTGTAACGTGTGACTTTCCCTTCACCTAGGACTGCTGGGAAATTAGACATTTCTTCTTGTTCACAAAGCAAGAAAGACCGGCTGTATGCAAAAGCCCGTGATGCATTTGCTAGCCAAACTGGAACCAGTGCTTACTACCCTTTAATTCAGCCATATTTAGGTAGGTATTTAAACTTTTCCCTTCTTTTATTCTAGTGCAGTTGATACAGGACTGTTCCTCCCCTGCCCCCTCCATAGATTGCCGTAACTAGCAGAGCTAGGGGGAGCTTTTTAGCCACAGTATTAATGTTTATAAAAGACACGCGGTAACAATCCTGCTCCCTGCTTGGAAAATGCTACCGCGTCTGTAAGTTTATTAAAAACCCCACCTATTTTTATTAAGGTGGAGCTCCAGTAAAGGACCTGGAACACTTAGCAGGATCTAATATTGCCATGGATATCGACACATTTACTTCCTTAAAACCCAACGAACTGCAGGTATGTTACATGCATTCATTGCATGCTCCTTAAACTCCTGGCTAATGCCTAGTAGAAGACCCCAATTCCATTGCTACAGACTCTACCAGCTGTCTTGGTACGGTCAGGGTCTCTAGTGGAATGTCCATCAATGCAATGCTACAGAACAGTGAGGGATCCACAGAGAAAGGGGGTTTGTATTATTTATTATGCTGGTAGCACCACTGACGCACGTAGAATGCTTTACACGTTCGCGGTCCTGAGCAGCTGGCGATCTAAGTAGACAGGGAATGTAACTTAACAGGAAAGAGGCTGCGCAATTATGTTTAGCAAGGCTATTGTCCAGTCAGAACTGTATGGGAGGGATTTGGGATTCTGTGTCTTTAATACGTATTTTTTAAAATGTTATTATTTGGTCAGTAATCATATTAGAAAAAGCAGCCTCTGGTAACACCGCCCGTGTGTGAAGTTGAACTGTTTTCACAACTGCATTGCAGAACCTCAGTGTCCAGAACGTGAAAAATTTGCTCGGTGTAAACCTGCCTGATCTAAAACGAGCTGAAAATCATCCATCCGTGACCAACTGGATCCAGAGGCACTATCAGTCGGAACTGGACAGCGTCCTGGGCATCGGTCTGCACGGGGGAATGTCAGAGCCAGTCTCAATGGCAACAGCTAGCAGTGGGACTTCCGCTACCCCTGATACCAGCACCACCCCACCTGCCACCACCGACAATGTCACCGTCCCCCACGATGACGATACCACCTCCCTAGCTGCCACCACGTACAATGTCACTATTCCCCATGAAACCACCTTCCCACCTGCTGTCATCACCCCTCTTGCTACCATCCGCAATACCACTATAACCCACAACACCCCCTCCCTACCTGCTACCACTGACAATACCACCACCGTCCACACCACCACCTCCCCACCTGCTACCACCTACAATGTCACCATCCCCCATGACACCACCTCCCCATCTGCTATCATCACCCCCCTCGCTACCATCCAGAATACCACCACCAACACTGTCCCACCTGCTACCACCTACAATGACACCACCCATGACACCACTTCCCCACCTGTTATGATCACCCCACTTGCTACCACCTACAATACCACCACCACCGACAACACCACTTCCCCACCTGCTACCACCCACAATGACACCATCCCACACAACACCACTTCCCTACCTGTTATGATCACCCCACTTTCTGCCATCCACAATACCACTACTACCCATGACACCACTTCCCCACCTGCTACCACCTACAATACCACCACCACCACCGATGACACCACTTCCCCACCTGCTATCATTACCCCACTTGCTACCACCTACAATACCACCACCACCGACGACACCACTTCCCCACCTGCTACCACCTACGACACCATCCCCCACAACACCACTTCCCTACCTGTTATGATCACCCCACTTTCTGCCATCCACAATACCACTACTACCCACAACACCACTTCCCCACCTGCTACCACCTACAATACCACCACCACCAATGACACCACTTCCCCACCTGCTACCACCTACAATGACACCATCCCCCACAACACCACTTCCCTACCTGTTATGATCACCCCACTTTCTGCCATCCACAATACCACTACTACCCACAACACCACCTCCCTACCTGCTACCACCTACAATACCACCACCACCCATGACACCACTTCCCCACCTGCTACCACCTACAATGACACCATCCCACACAACACCACTTCCCTACCTGTTATAATCACCCCACTTTCTGCCATCCACAATACCACTACTACCCACGACACCACTTCCCCACCTGCTACCACCTACAATACCACCACCACCCATGACACCACTTCCCCACCTGCTATCATCACCCCACTTCCTGCCATCCACAATACCAGTACTACCCACAACACCACTTCCCCACCTGCTACCACCTACAATACCACCACCACCCATGACACCACTTCCCCACCTGCTAGCATCACTCCATTTGCTACCATCCACAATACCACTACTACCCACAACACCACTTCCCCGCCTGCTACCACCCACAATATCACCATCCTACCTGCTACTATCCACACTATCATCTCCCCAACTGCTATTATCACCCCAACTAGCATCACTCACAATACCAGCGCCCTACCTGCTACCATCCACTCTACCACCACCGCCTCCAATGCTACCTCCCCACCTGGCCCCACCCACAACACCACCTTCTTCACCTCCCCCAAGAAGCCTGTCACTCCCCCCCAGCCCACCCCAAACTCCACCTCCACATCTCCCATCACCTCCACATCCACCCAAAAGACTGTCCTCACCCCCGCTGCCAGCACCACGACATCCACTAGCAAGTCTACCCCTACCTCACCAGCGACCACTCCCACAAGCCCTGGCAAGACGGCTGTTCCCCCTGCACCGGCCACCACAACCGCGATCACCCCCAAGACAGCCACTAAAAAACCAGCTACCAACACGACATGGCCACCAAAGCCACTACCACCAGGATACATCATTCTTGAACCGGTTACCGGTATGTATCTGTACACTGCACGAAAGTTAGGAAGAAGGAAAGTCTCAGGAAACAATCCTGGTGAAAAAAATACCCCTTGACTAACACAGTCATTTGAGTCTCTTGATGACCAGCACCAGAATATGCGTTCTGGTATTAGTAAGGGCACCCGTTACAGCTACTAGCAAATCTAGCAATGACACCCCACCGGGGAGTGCTCTCATGTCACAGTATGAAACGTGCTGCCACCAGTTACTGCATGCATTGCAATCCAGTCAGGCACATCTTAGCACACCCTCCGGGTATGTCTTCACCGCACAGTTCACGTGGGCTCTTAGCAAGTGCAAACTCCCCTGCCGTCCACACTGAAAAACCTCACACCGGGGTTTGGAAGTACTTTGAGCTCAAGTTGGCTCACACGGCTGGGGTAGTGGGGATTTGAGCCCAGGCGGCGGGTTCACCCACTTTGCAGTGAGGCTCCAGAATAATTATTCAGATGTTGGTAGTTCCCCCAATACTTTCCCACAACCCCCCTGGAAGGACAGATAAAGTCTGCTGCCATTGTCTGGGAAAGGATCCTAGAGCATCTCAGCGCCATGCCCCGAGACGCACACGGGCGAGTGAGGAAGCAGTAACGCGTGTAGGGCTTTGCCGTGGGGATGCTCACCCCTGGGCTGGGCTAAGCAGGGTGCCAGGGTAATTGTGCAGGGTAGCCCTAGGTGGATATTGGGCCCCAGCCTCTGCCGATAGGAGCTGGTATCGCTTGACTGATCTTAATGGAGCCGCACCTAGTTACACCTGCTGACCGTATTTTTGGTGTATTTCATGCTCCTGAAGAGAGATTTTAGCAGCCCTTAGGGAACCCTAACCACACACCAAGTATAACAAAGGCTGATGCTGCTGTAGGGCAGCATCCTCATACTGACCCAGCCAAGGTCCCATCCCTGAGCTGAGGAAACTCCCTCTCTGACAGAGGAGAGGTCAATGTCCACTGACCGTCAGCCCTTGGCCTTTTTGCTAAGGCCGCCTGCAACGAGTGACACATTAGAATAGTGTTTGCTCCAATATACCCGCATGACTGATACCCCAAACTCACTGCACATAGGCCACTGAAGCAGGCGGTATTGTTCCTCATTCTGTATATAATATACAGGGTTGGGAGGTGAAGCCATGGGAGCGGAACCGGAGATACCTGGGCTGGAGCGCACGTGGGGAATTACACAGACAAATTCGTAAATGGCTTTTGTTCGAAAATGTCAGATAGTACAAAGAGCCGGCTTCTCTCTTCAGTACAGACTGGTGCGGCTCCACTGAGCTCAGTGGGTTTACTCCTGCCTTACAGCTGTCATACCATCCCCACCACCAATACCACCGCCCCAGCTGCCAGGCCCTAGCGTGAGAGGAAAATCGGTCCTTTCATGTATATATTGTCAGTTCTATTCCACCGCGCTCCCCACCTGTAACCAGCCATGGGGCGCTGTGGCTATGGCTCAGCTGTGTGACCTTAGGGGCCCGTAGAGGCAATAAGTGATGTAGGCCAAAAGGCAACACCTCTCTCTCTCGCTGTCTCTGTCTACATAAAATCCTGCCAGGCGTGCCTGAATGCCAAACACGATACTGTTCCCCTCGCCCCTTTGGGTGTTCGAGTCTGACCGCGCTGATCATATGGACAATCCGAGTGATTCTGATTTTTATTCTTTCCATCGTCCAGCGTCAGGATCCAAACCAGCTCTCCGTTTGCTGCACGCCTTGTCCGTTACCATCGGAATCTCCTTATTGAGCAGGTTTCTCTAACGCCACCATCACCGGCTCTGCCTCCACCGTATTCCTCCTTCCTTTGATTCCTCCCCTGACCCAAACTAGCTGAGATGGCAGCTGCAGACGTTTCATATCCCCCCAAGGGAAGCGGTGATGCCGTGAAAAGCAAACACGCGCAGTATATCAAGCAGCTGTTTCCCTGGGGCAATGCAATCACCCCTGAGAAAAGGGAAAGCACATTAGCGCTACGCCAGACACCACACTGGGGGGTTGTTGCCATTGCTAATACGCCATGGGAGAGTTGAGCAGCACAAGAGCCTCACACCAGGAGCAGCAGCAGCAGCATGCTGAAAATCCCGAATGGACCCTTCAGATCTGCTCGCTTTGCCCCATCCAGGGGTATGCAAAGCCTTCTCCAGCTGAACTCGCAAGGCCAAGCCCTCTTTGGGAGCAGCACCAGATGCCTACTCTGCATCTCCTTGGTCAGCAATGGGGAAGCCAGCCCATAGGGTTACCTGGAGGAAAGTCCAGTTGTGGGGAAGTTTGCAGGGGGTAAAGGACATGGGCTGAAATACTGATTCAGTTTGAAATAAACAGAGGGCTATGGTAGGGCAGATGCTTTGCTGATGTAACTCCACTGGTTTCAACAGAGTGAAGCTAGCGATGAATTTGACCCACTGTTCTGTGCAGGACCCATTAACTACGCCTGGTTACAAATAAAATTGATAGGGCCAAGTGCTTGGCTGGTATAAATTGCCACAGTGCCATTGAAGTCAAAGGAGCTGCAGCAATTTACACCAGCAGTGAATAATGTTATCGGGGACGGGGAATCACCATTTTGCCAGCCAAAAAATACAAGTCAAAATAAAGTCAGATGACTGTGAGTTCTCATCTCCCATTACAACAACCTGGACCTCTCCACCATGCTGGGGTCTTTTATCTGCTGGGGATCCGTGTCACCATATGGCTAACAGGAACCTATCCAGGGGCTGGCTTCAGTTCCAAAATCCTTAGGATTTCAGGCTGCGAGGCAGGCATGAGCCTGGAAGACACACATGCCTACTAGATAAATACTAGTCATAATACTATGATCAATTGTAGTGTGGTTGGGTTGGGCTCCATATTGATCTGACAAGGGGCTCCATTCTGCCATCCTTACTTACATGGAGTATCTGAGCCCGTAAGCAGTCCCATTAGAATCACCATTGAAATTCATGGAGTAAGTCACTGCCCACTGTAAGAGGGGCAGAATTGGGTCTATTATTCTTACGCTATAAACACAGTAGTGTCATGTATCCATCTGAAAGCTCTGCCAGAAATCCCATAGGTGTATTTAATTTGCTTTATTTTGGACTTATGAGAGATCTTTGATCAGGATTTGTTCAAGCATTGCCAAAGCCACTCGGGTGGGAACATTTATTAAAAAGAGTGTATATGGATTATCATTGTACCGCTGTATAGGAAACATCAGGCAAAGTATTTTACTTTTTCTTAATCATAGATGTCCCTTGATGTGTACAATGCTTTCAGTTTAAGCTGTCTTTCCGCTTAGTGTTAATAAAATATACCAGTTCCTTTCATATATTGTTTTGAGTTCCTACACCTGTTTAGAAATGCAATTGCTATTTCATAGAATCATAGAATCTCAGGGTTGGAAGGGACCTCAGGAGGTCATCTAGTCCAACCCCCTGCTCAAAGTAGGACCAACCCCAACTAAATCATCCCAGCCAGGGCTTTGTCAAGCCTGACCTTAAAAACCTCTAAGGAAGGAGATTCCACCACCTCCCTAGGCAACCCATTCCAATGCTTCACCACCCTACTAGTGAAAAAGTTTTTCCTAATATCCAACCTAAACCTCCCCCTCTGCAACTTGAGACCATTACTCCTTGTTCCGTCATCTGCCACTGAGAACAGTCTAGATCCATCCTCTTTGGAACCCCCTTTCAGGTAGTTGAAAGCAGCTATCAAATCCCCCCCCCCCCCCATTCTTCTCTTCTGCAAGCTAAACAATCCCAGTTCCCTCAGCCTCTCCTCATAAGTCATGTGCTCCAGCCCCCTAATCATTTTTGTTGCCCTCCGCTGGACTCTTTCCAATTTATTCACATCCTTCTTGCAGTGTGGGGCCCCAAACTGAACACAGTACTCCAAATGAGGCCTCACCAGTGCCGAATAGAGGGGAATGATCACGTCCCTCGATCTACTGGAAATGCCCCTACTTATACAACTCAAAATGCCGTTAGCCTTCTTGGCAACAAGGGCACACTGTTGACTCATATTCAGCCTTTCGTCCTCTGTAACCCCTAGATCCTGCAGAACTGCTGCCCAGCCATTCGGTCCCTAGTCTGTAGCAGTGCATGGGATTTCTGTCTATCTCCGCCAACCAGGCTTGAATTCTCAGTCTTATATTCCAATAACTCTCCTATAAATTCTCCCCCCAAAATTTGGAAGGGAACTTCAGAGTTTGTCTCTTCCCTCCAGGTCCTCTACCTTCATGGTTTCTTACCCCATGGGTTGAAAAGATTCTTATACATCTTCTTGCTGAGGGCAAATCAATGGGGCTAGTAGACTGAGCGGGTGCTCATCCATATGAGGAAAGGTTGCATAGTCTAGCCATAAGTGAGCAGTGACTCGTAGGGCTTTCATTAAACGTGCAAGTGAAGTGGTCACTGGGAAAACACGTAGGTGTTCGTGTGATAGCTGTCTATCCCCACCACTCCATCCCAGGTTTTGCACAATGTCCAGTTCACGTTGGAACAAGCCATTTTTGAGCTGTTAGTCAGTTCTATAGAGATCGCCAGCTAGGACTGACAATTTCAATAAAGCTGCAAAATTATTTACCTTACTGCTGAGATCCTTCGTATTCAAAGTTGTGGTGACCTGTGGCACAGCATTGTGTCTCTCATATTAACCTAACCTCTGCAAATGTGTAAATTGTGACACTTCTAAGCTGGAAATCCTCATTGACCCATGAACATTTGCTCCTATGTTATCAGAAAAAAGAGGCATTTAAACAAAATTAATGGGAAGCAAAAGCTCTAGACTGCATAGCTATATGCTTGGATGAAATATATTGGTACATCCCTCTGGAACGCCTTTACTTTCTTCTCCCTGTCTCTGGTTTTAACCAGAAATTCCATCTTGGACCTGAGAAACCTTCCCGCTGAAAGTTTTGTTGAACCTGGTACATGCCATGAAGTTTCGGTTTTGACAAAAATCGACATTTTCTGATGCCCTGAAAATTTCCCTGACAGCTCTGATTTTAACCCTGCAGCCCAGCTCCAGAGGCTGCCCCTGGTGAAAAAGATCCTTTATTGCTTCCTGAATATCTGGACTGTCCTCAGCTCCCCTGCAAGTGACATCAGCCACAGGAGAAGTAGGAGCTATTGAGCTTCTTTCCACTCCACCACCACTCCTCTTCACTAGGGCTAAGGGACCCTGGCTGGGGACACAGGAAGTGAGTGGCACCCTCTTGACAGCATCCTGGCTGGCCACCAACCACCCATCCTGATCCTCTGAGAGCATCAGCAGCAGAGTAGGAGGCAAGGGGCTGTCTGATTTTCTTGCCATCTCTGTGCTCCCAACCAAGTCAAGGGAAACTAGTCAGTGGCACCAGAGCTCAATGTCTCCCAGGCACTCTATTCCATACCTGATGCCCATAAAGAAGAGGAAAACATGGCTAATGTCTGTCGCATCGCTCTCTGGTTATAGAACATACCACGTGCAGTGGGGCCTGGTTGTAGCCACAGGTCTATATTTACAAGGATCATCAGGGTGTGCACACAACAACCTGATCTTATATTTGCCCTCTCCTCCTATTCCAGCCCCAGGGTTTGTCGCAATCACTCACTGAGCCATGGCCTTATTCAGATGGTGAGGTTGGTAGGATGGGCTCTGCGTCTCCTTCCCGCTTCCAGCAGGCACCTGGCACGCCCTGGGCATGGCAAAATAATAATATCGTCTTGTTAAATAAAGTTGTGTGTCATTGAACTCAAAAGGCTCAGGGCATGATAATTAATGAATCAATGCAAGTCTCAGGCTGGTGTCCAGCAGAGGTGCCTGAGTGCATTCTTCCCCTCGTGGGGAAACTGGCCTAACACGCTTATGTGACTCATTGAGGCTGGTAGGGACAATGCCACCTTTTCAGTGCTCACTGAGGTGCAAAGTAGCTGAGAGTTGAGAAGAGGATTAAACTCTCCCCAGCCAGAAGAGACCAGGGCTGAAAAACTTCAGCTTTCGCCAGCAAGGTGAGAGAAGAGAGTAGCAGACAACGTTAGGGATTCCTGAATGTTTATTTTGGCCAATACTCAAAACAATGTTCTGTGCATCGCAGAATGGAACAAGGCATTATTAATCCTGCCATCTTGCTTCTGCAATTTTCAGCCCAGTTCCTTTATATTTTTTAAAAAACCACCCAACAATTTCCATGCCCAGATCCTTGCAGCGGACAAAGAGCAAGCTTTTGATAAATTATTAAGCATGCACAATATCCCGATACGGGCCCATCCTCTAACCCAGGGATCTCAAACTCAAATCACCACGAGGGCCACAGGAGAACTAGTAAATTGGCCTGAGGGCCGCATCACTGAAACCTTTTCATACAATGATACAAAAGTATAGTCAAAAATGAAGAGTAATAGAGTATTCTATTAAAAGTCAATGTATTCACTTTTTAAAAACTGTAATGCAAAGAGGGGTTTTAATAAAATATAAACACTCAGTAATGTTTGGAGCTTGGCTGCCAGTGGAGTCGGCGCCTATGGCGGGCCACAGGAAATAACTCCATGGGCCACATGTGGCCCGCAGGCCGCGTGTTTGAGACCCCTGCTCTAACCCCTTTGCCTACTGGGCTAATACTATACAGTTTATGTGGTAAGATTACAATTATTTATTATTTGCATTGTGTGGTAGGACCTATGGGCCCCAGTCATGGACTAGGGTCCCGTGGCACTAGGCGCTGTACAAATGCAGAGCAAGCAGAGGGTCCCTGCCCGGAGGAGCTCACAATCTTGTTTCGAACTGAACTGCTGCTTGTTATAATGAATTAAAAAAAGGAAAGCAGCTAAGACGGCTACTGCTCCCCCACATGCTGCCTGCTGATATAGGGTTTTCCCCTAAATTGTATGTTTCTGTGTCTTCCTGTGACGTGCCGTAGGGAAATCAAGATTTGGTTCCGTCTTCCTGTTTGCTGGGGTGAAGATTTTCATGACAGGAATGAGGTCAGAAGAAAACTTAGGAGCAATGCCGGCAGGAGGTGGAACACGCAGACGATGGTCCTCAGAGAGGCTGATGTTGGCTCTAGAGAAACGAGAAGAAACATAACTGCCAAGGAACTGAATGCTCAGCCGCCATCATTTCCTGTCCTCTCTGGTAACATCCAGGGAAGATCTGCAACCCCCCGGCTAGGACTTTGGAACAACTGAAATATCCCTCCCAAATTATCCGTCCCAGGTTTCGCCGAACACCCAACACATGCTGGAATGGGACATTTTTGAAGTGTTTAGTTGGTTCGATTGAGTTCTCCAGACAGAATGGATGTTTTCAATAAAGCTGTTGGATTATTTATCTTAATACTGGGCCTTACTGCATAGATTCAAAGTCCTGGTAAATTATGGCACAGCATCATGCAGTCACATACGCTTTACTGACATGTAACTGTAACCCACACCCCCTCTGGGTGTGGTGTTCTGTCCCTTCTACTGGCACCGAGACCACACAGAGAGAGATTAATGCATCTCCTCTACAGCCATGGGGCTTTTAGCTCATGCAGTAGAGGCTCATGCATTTAGCTACGGAGATCCCAGGTTCGATCCTGCCTGCCGACACCTGGGGTCTGTTAGCGTTACACAACTGTGAAACTTCTGAACCAGAAATTGTCACGGTTGTTCCCTGCTTTGTCAGAAAAAGGGGTGTCTAAGCACAGTTAATGGAAACCAAAAGCCGTGTATTACGTACTTTCGACCTTGGGTGGAAGACTGATATATCCATCTGGTATTCCCCCAGTGAGCCCAATGCCCAGTTTATTCAGCTCAGACTGTCTCTGCAGTCGGATCCAGTCCTTCGCAGGTGAATTGTATTGTTGGTTTTTCAGATCGTCAAGATTTAGTCCCAGCAAGCCCTTGATATCGTCAGCTGTTAGATTCTGGGGGGACAGCAAATTAGAACAGTTTAGGGCAAGATTTTCAAAAGGGGCTTCTGTATTGTAAATAAAATGTAATATTACCAATATTATTTCTGGCTCAGCCCAAAGCTAGAAGGTTTGGGAAGTAAGCTTTCGGGGGCAGGCATTAATCATTTCAATAAGTGTTTGTAGAGTGCTTAGCACAATGGGGCCCCGGTCTCCACCGCTGCTGCTACTACTAGAGAGTCTAATCTCGGGAGATTCCCGAAATCTGGATAAACATCCAAAATGAAGCTCCAAACCAAATCTGCCTTCCTTTGGAGGCAGCATTCCCCAGGCTCAACTCGGATCTCACTCACGCTGGTGTCACTCCACTGCTGGAGTGACTCACCCAGGCCTAACTCCAATCTCACAATGGTTTTACACTGGAGTCACTCCAGAGTGACTCCTGATTGACACCAGTGTACGCGGGATCAGAATCAGCCAGCTAGTGCATCTCAGACGTGAGTCAGGGAGCAACTTTTCACAGTATGGTCAGACGCACCAGCACAGAGTCTTTTTTCAAGCTCATGAAAGTTCCGATATCCATGTTCACGTTATCTTTGCTGAGAGCTCGTAGGTCCTCACCAGGAGCACCGCCTGGGGTGGGAAAGAAACAAAATAAAGCAAACCCAGAAAGCACGGCTGATGTTCTGAGACAAACCCACAGGGATTCCCTGGCAATCCCTTGGAAATCAATGGAGTCATTCCAGGGATGACTTTGGCCCCAGATGTTCAGTGGTTGTGCAGTGTGGGAATAACTGCGAGGCCATAAAGGACAGACAGTTCCTAGTCGGCATAGACCTTATTAGCCAGGTAGTGCTGATCCTGTGGCCCAGACTTGTTATTTACACCTTCATGGTGTATGCAGCCTTCATGAGCCTGGGGCCCCCAGCAGAACTCTCCCATAGAAATGGAGACTAATTCACTGGGTCAAGACCTAGTGCTAGTCCTGCTTCCAGCTGCCCCATCAGACGGAATACAGTTGCATCAGTCTCTACAGTGAGCATCTCCCATCCACGTGGAGCCCAGCAGAGGTGTAAGTTTGGGTCCATCAGTGTTTGAAGTACAAATTTGGGGGGGATTTCAGATCAGGCAGGTTTTGAATCTCTTGTGAAAGTTTTGTACAATAGAAAAGGGCCTGAAACCAAAGCCTCCGTTCCAGCCCTCCCAAACCTTCACGCCCCAGATCCAAACACTCTCAAACTCTATGGAAGTTCTGATCTGGACTCAACCGGAAGGCTCAGCCCATCTCCACTGTCAGTACTGCTTTATGTTGGTCATGGAGTCCTTCTGCGTACTTAGATATGGCTTGATGAGGTTGTAATAAGCCGGGAACTGGTTGCGTTGGTCGGAGAAAGCTTGTTTAGCTTTGGGGTACAGGATGTCTTTTGTAGACTGAGGGCAGGCTGAAGGGTCCAGAGACTTGGCCATTCTGCAGAAAAGTGAAGATTTGGGGAAGATAAAAGCTTGCATCACTTCTCCCTTTGGAAATCTTGCACCATCATGAACAATTATCTGAGTTTCTTTTTGCTATACATGAGACCACATGCCCCAATACGTACTGAGAAAAGTCAAGGGTTGTATAGAAGAAAATAAGCTAATAGAGAGAAGTTAAGTCAAGTGACATGCTCAAAGGTCATACATCAGCTAAGTGGCAGAGTTGGGAGTACAGTTCCTGACATCTGGGTACTAACCACCATTGTAGTTAACACTGCTTCCTGGATTCGTTTGTGTTAGATGAAGAGAAAAGGAACCTGGATTGGCTGGATGGGAAAATAGGAACAAAAAAGGTCAGATCCTTCACTCACTTGAGGTTGCTGGGCTCTATCATTTTCAACTGGGGCTCCGTCAGAAGGCATATATATCTTGTACCGATTGCATTCAGAGCAGTGACGTTCAGTGGGTTTCCCAAGTCAGTGTATTTTGTGATAATTACAGCAGCCTACAAATGTTTTTAAAAAGAAGTTGAATCACCTGGAAGTATTCCTCCCTCCCCCGCCCCCAGAGCGAAGCAAATGTCCACTACGCACAAAACCAAAAATAAAATAAAAAAGGTTGGTCCAGTGATCCAGGATGGGCCACCCAACTTTGAATAAAATAAGCAGCTCCCACGAAAATAAGGATCTCAAACCATGGAGCAAACCCAAACAAACAGGTAAGCGTTGAGCTGGTAGCTAATTACCTGCTCATCAGGAGGCTCATTGCTTAGCAGGAAGGCAAGCATATCTGCAGAGGTTATGTTCCATTTTTTAATGTCGTCGATGGTGACAAAGGAAGAGATGGCCCCAAGGTTGGGAATTATCTTATCAGGGTATCCATTGGGATACATCTGTGGACAAACGGATGTTATAATCATGGTAGCTCACTATATTTTTCTGATGGTGTAAGAGGGCTGTAGGGCAATGGAGAAGCAGGACCAACAGGTACACACATGAATAGCTCTGTTCTCTTTCCCTGCACATTCTCCAGCTCCTTTCCCCAGCACCCCACCCATGTTCTCTGCATCACTCTTTCACCCACACTCGCAGTCTGGTCATGCTCAGACACAAGCTCGCGCCGTCTCCTCGATCCCACCAGCCGTCTTGGGAAGGAGAGAGCTGGACACGTTCTCTGGATCTCTTTCCTGACAGCTAGAGCTAATAAACAGACGCCTGAGTAGATGCCTTGATGTCCTTCCGCCGTGCATTACCTCATCCAGCTTCTTCTTCAGCAAAGCCAATTGCTGATCAGTGAAGGGGTACTGCGTCATTTGCGCCAGGTGCGTCACCAGGGTGACACCCTGCAAACAGGCCTGTAATTCCTCAGGGGTATAGTAAATAGGCATGAGCTCATCCATTACCACCTCCTCCGTTATCGTCTTATCCGCCGGGCACTCTGTGGAAGCAAGTATCAGACATCTCCAGCGTTACAGGGCTTTTTGCTTTAAGCGTTGAATAATTACAGCCTCATAATCCTGCATTATCGGTTACCCTAAAACCCAAGACGGGCTAAGACAATTAGAGCTAAACGGTGCCTTTAGGGGGCGCTGCAGAGCACCGATCCAGCAGCAGTTGCACAAACCCTCCAGGAATGTAGTAGAAGGAGACTGCCCTTTAATAGAGTGAAGGGCGGGGATGGATGAAGGACTCTTCCCCTCCCTGTTCCTTCTGAGGAGTCTAGCACCAGCCAACGGACCTAACACACGTAGCCCTTCCAAGTGGTGGGCATACGCCCAGCTCTGCCACGGGGTATGAACGCTGTGGATGAAAAGGCCTCCTTGGGCCCTCTCAGTCTCCTCCTGCACCTACGCGAAGCCAGGACTGAGTGAGTCCTTTGCCTTCTTCAGTTTCACATGCCAAGATCTAACTCGGGGTATTAATAGCCAGGAGCCCCGCAGTCCCCTAGGGACTTCCATGGAGCTGGGTCATCAGGTGGGCGTGGGTTTTCCCAGGTGCAAGGAGGAGCTCTGTTTAGATGTTCACAGGAGGCCCCACAAGACCCAGCCTCAGTCCCATCACGAGGGCCAAGGATAACTTAACGCAGAAGAGCGTCAGGCTGAAATCGATGCGCCGAGGCAGCATCCCACGTACCAGCAGCGCGTTTCCGCCGGGAAGGCAGGAGGTTTTTAACAATGGAGGCCAGCTGCTCCCTCGGCAAAGGTGAGTTGTGCATAAAGCATTTCAGCCAAGGGGTTAAAACGGTCTGTAAAGAAAGTAAATCAGCAGGGGAGTGAGGTTTGCAGCTCCTGTGTGTTTCGCTGGGGCCACTTACATAGCCGGGAACCTTGTCACTCAGCTAAATGGTCACACGTACCACGGAGACTAGAACTCACCACCGCCTGCTCCAGGGCTAGTGGCCATTCCTTGGTGAGCACAAGAAATCGCTTCAGGGTACAGGCATGAAGGGGTGGGAGACTTTCAAAGGCGCAAGCAGGGTTGGTGTGTTCTGTCCACTAGAGGGCAGTGGTGCACACACACACACAAGCCACTCACCAAAGTGTTGCTACCCTCTGTACTCCTAGTGCCATTTAAATAATGTTGCATGAACTTTCCCAATCACCACCGACAGCATTACTTTAGCATGTTCAATCCACGGCGTGATAATCATCTAGATCTCTATTCTTGCCAGTTTCACCGGAAAGCTGGTGCCTGCTGCGGCAATACCATCACTCGCGACTCTCATGAACTGGTGCTATAAAGCCAGGCCTGGCCGGTAATTTGCCACACTAAATAAAGCTATTTGCAACGGGGGCTATTTACCATGGGGGTTTTGCCATCGATTTCACTGGGAGCAAAATCAGGCCTCGCACACACACACCTTGGACACTTCAGGAAGCAGCAAGATGCCCATTTGTAACATACCTGAGGGATCTTTTGCAAGATATTACGATCAAATAGACGGAAGAGTCCACTGAGCTCATTCAGGGTGGAAGCTGACCACTTTGAAGGGGGCCTGAAAACAAAAAATCATGCTTGATCAGCTTCTGAAAGAGGGAGAACTACTTTGGGATCCTTTTCATACTGGGAGCTGCAGGGCGTATGCCCTTTAACATTTTGATTGGGGAAAAAAAAAAAGGAAATGTTTGCATCATATAATCCTCTCCCCACTTTTCTCCCACAGGGCCTGGCTAATCGTCATCAGTGGGGATATGAACTCCGGGATCGTCGGTGAGCCAGTTTTAATAATTAAATGAATACAATGAATGAATAGCAAAGAACTCTGAATTTTTATAGTTGCTCATTTCATGCAAGGATCACAAAGCACTTTCTGCAGGCAGAGAAGTTACTGCTACCTTCACAGTAGGTGGGGGGAAGGCACAGAGAGATTCAATGACTTCCCCTACAACAGTCAGTGTCATAGCCAGGACTAGAAATGCAGGTCTCCATAGCTCACAGGCTAATGCTTAACTATTAGCCCATCCAGCCTAGATCCATACTGCCCCCCTGAATCTGAGTCAAAACCGCCGAGGTGCAGAAAAGTTTGGTTAACTTATTTCTCTCCACCCCAAATTTGTCTTGCAGGTGCTGGGCAGGTTCAGAGGGGCTGAGACTGTTAAGGGAAATGGCTGTTCTAACTAGATTTCTGATCCGATTAGAAACAGATGGGAAAGCTCGTTCCCAGAAGCTTCATCTGAACGGATCGGCTCTGAAAACCCCAAAGGAAGCGAATCCAATGGCAATCCTACCCGAACTGAGTGCTTCCGCTGCTGAGGACATTTCTAATGGCCTCTTCTTGACTGGGCACGAAGGATTGACATTGATTTAGCTGCGGCAGCAAACTCCCACTGGAACTTCTGATGTATTCTTCACCAAGGTCACAAACCAAGTGGCCCAGAACCTCTGCATTTTCTTCGCTCACCAGGGTGCCAGGAATTTTCTAGGTTAATAAAATAGATGCGGTCAGTAAAAAGGGAAGTATACTAGCTCTGGAGAATTCACAAGGCTCCTGACCATTCTTTTTCCCTAGAGGGGAGTCCTAGACACAGAGTTTGGGTCTGGATTGTGGCTTGAATTTCATCCACAGGCCCTTGATACAGAGGCCAGGCTTGTGATGTGTGCATTTGGATCTGTGCTGCCCCAGAGTTCATGGATAGATGTGGCTTCGGCCTCTCTATCCTTTCTGCAGAGTTTCTTGCTGTGCGGGCTAAGGATTTAATATGGGAAATCAACCCTCATGCCTCCAGGCACAGAGTTCTGCAGAGGTCAGGAAGGAATTTCCCCTCCCCTGTTCTGCACTGCATACTGGGCTAGGTGCATCTGGGGGTGGGGCAGTTTTGTTGGTGTAATAAGCCTGCCTTCTTGTGGAAGCACCTTTCCTGATCTTTTCCTTGTTCTCCCATCCTGCTGGTGACCTAATCCCTCACCCCTTCCTCTGGTACTAAACTACCAGGAGCAATGGCAGGATAGGATACTGGACTAGATGGACAAATGGGCTGATCCAGAATGGTTCCTACGGCCCTTTTTTTCAGGTGACACGTGTTTCTACATTCTCAAAGCATCTGAGATTCACATGTTAAAAGACATGGGCCAGAGCACTTCCTTTCCGTAGCGTGATCCCAAATTCACAGCCACTTATAGCAGAACTCCACAGGTGTCTCTTTGCTACAGTCTGTGACCGCTCAGAACCTCATCCTTCATGGGTACAGAGTTCAGATCCCTCTGCTCCAAAACCAGAGAGCTAAAGGACACTGTCTATTAGCTCTGAGCAGTATAGGGCTTATACCACACAGGTGAACAGTTCTGAGTCTGTCCCACCCAGGGCAGTGGTGACACTTTCACACTAGTATCATTACAGTTATATTCTGAATCCCATACGGCTCTTGGGTTCCGTACGGGAGAAATGTTTCTTGTCCTCTGCGGCCACACAGCTCCGGTGACTGGAGAAATTTGTGTGAGCCGACAACCTTGGAGGCTATGATCTGGGGAAAAGGCCACGCAGCCTATAATATAGTGTTCGAGTTGTGTTGATTTGCAACATTCATTTCCATCAAAGGTTAGGAATGAAAATTCAGCCCTTTTCCCTGTTTGCAGATACACAGTCATTGTTCTCAGCCCGGCATTCAGTTCCGGGGACCCTGGATTGTTCGTCCATGTTACTGAATGCATACCAAACAAGCTAAGGCTTCCAATAGCAGCTGTTTCCGCTGTGGGGAATCTCTCTGCAGCAGGTCAATGTTTGCTTCCCCAATGTTACTGAAGTACTGTTGACAGCTTCCTGTCCCTGCATAATCTGAAGGGCTGGAAAGGCAAACACTCCATGAGCATCTTATTAAACAATACACTTGATAAATTCAAATCCACTTAAGCTGAAACACACCCTGTCCCATCATCCACATTCTACAGTTTATTTCACATCCCAAACACTTTGCAATTGTTCTTCCCAGAGACCCGAATGTGTCTCTCTTTTCGATTATTTTTCTCTCGGGAAATCTGCTTTGAAACCCAAGCTAGTGCTATTCACGTCTGATGCTCTGGATACAGAAGCCCAGCAGGATATCGGCAGCGTAGAGAAATTCAGCTGTACGGTTTGGCTTTTCTGGTTCACTAGATGTTGTATTTGAAAATATTCACAAAGCCAGGAAGAAATAAAAATCCAGTGTGCTCTAAAAGGGACACTATCAAGACAAAAATACATTTTGCAAGGCAATCTGTACCTTTATTATTAACACCCGCCCCAGATTATTACAACTAAAAGAAGTTTAAAATCTAATTCGGTTTCATCTTTTCTGCAGTTTGTTTTCTTATTGCATTTCATTCTACTTGGGTGTTGCTGCCCAGATGCGATGGGGATCTGTGCATTATAAATGGATAGAGATTGATGCATTGTTAGGTATTTTATGGAATTCAGTGACTCTCTTCCTTCTTTACCCGGCTGGAATCAGGCAGCAAGATGAAACCCTTTGAGAAGTTACCTTAAAAACAGCAGCATGTCTTTAGGGTAGTTGTCTAAATCCTCGGGGATGCCGTTGAGCGTCACCCTCTTAGCCAAACAACTCAGCTGAAAATAAACCAGAGTTCAGATGAAAGAAGAAAAAACAACAAATCTCTCTTCCGGGGGGTGGGGATGGGGGGAAACAACTAGAGAGAGTGGTGCTAGGTCTGAAGCGGTTTATGTTCTTGCAAAACCTTGTTAGCCAGGTTTTGACCTTGACAAAGTAATGCCAGCGATTCAGAGTCACATGTGGTTCAGAGCTAGGACACACCCCGCCTAAAGCGTAGGGTTCGTGGTAAACGGTCTCAGCCTTGGAACAGCTTCATGACAACAGCAATGTGGCACTCTGGGTACGTGGGGACTGACCTGGTCTTCTCCTAGCTTGACATTCTTCTGCTTCATGACTTTAGCAAGCTGCTGAAATTTCTCTGTTTCCATCTCATTGGCTGCCGCACAGATGAAGCCTTGGAGGACAGAAGGAGAAAGTCTGAAAATCCAAAGGAAGCAAGTTAAGTGCGGTGAGGGGAGTCCTTCAGAAGAGAAGAGAGTTGGTCCTGATCTTCTAGAATTAACATGCACAGAGTAGCATACATGCCCCTCCCAGCTCGCCTTTAAGCCTTAAAATTCCCCATACTCAGGGTCATCAAGAATAAGTTCAGGGGTGGGAGAACAGTTCTAGCCAAAGGCTCCATGCTGTCCTATATCTATTGCAGTCCAGGAGGTCATGGTCAGACAGATAAGCATGGTCAAGGGATTCAAAGAGGCAGCCGAAGAGCAGTAGCATTTGTCCCAGCAGAAGTTGCCCAAGTTGGAGGAATCTCTCCATTATTTCTCCCAGGGTCCATAGAGCCGGAGCCCTTAAAAAGTGAATTGCTTTCCATATAAAAAAGCATATATTGTAAAATCAGCACGACCTGGATACAGATTTTATATTTGTCCCAGACACACAGTAGCTGGAGAGAGAGACAGTCCCCATAACATTTTAGCCATTGGAATAAAACTGTGCAATAGGGTTTCTCAATTAGAAACATTTTCTAGAGACAAACAAAATACATTTAGGCCTTCAAGAGGCAGTGGGCCAGGGTCAGGAACTTCATTTTAGGAAACAAGTCTAGGTTACGGACAAATGTTGCAAACCACCTGTAAGTGCCCCACTGTGGCGAAACCCATTCTGTTAGGTTTTCCAGGCCTTTCCTGTCTCTTACTGTGGATGAATTTGAGGAGCACCTGCAAATCAGGACAATGGCTCGGCACACATGGAAAAGCAGAGAGAGAAAAAGAAATGCTACCTGCTGAAGTTGGACTCTGTCTTTATTACATCGTTGAAAAACATGGCAGCCTGTAGAAGCAAGCCAAAGAGAACGTTAGTGTGTTACTAAACGCGTTCCGATCATCTCATTACATTCAGCTTTATTCTTAGACTGCTCATGGGGGCAGAGTTGAACTACTGCACGGGCCCACAGCTGCAGCTGACGGCAATGGCGAGATGGCTTACTTGTTCCCGGCTCCACAGTTTCTGGTTGAGCTCCTGAACGCTGGGCTTTTCGTTACCAAAAGCCAGCAGTGATTTTGGGATGTAGTTAGCCAGACTGTTTGGGACGTATTTAACCAGGTTGACGGGGCTCCCTGCAGCTGAAGCAATCTGAAAAATATAACCACCCCCTCGCGGAGGTTAAAAACAACAATCACGGGGAAGGGAATTTTGGGTTGGAGATGAGCCAGGCAGTTTTCCCTCTGACGGTCTGGATATTCATCAGAGAATTAATGCCAAGGAATGTTTTCTGCTTGGTGTATCTGACTGTGAGAGCTGCTATGAGTTGATGCAGTGGTACAGGTGAACCTGAAAGGTCTGCCAAAGAACAGTGGCCTAGGGCGATGCGTATCTATCTGTGAGGCCCAGGCAGACAGAGCAAAGAAGAGTTCCTTGCAATGCCTGGCTTTATGCCTTAATGTTGCTCAGCAGGCTAGAAATCAGAGTCAACATAGATAATATCTCAGCCTGCCAAAAGGCACAGTTGATGGGCAATATTGTGGCCAAAGACACGTCAGTTTCCTAACTCATCACACACAGCACTGGCAAGTTAGAATAGCACAAACTAGAATGTTGCTATAAGTCAGTCTTTCGGGAGTCCAACAGCTGGTTTTGAATGCCAGTCGAAAGTCATAGCCTCTCCCGTCGGCCCATGACACTGAAGAGGGACAGGGACTTAACAGTGGTCTCTTTCTTCTTTGTCTGGAATAATTCTCATGTGAACTAGAGGTGTAAAATCGTGGTCAGCAGATGGGCTGATTCCCTGCAATTGTAACAACAGTGGCACGTATACTGGTCTCCATGAAGTTCAGCAGAGCTCATAGCAAACTGGAATATCACTCCGCCCAGGGGAGGGTCTCTGAATGGCCCTCACAACTGTTCACGTGCTAGAAGCCCTCAACCTTCCATCCATCTCTGACTCTTTCCCTGGGAGTGGAATTCTCCATGAACCAGGTTAGTTCCGTTTTCACTCCCTTACGATAGAGCAGTGGCCTATGCCTAAAATGAGACCTGTCCAAGAGCGATATCAGGCTTTATTATGAGCGATCATGGCAGGAAGCCAGGACCATCCCAACCACACACTTTGCAATGGCATACCCCTGCTGTACAGCCCATTTCGTAAGTGCATAAACAAGCCAGGCAGAAAATTGCCTCTGCACGTTTGCATGTCTGGTCACGCCTATGTGTATTCACAACTCAGGGTGTTCTCAACCAGGAAAAGTCACGATCCTCCTCAGGCTCTTCCTACACATGACACCACCTTGAAAAGAAAAGTGACCTCACCTTTTCCACAAGTGCCATTTTCAGAGCAGAGGGCACGGCCTCTATCTGCTTTGCAAACCCAGGGATCTTCACAGCTTCCAAGATCACTTTTGGAGGCAGACTTTGAAGTCTGCTGCTGCTTAAGCCGGCCACCAAACTCCCTAGTGCGGTCAGGTTTTGTGCATTCAAGATCTGCAGCAGCATCATAAAGACAAAGGCAAATGATTGGCCATACATCAGCGGATTAGATAGACCAGATGCAATATACACACATGGCTTGTGCTCTTTGTACCTGATAGCCAGAGTTGAATAATTTGTTAACGATAGCGCTGGACTGTTCAGCGTTCCAGCCATAAACTTCACTCAGGGAAGGAAGAGATGCTTCGAGGTCTCGGTCGCTGGTGCCATTCTCAATCTGCGACATGGACAGCCCGACTGCAGCCTGACCCAAGGCATTCAGGGTTTCGGGAGGGAATCGTTCAAATTTGTTCACCAGCAAGGCTGCAACCTGCAAAGAGCCCACAGTGACAGAGGAGCAATTCAGAATATCCGAGATGGTGAACCCAGCTCCCGGGGGAGGGTCAATTCAGTTCCCTTATCTTTGCAAGTCTTAATCCCTGAAATTTTACAGAGAAGACGTCAGTGATGGCGCCAGTAGCATGCCCATGTTAAAGAGGCAGTGTATTCTAAAGCCGTGGTTCTCAACCAGGGGTACGCGTACCCCTGGGCTATGCAGAGGTCTTCCAGGGGGTACATCAACTCCTCTACATATTGGCCTAGTTTTACAACAGGCTCCAGAAAAAGCACTAGTGAAGTCAGTGCAAACTAAAATTTCATACAATGACTTGTTTATACGGCTCTATAGACTGCACACTGAAATGTAAGGACAATATTTATTTTCCAATCGATTTATTTTATAATTATATGGTAAAAATGAGACAGTCAGCCATTGTTCAGTAATAGCGGCAGTGACATTTTTGTATATTTATGTCTGATTTTGGAAGCAACTAGTTTTGAAGTGAGGTGAAACTTGGGGTATGCAAGACAAATCAGACTCCTGAAAGGGGGACAGTAGTCGGGAAAGGTTGAGAGCCGCTGGTCTAAAGGAATGAGTGTGGGGCTAGACAAAGGTCTAATCCCTGCTCTCTGTCTATCTAGGTCCCCATTCTGTGGACAACGCTGCAGGATCTGAGCAGCTTCCAGACATTTCCCTCTGTCACTGATTGGTCAAATCCTTTAACGTTGCCTCCATTTCTTCACTGGTAGAATGGGGATAATAGTACTTCCCCGTCTCGGGTAGGGGGGCGGGTGGTAATGTTTGCTAAATGTTACCTGTGGTGCTCAGTATTATTAACATGGTGTAGGGTTGAGCTCTCCCCTTACAAAGAGCATGGAAATGTGTTTGTAGCCATTGGGAGCATTCTTCTTTCGCAAGCTCTGGAGAAGGGCTCACATCTCATCAGGGCTGTGAGCACCAGGGCACTAGCCAAGGGCTCTTTACCTGCCGCTCCTCGGTTGTCAGAGAAGGTGCAGGCCTCTCCTCGCTGGTGCCTCTGCGCATCAGACTTGGGACACAGTTTTTAGTGATCCTCCGAGCCAGACTTAAAGAGGCCTTTCTGTCACGGTCGCTCACTGCAGAGGGGCTGAGGTAGCAAACCAATCTGTCTGGGAGACTGGAAGTGGGAAAAGTTACAAGTGTTAAAGGAGGGTCTGTTCCATCCATCAATGAAAGGCGAATGTGTTTCTTGTGAGATTCTGCAGGGGGTTCTATATGCCAGTGCAGATTTTCCACAATCCCTATCGGCTTTTACGCTCTTCAGAATTACGCTTTATGCTTTAAATATCATTTAGAATTAGCCACTCAACATCAGCAGACAGCAAAGACATAGTTATATCAAGGCACCAAGGTACGCCACAAGTGAGCTGTAGAAGCAAGTGGTGGTATTTTACCTTGCTAGTTGGAAGCCAGGTGCAGAGGTAAGTAATGAGGTGTAATACACAGCCGTCTCCCTGGGTAAACTGAGGTTACTGATCAGTTGTAAGTTGACTGGATCTCGGGCAAATTTCTGAAGCTGAGAGGGTTGACATGCAAAAGCAGAAACAGTTTGAATGGGCATTTTAATCATATTCCTCATGGCCCTGTGTGGTAGTCAGACAAGATCAGAAGAGAGTCTGTATGAGGAGATTCCAATAGGTCACTAGTCAGAGCTAACCTAACAGAAGAAATGATTTGGTGTGAAAAATTGTAATCAGAAAATCTGAGCATGCGCTTGACACGACCGTCAGCTGTAAACAGGTGACCCTGCAATATCTTGGCTTCTGGATATGATGAGTTGTGAATAAATAGTAGTAACAGAGGGAAGGTTATAAATATTGGGCTCTGCTTTTGTATGGCCTACACCTCAAGTGTTAAAAAAAATCACGAGCTGGGCCTCAAAAACCAGGAGAGTGGCTTAAAAATTGTGATATTTAAAATAAAGTTGGGGCTTGGTTAATTTGGCCTCTGTTTTCTGAGCCCCTAGGGTATGGTTGGATCATGTTTTAAAGCCCGTTTCGAAAACCATGCGGTCTAAACACGTACTTTAAGCAAAAGCTGAGTTTCTCGTGTAATAACATGATTCCAGGAGCTGAAACTTTGAGAAAAACACCAAATATCATGCGACTAGTGCCGAGAGTTAGCCACACTGTACTTGTCAGAGGAGCTGACTTCGTGGGAGCAGTGAATGCTCCGTACCTTTGAAAATCAGAGCCCTTAATTTTTTTTAATCTGTTTTTGCTTTTCTTATGATGAGAGCATGATGTGATTAGCGCCCGTTTCTCTGCAGGTGATAATGTTCATAGAATAACAGATTTGAACACCAGAAGGGACAGTTATGATCATCTGATCCCACCACCTGCATAACACACGCCAGAGAACCTCACCGAATAATGCCTCCATCAAGCCTTTTTCTGAGCTATAACATCTCTTTTAGAAAGCCGTCCGGCCTTGGAGGAAAGCCTGTTATCGCTGCTGACTTCAATCTGGCTTCTAGGAATTATCCAGGAAGCCAATTTCAATGCAAGTACAGAAACTTGCCTCTGTTATAATGAGGGATGAGCAAAATAACTTGGATGTAAAAAAGACCCAAATTGACCCTTTGCTGTAAATAGCAAACGACGTAAAACCTTTTAGAGGTTCCGAAAAAATCTTTTCAAATGTTCGCATCTTCCTCGCTTTTGGTGGGAGAGGAAGAGGAATGAGCAGGTTACCCTGAGGCTGGCTGCTCTCATCTCGCTTCGGACTAGTTTCCACAGCTAATATTTCGCACACTGCCTGTTCTCCTCCACCATTCTGGGCGTGTACTTACAGTTGGCTCATCAGCAAAGAGCTGTAGGTCTCCCACTATTGCATGCTCCAGAAAGGAACCCAAATAATTAGCAAACCAAGCTGTGGAACTCAGGCTTGGATGAGCTGCATTGTAGCAATTCTGTTTCGATCCTGCAAAACATGGATAACCCCCTTGTAAAACTAAGGCTCCAAGCTGCAGTCTGAAATCGGTTGAGACAACTAGCCTCTGAATGCAGAGCAGAGACCAACAGAAAAATTCCCGCAGTGTTTGTGCTCATAAATAATCTATAGTTCTTTACATGTAGAGTCGTTAATTTGTGCTGGTTTTGTACAGCCCTGAGTAAAACTGCACATGAGCTGCTGTTTCACATAAATAATTAAACGTGCCCCAGATACTTCAGCTCCTCATTCTCCTCCTTGCCCACTTTCTTAAAATTGCAAAAGAGAAAAGTTTGGTTTGCCTGAAATAATTTTCTAGCCACCCATCATCATGGTATCTGTGTTCCTCAGACCCCGAAGTGAGAGCTTACCACCATAGATTTTCCCCACTCCAACTCTAAGGTACGTGCAAAATGCATTTGTGCATTCGGGAAGTAGCTGCACACGGAACAGAGAGGCTACCTCTTTAAGGGCCTTTGGAACATTTGACCACAGCTATTTCACTGCCATCTTCAAAGGCTCCACAGCCTCTTTGCGGGCAGATTAACATTTGTGTGCATGCCGCCACTGCCTTCTGCTAGATGAAATATGCGGCACAAGTTGACATTTTAATCGGTTCCCTTCTCCTACCTGAGTTAGCAGAACTGTATTTTTTAACTCTCTGGACCAAATTCTGTACTGACTTTCGGCATGGAGGGCCATGAGTTTGGCCGGCCAGAATGTAAATCATTGTGTCCATTGTATTTGAAAGCCTTGTGTTATTAAACCCTATAGGCAAGGAATCTATATCTGATCAACTACCAGGTTATGCGTCCCACAGCCATTAAAGAGAATATTACTGCACTGTAAGTCTGTGAAGCCTCAGCCATCAGAAAGATTGTGTCTAATCTTGCTATATCCGTTCGTGTTTTAAAGCCCAATCTTCTTTCTAACGTAGAAATAAGTCACTTACCGTCCCCTGTGAGATAATATTTGAGCCCTTTGTAAATATTCCTCTGGTCTTCCGCTGTGAGGTTAGAATAGATGCCATTCAGGGCAGCAACTCTAGAGGCAAAAACAGATGTTTCAAACTCAATCAAACCCAGAAGGGCTAGATTCTTCTCGGAAGCAGGTTACCTGCAGGCTATACTTGGAGTCATGTTACTCATCACTCATTGAGTATGCTCTATGCGACGCTGAACTAATGCCTAATGGTCCACTTTCAAAGTCATATGTAGGGACTGGCTTGCACGACAACTCCCAACAACACCTGTGGAGATCATGTTGCTAACTCCACTGGCGCCCTTTTGAAAATGTACCGGTGACCGCTGCAGGACACACGCACTGAGTGTGCGTCTATAAAATCACCTCATTTGTTGATTTCATTGCCCGGAGAGCTTCATTTATAAGTATAATAGGCTCATGCATGTATCTAGAAGGCCACATCTCGGTACAGTAAAGTATCTCCCCCCAGAATAGTGATAGCACGTTGCCAACATGGCAGTGTAATAACTGTGTGAGTTGAAACCTATCGAAAAATCTTAATTTACTGTGGCTCTTAACAGAGTCCTGTATTTCAGATATGACTCAATCCTAATCTAAGCAGCTACCTGCTCACCCCACCTTGGTCTCACACCAAATAAAAATCCGGCAAGTAAATAATATTCCTTCCCTATAAGAATTACTTTCCTTTTCAAGTCATCTAAATCATTCTCACCTCCCAGTCTTAACCCCTGTTGGCCTTAATGGAGAGAGAACTGGGTACATTGACATTTGTGTGCCATTACATAAAGGGAGAGACTTCTGACTGTTTCAGGGTATTGGCCATTCTGGGATGTGCTTAGGACAAAGGCAACTATGTCTTTGAGCCATCTCTTCAGCTGCAAACGTCAATGGAACTAGTCTAATCCTTGAATGAAACTTCAACTTCACACCAGCAGCGGATCTGGCTGTTATTTTGCAGGATGGAGGGAGGGAAGGCTGTGCGTTCCAGCAATATCGCAGCATCCCAAGATGTGTTCTAAGCACTCACATCTCGTGAAGTCTTTCACATGATGTATTTTTGGCCCGAAGACAAGCGAAGACCTTTGGGTTGACCACAAAGGGCTGAAGTCTCTCGAGCCATTGGGACAAAAGAGGGGGGCTAGTCGCATCAGGCATTTGCAGCATTCTCTCCCATATGCCGTTGAAGAAAATCACGTTCCACTGCTGCGAAAGAGGCACGCGAGAGACCTGAAGGGAAGGAACACGGAGAAAATGCAGAGTCGACTTTCAAACATACACAAATGTAAATCCACCTGGTGCTCTACACTAATGAATAGAATCAATCCTAACACCTCAGGACAGGGACCATGTCTTCCTAAGTGTTTGCACAGCTCCTACTACAGGGCCTTGATCCTATTGGGACTGCTGGACATTACTGCACTGCAAATAATAACAACATCTAGTGCAACATTTTATATCTTCTAGTAATGTTGGTTATTTAGCTTAGAACTATTTCGCCCTCATTTTTTTTTCTGGTGGTAAGAACCTCTCACATATTCTGGAGGCCAGGTTGATTGAGATGTGCCATTCTTTAGATTTAACTCCAACTGAGAATACAATGACCTAAATAAAGTAGCTGAACTGCCATATCGACTATGAAATCCTATTGGTGTCTGATTTACCAGCCTTCCACTGGAGTTAACATTTCAGCGGAATTAGCTATAGGATATATGGTACCTACCCGGTTATTGAACTTCTCCAGGGCAGCTTCAAGTACACTGGTGTGAAATTTGGAAAAGAACAAAATGGAATACATGGAATCCATAGCACTGATGGGTTTGGAGCTGAGGCAAGGATATAAGGACTTGAGGAAATCATCCTTGAAAACCTGGAGCCAAGTGCTCTGGAAAAGAAAAGGGAATTGTACATACTATAAAGAGTAAAAACTATGTTCAGAGATTATTTGGTACATAGACTCCCGTATAGGATCTCAGATTCCCTTAGAACCATTTACACTTGCCTACCAATGATTATTGTTCTTAACCTCTGAGGATAAGACAAGAAGCAATGGGCTTAAATTGCAGCAAGGGAGTTTTAAGTTGGACATTAGGAAAAACTTCCTGTCAGGATGGTTAAGCACTGGAATAAATTGCCTAGGGAGGTTGTGGAAACTCCATCACTGGAGATTTTTAAGAGCAGGTTAGACAAAACTGTCAGGGATGGTCTATAATACTTAGTCCTGTTATTAATGCAGGGGACTGGACTAGGTGACCTCTTGAGGTCCCTTCCAATCCTGTGATTCTATGAAAATCAGGATGATCCCAAAGGAATTGGTCTGGAAGGTAATGCAATGGTAGAGCCCACTAATTCCCTTCAAACTCAGACTCGAAATGCCAGCGGGGATCTAGCTAACTTAAGGAAGGGTGCCTATGGAACACCCTTCACATTCCAGACCAAGACTTAGGTTGGAGTCTGAGACTCTGTCTGCTTCCAGCGTTTTACACAAGATCTACTAATAATGGGGTAGGGCATTTTGGGATTGTTAATTAGTTCTGTGCAGCCCTTCAGCAGAGCTGGGTCCATTTGATAAAGCTGCTGGCTATTAACTTAAGCCCAGTGCTTTCGTCATTAGTTTGTTGGTTAAGGCACTCCTGGGAAACAGAAGCTCACACACGAAAGGAATGTTACACCGTATTTCATGTCTCAGAATCTTGTGGGCAAGGTATTGGGAATCTGAACATGCAGCCTGCGTTGGCCACTCCAAATGTAACCAGTTGTGCTGAGAGAGGTGATGGGATTTCTTTGACGTTAACTGGCTTTATTACGGTCAATGAAAAATATGCCCTTGTCCACGGGAAAGAAAAGAAGCCGCTTTACCTGCGCACATGCATATTGGCCAAAAGTGATACTGCAGGGGGAGCTTTCACCGCTGGCTATTTTCAGGAGGGTCTCGTTGCTGACGCTGCAGGGAAAAAGCAATGATCTCAATTTTCGTGTTAACCTCACCTGGCACAGCGACCATTGAATGGCAGAACTGGAGAAACAGTCACATATATCACACGTATGTCCATAAATATTGTTGCAAATAAAAGCCCCATGATCAGCTCCCCATGATCCATTGGGTCGCATTATTCAGGAGTAGTTGGATGGCCACTGGATATTAGGGGAAATGTTTGCAAATTTCAGTTCTGAGCGTGACATTTCATTCATTCAGGTATTCACGACTGAAGGTAGCTATTTGTTACTCTTCTCTTGAAAAAGTTTCAGTCGGCCAATCAGGGAGCGGAAACAACACAGTGTGATCTTGGTGACCAGTCACACAACACAAATAACAAATACTGGATACCAAATGGTGAAAGTGAATGACCTATTGCCCCAAAATTATTTGCCACGGCTACTCAGTGGATACTTACAAAAAACTGATACGTTTGCAGCAACCAAATTGAATCCAGGCTAAGGTCTGGCTTGTTCAAGTCTTGGGGACGGCCTCTAATAATCATTTACACTGGGCCAAGTTCAGATCTCGACAAGGTCTGAATGCAGCGAGTGTTTTCAGCAGTAGCTATTCCATTGCAGAGCATGTCTTCCTGACACTCCGAGGAGACATTCTGCCCGGGCTAGTCCTGGATATGAATAATCCCGCAAACTACTTCCATTTGGCTGCTCTGTAAACCTCCCCTCTCTGCCCGCCCCTCATGCCACTGCCATCCAACTATCTACTAGTCGGGAAATGCCCTATGTAGCACCATGCTCTGGGAGTCTCCTACGTGTGGCTATTATTGTTATCCTGCCATCCCAAGCAACGTGCATCCTCCCAAACAAACCCTATGGTTGGGGTTATTTGCTGATGGCTCACGTACCTTTTCACTGAGGCACATACGGCAGCTTCTGCTCAAAAAAGAAAGACAGACAGCTGGAGGTAATGGAGCAAAGGTATAAAAAGGACTTATCTGAAATATTGGTAATGGGCAATTATATGGCGAGAAACTTACCATTGACGGGGCTGCTGGTGCACTGAGCAGAGAGAAAGAGAGAGGGAGAATATGAGCTCAGGGACTGGTTACAATAACATCAAGACACTTAACATGGGAGCAAGCCACAAAACATTGGATTTGGATCCCGTATTCAAACACACTTAAGAGTCCAGATCCAGGGTTTTCATTCGATCCATTCTAACTAGGGAGCCATTGGCAAAATTCAGATTAATATTGGGTTCAGACAGCAACCCCCCCAAAGCTTAGGGGTTCCAACCCATCTCTCATTTGTTTTATTCTAAACAGGATGGACTGTTCCCAGTGGGGCAGCAAAAGCAGCAGCTGGTAAAGGGTTAGAGTTGTGTAGCAATGCAGTTAAAAAACACCACGGGCTCTGCCATGTTTGTTTATTTCATTGTCAAGCTGTGGGACGCAAGTCTAAAAAACTCACCCTGTTTCAGATTTCACGATGAACTCAGATCAGACTAATACGGAGGGGTTTGCTGGGGATCTAGAACCTTTGAGTGAGCCTGGGTTCATCTTTTGAGCAGACCTGGGCCCGTTTATGATTCTGCAGTAGAACTCAACTTGGTCCCGTGACGGGAGGAAGTGGCTCTACTGGAGGCTCAGCTTAGCTACCATCTCACCTTGCACGGGTGCTCAAGGGATGGGGGGGGGGGGGCAATACATTGGCTGCTTTGGAGACAGGGAGGAGAGGGAAGATTGGGCTCCACACTCACAGGACAGAATTTGGCCCTGGTTTTCTAACTCCCATTAATCTATTGGTATCAGGATTGGAAGCACGCTGGACTCCAATTCACACACGCTTTGCAAGTGAAGAAAGGGGTAATTTAGATATAGTATGTAAAGTTCTGCTTACTGGATACATCGCAACAGAACCTGCGGCTGCCACCATCCAACCTGAAAGACAATAAGCCATGATTCCATTTAAGAATCCAGGTCAGAGACCTTCACAACAAGACGTGGCGCTTACCCCCCTTCTCCCTGCAAATATGGGTCAACAGACCAGTTCAGAACATCAGTCCTGCCTCGTTACCGTCTTTCTTCTGTTTCCGTATTCTCCTTCTTAATGCAATATTTTATAGAATCATCTCTACCTTTGCATCCCTTTTCCTCGTATCCGTTTTGACCCTGTGATGGGTGTGTCTACATGTTCCTGTGCCATGTGCATGCATGTAGTATTCCTCTGTCTGCTGACAAAAGCTGGTGTGGATTTAGGGGTGGGAGAAAGGCAGCAGATTGGCGGTGATGGAAACTGATGTCCCTCCAGCCACTCACTAGGCAAAGCAGAGAGAGCAGCAGGGGAAATTTCCCAACACAGCTTCCTGCCGATAAACCTCAGCTTGAACTTGGAGGAAATCCTCCATCAGGGGCGAGAGAGGAATTCAGTCTCTGTGGGCCTTCCAGTCCTGGGCCTCTGCCAGCAAAAATGCCAATTAGTTCCCGGAGTATGTAGTGCGCAGGCAGCTGTGTGCTGTCTGGCCGACAAAGGATAACCTTGCAAGCATCAGTAATAAAAATGCGGGTGAGGAATTGGCAAAGAAAAGGGGGAGGAATCAGACCCTCCTAAAGAGATGAGGAGGAAGCGGGGCAAGGAGTTCTCAGAGCGGTGACCTTGAGAAATAGCAGCAGTCAAAGGGTCGGACTGGAGGTCACAGGGATTCAAGCTCGATGCGCTGCAGAACTTTCTAGAAAGCTCCAGCGTAATCCCCAGGATAGACACTGCTACAGATTTACAGGCAGCTTCCTGGGGATTTGTTTGAAAGCCTGGCAAGGCTGGCACATGGTGGGTCTGAGCAAGCTCACGCTAGTTTGCTCCTTGTTGCCAGACTTACTCATTACACTCTGATGGCATCTGATGCCTTTCCCACGACCTGGCTCTATAACATTAGTGCTTAGGACACCGCAGTATTCGCTCTGTTCCCCTGCTGAGGGCATCGAGGGCCTTTTAATGTCCGACCTCCCACTCCCCCGTTTCTGCAGCCTGGCTCCTCAGATCCCCAATCTTCTCAAATAGCCCAACAGTGTCACACCACGCCCTTGCCAGACTGCCCAGAGGTGGGAGCCCAAATGAGGGCCCAGGAGACCAATAATAACCCAGGGAGCCTTCAAGTTCAGAGTATGATTATTACCCACATTGAGGTGTTTGTAGTTCGGCCCTGTTAGGGTCAGGGACAGTTCACATACAAACGCGGAGGAGAAGGCATGACCCACCCTGAAGGGCTTCAACTCCGATGTCAGGCAAGTTGGAGCAAGTGAATGTCGTGAACAATACAAAGGAGAGGAGGAGGGCAGACTGGTGATGGTTAGAAGCTCACACGGTTACATGGGTGGGTATACGCACAAATTCAATGAGGCTGACTCACTTCAAGGAGATGTTTTTGTGGGTTTGTTTTTCTAACCTGGCCATTGATACTGGGCAGGTGCTCATTCCACCAGGACTGTTATCCGTTGCCTCCATTTCCTGATTCCGCCTTCCTGACCTCAGCAGCAGAGTGAGGAGAGGAAAACGGGGCTTGCCGGGGGCGCGAAGGCATTGAATGTACAACATGGGGTGTCTCAGGAGAGGGCCGGGAAACAGGCCTGCCCATTGCAATCCATTGGAAAGGCTAGGATGGATGCGAACACTGGGTAGTCCCTCTCCGCGCTCTGCAGAGGGCTTGAACTGTTTGCTCATCCAGGGTGGCTCACAGGGAGAAGTGCTAATCAGCCTCCCACATTTTTGGCAACTGTCTGTTCACCTGTTTTCATTGTCTTTAGCTCGGTATTCAAAGGAACTCTGCAGTTCTCCACTCCCTGGAGCACTTTATTATGAAACCTTAACCTAGGTCAGACCAGTTTGTTCAGGCGAGGCAGAAGCCAGCGCTGAGAGGCTGCCAAGACACCAGGCAGGAAGATCCATTTTAACATTCTTCCAGCAGCCAGATAGAATCACATCTATGGGCCTGATCCAAATCCCACCGAAGTCAACAGGAGTCTTGCCAGGGAATCCAAGGGGTGTTTGACCAGACCCTACAGGAACTGTCATGCTAGAGAAGGTGCATGCTCTGTTCAGTCCTGCATTCTGCCTCCTGCTACACAAGAGCAGATCAATAGATCAGCTACCGCAATGAGACCCTGCCCCACGTCCTGTGCAGCTGCAAGCCCCACTCCAGAGCCTGGCAGCTGCGCCACAACGCCATCCAGGACTGCCTGGTGAAAGCCATCGCACCGCGCCTGGGGCAGGTCGCCGTGAACTGCGCCATCCCCGATACCAACAGCCAGCTGTGACCTGACGTGGTCGTCACCAACGAGGCCCAGAAAAAGATCATCCTCGTCGACGTCACGGTCTCCTTTGAGAACAGGACCCCGGCCTTTCACGTAGCCTGAGCTCGTAAGCTGGAAAAGTACGCCCCCCTGGCCGACACCCTGAGAGCGAAGGGCTACGAGGTGCAGCTGGACGTTCTGATCGTCGGAGCCCTGGGCGCCTGGGACCCCTGCAACGAGCCTGTGCTGCGGACCTGTGGGATCGGTCGACGCTACGCACGGCTCATGCGGCGCCTCATGGTCTCAGACACCATCCGATGGTCCAGGGACATCTACATCGAACACGTCACCGGCCACCGACAGTACCAGGAGGCGTGAGCCGGAGCGACATCGTGCATCATCGACGAGAAAGGGACCGAGAGACTTTCTCCCACTGGACCATATGAACTGGGACCATAAACTCACTGAACATTAAATCTCACCAAATGAGGGTAAATCCATCCTCCTCGTCGTACCCACTCATTCTACTCCACACCTGAACATAGCCATTAGATATGAACAACTTACCCTCATATCTCAATCTCTGTACTTTGACCCGTTAAGCCTTTACCCTCAATTGGGGATTTTGCTGATTATATATTTCTTACGTCACTCGATCCTAAACCGAACTTCACTCCCCTTGATAATCTGTACCTTATTCCCTGATAACCAGAAACTTCTACGCTTAAAAATAAAAACAAACGGTATAGAGCTTAACATTATCTTAATAAAATTCTTAAATCCACCTCCTGCCATGCTGAACTGACAAAGGCGCCATCTAGTCCATTATCTTGTCTCCAGTGCTGAATTATACTTCCCCTGTCTAGACACAGCACAGCTGCGGCATCATTTGAAAGCACTGATGAATGAAGCCCCACAACACGCATTTGGGGGCACTGTGGTGGCTTACCCAAAGTCACATGGGAAAACTATGGAAGAACTGGGACTTGAACCCCAGAGCGCCTGGGCTTACCCCACAACTTCTTCTCTTTGAGGAAGGCCAGTAAAAACCTTCTAATGCACCATCTTATCACACAGTACTTATGTCTTGGGAAATAATTTGTTCACCACCCGATGTGGTGATCTGCCTTCGTACACCCTGAAGCATGAAGGAGAGGAATTGTTCAGCATGGCCAGAGGGGATAAATCTTGTGGTAACAAGATGAAACCAAGCAAAAGGAAATTTAAGCTAATTGGTGAGAAACAATTTCCTGTTGATGGTTTTCTGTTTGCCTCTTGCTTGAGGCTTTTAAAACTGGACTAGGGAGGGCCTTAGAGATTGTTCCCCAGGTACAATCTTCACTGGACAAAGTACGATGGGATGAACGGGGTGAGATGGAGAGGTGGTACTAGGTAACCAAGTAAGTCTGTCCTTCCTCTGTGACCCGGTCCAGTGTTCACTGAAGTGAAGAGAGTCCCTCATTTCTGTAATTGCCCCGGTGATGATTACTCTGGCTTACAGATGCTGTTCTCATTCACATCATTAACTGCCACGCCCTTTTGATGATTAAATAAATGGAAGGTTGTGCAGGTTGGGAAGGGCTATCATTGCGGTAGCATGTTCCAGAGCCAAAGGGTGGAACTTTCCGCTAGCTATCAATTTCCTAATTCACAGTAGGTTTGCTACTAGAAAAAGCCCTGAAATATTTTTTTTTTTTAAATAATAAGCAAGCATCTCATTGCCTCCATAGGCCTTGAAGTCCTATTGCCGGCTTGTACGCAGTTGGAAATAGAGATGGAGGCATAATTATTACAACTTTCTTCCCGCTGCCTTTGGGCTCAGATATTCCAAGGTGCATAGCTGAGCACTCTGGCCCCGATCTAGGAAACCTCTTAAGCACCTGCTTAACTTTAAGCACTTGAGCAGTCTCATTGATGTCAATGGGTGGTGTTACTCCGTTACATTGTCCTGCTCTACTAGGCAGATGCTTTTATTCATCATGGACTGTGAGCACAAAAGTGTCCCAGACTGTAATGAACACCTCAGCTTCCCAAGAAACCCAAATATAGGAAATAATCAATTTGCCTCCCACAGCAGGGCTGGAACACAGAATTCAGTTGCTCTCTGTGTCCATCACATTGTTTACATCTCTCTAGTAGTAACGTACCCACAGACTGTATGAGTATTCGTATAGCTGTTGCCTCTGCAATGCTTTATCATTCTTTGCGATACGAATCATACTATTTTAGAGATAGGCAGGAACATCACAAACTTTTAGGAAGTTTGGGTTCCAATCGGATTCCAGATCCAAATATCCCAATTGACACCATCTCTGGTGTTGATGGAATTATAGAAAAATGAAATCATAGAGCTGTAAGACTGGGAAGGATCTCAAAAAGTTATCAAGTCCAGCCCCCTGCATTGAGGCAAGACCAAGTAAACCTAGACCACCCCTGACAGGTGTTTATCCAGCCTGTTTCTTAACACCTCCAATTATGCTTGTGATTTCACAAATGTGACCATAACTTCAGGTGAGAAATTAAGGAAAAGGTACAGATGAATTTTTAAAGAAGTGAAGGGGACAAACATCCTTTAGTAGCAAAAAAATGAGAGCAGAGGAATAAAAAGAGTATCAGAAGAACAGAAGAACGGCCATACTGGGTCAGACCAAGGTCCATCCAGCCCAGTATCCTGTCTACCAACAGTGGCCAATGCCAGGTGCCCCGGAGTGAGTGAACCTAACAGGTAATGATCAAGTGATCTCTCTCCTGCCACCCATCACCCCCCTCTGACAAACAGAGGCTAAGGACACCATTCCAGTTCTCTTTTAAACCCTGTTATAGTCCTAGCCTTCATAACCTCCTCAGGCAAGGAGTTCCACAGGTTGACTGCGCACTGTGTGAAGAACTTCCTTTTATTTGTTTTAAACCTGCTGCCCATTAATTTCATTGGGTGGCCCCTAGTTCTTATATTATGGGAACAAGTAAATAACTTTTCCTTATTCGTTTTCTCCACACCACTCATAATTTTATATACCTCTATCACATCCCACCTTAGTCTCCTCTTTTCCAAGCTGAAAAGTCCAATCCTCTTTAATCTCTCCTCATATGGGACCCGTTCCAAACCCCTAAACATTTTAGTTGCCCTTCTCTGAACTTTTTCTAATGCCAGTATATCCTTTTTGAGATGAGGAGACCACATCTGTACGCAGTATTCAAAATGTGGGCACAGCATGGATTTATATAAAGGCAATAAGATATTCTCCATCTTATTCTCTATCCATTTTTTAATGATTCCTAACATCCTGTTTGCTTTTTTGACTGCCGCTGCACACTGCGTGGATGTCTTCAGCGAATTATCCACAATGACTCCAAGATCTTTTTCCTGACTAGTTGTAGCCAAATTAGCCCTCATCATATTGTATGTATAGTTGGGGTTATTTTTTCCAATGTGCATTACTTGAAATTTAATGTGGATAAATGTAATTTGCCATTTTGTTGCCCAATCACTTAATTTTGTGAGATCTTTTTGAAGTTCTTCACAGTCTGCTTTGGTCTTAACTATCTTGAGCAGTTTAGCATCATCTGCAAACTTTGCCACCTCACTGTTTACCCCTTCTTCCAAATCATTTATGAATAAGTTGAATAGGAGTGGTCCTAGGACTGACCTTTGGGGAACACCACTAGTTACCCCTCTCCATTCTGAAAATTTACCACTTATTCCTACCCTTTGCTCCCTGTCTTTTAACCAGTTCTCAATCCATGAAAGGATCTTCCCTCTTATCCCATGACAACTTAATTTACGTAAGAGCCTTTGGTGAGGGACCTTGTATCAGATTTTGGCAGTATCATTCCTGCAGTGAATGCTTTCCAGGAGGTTCCTCGCTACGGTAATGAGTGCCGGAGATAGAGATAGAGATTAGCTAGAGGGAGGCATATATCAGTGGCTCTTTAAAAATAAGGTACACAAGAGCTATGACTGTATCCTTTCTATGTGTTCACTAAAGCACCTAACACGTTTTGGGTGGTTGTTACAATAATAAATAATGGTAACTAAAGGCTGGCAATTTAGGGGTTTATTATGGCACCGATCAAATTAATTTTGAAGTGATGTTTTACTATAGCATTTCCTCCCTGGAGAATTATTTCAGTAGAGATTTGCTTCAATAATAGCCATGTGGGAGAATAATATATGGGGTGGTTGTGCCCCCAAATAATAGTACTTACCAATCAAAAGAAGCAAACCCAGCCCTCTGCGTAAAGATGTCATAGCTGCGAAGGTTCCCTTAAAATCCATCTGCACTGTCGGGTCTATGCACAACAGCAAAGAGAAATCAAATGTATTTTAGGGGAATCATAGTTAATTGCAATATCAAAATATGCCAAACTTATCCTCAGGAGATTAGGAAATAAACAAGACCCCCATTCAAACGACATGCCTTTTAAAAGATACTGACACCAGCTGACCCTCAGGAAACTGTGAAATTAGCTATCAGAAACTGGCCTTAAATGCATTAAGGAACCCACTGCCTGCTGTGCTTACCGGACAAAAGTGCTAGACTATGTGCAGAAATCAGAGCATTAGCTATACATCAGCTGTCATGGATTTCCTATAGCAAACAGCCAACCCCTCATTAAAGAAAATAACAGGTTACATGGAAAACAAAGGCAGCGCGTCCTACCCAGTGCAGTACATACCTCTGAGTTCTCAATCAACACTCCTCATTGTGTGTGTGGTTGGAAACGGCATGGTACAAGAGGGCTGCTTTTCACTGTATAAATCAGGGTGTGGATCTTAGTGTCTAAAAACGTCATTTGAAATTATAGGATGGATTTTGAATGTCTACCACACCTATAATCGCTGGGAATGTCACGGTTTGGTAGCAAAAACATGTAGATTTGCTAATTGTTGCTGTCTCCCAGATACAGACAGGAAAGGCACCGAGTTCAAGGGCCGTATGGAATGGGCAGGATTAAATCAAAGGAAGGGCATAATCTCTCTGTCCCAGGCACAGATCTCCCAGTGGCATCCACCTAACACAGAAGGGGAGAACAGAGCAGTGCCTTGCGGACAGCCGATGCTGTTTTCTAATGTAGGTATTTCTGACCTGGAGATTCTGCTCCCAGCTTTGTTGAAGCCAATATATTGAAGCACGAAGCTTTGAAACCAATGTGGAGGTACCATCTGAGATCAGAGTACAGCCCTACATTACCCCTGGGTCAGTCTTCCAGGCCATTCCTGGGAAATCCCAAAGAATTATCCTGCTGCCTTATTCTCTTGCATAATCTCTGATGGAGGGGGATGCTCAGGACTTCCCTCTGCCCACAGAAGCCAGACATGGCAGAATGGTGCCTCATCACATAACGTATGGAGTGCTGACAACCCCTAGCATGGAGCGGGGGGTGGGGGACGAGGGGTCAATCAAAATGTCAAAATTCCAACCAGCTCTCATTGCAAATATTCCTTGAAGTGTACAAAGCACATTGAAGACATCTCTGGAATCCCAGTCCACGGAGAAACCAGAGATGGATTCCTCCACACTCCTGATCTTCTGCACAATAGAGCAGTCTTTTAGGACACACATTTTCATTCATCTCCTCTATCTCACTAAATTTCCTATGATGTAACTTTACTGGTTTCCCAATCTGTTGTTCCAGGGCAAATTTCTGCAGGCCACTCTATTCCACAATCTGACATTCCTAGTAAATTGTTCACAGCTGTTCATTAAGAGTCTTTGTGTATTCATTGCATGCTGTAGGTGGCTGAGGAATGACTGCTGGTGCTGGATTTGCAAGGTCCTTGGCTGAAATGTATCCTGGTAACTTCCATCCACCTTCCCAGGGATTTAGTACCAGTTATGGAATCTCATGACTCTGACAGAGGTCTCCGGTCTTGTGTTGCCTCCAAGCTAAGGGTTTTCATTGTCACATTGCAGATAAGATATCTGGACAGTTGTAAGTTGTGATAATGGAAGCTTTTGATGAGGGATGGATGTCATTTTCTTTCTGCCCCTTTAAGATTTTTACATAGTATCATTCACCATGGTACTATGCAGCAAAGCAAACAAAAGAGCATGAAAACTCCTAAGCAAATGAGTTTTACGTTCTCATTTCCCATGCAGAAGGGAGGGTGACTTTGCATGCCCAAGTTTGAGGGTCTTTTTTGTTTGATTTTTATACTATTGTTGTTCCTACGGAAAGTGCTATAGAAGAGGTAGGTTTTACACTTAGATCTGTTAAATTATGTGCAATGTCTCTACAGGGAGGTGGAACATGGGTGTGTGCTGACTTATCGTTCTACCCTGCACCCAACGCCTACTTTCTCTGGATACCGGACATTCTCCAAGCATCACTTTACACGTGTAGCAGCTATTTCTGTACTCATGCGACATCACTTTAAGTCACACACGTATTTCTGTCTGACTCAGAATTGTGTGGGACATTGATAATATAAAGTGACGGGCAGCAACACCCCTCCTAGCACCACCCAAATGACAGAGACGTTATATTTGTAAATAGCAGAATTCTGTAGATTCCCTGGTCAAAGTAACACGCCTAGTCATCAAGATGAGCCCAATCCAAGTCCCACTGAAGTAAATGAGTCCCTTTCCCTTGACTTCAATGGGCATGAGATCAAGATCTAAACCTGAGGTTTCCAGTGTCCCACAGTTTTTGGATGAAAATCAGTCTTCTCAGCCTCGGAAGCAGGTCCTGTAGTAGGTGAGTATTATCGGTGCTGCTTATTCCCTGTACAGTCAGCTGATGAAAATCATACATATCATCACAGAGTTTTAAAATTGCATCTGTGCCACACAAAGGAAGGGTGTTTTTACAGGAACTCAATGCTTTTCAATGGAAATCACCCAGTAGGGCAAGAAAATCCAGGCAGCACCGGGCGCTGCCTGCAACAGCCCTGACAACTATTCCTCATTTCAGAGAATGAGAAGCTGAAACACAAGAATCAGGAAAGGACCCACGCCAGCAGAAAAATCAACACTGAACCTCCGTCAAGGGCTAGCTAATCACCCCAGCGTATGGGACAGGAAGGAGTCAGAGCACCAGGTCAGCTGCTTGCATCAGTCAGGAATGAACTAATCTCTAAATAGATAAACAACAATCACCATTTTCTTACAGGAAAGAGAGAGCTCACACCTGCAGGGAAGGACTTTTATGTTCAATTCATGATCCCCCGAGTGCATTGTTCCTGTTTATGTTCTTAAATTGACTGATGGGTATTCTAGAATAACTAGCACCCGGCAGTGGTGTCCGACATTGTATTTAGAGCCTGATCTGATGCTCATCTCGTGGACGCCTTTCCTTTCAACCTCACCAGATGTCAGCTCGGGCCCTTTTTTACCTATTCTAAGTACCCCGGCAGTCACTCAAGTATAATTGCACGGCACCTGTGGGTAAATGAGATCTAGATGTAGATATCACACACCAACGCCCAGGTAAGAGAGAATTCCAGGAGGCAGGGATGCTATAGATGGTGTGTTCTTAGCTACCATTTTCACAGAAACCACAGATCCCTGTGTTGCAACAAATCAAAGGTGTGGTTCATTTCTAAGCTCTGCATGTCCCCTCCCTTTCCACTTTTCCTCTCCTCTCTTCAGCTAGCTGTTAAAGCAGGTGAGATTAGGGATGTGCGGACAAGTTAGCACATAAAGCAGCAGAAAGTATTGCTTTCAACTGAATTCAGGTGACAACAGCCACCTTGGCCAATACATTGAACTGGAGACCTCCTGAGCTAAACGCATGAGTCTCTACAGCTTGAACTAAAGAACTAGGTACAACGTCCCATGCCACGTCCCTCCATCCAAAAGTAGAGGGCCGAAATGGGGAGAGGACAAAGACAAGGAAGAAAATAGGGAGCAGTGAAGCAAATAGGGCGATGGGATAGAATAAGGATAGAGAGGGGGTAGGCAGGCGGGGAGGGGTCCAAACCACTGAAAGAGAAGACAAGAAGCTGGGGAGGGGGGAAGAGATTTTAGCCAAATGCCCATGGAATTCAGCAGATCCAGGATTTTACCCCTGGACCTGATGTAGCAGGCCAAAGGCAACCAGTGGGCCAGTGGAGAGATTCATAGGGGGGATGGACATGGTCCGAGAGCCAGATAATCATGACACTTGACATCCTCTCTTGTATCCCCGAAAGAAAATAATTAAGTGTATTAAAAAACCTTTTCTCCCTTGTCATAGCTGTGAATATTGCATCTACCTATGGCTCACGTTTTCCTTCGCTGGCAATGTGCAGTGTACGTGCTAGATATTTCTGGTCCAATATTCAGCGCCAGGCTAGGTGTGGTAAAGGGAAAATAACACGGGCTGTGGCAGAATGTCATCCCCATCATACACACCCTGCAGAGGCTAGCGGCAGTTACAAAAGGCTTTGTTTATGTTGCGAGTTAAAACCATTATTTGATTTGGATTTATGATCATAAATCAGAGATCTCTTTGCTTTGGGAGGCCTGTGGGAGAGCAGGTGGACAACTCAGACCATGGACAAATGCCCATACAATATACCAAGGGGCCACTGGCAAATGTGTTTTTTGCTGGCAACCAGGGTTGGCAAATTCAGCAGATACTTGGCTGAGAAGCTCTTCCCCCCTCAGCCATAGGTTTGGTTCTTCATGGACATGGTGGGATGGGAAACTCACCCTGCCAATATCTGTGCTCTGCTTACTCTGCGGGATGAATAGTCAGAACCAAATCCTATTTAACTCCATGGGAAGCTCTCCCTGGACTATAATGGGATTTGGGTTGGGTCCAAAGAGAACTGCCAATTTAGCCCTTTTTGTAATCTCCAAATCTCTCTGGAAATGTCCATTTGACGTTCTGTTGTCCAGGTCATTGTAAAGAAGGAAAACAACACAGCCCAATGTCTTTTACAGTTCAGATTTGCTTTGTCAACGGCGGTTTTTGAATCGTCGTTGGTTGAACTGGAGACATCTTTTCTAAGTCTGCTTGGGCTACGCACCATTCCACCTGCTTTACCATGTTTGCCAGCCAGAGTATCCCAATGCCAGAGGGCAAGGGGCTGGTAGGCCCCAAATTTGACATTCCTGCATGCACCCCAGAATCTGACACTCCTGCCGTCAGCCATTTTATATGGTCAGCCACTGCCAGCTGAAACCCAAACATCACAGAGACAGAAATAGTTTTAGGGCCCCGAGAGGCAAGACCAGACAAGTTTTGCTATCAGAACGGGGGGTTGGCACAGGGAGTGAAGGTTCTATGAAAATAGAAGGAATGTTTGACAGCCGACCTTGGTTTTAGGCCCCTCTGCCATGTACGTTTTCTTATTGTTATGATTAGAAATGCTTTGCTGATAAGGTGAATAATGAATTGTTATTGGCTGTTGCTCAGGGAATTGTTTAGGCTATTAGGGGCTATTATGAGTTATGTGCTTTGTTCAGAGAAAATTTATAAAACTTTTAGTCAGCAAGTGTGCTTTGGAGCAGTCCGAAGAAGCTTTTCTATGGGCAAGGGTTTGACACCTAAGTTCTCCAGCAGCTAGATGGGAAGAGGGGTGCCCTGACGCCTGGCTGTTGAGTCCTCAAAACCATTGTGCCACACTATATCTCAAAAGACCACCCTGTAAACCCCATATTCATCATTCATATATGGTTATGATATATATTTCAGAAGTTTGCTAGTGACATACAAAGGCGGCAAACCACTCCCAGGAGGGGGCTCAATGACCATTAATCTGCAGATGAGTTGTAACTGACGGATTTGCAATTCAATGAGGGCTGCCCAAGCACCACCCAATGGGGATTGCTCAACCCTATGACTCAGCAAAGCCCACCAGGACATGTCTGGGCTAGTATTTTCCAGGCATATGGACAGAGGGTATAAAATAAGGGACAGTGGCATCATGCCTGCGCCTTTCTCCTCCCCCACCTATGCTGGAAGCAACAAGAATGCTGAAAAGACAGAAGACTTCAATGGAGGAGACTGGTCCAGGTTTAAGGGAGAAACCTGTGTGTTATGAACTTCAACATCCAGTGGGATGAGAAAATTGCTTGATCTAAATTCTGCCTTGTGTAATAAGGTTTCAGATTTAGATTGTGTGCTTGCCTTTTATTTTCTTTGGTAACTATCTGACCTGTTATGCCTACCACTTATAACAACTTAAAATCTATCCTTTAGTCCTGACACTGCCTGGAAAGAAACAGCCAAGTTCCCTCTGCTTTGGGTTCTTAAAACCCTGGGTAACAAGCTCACTGGTATCAGGTAGCGAGTTTCAGCTGGTCTGACCAGGTCAGTGCATCCCAATTCACTTATGTCATAATCTGTAATAGGTGTCATGTAAGATACCACTGGAAAATCAATAAAACATTGATCATTAATATTCCTGCATGGTGTATGTGCAGCAAACACCCAACGGCCTGTACAAATGCGAAGGAAATAAGGGACTGAAATGTGTTTGAAACAGACAAGTCTGGGGAGCCTTTAAAGTCTTTAAATGAAGATTTGAGGAGGTCAGTAACTCAGCCAGAGGTCAGGTGTCTATTCCAGGAGTGGGTGGGTGAGGTTCTGTGGCCTGCAATGTGCAGGAGGTCAGACTAGATGATCATGATGGTCTCCTCTGACCTTAAAGTCTATGAGTGGGTGAACAGGGTTTTTTTTCCAGACAAAGGAAAGGCCGATGCCTCCACCCAGGTGCAATCACAGACAACTGGCAAGCACAGTCAAGCGGACGTTCGTTGGCATATGGGAGGCTGCAGGGGCACATCCACTGGCATTGTAGAAAGCATCAGCAGGGAAGAACCCACCATGGAACCTTCTCCACCAGGAGTCTCAGCAGTTAGGCCAAGGACGGAGCGAGCCAGGGAGACTGAACATCTATAAAATAGGCCAGGCCCCCTCTAAGGCACGGCGACTTAGTGCAGCGTTAAAGCCAAAGACTGGAATCCAGAGACCTAGATTCTGTTCCCAGCTCTGTCACTGACTTGCTGTATGAAGTTGGTCAAATCACTTATCCTCTCTTCCCTCTTCTGCTCAATGAGGGTAATGAAATTTATCCCACCGGCATATTCAAAAGCTAAACACATTTGCATTGGTGAAGCACTTTGATGGAAAGTGGTATATATAGGTGCAAATTACCTCCAGGGCCTAATTCATGAAGTTTTTCTGGGGTCTAGTAAAATTCATTGCGTCAGGAAAAGGAAAAGGAAAAGGCAGTTATTTCCTAAAGCCATTTTAGAAAATTGTTCATCAGCCACCAGTTCACAGGTAAATCAGCATCTGAACCCTATCAAAATAAAGGGAGTGAAATGAGAAATGGAAGCGATTATATTTTGTGTCCCCTACTAACCCCCACATCTGCGTAGCAGTGTGCAAAAGATGTATCAGCTATTTCCGTCCATCCAGGGAGAAGGGATATGGTGGGAAGGCATATACATTCCTCCGCTGAAATGCCTGTGGAAAAGCAGAACACCGGTAAATGCGCAACCGGTGCCCCAGTGCAGTCTTGGAAGGGACGTACTATGGATACAGTGACCCTCTCAATCCCTTTTTAATCTCTTCAGAATTGTACAGATCTAAAACTTGTTGGGACTTGGTGAATGATGGGAGTCTCCCCAATTCATTCAAATATAGCTTTGTAAACCTCTTCCCCTCGTGCATTGAAATACTCTTTGCCCCGTACATGCAAACAATGAAACACACCTAAACAAACAAGCAGGCTTGTGTGTCTGTATTAAGAACTTAATAGGCATTGAGTCAACCAGCATTTTCCCATGTACCCCATTTCATTCACCAGTGGATGAAACCTGCTTCTAAATCTTCATGCTATCCCTGACCGAAAGAGCCATTGCAGATGGAGCCAAAGCTTTTCCGAGGCAAACTCCTTGGCTGCCTGAAAGAAGCTGGTGATCAAAGGGTTAATTCATTGGCTACTTTTTTTTCTCATGCCTCATCTTAGTCCTACCCTCTGCTAACGCTTTTCTCTTAAAATTTGCCACCGTGGCTAGCATTGGCGAATGTCCACCAAGGGTAGCAGTGGAGGGAGTTCTAGTGTAGACAAGCCACCAGTAATATCTGGCATTACAGCCCTTACATCAGAGAGTATCTTAGCGGCATATCTTATGTTAGCCTGTGAGCAGCTGGCCTTTCCAACGTATTGTCTGGTCATGGTGTTTTAAAATTAATTGCATGTATTATAGATCAGTTCTTCTGTGTATAAATTCAGATCTGCAGGCCTGAGATTCCGATCTGATGGTATAAGTCAGGGGTAACTTCATTGACTTCAGTGGAGCTCACCAGAGAAAACAAGAGAGCAGAATCAAGCCCAAAGCGTGGTATGTGCAATGCACTATTATTTCACTATCCTTGTGTGTTCTGTGTGCATTTATTATGGACATCATATTAATACAAAGATTTATCTTTTGAAACAGGATTCTATTTGTTCAAATGAGCAGCTCTTTTATTTGCTTGGGTGTTTTTGGTTACAGTGAGGAGCATATGAGAGGGGAAAGCTTGTTGGAACACAGTCTCCAGTGCCTTGAACCACACCTAAAACTCATGCAGGGGAAACTAACATGGGGTGGGGTCTATCTGCCTTTTATGGTTCAGAACTATCTTTAAAATGTAAAATCATCCAAGACCGTCAATCTTTGCCATCAAGCAGTTTCCCATAGTAATAGAAGTATTTCAGGGGTGAAGAAAGATCTGATTCCTCCTGAAAATCTGTGATAAGTATGTCTCTTGTAAATGTCTCTCCCCACCATCTCTGTGTAAACAGGGTAGAAATATTAATATTTCTTGGTTGCACAGTGTCAGCAAGATCCCAAGATTATCCCCATTTTACAGATGAGAAAACCAAAGCACAGCAGGCTTAAGTGATTGTCCAAATTCATGCACTGAATCAGTGGCAGAACGAGGACTAGCCTTCCTGATTACCAGTCCCCCTCACTAACCTCTAGACTGCATTGCCTCTTTGTCTGTTTATTTCCCACCTGGCTCCATTATCTTTATCTCCCCAGGACTAGGTGCTGTGGGAATTATTCTGAAGTCACGGCCGAGAAGATCAGGAGGAGAGCCGCAAGAACCAGTTTGGATTAAATAAGTTCTGACCAGAAAATTCATCCAAAAAACAGACCGGACCCCTCCCACGCTCAAGCCCGGCTGGTGGTTAAAACAAGCTTTTTTGGTTTGTTTTAAGGATCATGTTCATGATGCAGTACAATCAGGTTAAAAACCATCCACTTTTAATACTCAGACAGTCCTTCCCTCCCTGAATGACGAACCGTGGCCAGGCTATTTAAATGACAAATAACGTCACAAAGTCTCATTGAAATGTTAAGTAAACTTCCACCAGCAAGATTTGCCCTATAGTGCTGTGACCTTTACCACTCCTATGCCATGCATCAGTGCAGGTGCTTCATACAGACATTCCTCTCATTTCAGTGGCCAGGCAGGCAAGAAATATGTTCAGCTGTAAAGGTCGCTTAGGGCCCAATCCTGCTTCCCTGGATACCAGTAAGAGATTGGCCTTCTGTGGGAGCAGGAGATGACACATTACCAAGTCTCCCCCATCCCCCCAGCCCTATGGAGCCCTGCTCACAGGTGAATGGCTGCCCCAGGAGAACCACGTGGGTACACCACTGCCCCCCTGTGTGGGTAGAGCCCCCGTGATGCAAGGCTGGGCACAGTGACTGCACATTCACCCCGGGGCCTGGAAGGCATTAGCCACAAAGCGTTCTGACGGTGCCACTCCCCTGCCCGCTGCTCGGGCCCGGCTTTGCAAAGGGCTGTGGCATTTTCATTTCATTACAGACCGACTCCTCCTGAGGTGGTCTGCAGTGCAGCCCCCCCGTAGGGAACCCCGCAGAGGTCCCACCTTTTGGGACTGGGGCAGAAAGACCATTCCCCGCGGTCTCTGCTCCGACTGGATTTAGAATTCTCAGAGCCAGCTGCAGAGGGGCAGGGGGAGGTGGTGAACGGGAGCTCTGCCCTGTAAGACAGCTACACAGCAGGTGCCATTATAAACTGGACATACAGGTCCCCCACCCCAGTGCAAATTAACTGGGGTTGATATGCTGTTACCTATTCTGAGCTATGGGGAACACCAGTCTCTGCATGTTCCAGTTTCCAGTCTCCTCTATGAGTCAGTGCTTTGCTATTAGCTGTTGCTCACCCCCTCCTCCACACCCATGTGGCAGGAGTAACACCTTGTGCTCTAATGGAGAAGTCGAATCATATCTACCCTGCAGCGATGGGTGCTGTACAACCCCCTAAGGGAAGCAGGGAGCTCCTGGGCTTATAAAAACCAAGCAGCTACTGGCTCATTCAAAGTTAAAACCCTACATCCAGCCTCTCCTGCCTACACTACTCAGCCTCTGCAGAGCCCTCACTAGCCAAAGGGCCACAGCTGCCCTCCGGCTTCCTATTTATGCTGCCCATTTAGCAGCCTGTTAAGGTAGCAGCTGCAGCGTATTTAGCCTCAGGCTAGCGCATGCATGCAGCTTTTAACCCTTTCCTGCCTCTATGTTAGTATGGCTGGTCATCAGCTCTGCAGGGCGCACCTGATCCCGTGGGAATGGGAGGTTTTAACCCTTTCACTGATGTGTTATTGAGAAGAACTGCAAGGCCCCATGTTGTTCTGCAGGAACTAAATCTGGGCACGCACAGGGAGATGGTCTGGAGTTTTATAGGCCCAGCCTTGGCAGCTGGCTTCATCCCTTCCACCACTTACTGAGTCTCCCAGCCGTGCTGGGGTTCTCTTGGGCCGCTGTGTCCTGGCCAGAGCCCTTCGAACACAGGCCTTATTGACAGCACCCGAAGTGACCCGTGTCCTGGGGATAGGCAGCTAGAAGCCAGTATGACGAGGAGGAAAGTGGCTCTATTGGGGGAAGGAATTGTAATGGGAATCTCTCCTCCCTTCTCCCACACAGGTCCGAGCGCTGTCCCCAGAAACGCCTTTATCCTGAGAGAGAGGGTTGCAGGCCACAGAGTCCTAGAAGTTATTGATGACGGTTAGGTCACCTAGGCTCAGAGCCTCAAAGGTATTTTGGTGCCTAACTCCCATTGAAACCAATGGGATTTTGGTACCTAATGCCCGTGAGTACCTGGACCCTAGCCCTTTCTTTGCTAGTGCAGGATTGTCCAGTTTCTAGTGTCTTTCCCCATCTAGTTTGCCCCAAGCAACGGATCTTCCACTGCTTCTGGGCGTCAAGCTGCTTCCCAAGGCACCGAAGGGGTGATGGTCAGAAGAGTCCCAGAGGCTGGAGGGGCGAGCTGGGAGGCTGGAGGGATGGCAGGAAGGTCCAGGAGCCTAAGCTGACGTCTGGGTTCAAAACAGTGCATGAAACCAGGTGAATTTCCCCTGGGCGGGGGATTAAACATTTTGCACAGCTCGTTAGCTCCCCCGCTCCGGTTTGGGAGAAGGTTGGGGAAGTTAAACAACTTGCCCAAAGTCAGGCGGCAAAGTCCAGGTCGGAGATGGAAAGCAGCCCAAGAGGGGACCCCAAGAAGGGTCACCAAAGCTAACACTGCCCCCCTCCCAGTGAGCACTGCCTCTCCCTACGGATCAATCCAATTGTGGTGCACTCGGCTAACTCCCCACCCCGCCAGCTGATGCCCTGCACCGGGGGAAAGAATGTGGCACAGACCCCACAGGCAGAGAGAAACCACCCGGCGGGGAAGAAAAATGAAGATTTCTTTTGGGAGCCTAGAAACCGGAAGTGGAAAAGGCCATTTGAACCATGCCCTGGCAGTGCAATTCCCTTGAGCATGTCTTCCACTGCTCCACCAAGGCTAATGTGCAGTAGGGCCAGGGATGGGCCCCCTCACTTCCCTTGGGGAAAGGATTTGCCGAGGACGATCACAGCAGCTCAGGGCAGTAGGAGATCAGAGAGGTGCGGGCTGTTAAATTCTTCTAGTGAGCTTCCCTCTTTGGCCACTGGATGTCCCTGTTCACAAGTAAAACAAATAGGGCCGGGCTGCTGGGGGAAGTGGGAGCTGAGGTTGAAACACACCAGAAAGAGAATCCAGAGTGTATGTTGCTCCATTGCCAAGGAGTGCATTGAGCCAGTTAATGGAGTGACTGTAAATCAATAACGGAGCGTCTACCCTGCAGAACAAGGACTATGTTAGCACTAAAGCGGAGGATTTCAGAAGGCACTGGAGGTTTAGAGGTCAACAGCTAGTAGAGGTGAAAGCCCTGATTCCCTTGCACTTTATACAGTCATTTAAACATGCCCAAAGCAGGGGGATGGGTGTGCATGTGTGAAATGCTACCAGATCAGAATGGCAGTGATCCGCCACTTGGCACAGGTGTAAATGATGCCTCAACATGTAACACAATGGGTGCCAGGTCCATATTGTGGAATAACGCCCTGTCATCCGTGTTAGCGCTGATCCAGAGAGCAGTGGCCTGTGCATTTATTACTGTCCAGTAAAAAATTCTTCTGTTAAAGTGTAGCTACTGTATATAATGCTTTCTGCTTTTCATTGTGTATGTCACTACGTATCTGTCTAGCTATCAGGATTTCTAAAGTGCTCATCACTTTATTTTCTGGACCCTCCCCTCCAGTAAGAACATAACATAAGAACATGAGAACGGCCATACTGGATTAGACCAATGATCCATCTAGCCCAGTATCCTGTCTTCTGGCAGTGGCTGGTGCCAGATGCTTCAGAGGGAATGAACAGAACAGGGCAATTTCAAGTGATCCATCCCAAGTCATCCAGTCCCAGCTTCTAGGGTTGCATCCCTGACCACCTTGGCTAATAGCCATTGAGGGACCTATCCTCCATGAACTCATCTAATTCTTTTTTGGTCTTCAGAATATCCCCTGGCAATGAGTTCTGTGAGTTGATGGCATTTGTTGAAGAAATACTTCCTTGTGTTTGTTTTAAACCTGCTGCTTATTAATTTAATCAAGTCACGCCTAGATCTTGTATTATGTGAAGGGTTAAATAACACGTCCCTATTCCCTTTCTCCACACCACTCATGATTTTATAGACCTCTAGCATAGAGGTCTATAAAGCACTTGGTCGTGCTATAAAGCACTTGGTCGTGACTTTTCTAAGATGAACAGTCCCAGTGTTTTAATCTCTGCTCTTACAGAAGCTGTTCCATACCCCTGATCATTTTTGTTACCCTTCTCAGTACCTTTTCCAATTCTAATGTAGCTTTTTTGAGATGGGGCGACCAGAACTGCATGCAGTATTCAAGGTGTGGGTGTACCATGGATTTATACATCTAATGACATCATGGTATTTTCTGTACTATTATCTATTCCTTTCCTAATGGTTCCTAACATTCTGTTTGCTTGTTTGACTGCTGCTGCACATTGAGTGGATGTTTTCTGAGAACTCTCCACATCTCCAAAATCACTTTCTTGAATGGTAACAGCTAATTTAGACCTCATCGTTTTGTATGGATAGTTGGGATTATTTTTTCCAATGTGCATTTCCTTGCATTTATCAACATTGAATTTTGTCTGCCATTTTGCTGCCCAGTCTAGTGAGATCCCTTTGTATTTCTTCTCAGCCAGCTCTTATTTTCTGCTTCACCTGATGCAGGGATAAAAGGCCAGGTCTAGACTATGCTGTGATAGGAGATTTGGGGGGAGGGATAGCTCAGGGGTTTGAGCATTGGCCTGCTAAACCCAGGGTTGTGAGTTCAATCCTTGAGGGGGCTATTTGGGGATCTGGGGCAAATATTGGGGATTAGTCCTGCTTTGAGCAGGGGGTTGGACTAGATGCCCTCCTAAGGTCCCTTCCAACCTGATATTCTATGATTCCAATTTCCATACATACACATAACTGGACCATTCTCCACACAGGCTGCTAGTCAAACTTTCTTCTCGTATCTCAGCCCCTTGGCCTAAGGCAGCCAGAGAGCATCCATGCACCAAGTACTACTAGCAATATTATAGTTATATGTATATATAGTTCCAGTGTGTGTATACCTGCTTTGTGACTCACTGAATACCTTTTTGTCCGCACGCTGCCAAGAAACTGCTTCTGCACCTTTGTTTTTCGTTCTTACATGCGAGTTAGTGAAGTGGGCCGTGTTGACAAGGCTGTTGTTACTCCAGGAGCATTGATTTTGCAGCTGGAATGGTTCTTGTCTGTAAAGACTCAGTGTGTGTGCGCTACAGCGGCACAGCTATGGCGCCACAGCTGGGCCGCTGTTGTCTGTAGTGTAGATGCTTCTTACATTGATGGAAGGGGTATTTCTATTGCTGTAGTTAATCCACTTCTCCAAGAGGCGGCAGCTAGGTTGACAAAAGGATCCTTCCATCAGCCTAGCTGCTTCTACACCGGGGGGGCAAAGTCAACCTAACTACAGTGCTCAGGGCACAATGTTTTTCATAGCCCTCAGCGACATAGCTAGGTTGTCCTACATTTAGGTGTAGGCCAGGCCTCAGCCTTAAGTTTCGGTCCATCCCAGTGCCTGAGCTCCTTCCTCTCTCCATCTTATGAGCTTTGCATTCAGTGGTCCAAAACCACGGGCTAGCTCAGCCCCTCTTATCACCGTAATAAATCTCTACAGAATGCTGACCTACTTTCTGATCAGGCCATTGCCTCAGCACCTTTCCCACAGCCCTTACAATGGGCCACCTTTTACCAACAGTCCTCCAGTCCAGTCGTAGATGAGGTTCCATACCGTACGAGATCCTGGGACCAGCAAAAGGTGACAGGGGCCTGGAAACTGGTACAAATCTGGGAAAGCGAGAAAAAGGGTTAACTAAAAAAGTCTAATACACAAATGAGCAGCAAAGCTTCCAAAAGCCAGGCCCCCAACTGCATGTACCAAAATGAATGCCCAACTGTGGACCAAAAAAATTCAGCGTGTATGCACACAAATTGGGCGGCTGGGGACACACGTGGCTGTAAATGCATCACACTGGCTATTTGCACCCACAAATAACCCAAATGAATGATCAATGGTGGTAAATGCACGTGCAAATTATACACACAGGGTCAAATGCATTCCTGCTGCCAGGTTTCACTCAGCACAGGGGAGAGCGGGGATGTCAGAGATCCAGTGACCGTTCTCTATTTCTTAGTGCCAGTCTACCGCGACCCAGGTCTGGTGTGAGTTAGATTAGATTAGGGACTGCTCTGACCTATGCCGGTGGAGGACCTCTGCTACCTACTTAACACAGCTCATCTTACTCCCGGCATATTTGCTGGGGGGAATTCTCATTTCTCCCACTACAGCACAAAGGGGCTGGATCACGATGAGAACCTGGGCCACCACTTTGTGTCTTCGAGAGCACGTAGCTTTTGGAAAATCAGGCCATCAATGTAAACAGAGTGAAAACCATTAAACTGGGGGTCAGTTTAACTTGGAGCCCTGACAATGTTAGCCACATTCGTCCCCACTGACTCCATTGGGCCTCGCACGGCTAACCCCTCCCTTACCACGCAGAATGTTTCGGGGTGTGGGTGTATGCAGGTGGTTGGTTGTTGCCATGTCTCAGCCATTGTGGTCAGGCACCCAGTGGAAATAGGCAGCATATTCTCAGTGGTTTTGATCTGGCTTTTGATTGATTTTTAATTCTGGGCATGGGTGTTGCAAGTTACACCCTGATAGAGGTGATGCCGCAGGATCTAAGTCTTAAGCTTCACGCCCAGAGATAATGCTAAAGGCATGAAGAAGCTTAACAATTAGGTGACACTGCTAGCGTGACACTATATCACAACCTGTCATCCCAGGGGTATGAATAGCACGAGTAACAATCAGGGCTTCCTATAGATCCCAGAGTCTCTCTGGATTGTTGGAGGTTAGTGTTAAATTCCCCTCACACCACTTTCCATTGCATAACCAACAGGTTACATAAGCACGAATATCATTATGAGCACTATGGCCGGCCTGGGAAGGTTGGGGAGAAATGTGACTTTGGATGAAAATCATGTCAGTTATACTCAAAACATATCCCAAACTCTACAGAAATACTTAGAGACAACAAACTGGGGGAGAGAAAAGAACCATCTCTAGTAATAAAACCAGGAGTAGCTTTGGGAATGTTCAATTTAATAGGGACGGTCCAGAGAGTATGTGGAGAAGAAGACAGGGAGGTTGCCAGGAGACATACAATAGTGATGCCTTCAAAGCAAGGTTAGCTGTAGAACTGCCTGCTCCATGCAGGGCAGCGGGCCAATGTTGCATGGTTAATAAGGATAATGCATTTTTTGGCAGTGTAGGTTCAGAATTTATCTCACCCCCTCGAACTGCTAGAAACCAACTCCTTTCCCTTGACAATTCTCCAGCCGAGGACTTTGTGGCTAAAGGAAGGGCCAGCAGCACAATTAACCCAGCTTAACAGACTGATTTACCCCTTCCTGTGATTGGAAATGGATCACAGGACACAAGAAATCCCTTCCACTCTTTCTTTTGCTATCTTGGGCGTTTTCATAGCACCCATCCCCATAGTATCTAAGGGCTGCTGTAGTAGCTACATGTTCATAAGTACATGACCCAAACAGAGCAATATGCTCAGCGCCTGGGGAAATGTCTGCATCACGTTGCTCCAGTGTGACCTCTGTGGCCAAGTCAGGAGCGTCATGATATACTGAATCATGATCTGTCTCACACAGGAGATGTTTATTCTAAAAAAACAGCTACTACAACAGGCAAGTACACAGGCTTCCACACAGCTTGATTTCCAGCTTTATCTCTCATGTTAACCAGGGGTCACCCTCTGCTTGGAGCTTGTATTAGAGACATCTAGTGGTCTGAGTAATATACTGCAAATAAACATAACATTACAAGGAGCAGTGTTGATGCAACCCCTCCCAACCCCCCTGCCCTTGATGGAATCTCCAGTGATGCAAAGGAAACACCTTTGGCACTACCCCTTAGAAGAGCTGTAATTACCTAGCACGCGTCGATATGTCTAGCAGGCCACATTAGAACAAAGGCATCTGGAACACCTCCTAAGTGCCATGTTGCCATTTTAATTCCACGTTATCAGTTATCTTTAGGAACCAGATTTTGTATTTTGTGGCTCAGACATCTTTGCGAGTCTCACTTTTATATTTAAGTGAATGTATTTATGCCAGCCTGTTAACCTATAGGGTCATCTCCTGATGAACTGTTATTGACAATATGGGCCAGAGTTACAAAGGTGTTTAGATTACGTGCCTAATGAGTTTTTCAAAAGTGCCTATGGGAGTTAGGCACGTGACTGTCACGGCAAGTCATTGGCAGTTAGGTGCCTAACTTGCGTAGGTGCTTTTGTATCCCACTTGGCGCCTAACTGCATCTTTAGGTGCCTAATCTAAATACCTTTGTAAACATGGCCCTACAATACTAGTTTGTAATTCATGTGTCAGTAAGCTGACTTCCAGCTGCCCGGTATTTTAATGGGTATCCCTTGATCACGTCACACCGCATTTTCTAGCAGAATGTTTCTAGTGAATGCTCCTGACTCTGCTTCCCACCCCGCTTTGCAGGGTCCAAGAAAAATGCGTAGAGCTAAGTGCAAAGATTAATCTTTAGAATCTCAGACATTTCTTAACCTTGGTAGTAGGGAAAACACAGGGAATCTTGAGCTGTTAGATATCTTATTCCGAAAGTGGACTGATAAATTATAAAAAAGCTCAAAGGCAACGTCTGGCTTTGTGTGTCTATGGTGACCAAGCAGTGGTGATGACAGATAGCTAGATGATAGATAAAGAGAGACAGATCTTAGAAATACCAAACGATAGAATCCATCACCGTGCTCTCTGAGGATATATCTACACTGCAAAGAAAAACCCGAGGTGCTGAGTCTCAAAGCCTGGCTTGATTGACTTGGGCTTGCAGGGCTCAGGTTGTAAGGCTGTAAAATTGCAGTGTAGACATTCCCACTGCGGCTGGAGTCTGGGACTCAGGACTCTCTGCACTAACCGGGTTTCAGAGCCCGGCTCTAACCCATGTGGGAACATCGACACTGCTATATTTAGCCTCACAGTCCAAGCCCCGCAAGCCCTAATTGACATGGGCTCTGAGACGCGGTGCTGCGGGTTTTTCTTTGCAGTGTAGACATGGGCTAACGCCCTGTGGCAGGAGCTTGTTAATTGCATGCACTGATAATGACTTGGTTTCTGTATTTGTTGCTGCGCCATCCAGAGAGTCTCACCTTCTGCATTACAGAGTCCCCGTCGGTGTTAGCAGTGGTGTGTGCAGTGCCTTGTTTATTCATTGAGCTATTTATCGCATTCCTGCGCTGGGTGGTGACGTGAAAGCCAAGTGTTCTCTCAGCAGCATGGAACTGGGACGCTCACTGTCCTCATGGTTCACTGAGTATAATCAGCTTGCTAATGCTACAAATGCAGCAGGTTAAACTGCTCGGGTCCTTAGGCACTGAATTAGATTTTGGAGAGAACGGAGTTGACATGCCAGGAGGCAAGCCCCAAACAGCAGGAGGATTATGGGCTCAGGGGCTCCAGCAGAAAACAGTGTGTGATGCAGTGATGCGGGTTAGACCATGTGCCATGGATGGTGATGTGCTAACGCACAAGTTCTCAGAGTGTCCTGGATTAGCTTCCTACATACAACACACCAAGTCACCTGAGGAAAGGGAGAACACTGTAGTTAAAGCGATGTGCCAGATTCTGATCTGGGTTACACTCATGTAAATCCAGTGGAGTGAGTCCAGATTTATGTGGGTGTAACTGACAGAATCTGGCACCATATCTTATCAATGCTTTCATACACCTCATGGTTTTCATTTAAAAAGTCTCTGTCCCTGTCATCCCAAAGGTCTTATTGAATAAAGAGAGGGAACATGGTTGGAGGAACTAGTGACCAGGCAAGTCAATTGGAAATATTTTGTCCAGAAACTTAGGATAGCACTTAGATGATTGTTCCATTTAGCACCTATTGCCTTGGTGTTCCTCGTTCCCAGACTCATTCCAGCATTTCACATTTCTCTAGATTGGATAACATTTTCTGCCTGCTGGTCCAAACACCCACAGACCCTTTGACTTTTGAAGTCCAGTTCATTAGAGAGACAAGATGGGTGAGGTCAGATCTTTTACTGGACCAACTTAAGTCCAGTAAAAGATCTAACCTCACCCACCTTGTCTCTCTAATATCCTCAGACCAACATGGCTACAACACCACTGCAAACAACAATGTCTAGTTTCATTTTCTGTTTGCTCACAAATTTCAGTGTTGATGTCCACTACAAAAGAAGTTTTCAAAGTTATGAACTGAACTAATAAAGGCTGTAGAAGGGTTGGTTTGTTTTCTCTGACCAAGAAGGAAAATATGGCAATTTAAAAACTAATGGGCATGGGATGTTATTTAGGAGCCTAACTCCCATTGGTTTCAATGGGAGCAAGGTGCCTGAATACCTTTAAATATCTGACCCACGGTCTAGAGATCAGGGAGTAAGCAGTGATCAGGAGTTATCAGACATTCATTATTAATGAATAAAATAACATATGATAATACATAACAAATTCCAATAGAGCAAATGAGCTCAAGTGTCACCTGATTAACCACTTGATATTAAGGTTACATTGATAAATAGTTCATAAGAGGTTAAAATTATTAATAGATTCTTCAAGCATGTTTCAGACATGAGCACTGTGTGTTACAAGCAGATCACTAGAAGGTGCTATATATGGTTATAAACCATAGTGATGAGCAACCTATTGACCTGTAGGATTTGATACCAAGCTATAACAATTGATTATCCATTATTAAAAGATCTGTTAATTGAGCTGGTCAGAAAATGTCATCTCCCCCCACCCCCCACCCCCCCGGTGGACATTTCAACTTTTCATCAAAAAAATTGAACAAAACGTTTGGATTTTTGGTTTTCTGATGAATAACCAAAAATTTCTGAGGAAACCAGACATTTCCAGGCATTTTTCATTTAGTCAAAATCAACAGTTTTCTGTTAAAAAAGTTTTGATGTTAAAATTTTAACCATCGCTACTATTAAACCTTTATTAACTTTTTATAAGCTATTTACAAATGTATTTTTAATATAAAATATGAGACAATTTTTTTTAGTGCAGTGCTTTTTTTCCTCAGTGTAAGAGAAAAAAAATTCGATATCTTCTTCCTAAAGGGTGTGCTAAATTTAGTATTGGCTACTATTCAGTTTCACTAAATATTTTTTCTTTAACCGTAAAACAGGGAGATCTGCATTTTTAGGTGTTTCCCTGACGACGTAGTCAAACTTGCCTGTGGTGATACATACGGAACGTTGAAACAGCTTTCCTGAGGCAACGGAAGTGTTTGAATTCTAAGACCAGTTCCGTAGTTGAGAACGCTTTGCATGATATTCCCATTTCAGGATTTCAGCTTCTGTTAGATTTACAGCTTGTTTTAAAAAGGGGAAAGGAGTGTAAAAAATTGTCATATAATTTCATTTCTGTTTTCCAACAAAATTTCATTCACAATGAAAATTTCCCACTAGTTCTAGCTAGAGGGCTAGGGAGAGTTTGGGGAATGTGTTAAGCCTTGGATGAAATGGATTCTTTTGATGCGAGGGGGCAGCATACACTAGGTTTTCATGCCTATGTTTTGATGTCCTATAATCCATGTACAAGCAAGAGAGTCCAGATATATCCAGCGATTGACTTGTCAGTAGGCGTTTGAGTGGTTATTTGGCATTGGAGAGGAGGCTGTTCCAGATATGAAGGAAGGTGTGAAGACAAGCGTGAAGAAGAGCATTTAGATGGGAAGAGCAAATAGAGCAAGAGGATGCTGAGGGAACACGGCAGTGGAGATGGGACAGTAAGCAGGAACCTCCATGGTGAGAATGAGAATCTTGACCTGGATGAAGTAGACAGAGGAAGCCCAAGAAAGCAATCAAAGCAGGGAGTGAAGGGTCAGATGAACTGGAGAGGAAGGTTTCAGCAACAGCACTTTGAAGGGCAAGAGAGCTGAGAAGCAGAGAGGTCAGACAGATGGAGGCCGCAGTGGTCCAGATAACAGATGACCAAGGCAGGGACAAGGGCTTCAGCAGCGGCAGTGGGAGGAAAGGACTTGAGAGATGTTGCAGAGGAAGAACAGATGGGATCTAGTGCCAGCCTGGGCGTGGTCGAGGAGGGAAGAGTTAAATACAACACCAAATGTACCTGCCTGGGGAACAGGAGGAAAGTGGAATAGAAGGCGAATAGCAGGTGATGAGAACTGACTAGAGCGCTGTATTTAATCAGTTAACAGCACACTTAGATAGATTGTGTTATTTTCCCTAAGGTGACCTTAGAAAGCCCTCAGTGCACTGTCAGTCTGAAATCTCCTCTTAAAACTATAAAAAGAGCTGAGATACAAACCTTGATTTTTCAGTTCATGGGCCAGATTCTCAACTGGTAGAAATCATCATAGTTCCTTTGAGGTCAGCTAAGAATCTGTTCCATGTAGGTTTCTTGTATTTACAGTTCAGGATTCTGTTTGGAGATCTTCAAACCAGCATGTTATCTTTTCATAATGCCATTGCATTAGCAAAGCTGACAAAGTGAGGTCTGGGGTGCCAAGAATTACAAAATATACGGACTATCAATAGCTTTGGAAAGACATTTTTCCTGGGTCATTCATTGCCGTGAAGCCACCTGGCATAGGCTAAAGCCAACCTGGGAGTTACAGTCCCAATGTTCCCACTTCCATTATCATTACAAATGAAATACAATTAATTGTCGGTTTTTTATTCTATGACATTGGGCCAGTTTTCCAAAGGCATTTAGGCACCTAAAGATGCAGATAAGCACTGAGTTTTGCCTAAGCAGGTTAAGTGCCTAACTCCTGGGAGTTATGTCTCTAAGCCCAGGGCTACACTGCGGGGGGGGTGAGGTGGGGGGGGGTGGGTCGATCTACGATACGCAGCTTCAGCTACGTGAATAGCGTAGCTGAAGTCGGTGTATCGTAGTCGACTTACCTGGCCATGAGGATGGCGGCGAGTCGATTGCTGCCGCTCCCCCATCGACTCCGCTTCCGCCTTTCGATGAGGTGGATTTCCGGAGCCGACAGGGAGCGCGATCGGGGATCGATTAATCACGTCTAAACGAGACGCGAAAAATCGATCCCCGAAAGATCGATTGCTCCCCGCCGATCCGGCGGGTAGTGAAGACAAGCCCTAAGGGCAGGTCTACACGGCAAGCAGAAACCCGCGGCAGCAAGTCTCAGACCCTGGGCCTACAGACTTGGGCTCGCCCTGTAGCACTAAAATAACCATGTAGATGCTCAGGCTCTGTAGCCTGCCTCCTCCCTAAGCTTCAGAACTTGGCTCCAGCCCGAACCTGAATGTCTACACAGCTATTTTTTAGCACTGTGGGGTGAACCCTGCAAGCCCGAGTCTGTACACCATGGCGCTGAGATGTGTTACTTTATTACCCCATTTTTGTGATGAACAAAAAGGAAAATGGCTCTCTGGTCCAAACTCTTAGCCGGCACGAGACAGCCAAGACTGGCAAAGGAAAAAAACAACCTCCGCTGGATAAAGGATTATTCTTCACTTGGTGCATGTTGCTGTGCGCGGTTGCCATCTTCTGCTAAAAGGTGGAGGCACTTGAGGAGTGGGTGAAGTGATTTCTGTACATAGCCTTTGTACACTAGTCTGTGAAATACTCTGAGAGTCTTTGGGCTGAGAGGTTTTCGATAAATGTAAGACATTATTACCCATCATTTAAAAACAAATCTCAGGAAACATGGCAGTTATCTGTAATCTCCTAAAATCTGCAACTATATCTCTATATGTAAGATGAAATATTAATTTTCTCTGTGATATAGTGACTCAGGCACCAATCCTGCAAAGACCTATGCACATGCTTAACTTTAAGCACTTAAGTAGTGCCATTAAGCTCAGTGGCATGATTACAGACTAACTCTTGCCATATAATAGAATTATTATTAATTATTATTATTATTAAACCTTTATGCTGTGTTAGCACGTAGAGGCCTCAGTCTGCTCAGGGTCCCATTGTGTTAGGTGCTGTACATACAGATAGTAAATGTCAGCTTGCTGTTTTATCAATAAGCCATTACTAGTGTATGAAACGAACAAACAGATCGGTTGTGGAGGAAAGACCAGATAACAAAAATAACAAGGAATTCCGCATAGACCAGCCACGTTCACAATTCCTAACCAATCAACAGTAGCAGTAATTGCAATTTGCCGTCTGCCCCGCCTAGGACTAACTACACAGCAATAATCTAAAGGCAAACGTTCCAGGTCTCCAGAGGTGAACTCCTTGTGCATTAACCCCACTGGCCGCTCATAATGTGGTCATTTATTTTCCTACCTCTTCCTCCTCATTTTAAAATTGCCCACTGACTTTAACAGGACTGACTGTGGGCTCAGACAGCTCAGGCAACCGTCACCAGGGAGGAGTTACCCCAGTCCTGATTTCAATACAAATGCTGCCCAGCTAGTAATATTGCTTGACCTGTTTATGTTGCCCACAGCACGGTATATAGTTTATGAAAACCACTTACTGGAACACTTGCATTAAATAGAACGATCGAGTCCTTGGGCTTTGTTCCTAGGTAACCTGCCCAAATTAGCTCTATTTGCAAAACTCATTGTTCCAGAAAAGCAGGAGGAGATCAAAACTAAACCACCCAACCACTCTATGTGTTCGGTTTCATCCGGAGTTCAGTTTTCTTGCCTTTCTGCAAAGACTGTCGACAAAAGGGCCACTGTATGCCAGCTGCCGTGGTGGTTTCTGTGACATGAATGTCTGTCCCCCTAGGACGTGGACTCCGAGCACTTACTAATTTCATATAGGCCAGCGGTTCTCAACCAGGAGACCGTTGCCCCACCACTGAAGCCCAGCGCCCCGAGCCTCGGTGCCCCGTGGGGCTGAAACCGGGAGTGGAGCTGTGGGGAGCCCCTAGCCCCAGCGCTCCCCCTGGGGCTAAAGTCCTGAGCCCAGCACCCCCAGGGGGCTGAAGCCAGAGCTGCAGGGCTGATGCCCAGAGCCCCGGCATCCCCCGCAGGGCTGAAACTGGGAGCGGGGCTGCAGGGAGCCCTGAGCCTCAGAGTTCCTTGCAGGGCTAAAGCCCCAAGCCCCCACAGGTCTAAAGCCCAGAGCCCCAGTGCCCCTGCGGGGCAGAAGCCCCAACCCTCCCTGCCCCAAGTCTCCCTCCTCCCCCGATGGCTGAAGTCCAAAGGCCCGGTGAAGTCCAGAGCCCGGAGCCCCCCCACCCCCACGGCTAATGCCCCAAGGGCCCCCCATCCGGTGGCTGAAGCCAGGAGCCCCGAGTCTGCCCCTCTCCCTTCTGAGCCCTGGAGTTTTTATAGCATGTTGGAGGCGGGGGGTGGGGGGGCGAAACTCAGAAAGAAAAAGATTTAGAACCCCTGGACTTGATGACCCTTGCAGAGCCATCTAACCCTATGATTCTATGACTGAGTTTAGAGTGAAGCTAGTAAGAAAGGAAAATTGGGGGACAGAGAATATGTTTTGTTCACATTAATACACGTTCTCTTTTATTTATTTAGATAGATAGATAGATAGAGGGGGTGGATGGGGATAGATAGATAGATAGATAGATAGATAGATAGATAGATAGAGGGGGTGGATGGGGATAGATAGATAGATAGAGGGGGTGGATGGGGATGGATAGATAGATAGATAGATAGATAGATAGATAGATAGAGGGGGTGGATGGGGATAGATAGATAGACATCTCAGTTGTTTTATGGAGTACTGAATGACATGCTGGTAGTTCCGTGCCTGCTGTAGTGCTCAGTTCCCACTCAGTGCTTAAGGAGCTTACAAGAGATCTGCCTCATTCGCTGTGTCCAGTTCCCCCTGCAGTACATAACGAGTGTTTCACAGTGCCCAGGCCAGACTGTGTGGGAAGCTCAGCCCTTAAAGGCCCAGTCCCCAGTCCCACACCTGTCTAATCCAGTGCAGAAACCAATAGGAGTTGGGCAAAAGATCGCGTCCATGAGCCTGCGCATTGGCACTGTGGCCCCTGCTTGCCACAGAACTCTGCTCCTGCCTCCCACCACGCTTACGTGGGACATACGCGGTGCTCAGATCTCCTGCTGGCTTTCAGCCCTGTGGTGAATTTCAGCCTATATGCCTAATCCAAAACACCTTTCCTTACCATGCAGGTCACCAGCGTCTAACCCTGTTCTCTTCATTGGGGAGAGAGGGGGTTCTAACTAAGTAGGCTGGGCTGAGGTTTTTAAGCCTGCCCTTAAGGCAACTGCACATATTTTACAAGTGTGTTCATGTTGCTGAGTGGTACATCAGGAATGCTAATATTATATTCAGAGCAAAATGTCACCTAACGCAGGGCAATTGTGTAACAGTGAGGCTGGGTAGGTGAGGTCTTTTAAGGATTAATAAAGTTCAAGGGAAAGTTCTGTGTTTTATTCTGAAGATCAACAGGGAAGTAGCAGATTAAAAACTATAATAGGGTGCAAGAGACCTGCCTGGCAGCTTGGAAAAGAGACGGCTAAGGGGGGATATGATAGCGATCTATAAAATCATGACTGGCATGGAGAAAGAAAATAAGGAAGTGTTATTTACTCCTTCTCATCACACAAGAACTAGCGGGGGGGGGGGGGGGGTCACCCAATGAAATTAATAGGCAGCAGGTTTAAAACAAACAAAAGGACGTATTTCTTCACACAACACACAATCAACCTGTGGAACTCCTCATCAGAGGATGTTGTGAAGACTATAACAGGGTTCAGAAAGAACTAGACAAGTTTGTGGAGGATGGGTCTAGCAATGGCTATTAGCCAGGATGGGCAGAGATGCAAAACCATGCTCTGAAGTGTCCATAGCCTCTGTTTGCCAGAAGCTGGGAATGGGCAACAGGGAATGGATCACTTGATGATTCCCTGTTCTGTTCATTCCCTCTGAAGCGCCTGGCATTGGCCACTGTCTGAAGACAGGATACTGGGCTAGATGGACCATTGGTCTGACCCAGTATGGCCGTTCTTATGTTCTGGCAGGAATGCTCACAGTCATTGATCTGCTGTGCAACCATGAGAAATGTATTGTGTGGGGTTGCTCATCTCTGAGGGGCAAATCCTGTTCCCACTCCCTCATGAGCACAGTGGGTCCTCAGTGTAATGTAGATAACGTAGTTCCCTGGAGCAGGAGTGGGGAGGATGGTACCTGAGGTCCACATCTCTTGCATGTCACCAAATACGTTTCCATAGGAGCTCTGTGTGCCCATAGCATGGTGACTAAAGTAGAACAAGGGAGGCATGGGTGATGGGGATCCAGAACTATGTGATTCCACCTACCCAACAATATCCCTCCATTGAGATGAGGGGGGCAGAAACCATGTAGGGTGGAATGCTACTACCCCATGCCCTATGGGGAGGATGCCTTCACACCCAATCGCTGTTGGAACTGTGTGTTTACCCAGAGAATTCTTTCCTAGACATCTGGCTGCTGGGTCTCACCCACATGCTCAGAGTCTAACTGATCGCTATATTTGGGGTCAGGAAGGAATTTCCCCTCTGGTCAGATTGGCAGAGACCTTGAGGTTTTTTAACCTTCCTCTGCAGCGTGGGGCCCGGGTCACTTGCTGGTTTGAACTAGTGTAAAGGGTGGATTCTCTGTAACTTGGAGTCTTTAAACCATGATTTGAGGATGTCAGTAACTCAGCCAGAGGTCAGGGGTCTATTACAGGAGTGGGTGGGTGAGGTTCTGTGGCTTGCGATGTGCAGGAGGTCAGACTAGATGATCATGATAGTCCCTTCTAGCCTTAAAATCCATGAGTTTATGCTGTGCACAGGTCTAGATTTAGCCCATAGCCAGTACAGGGCTGTAGGGTGTTTTATTCACAAATTGAAACAATGTCTGTAATAACACCATGTACGTTTTAAATACCCCAGTTGCCTAAATGCCAGGGAACTGGAGACCAGTCTCATGACTCGCTAGTTTTTACATCTGCAGATGGTAATATGTCGTTCATTTGTTTCCACTCCTATTCAGTCCTAGAGCTTCTCAGCTAGATGTTAGACCCACTGGAAAGGCTGGCTCCACTTCAGGTAAAATATGCACCAACCCTGACTGTTACCTAAGACTGCTATCAAGATATTTCCATAGTGAACTGGGTCAGAAATGTCTGTGGCTCTCACAAATAAGCCTATTCTCATGAGACTTCCAAGGCAGTGACGTTCAGATGCACATGACAAGCTTCCGATAAAGGCTTGAAAGGCTGAACAGTGATAACTTAACCCTGCAGTCCAGATCTTTCCATCACTAATTAAAACAGAAATGGGGTCACATTTCCCAAGGATGAGAGTGATGTGGCCCTACAGTATGTGTGACCGGTAAGCAACTCAGCAGTCCTGGACCTTGAAATACTGCACAGGGAAGGGTGTCCTCTGAGACAATCATTAACAAGCTTGACAATTATTCTCTCTCCTCAACTATATCTGACGGCGCTGGTGACACGGGATGTAAAGCAAAAATACACAGATAGATACCGTCCAAACTTTGCAACTTCTAAGTTACAGCCCGATTCTACAGCTCTTAAGTAGCATCTGCTTGTGCAAAAAGTCACACTAAAGCCAAGGGAACTACTCACCTGAGTAAAAACTACTCAGTGTAAGGGTCACAGAACCAGGCTCTTAGTAGACAGGTTAGCAAGTCACAAGAGTTACACAACGTCTTTCGACTCTGCCTCTGAACTGAGGAGTGAGTAGCTCTGCAGGAATTAGCTGGCAATAACTCCACTGTGTTCACATCAAGAGATGTTCCATGAACTCTGGTGAGCACCAAAATGAGAATTGAAGACAATACAGGTATGACTCATGTCACTTAAAGTCGATGCACTTCAATGCAGAGTTGGAACTGATAATGTTACCAAACTGAAGGTGAGACTGACACGGAAACTGAGGATTTCCGGATTCTAGACTGTTCTTGCTGACCTTAAGCCTGTGACTATGCTCCACAAATCTTTTTTTACCACAGACACCCAAGACCACCAGTTTTCTCGGAGGTCTCTTACTCAGCCACCATCCTCATTTGCCCCAAGGCCTTTAGTAACTGTCTGACATTAGGAACACAACTGATTCACTAAACGTTATCACTGTGGTGAACAGCGGAGTGGTTACACTGAATGGGCCATTCCTGTCAGTTTGCTGTGGAAACACAGATCCATTTCTCATGCCTCTCAACTCACTAGCTACTGTTGTTCATTACATGCCTGATCCAATTCCCACTGATGTGAATTCCCACTGGAGCCTTTCCATTGACTTCAACAGGAGTCAACTGGGTTCCCAGAGTATATCACATACAAGCATCGCTCTGGATTTAAAACCAGATAGAAGAAATGGTTAATGATCATATGAAAAAGTTATAGTCATACTCTCATTCAAACACTTGGTTTGGTTTTAGAATCAAAATCTTCCCTCTGATTGAACCAAAAAAATCCAAATGGCTGCCTATAAGAATGCTGGTTGAACTGTTCTTGTCAGATTTTTTCCAGATAATAAAAACGTATTTTGAGATGATCTTTCTTTAGTCTGCCTATTGAGTGAATGATTCATATAGCAGTTAGGATAAGTGCAAGGCAATCAATATATGCAATGATATGCTGTTAAAATATTTTATGAACTTTCTATTCATTAGTTTATCATAATTTTAACAGTATGAGCATATAGAGAGGCAATGTGCTAACTGCCAGATACATGTGTTAATTCCCCTGTTCTCAGTTTATGAGTCCAGCCCCACAAGGTTCTGAGCACTTCTTGGGAACTCCCGATCACTTCGTTAGTATTTGGGGGCGTCCAGACCTTCACTGCAGGTGAATCTTCATAAGTAGGCTTGGCAAAATTAGATTCTTATCGGGAAATGTCATTAACGTTGATTTCACCAACACACACACACACCAACAAAAAAAATATTTCCACTGACGATCATTTGAAATTTACAGATAGGCAAGGGAAGAAGAATGCTGCCTGAGAACTTACTAGAGTTTGATTTAAGGATATTTGCTTTGTATGTTTTGACCTGGGATGTTGACTATTTGTGTCGTAATGGTTATAAAGCTTTTTGAAGCTCAATATCCATTGTCATTAAATAATTATTGTTCGCCCTCTCTAATGTCCCCCAATTGTGAAAATTTAAATCGATAAAAACAGGAAAAAATACTCAGAACCCATAATTCTGTGTCACTGTGAAAACTGTAAAACATAAAAATGCTTAAACATAAACAGATATTATCCACTGAAATGGCAAAAAAATCAAAATCAAAATCAAATTCTGCCAAGCCTATCTCTAAGAGCAATAAAACGATTTAACTGCATAGCTAAAATTCATGTGAAATTCTTTGACTTTCTTCCTCCATCCTTGGGATTGTCCATCTCCATGTTGGATGGGTGGAGGTGGGGCGCAAATGTCTAAACAGTGGCTTTAACTACAGTGACATGATTTTTTCGCTCTGCCCAAACTGTCTTTGGAAGGAGCTCCCATGCCAAAGACCGAGGTGACACATAAGGAGGGCTGGGCCCTTTTTGTTTCTTGGAACCAAGTCAAAGAAGGCGCCTTGCATTGCTCACTGCATTCCCTCCGTTCATCTGGATGTCAGAGTATAAAAAGGTGATGCTGCAGAAAGTGCCACCTCTGGTCTTACTGAACACATTTGGCTCCTGGAATGCATGTCACTCTCTGGAACGCATGAGGTTGTGAAAAAAGAGACAGTAAGTTTTGGGGGTACTTTCCCCCCCTCATTCGTTTTTATTACAGGATAAGCAGGTTCATGAGAACAGTACCAAGGGGAGGGGAGGGCATGTCATGTAGTATTGTACATGGGGCAACAGCTTTAGGTAGTTTGTTAAAACAGCAGTTCTCAAACTGTGATCCAGGAGGCATTTTCACGACTGGTCGTCCATACAGACTGGATGATATGATCAGTTCAGTCTACCAGGATTTATTATAGTCATATATGCAGGCAAGGTGCTCAGCAACTCTGGTGACAAAAACAGTGTGAAGACACTGCAAAAGGGAGAGACAGGGAGAGAAAATAGTTACATTTGTAGGTTGTTGGGCTTTTATGCAGACAATTGCACAAGTGAGGAGCTAGTGTGTGCTGTAGCTTAAGCCTTTAGCTTCATTCATCTCAAGGCAACACATTCGTACAAAAGCAAGAGGGATTGTCTCTGGTGTGATGGAGGCTGGATGGCAACACCGAGATGTGTTAAAGGGGACGGGTATTCGCTTGTTACTGAATGACAAGGTGCGGAGGCAAACAAGGTCTGCATGGCTTTGCGCTGGGCAACATAATAGTGACTGCTAGCAAAAATAAAATGACCTGCTATTATCCAGACAGCGAGTGTGAAAAATCAGGACAGGTGGTGGGTCACCGCGATTCAGTCAAATATTTTGAGTCTGTTTTAGCTCTGAGGTAACGCGTCTGTTCATCCATTTTCGGTGGTGACAAATGCCACCCATGGGCCTTTGGACAAGATCCCCCCCCAGTCATTCAGTCTCCTTCCTTTCACGAGTACTGAGGTCCCTGCAACTTACGTGGCATAAATTAGCAACTCTGTGGCCAGAGACGCCAAAGACAGGCGGAGAAGGAGAGTGACCACTTACTGCTTGACGGGGTCCCTCCAAGCCATTCGCGCTGACGGTGGGAGGGCGCTGTCATTGTTTCCGTGGGATATGGCGGGGAGGGGCCCGTAGTGTCCCTTGCACTGCAGTAAAGCAAGGCTTGGTTATAGTGAATGCAAAGAGGATTCTTTATCCAGGATGCTAGCTGCCCATAGACAGACGCTCATTTTCCATGGTTCTCAAGCTCACAGACCAGAGAACCCAGCTTATGTCACCCAAAGCCTGCCTAAATTCTGACCTGGACGATGCAGGAGTCGACAGCGGATCACAGTACAGTGCGTTGCTTGCAAACACGTACTTATTTCCCTTGGGGTAGACACGGACTGTGTTTTGCTAAGTCTTCTTCAAGCCACAGCCCCACAGCATCTTTCCCTTTTGTTTCGTTAGCGGGTGCAACAGCAACCCCATTTCAGCCAGTGGGGCAGCGTGAAGCCAGATCTAGCCTAGCCAGATCTCACGCACTATGATCATGTCAACCTTTACCATCTTCTAAGGCGAGTCAGTGTCATGGGGCTTTTCTCTAAAAACTGAGGCACATACGCTTTGTACATATGTTCCTGCTACTTATAGTCTGGGGTGTATTCTATTAAAGTGAAGCACATCTCAGCAGGGAAGAGCTACCGTATATTGGCGCTGATCTCGTCGAGCAGTGAAAGTGGGTAGCATGGCGGATGGGGCAATTTTTGTGGCTGGCAACAATTATTTTGCCTTTTGTGCTAGTTCTTGCTGTTGTTTTAATCTACACTTAAGCCAGGTGATCGCTTCCAACGTGTCTGACTAATGAGGTGTTTAGATAGTGCCCTGATAGAGCTTGTTTTGTTTCTTCTATGGTGAGACATTTGATTTTTGACCCTGTTTTGCACACAAATTTATGCCCCCCTCTTCATCCACCTTCACCCTTGGGACTTCCCTAGTGGGGAATAAGATTTTACATGCCTCCCATAATGACTACCTAAGTGCTGGGATGGGGCAGCCCCCCCAAAGAGCCGCCTCCAAAGCAAAGAAGGGCGAGATGTGTTACCCCAACAGCAGTTTGTCCTGCTCTCAAAAGGGTTAGTTATGAGGAGTTTGCAAGACCACAAGGAAGTAATGGTGGAAAGAAGGAAGAGGAGACATGAGTGACCATGAGTCCCAATATATCCCATGGCAAATTAAACATGGAGGTGAAAATGACCTGTGAAACTCAGATCTGCTGCTGGATCCAAAGCTCCCATATGGCCCCCTTAGCAGCAGGGGGAATGGCAGGAGTTTATCCGCGTTGAATAAAGAAGGCTCACAAACTGGTAATATCTTTTCTTTTTAGGCCTGCATAGAGGATCCAGGGGGAAAGAGAAAAACTATGAAGGGAAAAAAAGGGCCACAAATTTTAGCTGCCCTTGTAATTATACTAATTTCAGGTAAGTTATTTAGACTAATTAGCTATAAAGCATTGCTAGTAATCTAATCCCCAATGTAACTGAACAGACACTTGGGATCTGTCATAACAAACCATCTTTGCTGTTGTCAGGTCCCCAGTGCTGGGAAGTTGTCTGAGTCAACTTCACCCAATATTCATCAAAGCAAGTCATTAGTATTATACTTAGCACTTTTCCATACGACTCTATTATTTGTAGTCCTTCCGAGACATGAAAATGGGAATCACAGCGGCAACCCATGAAAAGTGAATTGCATCTCACCCTCAGTATCACTAGCGTTGTTTTTGTATTTAAAAAAGGAAATCTGCAGATCTTCAAAGCCCCCTCCCTCTATTTCTGCTTTATGTGGGTGGTCAGGTTTTGTGGTAGGTTAGGAGAAAACCAGTTTGTTTCCATCAGTTTAACTATCTCATTTGGGTTTCTTTTAGGTCACCAAGTAGAAGGTTTAAATCTGGTACGTATGTAAAACCATCGCTTGCCTTTTTTTTCTGCTCGTGTGTTTGCTTGTTTGAACTGCTGGTGGCACTTAAAATAGCTCCAGGTATCTAGGGGGGTTGCATTGAATATTTCCTACCTTAAAGCCAGATCTATCTGTTGGCGTGAATCCTAGCTCCACTGAAGGGAAAGTATCAGAGGGGTAGCCGTGTTAGTCTGGATCTGTGGAAGCGACAAAGAGTCCTGTGGCACCTTATAGACTAACAGACGTATTGGAGCATAAGCTTTCGTGGGTAAATACCCACTTCTTCCGATGCATCTGAAGAAGTGGGTATTCACCCACAAAAGCTTATGCTCCAATACATCTGTTAGTCTATAAGGTGCCACAGGACTCTTTGTCGCTTCTACTGAAGGGAAAGACACTAGATTGATTTACTCCGGCTGAGGATCAGATCCATTATATCTTTGGTACAGAGAGACAACCCCGTTGTCCTCAATGGGTCCGATGCTGAGTGTCTTTAACTCTCATCAATACAAGATGCCTGATTCAGCCTGCAATGAGATTATCACGGCCTGCTTCCTAACAAGCCATTCTGAGCTAATTCTGTCCCATATCACATGAATGATCAGCAGAGTTCCATGCTAATATTCTAACCAGTGCTTGTTCTCTATCCTTTTACCAGTGCCTGGCGCTCCCTGTCTGTAAGTAGAGATTATTTTGTTTTTAGCTAAAAGTCCCAGCTGGGCTAAAAGTCCCGGGTGGGCAATCAAAATGCTAGCTCTGGGGCAGGGCTGAGGCAAACTGGTAGGTCAGCGTGGAAGAAACCTGTACAACTGCATCCCACACTGTATATACGCTGGATGAAATTCATCCCAATGCAGAGGGCCAGGACAAGGTCCATGCATCACTTATTTTGAGGGCATATTTAGAGGTTTATAGGTCTCATGCTGGCCCCTTGCACAAGGTGGAATTTCACCCTCTGTCAATTCACAGAACCCTCCACGCTCCAGGGCTCCCAGTCTAGCACTTTTCCCCTGCACTGAATACAGATGCTCATTAAATAAATGTAATTGTAAGTGCAACACGAATAGAACATATACAGGGAGACGTTAAAATGGGAGATTCTCAAGTGTGTGATGGGTAGGACTTTGATCAAACCTTTCTCCTCCCAATCACAGAGCATTTGAGCACAACCTCAAATCAAGATATTAAAGCCATGTCCCAGTTCACGATGCCAAATTTTGTTTACCTTGTTTTTTTCACAGCTCCGACCTACTGTTCCCCTGTTCCCAGGTACGTGCCAGCAGGAGCTGTTATTCTACACACTTTGGATGGGAGGCAGAGAGAATTTGCTTCCTCTGAGAGGCCCTGGGTATTCTACAAATACAATCAGCCCCGAAGGTGTGATGGAAAGACAGTTATGTCAGTGGGCCTGATTCTGGTCTCATTTACATTGATTTCTGTGACACGGCTCCTGCTTCAAACTGGTTTAAATGAGAAGAAAATCAGGTTCATTGGGCGTAACTGACTGGAGAACAGATTTTTCCATGCCAAGGAGGCAACGGAGAATCGCATTAAATCCCTCTAGAATCCAGGAAAGGAATAAATGCTATTGTGTATTAGATGTTAAGCAGTGGTTGGGAGATGGGTGGAGCTTAACTGTGTTCCTGGATTTGGGAAAGTTACCCAGTTTATGAAATATCATGTTTTTAGTTATTCTTTGATAAGGTACACAACGATCTTCCGTATTATAGTTAACACTCTTCTCCCTCGTACTGTACTGTAAACTCATGTACACTGGTATACTGGGCCTGGGCCAATGCCCATTGAAGTCAATCGGAAACTTCCCATTGACTTTCACGGGCCGTGGATCAGACCTGTAGAGAGCAGCTTTTATGAAACCAGTTCTACAGGAATATTGTTTCCTTTCCAGGGAGGCTCTAAACACAAGCCTGGAGAGCGGTGACAGGTGCCGATTCACACTCCCCCAGTACGCGTGTGCTTCGGTAAGTAGCTCCTTCGGTGTAACGAGCAGGCAGAGATTTCCAGTCCTGAGTTCTCGCACGCTACATTTTTCAGCCAGTCGGTGATATTCACACATAACCCCCCTCCCACACACACACACACACACACCACATCGGCCCCCAAAACCACTTTGCTCTGAAGTCGCTCCTGGAAGAGTGTGTTTTAGTCAGAGGCTGGCACAGGGAGTCAAGAGTCTGAGTTCCACTCCTCTCTCTGCAGCCGACTGGCTGAGTAAACTTGGGCTAATCACTTCACTGCTTTCAGTTACTCCTGTAAAATGGGGCTAAATTAATGTTGAGAATCTGGTCTGAAAGACACTGGAGAAGGGCTAAGCACATCATCTGCGGTTCAAACTTCCCCCGATGACAGATTGTCAGACTGCCAGTCTGTTGTTTCAGTCTTCCTATAATCACTATTTGCCAGGCACGGGGAGTGTGTTATCTCCAGGAAACTTCTCACCAGAAAGCCTGTTCTTGGGAGAGATCCAGCCTATATTTGCAGACCCAAGAGGTTCTGAGAAGGATAGAAATTCGCAGCCCTTTGGCGTTTCACTCATTAGCAAAGAAGAGCTGAGAGTAGTGAAGTAGCAGCCACCATACCCATGGGCAGATTTGTAATAGCTAAGGGGTAGAGAGCATGACTCTCACTGGCTAAGCACACACTCTATTCAGTGGCACGCCTCTACAGTAGTTTTTCCTCATCATTTGTTGCTACAGTTGCTGTTGTTACTGTTCCTAGTCACTGAAAGTTAAATCCCACAGTTCTTACTCGGGTAAAACTCTGATTTTCCTGAGAGATGCTGAGCATTTGCAGCTCCCGTTCAAGTCAATGACCCTTCTGAGTTGAAATTCATTGGAGTTGCAAGCTCTCAAAACTTCTCAGGAGTTTGCCCGAGCCAGAACTGAGTAAGAACGGCAGGATTAGGCCCTGGATCTGTATTTGCAGATTCTAATACCCTGCTGATTTCTTAAATTATCCATATTTGTCCCAGGGCTCCAACCTGACATCAAGCCAACTTTCGTCCATCCTCCAATGCTACATCACAGACCCTGCAGCCCAACTGGACCAAGGTGCATTCCTGTTACTGTTCCAGCGAGTCAGCAGAGACGTGCTGCAAACTGCTCTGAATGAAATCAGTGTGCAGGTAATAATGGTATCAGAATGAGAAAATGTAGAGCAACCTCATCTCCAGCACTATGCAGAACTAGTTCCACACGATCATTGGTATTTGACGTTTGTTTCATTGGTATTTGAAGATGTTTTCGGAAAGCTGAATATATAAGAAGTTTCCTAGCTACATTTAAAAGGTACAATTCTGCAACAAATTCCAGACACACAAGATCACGGTAATAGGTGACTATTAAGAGCAAAGAGGCAATTTATGTACACACATATTGCATATTGCACGTGATAATAGTCAGCGCCATGTGCATTTACCAATGTTACAAAGGCATATTGTGCATGGCTGACTCAGACTTCTGTTTTGAGTGTTGTAGCCCTAAAAGCACTCCCATTTCAGCATTCAACTTGCTCTTTTCAGATCCTCAATGACCAGATTACACCGGCCTCCAAAGCCTTCCTGCTGAATGCGGCGTGGGAAGTTCTGAAAGCTGACCCTCGAGTGCAAAACGCAGGTTTCCTGGCCTCCTGGTTCCAGGAGACGCTGCATGCCTACCTGACCGTCATCGATGTTAACCTCCTGGACTGCATGACCCATCTCCCCATCACTTGCGACGGCCTGGCCACGGTGTACGTCCAGCCTAAATTCCCACGGATTATAGCACAGATGTCAGGCTGCAGCTGCTTAATACCCAGCTGCTCTTTTGCATTGTGAAGCTGTAATTGTTACTACACGAACCTCGCTGTCTATACTGCTGCCATTTGTTACTAATTACTAGTGATAACTATTATTAATGATAACGATGTATTGTTGTTATCAGATCGATCGATTGATCGATCGATAGATAGATAGCTAGAGGGGGTGTATGGGAATAGATAGATAGATAGAGTGCCTAGCACACACACTGTTGAAATGTACAGTGCAGATAGGGTGACCAGATGTCCCGATTTATAGGAACAGTCCTGATATTTGGGGCTTTTTCTTATATAGGCTCCTATTACCCCTCGCCCCCGTCCCGATTTTTCACATCTACTATCTGGTCACTCTACGAGCAGAGCACCATCAGGGGGCTGTACAAAGGGGGTGAGTGTCAGTCAGATAACAGGTCTACACCTGAAGGCCTACAGTCTAAAGCAGGGGTAATCAATTATATTTTGTCAAGGTCCACATTTCTTGGCCGAGGTATAGTCAAGGGAAAGAAAAATAATACAAAAATAATAACAATAATGATAATAAGAAATCAATAAAAGGATTTCGCAGTCCATTCAAAAGAGAGTCCAGATTTGGCCCACGGTCCACCTATTGACTACCCCGGGTCTAAAGGCACAAGCCAAGATCAACAGGATAAACAGGACAGATCACACACAGAGTGGGGTACACTCACTGGAGCCTAGATGTTGACGGTTATAACAGTATGCACTGGATACTGACGAGGGTATGACCTTTTGTAACCCGGCCCCATGTCATGACAGGGGGCAGCAAATAAAGAGGAGTCCCTTACCAGCTCTCCGGTGCATCACACCTTTATTACAGTAGAAGCCTGAGCTGTCAATGGGGCTTATGAAAAAGACACACAAGAGCAGATCCTCAGCTGACCATGAGCTAAATGATCATAGCTCCATGGACTTTAAAGGAGCCTTGAGAGTTTATACCAGCCGAGGACCTGCCCCAGAGATGGGAGCTGGTGAAGGAGGCAAAAGGGAGCAGTGAAGTGGGAAGCTTGGGTAGAGGATAAGAAGCAGGATGGGGGTCGTAGGAGGAAATGACAGGGACTCAAGCATGTGTCTGCCAATCACATGTTCTCCTTAAGTTTGACATCAACTTGCACCAGACACCCAAGTTTTAAAAGGTTTGGCGTTTACCTAAGAATATGGGGGAGGGGGAATGAATGATGTGAAAGATAAATAGATATGATGAGGCGGCAAACGGCAACAGCCTCAGTTTGATGATGTCCCTTCTGAATCCCCTTCATTAGCGTGCAAGCTCTGGACAGTGTGTATTCCAGGATGGACAACAGCACTAGGCAACGGGTAGCCGACTGGATTGGGAGATTCCTTACAAAAAATGGTACGTGAGTCAAACACATTCCTGGCCTAACTCCGCTGAAGTCCATGGAGATCCTGGAGACCATGTAGATTAATGCCATATCAATGAATACGTAAGATCTATTGTCTGAGGAATGAGGATTATAAAATGAGCTGGTCAAATAATGGAGAAATATGTTCACAAGTGTTTAATCAGTGGGGAAAAAAATCCACCAAAATTGGCAATGAACATTACTTGACCAGCTATGCAGCAAAAATGTTTCTGCTTTCATCGGCAGCACAGATTTATTTACACAGCTCTTCTCAACTCATCCTGATCTCTGACATGTAACAACGGCGAGGAGCAGATCCATGAGAAAGCGAATGATGCTCCAGGGACTAAGTTGATCCCTAGTGTACCCCACTGTGTTCTTCCTATATGCCTTTTCTTTTTCTCTGGGCTAATCAGAGACACAGAGCCCAAGTTAAATAGAGAAATAGAAGTTTCTTTATGTGTTGCTTTAGTGTGCCAAAAAAGTTCAGCAAAAGAGTGGATACTAAGCAACTGGAAGAGTTTCCGAAACTACGCATCATATAATGAGTTCACGACTTCCTGGAGTGGTTTTGATGGGGTAAGAATTTACTTTGAAAAGATTCATTCATTTAGCTATTTCCATCGCTGGGTCAGTCGTAAATATTTGGATTCCAGTATAAATACTTGAAGGATCACGTTTTGGTTTTGAAAACTACCTCCTGGTTTTACTTAACTATAATATTACAATACATCACTAAATGCACTTCTACAAAGTGCATTCAAGGCTCTGAACTGTACTGTATAGCTATAGCATGTAATACAACTTATCATATAACAATGTCGTCATGCCGTAGGATTTGATGCTGCAGTTCTGCTCCCTGAGCCAGGCAAAACTCCCATTAGATTTTAAGCTCTTTGGAGCAGGAACCCGATCTTCCCACATGCCTGTAAAGCACCCAGACACTGCTGGCAACTTCCTCTCTCTTTAGATGAAAGTCAGTGGGAGTTTTGCTTACCTAGGGACTGCAGTGTTCGAGCTCTGAGCCAAAGGCACTGAAATTGGGATTCGTCTTTCCAGGGACCTTAATGGACTTTGATTCAGGTTCCAAGTGTGTCCTAAATTTACATCAAAGTTGTTGGCAAGCCAGTAACCACACTGATTTGTTCGGTTTTTCTTGTTTCATACATTGCTCCCAAGCTTAAAGCTTGCACCTAGGGGCCAGATGCCGAGCTTTTAACCCAACACATTTATTTCTAGTTTGCAGCCCTGGATGTCCTCACAGCCAGCCAACTAGCACAACTCACGGCCATTCGCAACGTGTTCTCCAACAGCAGCACGGCTGCAGGCATCATCCATGTCCTCAGCACCAGCGATGTCCTCTACCTCGAAGGCTACTTGACTGAGTTATCAACTTTAACCCTGAGCCCTCCATTCGATCGTGAAGTGATGTATTCCGTGCTGGAGACTGTTCTAAAAAAAGTCAACGAGAGCTTCCCAGACCTCTGTTCCCCCTCCCTGAAAGACTTGTTTCAGGTTAAACTGAAGATGCTGCTGCCTGTTACTGATGCCAATATACTGAGTCTCTTCCCAACAAAAATAGGTTGCACTGACTTCCAGGATATGTGAGTATATATGTCATCTTTTGTGAGGTTCAAAACCATCTGATTAATTTTTCCACATGCCTTTTCCCTTTCAAGTTTTGGCTGGGAAATAAAGTGGAAGTACTAAGAAAAGGGCTCAAGTATCAGAGGGGGTAGCCATGTTAGTCTGGATCTGTAGAAGCGACAAAGGGTCCTGTGGCACCTTATAGACTAACAGACGTATTGGAGCATAAGCTTTTGTGGGTGAATCCCCACTTCGTCGGATGCATGAAGTGGAAATGGGCTGTTCTTTCGGTGCCTGGTTCGCCTCTCATATTGGTGCAAACCAGGAGTAGCTCCATAGAAGTTAATGGAGTTTCAATGGTGTTAAATCGTCGTGAGAGCAGAATCTGTCTTTCTGAGCAGGCCAAAGCCAGCAATGATGCCCTCACGAGAGCTGCAGACCAGTGATGTTCAGATTAGCTTCAGATCAGCAGTTTAGCTTCCCCCATCACTAACAGCTCCTTGGGTCTTCCAGTCATCACTGGCCGACCAGAGGAAAATGATGCATAGTTATAGTTCATTTGCAAGCCAACAGTTCAGAAGCTCCCAACAACCTGATAAGTGGGCCATAAAAAGCTGAAACTCTCTTAGGTTTCAAGGATGATATTTCTGGTCCAGCGGGATTAAGGGCGTGATTGAGGATGACTTCAATTTGAGACATCAAAAGCATGTTTCGTTTTGTTTACCTTCCAGCTACAAAGGATTGAATTCTGTCCACAGTAAGTTAGATCCCGACACACAGAAGGCCGTATACCAAGCCCGACTGAACTTTCTCAATGGGCAGGTGGCAAAAGAAGGTAATTTTTTGTTGTATTTAGCTGTCTTTTACCATTTTCTAAGCGTCTTGGTGCTAAAGTCATGCCCTACAATTCTGGGATATCTTCTCCCCATACATTTGTCTGTTCCATAGCTGCCATCCTTGGGAACTGGGCAAATGCAGGAGGCCCCTTAGAGTTAATAAGGTCCACCTGGATTTTCCAGTCCAGAGTGTGAAATGACATGCTTTAGAGAGAGAAAAGCTACACCAAATGGAAATAATGCCCACCATTCGAGAATCATGGAGCATTTCACAGACATTAGTTGATTAAGCTGCCCTAGCCTTTTGTGACGTATCACAGGAGGGTATTTTTTATGGCCAGTTCACAGATGGACCAACTGAAACAGAGGGTAAGACGACTTCTCCAAGGGCACACAACCAGCCAGTGCCACAACTTGCAATGGAATGCCAGTTTCCTGACTCCCAGTCATCTGCTCTAACTACTAGTCCTTAATGCCACCCCGAACAGCATTGCAAAGTCCAGTGGACTAGGAGATTTCAAAGATTAATGGAGAGCAGCTATGGCTATGGAGTTGTCTCTAACTTCTATTCTTTTGGAACAGAGCTACTTTTTCCACTTGGCTTTGGCTGCCTGGCATAAATTATCACCTGGCTTATTACAAACGTCTCCCTTGTATTTTTCCTGCTCACTGACACTGATGTTACCCTCTGACTGTTCAGTTTCCATGTTCCTTGCAGGAGTAGCTTGTACATTCACAGCTGATAACAGCAGAGACTGGTTGCAGGAAAACTTTGGGCTCTCCAGTGTGTACGCTGACTACAGTGATTTAATCCGTCTTGATCCTGGCTTTAATGGAGTAAGTACGACCCCAGGCAAAATCCCGACTGATGTTGGGATTTCATCTGTAAGGTGAAATTCACCACGGTGCAAAGAGCCAGCACAAGAACAAACTCCACTGATGTCCCACGCAAGCATAAGAGGGACTAAAGTAGTGCACAATAGGATGGGGTAGGAAACAATTTCCGCATCCCATAAAAGTTGCAAGATATCAGAAAAATTTCCTGTTCTAAATCAGAAAAAATTAATCAAAATCTCAAAAATTTTCATGAACAGAAAATCTGAAAAAATGGGTGCAAGTCAATCGAAACATTTTATTTTGATAATTTCCAAAAATTTCATTTAAATTTTGACCATGTTTTCATCCCTCTCCTCCCCTTACAATTAGCTTACATTTTGAAACAAAAAGTTGTCTCAGACCAGAAGCCTGGAATTTTTCATGTTGGATGTGTCAAAACAAAATGCTTCAACAATTTAGAAACTTTTTCAAAAAATGTTGAGTGGGAAAATTCCACTAACCTGACCTTTTACTGCGAAGTTTTATTTTTGATGAATCAGCATTTTCCAACAAAAACATTTTGGTGAAAAATTCTTGACCAGCTCTAGTGTATAGCTCTTTTGTCGGCTTTCTGCACACTGGTTAATTTCACCCTTTTAAATGTTCATTCACATGTGACAGAGACCACAGCTGGTGAAATTATTTCTTAGGGGAATAAAATTCATTCCAAATTTGGCCCCTTTCTGGTTCAGAAACCAACCCTGATTTCTTTCCAGCGTGTTCCTAATACATACTTGACAAACAACTGGGATGAATAATTTCTGGCTTTGTGTTATTCAGGAATTCTTCACTTCAGTTATTTACTATTTGTAATTTGTTGTGTGTGGATGGTCACTTAAGTCACGGGATTTTGTTCCCTGATTGGGTGACTGAAACTTTTAAAACTAGAGTCTAATAAATAATGAATGATGCATTTTGAATGGGCGCGTGAATGTTTGTGTTGGAGTTAATGAAATTTTCTAACATTTTCATGAATAACCAATACTCCACCCCAAACACTAATGAATAATATATGAATCACAGGGAATGGAACTCAGTGTTTTGAGTCACAAAAATACTGATAAATACATTTTAAAACTTGTCTGGCAGTGTCCTGGTAGGGTGACCAGATAGCAAGTGTGAAAAATCAGGTTATGGTGGGAGGGGTAAGAGTTGCCTATATAAGACAAAGCCCTTAATATCGGGATGTCTAGTCACCCTATGTCCTGAGCAAACTCCAGTATCCTACCACCTAAATTGTGTGACCCTAGAGCTGTATAATCCAACTCTGATTTCTTTTCCTTTCAGTATGAGGTGACGGATTTGCTAACTGCAACACAACTGGGGAAACTGGTGGTCATCTCTGGCATCCTAACCGACAGCACCAGGGTCAATGCAGAGACTGACGCAACAAATGCGATGAACACCCTCAAAAGCAGAAACGTATCTGAATTGCAGACCTTCCTGTCTGAGGTCAATACGCTCGTGAAACAGGTACGAGAGATCCTTTGGCAGTGGGTGCTACCACCGAGGGGCCTGATTCTGTAACCCTTGCTCACATTGGGCCCGATTCTCATTTACGCCACAGCCTCCTTGCCCTGCCCTGACAATGATGTGGCCCTAAAGTGGGTGTTTTTGCAAATCAGACCCATTGAGTAGCCTTCACTCATGCAAATGGTCCCACTGCTATTCAGCATGATTGAGGGTTGTAGACTCTGTCCCTAAAAGGGCATGTTTCAAAGACCCATATGCGGCCCAAAACAGCAAGAGACAGCTGAGTGACTGATACTCATTTCATTGGCCACACATATATGCCATTAAATGGTAACAAGCAGTTAATGGATTTCAGGCGGAAGCAGAAAACGACCATTTGAACAGCATGAGATGAGCTCAATAGCAAATGGGAACTGGCGTCTAACAGTGAGGACGTTTCTGATAGACACAGGGGACTCAGAATCACTGGAAATCTTAATCATGGCATGACAAGCACCAGTTGAAGTAGTCCAGAGATATAGTCATGCAAAACTACTAAGTGGAAGGATTAGATGATCTATCCTAGGTTCCTTCCACCCCATACAATTCTATGAATCTGAGGTCTGAGTTCTTCTTCTCTAATAGTTGCAACTGTACGTGTACAGTTTTGGGGCTGATTGACGCTAGGGACTCATCCTTTACACGTGTAATTCTGGGCACGCCGAAACCAGGGCATGCACTTTTTGTTTCCCATCACCTGTGCATACCAAAGATAGAATTCACACCTGCAGAAACCATTTGGACAAAAAGAGGTTTGCAAGTGACAACGCTGTCACCTCCATGCCCAAAAAACAGGCTCACCAATAGCATGAAGCACTCACAACTTTCCCCGAGCACAAAGGGAAGCTGCTGTCTAAGAATCAACCCCTGTACCTGCAGAATGAAGGATCCTTTCCCAAGTGTATGCTGGAAAAAGAAATCAAGATGTCAAAGCATTTTTAAGACCAATTTTCTGTACTCTCCCAAAAATGCGTATTTCTCAATGGTGATCAATGAGTGAGATTTACATATATATAGCAGCAGCATCTTTTGGGGGAAGTTTTAGACTCTTCCAACACAACGTTGTATAAACAGAGTAACAGGACAATTCCAGGAAATTGGAACGTGAAGTATGTGGAAAATCAACTCTTGGCTTTCTAAGCCAGACATGAGGCATAGGGCCCAGTCCTGCTCCACGGAAGTCAGTGGCAAAATCTTTCACAGACGTCAGTGGGAAAGGAATCACACTAATACTATACAATGACTGGGAGCAAAGATACGCTTCCGTTGCATTGAAGTATGTGCCTCGCCATCATAGTCTCCAATTCTTTTCTTCCTAGATGAACATCGTGATCAGTGTCCGTGATGTGATGCTAAGGGGCATTTTCCAGATTCTGAAGCCACATTTTGCCTCAATGACAACGACTGATTTAGAATACTGGTTCAATGGGACATTGACATTGTATCTAGCCTCCATCACCCATGATGAGTTGATTGCTCTCCCTGCTATAGCTAACTGCACACAGCTACAAACCATGTGAGTAGGAGACCAATTTGAAGGCTTCTTAAACTAGGAATTTGGCTTCCCTCGTGTGTGTTGTATTGACGAGGTCACCCATGAGTGTGAGAAGAAAAGCTGGGAGAAGGGGATGATTGTGTGACTGGGAGGAGAAAATGAGAGTTGTGAGCTCGCATAGCTTGTAAATTAAAATGTTTCTGAACCCACGTGCTGGATGGTGCAGTTAGCTTGAAAACCACAGCAAATAATTGCAGCTGACTAGAAGAGTTCTATTGCTTTCTCTTGCAGAGTTAAAGGTTTGGACTATGCATTTGACCAGATGACAATGGAGACAAAGACAATTGTAACCCAATGGATTGTCAATAATCTTCTACGAATAGGTGTGTCTTTCCCTCTTTCCTGGATTGTTCAAATGAGTGGTGCCCTTAAATATGTTAGATCTAGAAGCCATATGGATGTCTCCCCATAACTGTGTAATTTCAATAGCTTCCAGGGAATGATGGAGGAAAGGCAAATGGTCAGGAACTCAGTTTTATGGTCATTAAAGATCCTATGGCACCTTTCACAGGGATCGTGTCCTGGTAGGGTGACCAGATAGCAAATGTGAAAAATCAGGTTATGGTGGGAGGGGTAAGAGTTGCCTATATAAGACAAAGCCCTTAATATCGGGATGTCTGGTCACCCTATCTCCTGAGCAAACTCCAGTATCCTACCACCTAAATTCACCGAACATTTTCAACCAGATATAACATTCTTCACTTCATGTCCTAAACCGCTGGGTAGACTTGCAGTGTGATGTTAAACAACTACCACACCCCATAAGCAGCTGCATTTCCGTGGTTGATGAGATGATTCATGTATAGAGAGAACTTTTGGATCTTTTCGGTTGAAAACTCCTTTATACAGATAGTATATTATATTATTATGATTGTTTGTATTCCGGTAGTGTCTAAAGACTTCAGCCAGCGTCAGACCCACCTTGTACTAGACACTGTACAAACTAAAGATAGAAGATGGTAACTGTCCCGGAGAGCTAACAATCTAAAAGACAAAATGTGCCCAGTAGCTGTTCAGAGCCAGAGTGTGCAAATTTCTAGCCCTGTTCTTAACACGTGTCTTCAGGCATGGCTGCCCCATAGTGCCCCCTGCTGGCCAAATGCAGCACTGCTGGCACCTCCTGCCTCAGTTTCCTTCCCCCGAGGTGGGTCTCCCTGGCTCTCCACGCACCGATCTGTGCTGGAGGGGTGGCTTAGCCCTCCGGTCAAGTGATAAACAAACTTAACCGCATGTGGGGTAGCAAAAGTCCAACCCAAAAGGTCCAAAACAAAGAAAAAGGTTCCTCTGCCCTTTGGGGCTTCTCTTCAGCCCATCCTCTGCGTCCTGTTCTCAGCCCCTCTCTGGGTGACCTTTCAGAGTGTTCATGGCTCTGGGACAGAGCCCTCAACCCCCAGGCTGGTTCTCCTGCAGTACAGTTCTCCTGCAAACCCACAGGAGCTAGCCCATTCCCTGCGGTTCCACTGGTCACTCTCAGCCCTTTTATAAGGTCCAGATACCCATTAAGCCGTCACCTGACCCACCTTACCCCTGCCCCCCGCAAGCTGAGAAGCAACAAATTCATTATGGCACATGTGTGGCTGGCCCCCATCTCTCTTAAAGAGGCCAGTCACCCTGTGACAACGTGACAGAGATAACCGAGTGTTTCTTGGTAGAGGAGAGAGGAATAAACAAGTCTCGTAAATGCAGCAGGAGCCTCCCATTATTATAAAGTATCAGCCACAGAGTTGGGCTTGTTGAACCATTTTGTTGTTGTTGTTTTTTACAACATCCTTTTAAAAAATGTTTATAAAAAACAATTGAAAATTAACTGGGAAACGGCCGTGTCATAATTCCCACTGAATTATTAAACATTGTTTTAAGACATTCTTCCTGGAACTTCTCAGGATCTGACAGCAGTCTTCTTAGAAGCAGGCTGGACCATCATTTAGCTGAATGACTCTTTTAGGTCTTTTCTCTGTCTCCTGCCCTAATGTCTTGGGAGGGCCTTTTTTGTTGTAATATTTATGCATTCTTTTGACAGTCTTGAAACGGAGGGCTTGTCTACACGAATGTTAAGTCCATGGCAAGCTGGAGCATGAATGGACCCGCACTGACCCGTACTAACCATTCCTTAATGTGCTAGTCCCTTTTCAAAGCAGGGGCGATCAAAGCACACTACGGAATGGCTAGTGCGTATCAGCCGGGTGCATGCGGACACTTAGTGTGCTGGGTAGATTCACACTCCTGCTGGCCACCAACTAAATCTGTGTGTAGGCAAGCCCTGAAATGCAAATGATTTCATTTTTTTTACCCTTTACTATTGATGTGTTTTAGATTGCCAGCCAACTGAAAACTGGATGGCCCTTAATTTCCAAAGATTCAAGACCATAGCTAATATAACAGACTTCATTGCTGTCAACAGCAACTTTTCTGGGGTGAGAATGTTGGTTCTGCCATTTTGTGTCGTGTTACTGCCTTGGAGGAACAATATTTCTATCCTGCTTTGATGTATACGTTCAAATCACCACTGAGTCATAAAGGACGAAGGAGGAGTTATCTTCCCAAACACAGAGTGAAATCCTGGCCCCACTGAAGTCAATGGGAGTTTTGCCCTTGACGTACATGAAGTCAGGATGTCCCCTATATGGTATAGAAAGTATTCCTATTCCCAAGTTAGTGGAACTTCTAGATGAATTTCTGGGTTATAGAAATGATCCCTGGTGTTTCTGCACATCTTACTATGATCTACTTTGAGAGGACGGATGGTCTTGTGGCTGAAGAACTGAACTGAGACTCAGATGATTTGAGTTCAATGCCTAACTCTGACACAGAGTCCCTGTGCGGCCTTGGACAATCTGTCTGAGTCTCAGTTCCTCACCTGTAAAATGGGGATGGCAATATGTCTCTTGTCTGTTTTATCAGATTAGATTCTCAGATGTGTGGTACAGGGACTGGGTACGGACAGTGCCTAGCACAACGGGGTCCTGATCTCAGTTGAGGCCTCAGGGTGCTACAGTATTACAAATCATAATCAGCCTTCTTGTGAGAGCGGAAATAGCACAGAGCTGAGTCTCCTTTGGAATAAAGTGTAAGGGAGATTAGCTCTGTAGTTCTAGTCCTTGAAAGGCCAGTTCGGCCAAAGAACAATGTCCAATATTGTAAATTCTCTCTCTCTGTTTCAGATGGCTCATCTCCAGGAGCTGACCGCAGTCCAGCTCGCTCAGTTAACCTTAACGCAAGAGGTGTTCAGTTCTGTCAACAACACTGAACGAGTCTTTAAAAGACTAGCTGAGATGCCAGGTTTCGAGGACCTGGCTGCTTACTGGGACGAGTTTAATATTGCCTATGAGAAGGTATCCCATGGGGCTGCAGTTTTATCAGTGGGGCTGTGTGGGAGAGGGTTGGGTTTTGAAACGATGTTTCGCAGGGGCAGACTTGCAGGATCGTAGACTTAATGAAGTTAAAAGGATGGTGGGGAAGCTTGCGGCATTCCGGTGGCTCCGAGGGTTATGGGGGTGGGTTGGCTGATGCCTGGAGAGATTCTGAGATCACGTCTCCCATCATCATTCCTCAGCTATTGACTGTGAGAGCCGGGATTGATCAAGGCTACTCCAAGGCCATTCCAAGAAGTCCCGCCCCTTCCTACTTGAAAGATGACTAGAGGGATCCCCAGCTAGTGTAACCAGATGTGGCTGCATAGACTTTCATGCAGTTATGTTGATTTACACCAGCTAAGGATCTCACCCTACTTGTCTGTGGCTCACTCTGATTTATTTTCTCTCACGTGTGACCATTTCTGGGCAGCTTCTCCCTGAAATGGCTCCATTTCTAACCATTCGCTGAGGCTCCTATAACACAATTAGCAGATCAGGGCATTTCCTCTCCTCAGTAAATCTAATACTTTTTATCAGGCTAATGGAAGAAACACAGAGTCTCAGACAGCGAGACTCAGACTCCCCAGGTCTCTGCCTCAGGTAAGCTCTGCAATGCAGAGACCTAACTGGGGCTAAGGGACAGCTTCCTGAGTAACTCGGCTACTTCCCAGGCCCATGAAAGCTAGCTTTGTACCTGAAGCCAATGCCTTTAGCTTTTAACTTCCCTTTGGAAGAAGATAGAAGAAAGTGGAGATAAAGTGCACGTCATAATCCGGTATAAAGCTAGTCTCTGGCTAAAGAAATCACTTTTTTAAAGGTTTCCTTTGGGTTTTTTTTTTTGTTTAAATGAAAAAACAAAACAAAAAATCCCTCCTGGAACTCAGCTGCCCCACCTTGTTTGTCGATACAGCGGAGGTCTCATAACACGGTCATTTGCTCTTCCAGACCTTCTTTGCACATGGACTGAGCACACACGACTCTGGGGATGCTTAGTAGCCTCATCACTTTCAGTCTAACTCCGGGCCTGAGTCTGTAAGGTACTCAGGGCTTCCCGAGAGGCAACCGATCTCAGTGGGTTTGCCTACACACTAATCCCAGGGTCTGACTCGGGCTTGAGCCCAAGCCCCCCTTCCATCCACACACAAATCAGTCTGATGCGGGTCAGCAAGCAAGATTTACAATGCAGTGTGGATGCTCAAGTACTGGCTTGGCAACACCAGCGCCACAAGCCTGGATCCCACAGAGTGTACAGCGTAGACGTACCCAGTGAGAGCTGGAGACGGCTGGTGCCTTTTAGGAGGGGCTCAGCACTATGCAGGTGTAGATCCTAGATTTCAGCTTGCTAAACCAATACTCCCTGAAGGATTCACTGTGTGAAATCAATAAAAGAAACTAACCGCCGTGGTGAAAACAACACACATGGATTTTCCATGGCAAAGAGCCTATTGGAGCAAGAGATTAAACAAGCGGGATGACTTTCCCCTGATCATTTCTTGAGGTTCAATAGGAAAATAAGCATTGTGTTGTCAATTCCAGGACAGATGCCAACAGTGGCAAGGTGCCAGCCAGCATGCACCTTGTATCAAAAATGACACAAGTGAAGCAGATCCTGAGCTGTTGTAAAACCGCGTCGCTCCATTGACCCAACACACCGACACTGGAGTAACTCTGTGAAGGGACGTAGCTCAAGTACAACATGTGAGAATGGAAATCAGATTAATTTAGAGCGGGATTAATGAACATTTCTTGCAATAACAAAATTTCCCAAAGTAAGAAGTAGAATATAATTGGTAACAAAATGATGTACAACTTTGAGGGGACAACACAAATTCATTTCTCCTAGTGGCCTGAATAACTTTAAATATATTTGGTTGCTGCAGAAGGACAAGGTGGGGACGTTGAAAAGAAACGGGTGTGATCTTTGCTTTTCTTTCCCTGTTTGTGTCAGAAATTTTACCTAGGTGTCTTTGTTCTTCACGATAACTTGTTGGCTATCCTGGGGTAATCTGACAGAATCCTTAGGGATGATGCAGGGTCTGGTAATACTAGCTGGGGTGGAGGGAGCTCTCATGGTTGCTAATCCAGTTTGGAGGCTTTGGAATAGTGATATGAATTTAATGCTGGTGAAAGGTGCTGGATTGACCAAGCCCCAGAGACCAAAGTTCTCTGTTCATCTATGGGACAGATGCAACCAGGGCATCATCAGGGCAAGCTTTCCACACGATGCTTCCTGCCAATGTGCTTCAGTCCTAGCTAAGAGGGCCCAAGTGGACAGTTCAGTCTCCATGGCTAATTCAATAGCCTCTCTGCTGAGACTGCTAATGAGCTGGTTAGCTGGAGTGGTGGGTTTGTGATGTGGATACGTATCCATGAGGAACTCAATCAGGTGGCAAGAATTGGGCCACCAAGCAACCATCAGATGAAAACATTTGGTCGCTACTGACAGGGAGAGAATTCAACTCACTGACTGGGTGGTGAAAGGCTCTGAATCTTTTACTTGCCCTCCTATCCCTCGTAAGAGAAGGATTTTCCCTTACAATGGTTCTGCGACTCACCAGGAGGCCCGGTCAAGATTTTTCAAAACTTGTCATTTTGATGGAACCTTCTTAATCAAAATTTTAAATTTCAATGAAAAAAAAATATGCACAAAATTTTCTTGAAAATGTTATCCCATTTTCCCACCTGCTCTGCCATCTGCTATGTCTGCCATCTTGGTTAGCGCCTTCCAAAATGTTCAATGTACAATAGCTATGGATCTAGCACCATTCATGTAACACAATATCTAAAATGCGAAGATGGAGCTCCCTTAACATGGCTGACACAAAACAACCAGTGATTTGTACAGCAGGGAAATAGATTCCATCCTACAAGTGAGCTTCAGAGTGCCACATATTTTACTAAACTTCCAGAACACCTGATTCAGCGACAACAGCAGCTTTCATGCTATGTTGCTTCAGAACAGCCCCGTTTCAATGCCAGTATTTTAAGGGTGGGCAAGTACGATAGGTCTGGTTTCCTGATGTAGGGTGCATTTCAAATAGCCATCTCAGGCCAATACTGGCTTCTTGAGTCTGGGTGTCCTGAATCATCTATAGAAACTTGATCTTGGACTTGACTTTATTTAGCACAGTTCCAGGAAAGGAATGAGATGTCAAAGTCCCATCAGCAATCACAGACTTCATGCCCCTAACCTTCTGTGACTTCTTTAGGAAGCAGCTCTCCAAAAAGCATCAGCATGTAAGAAGTAGAAATCGGCTCTCCAAGCGGCTTCCGCTTCTAAGAATAGGAATTGGGTTGCCAAGAGGCTTCAGCACCTAACAACAGAAACCGGACAAGAAAGGGACGTGCTTGTATTTTTCAAATCCCCTCAGAGCTTTATGATTCTATTTCTTGTCCCTCGTGTAGCCTTCTGTCCCCAGGCTCAATATCTCGATGGAGGTGAAGCACACCATGCTAGCAAGGACAGTGGGGCAGCTGCATGTGGCACTTCCCACCTTCACAGCTGCCGACTATGACCTTTGGTTTAAGGAAAGACTCGTGGTCGTTCTGCCGAGCATTAAAGCGAATGTTCTTCAGGAGATCCCCAACAGCTTGTCCTGCAGCTCCTACAAGTCTCTGTGAGTCACAGGTTCCTTCTTTTAGCACCCTTTCTTTTCTTGAACCTAGAGCTTTGTAAACGGACCACTTGGTGCTGTAGCTTCTAGTTGTGGGCGAACCCCAAAAGGAGCCAATGGTGCCATGGTTACAAACCAAGACTGGGGAGTCTTTAACTCCCAGCTGTGCCACAAACTTGGCATGTGCACATGGGCAGCTCATTCTTCCAGGGGTGGTTAGAACCATGATTTCAGTTTGGACCCACCTCCAGGGTGAAACCCTGGCTCCACTGAAGTCAATGGGAAAGTTCCCATGGATTTCACTCCTGGTTTTTATTCTAATTTGTGGAAGGCAGCCAGAGAGAGCCAGCTTTGCAATATTTCCCTAGAACTCCACCACCAGACTCTGTTGGCTCCAGAGCATCCTCGACTCATCCAGGGTTTCTTTTATTCTGTAGAATTGCTGGGATCAACGCTGGCTTTTCTGAAATTCCCGAGGACGGCAAGAGGGATGTGTATCGCTACATCGTGTCTTTTCTAACGCAGAAGTCTCAGGACACCGGTAATGACTAACAGAGGAGCTATTTTTTCCACAGTCCCATCCAGTCATGAGCTATCTGCCTGCTTTGTGCTTTTTACAACCGCTGCTTATGTTTACTGAAGTGCATCCCTGTTAAAAGGACACAATTGCCTACAGACTGCCTGCTGTACGTGAAGGCGATGGTGCATGTCTTAATATTATCTGGCTCCCAAGAGTCCAACATAAGGCAGCGCTAAGTACTGTTTGGGAATGATTTGGGGACTCTCAGTTGTGAAGCAGAGGGATATGGGTGTTTGTGCGGAGCAGGTTTCTAGTGAGACAACGCTAAACATTGTGCTCTGTAGGGCCCCCGACCTGCGAATCTATCAAGTGCATTACAGCCTGCCATGAGGAAGCTCCTGGTTGAGGCTTTTAAGAGCATGTAGCCTTGAGCCACTTCCTGTCTTGGCCAATTATGAGAAGAAAAAGGAAATCAAGACCAGCCGAGATTTGTTTTTAACTCACGTAATACAACACAAGAGCGGTCACCATGCAAAGGCGACGCGGTGTCTGTCAGTGGTGACTGGACACAGGAGATGTGTCCAATTAAGAGAGCTCCATACCAGGGAGCATCACCCAGCTCAGATCCTACACGGATGAGACTCAAGTTTGGATACTTGTAATCCGCAGAGAGTCCACAGAGTGAGATTCCACCAGGTTATGCCTGGTCTTTTCATATCACGGAGCACAGCCAATTAAACGCTAGCGCTGATCAGTATGTCCCAGATTGTTTGACCAGCTAGCTACTGACTAGTCTGAAGAGAGTTTGCAATGTTCCTCTTCACAGACTCAAAATCAAACACATTAGCGGAGTATCCCACTTACAGCCTATTTAAATCAGTGACCTCACATCTATCCATTGACTTCAGTGGGCCAGTGATCAGGGCCCCGGAGCCTAGAGTGGCTTTTAGTGAAGACATCTTCATTCAAACAAGTGACTGGTGATGAAGCATCACTCACTGTAACACCGTGAAGCAATGTATGCTCAGATTCACATTCACCATTCCATTCATCTCTATGCATCTTTCTGTATTCTCAATGCAGGTCCTGTCTGCTCTACGAAGCCTCTCACTAGAGACTGGCTATTAGACTACTTTGGAAAATTCTCCATGGAAGCATCTTACACTCTGTTGATTTCATTCTCCCACCAACCTTTTGATGCAGTAAGTCTTTTCACGTGTTTCCACCATCCTCGTGTATTCAGGAGACGACAGGCCTTAAACCTCTGAAACGAAAGCGTTTGGATTTGCTTTAATAAGCTTCCATGTGTTTTGTCTTTTTCCAGTATACAGTTTTGGACATCCTGACTCCCGCTCAGATCGGTGACATGGTAGTACACTCTGACACGCTGACCAGAATGGACTTAGCAGCCCGGCTCATTCAATTCTTCCAACAAAGCAAACCCGAGGATGTTCAGATTATTCTGACGAAATTCACCGAGGCCGCTATCATGGTACGCTTTGCTCATGTTTTCTTTGATCGCTACGTTGCTGCAGTTATTTCCCATCTCAACTTATTGTAGGGCAGCGGGGGGGAGGGGGGGATAGTCTGGCAAATACTAAATCTTTATAGCTCTATTATTTCAATCAGCAGGCTTCCAAAATCCAGTTTGCATCAGGTAAAATGCAATGCGCAGAATAGAATTCACTGGCGTTTCATATGGATGTTGACTGAATAGAAGATAGTGAAATGAGTCCTGACATGATGCAATGCAGAGGGACTATACGGTTCAGTGAGGTTGTAGACTAGAAGTCTCACAAAGCTACATTTATACTGCAGTTAGGAAAATGCCTCCCAGTTCAAGCAGACAGACATACTGGAGCCAGTATGCTAAAAATAGCAGCGTAGACATTGCAACATGGGCAGCAGCACAGGCTAGCTGATCAGCTACAAGACCACCCGCCCCCGAGGCTGTAGTCTGGTGGCTAGCCCATGCCGCAACATTCACACTGCTACTTTTAGCATGCTCGCTCTGCTCGAGTTAGCGCACGTCTGCCTGCCTAGGCTGGAAAGGCACACTCCCAGGCACAGTGTAGACATATACAAAGACCTCCCTCCCGACCCAGAGGATTTTAATTCAGATTTCACTAACATGGGTGTGTTAACCACGTGGCGTTTTTCCTTTGTTGCAGCGTAAAATCTCAGTCCTCCCCGATGATGCCATTACCAGGCTGCTCCTGCAGAACTACCTGACCGTGATGTCCGGGCGAATGGAGGCGTACACCGCCGCTGACTGGAACGCCACCTTCCAAAATGAGCTGCACTTCCTGAGCCCCGTCATCACCGAAACAACCCTCGCCCTCATTGTTCCGCAGGACTATGACTCGTTAGTTGCAATGTAAGTTTTGCGTCTGGTCCTGTGATTGCTCATCACTCTGTCAGCGGTGCAGAACTGCTTCCCCCAGCCTTTTCAGCAGAGGCTGGTTGAGATCTTAATGTCATTAGTCCAGCTGGATGGATGTGAGGCTGAAGAGGCATAGAGCAATCGTTAGGGTTGAACTGAGTGTGGGTTGAGGATCCAGGTCTGGCCACAAAATCTGCCAAATCCAGATCAGAACAGCATGAGTCAGTAGGTGATGAAATGTACATAGTGACAGAATATCATGCCACAGCCTTGCTGCATTGTGATGCCAGCATATTAGGTGTTGCATGCTAGGTCTGGAGCATGGGTGGTCGGTCTGGGAAGTCCATAGGGGGAAGCTCCCAGGTGAAGGAGCAAAGCGCAATATTTTGGAGAAGAGATTGGTCTTTTCTCACCCCAGACCTCAATCAAATGATATGCTAGAGAGATGGAGGGTTCGTCCGTCTGTGTACTTCACCATGTTTGTTGCTCTTGTCAACACAGTGTTGCTGGATTTGATGGAGCGCACGAGCACATGACTGAATCCTCTAGGAGAGCCGTTGTACTTTGGATTGTGCAAAACCTCAAAGTCTTAGAAGGTAACAGGCTTGGATGAGATTAGAATGCTGTGCACTCTGGTTGGCTCTGTTAACATCCTACGCTATGAGAACAATGGTTCAGCTAGTAACATTCTCCGCTCCCCTGTGTCAGAACAATTTAGGCTCGGACCCGAAGATAACACATACTGTAGTGAAGCATGAAGGAGAACTGCTCTGTAAGAGGTGCCACCTTTCCAACAATGTATTAAACTAAGATTCCTTATGCCCACCTCTGATGGTTGCTTCTAAGAAAACCAAATATCTCCCAGTGAATATAAAAACAAATAAGGGATATCCCTGGTGTCTTGGACCTGCTGTGAAAGTTCTCACCCATCCTGACCCCGACCGCTCTCCTATTATGGATAGTTGCCTTATTTGTTGCATTTTGGTTTTACTTAGAATGTAAGCCCTGGTCTACACTGGGGGGCGGGGGGGCGGGATCGACCTAAGATACGCAACTTCAGCTACGGGAATAGCGGAGCTGAAGTCGACATATCTTAGGTCGACTTACCTCGGCGTCTTCACGGCGCGGGGTCGACGGCCGCCGCTCCTCCGTCAACTCCGCTTGCTCCTCTCGTGGCGCTGGAGTTCCGGAGTCGACGGGAGAGTGCTCGGGGATCGATTTATTGCATCTAGTAGATCTGGCGAGTAGCGTAGACATACCCTAAGTTGCTTAGGCTGTAACTTCTTATTTCCCTCTACAAACCATGCACAGCTATGGTATATCAATCAATAAATAATAATAAATAAGGTAACCATTTTTCTTTCTGCCACCCAGTCACCGAGTTTTCCATTTCTCTGGGACAAATGTATTTTTAAAACAAAATGTGCATACTGTGATGGAAGAAATGGATAATTCCATGGGGGGTCAATGGATCTGGTTTTTTCCTTTAGGCTACTCAGTGGAGTCCATCACTGACTGGATACAGACCACCTGGAGGTCATTTTTCTTTGATGCAACCCTAGAAGAAGTGAAATCTACCAATGAAAAGTTTGACCCTGTATGTAAGAGCTGCACAATCAGCATTTATGTGTAATTGGGGTTTATAGATAAATCTTATCACACGGTGGAAAATCCCAAAGAATTTTATCATCCAGCAGCACTACAGCCAAATTCTTCTCTCAGTAACAGTGGGGTAAAAGTGGAGTAACTCCACTGATTTCACGGTACTTGCTCTGGCTTTACATCAGCGTGTGTGTGTGTGTGTGTGTGTGTGTGTGTGAGTAGAATTTGACCAATATACTTGCCTTACTGATAGGTGTGTATGAAGAACAGAGCAAATTCTTTGCAAACCTGTTTTTGAATTTTGAACCAAGTTTTCTTTGGCTGTATTCACACCCTCTTAGTGTTCACAAAAATTCAAACAAAGCAGTTTACGGGCATTTATGTTAATCAAAACAGTACATTTTCAGTGGCTTTTGCAGATTGTTGCTAGAAAGGCAACTTCAAAATTTGTAATTAAGAGTACTCCCACTGGAAATCTGTCTCACGCGCATCACTCAGACAACTGCGTGACCTGGATAGTCAGTCAAAGCAGCTCCAATTCTGAATTGCGACCCATCTAATATTCAAAATGGTATCATCAGTGAATGGTTCACAAGCTCTCCCAAGGCTGAAATACAGCTCGCATAAAGATCTGATGAATAATTCTGAACAATGAACAAAGTTCTGAAAATCGCAGTCTATTCACAGGCAATTTGAAAAGAGAAAAACAGAATAAAGTCAACGGATAACTTGTTTGCTGCAGATAGCTCAGCCAGATCTAGTAGAGACAGAATATACATTCCTCTGCTAATGGTTGGTGTTCATGTTTCCTAGGCTGACTTTTTGGGTTCCCTGAGAGTTCACCAGCTGATGGAGTATGTTGTGACTTCAGATGCATTATTTAATGTGACCACAATGATTCGGGTCCTGAAAAGTCTGGAGGGCAAAGACTCTGTAATAGCACTGCCGAAGATGGATGAATTCCTGACGAATTTTAATTTGGCTATTAAACAGGTACTCAAGATTTCACCAAGAAGGAACCTTCCCCCCCTCTTTTTCTATGTCCTTCCCCTTTTCTCTCAAGCATCATGTCAGTGATGCTTACTCTAGTGAGAAAGGCTGATGACGTCTCCTTCTAGAGCCCTTCTATGAGCTCTTTGCATCATCTATGAGAGGTTGTTAGAGTTCATTCCCTTTGCAAGTATCACTTCTCCCCTCATGTGGAATGGCAACTGGCAAGAACTCGGGAAATCATGGAGGAGATCGGTTTCAATCTATAGGATGGCAGTACAGGTTGCTTTGCAGTTGACCTTCTTTCTGATACAAGGATAAGCAGCCATCCCATAAGATGGCATCCCCTTTAACTCCTGTTTATTCCCAAGGGTCAAACCAGACTGGAGCACAGCTCACCCTTCTATCAGGAGTGAGTGGGGAGAAGTTTGCCCACTTTTCAGACATCAGTGTTTGCATCATGTTATGACACCAGCCTCACAACTGTTGTGCCTATCCCTCTCTCATGAAGAATAAGGAATATTCCTTAAAAGACACATACCCGAGACATGCCATAGCTGTCTCCACTCCATTTGCTTCTCACCTCTTAGTCGTTCCCCTTGGCTCAGGGGTGACAGCACTGGAATGTCTCAGCGAAGAAGCACAGGGTCTAGACACAGCAGATAACACCGGATCCAGACTCAACAGAATAATTCAGCTTTAATTGCAAAGCAAACGCTGAGGAGGGTGGCCCAAGAGGTTGCAAGAGAGCAAAGGGAAATGGAGCAGAAATTTTCAGTGAGAAAATAAATCTCCTGACAGTGAGATCTCAGACTGGAATAGTCTGCCCAAGGGAAGCAGTGGAAGTCCCAGGGCTATGATCATTTAAGGCTAGGCTGGAATAAGCACTTAATAATAGAAAGCAATCCAATTAGAGGGACTAATAGGTCTTTTCCACCACTAGTTTCTAAATCTTGAGGGATTTAGGCACCTAACTGAAAGCCAATGAGAGTTGGGCACCTAACTCAGTTATGCCCCTTTGAAAGTCCCTGCTTGGGATTCTTTGTAAACAACCTGCTCAGACACTCATTGAAGAAAACTATATTCTCTTTCAGAATAATATCACGTGCATAACATGCATTTCTCTCCCCTCCCCACAGCAGAACATCATGGGCGTGCAAAACACTGAAGTGAGGCAAGAAATGCTGACAACACTTTTTACCGACCTGTCTAAACATTTTTACAAGTTCACTGACCTGGATTATGAGACCTGGTTCCCGGAGAAGCTAAAATTCCTCCTGCCTAGTATGAACGCAGACCTACTCGAGTTAATACCTGTAGGGGTCAGCTTCCCAGCCTACACTGCCATGTAAGTATCCCCTGCATCGGCATGGTCCATCCTAGGCTCCTGCTTGGGAAAAATTCCAGTTCACCAGGACTCAGAGGGGAGCCGCACATGCTGAAATCCAGGACTTACTTTCCAAGTGGCCGTTGAGTGTTGGCATTTCAAATAAATTTAAAAAAAAATTCTTTTATCTTTGGAATGAGAAAAATTCAGGCAGAGATTTAAGGAAAGGGCAGAAAACAAAAGGAAGAAAACAGTTAATGTCTTCTCAAGTGGCTGGACAGCACCCGTCTGCAGTGTGTGTGTGTGTGTGATTCTACAGTGCTCTACAAACCTGTGCTGCAGCATTCTAGGCATTCCTGTTCATTCCCATAATGCTCCTTTCCCGGCTTGTTCTCTGCTCTGCGTTGGAGTGCAATACCTTGATTACAGTTGGTGCTTACCAAATGTGCCAGTGCTTAAAAATCCCATAAATTCTGAATTCCTAGTATGATTATTCTATATTTGCATGACTATTTGTATTCCAGTAGCACCTACAGCAGTAGAGACCCCAATCAAGGTCCTGTGCCTTGCGTCATGTAGGAGGCCACATTAGATGACCATTGTTATTAGTATATATTATATGTATTGCAGTAGCATCTAGGAGCCTGAGTCATGACCAGGATGCCGTTGCTCTACAAACTGTACAAGATCAGGCTTGATGAAGCCCCGGCTGGGATGATTTAGTTGGGGACTGGTCCTGCTTTGAGCAGGGGGTTGGACTAGATGACCCGCTGAGGTCCCTTCCAACCCTGAGATTCTATGATTCTATGAGTTCGGGAATCAGGGCCCCATTGTTCAGTACGTACATATCATGGGAAGACCTAACGAGTTTACAATCTAACTGACATCTAGGCTGCTTCTAAGGCCGATTCTTCATTGTCCTGCACCCTGGGCAAACATCCACCAATGGGGATGTACAACACTACCACTCTGATTGGATAGTGGTTTATCTTTCAGGTTCTCTGCCTATGGATGAACTGGATACAAATAAGGCATAACCAAATGTAGTTATTTTTCCCCTTTGCAAAGTACCTGTGTATTACATACTTAAAATGTGGATCAATGGTTTCTCATTTCTTGATCCCTTGCAGCATCCAAAGCCTGGACAACATCTTCCCAGAGTTTTCACAACAGACTGCACACGACATATACAATTTAATCCAAAAAATCCTGGAACATCAACTTAATGCTTCAGGTACTAGTCTGCTTCCCTGTGGCAATGGCCTACAAATATCTTCCGTAGAAACCTTTTGTTACAACACAACGCTTAAAAGCTCTCCCAACCTTCTGTCACTTGCTTGGGTCGGAAAGGAATTTCTCCCCAACCTCAGTGCGCAGTGCAGGGAAAGTGGCCGGGTGCATTATGGTCATTAGGTTTTGTATGTCTGTGTTTTGCCCCCGTGTCTAAAATATCTCATATTGTCATGATTCCAGAACACATGGGTGTATGGTCCCATTCATAATGGCCATACCCCAGCCAGCACTCCCACCAGCCTCCTACTCAGCAGGCAACAGCCCCTGTCAGCGCTCCCCCCCGCCCCACAGGTATCCTCCCCCAGCCTCAAACACAGCCTCAAACACAGCCCCAGCATCCCTGCACTATCACCATCCCATAGCAACCAAAATTCTCCCACTGTTTCTTCCTGTGACCAAATCCCACAATCCTCTGCTGCCCTACAGCGGGTCACACAGGACAAGTTTTCAGCGATGTTGTGGGTCACTGACCAAAAAAAGTTGAGAGCCATTGCTGTGTATTGTGTCTTTTCACTAACTATTTCTCTCTGTCTTTTCTTGATTCCATGGTGCTTTCCCAGAGACAGTATTTCCTGGATCGTACAGCAGCAGCCAAAGTTTTCTGCAGCTCATCTTCTATCGATACAGATATTTTGCTAACTACACCCAACTCCTCACCTTTTACAAGGACTTTAATGGGGTAAGTCTATGAAAGGGGTCTGGATAATGTAGTTTGGTTTCCAATAGAGGAGAATCCCATATTTCTACTTGATTTCTGGAAAACAAGGGTCCATAAGTCAGTAATAATAGGAATGTTAGTGTACCAAAGAGGGTGATGTGACCTAGTTTAGGTACCCAAATCCAAAAAATTTCAGTGAGTCAATAGAGTTTGGTCAACTTTTCTGGTTTTTACATTTCATGCATCCCTCTGCACTTCTTGGTTGTGTCTCTGTGAGCAGAAAGACCACGAGTTAAGCTATTTGCATGGTGTTTCTGACTTAGTCACATGCAGGAATGGCTGGAACTGTCATGAAAGAATTGGTACTTAGGAGGTTTCTAGATCCAAAATACATGGAAAAATCTTCAAAGTTTTGGATGATTTTCCAGACTGAACCTCCAAACACTGTTATGCTCATCCATAATTATTCCCGAGGGAGTTTTGTGGCAATAAAAGTCAGCAAGATTAGTTGCAGTTTTTTTATGCTGAAATGCAATTAAGGATTCTCCTATATATCTTGTACATGCATAATAAATCTGGTATTTATTACTTTTGTGTCTAGTGCACTGTGTTAACCCCCTGGAACTCACTGCCACATCATATTATGCACAAAATAGCATAATGAGTTTTGCTTTAAAAAGTTAATTATATGACTATGATCGGCTATTACACCAGTTAGCTAGGATAACTGGTGTGATACTTCTCAGCCTCAAGTGGCTGGACACAAACTGATCGCCAACCGGGATGGTTAAGACAAAAGTCTGCCATGGTATAGTATTGCATAAGGAATACATTCTGGTGGCTTTATGTCTTCTTCATAAGCATCTTCAGTCACTAGCAAAGAGAGCATAGTGGACTATGTAGCGCACAGAAAGCAGCTGTTATGGATGCAAGAAGTAATGGACAAACCAACAGCTTCTAAGACTATATTTTTCCTCCATCAGTATGATGTTCTTGACCTGCTTTCTGCCAGACAAATGGGGGAGATGATGGTGGTGACGAATGCCGTTAAGAATGAACGCTCTGCTGTCCAGATCCTGGTGAAAATGGAAACACGCACCTTTGCTGAAATGACCGAATTCATAATGGAATTTAATTCTGTGGCAGAACAGGTACTGGAAATGATCCGACCCTAGAGGGATGGCTTCTAATTATAAATCCCGGCACTTAAAATGGACCCAAACTCTCACCCTTACAATAGTTTAATCGCAGTGTCCTAGACCATTGCTATAGGAACTGCAGGGTTGGGGGGCAGGGTGAAGAGAAATATCCAGACTAGAGGAAAAATTATGTAAGCAGCGGTTTACTTTTCTGTACAAATACATCCACCTGTTTACAGACTGTTCTGTATACATCCTACCATTTCAGTAAGGTTATTTATTTTCTCATTCTACTGTTCTTCAAAAATAACTTAAAAAATCTTTAAATCTTTGTGTTTCTTTCTTCTTTGGGATATTATTTCATACTTTGATTTGCTGGACTCATCTGGGAATTTACCTCAGCAGAAGAAGAATCACATAAAACTCTAATTAAATATAATTATATTAGAGGGAACTAACAAAATGATTCTTTTTTTTAGCTGAAAAACTTAAATAAGCACACCATTCGAAGAAGGTATTCATCCCAAGATTACATTATATTAAACAATTGTGGATTCCATACTAAAACACAGTGGTTTTCTTGCATTCTGCACCCCACACAGAAAAATCTCTCTCCTATATTTAAGTCTCATTTATTTTGCTTGAAGCAATCATTAAGGTAATTGCAAAAGCCATATGTGCTCCTTATCATACGTTGTCTCTGTTGTAGAAGCATCTCGTTGTCCTACCCAATCCCTGGATTCGTGACTTAGCCTTCGAGACTATATTCAAGTCGTTCCAATTCAGCACCTTCACGGCAGACCAGTACACCTTCTGGTTTGGCTCACAGCTCCAGCTATTCCTGCCGGCTATAAATGCCCAGTATCTACAGCTCCTCCCCTTGGATATCGACTGTCAGTCTCATCAAAATCTGTGAGTCTTGAGTGGCATCTCTCTCTTCCTGAGTAATGACTCCTTTGCTCTCTAGATAATTTGGATATTTCTATACAAGACGCTTGGCATCTGAGCACTTCACAGTCTTGAACGTATTTGTGCAGGAGACGTTTGTGCAGTGAATTTTGTGATGTAGATTTCTGCCAGTAAAAGGCGCCTACGTGAGCCCGCTGAGCCATTCAGCCCCAGCTGTAGAAGAATGAGGGAAGATCGTACAGTGGTTAGGATGCTAGCATGGGACTCAGGAGACAGGCGTTCAATACTCTACTCCTCCACAGCCTTGCTGTGTGACCTGGGGCAAGCTCTGCTGTGCCTTATATAGAACATTGATGACAGGACTTCACGGGGGCATTGTGAGGATAAATACAATAAAGCTTCTGAGGCGTTCCCTTATCCTGGTAATGGGGGCCATGTAAGTACCTAACATTGATAGATAAGGTGTGCGCTTTATAATTAAGAAGGGTTGATACAGAAACGGGTGTCCTACATCAGACCAACGTACTTAGTGCTTGGAGATCCTGTCAGCCTGTTGGTATACAGGACACTAGGTGGTAGAGTTCACCTTTAAAAAGGAGCTTCGTCACTGGCCAATCCGCTTTGGCCGATGTTACGATCTCGCTCCGGAAAGTGTGACTTTTTAGTGCAAAACGTCTGACAACGGACTTATGCAAGATGGAACATCCTGCCAAGAATGTCATCTGGAGACCTAAATGCCTGACTTGTCTCTGTGTTTAGAGGTAGCAGAATTTTCCCCAAATATTTCAGCTTAAAAGTTCTCTATGCGGCTGTTTTGCTTTTTCTGCAGGGAAAGAATTCTGTGCTAATAATGTTGGGACCATATTCCACTTATGTTCTTCTTTGATGTGTTTGATTCAGGGTGCAAGCACTGGACAAAGTGTATAATCATTACACAGACGAGCAGAGAAAAGCCATCCATGGCAGGATATTCAGATTTCTAGAGTCTTACCGTAATACCCAAGGTAAACACACAACAGGGTTTTATACCATAGGGTAAAATGCCCTCTCTTTTCCTCTACTGTAGGAATTCAAAGTTTGTGCTTGGAACGTACCACCCAGACTGCATGGTCTCCCAGATCAAAACCCCTATCTCAAGCAAAGATTTTCGCCTGAAGAGGGAGACATACCAGAGACTCCATGAAGTCTGCTAAGAACTTTGCTATTGCAGTCAAGTTTATATGGAAGGTGTTCAGGTGCTCTGGTGATGGGCAGCAGCATAAACCTCCAAGACAGATAGAAATGGAGGCTCTGAAACTGTAGTTCTTACTCAGGCAACCCTCCTATTGAAATGAACCTCTGATGTTTGTCTTGAAAGATTCTGTTTCCAACCTAACTGCCAGTTTGGTAAATTGCTGAGTGGAATTACTGGACAAAGAGCTTTATTGTGTTTTAGGTGGCACATGTTCCCCAGATGCAAACAGCAGCCTATGGATAATCAACAACTATGGACGTTTCAGTACCTATGCCAATATGGAGGAGTTTTCCTCACTCAATCCCAGTTTTGATGAGGTAGGTCACATATTTAAGATCGCTGCCTCACAGTCTTGTTTGTCTCTATGGAAATATAATAGAGCGAGATGCATGTGTAAGTTCTTGTCATAGCTTTAATACTTATTTATTAGGCCAAAACTAAAACTGGATTAAAAAGGATTAGATAAGGTCATAGAAGATAGGTCCATCAATGGCTATTAGACAAGATGGTCTGGGATGCAACCCCATGCTCTAGGTGTCCCTAAGCCTCTGGTTGCCAGATGATGGGACTGGACAACAGGGGATGGGTCACTCGATGATTGCTCTGTTCTGTTCATTGCCTTTGAAGTACCTGGCATTGGCCAGGGTCAGAAGACAGGACACTGGGCTAGGTGGACCATAGGTCTGACCCAGCATGGCTGTTCTTATGTTCTTAAATATAAAGGCATTTTTGTGTTTCTTTTTAGCTGTCGGCTGTGTCAGAGTTGTCACCGGAACAGCTGGCCCAGTTAACAACGGCAACAGGAGCCTTGGCCGATGAGACTATTGTCATCGAGATCATGAACAATCTGAACACTTTGTCAGACCTCGCTAAATTCTTTGACACACTGAATGCCATTGCTTTGGTAATCGTTCCTCGCCATACTCTGAAGCCCTTTCCACCCGGTCATTGCTGCTGCTAGCCCTCACTTCCTCCACCCTTGCAGCATTACAGGAGAAGACCCTTCAGCACTGTTGAGAGTGTCTCTGATGTCAGAACAGGCGGCCCTGACTAGAGATAAGAGGGGCCCATGTCCTCACTCAGATAGCAATAGGAGATTTGTCTGAGTAAGGACAGCAAGGTTGATCCCTTGAGGGCTCTTCCTTCAAGTCTCGGTGTTGCAGCAATCTTTAGGAGGTCCTCCTAGCCAGTAACCTGTTCCTTCTCCTCATCGGGTTTTGCGTTCAGCTGCACCAGGACGCCTGTGGGAGAGAGTTCAGTGCGGGTCAGGGCGAGCATATGCAAAAAATCTGCTAATAGAGCTTTTCATTGGCAAATATTGTGCACCATTTTCAAGCTCTCCTCCTTTGTGTCCTTTATTTGATCTCAATTCCCATTTGCCTCACCTTAGGCCTCTTGTTTACTGCCCATGTTTGAGATGCAAACAATCCAGATTAATGTTTTAGCCCATGCAAGGATTAAGCTTCTGCCTCTAAATGAGAACCGTAAGGGGCGAGTAATGAAAGGCATTCTTGTTTTGCAGGCAGAGCTTCAGAGCAGCGTCCATGCACATCTCATTTTAAGCACCGCCTTCCAAAAAATTGCAGCTGACTTTCCAAACTTCAAAGCCAGCGACTTTGCCTACTGGTTCCAAGCTGCTTTGCAAAATGTGTTGCATACGGTGAACGAGACAATCATTGCCGAGATCCCAGTCTCTATATCATGTGACTCTTACCAGCAAATGTGAGTCTTCCATCCTACATGCTTCTAGTCATAATTGTCCATTTCTATTTACTGATGACCAGCTTCTCCTCACATGCCATGTAGAGTTTCCTTGGCTGCATTTTATTTGTTACGAGAGTTCCCATTTGTTCAATGTTCCCACTGAAAACGAAAACAACCCCAGCGAAACGTCATCGTTTTCGGGTTTTGTTTCAAACTCAGACCAGGTTTGTGGGGAAATTCACTCAGGCCCTTGAAGCTTTTGATTTAACCAGGGATGATTTAATAATTCAATACATCTTGCCTTAAGCAAGCACTTTAGAAACAGACAAAAACCATATGCTTAATAGAGGTGGCCGTCTAATGAAGGTGGAGTAGAATGGTGCTCTGTAAGATTTTGAGATATCTTGGGACTATTTCTGACAAGGGTAGTCTCCTATACAGGTTTCACAATAATAAACAGAGTTGGTTGGCAATTTTCTGATGGAACGGTTTTCCCATCAGAAAATGCTGATTCAACAAAATTGGAATTTTAGCATAATGTATCAATTTTGTTAAAATTTTTCATGGGCTGTTACTGAAAACCTTTAGTTCTGATAAGGTCCAAACATTTCATTTTGCGAAGGTTGAAAAATCTCATTGAGACTTTTATGTTAATCAATCAACTAATATAGAATGATGTCAAATTAGTTGACTTATTTAAGTCAATTAGATGTCAAAGCAATAATGTCAAAACTCACTGTTTCGATAAAGGCTGTTTCGATGATGCCAAAATTAAATATTTCAGATTTTCATCTCACAATAAATGTTGATGTTTCGTCTTAATTCAGGAGGAAATGAAATTTCCAAAGGTCGGAATTTCCCAGACAATGGAAAGTCCGTTTCCTGACCTGCTCTGCTAACAATGTACCAGAGAGAGGCATGAGCCAATGGGCTAAACGCTGAGTGTCCTGAGCTCCGAGTGTCCTGAGCTGCTGCCCATGCTGCCATGCACTGCTATTTATAGGCACTGGCTTGAATACAGCTTGTGCGGGAATCACACCTCACAGCTCGAATGTGGGCGTACCCTAAGAGGGAATATGTGCAGTGTTGAGTGCAGGAGCCTGGGAAGTCAAAACTCCTGGGTTCTATTCTTGACTCCGTTGCTGATGTCTTGTGAAATGGGGATGATACCTCCGTAGCTCACAAGGGGGTCATGAGTCTTTAGAATTAGTGTTTATAAAGTGCTTTCAATTCCTTGGATGAAAGGCGCTACAGAAAAGCAAGCACTGTCATTCTTCCAGGCGTCACATGAGAATGCACCTGTCCACGGCCTCTGGGATATTATTTTACATTTCCTGTGTATTTTTCCTTCTTTTCTCATGCAGGCTGAAGGGTTTCAATAACATCTACGCCAGCATACCTGCAGGAAACGCCCCAAGTGTGTTTGGATTCTGTAGAGCTTTCCTGGCCTCAAAAGTCAAGTCAGGTAATTGGCAATGATGAGAGCCTTAATGAGTGAAATGTTCTTTGAAAGCCGACCAGGACAGGGTGGGCTTGAGACACAGCAAAAGTGCTCATGATCCTTCTGGGTGACACTAAAGGAAACCGAAGCTTGTTTTATACATTCTGATTATTACTCAAATACTGTAACCTTTTCCTTCCACTGATGGAAGGTTTGCAATTTCTCCTGGGTTTTACAGGGCATGATGGCTCATTGATAGGCTTTAATCTCTGCCAGCAACAAAATGAGGCTGTTGTAGATTTCTACAGACAGATGGGGCCAAATCCAGAGTGTAAGCTCTGTCTTTTACTATGTGTTTGTAGATGACTTCAGATGTCATTTCCACTGCATGCATCCGAAGAAGTGGGTCTTCGCCCACGAAAGCTTATGCTCCAATACCTCTGTTAGGCTATAAGGTGCCCCAGGACCCTTTGTCGCTTCTACAGATCCAGACTAACACGGCTACCCCTCTGATATGTGTTTGTACAGCACCTGGCACGATGGGGCCCTGATCTGACCAAGACCTCTAGCTACTGCAGCAACACAACTAAATACTACTACTACTACTACTACAAGCGTTGGTTTCTGTGACAGTGTGAATGCAGAACTCTGTTGCCCACACTGGAGTCACTCTGGATTTGCATTAGTGAGAGAAGAATTGGGATCATAGTAATAGGGATTACACTTCTTACGGAACATTCAGGGTTCCTCTCTCTCTGTCTCTCCAGGTATTGCATGTGGGAGTGCGACCCAAAGCATTCAGAACTGGCTGGACGTAAATCTTGGAAACTTTAGCAAATATGCCGAGTATCGGGATTTACTCACTTGGAACCAACTTTTTAATGGCGTGAGTATTATATTTTTGATATCCTAACAGCAGCGATGGAGTTACTTGTGTTTCACCCTAAAAATGCCTGTTACTTTTTCAGTGTTAGCAGTGACCCATGTGCTCCGTGCACCATGGAAGACCAAGGGTCATTTCCTTTGAAGAGGATGGGGGCTCTGGCTTCAATGCCTGGCCTACTATCGCCAATGGCAATTGCAGGGATAATCCGGAGAGGATGGAGGAACGTCCACCTAGGTCACATCTCCCCACCTTCTCCACTTTGGTCAAACTTAAAAAAAAACAACAAACAGCCGGCTCATAGTCTAGCCATCCACAACCATGCATTTCCTTCTTCAAACAGCCAGATCCCAGTTTGGGTCATTTCACCCTGCTCAACTAGCTGGTCCTTGCAGTTTCACTCCAATACATTTTTTCACTTCCTGTTCCAACCGGTTGTATAGGGTGGCTGTGCGCTGTTAAACAGCTACTGCAGCTCACTCCAGAAGTGACGCCAGTTCAGTGGTGGGTGAAACACTCCCCGATTTGTTTATAGCTAGATATTCCTTATGGACATTGCAGGGGGGTTGCCAGGTTTAATGAGTTAAGGTTTGTCAAGAGTAGACTGGCCATGTTTTGCACATCTATAATGATCATCATAAATAATAAAACACCACATCTAACAATAACAACAGGGTAACCCCCCAGTATCCTAAGACCATCAGAACGGCCATACTGGGTCAGACCAAAGGTCCATCCAGCCCAGTATCCTGTTTTCTGACAATGATCCTCCAGCATAATCTTCCAGGATCAAATATGTGTTTACTGAATCGGCTTCAGCAGCCTTCCCTTTATAAAACACGGATCCTTCTTTTTCAATCAAGGACAAAATACATCACTAGCTGACACAGGAGCTGACACATTGTTCTGACTCCTGGAGGGGTCATTTTCAGTTACACTTCGACAAAGATTTTCAAAAAACCACCAAGGGGAATTTGGATGCCATTAAGTTTAATGGGATTGGGTGTCTAAATCCCTTGGACCTTTTTGATTAACGGCCCACCCACAGATTATTACAGCATGCTTAGCCCTGGTCTACACTACAGGGGGGGATCGACCTAAGATACCCAACTTCAGCTACAAGAATAGCGTAGCTGAAGTCGACGTATTTAGATCGACTTACCACGGCGTCTTCACGGCGGTGAGTCGACTGCTGCCGCTCCCCCGTTGACTCTGCCTACGCCTCTCGCGGTGGTGGAGTACTGGAGTTGATGGGAGAGCGCTTGGGAAACGATTTATCGTGTCTAGACTAGACACGATAAATCGATCCCTGATAGATTGATTACTACCCGCGGATGCGGCGGGTACTGTAGACATACCCTGAGCTACCAACCGATTTGTGTTCTTTTCCCTAGATGGCAGTGTTGGACACGCTGGCCTCACCACAACTTGCATCCTTTACTCTTGAATCAGATGCCATTAATGAGGAGGAGGTGATGTGCCAGGTCCTCGCAAGATTACAGAACAAACCAGCTGAAGAGATCTACCAGTATTTAGACCAATTCAACAAAGAGGCCCGACGGGTATGAATTTGAACATTCATCATAGTGACACCACCCAAATTAACATGTTCAAAAAGAACAACACTTCTGAGTATCCCGAGGCTCCGTCAAGGTTGTCCTAAGGCCACCTACCCCTGGGGTGGCTGAGTGACTAGCTCAAAAGATTAACAAAAAAGGCAGAATTTATGACTTTTCAGTGTAGAAACGTGGGCAAAAACATTAAAATTTTGGTGTCTGAAGTTAGGCACCTAAATCTATATTCACTTAAATAAACACAGGTATCTGAGTACCCACAAATTCCCACTGAAGTCAATGAGAGCTGCAAATACTGTACTTTAAAAATGGTAAACCCCTGGTGAGCGAAGATCATCTGTCTGTCTGCCTAGGTATTTAACACTGTAGTATATGGATTATTAACTTTAAATTCTAACTATTAGAGGCAGATTAGGCATCATTAATGGAAAGCAATGCATCCAGGAACGATGCAGTCTGAGGCTCTGCTGTCTTTCCTTTGTCAATGGCCCCAGCAATACAACATATTTTGCAGTACATGTCTATAGTGCATTTTCGGCTCATTGGGACGCATTCAGGTTCCTTTCACAGAACGTAGCTAGGTGAGGCTTTGCAACTAGGGTGATGATCTTTATCGCCAACTTTTAATTCTACGTGCTTGGTAATTTTTCTTTTCAGCTGATGATACCCACCATTAAAAATGAAGTAGTGAGGAAAAATATGCTTGCCCAGTTTGTGAATGAGATCAAGTCAGGCTATTCAGCTTTCAGCCCTGAAGACTGGACTCATTTATTCACAAGACTAGAGCTACTGCTGCCAAGTGCCGGCGAGATGGAGATTAAGCTATTCCTGACTCACATCCCTGGCTGTGAGAGTTTCAGAGCTATGTGAGTATACAGACAGAAGTGTATTCTTTGCTCTGTATAAAGTAAGAAGCAGTTTAAATGGAAGCACAAAAGGAAGCTTCGGGGCTGTATTTCCCTGATCACAATTTGAACAATATAGTTTTTATTTATAAAATACTTTATCACGCAAACATCCACAGACGGATCCTTGATTCTTACAGGTCAAACTTTAAATAAGATTATAAGTGAACAACTGAAAACATAATCTGAGAATACAGTACAGATTAATTTATAAAATGGTAGTAAACTTAAGTGATTTCACCTTTTTATACAATGGTGCAACTAGGAGAAAAGAAAAGAAAGAAAAGAAAAGGATATCAGGGGGATATTTCTTCTTCATAAAATGAATAAACTCCAGAGGGCAAAGGTAGAAGATCATTATAGAGAGAGTTAAAATTAGCTTGTCCAAAGAAACAGAGGACACATTGCAGGGAACAATCCTGCGATGACCCAAAAGGATGGCAGGAAGAGAAACATTAGTGGTGGGCAGGCACAAGACACAAATTTCAGGTCTAGGTCTGAACTCTCCAGTTTTGGTGAGGTTTAGAGCTGGGACTTTTGTTTGGGCTTGTCTCTGCTAAAAATATATATATATAGCTCCTTCCTGTCACTAAATTCTCTAATTCTGCACTATATAGAAATCAGTTTAGATCTCATATTCAGAAGAAAAGTATGTTTCTGAGACATAGCCGCAACCCCTGTGAAATCAGTCTTGGCAAAGGACAAAGCACAAGACAGGGAACCAAGAGATCTGGAGTCTGTTCCTAGCGTTGTGTACTCTCGGGTTAGGGTGGTGTGCTGGAAAGCAGTCAAGCGCCTAACTGCCATTGATTTCAGCGGACATTTAGGAGCCCAAAAAGAAGTTAGGAGTTTGACTCCTTTTGAGCGTTCCACCTCTCTGTGCTGAAGCTTCTCCATCTTTAAAGTGAGGATATTTACTTACTTCACTGGCTATTGTGAGGCTTAACTAATGTTTGCAAAGTGCTTTGAGATCCTCGGACGGAGGAGGCTGTGTAGACACGCAAAGTATCATTTTATTTTCAAAGCACGGTGTGGCTACCCTCCCTTTGTACCTCTGTCTATTTTTCTGGGAGTTATTCCCCACCTAAGTTATGATCCATATCAATGAGAATATTGGCGCATATTCAAAGATGAAAATGAAATGTTTTCTCGTGTGATTCCAATCCTCAGGGTATCCTCACTAAGTCAGGTGTATCCTTCTATGTCATCGGTGAATCAACAGGGTGTCTATAGTGCTTTATTTACCTTTCTTGAAAACCAGCACAACACAACAGGTAATTTGGACATAAAACTAATTGTTTTCTAATTTACTAGTTTAATGATGTTGCTAAACAAGAAGTGTGTTCATTAACTCTTTCTTGACGGAATTTTAGCATGCATTAGAGATTTTTCTACACCTTCTTTAATACTGCATATCGTGGACCTACTATGTGACAAAAAGAAAAGGGAGTGTTAGCTAGTGTTGTGGTAGCTGTGAGAAAACATCTTTGGAAGCACTGCTTCTTTCAGGATGGAGGAAAGGCATAATAATTGGCCTGATTCTCCTCTCACAATGGTGTAAATCAGGAGTATCTCCACTGAGATCAGTAGAGGTGCAGTGGTTTTAAATGGTGTAAGTGATGGGAGAATCAGTCCCAGTGTCCTGTAATTTTTGGGTCACTTTTTGGATATCCTTTAATCATCAGAGCCTAAGCTAAATGAAGAAAAGGGGAAAAAAAGGAAGGTGGGGGAATTCTAATTTAATTATTTGGCATCTCATGCATGGCTGGTAAATTCCAAACTAAGATCAGTAAAGACAAACTCTGACACTCTTGGCATTGCAGGTTCTGCCTGTGCTTTGGGCAATGAGGTAAGCCTGGACTGGCTACAGAATAACTTTGGGGCATTCGCAGCCAACGCTCGCTATGAAGATTTCACCAAACTTATGGCAAATTTCAATGGGGTGAGTCCGAATTTCACTCTGCCGGCTAAGGGCTGGATTCTGTCCCCCTGGCTCATGTTCAGTAGCTTACTCGGTGAGTGGTCCCATTGTAAAATACAGGACTGCTTGTGGAGGAAAGTATTACTCAACATGAGCGAGGGCAAATCTGTCCCTAAATTATCTTCTTCAGTAACACCCTGGAGCAACATGACTGGCCTGATGTTCACTAGCAATGCTGTTGCCTCCCCTGTAAATCTTTCCCCTTGTCTTTGCAGTTTGACGTAAGTGATAATCTCACGTCAACTCAACTGGCTCATGTCTTCTTTGGCACTGATGTCCTGGACGATATTGGCATGGCTGAGACCCTCCTGGTGTCCCTGCAGAGCAGGCCAGTTGGCGATGTTGTTGCCTTTGTGACTGAGTTTGTGGACATTGCTTCTCAGGTAATGTATAGATACGTCGATGTGAATGTGGTTCCTTATGGATTGATCATTTCCAGATAGCAAAATGCACACTGCAGGGCAGGGCTCGGTGATAGTTCAGCCTTCTCTTCTTTACTGGGATTGCTGAGACTAGCCCCCCATGGAGCTGCTGGTTTTGTGAGTACCTTCAAATAGCCTGGTTCACTTCCCAAACTCCCTTCCGTAGGAGGGGCTGGCTGCCACTCCTAAATAGCAAAGCCGGACAAGGAAAAGCAAGAGAGTCTGCCAGGTGGCAGGCAGACACCAGAGCAGACCACGTTTGCTGTGGCTTCTGCCAAGAGTCAAACTGGTCCTCAGAGAGTGAATCTTCCTAGTGAGCCAACAGTGCACCATTATCCGAGCCAGCAGAAGGTGTGCTACTAAACTCAAGTTACTCTCCAACCTTGCAGGCAGGAGCTAAAAAAGAGAGCACGCTCTGATTCTAGTTGAGCTGTGTATTCCGTTAGGACACTTTATTTTATGTAAGGTTTTGTCATGCTGCATCCAGGAAATGATCTTTGTTTGCATCTTTAACAGCCTTGTTCATTCTGAGCAGCGGAAATTACATATTGCTGCAAAAGACACTGTATTAATCCCAGGGAGGATTTTAATTTATATTGGATCCTCCTAAACTTCCATGAACACTTTTAGCTGGCATGTGTTTTATTACCCCCGGACATCCATGTATGTCACAGTAGGAATTGGTCAGCAGCTCCTCCCATCTGATTGTACATTGTAACAACCCTGCTTGCGTTTTGTTGTCTTTGTTTTGCAGCAGGGTGTCATGTCCCTGGCAAACACACAAGTGCGAGATGCAATGTTCAACGCCATCTTCTCCAAAGTCCGAGGCCAGTTCACCACTTTCAGCGTCTTCCAGTATAAGGACTGGTTCCAGAACAAGCTCAGGTTATGGCTTGCCAGCATAAATGCCTCTGCCCTGGCAACCATCCCAAAGAAGATACCTTGCGGAGTTTACCAAATCATGTGAGCATTCCGCTGCCTAGATTTATTTTACCCAGGATGCACGGCACTGAAAGTTGTTAGAGAGACCTCTGTGGAATATCAGCTTCAATGTTTGCCCCAGGAAGAGACCCTCTGCTTGTCCGTTTGCTCCTGCCTGAGCAGGGGAATTTGATCGCATTGCAGTGCAGACGGAGGTGTAAGTTCCTGGTTTGATATGGGACAGAGACAAATGAGAAGTTAGTTCCATTTCTCTCTCCTTTCCCATTGTGGCGGCCCATATTTTTATGCTTTCACTTTCATGACTGGAGGCTGTGGGAGGAGCTTCGTGACTCATCCGAATGAACATTCAGCCTAGTGATGCTGTGTGCAGCATCTCTCTAGAGCAGTGGTTCCCAAACTTTAACAACCTGTGAACCCCTTTCACTAAAATGTCAAGTCTCGCGAACCCCCTCCTAAAAATGAATATTTCCAGGGATTTTCTCCTTTATCTGGGTATAAATTATAAAAGCAGTGATCTTGGAAATATAAAATTTGTTTTTATGACATGCTTATTACACACTTTATTAATTATAATTTATCATTACAGTACTTTTATTAATTATGAAAACAGCAACACTCTTCCAAGATCTCACTTTCATAGCTTGTATCACTTTGAATAAGCCTGTTATAAGACAAGGCTCCTATGTTTCATCAAGGAGTCTCAGATGTGAAACAGCATGAAGGTATTTTAGAAGCCAACTCAAAGAGTTCCTCCTACACAAGCATTCAGGTCTTGAGCAGTCCAGGCAAACAACGCACATTACACAAAACTTAAACTTGTTCTTCATAATAATTTTAAAAACAATACTAGCTGCCTATTTAATTTTAAAAACAGCAAAAAATATCCACCTCCCTTTCCATTTCTTATAAGGAGTCTTGAAGTTTAAATCTCCTCAGTGTGATAAATATGCTTGCTTTGATCTGCTTAGCTCTTGGAAGTCCAGGGGCTCCGGGCTGCTGGCCCTGTGCTGCCCGGGGTTCCTAGGGACAGCTCTGTCCGCCATTAGGGAATTTTTTCCTGAGAACCCCCTGTAACACTTTGCGAACCCCCAGGGGTTCACGAACCCCAGTTTGGGAACCACTGCTCTAGAGCAGTGGTTTTCAAACTGGGGTATGTTACTCCTAGAGGTGTCAGGGGGTATGCGAGAAAAATCTGTAATGGCTGACTGTGCACTTTATTTAGTAAGACTTGGCAATCTAATCGTAGGTATATTATGACCCTATCTCAGATGGGGGTACCTGTAGACTACATAATTTGGAAAGGGGTATGCAGCCTAAAAAGTTTGAAATCCTCTACTCTAGAGGAACAAATTCACCAATTCCCCTGCAAAAAGGAGGAGGTTTTGCACAGACTGTAGAATGCAGGTAGCAAACTGCATATTGAACCACTGCAGACTCATCCTGACGGACCATTTTACAAAGCTATAGTGACTTTAGTGGCTCATGGCAAAGAGCTGCAGTGAGGTTTTATCTAATATACCAAATATCTTCTCCCACACCCTTCTATTCCCACAGAATGGCTGGCCTAGACAACAGCTTCCAAGACATGTCGCCAGCGAGCCAACAAGATGTTTACAACTTTGCAAAAGACTACCTTACTGCCAAGGCCTCTCAAGGGGGTACGTTTAAAGTGTCCTGCAAACTTACACATTCTATTACTCTCCTACATTTGTATAAACCATAGGGAAAATGTCAGTCTGGGTGCCATGAATACCATGGAGAGTTGCCTTATTTAAAAGCCAACGGAGGTAAACTGACCTGGCTGTTTGGACATGATCAGGCTACCGCATTCCCGGAATCCCAGAGAACCGGGCTGGAAGAGACCCATTTGCTGTTATTCCCACAGATGTCAGGGCAGACCCGCAGCTGGTGTAAACTAATGCACTTCTGTTTGCAATGGAGTGATGCTCATTTACCAGCTGAGATTCTAGCCCATCTATCTTAGCCCTGGTCTACACTACGAGTTTAGGTCGAATTTATTAGCGTTATTTCGATTGATCCGTGCACCCGTCCACACGACGAAGCCCTTAACATCGACTTCTAGGGCTCTTAAAATCGATCTCGCCACTCCACCCCCAACGAGGGGATTAGCGCTTAAATCGATATTGCCGAATCGATGTAGGCTAGTGAGGACGCAATTCGACAGTATTGGCCTCCTGGATCTATCCCACAGTGCAACATTTGACCGCTCTGGACAGCAGTCTGAGCTCCAATGCTCCGCCCAGGTAGACAGGAAAAGCCCCGCGAACTTTTGAATTTCATTTCCTGTTTGGCCAGCGTGGTGAGCTGCAGGTGAGCGCAGATCTCATCAGCAGAGGTGACCATGATGGAGTCCCATCAAAAGGATTTTTTGCTCCCCCCTCAGTTGCTTTCACGGAGGGAGGGGGGAGCAAGGGTTAGGCTCATTTCCTTCTAGCTGCAGATGGTACAATATGCGGTGAGCAAGGAGGCGCCTTCCCTTCTAGCAGCAGATGGTACAATATGCTTGATATCCATCATCAGCTCCTGGCCCCCTCAAGGATTGAACTCGCAACCCCGGGTTTAGCGGGCCAACGCTCAGACCGCTGAGCTATCCCTCCGCCCGTGTTCCAGGCAGTACTGAATCTCCCTTAAACAAAACGTAAAAAAGAGAATGACCAGAGTCACTCTGGTCACTCCCATTTATGTCCAAGCGCCCCCGGCCAGCCACACCATAGGCCACCGGCCAGGAGCACACGAATACCAATCATATTGTACAATCTGCTGCGAGAAGGAAAGGAGCTTCTGCTGTGTGGTCCCGCGACCACGACCATTTATGGCATATTGCACCATCTGCAGCTAGAAGGCAAGGAGCTCCTGCTGTGTAGTCCCGCGACTACCAGCCTCAGGCGGAATGGCCCCCTCAAGGATTGAACTCGCAACCCCGGGTTTAGCGGGCCAATGCTCAGAACGCTGAGCTATCCCTCTGCCCGTATTATAGTGTGACTGAATCCCCACTAGACCTAATGTCCAGGCGTACGCTGGAGATGTACGGTAATTGTGAGCTGAGCAGGCTTCCGTAGCAAACACGGAAACCCCGGAAAAAAGGCGCGAAAAATATTGCTTTCACGGAGGGAGGGATGACATGTACCCAGAACCACCAGCGACAATGTTTTCTGCCCCATCAGGCTTTGGGATCGCAACCCAGAATCCCAATGGGCGGCGGAGACTGCGGGAACTGTGGGATAGCTACCCGCAATGCAATGCTCCGAAAGTCGATGCTAGCCCCGCTACTGTGGACACAGTCAATCGACCTCATGGTCTTAACGCTCTTTAGTGGGGACACACACAATCGATTCCATAAATTCGGGTTTTAAAATGTCGACTTCTATAAATTCGACCTAATTCTGTAGTATAGACGTACCCTTAGGGACTTGCATGGCACCTGTTACCATAGTATTTCAGTACCTCGCAATTGTTAGTGTATTTATCCCAAGGATCTCAAACTCAAATTACCACGAGGGCCACATGAGAACTAGTAAATTGGCCTGAGGGCCGCATCACTGAAACCTTTTCATACAATGATACACAAGTATAGTCAAAAATGAAAAAAACAAAGAGTAATATAGTATGCTATTAAAAGTCAGTGTATTAACTTTTTAAAAACTGTAATGCAAAGAGGGGTTTTAATAACATATAAACACTCAGTAATGTTTGGAGCTTGGCTGCCAGTGGAGTCGGCGCCTATGGGGGGGCCACAGGAAATAACTCCGCGGGCCGCGTGTTTGAGACCCCTGATTTATCCCCACAGCACTCCTGAGAGGCAGGGCAGTGTTTTTATCCCCATGCTACACATGGGGCAATTAGTCTCCCAGGATGAGATTTTTCAAGGTATTTAGGCGCCTGGAGATGCAGATAGAAGTCGAGCGGAATTTTCAGAAGTGCCTAAGTAGGTTGGTGTCTAACGCCCTTTGAAGAAATTGACTACAGACAAACTAAACCATGAGTAATGTATTTACTGACTGTTAAACAAAGGAACCATATTTAGTAAAGTCCCATTTATCCCAAACCCTATTATCCGAACCTCTGCATTATCCAAATTTCTTCCTTGTTCCCCATGTAGTTTATGCTGGGGGGACAAAGAAGGGATCTAGATAATGTGGAGGTCTGGATAATAGAGCAGAGACCCCTAGCCAGGACTGTGAGGAGGAACAGAACGACAAGTCCTGGACCCTGGGGGAAGTCACCCAACTGCTGATTGGCTCCCGCCCACTCGATTATCTGAATTCCTAATGATCTGACTAAAATCCACGTCCCCGCTGCTGTTCAGATCATCAGGCGTGTACTGTACTGGCAAATCAACGTGATTTAGCAACTAACAGAAAACGTTTACAAATGAACTATTTGCAAATAATTCAACCGGCGTTAACTGAAAAATGACGCCCAGTTTCTTCGTTCGGAGCATGCTCTTTAATGTCAGCATCCCTTAGCGTTGTAGATATTACTTTGTATGCACAACTGCTGTAGATGGCATGGCCACATTAATTTCAATGGAGCTATGTTGACTGAGACCAGCTGGGACTCTGGCCCTTGGGCACACAGCACTTCCCCACCCTATGTTTTATTTAAAGGTACTCCGTGCACTGAGAATACACGGGGAAGCTTGGGCTGGCTACACGCGAACTTGGGCTCCTTCAGCATTTTGGCCAGTTATGGAGATCTGATTGGCATCAATGCAGACTTCAGTGCTGTAAGTATCCCTAGAGCCAGAGGCACGGGCAGAGTCTTCTTGGTTTTCCTTTTTGCTGCTGGCACATGTTTTGCTGCAAAAGAACCAGCCAACGGTTTTTGCGTTTGGTTTCCTAGGTCGATGCAGTAGCGGGTCTCAGCCCAGTGCAACTGGCTTCTTACGTGCTGGCAAGTGACGTTCTGCGGGACAGCGACAAAGCGGGCAAGGTCTTCGGCTCTCTGAACGCCCACACCATTGGGGAGTTCCTGGATGCATTCAACGCCGCTGCACAACAGGTAAATATATCCCCTTCCATTCAACAGGTTGGAAAGCACAATGTAGACTTCAGGCATGCACCAATGGTGGACTTGACCTGCTAAACGTAAGGAGATTCCATTAACATTTAGTCTGGTCTCCCACCCATGGGAGATATACCAGTTCCATCCTTGCATGGCTACTGCTTAGACCACAGTGTATTCCCACATGGATTTCAACGTTGGCAGAAAGGTTAATAAATGTAAATGTACACACCTAGGAACAAAGAGCATGGGCCCTATTTACAGGATGGGGCACTCTATCCTGGGAAGCAGTGACTCTGAAAAAGATTTCGAGGTTGTGGATAATCAGCTGAAGGTGAGCTCCCAATGTGTCACTGTGGCCAAAAGAGCTAATTCAATCCTCGGATGCATCAACAGGAATCTCGAGGAGGAGCAGAGCAGTTATTTTACCTCTGTGTTTGGCACTGGAGTGACCACTGCTGGATTCCTGGGTCCAGTTCTGGTGCCCACAATTCAAGAAGGAGGTTGATAGACTGGAGAGGGTTTAGAAGAGAAGAGCCACGGGAATTATTAAAACATTAGAAAACCTGCCTTAGATTGATAGACTCAAGGAGCTCCATCTATTTAGCTTAACAAAGAGAAGGTTACGGAGTGACGTAATTACAGTCTATAAATATCTACAGGGGGAACAAATATTTGATAATGGGCTCGTCAATCTAGCAGAGGAAGGTCTAACATGATCTAATGGCTGGAAGTTGAAGCTAGACAAATTCAGACTGGAAATAAGGCATAAATGTTTAATGGTGAGACCTGCAGAATGAGGTGTCCAGGGCCAGATTCTGAGTGCATTTGCACATACAGTTTGCATCTTCAAGAACCATGATCTGGATGCATTTAACTCCTCAATGCCAGTGCAGCAGGTATCCTTTGATATTAAGCTACCACTCTCCAGTAGCCTGTAACAGTGCAAATTCTAATGCTGCTCTCTCTCTCTCTTTTGATTGCAGCGCCAGCTCTCTCAGCTGCCTCATGCCGACATGAGAAGATTCATCTTGGGCGAGATCTTTTGCCATTTAAGCACCGTGTTTAAGCTCTTCACCACTGAGGACTACGTCGTCTTGTTCGGCGAACGACTCACTCTCTTCCTGAGTAGCCTCAATGCACAGAATCTTGGCTTTTTACCTACCGACATGTCGTGCGACTCTCTCGCAGCCATGTGCGTATCCCATCCATACTAGCTCAGTGCCGCCCATCACGGAGGCCAGAAAAAATATCTTAAAGTCATACAGAGGCCCTCTGTTTCATTCTAGCTGGGGAACCCAATCGCTAAGCTATGGGAGCAGCCTCTTTTACACTGATAGTCATAGGTGGGGTGGGGAAGGAATTTCCCTCCAGGTCAGATTGGAAGAGACCTTGGGGTTTTTTCACCTTCCTCTGTGGGGCAGGGCATGGATCATCTACGGGGCTGATTTGGGCATAGGGTGACCAGATGTCCCGATTTTATAGGGACAGTCCAGATATTTGGGGCTTTGTCTTATATAGGCGCCTATAGCCCCACCCCCATCCCGATTTTCCACTCTTGCTATCTGGTCCCCTCTATAGGCATAACCCACGTAACCAACTCGCAGGAGCCTTGAGCACTGGTGGCCCCTCAGTCTCTCCTGTTCTTTACCTGTGGCACACAATAGTTTAGTCTTTTGGGGACTGACATGCTTTAGTCCCACTAAAGTCGCTGGGCTCAATACGGGGGGATGAGAGTGAAATTTAACAGCCTGTGCTGTACGGGGGGCAGACGAGGCGATCTGACGGGGCCCGAAACTCTGTGACAGTAGCACAAAGTCAGACCAGACATCAGACCCGAGTCTCTTGAACGGAGGTGCTGAGCACTGACCAATGGGCTCGTGCTACGCTGACACATCAGTGACCTGTAAGAGGCCAGGAACCGAACTTCACAGGGGCGCCGAAGCTCAGGCGCTGCTCTTCTGCCATATACCAGTGGGCCTGTGAGGAGGGGGGATTAGAGTGAGGGCTTCTATCCAAATGGGAAACTGAATGAATTGGGGCACGGCCCAGTTAACTCCTGTGGGGAAGGAAAAAGCTGCATTTGCCCCGTGACACCTTCTGGGTCTGTTCCTTACCACTCTGTACGAGTAGGTCGGGCAGAGTTGTTCCTTCAGCTCACCTGGTAGAAGCCTTTGTACTTACAGGGAAAGGGTGTGGGAACTCTTCCCTGTCGTGGTTCAGCTGACAGTAATCTGGGCACTGATCTTTACGTTGTCCCAGTAACAAACGCAATCTCCATATTCTGCAGAGTGAAGATCCTGAGTGACCATAAAGCTAATGGGACATATGAGAACCCACAGGACATCTTCTCATTTATAGAGAGAGCTCTTCACTTCCAGCTGCAAAATTCAGGTAACAAAGACCTTGGTCCTTCGGATCACTGCGTCTTAGGACAATGGAAAGATGGCAATATTCAGGCACTGCATGATCTGCCACTGTTTAAGCAGACTCCAAGGTTTGTTCTGGTCTCTAGCAAAGGGCAACTGTCCATAGGTGACCAGTCTCCCTTGACTCCTCACCATCCACCAGGCTGTCCTCTGGGGGCATTGCTTTGGGAGGGGCACGCTCTGTCTGTTTTGAAAACTAAAATCTCCCCTAGACTGTGCAGAAGGGTGACGTGCAGAAGCACAGGGTTTAAACCAGGAATAAGGTGAGAAATGCTTCCCGGAGACTGATCACGCAGCGCGTATGGGAGATTTGCAGCTCCCTGATTCATGCCTCTTGGAATCCCATTGAATTCAAGGAGATCTCAACGCATGTACATCAGAGCAGAGTTTCATCTCCCTCTAAACCCTTACGGTTTGAATGCCGAACTGGAAGCACTGCAGCATGGTCCATGGTTGTGTTTTGTCACCAGTGGGGATTCACAGTGTTGAAGGCCTCACCTATTCAACACAGAGAAGAATTACAGTTTTCCTGACTCTCTCCTTCCCTTCACGTAGGCTCGGCCTGTGCTCAGGGAATCACCGCAGACAGGCAATGGCTGCTACAATATTTTGGGCTCTTCACCGCTTATGGCTCGTACTCTGACTTCACCATGTTAAAGAGCAGATTCCATGAGGTAAGGGCTAGATTTGAAACTCTATGGCATTTTGTTCTCAGTAGTAAAACAAGCTTACATTTAATGGGGCGGTGTCCAACCAGCTCAGGTCAGCATTGCTTGACTCAGGGGGGAAAAAAATCAGCAGCATCCAAGAGGAAGCACACAATAACAAACCAGCATAGGAGTCAAAATTAAACCTCGGGGGAGGGGGAGGAGAAAGATTTCCGTTTCAAGCTTCCAACAATGGTTACTGCTAAGCAGGCAAAGGGGATACTGATTTTAAAGTATAGACCATCTCTGGAAGTGTCCTCTGCAAATCATTTGTTTAGTAGGATAAAACCATTGGCCTGAAAATAGCTCACAGCCAAATGGTGCACTTTGCCCCTCAGCTAAAAATGCTCACTGGATCTGGGTTAAGACTCCAAACATGTCAAAGTTCAGGTGCGTTGAGATCTGGGAGTCGGACGTGGTTCTCATTCCCCCGTGTTCTGTGTCTGACGCAGCAAGACTCCCTCGACCTTTTCTCAGCAAGTGCACTGGCCCAATTCTCTGCTCAAAGCAACGCCATCTACAGCACCGCGGCCATCCAGCTGGTCTTCGAGGCAATCGGAAGCAAGGAGGAGCCGCTCCAACACCTCGGCACTTACCTGGATGATCTCAACGCCCTGCTGCTGAAGGTAAATAAACAGATCAACTACATTAGTTGAGTCTCCTGGGTTCATACCCATGCTGCTTGTGTATCCTTCATGCTACCGGAACTGAGACTCAGTCTGGGACCTTCATGGCCCCGAAGCAACAGTAGATCTACCAGATGAGCCAGAAAGGAGTTTCCCCCGGCTGATGCAGTAGGAGCTGTGCCATGTTTGTTTATCCCAGCTGGAATTTAGTCTAGCCCAAATCCCCGAGATCCTTATTCTGGCCTTGCTTAGGCAAAGTTCCCACCTGTCCTCCTGCACAAAGACCAGTTAAAAGGGCTTTCCTCAGAGGAACTACATGAAATCTGCTGGGATGCTTTGAGGTTCCTGTCGAGTTTTGCTGCTGTGAAGCTCTGCATCAGCTCCCTGACACACCAGCTTGTCTGCCCGGCCAGCAAACTCTTCAGGATTCTGCCAGTCCAAACCTTGCCTAGGGGGTAACATTCAGTGATGCCCAGCCCCTGACATCCCCAGAGATGTCTCTCTGCAGTGTCCAGCCCTCGCAGAGGTGAGAGATAAGCCAGTTAGTAGCCGCGATGTGAGATAACACGTGCATGCGTTTACATGCACAGACTTTCTGCTGCTTGTGCTAGGACACCACATAACTCTGGTGAGTAGTAGCTGCCCTCACAGTAACAACCAAGGAAAGCAGACCAACCTGAGTGCATTCAATTATCCAGGTTTTAGGGGATCTCTGACTCCGAAACCAAAGACCTTGGTGTGACAGCAGCCCAATTCTCCTCTCACTTACGCCAATCTAAACCAGGAGAACGTCCATGGAAGCCAGTGGAGTTATCGAGGTGTACCACTGGTGTGATGAAGAAGAGATTCAGGCATTGGCTCGATCTGCTTTGCTGCCCAACTTTGCCTACAAGGAAAGCACAACCTGAGACCCCCACCTCATGCCAATTTCCCAAAGCCTCTCCAAGGGCACCCCAACTGGCTTATGTGGTCACCTATTACAGCAGGTCGGGGAGGGGGAACTGTGATCATTTTGCCCATTTTTTCCTGCCATTTTTTCCCCTAAAATTCAAGATGTTTCAGCAGCTCTGCTCGGTGCCTGCAGCTCATGTCTCTTTCCTTCCTCAGAGCTCCGGGTTGCTCGGGAATTCCAAGGTGCGCGACACCATGCTAATGATGGCAGCGGAAATGGTCTTCCCACAAATCACGGCCATGTCCCTGGAAGACGCAACCACGTGGCTCCACAGACTCAACTTGCTGCTCCCTGGTGTAAATGCAACAACACTGGAACTGCTGCCTTTGACTATGCCGTGCCCATTTTACCAAGCCATGTGAGTACTCGCCTGTAGTGCTGCATTCTGCTTTGAATTTTGTTTGCATTGGGCAGGGTGTTCATCCTGGACCATTAATGTCACTCTTCAGCCATTTTCCGATGACGTAGTAGTGTCTGTCCTTTACCTCCCTATTTCCCGTATAACCAAAAGCATTCATGCAGCGGGTACTGTATTTCCTTAGGGGGGGGGCACTGAATATACATTGTAATATCTCCAGCATTCAAATCCAGTTCATAAAATGGGTTCCAGCAGAAAACTAAATCGTGTTTCCTACCTGTAACGGGGAAGTCTCAGCAGAACATAGACCCCAATTGCTTGGGGACAGGGACAGAGATTCTGAGCATAGGCTCCTCTCTTTCCCATCTCATTCCTTCAAGTCTCTGCTGCACACCTGTCTTTGGCATGGATTCCCATGTGAGTCCACTGCTGAGTCAAACACTTGGACACGGCTGAATAACAGGAGATGCTCTCTTCCCTCGGAGACTGAACTATATGCTTCTGCAGTACTTTTCGTCAACAGAGAAAGGGACCAGGTTTGGAAATCAAACCTCAGTCTGTAGCCTTAAAAAACATTGGCTAGAGGGATGGATGGGCGGGTGTAGATATTTGTGTTATCCCATGTTAGCTAGGAAGCTGTGGTACACAGGAAGTGGGACCTGGGATAAGACGCATTAAAAAGTGTTCCATTCACACCTTATAACAATGACAAGTTCCTGCCATTGTGGCTAACTGAGGATAACAGATAATAGGCAACCAGTCCTGTACTCAGATACGCTACCACAACCGAATGGAAGGAATCTGAGCTACATATGGCTTTATTTTGTAGCATTAAAGCCGTTGGTGGAGTCTACTCAGCATTATCCGCCAGGAAGAGGCAAGATGTCTATGGATTTCAGAAGGCCTACCTGAATGCACAGTTCACAGACTCAGGTAAGAAGCTCGCACAGTCGGTGAAGTTATGGAGCTCATTCTTGGGATTTAGATAGCAAATCAGCCTGGCACTGGAAGGAATTACACCCTCTGTGACACAGTGGCTTATCTGTCATCAGTAATATGGTCTGTTGTTTAACCCTTTGTATTCAAAACTTTTCAGGCTCAGCATGTGAGGATGGAACCCAAGGGACCAGAGACTGGCTGCAAAAGAATATGGGGGAGTTCTGTTCTGTGGCTCAATTAAGTGAACTTCAAACCTTTTACCCAGGCATCGATGGAGTAAGTTTTTCTAGTCAATGTGCTGACTAGTCAATTAGCTTTACAATAGTAAAAGCCACCGCTCTCCTCCAAGCAATCAAAGTAGCTTCACGGGACCCGCATTTACAATGTTGAACATGGGAAGAATTCAGATTTTTAAGGAAGATGATTTTTTTCTCCTCTTCTCAGGTTCTCTTGGTTTTTCTAAAATGGCTACATCTCCTAAAGCAGGGATCGGCTTGGGCCAAGGTGGGAGAGAGATCTAGAGATAGCCTGTGTGTAGTAGGAGAGGTTAAATTATCTTCCTTGCTGCTTGCCTTCTTCCTCAAAACCTGTCTCTGATCAAAGCTAAGAGTGAGTGTCCTACGTTATCAGAACATTTTCAGATACCCCAATGGCCACGCTTGCAACATATCTGAAACACAGCCGTATGTTCTTTCTATAGAGACAGGAAGGCCTAACTTTATTGATTAGAGATCCCCTTTAAATCAAGCTGGGTTTAAAGGCTGTAGTATGTCAGTCATCTGGACTTTGCCGTTCCTATTTGCCTCACACATTCTTCAAATGAAAGCTTGCCTGTGAAAGCTACTGGCAGTTGGGTGCAGGTGCTTGGATGTACTGGAATATCAAACACACACACACTGCTCCAGTTGGTAAGATAACTGTCTTCAGCTTTTGTCCTAAGTTTAGTCTAATCAGTAGCAATGGGTTTTATAACATGAGCATTTACCACCTAATTTGTTCCATGGAAAGTGATTGTTAAGATGCTGACCGTACAATGCCAAAATTATCACTATGGCAAAGTGTGTTAAGAAATGACGTGACCAATAGTAACAGAGATGAATCCAACAGTAACTGCATCCAATCAAAATAATATTTGATGGGAGAATATACATACTTATACAGTTGGTTCTAAAGACAGAAATTACAGTAATGGAATACTTTAGAAGTATGCTTTAAATCCATAAATTCTGCTCATATTATCATGTGAAAAGCGAAGATTTTTTGTGACCTCTTCATATGATTCTTTTCAAAACTGTGCATAATTGTAATACACCTGACATTATGTTTACCCTTGAATTTCACTGATGCTCTGTAAACCAGTGCTAACATTCATGGAAATGTTGATTTTGCTTCTAAACAATTTTATTCTGTGCGCTTGTATCTGCCTACTCATCAATAAAAATTAATTTTAAAACAACTGATTTAGTATGTTTCATATTGTTTTAAAGCATTCTTAATATACACGTCTACACTGATAGTATTTAAAATTACTTTGAACTACCAGGTTTGTAGTGGTACAAAAACATAATGGCAAACTGGTTGCTACTGGTTGAACTAAACTGTAAAAATTTCTGTTATTATCTCATAATACTGATCACAATTTGCCAGTTTCTTAAAGAGATCAAGAAGTAACACCATATTATCGCATGTCATTTTATTAATAAACTATGAATACATGCTACATTTCAATATCTTTATATAAGGAGGATGTATTAACCAACAAAACTTTGCATGCTAATATTTTTAGCAAATGTTAAGCACCAACCATATTAGACCTTCACCACTTTATATCAGTTTACCTCTTTAACTGAAGTTCAGTTAGAACTTCACAACATTGTTCTGTTCTATTCTATTCTCTATAGGTTCTTATACGACGCTCATCACCACAGTGTCAGAACACTTTCCAGTCGTGTATTAAGGAACACGACTAGCATGTCAGCTGCACCAATGTATCAGTTGGATATCTCCACTGATATTAAGGCATTACAAGATGTAACTTTTCTCTTTTTGGTGTACATGGATATGAAGCTTCACAGTCTTCATTTCCAGTGCAGTGACGTTAGAGCATTTCATTCTGATCATACACATTGGGCTATCACTGCCATTGAGCGTGTACAGCTCTGAAATGGAAGGTTTCATAGGTAACTCTTATGAAAGCCACTAATAAAAAAGAGACTTCTGTCAAAACATTTTTGTACCAAGAACATTAACTTAAAGAAACTGGCAAAGTGAAGTTTTTGCATGTTGCACTGATGAAGGGTCATTGCATATTTTTTGCATAATTATTTCTCTTGGAGATGGGCCTGTATTAGAACCCCAGATCAGAAACCCATCAGACTTTGGGAAAGTCCAGATTCAGCTGAACTTCTTGTCTCAAGTCTTTATCTTACTTATTAGTGATGCTATATGAAAAGAAAACAACCCAGCTTGACTCTCAGATCCCAGGCTGAGTTTGCCAGGTCAGCAGTTAGGAAAAAACATCTTTTTTTCCCTGGGAACCAAGCACGTTATGTATGGGAATAAAGGAGACACAAGAATGTGACTCCACTGCCATTTTTAAAGAGCCACTCTTCCGAACAGAACTGCACTTTAATTGTTCTGACATGGGGAACCAATGAAAAATAAGATGACTAGGACTAAGAATACAATCAAGCCTTTAACTTGTTAGAGGAGAAATTTCTTCCTGCACCAGACACAGATCTTCAGCATCCATTCGCCGTGCTTTCTATTTATATTCCTATACAACTCACAATACGCTAAGGATTGTCCACACACACACAAACAAGCAAACAGTTCCTTCCCCGGGAGCTTACAATCAAAGAAAACATGGTCCATATGATGGTTGGGGAGAAAGGGACATGGTCAGAATATATACCATGTTTATATTCACTGGAGTACTTTTGGCTTTAGCAAATAATTACACATCACCTATATCTAAAAGCCCCTCAGCCTAGCCAAAATTAGTTGGCCAATTCCTTGTCAGTGTCATGCAAGTAGGTCTTGAAGGAAGAGAGGGTGGGGTCCTTTGAGAACATTTCTTTGAGAGCATCCATGCTTAAGATGACCATGTAGAAGAAGCAGCAGACAGGTGAGCAGTCAGGGAAGACCAGAGTGGGCTGAGAGAGGAGAGGCGATATGATGAATGACAAGGTGGAGAAATAGGGAGGGTAGAGCAAATGGATGCTACAGACTTAGACTTAGGTGGCAGTGCAGGGCTGGATTGCTGATGAGGAAGGACAGCCCTTTGCTGGTGCCAAAATGTCACTGAGCGATATTGATACCGCGGTTTCTTTGGGAGCAGATGATGATGAAGCTCCAACATTATGACAATTACCAGCCCTTAAGGGTATTACTTTAGAACCGACTCCCCTTCAAACCTCCAGAAACAGAGAATAGAAAAAAGAAGAAACTAACTAAATCGATTAGGAAAAAAGGAAGTTCCGCTGATGTGTAATAACCCATCTACAGCTAGACATAAAGGCAGCTTTTGAGATTCTCCCCTCAAAGTCTCTTGAAAAGAAACTCCAGGGATTTTATATGCATCGTCCTCCCATCAAACCTTAGGACCAGACTATTCACTCTTCTCTTCCACCCTTCAGACCAGGGTAACGAGGGATTCTGAATCCTCTGCCCTACACCACGTCTGTCTTGCTGTGAAGGCCAGACTGTCCCTATCTCTAAGATAGAAAGGCCAGTGCCCTGCCAATGCTTTGTTTACCTCAACTCGTTGATGCTAGGACGACTGTCACCAACCTACACAAACCAAAATGTCCCTTTACAATCTCATGGAGGAATCTGCTTTAAAGCCAGATCCCAAAACTAGTGTTTGCCCAAAATACACATTTTCTTCCCCAGGAGTCCCAGCCCTGGAATAAGAGCAGGCATGGCCCTTGGAAGACTTTGCAGAGACCTTCTAGGTAGGAGGCTCCATGTTGCCCTTACAGGCCAGCTCCCCAGCTGTGTTGACTTTGACTTCACTGGAACTTTGTCGATTTACACCAGCTGAAGATCTGTCCCACAGAGCTTGCACTGCGAAGTGGTGACCCTGGAGGGACGTGTCACCTTCCGAAGGCAGTTTGGAAAGTTGTCATTGTTTCAGACACAAACGTACATGGATGGAAGGAGGGAACCAAAAGATAGAGGGGTAGCAAGTGCGCCCAGTTGTTTTGAATTCCATGGGGACTGGCCCACCTGCTTTTCCTGCAGATCCCCAGGCTCCGTGGGATTGGCAGGCCATGCTTCCTGCTCATCCTGCACTAATGGGGGGTCCTCCCTTCTGGATGGGGGGTCCCACCCACCAGCATGAACGCTCACTCTTATGGTGCACCTGTGCTTGTTCCCAGCTTAAAGGGCTCGATTTAATGACCCCGGAACAGATGGCGCAATTAACTGTGAATCTGACGCTGAACAGCCTGGAGGACACGCTGCTGATCCTGGCAGTTCTGGACCAGAGCTCATATTACACGGTCTATAGATACATGAGGGAGTTGAATGTGTACGCGCACCAGGTAAGGAGCTAAAGAGTCCATCGTGTTTTCAGACTTCTTTGCAATGTTAATTCTAGTTTTGGGGATGTGTTAGGTCCTATGTCTTGTTAGAACTGTCTTAGGGCAGGTCTACACTACCCGCCAAATCGGCAGGTAGCGATCGTTCTTTCGGGGATCGATTTTTCGTGTATAGTGTATACACGATAAATTGATCCCTGATTGCTCTGCCGTCGACTCTGGTAATCCACCCCAGCGAGAGGCAGAAGCGGAGTCGACAGGGGAGCGGCGGCAGTCGACCGTGTGGCGTCCTCACAGCACGGTAAGTCGATCGAGGTACATCGACTTCAGTTACATTATTCACGTAGCTGAAGTTGCGTACCTTACATCAACCCCCTGCCCCTAGTGTAGACCAGGCCGTAAGCACGGTGCTTACACTCCCCTCTCCTCTCTACACACAACAACACCCTGTGTGGCCCTAGGGCAGGGAATAGCGATGGTTCAACTTCAGGAAAACTTGAAAGGTTCAAGGCAATGGGTTGAAAGCTACCAAGTGAGGCAGCAAATTCAATCATTGGAGTTACTTGTGGGTGAGGATAGGTGACCGACTCACATAGCTACTTTAGGAATAGTTAAGTCAATCCTGCCACAGCGCAGGGGTATGAAATAGGTGATCCATTAACAGTCTCTTCCAACGATCTTGACACGCTTGTGCTTTTTCCATATTGCAGGAAAACCTGACTTCCCTGCCCAATGCTTCGGTTAGAGATTCAATACTAAGGACTGTATTTATAAAGCTGAGATCCAAGTTCCACCTTTTCCTGACAGAAATCTGGGCAGACTGGTTCCAGAAGCAATTGCCCTTATTGCTCCCTGGTATAAATGAAACCTATCTCGCATGGCTGGGTACTAACATCTCCTGTGACTCCTACCAGGCAGTGTGAGTATTACTATCCCAGGCTACGTCGGAGGCTGCAGGAATTGCAAGTCAAAGCTAGTATTTCTGCTGAGAGCGCTAAGAAGGAGGTTTTGCTTTTCTGAGACAGCGTTCAATGTCTTACTCTCTCTCTGTAGTAAGCAAAAGCAAGCATGACTTATTAGACAGAATCAACCCGTGGAACTGTTTTCTCTTTTGATTTTGCAACCGTACTGCAGATTCTGAATGCTTCCAGGAAGAGTGGAGAATATGACGGTTCTTCTGTAGCACCTACCATTAGAAACAGCATGCTTTGTCATCCTCTTCTTTATTTTTTCTTCAGAATCTAAAGTCAAATTAAAGAGAGACGAGCTCCGATGATACCTACTAGGGTGATGCAATGAGGAGACACCTGCCTTTAAAGCTAAACCCAGCCAGATTCCTTTCTCATCCTCTCCTCTTTTATCTCCTCAGAGTGAAAGGGTTTAACATCGCCTATGAATCTCTCTCGCCTTCCAGCAGAACTGATATATACAATGGTTACATGAAAACCTACCTGAGTCAACAATCATTTTCAACAGGTAACATCCGTACAGGAGTAGGCTGATAGATTTTAAAGTCAAAAGGGACTTTCGATTGATTATGATCATGGAGTCAGAACTCCTCCATAATACAAGCCATAGAATTTCACCCAGTGAAGCCTGCATTCAGACCAGTAACTTGGGATTGATCTAGAATATACCTTTTAGAGAGATGTCCAGTCTTGATTTAAAGACTCCAAGTGCTGGAGAAAACCCACCATATACCTGTAGATCAGCAGATAGCATTTATAGCTTCCTAGAAAAGAACTTTCCGTTTGAGTTTCTTGGGGCATGCTTTTTCCCCTCTTCAAACCATTACAAGGAAATCAATCACAATTTGGAAGCAATAAATGCACCAGTGGCTTAAGGTACAATATGCTCTGGAATTCTTCAGAAAGAGGTTATTCATCTGAGGCAACACATTTGTGATCTCCGATTCTCCATTCCACCCAAGCACCACTTTGTGTAGCTCCCACTATACATATAAAATGATGGGGTCTAAATTAGCTGTTACCACTCAAGAAAGAGGTCTTGGAGTCATTGTGGATAGTTCTACATAAGAACGGCCGTACTGGGTCAGACCAAAGGTCCATCCAGCCCAGTATCCTGTCCACTGACAGTGGCCAATGCCAGGTGCCCCAGAGTGAATGGACCTAACAGGTAATGATCAAGTGATCTCTCTCCTGCCATCTATCACCCCCCTCTGGCAAACAGAGGCTAAGGACAGCATTCCTTACCCATCCTGGTTAATAGCCATTAATAGACTTCATCTCCATGAATTTATCCAGTTCTCTTTTAAACCCTGTTATAGTTCTAGCCTTCACAGCCTCCTCAGGCAAGGATTTCCACAGGTTGACTGTGCGCTGTGTGAAGAAGAACTTCCTTTTACTTCCACCTTATCATGTTTCTCTGACTGTATAAATATCTGTCTACTATATGTTTCATTCCATCCATCCGATGAAGTGGGTTCTAACCCACGAAAGCTTATGCTGAAATAAATTTGTTAGTCTCTAAGGTGCCACAAGTATTTATTTCTTTCTTATTTTCTTTTTGCTGACACAGACTAACACGGCTACTACACTGTAACCTTCCTTTTATTTGTTTCTCTGAAAACATCCACTCAATGTGCGGTGACAGTCAAAAAAGCGAACGGAATGTTGGGCATCATTAAGAAAGGGATAGATAATAAGACAGAAAATATCATATTGCCTCTATATAAATCCATGGGACGCTCACATCTTGAATACTGCGTGCAGATGTGGTCGCCCCATCTCAAAAAAGATATATTGGAAAAGGTTCAGAAAAGGGCAACAAAAATTATTAGGGGTATGGAACGGCTTCTGTATGAGGAGAGATTAATAAGACTGGGACTTTTCAGCTTGGAAAAGAGATGACTAAGGGGGGATAAGATAGAGGTCTATAAATTCATGACTGGTGTGGAGAAAGTAAATAAGGAAGTGTTATTTACTCCTCCTCATAACACAAGAACTAGGGGTCACCAAATGAAATGAATAGGCAGCAGGTTTAAAACAAATGAAAGCAAGTATTTTTTCACACAACGCAGAGTCAACCTATGGAACTCATTGCCAGGGAATGTTGTGAAGGCCAGGACTATAACCGGGTTCAAAAAAGAACTATAAAAATTCATGGAGGATAGGTCCATCAATGGCTATTAGCCAGGATGGGCAGGGATGGTGTCCCTAGCCTCTGTTTGCCAGAAGCTGGGAATGGGCGACAGGGGATATATCACTCAATGATTACCTGTTCTGTTCATTCCCTCTGGGGCACCTGGCATTGGCCATTGTCAGAAGACAGGATACTAGGCTAGATGGATCTTTGGTCTGACCCAGAATGGCTGTTCTTATGTTCACCAGGATATAGGACAGGAAGGAACAAGGTGACTAAGTACTTATGAGCCTCCCCCTATTCTTGGCTAGACTGGGGCCCTGTTGATTGCTCACAGTAAGTTAGAGCAGCCTCAGAGTTCCTCTAACATACACTTGACTGCAATAGCTGCCTCAGGGCCATTTGATCTGCTGATATTAGTGAGAGCAGAGCACTCAGGCACGCAGACTCACTCTCCCCCCTGCTATGCCCCCTCTGCCTGGGGCTATAACAGATTGCAGTGCAGAGCTGTGCCCGAGGCTCTATTCTTCTTACACTGGCAGTGTTTGCCAGAGGCTGGGTCTGGCTGGTTTATAGCCCCTTTACACTGCCATGAAGCATAAAATGGCGAATACCTAAAGAAGAATGGAACCCTATGGCTATGCATTTTCTTAATATCATTTTACCTACCATGCAAAAGTATGACCCTTGCGCCTCTTGTCCCATGATGTTTCTCTGTAACCATCATCTATACACGCAAATGTAAATCCTGGTTTCAGACACATGGGATCGATTTTATTTAGTCACTAATCCTGCATTTTTCCTCTTTGATTGGTCCAAAATCTAGGCGTCGCTTGTGACAACCAAGCAGGGCTCATAAAGTGGGCTGACGTTAATCTCGGGAAATTCATGCAACAATCGTCAGTGCAAGACCTTGTCAGTTTCAATGCAGAATTTAAGCAGGTACTGGTCTGGCACTGTAATTTCAAACTTGTATAAAATGTTAGATGCTGACAGGGTTCCCAGGATCATCATTCATGGTCACGGTGTGTCATGTGGGGGTTGACAGCAACAAACCTCAGTATTATAGATGAAAAAGGGCCCCCTTTAATGGACAAAGGGCCAATCCTGCAAGAAGCTGCGGTGAGGTGTCGAGCACCCTCTTCTCCCACTGCTCAGCACCTTGCAGAATCAGGCCCACAAAGTATCCCAGGTTACATCCTGAACAGCGTGGGGGAAAATGGCTGCCAGAGCATAAATTGCTCCCTGACCAATCCCTTTCAAACAAAGCAGCGTGAGAGTCAATCCGACATCAAACATGGCCCATTGCGTGGCTCTCCAAACATTTGTAACCTGCTACGTTTTGAATTAAACTTGATTTTTTTCGTTTGCGTCAGGCCAATCTGACGGAGTCCCAAATGACCACAGTGAACGTTATGATGCTGACAGCTGTTTGGAACAAACTCAGTTCCAACTTCTCAACCTTTACGCCTCTGGACTGGAGATGTTTATTCCAAGAAGACTTGCATGCACTACTTCCCAGCATGAATTCAACCTATCTTCATCTCCTCCCGGCCAACATCAGCTGCTCCTCTTACCAGGAAATGTGAGTATCTGCCTGCTCGCCATTTCAAGCATCATGCTGACATAGGAAGATTTCGAATAATGATTTTCCAGGGAGTTTTTTTTATCAACAAGGGAGATGAGATTTGCTAATCCTTGATAGCCCCTAGGAACATTTCATTTCACACTTTTCTTTACCTAACTGTAACAGGAGTTGGAGTCATTTGTTGCTCTATTTGATGAGAGCCTGACGTTAATAATAGGGATAATTAAATAGTTGCCAGAACGAACCGCCTTCAGCTAAACAGGTTGAATGTATTTTCATAATAGCTTCTGCCTTATATTGCAGAGTGAAGGGATTTAACCTGGCCTATGAAGCTTTATCACCTTTGAGTAGAACAGACATTTCCAATAACTACATGAAGATTTACCTGACTCAGCAATCTCTTGCAACAGGTGGGTTTAAAAGGGTTCCCGCGTCAATCTTCACATCCTTTCCTGCTTTTCTTCAAAACAAAGAGCATTTCAAATGGGGGTTGCCTCTTTCGTCATCCAGGCTCTGCGTGTGCTTTGAACGCCACTGGAGCCAGCGACTGGCTTGAGAAGAATTTCGGCCAACTCTCCTCCAGCGTGCCCATCAGAGACCTCCAAGCACTGTATCCAAACGTCACCATTGTAAGTGCCTGAGATCAGAAATCTCTTCTTTCATTCAAACACATCTTCTGTCTCTAGCTACAGGAAATGACGACATCCGCTGTCATTCCCATGACACGATACTGTGCTATTTTTCTGCACCAATATTTTGTGCTTAGTTTGAAAAGAACTGAATACAGATACGTTTACTAAAAGTTCATTGAATCATAGGATTTTAAAGCCAGAAGGGACCATTATGACCATCAAGTTTGACTTTCTGGAGAGCGAAGGCCACAGTACCTCATTCAGTGCTTTTTGCCTCATGCCTATAACTTCTGCTAGAGCTAGACCATAGCTTTTGGAAAGACTTCCCGTCTTGATCGGAAGAAATCAATCAGTGTGATCATAAGATTTCTTGACATGCTCTAAGTACTTCCATGTATTATCTTGAACATAATGAAATAGAATCAATGCTATTTGTAAACACTGTAATATTATCTCCTATATCTGGCTTTCAAATATGTAGATTGACATCATTGGCAATACAAATCTAAATGATGTGGCTGAGCTTTTGGCAAAATCAGAGGTCATCGCTAACAACACCATGCTCGAGAAGATTGTCCTGTTAATTTCGCCCAAGAACATTACCCAGTTCCTGAATGCTGCCATGTCTGCTGCTAACAAGGTATTAATTGACTCAGAGGTTCACATTTTGGATTACATTTTTCCTCCATAGCGTAAAACTACAGAATGGTTAATGCACAACAAATACTGCTCTTCTGGTTCTCTTATGGTCATGCAATATTTAACCATTACATTTGAATATATATTGAGATGTGAACAACACACACATGCATGCATAGTCTACAAAGGATCATTGTGCCAGCCAGAGCGACCACGAGTGATGGTGTCGCACCAGGAGGTGTGTAGTGAAATTCCCAGATCTGGCTCAATCCCAGAAATCCAGGAATTTCTGGGGCAGCCCCACCGTGACGCCAGAGTGAGTCATGATACGTATGGAATGCAGGGAATTTAAATTATAGGAGACAAAATAATATGTATATATGGTGTGTTGTGGAACTTTCTCAAAGGAATCTCATAAATCACATGCATTAGGACCCGGAGGGTTGGATTTCTCTTGGTTGTGATTGACTGACCCAGCTCTAAATTCTTAGATTCTAGGATTCATTTCAGGTGCTCAGACATAGTTTACAGACCTCTTGTGAAAATCTCGCTCAGAGGCTGATCCAAGAAAGCCCTAAGCACCTTTCATAACACGTTGGGAGTCCTCCTTGAAATGAATGGGATCAGCTTCACGGGACTGGGCCTTCTATGCTTCCCTTCAAATTTAATAAGAATTTCACCAAATTCTCCTGTGAATCAGCTGGGAACAGGACACTGGCCTAGATGGACCACAGTTCTGGTCCAGGCTGGCTGGTCCTAAATCCTATCTCAAATTCTGCACATTTCAGCTAACAGCAATTCTCCTTACTCTCAGCTCATTTGTAATCCTCCACATTTTCTGATGACATTTTCTCCTCTTTCTCCTGCTTCAGGCCAATCTGACAGATTCTCAAATGACCGCACTGAATGTGACGATACTGACAGCTGTTTGGAACAAATCGAGCTCCAGCTTCTCTGACTTCATGCCCCTGGATTGGAAACATTTGTTTCAAAATTTACGCGTGCTACTTCCCAGCATAAATTCAGCTCATCTTCAGCTCATCCCAGCCAACATCAGCTGCTCCTCCTACCAGGAAATGTAAGTATCTGCCTCCTGCTGTTCTCCAGCGGTGTCCAATACGTTCGCCACTAGCCACATGTGGCTAATAGGCTATTGAGTTGTGGCTAATGCATGTGGCTTTTTTATAATGTGGCTTAATGTGGCTTTTTTATAATGTGGCTAATAAGAAAAATTCAAAACCACAAGTGTGGCTAGCATCGAATTTCTATTGGACACCACTGTAAAACACTCAACTCTGAAATAGAGAGAGTTTGAAAAGCAGGATGGCTTCAGCCATCCCAGCTTCACTGAACGACCTTCAATAATAATAATTATTGAATAAATAATTGAAATAATTGAATAAATAATTCCTCAATTGTCAAGAGAAAAATGTAAGCCTTACCCTGCTACGAGCTGGGTGTTCAATCTGTTACACCTGTGCAAACTCATTGAAAGAAGCAGGATTACAAGGCGTCTTTAACGACATGAGATGGAGACAGTGGTGTTGCAAACTGAGAGCCTAATTTAACTGGCAAATACTTAATTGCTGGTGAAGATGCAGAAAATGGAAAGATCCCAGCTTGACTGTCAGGTCCCAGGCTGAGTTTGCAGCCCCGGCAGTTAGAAAAAAGACATCATGGATCATGTAATCAATGCAGGTTTGTCATGGAATCGCTGAGACATTAAACTTGGGACTCTCCCTAGCACAGGGTGCCAGGCTGAGAGAGTAAGTCACTTCTCAAAGTAGACTCACTCAAAGTAGAATCACTAATTCCCCAGTGCTGTCCCCAGCGTCTTTTCCAAACTAAACAAACAACCCGTAGAAGGTAAATGACACTCAGTGGACACATCCAACATAGTAAATATTTGGTATTGTTTCCTCACAGAGCCACTGCTCTTAGCAATGCGTCTCCTGAGCTTACTGAATCGGCACAGGACTCCATATACAAGTATCTACTGGCTGTCCACAGAGGTAAATTCTACAGTTAAAATGACTTCTCTGTGAACGTGAGCAAAGTCTGCCTGCCTGGGTCTAAACGCTCAACTGCCATAACTCCATTGAGTTACATCAGCAGATAATTTGGCCCATGGAATTTAAGACAAATCATTGTTCTTCAGCTTACAAACCATATTGCGGCCCATTTGTTTTAAATGTGTTTTAATGAGAGTTGGGAGAATTGGTTCAGAATCACATCATTGAAATGGAAATAACCTTTTTTCTATGTAGAGGTCAGAACAGGTCTGATGAACTCTCCATATTTGAATGTTCTTATAATCCTTCCTTCCTGGTTTGGGGTGGAAGTGAAATTATTGAAAATACCACCTGAAAGATGGCAGTCCGAACAAAAGCAGGAAGTACTAAAGATCTCACTGGCTCTTCAGGCAGAAAGTCCCCACCCCACTGTGATCACATAACCCTCCCACCACATACTGCCTTCTCCTTCCATCCTCACCACACTCAAGATGCATGATCTTATTCTCCATCCCCCAAGCAAATGGCAAGTGCAGTGGAACAAATTCTCTCCAAGTGGTAACAGCATCAACTTCACAATGGGGCCTTTGTCATATTTAGAACCCTGATCCCTTACCCTCTGATAGATCCTTGTGCCAGCATGAACAAGAAAAAGAGTTCATCAAATACACCTCTGATGTAAGCCTCCATTAAAAAAAAGGGGTGTTCCACCTACTTATTCCAGCAGGGAATTTGTCTCTATGGTTTTAATACACAGCAGCTTACAAAAATATGTATGTGCCTTCATCTGCTTAGAAAAAGATGGATTGCAAGGGCGCAACTTTCTAAAAAGAAATAAAGAACTCCTCTCATCTGAAGAGGGAGAGCTCCATCGTCATGCAGAAATAATTAACACTTGTCTGGCTATGTCTCTTGCTTTCTGGTCTTTTTTCCCCTAAGATTCTACCCTCAAATGTTACACTGGTCCCAGTCTTAAAGCTTTTCTGGATACCTACTTTGTCAAATTCTCCACCAAGCTGATGGCTGAAGATTTAGTAGCCCTAATTCCTTCCAACCAACTGTCACAGGTGAACACATTCATTATTCAAAAACATGTTCAAATGCTAGTTCATCATTGATTTCGGGCCCAGTCCTGCAATCCTAACTCAGGTTAAACTCTCGCTGATGTTGATGGCCTGAGTTATTGTTCATAGTAATGTAATGAATCTATTTAGCTTAATAAAGAGAATGTTAAGGGGTGAGTTGATTACAGTCTATAAGTGCACCCGACCCTTGCTAGAACACGGGGTTTGGGATCCATGCATGGGACCGCGTTATAGAGGGGGGGGAAGGGGGAGGAAGGGGGCGCATTACCATGGATTCCAATTAAAGTCATTTATTTTGGGATCCATGGTCGCGACCGCGCTATTTCCAAATTCACGCTATGTAGATGCGCATTCTAGTGGGGGTCTCCTGTATCTACCTGGGGTACAAATATTTAATAGCAGGCTCTTCAGTCTAGCAGGGGAAGGTATAACGCAATCCAATGGCTGGATGTTGAAGCTAGTCAAATTCAGACTGGAAATAAGGTGTCAATTTTTAACACTGGAAGTAATTAACCAATGGAATGACTTACCAAGGCTTATGGTGGATTCTCCATCGCTGACCATTTTTAAATCAAGATCGGATGTTTTCCTAAAAGATCTGCTCTAGGAATTATTTTGGGGGTCGTTCTCTGGCTTGTGTTATCCATGAGGTCAGACTAGATGATCACAGTGGTCCCTTCTGGCCTAGGAATCTAGGAATAATGAACACAGAATCGGGCGTTGAATAAGCAGGTTATAACAGCTGCTTCCTAGTGGCCATAAGATGGGAATAGGGAAAACTGTGTGAAAATCATCCTATGCAGAGGGCTAGTACAAGCCCTAGGCACCAGTTAAATCTCACTCAAGATCTCAAAATACAGCTTAAGTGAGACCTAAGAAGTGCATAGGCCTAGGGTAAAAGTGTCCTAAGGGCCAGGTTCGTAAAGGTATCTAGGCATCTAAATCTGCAGATGGGCACTAGGGCATAAAACCAAACATCCGGCATAAATTGGTTTTCTGGACACATTTCACAGATGGCCCTAAAAATATTTAAAGACTAATGACATAAATATTGATTCATGGTCATCGGGGCAAGTTCATTCATTAAATAATGCTACAGCCAGGACAATGTATCTGTTTATTGTTTCCTGCAATGTTCAGACATTCTGTTCTGTTAACCCAGTTTATATTGGTTAATTACAGAAAATTGGCTCGCTGCAGCCCAGAGAGCTTCTAGACATACTGATAAAGCCAGGCTACCCCAGCAACTACACAGCTTTGGAAATCCTCCTCACAAACTATGAGGACATCGATAAGATTGGGACGGTGCTGGATGGTCTTAATCAGCAGGTATAGTGTGTATCTAAGAGCTTAATGAGATTCCAAACATCTAGGTGAAAGACAATAGCATCTGCTGTGCAAATAGAAGAGAGAAAAATCACACGGTTGTTCAACCCTCATGCTTCAGCACATAAGCTGATCACCAGCTGGGGGGTTGGAAGAAAATTCTTCCAAAATGTACATTATTGAATATTTAGGAATGTTATGAGAATTGATGCCTTCTTGATCACTCTCGGAAATAGGAAAATAGATTTTTATGTTAAATATTAACAGACATCCTGCTTGTTCAGCAAAACGGGGGAGCTGCCACCTACTGGTCAGCTGATATTTAGCTTCACGTAACCCTGTCTGCTCTAGAGCAGCGTTTCACAACCTTTTTGATACCAGGGACTGGCTTTCTGCCTTCCTAAACGGTGTCAGGCAGATCTCAGGGACAGGACCAGGTCTTCAGACCAGTCATTGAGAAACACTGCTGCGGGGACAATTGCTAAGTCTATCACTGATGAGTAGCAATCCATTCACTGGCAGAAAATGATATTTGTCCAAGACCCACTTTCCTGCAGCCCATTTACCTTATGCTGTGATTGTGGGAGATGTCGAACGCAAAACAGCACTGAGTCTGGGTAGTACTTGGATGGGAGACCTGCAAAGAAGACCTGAGGTGCTGCAGGAAGCGACGTCACTGAAGAAGTAAAGAGAGAAGCATTGAAATGGAGGGGGAAATTAAGCTCTTGTTAATATAATGACTTAGTTAACACTAGCCAGAGGGGCTCTGTTAGCCAGCTTCACATCACCCTTAATTACACAGTGCAATCCTGCCTCTCTCAGGTAAACAGGACCAATGGGAGCCTGAAAGCTGTTCTGGATGGTGTCTGGCCCACCTTTGTGGCAGCTCTGAACTCCCTTAACTCATCCAGTTTGGACCAATGGTTAAACAAGCGGCTCCAGACCCATCTCCCTCTCATCACCCCGAGTCAGCTCAATACGTCTGGGATTCTTACCACAAATTGCCTGGCATTCCGGCATCTGTAAGTATTTTTCCTTTTGCCTTTGAGAAAGCAGGTCCCTAGGGTGACGACAGCCTTCAGGGGCTGCACTCAGCACCTCTGACGCTAACTAAAGCGCTTCTCCTGCTTGAGCGAAAGGAACAACTTCACTAGTCAAGAGCAGTAGCGGACTCTTCCAGCCGCTAGAGGGGGACAAAAGCTCTACTATGTAATGTATAGCTTACATTGTAATGCAATGCGGGTTACATGGACACACTGATATGTCTTCTCTCCTATGGCCTGAGTTTTAAAATGCTCTTAGGCTCTTTGGCGAAATTGTTGAACAGTTTGGAGGTTTCTCAAAGGGACACGAGATAGACACCGAAGAGCAGATCCATAATTTACCGCAAGCTGGTTGGATGCAGGAAAGGATCCCTAGCAAGCTTCCTGCCCCTCTTTCCGATCACCTCGTCCATTCCCAATCCGCAGAATGCAACACCTTTTTGTTAATGCCTTAACATATCCCTTTTTCCCTCGCACCAGAGTAATGGCCTTAAATATCCACTACCATGATTACACAGTGGAGATGCAGCAAAGCATTTACATCATTCTCAAGAACTATCTTCTTCAGCCAGGTAATCTCCTCATGTAATGTATAATTAACCTGTGGAACTCTCGACTGCAGGATATTTTTGAGGCAAGTAATCTTGTCATTTTTTTTAATTAGACATTTAGATTAATAAAAATAGCAAGTGCAATTACACTAGCTAGGACCAAAATTGCAAGGAGTCATCGTCACTAGGCCACATGCTTGATTACCAGCTAGGATCTAGAAGAAATTTCTCCCCAGGGATAGCATTCATCAGTTAAGTGTCTGACTGTTTTAAACCTTCCTTTGAAGCGTCTGGTGTTTGCAAGGGGAAACCGAACTAGCTGGATCATCATCAGTCTGTTCTGGGGTAGCAGCTGCAACATAGCTAACATTAGTATCATTTATATCTATCGTTATGAAAACTATAGGGCAGGGCTGGTTTGCTTAAGAGACTGGCTTTCAGAGGGAACTGAATTAACACAAGAATAGGCCTCACACTCTGTCCAACAGAGGACACCAATGCACAGATTTCGGACCCCTGTTAAGAATTAATCTCTCATAGCAACACATACTTTGGGCCTGCCAGCATTTTCACTCGATCACTAGGAACCACTGTGGGATGAAGGCACAACAGCGACAGGAGCTGATAGATCCTGTTGATTTATAAACAATGGCCGAGAAACGATAATTCTCATCCCTGACAGGTGACAAGCCAAAGTGCTATAACCAAAGCGATGGGGACCAGAACTCCACGGCTTGGTTTCTAGACTACCTGGGAAAGTATCTGACATACTGCACTAGTGAGGATCTCAGAGCCTTCAGTGACAGCCAGCAGTTGGTACGTACAGAGTTTGGGTTTCTTTCACTAGGTTTTACTTTCCTTCGATGTAGGAGTGCATTCACGCATATTAACATATCAGTGTCCAGGCTTGTCATTATTATTATTTATTTATATTAGCATAGAGTCTAGGGCCCCTCGTCATTGACAGGACCCCACAATGCCAGGCGCTGCACACACAGAGAACAAAAAGATGGCCCCTGCCCCCAAATTGCTTCCAGTCTAAATATAAGACAAGAGACGACAGAAGGGGGAATACAAGGAAACAATGAGACAATATTGGTCTCTGCACACCAGCAGCATGACTGTTGTCAAGTTAGTTATAGACTCATAGACTCATAGACTTTAAGGTCAGAAGGGACCATTATGATCATCTAGTCTGACCTCCTGCACAATGCAGGCCACAGAATCTCACCCACCCACTCCTGGAATAATCCTCTCACCTATGTCTCAGCTATTGAAGTCCTCAAATCATGGTTTAAAGACTTCAAGATGCAGAGAATCCTCCAGCAAGTGACCCGTGCCCCATGCTGCAGAGGAAGGCAAAAAACCTCCAGGGCCTCTGCCAATCTACCCTGGAGGAAAATTCCTTCCCGACCCCAAATATGGTGATCAGCTGAACCCTGAGCATGTGGGCAAGACTCACCAGCCAGACACCCAGGAAAAAGTTCTCTGTAGTAACTTCTAACATCCCATCACTGACCATTGGTCCTATTTACCACTGATGGCAATTAATTGACCTTTGACTAAGATCATCAGTTGTAGGCATCATGGCAAAGAGTTCTGGGGAGGGACTCAAAGGGGATACCTAGTTTGTTTTTTTAACAGGCAGCAGGGTCTAGCAGCTTAACCATGACTCTCAGAACCCCTGTTCTCATTTGCTCTGGGATCTTGGGCCTCATTTAAGTCTACTGCCGTCAATGGAAAGACTCTCATGGAGTTCAACAGGCATTGTTCTGTGCTTCCATTTCACTCATCTGTAAAATGGGGGTAAGAACATTTACCTACATCCTGGAGGACGATGGGCATCAGTTAGTTAATATCTGTAAAAAGGGAACATGCAGTAAAAGGGATGGGGGTTGTTTTTATTGTCGCCATTAAGAAGCAGCAGAAAGGCAGTGCTGGCCACGACCTCAGGGCTGGCTCATCTGCTTGCTGGGATCTAAAAATGAAGCCAATGCAGCAGTTCGAGTCGAAGGACGAGAGAGGCTCCAGAAGGCCGCGCTGTGCCAGGGTTTCCGAGCATTTGTTTTGTGCTGTTGAGGCCATTGCAAGGCCACGGCAATCTGGCTGAAGTGCAAGGCCCCGCAGAGATAGCAGCAAGGCCGTCTCGGAGATGCGCTGCCCAGCACACTGCAGCTCCACCACGCACGGCCAGTCGCAACACTTGAGGGGCCGGTTCTCCTGCTGGTGCAGATCCATGGACTACGGTGGAGATTTGCCCATTTAGAAGAAGCAGATCATTTGGCTTTATATTTTTTAACTTATTCCTGGGGTTACATTTTATTATAGGTCCACGCTTAAGTACCTGGGATGCTGGGAAATCAGGCGCACAGGAAAGCATCCGTCTCAGTTTGGAAGGAGATTAGGGTTTTCTCTGCCTCCTTATCTTGGAATTTCCCCCTTATGATTCGCTTTCCTCCTGTATAGCAATGGCAATGGATGATGACCATATGGTTCCCTTGGTACTGTTACTACCTCAGGGAATGCTATGGAGTCACACATCCCCTAGGGCTAATCTCATCCCTGGGGTAACCCCACTGATGCCAGCCGCGTTATACCAAGGGTGCACTTATACCCTTCGAAATCCACCAGAGAATCTTGCAAGACAAAGCCTCTCTTAGACTGCCTGATGTAGTTGCCCAGAGACTCCTTTGCATGGTGTTTGGCTGGGCTGATTGCTGCCCGAGCATCTCTGAATCTGCCATATTTTCAAGAGATAGGGCTAGGACCACTTGCAGCAGGTGGATCAGAGCCAGTCCGGGAGCGATCAGCACCCTGCATTGCTAATGTGACTTCAACTCCCCTGTCTCCACAACCGCTCAGCACATGTTTTCACTTGGCTGGTTGCCTATGGACACTTCCCAGAGGGCCGTCGGCAGAGATTGGTCCCTAGCTGGTCGATTTCTGATCCTGACTTGCTGTCGAGTGGGGCGGAGGGCGTGTTTCAATAACAAGGACAATGGTAACGTTGAACCCTTTCGTCAGAACAGCTTCAAGACTTCGCAGTGGATCCTCAAGCCCTGGCGCTGGTGGGGGAACTCGCCCTCTCAGAAGACGTGAAGGAATACTACTCCGCTCTGATCATGATGCAGAATCCTTCCATCGCGCTGGGAAGGTAACGTGACCAGTCTGGGGACGACACATGTACCTTTAAGCCAACAAATCGGGCATCAACGTTAGCGTCACGGGGGTTTTAGGGCTGCCTGGCCATGGTGCGTGATACCCACCGGGTTTCGTTTGCCTGATTTCAAGGCGATTCTGTTTCTTTTTGAGTTCGGGGTTCACACAAAACCAGCAAACTAAGACACCCTATGGAGCGTCATCCGAACCAGTTTAACTCAGTGGGATTTCTCTGTCTCGACATGGCCACCCTTAGCTTGCACCTGGAGGGAGAGCCCCAATGGTCGACAAGCTCCCTCCCATGTGCAGGGAAAGTCCATCCCGACTCCGCCACTGTCTTCCTGCTTTGTGGGGGCTGACAGGGTAGGACACTCCCCACACCCAGGCCTCTGCCTGTCCCCCCATTGTGCAGCAGTGGGACAGTAACAGCACCGAGCCGGGGCCTCATTCTGGGGCTGATGCACCCCGGCCAGGTGCATTAAACCCAGTGTGAGTTCAGTCCACTGACTAGCTCAGACACTCCTGTTGCCAGGAATCAGGGCCTGCAGCCGAGCGCGGGACCAGACAGTTGACTGACAGCTGAACCCCCTGATTGACCAGACCCCCTTGCTGGGCTGAGAGGCAGCCACCAGGTCTGCGGCTGTTCAACACTTACACCTGCAGCTGCGGTCGCTCCTGGGCCGGCCCTGCTCGGTGCCTGACTCCAACTCGGACTCTGCCGCTGTGACCACTAGGCCTGACCGCCCACGCCCCAGTCCGGGACACCAACGGTCCCCATTACTATAGTATGCAAGCACCTCACAATCTCTAACATATTCATCATCAACATCCCTGTGAGGCAGGGAAGTTTTACAGGCACGGGGAGACTTGCCCAAGGTCAGACAGTGAGTCTGTGGCAGAGCAGAGAATTAAACCCAGCTCTGCCGTATCCCAGAGTAGCACCCTAACCATTGGGCCAGGCTTTCTCTCCTGTGGCACTCAGAGCAGCAGCACCCAGGGGAGTCTTTACGGCCCCATTGCCGAAGAATCGGGCAGACTGGCCTGTAAGCCTATCCTGGATCTACCTGATCAGACCATCGTTGCTTTTCTTTCCACAGCATTCCAGACAATTTGATCTGCTACGTGGCTGGCAAGCGGAATATCAGCCAGATGACAGCGACTGAAGCCAGGGTGACTCTGGCAGCCTTGGAGAACTGTTTGAGACCTTCCCAGGAGCCGGCAGGAGAGGTGAGCCCTCAGGAGGGGAGGTCTCATTTGGAGACACTAGGCTGCATGTTGCAGTTGCTTCAAGGCAGCAGGAACCCTCCTTTGCCATCTCGCCAGGATCCCGCAACTGGGAATTGAGGTGTCTCCCCCCATTCTGCACTTTCAGGGAGTGTGTAGCAATCGTATTGTGCCTTGCAAATCAAGGGCACCATTGAAATCTCTCCAGTAACCCTCCTTCTTCTATTACATCGCGGAAGTGCACTCCAATACCTATGTGGACCGCAGAGCCTTATTCCTAAATAAATAATATGTCGCCATATAAACACGGCGCTTCAAAGAACTTCACAAACTTTACTTCCCGAAAGCTCACACCACCACCGTCAGGCAGGTGGGGTTATTCCCGTTTTACAGTGAGGAAACTGAGGCACAGAAAGGAGGAGGCCTCTTGAAATGCCCACAGCCTGATTTTCAGAGGTGCTGAGCACCCAGAGCTCCCACTGGCTTCATCTGGAGTTGTGGGTGCTCCATGCCTCCGAAGCTCACGTCCTAAGCGTCTCCAGTTGGGTACCTACAAAGTCAGCCACTGAGAAGTAGTGAAAAGAAAATAAGAAAGAAATACTTGTGGCACCTTAGAGACTAACAAATTTATTTCAGCATAAGCTTTCGTGGACTACAGTCCACTTCGTCGGATGCATAGAATGGAACACACAGTGAGAGGATATTTATACAGTCAGAGAAACATGAAAAGGTGGAAGTAACCATGTCAACTGTAAAAGGCTAATTAATTGAAAGGAACTGTTATCAGTAGGAAAGAAACTTTTGAAGTGATAATCAACATGGCCCATTAGAGACAGTTGACACAAAGGTGTTAAGGGAATTTAACAGGGGAAAATAAATTCTATTAACGTTAATTACATTAATTGAATTTATTTCTCCCCCCCCCCCGTTAAATACCCTTAACACCTTTGTGTCAACTGTCTGTAATGGGCCATGTTGATTATCACTTCAAAAGTTTCTTTCCTACTGATAACAGTTCCTTTCAATTAATTAGCCTCTTAAAGTTGATATAGACACTCCCACCTTTTCATGTTTCTCTGACTGTATAAATATCCTCTCACTGTGTGTTCCAGTCTATGCATCCGACGAAGCAGACTGTAGTCCACGAAAGCTTATGCTGAAATAAATTTGTTAGTCTCTAAGGTGCCACAAGTATTTCTTTCTTATTTTCTTTTTGCTGACACAGACTAACACGGCTACTACACTGAAACCTGAGAAGTAGTGGCCGCTCTTGAGAACTTGGCCTAAGTGACTTGCTCAAGGCCACCCAATGAGCCAGTAGCAGAGTTGGGAGAACCCAGGTAGTCTGTGCTTTAGCCCCTTGACTTGCAAGACACATAGAGAAGGGAAAAAAGAGCTAACAATTTACCGATGGCCCCCAAGCATCTTACACAAATATGAATCAGTTGACACAAAACTGCAGACCCGTGATAGACGTCTGCCTTCTACATGCCTCCTTGAGCAGCACCAACCGTGTCATTTGGGAGTAACCCCGGCACTCTCTTTCCTTTCACAGGTGACGGGTGCACTGCCTGACACCACTGGCAACCTCTCTGTGGAGACCTTTGAACGACTCGGTCCCTTAGCCGTCAGGTTAACGCCGTCTGTGCTCCTGGCTAAAGCAGATGGGCAAACCCTTCAGCAGGTGCTCCGGTTGCTCTCAGCGGCAGGGGGCTGGAGCCCAGCGCAGGCTTCCATCATCATGAAAAAAGTCATCGGGAATGGATACCAGGTAAATATATATATACAAAGAAGGGAGGGCTTTGGTCTCCTTAGCCAATATATTGTACCAAAGCCACATACACAAGGACTTCTGAGCTGTCACTGTACAGCATGCTGCGGCCACTCAGAACTTCACAGAGACAGCTGAGCTAAAGCTCAGCTCCTCCTACTTAAAAAACACTTGGGCAAAAGGAGACTCGTCACTAGCAGTATAGGGCCTATGACACACAGTTGAGTTGTAGAGGGGGGTGGTGACATATACACACTAGGTAGCTCATAACCACAGTCAGGGTTTTCATTCAGTTTAACCCTTTTATTGCTGTTCCTCCACCTACCCACCCCACTCCCATTGCACTGATGTTGTATTGAAAATAAAATCAGCCATTGTGCACAGAGCAGACACATGCCTGACCATTTGCAAGTGTGAATACCCACTTTGCATACACACCCGTGCAAACTGATTGTGCAATCACACTCACACTTTTTGACCTATCAGGCCAAATAAGTTAGCCTGAAAGGTGATTAAAGAAACCTTGCATTACTCTCATTCAGCAATGGCACAGTTCAGCTGACTGGAAGGACAGAGGATGATTTATTTAGGCTTCCATGCAGTGTTGTGAATCTCTCACTAGATCAACAAAGCCAGCAGTGTTTTGATACTGGGGAAGCTAGCGCTTGGCCTTCCCGTCAGTGTGCTGGACAAACTGGACAACAAGGACATCCTCCTCCTGGCTGCAGATCAGAATTTCACAGAGAGCATGGAGCAGGCCCCTCTGCCTGTGAAACACAAGTTTGTGCAACGGGTGAGTCTCTGGATCGGCTAGAGTACAGCTCTTCACCTGATAACGCCCCAGCTGCTTGTCATCAGCCCCCGGAACAGATACATTCCAGGCTCCAGGTCACTGCCTCGAGACCAGTGAGTGTGAAGTTGGTGTCTGTGTGTGCATCTCACCGAAACCCAAACCACTTCCTGGCCCTCCTGCTGGCAGGATCAGCAAAAGGGACAAGAACCCAATGGGCCACCGAGCTCGAGTTCTCCTTTCATCCCTAGATACACCCCTCCTGGGCAGGGCTCCAGTGCCGGCCATCCAGCAACCTCCATGCTACTTAGAACGAGCAGACAAAAGTATCCCTGAAGCAAAGCCTCAGTTCTGCAAGGTGCTGAGCAATTCTCCCTGCCCCTCGAGTGGCTTCAGAGCAAATGGGTCAGCGCTTATCCCCTTGCAAGACACAGCCCAGCGTTTTATAAGCCCGGCCGGCTGCCAGCATGTCCGTGTTTGTTTTCATTTCAGATCTTACAAAGCATGACCGGAAGCACTTTCCTCAATATCCCAGAGATGCTGGCTGATCAGATCCCTCTGTCTAGACTGGCCTCTCCCCAGATCAATATCAATGAAATTAACCAGAAGAAATGGACAGCTACACAGGTAGCTCATTTTGTTGTTTTGTATTTTCGTGTCCAGTTTCCTCCTCCTCTTCCTCCAGTTCCCTGTGAGAGCGCTTGTGTCCTGCTTCCTACGGACAGTTGGCACTGCCACTGAATTCTTATCTCTCCAAAGGAACCAAAATAAGAACAGACCTCCTCCTCTTATTCATTTGTTAGCGAAAAAAGAAACGGAAGTGCTTTTGCTGGGTTAGGTCCTTATTGTCTTAACAGAGCTACAACAGTTTAACCTCCTCAAATGTAGCATATCAGGTGAAAAGTAGCTGCCAGGCTCCACTCCAGAATCAGCTGCATTTCAGCAGTGACACATTCAGGGTGGAATTTTTATCTAAGGATGTGTAAACCCAGAGTCTCTCCATTGACAATAGCAGAGTTACTCTAGATTTACACTGTTGCCGCTGAATGCAGAATGTAGTGCTCCAGTGTCTGAATCACTTTGCGTGTCACTAGATAAATGATGCTATAGAAAGATAATAATAATAATTAATTATTCACTAATCTCCCCTTAAAACTGGGGGGGAAATAATTCTCCAGCATAAACACGTTCCGATTTTGGGGGGCCAAAGTATTTTTTCCTCTTTTTTTTTAAAAGCAGCTTATGGAAGCACTCTCTGCAGAACATACAGCCAGAGTGAGAGCTCATTGTCTTTTCACGTTCCATGCCTCAGCTGCTTTTCATTTTCCTTTGGAAGGTGCTGTAGCTCAGGGGGGAATGAAGCATGTTTTTCAGTAGGATGCAGGATGGTGGTGAAGAAGCAGGGACTAGTGAAGGGAATCCCACAGTAAGGGGCATATTTCACATTCATTCTGCGTGCAAAGCTTTCAGTGAGAAGAGTGCCCACGTAGAAAATAAATGTAGAATATACTCTTTTCCGCTACACATTAAGAGCTCTGCTTCCTTTTATAATCACAGGCCGGCGTGTTCTTCCAGGCAGTGCTGAAGTCCACGCAGCAATACTCCAGGTGAGTTAGCTGATATTTCCAGCCCTGAGCAGGCAATAGGTATTACCTTTAAAGCATGAACGGTGCTACCTCCACAATGCATGGAAGAACGCATGTGAGATGCTTTTGCTTGAAAGACAAGGCCCCTATAGATTTAAACATCCTCAGATGCTCAAGGGCTCTGATCTTTGTGTATTGGGGAATCATTGGATTATACTAGGTTTCAGTGTAGTAGCCGTGTTAGTCTGTGTCAGCAAAACGAAAATAAGAAAGAAAAACTTGTAGCACCTTAGAGACTAACAAATTTATTTCAGCATAAGCTTTCGTGGGTTAATACCCACTTCATCGGATGCATGGAATGAAACATACAGTAGACAGATATTTATACAGTCAGAGAAACATGATAAGGTCGAGGTGCATAGACCAACCTTAAGAGGCTAATTAGTTGAGAGGAACCATAACAGCAGGAGAAGAAAAACCTTTGAAGTGATAAACAAGATGGTCACACAGGTGTGAATGAGGATCGTTAACTTAAGGGAAAAAGATTCAATTAACGTAATGGCCGAGCCATTCCAAATCTCTATTTAATCCGGACGCAATGCAACCTAGTTTGAACTTGAATTGATATGCAAACTAGGTTGCATTGCGTCCGGAGTGACCCCCACCAGTCAATTTTAGGTGCATTGATGGCTACTAGAAAGAGCCCCTTCCAGCCTCCATAGAACTGCTGCATTGTGTGTGTATGCATGTATAAAGATGATCCCAAGGAATAAGCCTCCCTGCCAATGAAAATATTCTCCAAAAGTTTATATTTTATACTGAAGAAGAAGAAGAAGGCAGAGGGACCAAAATTTTGACCAAATAATAATTACTCTATTTCTCTCTTAGCTTATCTTCCGCTGTCCTTCAAGGATTCAGCTGTGGCGCAGCAAACTTTTTAAACAACAGTCAGTTTGCTAGCCTGGCAAAAGCCATGAGGGACAAACGAATACGACTGGAAGATAGCCAGGTGAGTCAGCACAGAGGGCAATCCGTCCACAAGTCGATGTTGGAATGTCTGCAGAGAGCAAGATTGCACAGTGTGGCAACAAATTCACCCCTGGTGCAATTTGAAGGGCACCAGGGAGAGATTAGGCCCATGCTATGTATAAAACACACATTTGTGTTCATCAGTCATGCAGTTTCATGGAGCTAGAGGAAAGCACAGCTCCTACATTTATATACCTAGTAATTTACTTAGGCCAAACATGTTTCAAACATTTTCAGGTCTCATCTGAGTCACAAAGCCAAGGCAAAGAGCCTATGGCACTTAGCAGAAGATTAAGAGTTTATCCTAGTGACCAACCTATATTGCAACGTGGGCTAACATCCCACCTCCCTAAATTCCCTCTGAAGTTCCAACTCGATACAATAGTCTTCCTCACTTCCAGTCCCAAACTATTGCATAGCCTTGTGGACTATTAGCCCGATGCTGTGTTCCATTTCAGAGGTGGCTTCATTTCAGTGGTAAGTGGCCCACTGGTATGCATAAGCCCGGGCCCTGCATTGTGATCCTTGCGGATGGTCTGTTATACCTGGGCTGGGCCGCACTGAACTCAGTGTAGATCATAATTCAGGATCAGGGCCACTCTGGGTAGGTCTATACTGGGGGGAGGGGGGAAAGCCCCACAGCAGCAAGTCTCAGAATCCGGGTCTACAGACTCAGACTTGCACCACAGCGTTAAAAATAGCAGTGTAGACATTCCCGCTCGGGCTCTGAAACTTGATGAGGGGAGTGGGTCTTAGAATCTGAGCAGGAATGGTTCCACTGCTCCATCAGAGTCCAAGCCCTGCAAGCCTAAGTGTAGACACAGGCTCTGAGTCTCGCTGGGGGAGGAGGGGTGTTGCAGTGTAGACATACCAGATTTGCATAGCACTTTGGGCTTGGATCTAGTACCTCTTTAAATCAAAGGAAAGACTAATGGTCTTTGGCATAAAGCAGCATTATTAGTGGTGGTTTTATTGTGGTCAGATGACGAATGAAACCCCGGTGAGAGAGTTATAAATTGGGGAAGAAGGAGTCAATCCGTTATTTATATCATCATCCTTACGTATTATTTTTGTAGCTCAGCTGCATGACAAAAAGACTGACAGGACAGATAACGCCATCAGATTTTGAAGACTATCCAGCCGAGGTTCTTTTTTACATGGGGTAAGACACACGAGTGCACTTCTTCCCTCACTTTTGAAAGGACGCTGTTCAAGATTAAAAAGAAATAATATGAATTCAAGGTTGCCGACTCTCACAATTTTATCGCAAGTCTCACAATGTGTGGTGCATTCTTAAAGCACCTGCTCCTGGAGTCAGGTGACTAGTAGAGTCTAGGAGCCTTCATTTTAAGTTTCTAGCCCCCCTTGGATGCAGAGATGACCGAGGGCACCTTAAAGGCTCAAAAAACAAAAGACAAATGAAAATATTATTTATTTATTTTTAGAAATCTCATGATTTGGGGGGGCCTGGCTCATAATTTTTGATGCTTGAAGTTAGCAATACTGTATATTTGGTGAGATGTCTTTACTCATGTGATTATACCTGTGTTAAAAAAGAAAACAAATTATTAAAACAAAAATAAAGTTAAAAATCTAATCTACTGCCTATGATTTATGCTATTCACACACTTTCTGCTTTTCACTCAGCTTGGAACATAGGACATAGGACTGCAAGGGGCCTCCTGGCTCACTGAATACAGCTTCTTTCTAACCCAGGCAACCCCCAGCATATAGTTCTGTTCGGAAACGTATCAAGCTCAGTCTTAAAATGAGTTAGGTTGTGTTCCCCCACTGCTCCTGCTGGGAGGCTGATCCAGAACCTCATCCCTCTGATGGTTAGAAACCTTCTAATTTCCACCCTAAATTCATTCATGGCCAGTTTATCCCAATTTGTTCTTCTGCCAATATTATCCTTTATCTTAATTAGCTCTTTTCCACCCCTGGTGTTTATCTCCCTCCTCCCCCGCTGTATTTATAGATGAAAATCTGCTTGGAGAATAGACATTGTCCCATTTCACTTTCTGCTTCTCCTGCACTAGTGCAGTTGTTGCATTTGGGTTCCTTGCTTTGTAGAGGACTATTCAAGTCACTGCTGTGGTTTATCTTGTTAGCCACCTTACTGTGGGATATATTTTTTCTTACTAACATTCTGTAGATAATGTTTGAGTTTCAGCAACAGACCTGACCAAAAGTATTGTCACCTGAAGTATTCAAAAATCATCAAACATCAAAAGTCAGAACATTTAAATAAAAGCAAAGAAAGAAAAACAAAATTAATATTTTTAAAAAGTTGGTTTCGTTTTCACCTGTCTTCTGGAGTTTGAGAATTAGGATTCATATTTTCAAGCTTTTCTCTGCAACCATGAAGGCTAAAGAAAAGAAAGCTGAGAATCTCATGCAATCCCGTGACTCCAGGAACTGGGGCTTAGCAAATATTTTGAAATTTGGGATAAAATTGTGAGTTGGCACCACTGGATTAAATACTCTTCACCGAGTAAATTATCTGGGGACCAATACACCACTCACCTAAGTCAATAAAAGATTTTCCATTGACTTTATTGGGAGCTGAATCAAGCCTGTGATGATGAATAGAGACATTTTTCACTGAATAGTATTTATTCTGAATGGCATCTGACCAGCGCTGCTAAGCAATTCAGTTTGCAATTCTATGAGTTTAAGACTGTTTGTTTTGTAGAGGGACAAATATGTCTGTTGTTTAATCTTTTCTAGACCAGAGAAAATTTCAAACACAGTGAACTGCCAGAAATATTTTCACCTTGTTGGACAAGCCAACGTTGACCTTTTGCCAAGAGTGTCTTCCAAAAGACAGTCGCTGCTGGAGAGTGCTATGGCTTGCCTGGTAAGATGCTATTTTATTCACTGATTAGTTAATATTTTTTTACAGAGCTTTGAAATGTTGCAGCATTGTATTAGTGGCATGGGCCGTGGCTATCGGGGCTCAGTCCAGGGATAACTGGGTGAGATGCTCTGTCTTGTGTTATTATTGAAGGTCAGACTAGATGGTCTAATGGTCCCTTCTGGCTTTAAAATTGAAAAGTCCATGAGCCCAACTTTCTTCCCATGTACTAGCTCAGCGGCTGCTATCAACTTGAGAATACAAGCTAACAGTCCCTAGATATATACACACACACTTAGGAGGGGTGGTGACCGAGCATGCTCATTGGAGTGTTAGCTCCAGAATTCACTTCCTTTCCTGACATGGTGCAAGTTTGCTGATCCATAGGGCTCATTTCTTGTCACTGCCTTTTGCCGGAGGTGTCCGGTGGGGAGGGCTGGGTCAGTGAGTGCCACAGAATTTACCTACGTGGGCAGCTATTCCAGGGTGTAAGTTTAAAGCACAGTAGCTATTCCAGAATAACTCCATGTGCGGATATTCCTCTTCCAGAATAAGCGTGTCCACATGGGAAGCTATTCCAGAGTTGATAGCGATTCCGGTGAATTTCTCCATGTAGAGAAGCTTGGAAACGTGTTTCTTTATTTTATTTTTAAGGAAAAACCCAACTTTTATTAAAATTGACTTTATGTACCCCAGGAATTTTTATAATTGGGTGCACTGAGTGAATGGATATATAAACGAGTCGCCACTAAGCAGGGGAGATCCTGCCTCCACTGAAATCAATGGCAAGCTTCCCGTTGATTTCAGCAGGGCCAGGACTTCACCGTAGGTCTTTTTCCACTCCATACTCAGGATATTTTGGAAAGGGAATTTCTTACTCTCTGAAAGTAACATGTACGGCATGACTGATCAGTCTTTTACACAAGAAGTAGTTCAAGCCCAAATCTTACAACTGTGGTTCAGGAAACGCTTCCATGGAAGTACATGGCTTGATTATCCTCCTCGTATATGTTGCTAAGAGCAACTGATGCAGAAGCAGCTGAAGTGAGATATTCTGTGAAATGTCCATATAAATGCATTGTGGTACTATATCCAGCCAACTTTGGTTGCTCATGTCAATTTCTTCTCTTTTTTCGTATTCTCAGGGAACGTCTACCGTATCATTTTCAAAGGAAAACCTACAAATTTTAGGCAATCTTTCCTGTGCCCTCAATGGCTCCGACATTGCAAAATCTGACCCGTACATCCTAACGATATTGCAAAGCTGCATGTCGTTCACTCAAGACCAACTGACAGCCATAGAGCAGCAGCTAAAGAACAAATATGGGTATGTCATACATGGAGTCATGTTCTAAATGTCTTTAGTGATGCGTTATGAACTCATTCAGCTTGGATAGGATCTCCTCAGTGGACCACCTTCTCCGGGGGTTCTCAATCTTCTCCATCCCAGGAAACCTCTCTCATCTGGCATATTTGGTAATATGGGGAAGAGCAGCGTAGTCACAACCCCCTGGGGATTGCAGCCTCTAGGCTGAGAATCCGTGATCTAGTCCAGACCCCTGCATTGGGGCAGGATTGATTTCTAAGGCATTCCTAATGGATGGGTGTCAAGTCTATTCTTGGATGTCTCAAGTCAGGGTGATTCCAGCATCTCCATTGATATGGCAGCTTGCTCAGTTGCCTAACTGCTGTTATACCAGATACGTTTTTCCAAATGGTGAACCTCAGATGTCCTTGCTACTGCATCTTCTCCTTCTGGCCTCAGTGACTAGTGAGAAGAACTGATCTCTTTCCTCTTGAAAACACACCATTGCCTATTTATACACCATCATAACGGCACCTCTCATTCTACCGTTCTCCAGATTAAACATGCCCAGTTTTTCTCAAAGGCTTGGTTCTCCTCTGAACTCTCTCATTTGTCTGTCCCAGACTGACTTCATAGTTTTCATTGGGCGAGTTCTTTCATTCTTTACAATTGAAGGCAAAGACTCTAATAAACTGAAAGGAATAGTCTGCCCTTGTATGGTGTCTTTCGTCCAAGCTCTCCTGATTGATGTGCAGGCGCCATCAGGTTTCTAGGTCATGTCTCTGCAGACGCGTTCCATCGGGCATGAGATGCATTTTAATTTCCCTTCCTGCATTGGGTGAGCACATCATTAGCGCCAGGATGTTTTGATAAGCTCGGGGCATATACAAAATACATCTCTTTCCTTCTCAGCTCCCCTTCAACATGGACGGTCAGCACCCTGACAGACATGGGCATGATTGCCAGTGCCCTGATGAGCAGCACACTTCAAAGGATCCCAGAGGTACTGTACTGCTATGGAACATCAGCACAATGTCTAGTGTATCTCAGGAGAAGCAGCATGGCCTAGTGGATTGAGCATGGGACCAGGCAATAGAAACTCCTGGGTTGTAACCCTGACTCTGACCGTGATTTCCTCTAAGGCACTGGGCAAGTCACTTATCCTCGGTGTCTCTGCTCCATGGGTTTAACCTACAGGGGTGCTATGAGACCCAGTTAGTTGAAATTGTAAATATATAGAGCACATCCATGCTAAGTATTGGTGTCATTATTTGTGAGCTTCGTACACCTGTTCCTACAGTTTCTGCACAGTTCTGTGAAGTTACAGAGTAAAATGTAGGAATATTGAAATCAGTTTAAAAGAGGGTGGATTAGGAAACTGAAAACCATTTCTCCAGACCTACTAAAAACTCCAGTATACCTATCCCAGCAGCTGCCTTTCCATAAAGTTCTTGTCTTCCTACGCAGGCAGAGAAGACACAATTTTTCCCTGATTTCTTGAGCCAGTTGAAGACCTGGAATAGGAACCAATTCACCTATATTCTGAAACAGCTTGCAAACCCTCAGCGGCAAAAACGAGCTGCAAGTACGTACGGTGTGTGATATGACCCGTGTTGGCCGGGTCTCATTTCCTCTAGTCTAATCTCCCCTTTCTCCTCTGCTCTCGTGTACCACAGCTGCATCTTCTCAGGAAATGCCAGCTCCTGCTCGCTAGATACACAAGCTCTTAGAATGGAACCTGATGCTGCCAATTAACTCCCAGTAAGGTGGAAGGCCAACACAGGTTACAGCTACGGGTCTCTCCTCCTTTGCTTCTCCTTCCTCCCTTCCTCCAATAGGCTCCATGTAAATCCCTCTTGACGAAAAGGACTGGCCACATCAGAAGTTGTGTCACAACATATGCCGTTTCCCCCTCCCCAAAGGGCTGAATCGACTGCCTCCAGCATGATTCTAGCCCTAAGCTCTCAGAAATGTCATGCTGGGAGATATTTGCACACCATGGAATGAAGGCAAAACATACATTCGATATTTTAATGGTGTCTCTTTCTCCCAAGCAGACTGCACAAGAACTCCGTTGACAACAGAAGTGGTGGTGATGCAGAGAGACCTTCTAGCTTCCAAGTACACCTCCAGCAGTGACCTGGATGCTTGCCTGCCTGATGATGTGCTGAGAAACAATTTGGAAACTTTGGGGAAGGTGGAATTTCAGGACCTTCTCCTTCAAGTGCTAAAGCTGAAACTGGACAAGGTAGCGTAGACTCTGGAACAGGTTGGGTGAGCTATGCAGAGGAGGACTTGTTAGGGCAAAAGGGTAACGCTGAAGGATGGCTTTTGAGGGGGTTGTTTGGGTTTTAACTTTTCAATATTGTCAGTTCAGCGACTCTAACAAGGACACTTTCCACATCTACAGCACCTTTCCAGCGAAGATCTTAGAGCATGTTGCAAACATGAATGAATTAAGGCTCATAACACTCAGCTTCATTTTACAGATGGGGACACTAATGCTGAGTGTTTTAGGCCAAATTTTGTAAACAAATAAATGGGCCTGATTCTAAAGGGGCCTGAGCACTTATAATTTCTTGGAAGTTTATGAGACCGGTGTGCTCTCAGCACCTCTGAAAAATCAAGCCATCTATGTAGGTGCCGAACTCTGAACATCCAAGTTTGAAAATTTTGGCTAAGAAGGCCAAGAGTCACTCCCTGTATCAGGACCAGGAATAGAACCCAAGAGTCCTGATACCACATCCCCGGCTCTTACCACTCCCTTCCCCTTAAACACAGTTCGGATATTGCGTCAGGATTTAGGAATCAGTTCATAAGAAGTTCAACAAAAAACATGAGCCATTAAAAATAAAACACACGACTGTGACTGCTGGTGGTGGATTTGGAAACTTAGGAAGGTGTATCAAATCCACCTGCTTACCCACTGGATTTTGAATCAATGTCAGTGAATCCTGCACACTTCAGTAGATCTTCTTGCACACATTAGCTTCATATCCATTTGAGAAGTATGTGCACTGAAACAACTCAGGCATAGGGTGACCAGATGTCCTGATTTTATAGGGACAGTCCTGATTTTTGGGTCTTTTCTTATATAGGTTCCTATTACCCCACCACCACACTTGCTGTCTGGTCACCCTACTCAGGCATGTGCTGCCTGTCTGCTCACTGTATTTTGTGCTACAAACAGATCTTTGGCACGCTGCCTGAAGACTACCTTCCACTATTAGGAAACATAGCCAGGATGTATACCACAACTGAAATTGCTAACTGGAATATCACTACAGCTGAGACTTTATCAGCCCTATTGACAGGAACATCATGGCAACAGGATCTCCCAAAGGTAAGACACATGCGAGCAAAACATGACAAGTGCTGTTAGGATACTAATTTAAAAAAAATTAGTGATTAAAATGTTGCTGCCTAAATAATGTGACACCCCCTACACACACACACGGAGAATATTGTGTGCAGTTCTGGACGCAGCATTCTACTGAACAGAGATTGTTATTGCCCTGGAAACAGTGATCCTGTTACTTGTCTGTCCCCATCTGGCGAACTGTTTGCAGAGCTAGGGAGCTTCCACTCAGAGGAGGTTATTACATTAGAAATGGTGCAATGTAGGGAAACCAAAATGATAAGAGGTCTCCAAGATTCTCGAACACGAGGTTAAAGGAAACAGTCTTATTCTGATCAGCAAAGAAGAGGCTGCAAAAGGGAATGTTTCAAAAGTATGAACAGATACCAATAAAGTTGATAAAGAAAAGCACACTCTCCTGTTTTAAATGGAGGCATTAATCAGAACATTAGGAAATTAAAAGCCACTATGGACCTCAGACGCAGATCTTTCAACCATAGGGTGATAAATACATGGAATCAGCTATATTGGAACGTGATGGTAGCAGTGAGTATAAATGGAGGTCAAGAGGCACCTAATAAAAATCTGGGGAAAGGGGATTTAAAATACTGGTGGAAAAGCAGAATTCTGGGTATAAACTTGGGACCCAAGGCCGACTTTTCTTTGTCTTAAAATGTCTTGTTGGTTTAGCACTTAGTATAAAAGAAATATTTTGATGTGACAACGGGTCAGGTGATAGAGACGAACATTATTTTAAATTACTTGAATGGGTGACAGCAACTGCAATTTGTAAATTTAAATGAATGAACAAACTTTTTTTTAACACTCATCGGTTTAGCCTAACTGTCATACCTGCAGGTTAAGTCCCTGGTCACTCGGCATCTAGACGCTAATGGTAATCAGTTAAATGGAACAATGCTCACCACGCTAGCTCCACACATCTGTGCTTTGGAAGAAACTCAGATAGAAGCAATCAGCAGTGAGGCCATCAGGTACCGTTGTGAATCTTTTAACCACTAGACGCATTCGGGGGAAGTGGGTTCTGTTTCTGTCTTTCTTCTTTTAATAGCGGATCAAGAAATCTACATTTAAGACTTGCTTCTTTGTAGCTCGGACTGGGCAAGAGCTCAGGAGGATTCGTTGGTTTTGTACAAATTCTGCTAGTCTCCTTCTGACAGTCACAAGCCCCAGGGTGGGCTCACCAGCAGTTGTTTGGGGAGAGGGAGAAAGGCAGGGCCATTATGCAGCCTCTTTCCTATCTAGGACCCCAAGTTTCTTCTGCTGTGCCATTACAACAGTCCTGTGAGGCAGGGCAATACTGTTTTCCCCTTTGTGAAGGGGCACCGACAGTCTGAGTGACTTGCCCAAGGTCATACAGGGAGTCTGTGGCAAAGCTGGGAATTGAACTTGGGCCTCCTAACTGCAGGTTAGTGCCCTAACCACTGGGCAAGCCTTCCTCTCCCAGGGTTTTGGTTTTGTCAGGGTGTATTTCACCCAGCTATATGCACACGCGGATGGCTAAAACCATTGACAAATACAAAAGGTTACATCTCTAAAACACTTCCTCTCCAGAGAGACCAGCAGGCCCATGAATACCTCGCTGTGTTCTCAGCACCAGAAGAACCTCCTCTATAGCCAGCTGAGAGCTGCTTACCAGGAGAACCAGAGCTCTCCAAACGCCTACTACCAGCTGCTGAAGCCTGCCATTGGTGAGTCCCACTGTTGATGCTGGCAGGGCTGAAAGAGGCAGGTGAGCAGTCGCTCAGTGTGCCCTGTGGGGGGCTGAGAGACCCCAGCTCGGGTCTTTGCCAGTTGGGGCAGTGCATTTGGCCTCTGCAGGTACGTCTACATAGCAAAGAAAAACCCACAGCACAGTCTCAGAGCCTGGGGCAATTGACTCCAGCTCGCTGGGCTCTGCAGGGCTAAACATAGCAGCAGAGACGTTCCCACTCAGGCTGCAACCCGGGCTCTGAGACCCTCTCCCCTTGCTGGATTTCAGAGTCCGGGCTCCAGCCCACGCCAAAGCATCTACACATTGCTGTTTATAGCCCCAAAGCCCAGGGTCCCATGAGTCTATGTCAGCTGACCTGGGCTCTGAGGCTCAGCACCACAGGTGTTTCTTTGCAGGGTAGATGTACCCTGGAGGAGAAGGGACGAGAGTCTAGCAGCTATGGTGACCTCTTTGTGGAGGGGGGCAGTAAATAGAAGCGGGGATACCTGGTGGCTCTGAAAGGAACCACTCCCCCACCTGTGCCTCTGGAAAAAAAATGTGATTAAGAATTGTAGTCAGCAATGTGACTGACTACTATCATCACAGGCAATTGCATCCGTCAGGAAATATAGGGAATGTGTCGCCTCGCATTTTCTTAGGCGACGGGTCAAATTTTCAAAGTGACCGTGGGAATTTGAAGCACGTAGGCCTGCGTTCATTCACCATGGTGATGTGTCAAACTAGGCACTGGTGCGGGAAAATGGGTTTTTAAGTGCCCCCTGCGGTGATTTTAATGCACAAGTGCCTGATTTATCAGGACAAGAGAGAACCTTCTAGTCAAGGGGCGTCTTGACGTACATGGGAAGAGGATCTCTGATACTAGAGTGCTCTTTAATCTAGCAGACAAAAGCATAATGAGATTTAGTGGCTGGAAGCTGAAGCTAGACAAATTCAGACTAGAAATAGGACGTTTTTAACAGTGAGACAGTTTTAACACTAGAACTATTTACCAAGGTATGTGGTGAATTGTCCGTCATTTGAAGATTTTAAAATAAGATTGGATGTTGTAGCAGATAGGAATAAGGTCATATCCCTTTAAATAGTTTGAGCCCTTTAGTGGTGCTAACCACGTTCGGTATCGGAGAAGCACAGAACCCACCCAGAGCAGTAGTGTGTATGTACAGCTAGGCCTTGCATGGATGTGCAGGGTGATACCAATGAACAACTTTCTGTTGTGCATGTGCATACAAGCGAGCATCTACCCTCGAAAATTTGGCCTTGTGTGCAGCTGATCATGGCATCATTGACTGCATTTTCTTCTTTGTGGCAGTGGCGGTTTTGCCTCTGCTGGTACCTGCAGGAGTGGATAGGATCCAGGCGGCAGAATTAGCATGAAAACATTCCACAGGCACCAGCTTACAAACGCCTTTTAAGATGAGGAAAATGTTGGTTTTAGACACATTCATACCGTGTCGTTGACCCGCCGGAATTACTGTGCCCCTTTATGTGATGTAAAAACAGCAACAGGGTACTGGCATCCCTCACTCCCGCTTATTGCACACAATAGTTTAGTCTCCTGAGGGCTTCTGGGCTAGGTGCAGAAGTGGCTGAGTGTTGTTTATTTGTCTGTAATATACAGGGGTAAGCCTAGATGATCTGGTGGGCCTGTCAGGCCTGAAACTGTATGACTCTATGGTTCAGCGACACAAAATGTGATGGGAAGGTTTTGTTGGCAGCTAGACACAGCTTCTGCTTTTCTTCTTTAAAGGCGGAGCCCCAACCAAGGATCTGATCAAATTTGCTTCTGGTGATCCTGTCATGGACGTAGCCACATTTACAGCCCTCAACCCAGATGAAGTCCAGGTGGGTGGCGTTTTCCATCGTGAACAGCAATTAATAATCCATCAGCACCGCCTGCTCTACCAGTGCTTTTTCCTGGGAGAACAAAAATGTCACTCCTGATCCGGCAGTTTTTAGGCAAGACTCCCATGGACTGCAACATAAAAGCAGTGATTTAAATGAGACTCTTTCCTAGATTTCAGGATTGGGGACTAAGTAGGCCCCATTGTCAGATGTGGCTACACAGCAACTGCCCGTCTGGATCAGACCCAAAGTCCATCTAGCCCAGTATCCTGTCTCCAACAGGGAGTCAGCCCCAGATGCTTCAGAGGAAGATGTAAGAACTCCATAGCAGGAAGATGTGGGGTAGCCTGCCCCCGACATTAGGTCTTATCCTGCTCTCTAACAGTTAGAGAGCTGCTTCAGCCCTGAAGCATGAAGTTTAACATCCCTTCCAAAACTTTTGTTCTCATTCATTATGACAATTCTGGATATTCGTAGCTATATTAATGTCCAACCCCTTTTCGAATCTTGCTCATTTCTTGGCCTCAAGGACATTCTGTGGCAATGAGCTCCGCTGTCTAATCACAGTGTGTGAAAAAGTATTTCCTTTTCTCTCTCTTCAAAAGAAAGAAGGGTTTTTTATGCCTTCAGTCATTCTCATTATCCTTCTCTAAGCCTCCTAGGGGTAGTATGAACTCCTTGCATGCTGACATTTTCCAGTCAGCTATCTTCTTGCTTATCTGGATATACAGTACACATTGTGTGTATGTTGCCATCACCAGAGGATTAGACAAGAACCCCAGACAGATCTCGTATCTAAACCTGTTAGCTGTCTTGAGCTGTAGGTACCTTCGTTTGGTTTTAAATTTTAAGCCAACAGAATATTTTATCAGTTTTGCATTTAAATGCAGAAATAATGTAAAACTGCTGTAGTCAAAAATCAGTCCAGGCATGCTCATGGTTTAATTAATCCACTACATAGCTCAGCTGTTCTCTGCCTACAGGAAGGCCAGAACTGGCTCAACAAAAGGTAGAGATTTTGGTGCATTGACAGAGCAGCGTGGTTGCACAGGATTGAAGGACAAAACAGACTCTAAGTCAGAGTAGTCTCCTGCACAGGCGGTGATGAGGTGTTTTGGTAGTGAGGAGCACTGGAGTAGCAGGGGGTATTGTAGGGCAGAAGTGAGATGCATTAGCAGATCTGTAGGTAGGGAGGCCAGAAGTAGGTTGGTAGAGGGACATTGGCAGAGCAGAGCAAGAAACCTTAGCTGATGTTGTCAGTCTGCCACTGTCAACTCCATTATGTAACTTTTCTGTAAGCGGCTTGGAATTATTTCACATGAATGTACCTATTTTTATTTCTTTTCTGCTGTAGAAATTAGGTGCTCAAAATCTGAAAGATTTGCTAGGAGCTAATCTCCCAGAGCTGAACAATTTAGCTGATCACCCTGTGCTGAAAGCTTGGACCCAGACACGCAACCAATCAGAGGTGAATTCTTTAGGACTCCTTCTCAAAGCCGGACTCCCAGACAAGCCACCTAATGGTTTTGTAGATATTCCATCAGGTAAGTGAATTCATGACAAAAGAGCCAAGGGTACTGGTGAAATATATGGCTCAAAAAGCTATTCACTGAGCTGTACCTAATGCTGATAAATAAAAGTGCACCTGTGATGTAGATGCATATCACAGGCTTAACTTTCATCTAGTTCCACTGTATAAAATATAAGATTACCCTTAATTGGGACAACACATGTGGGAAAAAAAATTAAGATTAATTCACCGAAGGCAGATTCTCTCATACATTCAGTGCAGTTTGTGGGGCAGAGTACTAGGTTATGATATGAGAGAAATGTTAGGTCCTGATCTTGCTCATTGTACTTTAAATATTAGTTTGTTGAAAATATTGTAGGAATCAGAGATTGAAAAGCCTTATTAGATCATATCTAGTCTATCACACAGTCAGCAGGATTGTCCCATACCATATTCTCCAGTGGTTTGCAGGTCTAGTTTTAAAATGACTCACCAGATGGTTTTCACCCCCTTCCTTGGAAATCTATGTTACATCTCAATAGAGCTCACTATTAGGATGTTTTTCAGATGGTGGTTATGGGACACCTATTAGGAGGTAGGGAAGTTATATTAAAGCCTTGAATTGAAGGGATTTATTGCCTGCAGAGATGCAGCAGAGCTGATATTTTTTAAATTTTTCTTTCAGCATCTCCCATAACCGGAAGAGCAACGACACATGCAAAAAACCACATGTTCCAGCTTTTCTATTGCATGTTCTTCCCCTTGGTGTTAACTGCTTTCTTGTAGGCTGTATCAGTATTGGCCAAATATTAAATAGTAATATTCTGGGGAGGGGGTGAATAACAATGATTTATCTGATTGGCATGGTTAAATTCAATATATATGTTTCCCAGTGTTCTTAAATGAGCAAAATGTAAAAAACTGGAGCATTTAATTTCTGTTCGATAATACATTATTCCATTACCCTACCATCATCACAGTCAACACTGCTATTGGTAAGGTGATTAAATAAATGCAAAATATATGCCTAATCCTGCAAACTTAATTAGGACTATCGCCAGTTATAAGCACTACCCACAACAGTGTTTTCAGAATCAGGTCCTAAATAATTATAATTAAGTGTTGTTATTGTTCGCATGCTAATGACCATTAGCAATGTGTCATTTTTCAGCCATCTGTGTTTATCACTAATATTTAGCACCTTTATCAAAGCATTTTCACAACCATTACTTTAAAAAGTGTAATTAATGTCAAGTCAATGCAAAAGGAGGAACATCTGAAGAAATACGAGTTCTCCATCATTATCTATCATGCTAGGCTCTCTATGAGGCCCTATCTGTCTTTCTACACACAAGGTTTAAAATAGCATGATTTGAAGGGCTTCTAGTCAAACAGACCCCGGTTCTAAAGCTGGTTCTACCACAGACTTAATGTGTGGCCTTGGGAAGTTGTTTCATCTGGTGCTACTACTGACTCATTGCATTCCCATGGGAAATTGTTTCACCTTTCCATGCCTTGCTTTATCATAGAATCTCAGGGTTGGAAGGGACCTTAGGTCATCTAGTCCAACCCCCTGCTCAAAGCAGGACCAATCCCCAATTTTTGCCCCAGATCCCTAAAGGGCCCCCTCAAGGATTGAACTCCTTGGGGGGGAGGGATAGCTCAGTGGTTTGAGCATTGGCCTGCTAAACCCAGGGTTGTGAGTTCAATCCTTGAGGGGGCCATTTGGGGATCTGGGGCAAAAATTGGGGATTGGTCCTGCTTTGAGCAGGGGGTTGGACTAGATGACCTCCTGAGGTCCCTTCCAACCCTGAGATTCTATGATGATTCTATGAACTCACAACCCTGCGTTTAGCAGGCCAATGCTCAAACCACTGAGCTATGCCTTTCCCCGCAATGGAAATAATCCGACTTCGGGGGGTGGGGGAAGCACTGGGGATTATTTTTCGTCCCGCGCTTTGAACACACACAAGGTCACCAACGTTAAGACTGATGAAGCCAAGAGGAGGCCCCACCCACACTCGCAGAATCGGCGCCGTTGTCCATTGGATGCCCACGAAACGTTTCGACCGTTGTTGTAGCTAGCACGAGGTGTGCCCGCCGTGGCGCACGGATCAGGGGGGGGGGGATATTCAAAGCGGGGTTTTCATCCCAGCGCTGTGGAGGGGAAGCTGTCTAGGGGAGCAGGGGTGGGGCAATCCCATCAGCTCCATAAAAACGCTCCAAACAAAGGAGGCTCATTAACTGCTGGCAGGCGGCCCCTTTCCCCAATGCAAAGGGGAGCTGGGCAGGCTGGGGGGGGGGGGGGGTGTCCCTGGCTCCGGGTATCCAGGCGATCAGCTCCCTACCGCAGCCTGTACCTCCATACATGGGCTACGTGGAGGGGGGGGCCCCCCTCCATGCCCTGCAGGCAGCAGCGGGAGAAGCCCATGCCCCAGGCGGCCTAGCACCTGGCTGCACCACCCCAGCGCTCCTGAATAACCCTGGCGAGGCAGGGGTTAAATGCCCCAATCCGGCCACCCCCTCGCGACTAGCCTACCCATCCCCCCCCCGGGGTGCTGCACCCCTCCACCTAGGCTCGCAGACTCAGACAGCAGGGACCCAGCCCGCGCATGCGCACTACCTTTTAAGGTGTGCCTTGGGACGCCAACGCATGCGCCAAGCTACTCCTTTTGCGCCATTGGGGCTTCCCCGCCTCCCCCCGCCGCGGTTTCCGGCAGCGTCAGGACGCCTTTTACGGCAGCGTGGCTTCTAGCCGCGATTTACGTCCCCTCCCCGCGCGCGCTTTCCGGCAGCGTGGCCGGAATGGCGTCTCCCTTCAGCGGGGTGCTGCAGCTGACCGACCTGGATGATTACATCGGGCCCTCGCAGGTGGGTGCGGGGGCGCGCGGCGCAGGCGGGGCGCGCGCTGGTTGGCTGCCTGCCAAGGGGCGCGAGGGCGGGGGCGACTCGGCACGTCACGGGGCTGTCTGGAGGGGGGGCGGGGCTCTGCAGGACCCTGGGAGGGGGCAGTTGGGGGTGTCCCCCCCCCGGGGATAGGGGGTTGACTGGGGGATTAGGGGGTCTCATTGGGGGCTGGGGAGTTGCCATGGGGACTGGGGGGTCCCCCCTAGGGGGCGGGGATGAGGGGATAATAGGGGATTGGGGGGTCCCCCCTAGGGGGCGGGGATGAGGGGATAATAGGGGATTGGGGGGTCCCCCCTAGGGGGCGGGGATGAGGGGATAATAGGGGATTGGGGGGTCCCCCCGGGGTCTGGGGATGGGCTTTTGACTGGGGGGTGTTTAACGGGGGGCCAGGGATGGGGGTTGCCTAGGGGATTGGGGGGTCCCCGCCGGGGATGAAGGGATAATAGGGGATTGGGGGGGGCCCCTCGGGGGGCTGCGGAGTTGACTGGGGGCCAGGGATGGGGGTTGCCTAGGGGACTGGGGGGACCTCGGGAGCTGGGAAGGGGGGGGGTGTCTGCGTGGGGCTATGGGTGATTGCAGGTTTGTCTGGCATGGGGGGGTTCTTCAGGGGCCCGTGCAGGGGGAGCTGTAGGTCAGTGAAGGGGGGGGCTCTGCAGAGTGTGGGAGTGGAGGGGAATGGTGTTGCCCCCTCTTCTCATCCCCCCCCCCCCCCCCGCTCCTGTCAGGTGAATGCTGGGGTAGATGCCCTTGGGGGAGTGCCTCTGTCCCTTCTCTGTGCTCCCAGCCCATGCCAGGATCCCCTGGGGGTATCCTCCAGTGGGGGGAGTTCTAGGGGTGAGCATCACGCTGAGCACTATGTCTTGTGCCTGGTGGCCAGTGGGTCTTTGCCTTGCCCTGCCCTTCAACTCCACCCCCACGAGGTGAGACCCCCGCTGACTGCTCACGATTGGCCCTACCTGAGTTGTTTTCTGGTAGATTTGAAATACGTTTTCTGCTTCAATGGACTGTGGATGCCCGTCTCTCTCCGTTCCTGCTCTGAGCGCCTAGGGTGGAAGGCGCTATTGATGTGCGCTGTAGTTATTGTTAATTTCTCATCTAACATCTCCAGAAAAGGGATTGTTTCCTTTACTACTGAAGTGCAGCCACCTCTGGAATAGAGGACGGAGGCTGATTAAGAGTTCGAAACACCATCACACAACCAGTGGAAACAGTCTCATATTGAAAAAGCTGCTTCCGCACGTCTAGGACAGCTGGAAAATGAGTTGATAAAATCTTCCAAGATTTAAAAAAAAAAAATTCTTACAAGGGCTCCTGTAATATTACTCTTAAAGTGTAAATTATGGACTACAATAGAATATCATTTTGTAAATAGTATCCTCCAAACAGATGGAATCGATAAAAGGAGAACTGATATAGAAGAGCAGAAAAGACATCAGTCAGCGTCCGACACTAAGTAGTTGAAGTATGGAAGGAATGGAAAGTAGCAGGAACGGAGGTGAGCTTTGCTGTCATTTGTAAATCAGAGAAAATAGGAAAGCAAGACTGGAGAGAGTTACTAGCAGAGCAGCACAAGCAAGAGTGAGCCACAAGTGAGAGGTATAGGGAGAGCCCACAGGAGCGCAGGGCTAGAATTGGGGAGTAAATCCATGGATAGGTTTGATTGATTTATTTAGATTCAATAAGGATAACTGGGGCATCGGAGTGATTTGGTCCTCCCTGCAATGGGAGCATTCTCAATCCCCCTAAATTCAAAGCAAAGATTTTTAGAAGCAGGATTTACAGTAGTCAAGATGGAAAAAGGATTTTGGTAAAGTAAGGATGATTTAAGGTCAGGATGAATTCTGGCGAGGCAGCTAGCCAGACCTCTAGACAAGGGAGGTGTGGATGCACAAACAGTGCAACTCTTGGAAAGTATAAAAACACCCTCAAGACTTCAGTCACCGAACTCTAACACACTAAACCGGAAACAATCCATATAAAGTCATCTGCTTGCCCTCAACATCAAATGAAATTTCATTGGCAATAGCCACATGTTGAATGTAATGACCACGCCTCCTGTCTGCTAAAACTCACAATGAAGAATGCCTGATCGCCCTTAGAGATTCTGGAAAGGACAGAACTTTGCAGTCATCTGTTTTGAGCAAGACTTGTTTAAATCTGAGTGTTTCACACTGGCAGCAAAATTGTACTATAGTTTTGGTTAGGATGTTGGAAAAATGTTCACTCTGTAAAAATGGGGTAAGCGGATTTTGTATGTTTGATTTTTTGCTTGTCACCTTGGTGGTTACAGGAATTGTAAGATTGCATACTAAACAAAGAATCCAATGCAGCTTAAACCAGAGATAAGAAGTTTCCACTCTGGAACTGATCTTTGTTTACACTCTGTCCAGTTTCAATCAGTCTTTTCCTCTCCGGTCTCTTTCATATTTAAAGGTTCCTCTCCTTAATTTATTACTTTATTTCTGTTTTAGGATTGTGTAAAGCCAATAAAAGTTGAAAAGAAACCTGGGAAAACAGCAGCTAAAATCCGAATTGAAGATGATGGGAGCTATTTTCAAATCAATCAGGTAAGAATGTTTTCCCCTTGTGTAGAATTCCCATAAATTACCTTATTATTATGCACATAAGTATCTTACAGCTATTAAATATCTGATACCCAGTGATTGCAAAAGTGATAATCTAGATCACTCAGTCTGAGATGATGCCTGTTGTCACTGTTACTCATTTGGAAGAGTGGGATACTCAATCAAAATAGATGTGACTAGCTGCTGGTAATTTATTTTATTTTTGGTTCTCATTCTTTAAAAGATATTTGTAAAGTGGCTTGTCATGTAATTGCATAACCTTTGGAACTAGCTGATGATAGAACCAAACCAACAGAGTTGTCATGAACTATTTTCATGGTTGCAAAAGTAGAGTTACAGCAATTTGGAGGCTAACTGAGCTGGTGGGAGCATTGTAGAAATGATGCTCTCAGCTTCAGGGGTTATAGGGTGTACTTCCTACACAAACTTGGGATGCCTCTCTTTCAAGAAAGCGTGATGTCTGTGTTGAGTTGAAGATGGAGGCTGCTGCATTACTGGTGTCTGTTAAGGAAGGTGCACAGCCATCCCTTAGTGGGTGAAAGCAGTGTTTGCCATGAGATTAAGGCTATCAGTGCCCTACTGCTCAGGCTATGATTCTGGTTTCTGACTTTGAGTTTGGTCTGACTGAAGAGTGATGTTGGGTGAGGGGGGGCCCCCCAAAAACAAAGTCATTTGAAAACTGACTTACTCAGTTCAAACATTTTGGCAAAATTCTCTTAGTACCGTGTAGCAGGTTGTCTTTGACATGTTCTGCATATGGATCTCTGCTTCTTATGGCTAGGACTGGATCTAATCTGTTTTTCTTTCTAGGATGGAGGAGCACAAAAGCTCGAAAAGGCTAAAATTACCCTGAATGATTGTTTAGCTTGTAGTGGCTGCATCACATCAGCAGAGAGCGTGTTAATCACTCAGCAGAGCCATGAAGAGCTCTCCAAAGTGTTAAGTTCCAATAAGGTAGGTGATACTCAACCGATGCAGTAGCCAGCACTCAAGAATTTGAAAATCATACGGTTTGATTGCTGAAGCACAGGTAAAATAATATGTAAGAAGATCTTCTGTATCCAGATTAGTCTTCAAGAACCAAAAGGTATTGTAGCACATCCACGGCACAACATATTTATCTGTTCCTCTGAATTTTAAAAATGGGCAGAATAAGTTTGTGAAAGGATCAGAATATTTAATATAGTAATCTCTTGATTTGGAAGTGCAACATCTTCCCCCACTGGATCATACTTTAAAAAGAAAACATTGCGACCATGGACAAGTATCTTCTAAATTGCAGCATCTTTGATGTTAGTATCTTAACTGTTCAGGAAATGTTAATATTCCACTTCTTGTTTTTCAGACTGCAGCTCCTAATCAACAGAAGCTAGTTATAGTTTCCGTTTCACCACAATCCAGAGCATCACTAGCTGCAAGATTTAAGATGACGCCTCTAGAAACAACAAAGAAACTGACAGCATTCTTAAAAAATTTAGGCAAGCTTGTTACCTTTTGGTAATCGCAGATGAAATTTTGGGGTATAGCTTACTAACTTTCCACGTGCAACTTCTGTTAAAGTCTGTAGAAGTTGCATGAATAAACTTCCATGCGCCTGTTTCAAATATCATAACATGAATGGGAATTCAGACCCATTCTGAGGGAAGGGATCCTAAAACACTCCATCATCAATTCGTTTTTCTCATCCAATTTTTCTATTAGTCTGTCTTAGTATGTACTAGGAAACTGTTCTGTTTCTAATTACAGCATTCTATAAATATGTAAAAATACCAGGATTTAACCTAATTGGGCTGGATTTTTGTGTTGTAGTTTGTGGCATTTGTCAATTTTTTGGGTGGTGTTAATATCTCTGTGCTATCTAGGTGTGCACTATGTGTTTGATACAACTTTCTCAAGAAACTTCAGCTTGCTGGAGAGCCAACGAGAGTTTGTACGACGCTTTCAAAGGCAAACTGAAGATAAAAAGGCTTTGCCCATGCTGGCCTCTGCCTGTCCAGGTATATTGTAAAATAGTGAAAAATGGCTATAGAAGTGGTCAGATAATGTGGCAGACTAACAGCACACTAGAGAATGGGGGAGGGATAGCTCAGTGGTTTGAGCATTGGCCTGCTAAACCCAGGGTTGTGAGTTCAATCCGTGAGGGGGACATTTAGGGATCTGGGGCAAAAATTGGGGATTGGTCCTGCTTTGAGCAGGGGGTTAGACTAGATAACCTCCTAAGGTCCCTTCCAACCCTGATATTCTATGAAGTGTAGTAAACTACTGAAAAAGTTAATGGCCCAAACCACTCGTAAGTGAGACTTGCTCTTGGTGCTGTGAAGTTCTCTTTTAACGTCTGTTAACATTCCATTCCACTTAGATAGGGACTGCTGTGCTGTGAGGATATTATAAACGTCTTTAATGGTCTTATAAAGAAAGACACTTGTTCCTGAATATGATTACATGAAATGTGGAAGTTCTTACCTATAGTGGTACAGATGTTTAAGTGCATTGTTACTTTGCAACGCTAGTCTTGTCCCAGAATCCAGTTGGTAAGAGCTATTCTTATACTGTGTGCAGAAGAGAGGCTGAAAATGGTTGTTATTGGCTGGTAGTAAGGCTGATTCTGAAGCCACTGAAAGTCTGTGCATTGATTAATTATACTTCATCTTTTGGCAGGTTGGATCTGCTATGCGGAGAAAACTCATGGAAGTTTTGTTATTCCTTACATTAGTACCACTAAGTCCCCACAGCAAGTCATGGGCTCCTTGATCAAGGGTCACTTTGCAAAACAGCAGGTAAAGCTTTACATTGACCATGCTTAACAGGCAACTCTAGGAATTAGATCTTGAGCTGTGTTTAAAACATTGCTAAAGACCGTGTATTAAATAGGACTGATTTAGGGTTATGAAAATCTTGTAGAGCACTAGCAGGTCAGCCTGTCTATCAGCTCCATTTTATTTCATGAGAAGCTTAGAGTTGGAGAGAGAGAGTGTTAAGATCAGACTCATGCACAGCTCTTTCCCTGCAAGTGCCTATTGGGAGCAGAGTTTCAGGTTTGGCATTGAAAAGATCAGTTAAAACCTCTGTCCGTTACTCAACAAATCCAGAAGAATTGGATTTGTCACATCCCTCCTACCATCCTATTTGCTTTTCTGGTGGGTTTTTTTCCTATCTAAAAGCAAATGACTACCATGATCTTACACATTGCTTAAATTCATGTTTACATGCAGATAGTCTCTTGCCAAAATATTACGTGCTTTTCCCCAGCTTAATGTTTCAATTTCAATTTGATTTAATTCTGTTCTGTCATTGTTGCCTCTGGAATTCCTCCAAATGTCACTTTGATGTCTAAAGACTGGTGTCACTCTTATAGCCAAAAGTTGAGTCTACCAAGAAACTTGAGCATTGCTGCGGCCATGTTTGATTATCCATTAATGAACATTGGTTTTAACACTTTTGTTGAATAAACTCGGACATCTGGCAACTACTCAGAGCATTTCAAAAGAGATACTGAAACAATGGCCTTGATTCACCAACTTGTTTCCTTAGTCCCTGGGAGCTTCTTGGATTGTGATGAACTTTTATACCTGTCTTCAGCTAATTTCCTGGAGTTGCTGTTGCAGAATATAAATTGTCTTAGGTTTGAGTCTGGCCTGTGGCAGTGGATATGAAACGCATCTGACTACTCATGTAATTACGGACTCTGACTAAATCTGCCAGGATTGTCTGGCTTAATAGAGGAAACTAACCAAAAAAAAAAAAAAAAAAAAAAAGCGATTGAAGCTTGCTACAGAGATTGTTACTCTTATTCTTTCCTGCACAATTGGGAAGGAACAGAAAGTATTAATTCAGTTACTGAAATTGTTAGCAGCAGAGGAGATTTCTAGCAGCACAATTGGCTTTTAGCTGCTCCACTCCTACTTGTGCCTTAATTAATTTAATTAATAAGTTAGTGCAACTGTACACTTTTTTTTTTGCAGCATTTTTCACCTGACCACACCTACCATGTGACAGTAATGCCCTGTTATGACAAAAAACTAGAAGCTTCAAGATCAGACTTTTTCAGCCAAGAGTACCAAACTCGTGAGGTTGACTGTGTAATTACTACAGGTAAGGGAACCAGAGGTGCTCCATTGGTTCTTACGATATAAGGTAGTAGCTGCTGATCCTAAAAGAATGCTCTGAAATGCCACGTAGACTATGCAATCTAGCTTCACCTCCCTTGTCCTCTAACCCACAGTTATGCACTAGACTAGAGTGCTTTGTAAAATGTGCTTTCGTGACCTCTTATCTGTTCTGTCCGTAATTTTGCATTTTAACACTTGGTTTTCTAGGACATTAGCCAATGAAAACTTGCCTACTTGGAATGTTTTTTGAATTCACCTTTGAGCCATCTGGGTTCAGACTGCTTTCCTACGAAGCATCTCCAATTGCCACACAAGAGAATTTAAATATATTATGAAGAAATAGTCAGTAGGGGACAGTTGGAGTTAATTACATTTGTGGATTTAGGCTTTCATACTGATGAACATTTCTTTACCCTACAAGAGAACACTTACACCTGTGGCTCTGTTTCAGGAGAAGTTCTACGGTTGTTGGAACAAAAGGGAGTCTCTCTGTCAGATGTGGACTCTGCTCCTTTGGATACCATGTAAGAACAAATGATCTCCCTTAAACGTTTACTGAAATACTCTCACAGCCGGGTTCTACAGCAGAATTTGCCCCTTCCACAAATGATTTAACACTACAAAAGTTGCAGATATTTGCATCTTGTGTATCTTACTCAGATTCTTGCTGTTGTCTTAGGATTTTGAATCTGTTAAGAACAATAGTGCATCATAAACTGCTCTGTGCAATCTGCAAGATCAGGTTAGTAAGCATTTTAGGAGACTCTGAAGTTAACTGTCTGCTGTAGACTTATTTTCATAGCCCAACCATTAAGAGCTGTTTTTCTCTAAAGCAGCAGGAGTGGATGAATTCACTTAGTAAGATTATGTTAGTGACATAATTGTTCTGATATCCACACTTTTCTGTCCAATCTTTATTACTTTATATAGCTAACATTCACACTGTATCTGTGTTTTTAGAGATGTTACAGGTCTGCTGTATTTAGTTTTTTAGTACTGTATGTATTCCACTGCTAAAGAACAAATGAGAAAATATCAAGGTAATTTCAGCTAGTCTCTAGGCGTTCTCTTATTCAGTTAAAGCATATTGAACATGTACAAAGCAGATGAGACTGTTTCATTGCTTTAACTGAAAAGTAACTGCTGGCTAAATGCTAACTGCATGGAAAGCTAAGTGATTACAAGAATTTGGAGGATTTAGAAATTAGATGTTTTATTCATCTAAATTGGCATTAGCTGCAGTATTCTACAGCACATTAAACTAAAAGGATGTGTTTTCATCAGTGCGTGGAAATAACTTTTTGCAGTACTTTGATCAGTTTTATTGTGTTACAAATTCAGGATTTCCCTAGAAGCCGTAAGAGAAGAAAATAGATCTACATGGCCCACTAGCCTGGTGTACAAGATTTTGCTTTTCAAGAGTAGATTTTTAAGGTCCCAATCATGCGACTGCAAGCACATGGGCAGAGTGCTGCATCTGCACAAAACTGATTTTCAACAGAGCTCCATGCAGACACCTCAGTCCATCTTCATGCTGTTGTTTACAAGACCAAGGCCTTTATCCCAATTCAGGTTGCATGTGATCCTAGTCCCTGTTTAGACCCAACACAATCTGGTACACCTCAGCACCACTGGCAGTTTGTTCGAGAGAGCAAATACCTGGTCAGGTTAGAATTGGTACATTGGCAGAGCTGTGTAGGGAAGCTTGGATGGGAGCGTACGTGCATAAGCCCTGCTTCATCAGTCTTTCATTTTTGTGAATGTTATAGTAAATGGGAATGTGAGACGAAGATGGCCTCTTAAAATCTTCATTTATTTGAAATCAGACTTCCTTAGTTTAAAAAACCACCACCCAGATTTGGTCAGATTTGTGTATTTCTGCCTGCTCCTTGTATCCATTTAGTTCTACATAGCTGACAAGTATATTGAATACAAATAATTTGCCTTTAGTCATTTGATATGTCACATGTTCCAGTGCTTTGTGTCTTATTTCAGTGGAACAGCAGGAGTAGGTATGTATTTTGCTTTCTGGGCCTGATCCAGAGCCAGTTAAATTCAATGGGCTTCTTTCAGGTTCCCTCCCCCGCCCCCCCAAAAATTGTCTCATGGTCAGAGCAGTGGACTAAGAGTCAGTACTCCCTGGTATTCTTTCCAGTACACTCACTGACTCGGTGACTGTGAACCAGTTACTTGTTTCCTTGTCCAGTAAAATGTTAATAGTACATACACCTCACATGATGTGAAACTTCAATAAATTAATGTTGGTAAAGATTTTGGAATGCATGACGGTGGCAACTTTGAACTACTTCCCGCTCATGAATGGGGAGACTTGCATGATTGGTGTATGTGTGCCTGAGGCTTTAGTGTTGACTTATGGCTTGTCGACACAGGCAAGTCGAACCATTAAGATAGGATGTGAATGTAAAATGCTATAGTTATACTGGTATTCCTCTTCATGTGAACACTTATTCCAGCACAAGAATGCCTCTTCACAGTTGAGCTCAGGTTGCTTTGGAAATAGTTTAAACTAAGCCTAGAAAAGTCACTGTTATTCTGGAATAAGTGTGTCCACAGGAGGGAGTTATACTATTATAATTAAACCACTGTTGTTATACTGGTATAACAGGAAAAACTCTCCCGTTTAGACGAGTCCTTTAGTTATATCTGTATATTCGTTACGCTCTTAGGGGAAAATGTAAGTGATTCTCAAGTGTTTGGATGTGGTCAGAGAATTCTTTTATCATTACCATTTCCATAGCAGCAAAGAAAATCTCTAATGCTCTGATAAAATCTTTGGCTAACTTATTGTTTAATGTTATGTCTCATGCTTAGTGATGATAATGCTCCTCTCTAACCTTTTTGCTATCCTTAACCTACTCAGTAAATTGACTGGTCATAAACAGCACGTATTCCACAGAATTTGGAGGATTAACATAAGCAGTCAAATGGCTGTTATTCTATTTATTCCTTTGGCATGTGGAAAAGGCCACCAAGAGGTTATTAAATTTGGCAGCAAGAATGATGCAAGTGCCAAAAATCCTTGTGCTTTTGCTGGGATAACTGCTTGCCTTAGCCAGCGTGGGGCTTACTGTCAGACTCCTTTTCATAGAGCAGCAGTACGTGAGGCTGGACACACTGAAACGCTTATTAATGAATCACAGTTCCTGTAAACAAGAGTTGAGTTAAAAATAGCCTCTGAAGCTGATTACAGGGTGAAATATTGTCTTCCACCGTTCTAAGGCTGAGATTTTATCTGCACGTGGCAACATCTTAGATCTGACTGAAATCCCAGGTGTTTTCCCTTCTGCAGCTGTGAGCCGCAGAATGATAGTGTCACACTGTTTGATGAGGGGGTATATAAGCACATAGCTCTTCTGATTATCCTCTTATAACAAAAGCCATTGTTGTGGCTTGGTATTCTCAAGAAGCATTACAGTGACCTTCCAATAGACAGCTGTGCCTTGACAGATTACTGGAATTGTTTGAGAGTTGTTTGACCTATGGCTTTTCTTGGCATTATTTAGGTCATATAAACACGAGTGTTCCCCTTTAGCTTGCAGGCTTCTAGGAGAGACTGAGCTAACGTTCAAGAGGTTTGGCCTCATTCATTTTGTTCTTCCTGGTTTCCTAGAAGTTCTGTGGTTAAGGGTATGGAAAGCAGCTGGCCAGAATTGATAACTGAGGCCATTCCCCTCCCAGTTGTAGTGGAACATCCGCTATATAAATGCTTTGGGGATAAGTCCCAGTTTCTGGGTCTGAAGTGGATTCATGGAGACTGTTCTATTGGCATTTCCCCGCTTGTGGAGAGAAGTGCATAAGTAGCAAAACTACTTTCAATTAAAAACAAAATTCAGCAATAGGGTTGCTGGTTATTCTGCAGGGTGGCTTTAACACTCCTCGGTGGCATTATCATCGAAATAAATAGTCTGGATCCTTCAGAAATGGAAAGGAATGAGCGAGGAAGTGGAAGACCTGTTTAAATGCCCAGGTGTGATAGATGCTCTAGAAATTCCTAAGCTAGACATGTTTGAAGGCGGTTTCTATTGGACTGGCTCTCTAAATAGGCTCTGTAAGACGGTACGGTCATGTAAAGCTAGACATTGCAACCAGTCTTCTTTTAATTGGAAGCTTCAGTTTAACAATTATAGAAGTGGAACAGTAACAAGTCTGAGCAAAATTCCTTAGATGTTGAAATAGACACTTGTAGGGATTAGCAAAGGTGTTAGAGTTTAAGGCTTAAACACTCTGATAAAAGTGACACAGTGAAAGGTACCTGGAGATGGTATGTATGACTTGGAACAAATTTTCCTTTTCAAAAGTTTGCAGTGGGCTTTGGATCAAGCCCATACCTGACAGTGTGAGGTTAAATTTACATAGCCCTGGAATTATCACTAGCCAATACCGGGCAGTTCATAGCTATCAGACAGGAAGTTAGTCTCAAGAAACTAAATTACAACTGGCTACATATTCCTTCCGAATTCCACAAGCGCTTGTTGTGGTGCATGGTGCAGTAATTCTGTTTCAGGAGGGGGAAAGGGACAGGGTTAACACAGTGACTTTTTTACTAGTGGTCTGAAACTACTTCACCGTAGTTGAAATTGGATTCTCAGTGCCCATGGACATAGCACTGGGTATCCTATTTTATAAGCAGTTGCAAAGAGGGGGGCCTTTTTCTTCCTTTTTCCCTAGGTTTAGCAGCGTTTCAGAAGAGGAGCTCCTTGGCCATTCTGGTGGCGGTTCTGGTGGCTATTTGGAGCACATATACAAGTATGCAGCAAAAGAACTGTTTGGGATTCAAGTGGATGAAGTTCAATACAAACCTTTGAAGTAAGGAATTGAAACTCTATTGCAAAGTGCTGTATTTCAGTGCAGTTCTGTTTATACTCTTCTGGCGACAATCAAAGAGCAATATTCAGTGTTAAACATTTTACAGCAAGCCATGGCACTTGGCTCCCTACTCCCACAGTTAATTTAGCAATGAATCAGCCAGCAGTCTGTGCAGCCTTTTCCCATGGTGCCTTCTTGACCCCTTCCCCATCACCCACATAGGGTTCTGCATTGTAGATTTCCCCACTATTAAGCTACAGAAAATTTTTTAGAGCAACCTGGCAGCTGAAGCTCTTCTGGAAATGAGGGAGCTCTTCACCTGTCATCAGACACTAAAATAGATGTGTTGGGATTTTAATTCCTCCTCCCTAATTGTGTTAGCTAGTGGTTAGATTAGAAGACGAGGTGTCAGGACTCCTGGATTTTATTTCCAGCTTTGTCACCCAATTGCTGAGAGACCTTGAGCAAGTCACTTAAATCTCTCTGTACCTCACTTTAAAATGAGACTCCTGCCTGCCTCCCAGGTGTGTGTATAATATATCATTTGTAGGGCCCTATAGAAGTACATACTAACGTGGGGATTTTTATGTCCAGACACTGATGCTCTTCAACAGATCAAAGCCTAACAGCAAGGTGGTCATCTAGGGTGAGTGCACCGGAGGTTCAGGGCTGCCAAGAGGAATCCATGCACAAGTTGTTCTCATGTTTCCCAGCCACCATGTGCAGTGCAGGGCTATTTGGCCAGGGAGCAGCAAGCTGGCCTGATCTGAGTTGCCGAGTGTGCCAATTGTCTGACTGAGTGAGACTGGAGAGAGTTCAGAGCTCGAAATTTAAGAAGTGTACAAGCATCAGTTTGGAGAAAATGGTTTCCATAGCACACTGTGTTTCTAGTTTTGTAGTTCGTTGTGTTATAACTGTTCTGTTACTACTAAAGACACCAATAATTGATGTTGACCAGTTACATCTGCATTATGTGGACATAAAAATGTTCATCTTTACACACTTTCCTTTTGTATTTGAGGTAGAATTGGGGTTTAGGTCCCTAATTCAACTAGATTTATGGAGGTTAGTTTCTTCCCCAAGAACTCTCTTGTCCTCAAAGAAGGACGTAGTTTCTTTATTTGAATAATCTTCTGCATAAAACTTACACTTGCTCTCTAGTATTCAGTCAAGTGCCAAATAGAGAATTAATTTAGACAAACGCTTTTGCCTGCGTTTATTCCCTAGAAATAAGGATTTCCAGGAAGTGACACTGGAAAAGGATGGCACAGTCCTGCTGCAGTTTGCCTTGGCTTATGGATTTCGAAACATACAGAACTTAGTGCAAAAACTGAAACGAGGAAAATCACCATATCACTATGTTGAAGTCATGGCTTGCCCGTCAGGTAAGGCTGCACAGTGACTTTCGCTGGTAGGTCAAGGTTTGCTGTAAGACTTTTTTGGGTTTCTGAAGTTCTGAGAGCTGGATTGAAACCTTCATGTCTGTTTGTGTGTCTGAAAGCTAGAGGCTGTGTGTTAGTGTTTTGTTAAAAACAAAACCAACACACCTGATTTAAGTGTAGGAGTCAATGATTTTTTAGCAATCACTTTATAGTCACGATTGAAACTGTGCATGTCAAAACTGGGTGCAATTTTTAATAGTTCAGCTTTTAAAAACCTGCTCACTGCCCTGCCCCTAGCTTTGCAAACCCAAGTGCTTCCTAAGCCATGGAAAAATGAAAGTTTTACTCTTCAGCTAGCTTACAGACAGGTGGTGCTTCATTCCAAGGAGCTAGAAACCGCTTTATCATTTCTCCCAATCTTTCTCCCTTCAACTCAGTCAGTGATGTTCAATTACCTTCTCTGCCTTCATAATGCACAACTCCTTCCACTTGGCTGATGGGAGGTAGAACCATATTCTCAGCTCAAGAGTTACTGTCACCTCGAGAGGACAGCAGAGTGTGAGAAATGGTGGAAGTAACATGTAGAAAAAATGCTTAGCCTTCTTAGTGTTAAATAGATTTCCCTTACCTTTCTGGTGTAGAGTGCTGCTTCCTCCTCGGGTTAGCTACGTGGGCAATTTAATTTAGCCTGCCAGCTAAATTAGGAAAACTCAATCCCTCTGGGGTAAATGAGTCCAAAGCAAACACTGGCTCTGACCAGCCATTCTTCACCCTCTCTGGTCCTCAGTTGCTCGTCTAGGGTCCATATAATCTTCACCTAGTAGCCGTGTTCCCCAGCACTGAAGGATTGGTTGCATGGTCCAAACTAGGCATTATGCAGCTGCCTCTGATAGCTCTGGTTTTAGGCACACTGCTCCCCCTCATTTGCAATCCCTGGCTTCTTCCCATGACCCATCCCAGCTGCTTTCTTCAGTCATCCACCACTCTTGCAAACTCCCCCGCCCCGTGCTCTGTTTATGGAGAGGGCAGGACTTTCCAATCTCCTTCCTTCAGTTGAGACTCAAAGGCTATTCCTGCCTTGCTCTAAGCATGGTCCTTTTCCAGGCTGTCTGAAGGAGAGCGACAAGTTCCTGCCCCCTCTCCAACTTCCCCTCTCTCTCTGAGGAACAGGAAGTCCTAGTTCCCTGTCCTTTTATCAGCATGCATTGCTGTCCATTCTGAACTAGGACTGGGCCATGGCTGACCAATAGGTTCCTTTATAGGGCTTGTGTCCCCCACCATGTTACAGTATTTGATTTCATTCCCCACTCCTCTGTGTTTTCATTTATTAAGTCTTGCGTTGCTACTGTCAATTGCAGATTGAGATAATTGGTTTGTATTACTTGCTTTTAATTGCTCTTCAAGTTTTATTAAAGCATTTCCACACGCACAGTCATGTTCTCTTGTTGCACCTAGGCTGTTTAAATGGAGGTGGTCAGATCAGAGCAGAAGGTGAATCCAGCAAGGATTTGCTTCAGGAAGTTGAGAAGCTGTATGAATCTGTTAAGACGGAAATTCCAGAGAGGAACCTCACTGTACAAGAACTGTATGAACAGTGGCTGGGTGGTACAAACTCAGAAAAAGCTGGAAAAATGTTGCACACAGAGTACCATGCAGTAGAGAAAATGAACTCTGGATTTAATATCAAATGGTGAAGCTGTATAATGCACTTGTATTTCTACAGGGACTGGAAATCTGTGAGACCAAGAGGTACACTTACTCAGTGCCCTTTTAAGTCATCTGTCATTTTTAAGGTCCTCAAAAGCCAACTTGTGCACTGAAATTCTAGGATACCATGACTGGAAAAATACAATTTATACATAGAAAATGTCTTGCAGCTAGAAGATAATGTGTATACACCCTGGTACTGCTAATTAATTCCCTCCGCTTCTAAGGCTATTTAAATAAAAACAAATGCTGACTTGGGATGTGAAATATGTCTCTTTAAAAGAAGCAACGTATATTAGCTGCCACACCACCTTTATGGCCCCAACCCTGCATTCGTTTTCACGCCCCAGTCACACTGGCATCAATCAATGCATTTAAGGTACACAGAGAATCCAGGACTGACCCATGTCAACTGTGACATTATTTGGATGTTCTTGGTAAGTCAAAATTTTACCACTCCTGTACCTGAACACCACATCTGCTATATATTTAAACAGCTTCAAGTTTTAAGGCTGTGACTTTTAACCCAACTCTAACTGGAACATGATGTCCTAATTGGCCCCTGGTACTCCTTTTCCTGCTCCTGGAGTCTGGCTGTGACATCTTTTCCTGTATTTCAAGTAAGCTGAAAGTTTCATAGGCATGGATGGAAGCAGCCTACCAGAGAGTGTGTTATGTTTAAAACTTTTATTACCGCTGAACTCTGACCTGAATGAATGGGCAGAAAAACTTGTCACCAGTTTTTTTCATTTAAATAGTCTACAACTGCCTCTGTGAATTAGAGGGATTAACAGAACAGCAGCGTCTACCTAATATCTCAGTAGCAGAGTTCACTAGTGGATGCTTCCTGACACTCAGATGAAGCAAGTGATCTTCATACAGTATGTTTCACAGAAGGGTTAAAGGGGCACTTTTCATTTTTGAATGACCCACAGTACTCAGCATAATTGTGCCTCAGTTCTGAATGGGGCCTCTGGCTGCTACTGTAATACAAATACTAAGACCAGAATATTAAGCCTCTGAGACCAGAGAAGAATCAAGGGTAGTATCTTATTCGAAGGAATATCATGGTAGTGAGTATAAAGTCTCTGCATATTTAATGCAAAGCACCAACACACCTTAAGCAACACACTGGTCTACTTGCATTGGAACACATGGTCTCTGGTTTGTTTGATAGAAACATGTACTTTAAACATGCTTATCTTGCAACATATTTGAAGTTTGCTTATGGGCATTTTGAGAACTGTTCATGTTAAACAGAGTAAAGACCTTTTTATTTCATGGGAGCTCACTGAATTTCTAATTAATTTCCTATTACATTTTTTTACTTAAGATGGTCTAAGAATTCTTAGATCATCACTTGACAATGGATTAAGGGATACTGTCAGGTTTGAAAAATTAAAATACTTCCAGGTACTGTACCTGCCACTCTTCTTTGTGGCAGGTTACAGAGTGGTAGCCGTGTTAGTCTGTATCAGCAAAAAAGGAGGACTCCTTGTTTCTTCTTTGTGGGTTTACAATCACGTTCCTATATTTAAAAATACTTCTCTTCCCCACCTTGATGTGAGAGACCCACCAAGGGAAAGGAAGGTAACTGACTATAGAGGAAGTGCTGTGAAGAGTGCACAATGTAGAAATTCTCTTCCGGTGAATCTTTTTACATGTTACTTTCAGCAGTAATATATATGATTTTAAGCTATTGTCCCTTTAAGTCCCACACAAAACACAGCAGACCTGACTATCACTTTTGGTTAAACCCTGACCAACAAATTGGTTTCTTTTGATATCTTTTAAGCAGCCATGTCTTGACAAGCTATTAGAAATCCTCATTCAGGGAGTTTAGGCTCTGGGCCTACAAATGCTTTATACACATAGTTAACTTCATGCATCCACGTAGTCCCACTGAAGTCAATAGGAGAACTCAGGTGCTTAAATGTTAAGCATGCACATTTAGAGGACAGGAGCTTTACATTTTTTTTAAAAGAACAAATGCGATGTGCAACTCAAATTTTGTTCACTTACTGGCTTCGTCAAAGCATTGTTTCTCTTGCATGCCTGGGTTCCTGCCTTTCAAATAAGATTACATGGGCCTATTGCAGAATGGGGAAAATTAGGTAGCCGGGGAGAAAGATGCCATTTCACTTAACTTCTGCTTTGCTAGAAGCCTACTGGCGTTTTGGTGGGACAATGTATAATTGAAAATCTTAAAACTCCACCACATTTCAGATCACTGAAGTATTCATGCAAAAGCTGAGCTGTTTCTAGTTTGGAACAGTCCGCTGTGTATCTTAGGTATTTGTTGGTTTTGGTTCTAAACAAAGCATCTGATCAAACTGGAGCAACAGATCTACCTCCATCTTGTCAAAAGCAAAAGTTGTTAAAGACAATGATCACCTTTTATACCTGTAAAGAAAAGTCTTGTTTTCTCTTGCTACCTCGCTTTTTAAAGTAATCCAGTGTTTACCAAAAATAAACCATCAGGAACATGCACGACTGTCAAAGTTTAAAAAAAAAATCAAAGCTTTATTTCAGGTTGTCATTACAATCTAGTAGCAAGTACACAGTGCTCATCAAGCAAGACTCTCACAGTGCTTTTCTCTTCTATGTTGCAAGTAGGGGGCTAGTTTCAGTGAGTACCTTCTCATGCATAGTTTTACATATAGTAGTGCAGTAAAACTATAGGTTTCAATTACAGCCAGACATGAATTCTAGTGTTGAATGTTGCAATTCTAAGTTTAGAACTCAAGCGCTATAACTCTGAACTTTGAACTAAAGTGCAAAAGACCCAAGTTCAGTTTCTAGTTAAACGGTGCAGTCCTTATTAGACATATACAGATAAAATGCTAATTAGCTATTGCACTGTAAAATTAACCCATTAGTAATCTGCATTTTGTTTTGCTACCCATTTACAAGAGCTATATTCTACATATCAGTAAAACAATCTTAGCCCTGATCTACACCAGGGGTAGGGGGAAATCGCTCTAAGATACGCAACTTCAGCTACGAGAATAACGTAGCTGAAGTCGGCGTACTTATATCGAATTACCACGGCGGTGAGACAACTGCTGCCGCTGCCCCGTCAACTCTGCTTGCGCCTCTCGCGGCGGCGGAGTACCAGAGTCGACGGGAGAGCGCTCAGGGATCGATTTATTGCGTCTAGTCTAGACACGATAAATCGACCCCAGATAGATCGATCGCTATCCGGAAGGTAGTGTAGACATACCCTTAGAGTTGTACATTCAGTAGTAGTTAGCATCAAAGTGTGTTACACCTTGGTCAGGTCTACACACAAGTTGTACTGTGCAAACCTAGTATGGAGACGATTATATTGGTTTCTTTTTAAAAAACCCACATTCCTAGCTCACAGTACATAAAAGAAAAATCAGGTCAACTATAATCCAGTGCTAAGAACTATCAAGTTTAATCAAAGCCGTTTGAAAAGTTTTACAGTAGACATTTTAGTGGGCCCAGTCTGCCTTCCTTTATGCTCTCATTCACCTCTGTGAAATAGGTGTAAAATCACTGCCATTTTAATGGAGTAATGCTTACACCTACATTTGCATGGTGGTGTAAACAATAACTCAAAGTAGTGGTGAATGAGGCCTGCTATTTAATAGTAAAAGCTACGGAATCATGAAACGGAGCAACTTGCTCCCTAGAACTGCTCCATCTACTCAAGTCATGCGGATTTTCACAGCCGTTTACAGAGCTACTATAGATTTTCTTTTAAAGGAGACAACACTTAATACAGCAACTTTTTTAAAATCTGAAAACTGTGTATAGTACTTACGTTTGCAAAGGACCAGAGCAGTTTATTACAATATTTAGAATTCTTTTTAACAAACTAAAATTGGAAGGCTGACATTTTTTTAAAAAAAGCTGATCATTTTTACTTCTAAAAAAAAAAAAATGGGGATGCAAACAAGTTCTTCCCCTTTCCGCTATGTTAAACATACATGTGGGAGGGGAAGAATCTTTCATGTTCTATAGTGGGAGAAAAGTGGCAGAACAGATGCTGCTTCCTGACCCAAGGCTCTGATGCTGCAGACATGGATGTGCTTAATTTCATGGATGTGAGTAATCCCCTAGCCAATTGCATAGCGTTAAATGTGCATAAATCTGCACAGGCTTCTAACAGTGGTTCCTTAATCTGCCCCTGCTGGGAAAGGGAGTGTATAAGCATATTTTCAAACGAGGAGACATGCGGGGGTGATCCATCAGGCCTTATGCACAAGCAACTCCCAATGAAGGCTTGCTTTGACGGACCACAAGGCTGGGCTCCAATTTAAAGCATTTTGGGGGGTTAATCTGTTCAGAAGCCCATGCTATGTCCCTAGTAACTGTTTTGCAAATCCTGCTATCACATTTTGATTTGGGAATAGTAAAAACCAGGGTTGTTTTTTTTTAATGCTGGTTTTGACTTAAAGATATTCCTGAATATTAAGCAAAAAGACAATTCTCCTCCAACCCACTCCTTCCAATTACCCCGCTGCTAGTTTCAGCTTGCTGTGATTAAGAGTGATAAGTTTTTGCCTTACACACTATAATTCTATTACATGAAACCTTTCCAACCTGTCAAGGTTGCAGGGTGCCAGTGTCGGTTCCTCTAAAAGATGCACTGCTTTATGTATTCTACTTAATATACATGCAGCCGCCAGATCACACTACAAGGGGCCCATTCGCTACCCGATTGGATTTTCTGGAGGCAATTGTCTTCAGTTGTTAAGGGGAGTTTGGCACAGAAATTAGCACTTTCAAGTTTCTCAGTTATAGTTTGTGAGAGTCAACCGGTGACAAGGACAGCCATGGCTTTAGTGCAAAATAAAAGTGTTTTTTCTAATGCTACATTGGTACAGAGAATAGTTTTGTTCCATTCACAGAGCAGCCCCTCCCTCAGTAATTACTAGAAGAATTAAAAGTCTTAATGTCCACAAAATACAGGCGAGTCTCATCTTACGAGGGGTTGCGTTCCGCAGTCAGCGCGTAAAGCGAAAACCACATATAGTCAAACGCTCATTGAGTTGAAGGGCGGGCGGAATCGCCTTCGCTACAGATACAGTTTTTAAATTGTTATTTTTCTCTTTTTTTGCCGACTGCGCAAAGCTGAATTCGCGCATGTTAAATGCGCATAAGATGCAACACACCTGTATCTTGTTTTGGGGAGCAACAAAACAGCCTTTTAAAAACAGGAATAGCTCTGGGCAGAACTGTTCCACTTAGAACCCTTACGTTTCCCTTTTCAGATTTCCCCGTTTTCCAGCAGCCCACAGTTTACTTCCAGGTACAAAAACAAACCTGGCTCTTACGTCACCCCTTTCAGGAGGCCGGGCTCAGAGAATCGGACCATTCGCAGAGGGGTGTAAGGAGAGAGAGGAATTGCTTAGGGTGGTTCAAACATGTACAGCTAGAAGTGAGGGGATCAAAAGGAGTGAAAAAAAAAAAAAACAAGCCCCACTTCCCAGCAGTGAGGCCCATGCAAATAAGAGAAGCTTCAGTGGCCGAGTCATTTAAAGCCAGACAGGATAGAGCCCTACACAATGTGCTGCAGGGAACAATCCTTGCCCAGCTGGGAGACAGACTGGCCTAACAGCCCCACTACGATGATCAGGATACTGCGTTCTGGTAACCGACTTTGCCCTCACTGTGGCCTTGGTTGCGTTTATGTATTGGCACAAAATAAACGATTGGACAAACCCGGCTGCATTTCACTTCTTCTCCATGAAGGGGCTGAAGAGTCCCCACTCGAACGCCAGCATGGCCTGAGGGGTCAGCCTCTCTTTGGGCTTCTTGAACTTATCCTTCTCTGTGCGGAGAGCTCTCAGCACGTCCACCGGATCCGTCTTGCCGGTGAATTTCTGCACCGATTCTTCCCTGCAAGTTAAAGCGACACCCGTTGTGTGCTCCGTGCGTAGCAGCAAAGGGGATCGAGACTCAAGGCCAGGTTTGGTTTTCTGGGACTCCGGTGACCATCCGGAGTCTTGTTTTCAGAGACTCCCTTTGGCTCTACACCAGAGTAACGGAGAAAATCTGGCTGTAGTCTGTCTCTCACCAGTGGGGAGCAGGGAGCTAATGGGGAGGGTATCTTCTTCCGTCATATCCCTGTACAGGGCTGGCTAGGAATGAGTTATCCTGGATGGGGGCTAGGGGGAGATGAGACCCCCCCCCGCGCCGCCCCATCACCCACCTGATGCTTCTCATACTGATGGGGCAGCAAAATTTCCCTTCCCCTGTGAGTCACCAAGTGAAAGGTCTGTTGCTGGAAGGCAGGAAAAGCAGCAGCATCCCTAGACCCGGGGAAATGGCGCTCCCTGGCTTTGTGCCCTCAGCCCGGTACAGGACGGGGCAATGCTATGGGGCGTCTCCGTTCCCACGGCTGGCGTGAAGCCCGCTGTCCCCTCCCACTCAACTGGGCCTGCCAGAGAGGCCCTTGGTGCCCGGGGGCTACGGGAGGCACTGAGCTCTACTCACGAGACCCGCAGGAAGGGGTTGTAGTGGAACTCCTCCTGCAGGGTGGAGGGCACCGTGGGCAAGTCATCGTCGTCTCGGAGCTGGGGAGAAACCACAGCGTCGTTCAGCGTACGGAGACCACCCCCAGCACTGAGCTCATGGAGAATATCAGAGGCAGATGCTTAGAGGCTCCTAGACATTATGGGGACAGGCACCTTAAACACAGACAAATTAGAGGGGCAACAAATCCAGCGTTCCCAGAACTCAGCGTTCGCTCCAGCCTCCCCCTCCCGCCTGGGACTCCCCGCTTCGGAAGGGGAACCACCTACTTTGGCCCAAGCGAGTTTCTTCTTCACACTCTCGTTCTCCGGTTCCACTTTCAAAGCAAACTTGAGGTTCCGCACGGTGTACTCGTGCCCACAGAACACGTTCTGCAACGCAAACGAGACAGTGCACCTTTACGGCCTGGGCTCGGTACCTCCCCACCCAGGATAGCACCTGAGACGGCGGAGACCCCAGGTGAGCTCCGGGGGACTAGCCTTCCTTCCTGTGGAGGAGCCTAGATGTGGGACTCTCTCAGCCAGAGCCTGCTGGTCTTCAGGATGCAATGCAGAGCGCCGCTTCTTGGCCAAGCAGCTGCTTGACCTTGGGCGGAGATTCTGGAGGGCTCTTCTCTCTAGTGGGGTGGGGTGTCCTACCAGGGGAGGATGCAATTAATGCAGGGGGGGAAGCAGCTGCCTGGGGAGAGCTCTGGGCCTGATCCCCATAGTCAGAGTGTCTAGGAATGATTTGGGGGGAGCTCTCTGCCCTGGGTCAGACTAGATTATCACCATGGTCCCTTGGAATCTATGACTCAGGCTGAGGGGACGGTGGGAAGCAGACACTGGTGGAGAGTTCTGGGCTCAGTCCCCACACTCATGGAGCAGCTCATGCTGAGGGTGTGTGTGGCCACAGGTAGCTGCCTGAGCAGAGCACCCATCTCCCTCAGGGCTCATCCCAGTCTCTCGGGGGAGACCTACCGCCTTGGGTCAGGTCTCCACAGCCACAGAACACTCTCAGTTAGGGGAGCCGTCAGAGGGACACGTAGCCCTGGCCCAACTAGCTGACAGCGAAAAGGCCAGGTCACCTTGGCCCAGAGAGCTTGTCCTTTAGGCCGACAAGCCCCAGAAATCGGCCAGAGGTGCCCAAAGCATAGAAGCCGCCCAGCTATGATGTCAACATCGAATCCGCGCTGCGGCCATTCCGGTCCCAGGGCGGCATTTGGCCAACATTGGTCAAATTGCAAGAGGCTGGTGCCAGCCAGAGAGAATCCGGCAGCGCATGTTGCTCAGGCAGACTGAGAAGCACGTTGGCGCCAATGCCCTGGGCATAAAGCTCTGCCCTGCCCGCTCTGAGATGCAGAAAGGGAGATGAAGGGAAATAGGGGAGAGGGCCCGTGCATCCCCCCGACATAGGCGCGACACTCACAGTGTCCTTCGGCAAAGCACCCAGGATTTCAGTCAGGTTCCGGTACATCTGCTCAGCCGTCCCTTCAAAGAACTTCCCACAGCCACCAATGAACAAGGTGTCACCTGCGCGGGGAAACACGGCACTTATTTGGGGGAGGGAGGTTCTGCCCGCAGGGCAGGCGGGACGCATGTGGCCAGGGGCTGATGCCTGGGGGAAGCCTGCCCTGCTGTTGTATCTGTACTGAGGGTGAACAGGACTTAACTCCCCGGGGCTGGAAGTCAGGCACTTTTTGCTGCTCTAGTGGGCAGGGCATCTATTCCAAGCTCTGCCACTGGCTTCCTCTGTGCCCTTGGGCAAGTCACTTAGGCATATAAATACCTCAGAGGATCTGGACCTCTGGGCTTCAGTTCCCCATCCACACAATGGGGATATCAGCTCTGCCCTGCCGCCGACCCTGCAAGGTCCGGGGTCAGATAAGGGCCTAGACAGATCTCACTTTAAATGAAAACAAAGCCCGTCTACCCTTAAGATGAGGTAGTTCCCACGCAGATCGCGGCTAAAGGAGGACAAAAGCTAAATGATTCTGGGTAGAATTCTAGTCTAATGATCCGTTCCCCCACGTAGCTTTCTCAAAGAGCTCCCCAATCAGAGACTGTCTGAGGCTTCTCAGCTCCTGCCGGCTTCTCAAGAAGGTGCCGAATACCTGAAAAGAGGGCTGGAGCATCTGGGGAGTTCTCTTCCCACATGAAATAACACATGTGGCCCGACGTATGACACGGTGTGAACAGGCACCTCACGTTAATATCCCCGAACTGCAGAGACAAAGGGGCAATCTGGGTTGGTAAGACGCAGGGGATTTCCATTGTTGATATTATCACCGCACCTAGGGACCCTAGTGAAGGACCAGGACCTCACTGCTCTAGACGCTGTATAAACACAGAGCAAAGAGATGGTCCCTGCCCCAGAGAGCTTCCAAACCAAACACTATGGACTTCCCTTTTTCACGATATGATGCTACAGCAAATCAGCTCCCTTCCATCCCAGCCGAGATCTGCTAGCCGATATTTTTCAGAAGTCACCCACTTACTCTTCGGTACAGCTGAAATCACCAGAAAGGCCTGGCTTTGCAACCATTTTAGAAGCAATGCTGCACAGTGGAGAAGAGAAATATCTTCGTTTGGAACAAAAGGTGCGTGACTTGGCACATCAACGTGATGACGACTCCTCCCCAGGAGCGTCAGAAGCTTCCTAAAAGTGGGGCGGGCCACCAGCACCCAAACCATGGCCCCGCCCCCACGCTACCCCTTCCCCTCCAAGGCCCTGCCCCCACACCACCCCTTCCCCTCCTGAGGCCATGCCCCCCTACTCGCTCCTCTCCGTCCCTGCCCCGTCACTCGCCCTTACCGCCGATAAAAAGTGGGGGGCCATGGCCCCTGCCCCCTCTCCCATGTTTTGGCACCCCTGGCCCTCCCTCACTTCAATAACTAGATGGCTCAAGATGGAAACGGTGCAACCAAAATATACAATTCCCAAAGACAGACATGCAAGAATATTTTCCATGTTCCCCAGCTGCTAATGCCAAAGACGATGCAGGACAATAAGTGACAATGATGCTTAGTATTTACAAGTCATTTTTACAGGACAAATATTAACAAATTAAGATTCACAACAGGCGGATATTATCCCCATGTTACACGTGGGGAAATTTAGATTAGGAATCGGTCGTTTCTGGCTCGCAGGCCTGTGCTCACATCCACCCCAGAGTATATAAAGCCAGCTAGGAAGTCTGTCCACAGGATCTATTTTGAACAAAGACAGGCTGCAAAATTTCTGGCACTGTGTTGACTGGCAATGTTCAGATCAAGGAGTTGGGTTCAATGCGTTCTAAAGAAAAGGGGCATTTGTAAAATTCAGATCCGCATTTGGATTTCAAACAGTCCCAGAGCAAAGCTTTCCAGCAGAGGCCATCACATGTGGATTTATTACCTTGGGAAAATGCTACCATCTACTGGCTATTTGTTCAAAATGAGAATCTGCTGCAATTTCAGACAAGCCACGGAGAAACCTGGCAGCAATATACCAGGGAAGGCTTTTGATGCTGGATCCTAGCGCCATCCCCCATGCAGCAATCCCATAGATTCCCATGCACACTAGAGCAGCTACCGACCTCAATGAATTAGTAGTTGGTCTCCGGGAGCAAGTGACTAGTAGCAGCTGTAACTTTTAGCTTTCTCACTGTTCCCCCCCACCCACAGCAGTGGGTTACACAGCAGGAAAAACTAAAGACATTAAAACAAGGAGTCCAGTGGCACCATAAAGACTAACAGATTTATTTGGGCCTAAGCTTTTGTGGGTAAAAAACCCACTTCTTCAGATGCCTTTCAGATGTTTTTTTACCCACAAAAGCTTATGCCAAATAAATCTGTTCGTCTTTAAGGTGCCACTGGACTTGTTGTTACCCCCTGATACTTAAAGACATTAAGAGTGTGTGGAGTGGGAGCATGGACCGAATCCTTCCCTTGGTTACACCCCTGCAATCTCATGCACATTCAACCCAGGGCAAGCAAAGGACACTCTCTCTCTCTCTCTGGTCCCAGTTCTCACATCGACTCACTGCAGGTCTTTGGGCACATCACTTCCCAGCTCTGTCCTTCACCATTGCCCTCAGTGAAACAAGGATCCTGACACTGGCCTCCCTGCTGGGGCTCAGGAGGTGTCATTCAATCATGTGTGTAAAGAGCTGTGAGATCCTGGCGGGGGGTGTTAAGCGAGAAGAGCAGCAGCAGCAGCAGCAGCAACAACAACAAACCTCCCGTCCATCTCGTACCTTTAACTCCTCGTTGTGAGTCACCTTGTGCGTCAAGGCTCCAATCCGCTCATCCGCCCCATACACCTGCAGCTCTGGATACACCTTCGCCAGTTCTTCATTTCCTCGGGCGTGGTCCCTTCACAGACAGGGAGTGAGATTAGCATCTCTGCAATGCATTTACTGATCCCCCCAGAGGGTTCCTGCATCAATGTACCCCTACCGCTACAGTACTGCGGGGACAGCCCTGGTGTGTGTTGTGACACAAAAAATACCGTGACTCGAGATTTCGGAGCATGAAAAGGGGCCACCTGGCCTTCTGGAACAGCCGTATGTGAGCACAGCGGCCCAATAGAACTGTCCTGCCTTTGGGACCCAATCCTGGGGAGCGCTGAGAGAACTCGGCTTCCACCTGGCAGGATGGGGTCCCTTGATATTGCCAAGTGTTGCTGTCATGTCTTACAAGCAGGGATTTCTGCCTAGATCTTCCCCCGAGCCTCATGCACTCTGATGAAAGCGTACTAAGAACATAAGACTGGCCAGACTGGCTCAGACCAAAGGTCCATCCATCTAGCCCAGTGTCTTGTCTCCTGACAGTGGCCAATGCCAGGTGCTTCAGAGGGAATGAACAGAACAGGGCAATTATCAAATGATCCATCCCATCGTCCAGTCCTAGCTTTTGGCAGTCAAGCGGTTTAGGGCACCCGGAGCATGGGGTTGCGTCCCTGGCCATCTTGACTAATAGCCATTGATAGACCTATCCTTCACAATACCCCGGCACCACGTTCCACAGGTTGACTGTGTGTTGCGTGAAGAAGTACTTCATTGCGTGTATTTGAAACCTGCTGCCTGTTCATTTCATTGGGTGACCCCTTTGTTCTTGTGTTACACGAAGGGGTAAATAACACTTCCTTCGTCACTTTCTCCCATCATTCGTGATTTATAGACCTCTATCATATCCCCCCCCTTAGTCATCTCTTTTCTAAGCTGAACAGCCGCAGGCTTTTTAATCTCTCCTCATATGGAAGCTGTTCCATACCCGTAATCATATTTCTTGCCCTTCTCTGTATCTTTTCCATTTCTAACATACAGTACTGTACCCCTTTACTCTCCACAGCACTTACCAATGGTGATGGGTGGTAAGAATTGCTTTAAGCGTAACGCCTTCTTTTCTGACAATTTCTAGTAACTAAAATGGGGAGGAAAAAAAGTCATGTCAAAGAACATAGTTTTAAAAAAGATCCTGTGTCAGAAAGTTAATCATTAAAGACCCTAGAGACAATCTTGAAAGCCTTGTTGCTCTCTGAAACATGACTCTGCAAAACTAGCATCATGCAGGGTCACCCAGTGACTTCAGATTATGTGTGAACAGATCACATTTGACGAGGCAGTGATTCGCACTACTAGCCCTGCAAACTCACCGTGCAATCAGAATAATACCTGGCGACGGAAAAGCCACGTAAAAAACATCGACACACAAAAAGGCACAAGTACAAGAAACAAGGTGCAGCCTCTTGGGATGGATTTTGATGCAACATAGTATTAAATGTTGTCAAATGCTATTTAATTTATAAATCGGAACCCAGCATCAGTGAGAGAGTTACGTGATGGATATTTTTGTGATAAGAAAGAGGTAACCAGAACAGCATGTCCTATGATAGGAAACCACAGAGCCACTTACCAAGTGACTAAAACCCTGTGTGGAAATTTCAAAACAGGACATGGGCCAATAAAAAGCAAACACAGAAGAAAGTAAGTTTACAACTGAGGTAGAACTGAAAAGCAGATAGGTAGAGCATTTCAAAGAAATGCTCTATAGACCCAGCTCCACTTCAGCATCCGATGTGATGAAATATATGGACCTGATCAGCTTGACTTTAACACCAGTCACTAGAGAGATATCAGAAGCGGAGTTTACAATCAAAAAGCTGAAAAGTAACAAAGCAGCAAGAGATGATCCAATTCCAGCAGAAACTCTAAAGGTAGTTGATACCACCATCCTAACGAAACTGACAGAGCTGTTCAACCAAGTTTGGGAAAAAAAGACCCCTCCTGACGTGACCAGTGGAAATATAAAATCATTGTCAGAATACCCAAAAAGGGTGATCTTACTGATTGTAACAACTGGAGAGGAGTTGTATGGAAAGTCTTCTGCAGTGATACTACACAGGATGAAAGAGGCAGTGGATGCAAAGATTAGGGAAGGCCAGGCTGGATTCAGGCCCAAGAGATCCTGTGTGGATCAGATATTCACACTAAGGACCATCATAGAGGAATGTGTAGAATGGCAATCTCCCCTCTTCATCAATTGCATTGATTTTCAAAAGCCTTCACAAGACTGTGGAATATTCTTCAATCCTATGGAATCCCAGCTGAAGTTGTCAAGATCATCAAGGAAGTGCTGCTGACAACAGAACAGTTTAATATCGACACTGGCATGAAACAGGGCTGTATTTTATCTCCACTGTTCTTTAGCATTGCCCTAGGCTGGATAACGAAGAAGTGTATTAGCAACACAAACATCGGGATAGGATGGGTAGATGGCAAATGCCTAGAAGACCCAGCCTTTGCTGATGATATTGCGCTACTAAGTGACACCCCAGAAAAGTTACAAAGAAAGACAGACAACCCAGCAAAAAAACAGGCCAAGTGGGGCTCAAAATTAGTCATGCTAAAACAAACGTCCATGAAACCAAGACGTCAAGCGGTAACATCACATTAGAAGGCAAAAATATCAAGAAAGTAGAACAGTTCATCTACCTGGGCAGCACCATATTAGCCATGGAGACCCCAAGACATCAAGGGATAGGAAAGGCATCCGCAGAATTTACTAAACTCATCAATGTGTGGAATCAAGGCTACACAGCACCAGAACAAAACGGAGAATTTTCAATTCAGACGCAACCTCAGTGCTAAGATACGGCTGTGAGAACCGGAGATCGGCTAAAAAGTCAGACAGAAAACGAGACACCTTTGAAAGTAAAGTGCCTACGAAAGATTCTGGGCACTTGCTGGAGAGACCATCACTGACGAAGAGATCTGAGAAATCACCAGCCTGCAGCTTGTTTCTACCCTACATGGGGCATGTACTTCAGATGACGACCCCCGGCCATCCGCATGTAGCAGTCCAGTGGAAACGAACTGGTCGGGGGAAACAAGGACGCCCAAGAGAAACCTTCAAAACCCCCATTAGCAGGGAGGGCACAGCTGTCTATCTCCACCGCATAGAGCAAATGGAACCAGCAGCAAATGACCGAGAGGAATGGAAAGGACCGGTTCCACCCTGTGTGCTCACACTGGATGTAATAATGTCCTAATAAAGCCCAGAGCTTTAGAGTTTGTTTTTTTTAATCTACATAAAATATATTTTTAGTACCGTATTCTTAAGGCTGCTCCAGATCAGGCCTTAAGCTATGAATTAATTGTTTGAATCAGCAAAGCAACATTCACCAAAAACGTGTCCGATTTCCCTTGGTACTTACAGTATTTATTCCTTTAGTGTAAGGAATGCAGGACACAATGTGGAGATGTATCAGACACCCGGCCCCTCCAATCATAGAATATCAGGGTTGGAAGGGACCTTAGGAGATCATCTAGTCCAACCCCCTGCTCAAAGCAGGACCAATCCCCAATTTTTGCCCCATATCCCCAAATGGCCCCCTCAAGGATTGAACTCACAACCCTGGGTTTAGCAGGCCAATGCTCAAACCACTGAGCTATCCCTCCCCCAATGAACTCGGCCGGGGTGGAGCGCTGTACTACTGGGGTTCTGCATTGGAGCAAGGATCAGCCCACCTGGTGCTCAATGCAGGATGGAGGCTTCTGCTATCAGAGGGTACATCTGCACGGCTATAAAGGACCTGTGGCACAGCTGCCCTGACTCAGCTGACTTGGGCTAGCAGGGCTCTGGCTGTGGGGCTAAAAATTGCAATGTGGATGTCCACACTTGGGCTGGAGCCCAGGCTTGGAGACCCTACGAAGGGGGAAGGTCCCAGAAACTGGGCTCCAGCCTGAGCCCAAATGTCAACACTGTAATTTTCAGTTCCACCGCCCGAGGCAATTGACCCAGGCTCGGACACCTGGGGCCACAGGTTTTTTATTACCGTGTCGATGTCCCCGGCCTAAGGCAACAGGCCAAGTGCTTAAGAACGGATCCCCAGCATTTCCGTCTCACCATTAATGCTGCTTGTGTGCCTCAAAAATCACAAGTCGGGCCTCAGAAATCATGAGACTGGCTTAAAAAATTATCAGGGTTTTTTAAAAAAATAATTAAATAATTTTAATAAAACAATGTATTCCAAATTAATTAATAATTTAAAAACTAATTTGGGGGGGGGGGGTTTCTTTGCCTTCTGGTTTGAGAGACTCTAGGGTCAGATTTTCAAGCTCTCCCCCAAACCATGAAGAGGACTAGGAACTTTCATTTAAAAAAACAATGAAGCTGAGATTCTCACAATGATACTACTCTAGCAGCATCACTCCAAAAACCTAGTATTGCCAGACCCATGATAAAAATCACAAATGTTGGCAACACTGCATTTTGGATAATGCAACAGCACAGACCAGTTTCCCCTTTGTTTTTAGTCAGTTTCATTTTCCACCCTCTCCACTAGCACAAGACTGTTCTTGTGTTTGGGTGTCCGGCACTGCTGGGCAAAGTGTGACTCAAGAGAAACAAAACAAAACAAAAACATTTTCACTTCAATTTTTAAAAAATCATTGACGGCTCTTCTGTTTGTTTTGGTTGTGTAATGTCTTTTTTGAGCTTTCCCCCTAAAACAATATAAATGTTGGGCCTAAGCCATAGTCAAGTGTCATTTTACAACACACAGTTGCAGTCCCAGGGTGACAGGGTCCATCCTTCAGACCCACCCTGAGTAACTTTTAATCCTGCAAACAAACAGAGAAGCATTTACAAGAGTGGGCCTCGTTTGTACAGCAGCTAGCACAATGGGACCCAATGGGACTGGGAACTTGAAGCACTATCACAATATAGACGTTTCATAAATACAATTGCTTCTCGTTTTTCCTCATCGTGACTTTCCACTGCGCTCAGCCCCGCTGCAGGCCTCCCACCTGGACTAACTAGCTCCCATAGCTCTTATTTTACATGTCACTATGTGCTCCTAGTGGAAGCCAAGCTAACACCACGCTAACCATTCTCGGAGCTCTCGATTCCTTCCTTTAGTGTCTACAACCAAGCCAGCCTGCTCCGAACAAACGCCGTGAGCCCGGACCAGATGTCCTTTAATGTCAAGGCTTTAAGTAGCAAAATTCCTAGTTACCCTCTTGGGGACGGCCGCGTCCACTACAACAGCTTCCTTGGTATTTTCCTCAATGACCAAGTACATGTAGTTATCTTCCAAGACTGAAATAACTTTGACCTTCATAGTCCCAGGGTTGTGAAGCTACACATGTGAGCTGTAAGGGAAATGACATTCTTTTAGAACCATCCCGTGCAAATTAAAAAAAAAAAACTCTATCCAGCAGCATCGGAAACATTCAGAACAAGGTCCCGGGGAGTAAGCAGCACCATCACCGCTCAAAGTCCCAGCCCTCCTGCGTCTATCTGCACAGACTCCACCTCTGGCAAACAAGCCCGGGGCCGTGACTTACTGGGACAGGTGCAACTCCACAGCCTTTCGCGCCTTTCGCCTCTTGTCCTGCTCCGCTCTCCTTGCCTGGTCAGAAGTAAATCCACAACCCTGTCTCCACACAAGCCCGGCCTCGCTGCACTAGCTAACAGTTCCCATGGCGCTCAGCTCGTGTTTAATCCAGCTAAAGTCACTGTTTTCGCTCTAATTTGGGCTTTCTGGGGATTGTGGACATCCAAACTGCTGGACACACACGACTCAGAACACTGTTAAGCGTGGAAGGATCAGTCTAGTTTGGTTGAAGGCCGGGGGAGTCAATAGGCGGACCACGGGTCAAATCCGGCCAGCCTGACGCTTTTGAACAGACCCTGAAATCTTTGTATTTACTTACTATCATTATTGGGGGGGTGGGGGTTAAATTATTTTCTCTGGGGTCTGGACCTTGACCAAGAAATGTGGCCCTTGACCAAAACTCATTGGCTGCCCCTGGTTTAAGGTTTCAGTTTAGAGCTGAGCGGCAGCCACTCCTAAAAACACCTGTTCCCAGAACGGGGCCTGGGCTAGGGAGAAATGAGTTCCCACAATACACGGTGGGAGAATTAATTAGACACACACACGGAAGCCCCCAGCCCACGTGCAAAGCATCCCCCCTCCCCAAACACAAACCCAGGTGCAAATCACCCCCCGCCAATGTGAAAAACAACCCCACACGCAGTGTGAAAATCCCCAGGCCCCCGGACACGCCGATCACCTCCTCCGTCCATGTGCAAATTAATCAGCTGTCTGCTAGTGTCACCGCCCCCCATGCCCACGTGCACCCCCTTTCACACGCGTGTGCAACAACCCCCCGTGCAAACCCAGCCCGGCTCGCGGGCGATCGGCAGCCCCGGTACCTGCTCGGGGCGGCGAGCTCCCTTCCCCGGGGCCCGGCGGAGCGGGCAGGCTGCAGGGACGGGGAGGCCCCGGCCGGCGGATCGGAGCGTAGCCCGATCACTGTGCGGCAGGGCCCGCCCCCAGGCCCGGAGCCAGCGAGCCGGCCGGGGCCCGTCCCCGCCCCGGTGCACAGGGGCGGCCCTCCAGCCCCGGCACCCGCCGGGTCCCGCCTCCCATCCCGGGCAGCAGGGCCCCGCGGTGCCGCCCATCGCCTGCACTCGGGCCCGGTGCAACCTTACAAAGTGCTGCCGCCCGTTCCCCTTCGCTGCCCCGGGCACGATGTGCACGACACCAGCAGCAGCTGCCTGCTTCGGGGGCTGCGGGCGCTGCAAGGGTAGCTGCTGCGGGGGGACTTGACCCTCCTCTTCTTCTCTCAACCCTCCACCCCCTGCCCAGCAGCCCAAACCCCTGGCCCAGGAGGAGCCCCCCCTTTCCCCTCCTTACCTGCCCCCTCCCCGGTGGTAAATCTTGCCCTCAGGTGACAGGTGTGTGTGTCCCCCCAGCACCCAGGGGAGCCACTGTCCTTTCAGTAGCCGGTGCAGCGACAGAAGAACCTGCTGCTGGGCAGCAAGTCCTGAGCAGTCGCCAAGAAGGTCGGGTTTGTGTGCCGGAAACTGCAACTAGCAGCAAAAGAGGAGGGTTTCATTTTCTGCCTGTACAGCTGCAGTCGAGGGCCCAGCCTGCGGCCCGCTGCCCATGCCGAGCGGGCACCGGAGGCGGGTGGTGGCACGTGCCCAACCTGACGGGCGGGGCTGCCAGGTACTGGATCTCTGCCCGTGCAGCCGCGCGTGCATGCGGCACCCCCGCTAAATTACATCTCTTGACCCGCAGCCGGCCAGAGAGTCGAGAAATGGGCCCAGCTGTCAAATACTGGCCCGTTGGCTAGTACCTGCTTAAAAGCCATGGCCTGGCGGGGTGGGGCCCACATGGCCCTGCAGCCTGTGCTGTCGTGGTAGGGTCACGGGGAAAAGCCATTTAACTACAAACTGGTGGCTGATTCTTCCAGGCCTCACCTGTCAGGACAGCTGTGTCACCTCGCCTCGTCATTCCCTCCCCGTACCCAGCTGTAAAAGGCATACATGTTAAATCCTCCACCCTGTACCTGATCCCCAGGGTGGCCAACCTGAGCCTGAGAAGGAGCCAGAATTTACCAGTGGACATTGCCAATAGGGTGACCAGACAGCAAGTGTGAAAAATTGGGACGGGGGTGGGGGGGAGGGTTTCTGCTTACAGTTATGTTAACTGATGGATGAATTGTCACTAGGGTGACCAGACAGCAAGTGTGAACAATCGGGACAGGAGGGGTGTGTGTGTGTGGGGGGGGTAATAGTAGTCTATATAAGAAAAAGACCCAAAAATCGGGACTGTCCCTATAAAATCAGGACATCTGGTCACCCTAATTGCCAAAGAGTCACAGTAATATACCAGCAACCCCCAGTCGGCTCCCCCACCCCACTCCCAGCACCTCCCGCCCACGGACAGCCCTTCCCCTCCCTCCTGATCAGCTGTTTTGTGGCGTGCAGGAGGCTCTGGGGGGCGGGAGGAGTGAGGGTACTGCAGGCTCTGGGGAGGGGGTGGGAAGGGGTGGAGTGGGGTGCAGGGCCTGTGGCAGAGCCGGGGGTTGAGCAGTGAGCACCCCCCCGGCACATTGGAAAGTTGGCGCCTGTAGCTCCAGCCCCAGAGTCGGTGCCTGTACAAGGAGCCACATATTAACTTCTGAAGAGCCGCCGCTCCGGAGCCCCAGGCTGGCCACCCCTGCCTTAGCCCAATCCCATCCAGCTAAACTGGGATGTCCTGGCTGTGGAGAGAAAAAGAAACCTCAGCCTTCTCTCCCCTGCCCCCCTACACTCACCCACCACTTATCAACATAACCAGCTTGACGCAGCAACCGTGCTGCTGGCACCTTGCCGAAGCACATGAAAAAGGTTTTATATTTCTTTGCACCTAGAAAGGGCTTTAATTCCCGGGGTCCCAACCGGTTATACAGCCCCATTTTACAGTCGGGGAAACTGAGACAGAAGCAGAGTACATTGACTTTTTACTTCACGTTTGTACAGCAACTAGCACTTTAGGGTCCTAATCTCTGCTTGGAGCCCTCAAGCATTACAGTGCTACAAGTAGATAATAATTAATGGCTTGACCAAGTCAAATAAAAAGACTAGGGCAGGGCCAAGCCTAAAACTCAGATCTCCTGAGGTCAGGGCAGGATTAAGGTATAAACTAACTAAGATAACAGTCTAGGGCCTTGCAATAGAACGGGCCTCTAAAAAAGAAAAAACTGACTCCATTTCAAATGTTATCAGAATCGGTTGATAAGTAAAGGAGATATGGGAAAAAGAAGATTCACTCTAAATACAGACATTTTCATTCAAATAGGACAAAAAATATACACATCTGACTATACAAATACCCTTACCCTACCCTTACCCTTCACTAATTGTTCATTATTGACAGGCATGAGGCCTGGTCTGAGAAAAAAAATTATAAAAGCACTTGTAAAATTAGTATTTCTATGAGTGTGCTATCAGTCTCCTAAGGCAGCATTTTGTTGGCCAGTTGCTGCTGGTAAAATTCTGACCGTGCCTTCATAATTGACCACCGCTAAAAATCAGGAAAAATGTGAGGTTGGAGACAGCGGTGTTGTGAAGTAATCCTGCCAAGCTCATACTCATTTTAGTGTGTCCTTTCTTCTTTTGATCTGTACATACGTACAATTGTGTATTTTAGTGCACATGCCGCTTTCCGCTTCATGTGCTATCCATGCTTCACGATTGAGTTTGCAGGTGATCATCTTACGGACTTGGGTCGAGTGGCTCTTGAGGAGGATAAATTTGTGTTGGCTTTCCTCCCTCAGTTTTGGGAACCTTCACAGTAAATATCAGAGTGCTGATGAAAGGATACATAGAGGGCTTTGAGAGACGTGAAGGAAGATATATAGATAGATAGATAGATATCAAAACATTCTGAGTACTTGGTGAGCAAGTTATTTCAAACTATGTGCATATATGATTTATAGGCTATTAAAGCCTATAATATTCATTATATTTGCCTGAATATAGGCTAGTTTTTCTCACTTGAGAAAGTGCCTGTCTAGAGATTACCAGTCTTTTTTCGGGTAAATTCTCTTTCTTTCTCTTTCACACATATAGCTTGTTGTCCCTCTGTGTCCCCGAGGTGTTTACTCGAGATTGATTAGTGTTCCTGAGGGAGAAAGAGGATAGAGAACTGAATGCAAAAAGAGATGTCTGCCAAAAAAAAATAAAAATAAAAAAAATAAAAAGAAGACTGGGATTTTCTGCTCAGCGGGTTTGGAGCATGCAAGATAATATTTTATTATAGGTAGTATGCTATGTAAAAATTCTTATATAGACATAAATCACACATATGCATAATACATTGTATTTTTATAGTATGGCAGAAGAAAAATCCAACAATTCATTGTTTCATAGCAAAAATTAAATCTGAATGAACATTTGTAAATATATTTTATATATAGTCTGGATAAATTTTGTATTTCCCTAACAAAATTAATCAAACATTTTTTCATTTAGTCATATGAAAAGGATAATTTTCCTTATTCATGGTGTTGTTAAAATTATATATCCTCTCTTGTTTTCCTGAGAGAACATAGACAAAATAGCACTAACTTTCACAGAAATATCCTGGTAAAACACAGGCTTTTAGCAAATAATTTGTTGTTTTATAGATATATCAATCTCAATATTTATAATATAAAATTTAATTTTTTACTAGTTTCAATAAAAACTTTCTGCTACTAATTTTAGTACCTATATTCGGTAATTCAGGGTAACCTTCTATAAAAACAAAACAAATCAATTTACTGGAAAAATACAACCTGCATACAATTTTCTGAGTTTGCTTATTACCTGGGTGTAATTCAGATCAATATAACTAATAGTTGAGCTTTAAGCTTGTGGGTTATCTGCATCCTATATCCTCTAAGAGTCTCATTGCGTATTTAAGCCTCTAAGCCTCCATTCCCCACGCCGCCCCTGCCGCGCGCACACACGCACACACACACACGCGCACACACACGCGCACACACACACCCCTCCCTGCAGAGGTGTTAAGTTTAATTTGTAAGTGGAGAACCAGAGCAGACCCGTGGAAAGAACATCTGACTAAGTGCATCTGCTGTATTGCCAACCTCAAGTGTTCAAAAATCATGAGGCAGCCCCTCCAAAATCATGAAATAGAGTTTGATTGGGGTCTGGCTTTTGCTTATTGAATCCCCCCTCACATCTGTTTAGTGTTGCCAACTTTCCCATCGGTATTGAATAAGGTGGTTTGGATCTGCTTGCTAGCTGATGGGGCAGAACTTCCAGCTTCTTTCCATCCCCCAAAATTGTAATTAATTGTGTGCTCTCTCCCCCCGAGAAATTAAATTATGCCCTCCCACCCCCAAATTGGTTCCCCCTCCCAAAAGTCCTCCATGTTAAAGAGAGAGAGAGACACTCTTCTTTTAACAGAAATGCCAATACCAAAGGCTCAAAGGGCATAGTGTGGTTCAGGTCTGTCTTTTGATTTCAATTTTAAAGGAACATTTTAAAATAAAATCCAGACCTACTTTTGAAAGTGTTATCCAGGTCCCACTGACTTTCTATGAAACTTAAGTACTTTTGAAAATTTTACTCCTTAACTATTAGTAACAAGTAAAATACATTTTCATTCTTTCCCTTTAGATTACTGCCCCCATTTATGCTGTTTACACGTCTCTCCACTTTGCAGTAATAACGCTCAAACTGTTTTTCTTTTTTAATTGAAAATGTACAGGTTTTAGAGACAGTTGGGAAATCTGTGTGTTTCAGAAACTGCAGTACTTAGACATTTATATTTCACTTTTTAGAGTGTGTAAAAAAAGTCACCCACCCCTAAATTTAAGTCATGTCCCTTTAAAATACTTTCATCATGTGACTCCACTGGAGGGCAAGCAAAAAATTAACTCGAATTCAAGAGAAGACAAAGTCCACCATGCCCATATTACTTATCAGGCCATAAACAGAAGAGGAGAAACTAGATTCAGCAGAGGCTTGAAATGACTCAGCATTACTCTGTTTCAGCTGTGAAGCATTTATTGAAAAACATACATTTAGTTTGTGTCTGTGCAATCAGAAGGGACACAGGAGGAGAACGTAATTAGGAGCCCAGTTCATTAAGATATGGGTGTCAGAATTTTCCAAGTGTGTATTCTACCACTTTGTGCTCATATCATGTCTCACTAGCAAGATGAAAACACCGCACGGTCAACTTCTACATCAACTGTCTCTGCAAGCTTCCCTCCTGTCAGGCCCTGCTCCTATGGTACACACATCTGTGGGCATCAAACATGAGCCTAAGGACACAGAACTTGCACCAGAAGAGTGACAGGTGTTAGAAGTGAATGTATTAATAGCAACTTGCATCTTTGCTGCATTTGAGCAGTAACCACTGCAGAGCTTAAAATAGATACTACAGTTGCCACACATTGGATAGTGTTCACCCTTCCATTATCACATATCAAAATGTGGGGACTATTACCCAGCTTATAGTTCTTTTAAAAAAAAATGGGGAAGGGGAGGAGAGTGAAAGAGGTTTATAGTGATATCCCTGGAGGAAAGAGTCTCTGAGCACTTTACAAACCTACACACAACGCCCCAGCCCCCTGGAAGGCAGGGAAGTACATGCATTGATTAACCATGCAGAAACTGAGGGACAGAGAAGGTAAGGGGCCTGCCCAAGGTCATAAAGACTCCAGAAAGGGAAGCCAGGACTCCTCTGCCCTAGCCACTCGGGGTGGGAGGGAAGTTACTTTTGAAAACTCTCCTCCTCAAAGCGCAGTTCTCCGAAGACTCGTGACACCGGCTCTGGCTCAGAGATGCAGATGTGGAAGTTGCTCCGAGGAGGACAGAACGAGCAGCTGGTGTTAACAGGCTGCTTTTAGCCATGTATTTAAAAGAAGCCTTTTTAATAAGGGGGCTGAAACGAACACTGATTCATGGCACAGATGGCAAGGGGGCACTGACACCATGCTAGGTCCGTCCGTCCCCCCACGCCCCATCAGCTCACTTGAAGCCTATCTTCCAACACCGACACTGAAAACTCTGGGCAGCAGGTCTGTGACATGGCAAAATTCTGCGTATTCTCTCCCCACCCCACCAGTTACCGAGGGATCTGGAAGACCATCCTTTACTCTGAAAGAGACCAAGTGGCCCTTTTTGTCCAGAGTACCAAACCACAAGCAGCATGGAAACAAAGACCCAGAGAAGGGGTGGGAAAGTCAGGCTTAATTCACCCCCCTGTGCCATGCACGGTCTCTACCAGGGAGGCAGGGTTTGCATGTCGTCGAGCTGCTTTCATAAAACTGTGCTCTGTTCACCAGGATTAACAGAGTGTTTAAATGAGCACAGCGGTCTGGGGAGGACATTCCCATCATGTCGGTTTCAGGCTGGCTGCCCACTCCGATCATCTAGACGTGCCCGCAGTTCACACCAGGGAGGACTCTTTGAGCCACAAGGGCAAGGAAAGGGACATTTAAGGAACAAAAGTGGTGTTGGAAGACACTCTGGATCTGCCTAGAAACCAGGCTTCAGTGCAGCTGAGCGACCAGGGCAAGCTTGGATTTCTTTACATTTAACAGGACTCTCTGGAAGAAGCTTCTGCTGGAAGACTAGGAGGTTGCAGGAGCTAAGGGGTTAAACCAGGCAACTCTAGTTTCTGCTCCTCTTGAAGCAGGCCCTGAAGGGTAGCCACTCTTCCAAAATAGCTGGTACCTTGATCTTGGGCACCGCAGTAACCAGAACTCTCAAATCTTTTGGCCAGAGGGGTCAGTTGGGCTAATCCTGTTAGGTTAAGGTAGCATTTACAGCATAAAGAAGCTATCCTGATGGCACAATGGTAGGAAAGGTTGTATCTATGGTTTAACTTAATATCTACTCAAACTTTTAGGACATGCACTTACTCACTAGACCAAGTTAGTTCTCTTTAGGATCATACTGGTCTATCAGCTGAGTCCCTACCTAAGGCTTGATGTTATTACAGGCACTCTTCATAGTATACTTTGGAGCGGAGTCAGTGGGTACATGCAAGCCGCTTTTTAAGCCGTTAATACTCAGCTGTTCATACTTGAAGGGTATAAGCAACATCATGGCCCATCAGTCTAAAAAACATGCTGTCTTCAGAAACTATTGATCTCTAAGATGCAGAAGGAAAGGAGCGGGTGGGTGGGTGGTGGTGGGAAACTAGTCTCTAATGCAAGCTTGGACAGTCTTATTTCTACAGCCAGGTGTATCCAGATACCAAGCAAGTTGGGCTGCATATTTAATGAATTAGACCCTTAATTGTTGGTGGCAAAGTGAGCACTGCACTGAATGAATGTAGCAGATCTTAGTGACAGAATCAGAAAGGTTAATTTCATAAGTTGCAAAAGGATTCTTCTTTAGACACGCATTTGGTTACATGCATTCCACAGTTTTGCTTTAATTGTAGAAATCTCCTGGCCCAATCCTGCAGTCCATATGCAGGCAGCTCTCCTATAAAGCTAACTGAGTTTTGCCCTGGTAAGGACTGAGCCCTCAAATGTGCCTTCCCCCTCCCACCACCACATACTGAACATTTGTAAGGATTCATGCAAAACCTCACTGCATCTGACAGTTTGAAAGCCAGGAATAAATATTCTTTAACATCTTATAAATATGCCATAGAACATCTCAACAAGAGCAAAGTGCTTTCCCGCCCCCCCTTAAGACAGTTTAAAAAAACCTAACTGTGAATGTGTCTCCACCACAACAGAACAATGAAACTTCTAGTTCCTAAAACATGATAAAACTGTTTCAGGCAAAGTACTCAGTCTTTTGGTACCCTGAAGTTATCCTTCTCTTTTCTGATGGCTCCCATTGTTCGAATGGGATCAGTTTCCCCAGCGTGCTGCTGGACTGTCTTCTCTCTAGCAGAAGTAAAATAGACAAGCCAATTTTATTTCACTGCAATAAGACTGTGGATATCCTATTTTAACTCAAACCAGAAATATTATAACTCAGGCCAGGTTTCACATTTGAGTTCCAATCACACAAACGTCTAGGCAGTATTTCTCGCAAAGTGTCTGCTCACAAGATACATATCGACCCATGAAGATGTGAGGGCATACCGTCGTTTCTCTGGGCTGACCAGCATAATCCAGAACCAAACCCTGTCACAGCTATCTCAAGAATTTTTAAAGCTGCAATCATCAGCCAGAACAGATTGCAAGTGATAAAATCAACATGCTGAGAGGTGGTGCTTACATCTCCAGATTTGCACTCTAAAAATATACAGCATGAACGAGGAACATATCACTCCGCAAAGAAACAGATCTTCGCTAGAGTCAAATTTTATAGCATTCTTAGACTTGGCCAGTCATTACACCTTAATCTGTTGGCATAAATCTCTCCCATGAGAAACAGTTAAGCATGTGAGAAGAGGTCACAGAATGGAACAATTTAAACGCAAGTAATGCCACAGAATCACAAGCTCTCTTGCTCCCCAAAATTATTTTGAGTGACACCTGTCTATCTAAACTGAAATTTGCTGAAGACAGACAGAGCAACAAGCTTCGATTGTTGCTTTCTTTAGAGGTCATGGCCTCCCAGTTTCCTTATAACCCAGGATAATATCAGGATCAGCCATGCATACACAGATACCTCACTCGCATGAAGGGGTTGTATGTAAACTCTTCTGCAATAGTAGACGGGATAGTTGGTTCGCCGCTGTCATATTTTGCCTGTAAAAAAGGGAAAGATTTCTGCTTTATGATGGGTACAGACGTTAAAAGCAATGGTCGTCAGCATCATCCGGAAAAGCTAAGCCGCAGTGTCAGTGCTGTGTCTGCATTGCATCTAGCTGCTCTGAATGCTGCAATGATACGGGCCATCCACAGGCCAGACTGTTCTCACCAGAGGAAATATGGCATAATCCTCCGCCAAATGGACACCTATGTGCAGCACTCAAACAGATCCAGGACACAGGCAGATACTGAGCGGCCCCATTCATAACCCCTCTAGAAGCAGGAATAGCACATGGGGAGGTGGGCCTGGGGAGGACAGAGGGAAGCCGGACAGAGGGGCCAGTGCTGGCTCAGAGGGTCTTCGGCTGACTGGAACTGCCCCTTAGGCTTTGCGCCGCAGCACAGAGGCTCTGCATGTTGTGTGTGTGGGGGGAAGTACCCTCCCGCTGCTCCCACAGGAGCTGCAGTTACCAGCTAGGCTACAGCTATGGCCTCTTTGGGATAAAGACAGCGTGCGAGCTCCGCCCGTCGGCCTCGCTACCACCGCCAGCCCCAAACCCCTTCGCGCTGCTGGGTTCCACCAAACCCAGAACACGACCTGCCTCAGCCTCCTGGTCGCTGTCATTGCCCGTGCCCTCCGCTCCTCTCAGCATCCCTGCCCCTCCCACCAACCACACTCTTACCTCTCCTCCTGCCGCCTCACCTCCTAGCCCCATGGCTCCACCTACAAACCTGGCACGACTTTGATGGAGGCGTACAGGTCGCCTCTGCCAGCACTTCGGTGCTGCTGCCCTCCTTCTCCCTCTCATCTGTTAGACTCACTTGTTGCACCTTGTCCCACACTTGACTAAGCTCCGAGGCAGCAGCCAGATCTAGCTGCGTTTGTACAATGCCTCCCCCTCACAGGGCCCTGATGCCAAGAGGGGCTTTGGGATTCTACCCCACTATAAAAATTATTCTAATAATCCACTAATGCCAAGATCCCACTTACCTTCGCCCAGGCTAGTTTTTGTTGGATGGCAGCGTTATTGGGTTCAACGTGACGGGCAAATTTGAGGTTGTTGATAGTGTATTCGTGACCACAGTAAACTCTCTAAGAGAAGGGGGGTGAAAAACGTTACACTCACACTGCTTCACACCCCAGGATCTCAAAGCACCATTATAGAAGTTAGGGCTGCAAACCTGGCCCCAGTGGAGTTAATGGCAAGGGCTCATAATCCTCTAGAACATGGATATATATTATATCCACCTTACGGAGGCACAGGGGAAATGGGGAAGAGATCTGCCTGATGTTACATGGCAGAGCTGGGAAGAGATTCCAGAATTCCCAGCTCTTAAGTCCTCTGCCCTAGCCCACATTCCCTCTTTATGAGCAGAAGAGGGATCAGTGGACCAGTGACTCCCTTCTCCATGGACCCGGCTGTTCTACATGCAAGACAGTCCCTGGATATAGCCCTTGTTCATTCTGAAAGATCACTTTCCCCATTTTGAACAATGTGGTGTTAGGAAGATAGTTTCCTTCTTAAGTCTAATAGGTTCAGCTTGGTTAATTTGCTAACATGAGAGGAGGGATCGATACCGTTTCAGGGTCCAGGCGGCCTAAAATCTCTATCAGTGCTTTGTACATTTCCTCTGGTGTTCCCTCGAAGAACTTCCCACAGCCAGCCACGAAGAGCGTGTCACCTGGGAGAGATGACAGGACACAGTGTCACGACCAGACAATCCCGGAAAAAAAACGGGTACTGTGACTGGTCATAGCCATCATTATAGGCAAGTTTCCACATACAGTTTTGCCACTGTAACCAAGAGACAGCTAGAACGCCGTGCTATAGATCCAATGGACATTGGTCTGTATAAAGATACATGATGGTGCCTAACTCTTGGTTGTTTGGGTATGTTAACGAGAGCCTATGAAGGAGCAGGTACATATGATCAAGCTCAAAGCATCAGACCTACTTCACTCAAGGGAGGATCACCACCCAGGTTTCCAGAGACAAAAAGTTAATACACTACCCACTAGTATATTCACCCACCTAGTCTCCCCTCCAGTTAGCTACACAACTAACAAAGCGGTAAGAAAATACAGGAAAGCAAACATGGGCCAAATTACCGATCGCTAATAAAATTCCAAGCCTCGCTAGTTGGACAAGTTTAGGGAGATTCCCATTTAGTGAGCTGTGGGGAGCGAGGAACTGCATTCATGTCACACTCCCCATCAGCACCTAGCCCAGGCAAGCTAGTGAACCAACCAGCAGACCAAATTACATGATGAATCCTGGTCACCTGCCAACTGAAGCACGCTGCACATACGCTAAGAAGAAGTGAGCTGTGATTGTAACAAGGAACAGGGAAAGAACCTAAATCTGGATAATCAGGAGAACATAAGCAGAGGAAAGACCTGCATTTCTCAGCAACACAGATCGGAGGCCAACAAAAACCGCCCAACTCCTCACCTGTAAAGACGGCGGGAGGCTCAGAACTGTTGGGTTTAGTCACATAATAACAGATGTGTCCAGAAGTGTGACATGGCGTAGAGAGGCATTTCACATGAAGAGATCCCACCTGAGGAGAAGGCCGAAGATTGAAGTTAGGCCACCGTGCACTGGTGGCGAGGGAGATCAACTCAGTGCTTTTCTAGCTGCAGGATTCAGGATGGCACAGAAATTCTGCAGGCAAGTTCTCAGAGCTGCAGAGTAGAATCTCAAGTCAGGTTGCCAAGGGAGTTCAGCCAGTGTAAGGAGAAGTGAGCTCACCAGAGAACTGAGTGTATTACTTAAAAGCAGGGACTGAGTCACTCTCATTTACATGCAGAGTGACTCAGTCCTTGGCCTTGAATGAGGCCAAGACAAGAGCAAACAGATTGAGAGAGACACAAAACCCAAACAAGTTAATCAAGTGCAAACAGCTACTGCCAAGAGCAGTGTTAAAGGGGAAGTGAGCTATACCCAGAGAGACATACTAAAACAGCCTATTCACCAGGCTAGGGGGCCATTTATCACAGACATAAGTTAAAATTTAGTGCCACACTTCTCCCCACTCCCCCCACACTTGCCAGGGTCTCCTTGTGCTTCCTTTTTTGCTAAACATCCTTAACTATATATTTCTGGGCCAAGCAGAATTCCTGCGCAGCAGCAATACTGCCACATGTTTTACTGCGCAGGCTCCAAACGTAGCCGGCAGATACCTCCACTGCAGTTAAACGAAAGCTTCATTCAAACCACGTTAGTTTGTTTAGCTTACGAAGCGCATCACCAGTCCTGAACCACTCACTTCCTCCTGCCAAGTCCTGCAGTCCAGCCAGAGCCAGGAGGAGAGAGTCTCCACTCTGCGGTTCATAGACTCATAGACTCAGACTATAAGGTCAGAAGGGACCATTATGATCATCTAGTCTGACCACCTGCATAATGCAGGCCACAGAATCTCACCCACCCACTGCTGGAATAATCCTCTCACCTATGTCTCAGCTATTGAAGTCCTCAAATCATGGTTTAAAGACTTCAAGATGCAGAGAATCCTCCAGCAAGTGACCCGTGCCCCATGCTGCAGAGGAAGGCGAAAAACCTCCAGGGCCTCTGCCAATCTACCCTGGAGGAAAATTCCTTCCCGACCCCAAATATGGTGATCAGCTGAACCCCGAGCACGTGGGCAAGACTCACCAGTCAGACACCCAGGAAAAAGTTCTCTGTAGTAACTTCTAACATCCCATCATTGATTGGGTTGCTGACCTACAGCAGCTCATTTCTAAACCTCGGTCCTAGATACTTATCTGGCCTCCATCACCGTAGTGTCTGAGCACCTCACAATCTTTAAAGGCATTTATCGTCACAACACCCCCGTGAGGCAGGACAATGGTATTATCCCCATTGTACAGATGGGGAACAAAGGCAGTCCCTGTGTGACCTTGGATAAGTCACTCTGTGGCAGAGCAGGGAACTAAACAGGTTATGACCGATGGACCCTCTAGTGGCGGTCTATGAAGAGACCTCTGTAGGGTGACCAGATGTCCCGATTTTGCACGGACAGTCCCGATTTTTGGGTCTTTTTCTTACATAGGCTCCTATTACCCCCCACCCCCGTCCCGATTTTTCACACTAGCTGTCTGGTCACCCTAGACTTACGGCACCTGTCCAGCTCTAGACAGGCTTCTCAAGTGGAAGGCACATTCCAGATTTGTTATTTTTTTTACCTGAAATGATGTAGAGTGAGACACTTTCTGTGTCAGGGCTCCCACTCGGTTGTCTCCCCCATACACTCTTAATCCAGACTCCATCTTCACAAGCTTCTCATTACCCCCGGCATGGTCCCTAGAAGGTCAAAAGGTCACATTTTGGGAGGCCACAAGATGCATTTCTTACAACTCAGGCCCTCCTCTAGCTACACTGCAAAGTCTGGCTAGTTACCAGGCATTGAGTTTTACCACCTTTTGTAGTGTAAGCAGCTACTTTTTTCTGTTTCCCAGCACTTCACCTCCACACAGCCTCACAAGATCCATGGTCACCATCTCCTCCCTGAGGCTATGCCCCATCAAAGCTATTGCTTGACTTCATTGTTCAATTATGTTTTAAGAGGAAGACTGGGGCAATTTCTACTGCGAGTTTCTCCACTGCACCTGTGCTGAAGTCAACGGGGTATGCGCTCATTACAAAAAAAAAAAAAAAAAAAAAGGTGCAAATACCAAGGCACATTATTAAAAGACATGACAGATTTCAGGAGAGCTGGAGGAAGACTACACATCTCAATTCACAATGTAACAGCATTTTCTAGTCTTCAACAAGAGATTTTAGAACTGGATATGGTCTTTTCTGCAGAGCAAGAAGAGGGGCTAATGGGACATGGGTCCACATCCTTAGAAGTATTTAGCCACTTAAGTGCCACTGAAATCAATGGAAGATAGGTGCCTAAATACTGCAGAGGATCTGTGCTTTGGACACGATCATGGTGGGTGCTTTTCAAGTACACAGCTAGGTCAGTGAAACAGAAGCCCTCTTGTGAGTCATTCTTTTTCATTGCCACGAGAAAGCTGGTAGCGTCACCAGCTCCAGTTCAATCACCTACGCTTGTATTAAAAGTGCTTCCTTAGAGCTTTCATTCCCACCAAACTTGACATTCGATGGCTGTGTTATGTAAATCTATCTAAACAAGATGCCAAGTGAGGCGAAGCCAGAGCAATTGTCAAACCAGTTTCCTCACTCCACTTTCCCTGGGGCTTGAGTCGTCTCTCAGTTCTGCACACGCAACATCCAGCAGTGATAAATGCATGCACATACCCAAGGACCAAACTCCGCCGTCAGTAATCTGCTTTGTTGACGTTGGTCCTCCTGTCTCTGGATTGGATTCCAAGCCCAGTGAAGACAGTGGACAGACCGCCATTGACGTCAGTGGGCTCTGGATCGGGCCCATGAAGCCTAACAGGGAATCTCCTTGTAAAGGTGCCTGAGAGGTGACAGGTTGGTACATTTCCACTGAGCCCTGGCTCCTCTGAGCAGGAACTCAAGTGTGGGGACCAATAGTATCTGGAAGAACCACCCCTTGAATTGTGCTTTGGATGAACAGCTGCCTCCAGAGACAATTCGGGGGAGGGTTAGCTCAGTGGTTTGAGCATTGGCCTGCTAAACCCAGGGTTGTGAGTTCAACCCTTGAGGGGGCCATTTAGGGATCTGGGGCAAAAATTGGGGATTGGTCCTGCTTTGAGCTTCTAAGGTCCCTTCCAACCCTGATGTTCTATGAATTCTGCCCTAAGGGAAACAGATTAGAACGTCGTAGAACAGAAGTGTTACCAATGGTGATGGGTGGTTAGAACCGTAGTCAACTTCACGCCATGTTTTCTGACCACTTCCACCACCTACAAACAGAGCATCAGAGAAACATTAGAATTCATATAACCTGGTTTAGGCATGGCCTCGACCATGAGGAGGGGCTTTTTGTGCCTCAATTACGGTTTGTAAGGAACTGAGCCAGAACTCGGGCAAGGCTTCCATTAACTTTGCTGGGAATGACGCCAGAGTAAGGACTGCCGATCAGGTCATTAGGGCTCGCCGACTGGATCAAAACATCAGTCCAATGTCCCACCTCCGGCAAATACTTGTTACTACATAGGAAGCCAAGAAAAACCTCCATTCTGCACCCAGGACAGATAAAGTGGGGGGAAATATCCTTCCTGTTCACGTCCCAACACACACAATTTGATTACCCTTATCCGAGCAGCTGTATCGACCAGTAACCATGACATTGTCCAGCCTTTTTACCCCTAACCCAGAGCAAGGTTCATGGTTTAATCCTTTCCTGCATTTAAATGCAGGGCTAGCCTAGGCAGTAGCAAGCCAAACCCAGCTCCCCTTTCACCAGGCAGAGAGCTTTAGCCAGGAGCGTTACCTTCTGGGGTTGCACCGGGTCAACAATCGCCGCCTCTTTGGTTTCCTCGTCGATGATGAGATACATGTAGTTGTCCGTGAGGGCCGGAAGCAGCTCCACCTTCATGTTGGTCTGTGTGACTAGCTTAGACTTCCTCAGATCAGAGTCGGTGTGGAGGAAGCCGGCTCCTGGCCGGGTTGCACCTGGGGATGCTGAGGATATTTGAAAACAAGGTTGGTGCAGCAGCAAAACTGGCAGGGGGGTGGGAAGAGGAAAGAGTACAGGGGATCTGGTGGCTCTGAACTCCAAGGCTCTGAAGGGCCCCGGAGAAGAGCCGCACATGGCTTAATGCCGTCTCCCGCTGGAGCTGATATGGGCGGTCACATCTAGGAGGAAAATCAAGGGTACAGGAGGGGTGAATTCTCCCAGGCAGGAAGCCACCCGCCACAACGAGGAGTCAAATGGCTCGAACCCGGCAGAGTGGTCCAGCTTCCCCAGCAAAAACCTGGCAAGTGGCCACAGAGATGAGACACAGGCCCCGGCCCACGGAGCTTACACTCAATGAACCTGTTTGCATGAGCCAAGTTACACAAGGTCCACGTGATTGCAGGATTGGGCCCAATTTGAGACCCGACAGAGGAGAAACAGAGCAGGCAGAGGGGGGTGGAGGAGGGCTGACAACTGTCACAGCAGTAGGACTATGGGGTTATCAGCAAGGGCCAGCGTACAGCACAGTGGAGCCAAAATAAATAAAACTTTTCCGTTGTTTTAGAGCCGCTTTTCTCAACAGCCAGTCCAAGGACCAGTGCCAGTCCCCGAGACCTCCCTGACAGAGTTTCGAAAGGCAGCATGCCGGTCCCTGGTATCAAAAAGGTTAAAAAAAAAAAAAAGCTGTTTTAGAGCATAGACAGACACCTTTGGCTCATTCCTCATAGGCACCATAGCAGCAACGTAGGGCAAAGGGGGAGAGAATGCAGGATTCTCTGCGGAGAACGCTGGACTCCCCTCAGTATACAAGTTATTAACCAACATACGCTCTGGAGGAAAGATTTGGGTTAGTGGTCTGCAGCCACTTAGATGTGACAAAACGAGGTGTTCTGCTGTTTGCTTTGGGTGAAGTGTTAAAGCAGATCCAGAACATTTCACACCAACACAGCCCAAAGTAAAAAAAGAAGCCAGTTTAACTCCACGTGGATTCGGTATCTAAACGAACAGCCAATGGGCAAAAGGATCAGCCATTTAAATGGTGGAGATGAGCAAGAGAGGATAGCCCACTTGGCCTCCTGTTTCTAGAGCCTCTAGTCTCCTACTCACCAATTTCAGGGCTCCTGTGTGTAGTTGTTAAAGGGAAAAAATAAATAAAGACACTCCATTCAGGAGGATTACTGTAGCCTGTAAAATGCTGCTTAGTGTAAGCCGGTTGTCCAGGATGAAATTCACTTCTATGGAGAGGGCCAGCGCAACATTAGTATTACAGAATCACTGAGAGGTGCAAGACCAGGGCCCCATTGTGCTGGGTGCTGTACGGACGGACACACAGTTAGAGACAGTCCCTGTCCCAAGGCATGTACAGTCTAATGGACATGGGGGCGGCCCAGAGAGGGGAAGTGACTTGCCTGAGGTCACACAGCAGCTCAGTGGCACAGATAGGAATAGAACACAGTGCCGCCACTGGACTGCGCCGCTTCCCCACAATATGGCTTGTGCCCGTGGGATAATTTCACCCACACTAGACAGGAGAATAGGAAAGAAGAAAGATCTACATTTCTGGAAGAGGTTTCCAAACAGGCTTTGGGATGCACAGGCATCGCAACAGTGGAGACACACCAGACCTAGAGTTACAATCCAGCTTCATCGGTGTTACGAGCATTTGGCACATGAAAAAGCTTTTCAGCCACAATCTTGCACACACACAGTTTGAACCACGCCCTCTCCCCCCAGGACATTTAAAGTATTTCTAAATTTATATTTAAAACCACACACACAGCCCTAGAACTGCAGGAGACATTAGGACTTGAGACCCACATTGCACCAACAGGAAGTGTAGGGAAACAGACTCCCTACGTCCAGCTCTTAGGAGAGGAGTTCAGTGAAAGACCTTCTCTCCCCACACTTGCTCCTTCACCAAGACTCTTCCACCCACCCCTCCTCCTCTTTCCTCACCTGGCTTGGAAGCCTCTAAAGGGAAGAGGCAGGACAATGCAGAACCTCAGCAGAGACTAACAGCAGCTATAGGATCAATAGGGATTTAAGCAACAAGAAAACTTCAGCGAGGGAGCAGTTCTACTGATCCACTATATCGCTTGGAGGTCTATTCACACGGTCCATGTTAAGTAGGTCACTGCATCTCAAGAAGGTACAGCCCGCCCCTCCCACCCCACTCTGTTAGCGTGACAAAAACTGAAGCCAAATTGAAGTTCCTTATGGCAACTGCTGACCCATTTAGTCCAAAGCGTGTGTCACACTGCTGACAGCAGCAGTTCTTTGTCTAAGCAGCAGAACCCGTTCCTGTCCCAACTCTGAGAGACTTTTCAGGCAGTTTCTCCCTTGCAGAGCTGCCAACGGTTGCAATTTTACCACCAGTTGGCATTTTTCTTAAAGCCCCAGCTCCTGGAGTTAGGGAATTGCATGAGAATTTCAGCCTGCATTTTTAAACTATGATTCTAGCCCCCACATTGCAGGCAAAAACCTGATGACCTACATGCACCCTAAAGGCTCAGAACTCAGAAGACAAATAAAAAGAACCCCCAAATATTAAGCTTTTTTTTAAAAAAAAGTCTCATGTTTTTCTGAGGCCTGACATTGTTTTTTGTCTGTTCGCAATTGGCAATGTTGTGCCTGCCAAGATGAAATGCCCATCTCTCCTAACGTAGAGTCTGCCCAAGGCTATATCAAATGCTCCAGATGAATGCGCTTTCGGTCTGATCTCGCTCCTGGTGAAGCCAGTGGGTAGAACTGCCCTAGCAAGACTGGAACCCGCTCGCCCGATCAAACAGCCTCATATGGCAATTCAGTTGTCCATTTCCCCGGAACAGAAACCGGCTGTCTTAATGCCAGAGAATTGATGCACAGCAAAGGAGACAACTGTGTTGCTTTGACCTGTGCTGACAGAAGGGGCAGGTGTTTCATTTTACTCCCAGGACTCTAGCCCAGTGTTTTCTGAGATTTGAAGTATCAGAGGGGTAGCCGTGTTAGTCTGGATCTGTAGAAGCGACAAAGGGTCCTGTGGCACCTCTGTTAGTCTATAAGGTACCATAGGACCCTTTGTCGCTTCTGAGATTTGGCAATTCGTAATTTTCCTGGAGTGCCATAGGCACAGCTGGAAACAGAAATTTCAATCAAGGCAGCTTCTGAACAAGCCTCACAGATAAGGTAATCAGACAGCAAGTGTGAAAAATCAGGACAGGGGGTAATAGGAGCCTATATAAAAAAAAAAGACCCAAAAATCAGGACTGTCCCTATAAAATCGGGACATCTGGTCTGCCTACTCTCAGACCGCTCAGTAATGTCCATGTTTGAGGAGACACTTTTTTTTTCTTCAAGGCCTTGCAGTCTTGTTCTAGCTTATGAAAAACAAGCCCTGTAGAACTTTAAAATACATGATGTTAAATCTACTGCGCAACTTCACTTCACAACAATCAGAATCTCTGCAACCATCTCAATACTAGCAAGTGTAATAACCTGTTGGAAAACTTAAGAGGCAGACAGTTGTTGCTGTAGGTCCCTTTTGGCTTATTTATCTGGCCCAGAGTCCTTTGTTTTCCCCTCCACATCTGCCTTCTGCCTCAAATTAAATTAGAGCTGTGAGATTAGTAAAGGAAGAGAGTGCAAGAATCTAAAATGCAATACTGCAAAGAAAATTTATTTATATTCTGAATCTGGTACCTGCATGTCTTGTGTTCTACATTCACTGTTTTTTCTCCAGGTAGAATGAACTACAACAAACTACATCTTATAGCAGTTGTGATACTTTATCTTTTTGGTCATACTGATTGCATGGGTCTCAGAATTTAAATACGACTTATGCTCCTGTTTGTGTTGCTACTACCTGAAAGTGATTCATGCCACTTGCATAGTAGCTCCCAGAAATACATCTAGGAAGGACCAGTCAGATCATTACACCTTTATAATAATATAATTACCCTAATACTATTTAGCACTTATGTAGCGCTTTACATGTTCAAAGAACTGTACAAACATTCAAGTTCTGGCAAACTGTGGGGTCCCTAATAATCCAAAGGGATGACTGAGTTGCTTATAAAATACCGTACGCTTTTCAAGTTTGACAGCAAATGTAGACAATAATCGATGGTTTAAGATCATTCCTACAACTGGACCCATGTAAAATCCTCTGCTCCTTACTTCACTGGGACTCAGGGTGATGAATTCACATGAAAATCAGAGTTTTCAAAGAAGCTCTGTTGCTGTTTAAGTTTGTTATTGTTTCTAAACCTCCCCCCCCCCCCAAAATATTTGTAGTTGAGCAATAAAAACAGTCAGGGCTGGGCTTTCAAATTATGCTCCAGGAGCATTTCCCACCCAATCAGCCTGGTGTAGGGAGGCCAGAAATGAAACAGGCTACAAGGAAAAAGGGAACCGTCACCTATGTGCAGCCAATCTGTGGAGTTAACTCCCCAAAAAACCCTCAAGCCCTATGCGGCGAAACAACATTAAAGCCCCTGAAGTGTCCCACCCAGGGTGACCCAACAGGACGGGAAGTGTTGGGGGGCGGGGGTCTCCTTTCTTAACCCGATGGCCCATTTTTAAGGAGAGGGTTTCCCTGGAGTGTCCTTGTTCAGCCGCCTCCAAGGTGATTTCAAGCCCAGCCCTGAAGCGATTCTAAGTGCCCAGCCAGAGGCAGACACACCCCGGCCCGGGTCAACCAGACAGGGCTGGTTAGGGTAATCACACAGCAAATGTGAAAAATCAGGACAGGGGGTGGGGAGGGTAATAGGCGCTTATATAAGAAAACGACCCCCAAAACAGGACTGTCCCTATAAAATCGGGACATCTGGTCACCGTAGCGGCTGGGGCAGGCCCCCAAACGGCTCTCCCCTCCGGCCCAGAGCGGGCCCACACGCAAGGGGGGTGGGATAGGCACCCCCCCAACCCCCACGCGGCTCTCTGCCCCCTTGCAGCCCCCACGCAGACACGGGGGCGGAGGTTGCAGCAATGCCTCCCCCCCCGCGGGAAAGGGCCGCCCCGCCCAGCCTGCAAAAAGAGCCGCGTGCGCCCCGCGCCCGCAGCCGCCACCTACCCGCTCGGAAGCCCGCGGCGGCGGCGGCGCCCAGCCAAGCCAACGCGCTGCCCAGCCTCCGCCGGCTGCCGCAGACCATGGTCCGGGGCGGCCGCGGCTGCCTGCCGGGGGTTACATCAGCGCCAGCCCCGGCCCCTTTTCCCTTTCCTCCCTGACCCGCCGCCAGCCAATCGCGCCGCCGCTCGCCGGGCCGGCCCTCCCCAGCTGGCGGGGAGGGCGGGCCCGCGGCTGCGGCGTGCAAGGCCGGGAGTCCTCCCCGCCCTCCCCGTGCCCCAGCGCTCCTCGCAGGCTCAGGGACTGCCCCGAAACCCGCCCAGAGGCTGCCCAGCAAGCGACCAGAAACGCGGCTCGCCTCCTACGTAACCTCCAGACCTTCCCTGCACGCCCGCGGATTGCCGCGGGGACGCGTCCGCCTCTGCGGGGGGGGGGCCCGATGCGTTTCAATGTATTGCCCCGACCCAGCAGCAGCAGCAGCAGCAGCACGGGGCGAGAGGCTTTGCCTGGCTCGTGTCAACTCACTTCTCTTGTGCTTTTTGGGGGTCTCGTCTCCACTTGGTTCACGTTTCTGCTTATAAGAGGGGGCATGTGCGATTTGCCCTGGTGCATTTTATTCCCTCACACGGTTGGGAAGCTAGAGAGTACCCGTTTGCACAGCATTTGAGGCGAAGGTAATCGTGTGCGGAGCAGGGAGGCTGGCGGGCAATGCATTAAATGCCCTGATTGCAGGGGAAGCTTCGCCCCGGGGGGGAAGCAGGGGCGGAGCCATGTATTCATATTCAACTCTATGGTTTCCAGCTGAGAGCAATTGGATTGGTGCAGAAAAAAGTGTCTCCTCCGGCCAGCCGTAGCTGTCAGATGATTGTTCATCGTCTGACCCCGAGGGAAGTTTGCAGGGATCATGGCTTCTTCCAAGCCTTTGGCCAAGTTCTGGGAATGGGGCAGAAACATCATCTGCGTGGGGAGGAATTATGCAGAGCATGCCAAGGAGATGAAAAACGCTCTCCCCAGCGAGCCCCTTTTTTTCCTGAAGCCTTCCTCAGCCTATGTCCGGGAAGGAAACCCCATTATCAAGCCTTATTACTGCAACAATCTGCACCATGAGGTGGAGCTGGGAGTGGTGATTGGGAAGAGAGCCCATGCTGTCTCCCAGAAGGCTGCTATGGACTGTGTGGCAGGTTATGCCCTGTGTTTGGACATGACAGCCAGGGACACCCAAGCTGAGTGCAAGAAAAAGGGCCTTCCCTGGACCTTAGCCAAAGGCTTCAATACGTCGTGTCCCATTAGCGATTTTGTGCCCAAGGAGAAGATACCAGACCCACACAAGCTGCAGATCTGGCTCAAGGTAAATGGCGAGCTGAGGCAAGAAGGGGAAACCTCTTCTATGATCTTCTCTATCCCCTACATCATCAGCTATATCAGTGAAATAATCACACTGGAAGAAGGGGATCTGATTTTGACAGGTAGCCCCAAAGGTGTTTCTGCTGTACAGGAGCATGATGAGATACAAGCTGGAATAAACGGCGTCCTCAGTATGCAGTTTAAGGTGGCCCAGCAATCGCGCCGATCTTGATGGGGGAATCTGCCATTTCTTTTTGGGGAGCACTCTACGGATGCCTTTTAGAAGAGCCAAAGAATGAAGAAATACCTAGATGTCTGTTCCCCAGCAGCCTAAAAGAATGTATCGCCCAGCCCTCTTGGAAACAATGATGAATCAAATGTACTGAGCTAAAAAATTAGGTTGTGTGAGCCTTTTTATAAAGGCCCCAGATAAGGACTACCACTGTTGTGAAGGTCAAGCTTTTCACAGTATTGAATGGCACACAGGTCCAGCTAAAATATATATATATGGTAGAGAGGCATTCAAGCAATCTGGTTAATGTGTTCTATTTAAAGGAAGCAGCTTTAAAAAGGAGAGGTGGGAGTGTGTGAGAGAAAGGGAATTGTTGTGATGAAACACCAGTTTAGGATGTACTCTAATGAAACTGGTTTAAATTAAATGTTCTGTCATACTGTTTGCCCTACTCTTAAAACTAATTTAGTTATTCAGGCATACTCGTCTTTAAAATAAACATCTATTTTTGCAAAGGCATGCGGAGGCCTTTGGAAATGTCCACAAATTTAAAAATTGTTTAAGAAAATCAGCATTATCCTCAACACTTTTTTTTTACTCTCCATTTCTTTTTTGGTGGGGCACGGTCACATTATGGGCACATGAAATTTGGTCTTGTTAAAGGAAAAATTCACTGTGGTATACTGCACCTCAGGTGCATGTTTGCTTCTTTTATGTGACTGTCATTAACAACAAATTTTGTTTTTCAAAGGAGGTTAAAAAATTAAAGCATAGCAGGGATACACAATATACAGTATATTTACAGCTGGTCTGCCAATTAGCTTGGCATTACATGTAATCGAAATCATGCATGTGATTGCCAGGAGGTCGTTAACTGCAGCACTGCATAAGCCTTCTGGTGGCTGATTAACAGTAGTTTGGGGAGAAAGCTGGGTGCTCCTAATTCAGAGATGAGTGCTGTATCAGTACAAGTCATTGGGCAGCCAGACTTTTTTTTTTTAGGGAAATTTTCAGCAGTTGGGATCCAGTTGCCACATAAGGAGGGAGTATTTTAAGGTTTAAGACCCAATTCTGCAAACACTTTCTACACAAGATAGTATTTAAAGGGCCACTTCCATTTTTTAAACTTTTTAATTACATTTGTGACAGTCCTTAAACAGGTAATTTTTAAAAAAAATTCTTTAAACCAATTAAAAAAATTATTTCCTGCTGATGCTGAAGGATCTTTTCAGTCAGAGATTGTTTCTCCAAACAGTTAAACAGGAGTAATCTCGTTCATGAGCTATTTATTCAGTCGAGTAATCCTATTGCGTTTGTGTTCCTTGGACAACACCGTGGCCATAGAGGGGAAACAGTGAAACTCAGTATGGTACAAAGTGCTATCAAATGCACAAAAATAATAAATTGAAAGCTTTTTGTCCTCCACTAGCTTCTTTCAATTATACTAAACTTAGGCCACAATCCTGCAAAAATGTGGGCACATGTTTAATTATTATAAGCACGAAAATCATCTCAATAAGAATACTCATATACTTAAAGTTAAGCACACGCTGAAGTGTTTGCAGGATCAGAGCCCTAGTTGTTACTTATGAAACTGTAACTGGTACAACACTTTTAGACTGAAATACAATTTTCATGTATATCATTTCTTTAATACTGCTACTAAACCCGCTATTGTGAAACAAGGATCTGAATTAACCTAGCAAAGTGTCCTGTCCAACAGAAAATCCCCTTGATACTCTCAGCATTGAAAGATCACAGCTTCTGCAGAAGGCCAACTTAGTGAAAGGAAAGGTCAGCCTGTTGCAGGAGCCCCAAACCCCACAAACAGCTTTCCACTTAACACTGTGCATAATGGCAGAATTTCTATTAGTTTATGGCTGGTCACCTGGTACTGGCTCTCCTTGTTTCCAGGTGCTTGGTAACATAAAAATACAATAATTATGAAAATATATTTCATAATTATACATTCCCATGTAAACAATTCCTGTTATCACAGCAACGTTGCAAGTTCATGAGTGGGGAGAAAAGGTGGCCAGAGCACTCATGTATGCAGAAAGATGTAGTCCACAGACATTTTAAGATGTGGTATATTCTGTGAAAAAGTTTGAGATTCCTTGATTTAAAAAATCCCTTTTCCTCCTCAAATATAGCTGTGCAGCAAATAGATGAACCTAGAACAGGAGTCATGCATAACCACAAGGAAAGGAGACATGTGGGCTTAGCGGTGGGTTAGCAGCTGGAAAAGCGTTTTGGACAGAGAACTTTTCAGTGCAAAGGTATTCGAATCACATTTTTTATATCTGGGATGTGCATCTTGGCCTTCGGTTGTCCTTCCCTCTGACTTCCATTCCTGAAGTAAGTCAGGGAGAGCTGTTCATAGCATGCTTTGGGCTCTATCTTCCCATACGTTGTAGGATCTCATCTATACTACAAATAGAATTGTACTGAGGACCTGGTTGCAACCACAGTTATTCTCTAATACAATTAAACTATGGTTCCATTTTAAAGCAGACAGCCATGTTTGGAAGTATCAGCTCATTTTGTCAGCTTTGGACTGTGGGCCCTTCCAAGTTCATGTCAAGCTGACTAATTTCTGTGGAAAAAAACACCTCCATGTCAGAACCACCCCTATTCTGAGGGAATCTGCGGACAAACTCAGTGCAGTGTCATTCTTAAGAACTCTGATAGCCATATGTAGAAATTGAGCTGGAGAGTCTACACGACTCCATTGTAGAAAAGCAGGAAGCACAGAAGGTCTATGGTGATGGCTCTCAACCTTTCCAGACTACTGTATCTCTTTCAGGAGTCTGATTTGTCTTGTGCCCCCCCTCCACCCCCCAAAGTTTCACCTCATTTTAAAACTATGTGCTTACAAAATCAGGCATAAGTCACAGCACACTATTACTGAAAAATTGTTGACTTTCTCATTTTTACCATATAATTATAAAATAAATCAATTGGAATATAAATATTGCACTTAAATTTCAGTGTATAGTCTATAGAGCAGTATAAACAAGTCGTATGAAATTTGTACTGACTTTGCTAGTGCTTTTTATATAGCCTATTGTAAAACTAGGCAACTATCTAGATGAGTTGATGTACCCCCTGGAAGACCTCTGCGTACTGATATGGGTACATGGACCCCTGGTTGAGAACCACTGGCCTGTTGTGTTTTGTAGTTTAGAATTACAGGGATTTTCCCCAAAAAGGAGTGATTATTATCCTCTGGCCAGAGAACACAGAACTTCCGTGGGCCAGCAGTCACAGAGGATTATTTTTTGGCTAGACAGAATTCCGTTTTTACTGTATTGTGATCGCTACTCTCCCATGCTTTACAAGATCACAGATCATATCTACCGCAATAAATCAAGAATTATAGTTTTAGAATTTCTTTCCTATGGCGTATATTGTAATACAAACATGTTTGCAGTTTAGATTAAATAACTGTTTATTATTCCTTTGAGCATTTTTCAAAATTTATTCTAAACTGAATGAAAATGGTTTCCCTCTCTACTTAAGGGGCTTAATTCAACAGAAAGTACATCTAGATGCCAGGCAGATTTTTTCCTAAAATGACCCCTAAATAAGCTTTTCTAAGTAGAATAATATAAAACAGAAAGATCAAGAATATATAGGCCCATTTGTAAAGTTCAGTAATAAACCTGTTTCTCTTTTACCAATCTAAATACATTTAACAAAATACAAGTAGTGCATCAAACATCTTTTTTTATAATGATGGCGTTTCAGTGCAGTACAACCTTTTTAAATCCTTCCAGCTGTTAAAAAGCCAAACAATGTTATTTTCTTCCTTTTTCTGACAAGCTCTGACTGGCCTCTACAGGATCTGCTAGTTTGCATGAAAGCAAGTTCACTCTCAATCCGGTTCTCAAACTGGGTGACAAAACCAACTGTAAAAATAAAGAATTGTATTTTTTCTGCAAAATATTTCAAAACTTCTTGTTTTCAAAGTTATATACAATATCTCATGTCTAAATGAAGCATATTGCTTATATGCCTATGAATATCAAAGATAAATGCTTCCATTTTATGGGAACCAGAGACTGGGTGAGGGGGGGGTGTAAGTAGAAGTATATGTTATAAAGACTTAAGTTTAATGAATGTTAAAGAAAAGTTTGAAGCCAGATTACAGTAGCTCTATAACAGGCAACTTTATAAAAAAGGGAGTACCATGCAGTGCACAATAAAGTGTATGATTTAAAAAAGATCAGGAATATTGCATCAAAGCAGCAAATGTTTTAACAATTCACTTCTCCAGCTGTGTGGGTCTGTATTACTGTTGCCATTCTCAAGACAGCTAGAGACTCTAGATACTATCATATTCCCTTCCCCAAAGGCAAAGCCATGTTTTTTAAAAAAAAAAAGTTTTATTTTGCATAATTAAATATGAAAGGTAATATTTACGCAATCCTAGACACTGTACGATATAATCAAACATGTAACTTGGTCCCTGATCCTACAAACATACACATGCTTAAGTTTATGCATATGAGAAGTCCTAATTAAGTCAATGGTATTAATATGTTTACAGTTAAGCACGTGCACAACTCTTTACAAGACCAGGGCCCTAGTCAGCAGTGGCCAGATCCTGCAGGCCTCACTCAGATTTTGCCTGAGTAAGGCCTACAGAAATAGCCATCCTGCTGTCAAAACCCAATAATGAGGACATTTATTTTCTTGTAATAATTACAACAATTATGTGTGTATAAATTCATACACCGTTTAACTATGTCAACAAGTACACTAGGTGACTGTCTTATGACTGTTAAACATCATTTTAATTTAAAAAAATCCTCTCTCTAACTGACACTAACAATTGGTTTACTTGTTTAGTGATAACACTACATACTTACTTTAAAATAAATTTTGCTTCGTTCCAGAAGAAGGTGCCATTTTAATGCTGTCTTCTGCTCTTCTGTCAGAGTGAGGAACTCATGGACCTATTGAAATGATCAAACAACACACTTATTTCTGAAACACATAAAAATATACATGTGAGTGAAAATCACTTTCAGAAGATATTAGAATGACCACAAACCTAATGCTCTGAAAGGAAAATGTAAAACTCATTTCTTCAGTCTAATGTTCCAACAATCACACTTCACCAAAAAAAAATTAGCAAACAGAAACGATTCCCACCGACCGGCAGATGGAAAGAGAGAGAAGCTGTTCATTTTAATAAACTTGTAAAGTTATCAAATATCACAGAGATGTGTGTTTTATAAATATGTAGATATACTGACTAGAATAAACTGCTTAGTGTTCAGGGAGGCAGATTAATGGAAATATCAATTATGTCTCCAGGAAAATGTAATTTTTAAAATGAAAAAATAGGGATCTTCTGTTGAATCTCTTTTAACCAAAATAAGGTTTTAAGAGGATGTGCACCATTATAAATTCTTAAATAAATTTAAATATGATTCCTTCTTTTTAGCACTTGTTAGTTCCTGTTCTTTGACAGGTGCAGTAGCTATACAGTAGAATCTCAGTTACGAAACAGAGTTAAAACTGACCAGTCAACCACACGCATCATTTGGAATCAGAAGTACACAATCAGGAAGCAAGAGATTTAAAAAAACAAAAAAAAAGCAAATACAATACAGCCCGGTGTTAAACATAAACTACTAAAAAATAAAGGGAAAGCAGCATTTTTCTTCTGCGTAGTAAACGTTGTATTAAGTCAATGTTCAGTTGTAAACTTTTGAAATAACAACATTTTGTTCAGAGATACAAACATTTCAGAGTTACGAACAACCTCCTTTCCTGAGGTGTTTGTAACTCCGAGGTTCTACTGTGTAAGGAGTACAAACATAATATAGCAATAGTAGTCATTTTTGGCTTGCTTCACACAGCTGGAACATCACACCATTAGACAGATCAGATCAAGCTAGGGAAATGGATTCATATTTTTTACCGTGCAGCTTAATGTTTCCTCAGCCACAACATCTGAGAGGTTACATGAACGTAGAGTGCCTGTGTGATCTGTAAGATCAACTAGTAAATCAAAACTGGTAAAGACAGACTTCGCATCTGAAGAGTTGTCATTGCAGAAAGTGCATGTGTTTGACATTTCATTGACCACGTAGTGGCACCCTGAACTGCAAGGAACGGAAAAGAAAGTATTAATTACAACAGGTACAATTATTTATTGTCAATTTGAAATTGTTCCCTAGACCACCTGACCTTCCTCCAAGCTCACCCCTCCAGTGGACTCTTCCTTCCAGCCAGAGTCCTTCATCTTTTACACTCATATAGAGACAAACTGGCCCTTACTCTCCTCTCTGCGACCAAAGGCCAGAGAGGGCAGGCCTTATCTCTAATCATCTCTGACAAAGTACTACATCTGAAACCCTCCATTCTAACGAGACCAGATCCCTCCCATGCAGAGCAGTTTCATTTTACTTTCCAGGAACTAGGCTAAACATTGTTTGATCTCAGTTGCGTTGGGTAAAGGAGAGGAAGGCAAAGGTTTTTTATATAAATTTAAAATATAAACAGCTGCTTACCACCTGTTTCGTATAATTTTAGATGTATCAGTATCAATGTTCAATGTAGAAATATAAGCGTAAATAATGCCATAAACTGGTTCAGGTTTTCCCTCATTCTGCAAAGCTTTTACCTTTAACTGCTCCACAGTATAAATGTCAACTATAGTCTGCACTAAAGTTGAAAGGAAAATGTTAAATATGTCCAAGAAAACACCACTAAATAAAAAAAAAAGGGATTAAGTTCAAAAAGGAATATTGGGCCTGATCTAAAGCCCATTTGAAATCAACGGAAAGACTCCCATTGACCTTTATGGGTTTTGGATCAAGCTCATAATTAATATAAAAAAGTGAGACATTCAATAAAGAAAATACCTAAAAAGTAAGAGCTCCAACCCAGAGAAAATAAGTTTTACTCTAAAACATTTTCAAATAAAATATTTGTCCTGATTTAATTTATTGTGTGCTTCCTTTTCTAAATATATTAATATATAGGTATTTTATATGTAATAGTCTGCACTCTCTTTTTCTTATTTATTCAGTTTAGATCTCTTGCCCCAAGGCCAGTGCATTTCCAAGAATAGTACGTCAAACTGTTTGCAAGTAAGCATAGCCATCCACATTTGAGGTACACAACATTGTCAGACAATTTGTAAAACAGCTCAATAATGGTCGGGTCCTGAAATTCTTAAACAGGTGAAATTTTCCATTGAAGCCAGTGAGTTTTACCTCTATAAAAAGCTGCAGGAGCAGGTCCAAAAAGCAAATGACAGTACTACACAACCGAGTTACATTAAATCAAAGGAATATCTGGAGGAATGCTTACAATTTATGGATTCTTTTAACTGATCCTCAGTTATATCATCCAAAGCTCCCGTTGCTGCAATCTCTTTTATGAAGTTGAAAAGAATATTCGCTTCTGGTGTGTCTTGAAAATATAAAATAAAAATTAGCTCTGAATAAATGTCCCCTGCAAAAAATGACAAGTAAAATGTCTGAATGCTGAAATTATTGCTATTTTTATTCTGGTAGCAGCAAGGCCACATCAGTCTCCAGTGAGCAATGTTCCCTCTAATTTTTGACAGGCCGTGTGCACAAGAAAATTTCTTCTGGGCAAAGTTTTGACAGGCCGTGTGCGCAAAAAATTTCTTCTGTGCAAATTGTTGTGCTTCTGTGTAAATTTCTGTGCGCGCGGTTTAGGATCTGTGTGCGTGCGCACACGCGCACAGCTTAGAGGGAACAGTGCCAGTGAGCAGAGAGATGCTTCTCTCTTTCATTATCCAACCATTAATACATATATGGGATGCATGAAAGAAGCGTAGATTGAGATGCAGCAGGGAAACCAGAAATTATTGTTCACTCAGAACCTGACTGCTCCTTCCTGCAAGAGGGGAAAAATACTCTAAAAATATGAGCAAAATGCTACAGTATCAATGCAATATCATCTCACTAAGGGCTGGTCTACACTAGCCCCCAAGTTCGAAGTAAGATACGCAACTTCGGCTACGTGAATAACGTAGCTGAAGTCGAAGTATCTTATTTCGAACTTAAAAGTACTTACCCCTGGTCTACACGGCGGCGCGCAGGCTCCGTCGACTCCGCCTGCTCCGTTCGCAGAGCAGGATTACCGGCGTCGACAGGGGAGCACTTCCTGGTTCGATTTATCGCGTCTAGACAAGACGCGATAAATCGAACCCAAAAGATCGATCCGACGCAGCGGGTAAGTGCAGACTAGCCCTAACACAAAGACAAAGGTCTAGGAGTGAGAGGGCCACGTAGGTCAGGGAGTCAAAGTAAAACAGGCCCAACCCTTCCACACAGATCTGCAAACCAGAGATTCCCCTGTGCACCATCCATGCACCCCACTTTTTCCTGGCATCAGGACCAGCTCCAAGGTTGTACTGCCATTCTCTCTCCTGCCATGGCTACACCTCTTTATGGAGTTCTTGTCACAGTGAGGGAGCTGAACATCTATATATGTGTCAAATGTCCAGAGACTGTGGGGCACATTCAATAGGAAGTAAACTGTGTTTAGCAGCTCTTGTCTGACTTTGTCCTCTCTCCACTCCCCAAAATCTAGAGTCCCCAACATATGACGTTCACACAAGGGTCTTCCATGGACTCGAGTGAAGTGACTGGGAGCCCTGCTGCTGATCTGACGTTCTCCTGCACAGACACCGACTCAGCTCAAATCTTCACACGTTCACTCCTTCCACCCCACCCACACAATGGAATGAGAACATCTGGCCCTCAGAAACGATGCAACTGTTAATTTTACAAAACAAGCGCAATGCTATTTACAGGAAAGACAAAGCCTTAGAGAACGCTTCCAGCTGGTGAAGATGACTCACTGTGTAGGCAGCTAGTGTTAGATCACTGAAATCAGAAGATGCATGTGAGAATCTGAGGGCTGAATTTGACCCATGAACTCTGCCTATTAACCTAAAATTTATTTTTACTGGGTTTGCATTTTGTACCCAATAGAGAAAGAAAAAAATATTCATGTCACCATGCTTAATAGGAGACTCAGCTAAGTTTTAACTACTGATTGGACAATTGTGCTAAATACTGCAATGCTAGGTGTTATAGAAAAAACATTTATAGGTGAGATATACAATAGCAAATTTCTGTCTGTGGTGATATTTTTCTTTAGCTAAAGCTTCAAAATGTGGTTTAAATTCTGACAAGCTAAATTTGAACCAAAAAGTTAACAATACTTTCACTTAATTATTTATGTATTATAGCCTACAACATGTGGGCTTTAACAATCTCTTACCTGGATTAGTTGTAAAAATGGTTTTTGATATAACAGTTGCAGTCATGCAGTTCCTAAATTTGTCAAAATTTATTCTCAGCTCTGATGCAAATATTACTGGACACAAAAACATAATTCTTTGTTATTTGAAATAAGTATCACACTAAAGATAAAAAACAACAGCAGAAATCTTTCACAAAAACATAGAAAAGGGATACCTGTTTCTCGTGGCATCCAACTCTGTGCAAGCTGGATAGATTCATTATCCCAACTAAATTTAAAAAAAACCTCATTATTTAATAGTGAAAGCATTGGGAACATGTGTGACAAATATGAAAAATAGTAGGTATTAGCCTTTATGCCATTAAGGAGCATTTATTCCCCTCATCCTTCCCCAAAATATTAAACCAAGATCTAATTATAGGTTAAAATGGTCAGAATGACCCCAATCTTGCCTTTAATTGTGCATAGGGTGACCAGATGCAAGGACCCGAAAATCGGGACTTATCCCCTCCCACCGGACTTGTTGAGCAAAAAAAAGGAAAACAGAAGAAGCCCGGATATCGGGACAAATGGCGTCCCGACCATGCATCGGTCGGGACGCAGGACAAAAGAAGAAAAATCGGGACGGTCCATGCAAACTATTGGGTTTATACAACCTGTATTTGTATGCTATGTGCACAAGCACAAATGCTTTGGGTGCACAAATTATATCACCTGTACACCCAAATGGTTATGCAAACACAACTACAGGCACATTTTGAAAATATAACCCACCAAGTAACTACAAAACTTTCCTACGTTATTTCTAAGTGTTTGTTTTCATTTTAATCCCATTTTACCCTAACTCCACTTCCCATTATTAATTCTGCTTTAGTCTTTTATCATCTTTTAAATTCCCTTTTTAACTGTTTGGTTTGTGGAGGAAATGCACTGCACTTACAGCTATTTTAAAATGTCAAGTGCTACATAAATGCACATCTAATAGTATGTTTACTTGATATTTGCTAGGAGATTTAATTATAAAACAGTTTACCTGTGAATGTGCTGATGGGCATGTATAAGTACATTCATGCAAAGGTAGACCTATGTTTGGGAGCAAACAATACATCTCTTTGCATACATAAAATGTCTATTGGTCTGATTGGCAACAGTTTCTTTATTATTCCATACCACTGATGACCTTTCATAATTTATTTGTAGCTCAGCTTCACTCTGACACTCTTGAACTGTAACTTTGTCAATAACTCATAGAAATAGATAACATATCCAAGGTCACTATCAGATATCCTTTATATGTAATATTGTTTAATGGATACTGCTGCCATTTAATAAATATTGCTGCCTCATCACAGTGGCCACCCAATTAATAATGTATTTCAATTAACTAACTACAAGATTATGGCAATATTTACTACATTCAATTTATTCTGTCTTTATCTACCCTTGCTTTAATTTGTGTATTTGAATAATGATTTAGTATATAATTTACCAAATCATTGCAAAGGACAACTCTGTTTCATCATACAGCTTTACTTCACACCTCTGACCTTTCCTTTTGTCTGAAGTGGTAAAGTACTTTGGCTCCCCAACCTTGAAAAGTAAGAAAAATATTAGTATTCACCTAAAATATGTAGAAGAATTAAAAAGAATCAAGATAGAAAGGAAGAGTCAAAATTATTAAAATATATAAAAAATGACAACAAGCAAGAATACAGAATGTGTTGGCATCCCTGACCATCATCCTCCATGAACTTATCTAATTCTTTTTTGAACCCAGTTATAGCTTTGCCTTCACAACATCCCGTGGCAACAAGTTTCACAGGTTGACTGAGTTCTGTGAAGAAGCAGAGTTTGACAGTGTTGTCTTTAACCCCCAGAGAAAGGGCCAAATTTGTGTATTTCATAAAAACGGAATGAGTTATGTATGTGAAGGTATCCACGGACACTCTGGTTTACTTTGAAAAAATGTTGATTTCCAGATATGTATATCTTCTATGCATGTGCTGAGGTGATCCCAAAACAGTGTGTGATTTGGAAGGTTTCCATTCTCATAAATCTCCACTGAAATCATCTATACAAAACCTATTTACTGAAAGTACCAGGATTTGGCCTACCGTGTACACTTGAATGTATTTCAGAATAGCAGGATTGGTGGTCATAGACAAACCATCAGTACAGAAGTTGCAATAAATTCCTCCTGATCATATCTGGGGCTCTTTTGTGATGTCAAATATGCAGGTGTACCTTGTGTTCTCAAACCTCTTGATAGTCGCTACAGTATGTGCTGGTGTGTGCCTGCAATTAGAGCTTTACACATCCCAAAGAAGTCCTAGCATCCCAAAACTTAAATATTACATTTATTAATTAATTTTATAATCTTATTTTTACTTTATAAAAGTGGACTTGTATATATGATATGAACATTGAAATAAGTTATCCCCTTGCATTTTTGTATCAGATAAAGCAACATATTATATACATCAAATCCTTATGTTGCATTTTCTTATGAATATTAAAAAATAATTAATGTCACTTGTTACCCTTACTTCGTATTAAACTCAATCCATACGACTGCAGACCAAGACAAAAGAAAATAATTGCTTCAGGCAGCCACGACCCTGTAAATCTAAATCTACACTGAAATCAATCAGGGCTTCAGAAATAAAATAACCCTTTTCATTTTGTTCTAACTTACCGACTTCACTGCTGCAAGCACATTAATGATTCTTCCATCAAGGCTTTGACCATTTGCAACAATGTCACCCAGAGAATAGTAATCCTGAGGATCCTTTACAGGTAAATGCAATAGGGAAAGCAGCTTGGTGTCCATTTCATAGCGGCAACAAATTTTGACCACTGAATGAGTCTCACTGAGCAATAATTTGTAGCAGCTAAATTGAATACATAAAAAAGTATTTTACACATCACTAGTACACTATCCAGTGAAAAGTTACATCAGTTCATAGCGAACAATGTCCATTGATTTTTTCTATAGGATTATTACTGAGGATGATAAAAGGTTAGGAAATGCAAGTTGTTATATCTTGATAACAACTTGTCAGTTTTTCATTCTAAGGAAAAATGACATGATTATGTTACACTTCATAGATATTTACTACCAAGAAGTCAACATGCATTATTAACAATGTAAAACATAAATCCATCACTCTTTCAGCACTTCACAAGTAGTTTTTATTTTATGATATATACTCCATGTACTGAAACATTTAAAAAGTGCTTTACAACATGTTAAATTACATACTATTAGGGTAGCAACTCAGTAACAATGTCTATAGTCTACAGTACTTAGATTGTAAACTTTTTGGGACAAATACCAGTAATACTACTACTACTATTAATAACACACACACACACACACACACACACACACAGGAAACCTTAGCCAGGATAAAGGAGTTCCCTCTCCACAGGTTCAAATGCCTGAAGAATATATGAGAAAAGGAAAAGGTCCTTGCTTTTCCTTCTCAAACAAACAACCCTCAAATGATATGCCATGCTGGAATTTGGGTAGATAAGGATTGATTCTGTTGTTCAACATCTGTGACAAACTCAGCTCTGAGTTAGGACTTACAGGGCTAGTTAATCTCATCGTGCCATTTCAAATTTTCAGATACCTTTCACAAAGTTAACTGAAACCAAAATAATGGTGATACCATGCAAACTATTTTTAAAAAATAATGCTATAGTGTACTAAACTGCCTTCCAGCTAAAGACATGCAAATGGCTTTTGGCAGGATTAAACATCTTTCCATAAAATTATTCAGTGTTTAATTAAACACAATGGGGCACAGCCATCCTTGGAATTAATTCAATTAACTTCAACATAGTTTACTGCAGGCATAATGTAAGTCATGTTTAGCTACTGAGGATCTTTACTATATTACTACAAAAGCCAAAGGTCCACATCATGACTAAATACATTTTTCTTGTAAGACTGTTTGGCAGAATATATAACTATATATTGTTCAGGACACACAAGTGAATGAGGACAGACACAGGGATACATTTTAAACAGCAGGCCACAACTTTATTAAAATGTAACACCACTATCTGCCCCGTTTCCCCTACCAGTGTGGGTTTTATAGGGCAACTACCATATATCTCACAACTCTCAGGGTATACTTTTCACTTCCTACCCCAAGGATTCAACTTGCTCTTCTGAATCCTCTCACCTTTCCCCCTGCAGAGAGGATAGAGGGTCCCAAAGAGGGACCCCATTCTGCAGGGACTTCAGGTCTTCCTTTTTTCCACAGACCTAGGATCCACCAGCAAAATCCTGTGTCTCTGATGTTCTGGTTGCTGGTCCTTTGGCCTTTTATCCACACTGGACACTAGCCATAAGTAGTGATGATTAACATTCATAAAGTTCCTCACATGAAATTCCTAAATTCTACACCTGATTAACATAATTGTGTCTTCTGGACGATATGAGGAAGGAAGAAAAAAACAAACAAAGAACACTAGGCCACAGCCAATGTGTCCCTGATGGAAAAAATTCCTTCCTGATCACTTAAACAGCTGATCAGTTAGACCCAGAGCAACCTAAAAACATAGTTCCTATACAACATAACAACAGGGAGAGGGGGTGAGTTCAGCTAAAAATAGACAAGAGGCTTGAAAACCCTAGGCCATGGTTTAAATAAATGACTGGGGGAAGCAATAGCCAATCTCTCTAGCTGGTCAATAGGCAGCAGAGCACTCAGTACCCCAGTACACATCCCCTTTTAACCAAAAGTTGTCAAGCACCTTACAGATCCAATCAAGTATCCCAGCCGCTAAATCGGTGGTGATCGTGTATGGAGGAAAGCATGGATGCATAAAATTAATCTTGCAATTTTCCAAGGGAAATTGCCTTATAATAAGTGTCTAGTCTGACAATTATAGACAATATTAATCGTGATCATTCCACAAAAGAAGTTGAAGTCTACTTTAAATTTACCTAGGAGTTGTGGGATTGAATTTTTCTTCCTTTTCTAGCTCCTTTGTTTGCACTAAAGGATTTTCAATTGTCACTGAAATGAAATATAACATTGAAAAGTAATATTAAATTATTTTAAAAGGAAGAGTACAGATATGTACAGAGAAATGTATCTGGGCAATTGTTTATTTGTTCTAGGTTAGATTGCAAAAATGTAGTTATTGCTCAGTGAGACTCATTCAGTGGTCAAAATTTGTTGCCGCTATGAAGTGGACACACAATTCACTTTTAATTATTAATAATAATTGAGCACAATGATAAAATGTAGATCCATTAACTATGGATGGGTTCTGAGTGGTAATATTCAGTGTTTATATCTGGGGGATGGGTGCTGTTGACAACTGTTGCAGTTTTGACTTTAAATTCTAAAAGGTTTACTCCCTCCTCCTCTATACTTATGTAACTGAACAATTTGTTTCCAACTGTTCTCATAATCATCAGATGAAAATATAGTAAAACCGCAAATGCATAACACTGATTTACAGGAAAAAATATTCAAACAGAAATATGTTAAGAGTAAACTCCAACTCACCACAGTCACCTACTCTAAAACTTTCTGAAAGAGATCTAACATATTCCTCTCTGCCCCAAGAATTTACATTTATAAAGTAAGCTGGTGAATCTCGAATGGTAAAACTGAATGTGTATCTCTCAGATCCAATGTCTAAAAAGAGAAACAATGCTTTTAATGTCAGATATGCATCAAAACATGTCAATTTAATCGGATATTAGTATTATTATACTTGACCAGATTTTACCATAACTTTAAATAAAAGTATTAAATAAGTTAGTGTACAGAAATTTGGTAAATACCACTAGAAGTCAGCAGATTTTTTAATTATGAAATTTGGTGTTCATGAATGGAAGCTACCTGGCAACAATAAATCCTATGGTTCAGACAGATGCTGCACAAGTCTCCCCACACTACTTTGGCAAAGCACTTGTCGTCCAACTTTTAATGGCGTATTATATTATGTAACATCATGTACATTTAGGAGTGTAATTCAGTAGATAAGCACCACAAATGTAATGTGTACATCAGAGAAAGATTTAAGATCAGCCAACAATAAAAATATATAGCAGTGCAAAATGATAACGCAACACTAAACAGAGAACATATTGAGCTAACTTCTCTGCTGGTATAACTCCACAGCGGTCGACAGATAAGAGAATTTGGCTTACAGCAACCTCCCCAGCAATAAAACTGGCAAGAAGAAGTGTAGGTATGAGGCAAAAAAACTTATGGGTTGAGATCCTCACCTCTGCTCCAACCCCTTTACACCGCTCAAATGGGCTGGAGCATTGATTCCCCCAGGTCAGGCAATCAGGTGAACAGCCTTAAGGCTGCCTCTGGAGGACCTGTTTGCAAACCCTTGCAAAGATGACATGCCTGGGGACAGAAGGGACTCATTGCGGGATAGGGCCAAAGGTCTTCAGAGATTCCAGGCAGCAATGCAGCCCATAGGGTAGTCTTGGGAAGCCACTGTAACTTAGTTATACCAGGGGCCTCTCCAGCACTTGGAACAGTCCAGGACCAGGAGGGAGCAAAGATGACAAAAAGCCACCTTCATGTCTTCCTCCTGCTAGGCTGCAATTTCTTTGCTGAATACAGAATCTCATCCATGAAGCTGTCTTTGGATCATGCTGCACTGTGACATTTGTTATTTGTAAGTTTTCAATCAAAACTGTATGGTGATCCACACACAGCAAGAATAATTCTGATTACAATTGCACGGACACAGATCCTGGTATGTATTGTGACCCACTGAATTTAAAAGTTATGCAGATGTGTTCCTAGAGTGGATTCTTCTTCTTGGGAGTGCCAGCAGCAGGACTGAGCATTGAATGTCATGGAGACTGAAGTAGCCTCTCTCCCTGAAGGCATTTCCTAACAATATCTGTGCCATACCTGTTCTCTGGATAAACAGACAACCTCACTCTTCAGTGCTGTCAGTTTGGTACCTTTCAATTCCAATAAATTACATACAAAATACTGTTCTCATATATTTTAAAAGGTATGCAGTGTATGAATCTGTGCCATTGAGATCCAAACAGCCCTATTTGCTTCACTCTTCAAAATACGTCCTTAACGCTTCTATTAAGACAAAAAATTAACATAAAAAACAGCAACATTTCTGGATGTTCTCAATTAGAGAGTGGCCAAAATTGGCATCATCTCCCCCATGCCCTGAGGTGGGGTTAGGAACTATGGATCTCAAGCACCTCTGCTTTTGGGTTTTGGAAAACAAAACTGATGAGAGTTTTGCCAAATTAATGCTGTTCCTTCTGTCTCTGAAAAAATAAGTTTGATCTTTTCTAATTTTTTTTAACACAAAGAAAACTAAATATTTTTTTGTTTTAGTCATACAAGCCAAAGTTACACCACATGAGAAACTGAAATTAAAAAAAGAACTCTACTTTTTCGGTCTGGAAAACCTTTGACATCTGTTTTCCCAATAACCACACCGATTATACTCTGAAAAACAAAAACAAAAAGATTATAGAATACAAATATTAAGCACAGATGCATATGATAAATTAGATTTCATGGACTTCTTATACTCTGATGATAATAAACATATTATTGACTGATAACCATTTTCATGTATTTATTCCACAGTGCCATACAAACTAATGGCTTAAACATAAACATTCAGTTTTATAAGAAAAAAAGTAGTAACTAGTACAAAATGGTAAAAGAGGCTCAAACATTTGCCTGCGTAAAAAGCCGTGGGAGGAAAAAGGTTACCTAAAAATGTTTATAATTTTGGCTGTCTTCCCCTCAGATAGGCAGGGATAGCTGGACTATGTTGTGGGCATGGCACGTGGCTCCCAAAAATGTACTGGGCCAAGATCTGCTTAAATTCACAATGGAGAGAGACCCTATGGCTTTCAGCATCAATGTTATTATTTATAATACTGTGTCATTGACCAGGATCCCATTGTGCTAGATGCTGTACAAACACAAAAAATGGTCCCTGCCCTAAAGAATTTACAGTCCAAGTATAAAAAAAGACAACAGATAGATACAGGCAAATGGGGAGTACAAGGAAATAATCCACATTGGTCAGCATGATAAACACCAGCAGCCTAACCATGGTCAAGTTTTTTGAAGGCATCACAGAAAAGGAGGTTCTGGAAGCAGGATAATGAGGTAGCTTTGCAGATGTTTATGCAGAGTCCATGCAGAGCATGGGAAAAAGCACAAAGGTGGTTGTTTGAAAATTTAACAAGTGGGCAATGGAGACTGGCATTGTGAGCTGACTGGAGCCAGGAGTCAGCATCTCAATAGTGGATGAGAGGTGGTAAATTGAAGAGGATAGGGTGTGAAGGGCCTAAAAAGTGAAGACCGTCAAGCTGCCTACCACTTCTGCAATCTTAGCATCACCAGTTTTAGTTCTCACTGGTTGACCCACTGCCACTAGCTCTCTAGGACCAGTCCAGTGGTCACAGAGCATGTATCGTTTATATTTGCATTTTGGAATGGACAACATCTCTGCATAGCACTTGCACTTACATTCAATGGATGTCCCGCAGTTTTGTTGTTCCAACAACAAATGGAATATATGACTCAGTTAATTGGTATTTGCAAATGTAACAATTTAGTGGTCAATATAGCTTGAATTCTGCACTAATTTACAACCCCATGCTAGCCACCTATTTCTCTGGAGGTTCACAGTATAAGTCTGCTCAGAACCTGAGCCCATGTTTATAGTTTACTTTCAATCACTAGGTGGAGCACAGTAACTGTCCTATCCTATAGTTATTTAAAGGATTTCATTAAAAGCATGTGTTTAATACAGTGTAACTTCCTTGAGGTCTTCAGAGCTTTCTTTCACACAGCGTTTTCTATCAATCCACATAACATTGTTTAGTTTTTTTAAGCCAGGCTGGATGGCAATTAAATGAGCTTGCAACACATCCTGTAAGTCATTGCTGGTAATAGGGAGCTAGTTCTTGGAATCTGAACATGTGATGTAATGTCTTCTTAAAAACTTTAACCTGAAGTATAATTTATTTCAGCCTCTCCTAACAAAATAAAATTACACTACAGTAAACTAAAAACTAATTTTAACTAATTAAAATATGTACTCAGTTGAACATGTTAAACATGTATTGATAGATTTATCGTTTTTTAATTTATCCACACATCAAAAGCTAATTAGAGAGTCAGGTTTAATTGGATGTTTCTAAGATGAAAACAATCTGCTGCACTCAAAAATTACAATTTTGCTTTTAAAAGAGAATATATTTTAACTGAGCTGGTGGATCAATTCATTTGTGAGTGATGACAAATGACAAAGACTTGAATGCATTTTGCTGGGATAGGGAGAATTTATGAAATTTATTGAATTTATTGAAAAATGTCAGCACAAAAAACCGAGGTGTGTGTAAAAATATCTCATCTGGTTCAGTTCCTTTTGTGATTACCCAGCTTTCATTATTTAAAATAGATAAGAACATCAGACTAAATTGTCCTCTCCCATAGAAAAGCTGTGGCAACAGGGAAAGTACTTGGAAAATTCCATTTGTTTTCAACTCTGTTTCAGTGTTGTCAGAACTTCTGTAGCATGTATGGCCCTGCAACCATGCAGATGCCTTTAGATCTGTGGAGATATCTGGATACAACACTACAGCTCTCAGTGCATCCAAGCTGAAATTCGGTCTTTGTTCTCCAGGCTCCTACACCGAGTAGCACATTTGAGACATGCTGTCACTGGGGGCCTAGTGGAGACCATTATAGCCGACCACTGAGGGGACTTTGAAAACTGGAGATGGAGTTTCTGGAGCAGAAAGAATGATATAGCCCAGAATATTAAAATTTAAACTTGAAAAGCAAAGAATGAAAATTAAATATATGCATTGGGATTTCCTATTTTGATAATACAAAGTCAATGAGCTAAAATGCAAAGGACAGTTATGCTAATGTGTATTATAGGCCGAATCTTGCAAGCATTACTATCATGAATACAGTAGTGTTGGTCCTCACTCAAAGTGTTAACTGTTAAATTATAGAAAACATAATCTAGATATATACATTAATAAATCTAAACACAGATCATAGAACTAACAAGTAGTACTAAATTTCACTGCTCAATGAAATTGCTTTTTGTTGCACCTCATTCCTCTTCCTTTTCTGTACAGTATGTTTATGTATTCTGAGGCTGAGGCCTTATCTTCTTATAATCTATTAAGTGTCTAGACCATTTTTTGTTTTAAATAATTAAGAAATAATAATAATAAACCCATTGGGTATATACTCTTGAAATCTTTACTCCACTGACATCGATGAGAGTTTTGTCTGAATAAATAAGGACTTCAGAATTTGGCCCAATGGGACTACTTATGTGAGCAGAGGTTTCAGGATAAGGCCCTATGTCCATAACTTGTAGCCAAAGAATATCACACATCCCTGATGTGTTGTAACTCCATAGTGCTGACTCTGTATGTGTAATCACTAATTCAGCATTCATTTAAAATGATACAAAGAGGTCTCTGATACTTCCAGATAATGAATTGCCCAGTCAATATCTATAGTTGTAGTACTCACACTATGGACAACAACAGCAGCAATTTTCATTTTCCTGGTGTGTACACAAAGAAGGTACAGTACTTTATATCTAACAATTACACTGATGCTATGAGTTTCTAAATACATGTCAATTGCATAGTTTGGCAGTAATATAATATAGTCAGATACAATTTCATTTGAGAACAAAAGTACGATGTTGCTGAGACTTACAGGGCGAGCCAGATTTGGATGCAGATCTGAAAGCGCAACAAAGTTCTGTGTTGAAATGGAGTAGGCCATTCTTCATCTGTAATTTGAGAAAACTAATTTAAATCTAAAAATCAAAACAAATAACTTTGAACTATTCATACTGAAATTATTAATAGAAGTAATTTTCTTTAAGAAAATTATTTTGACAAAGAACTTTGACAAACAGCACCTGTCTTCTGTAAAAGTTTTAAATGCATTTCAGGGCTTCTGAACTAACAGTTTTCGTACTGTCCATGTTTGTATACTTGGTCATTATTAATTTCATTTTCCATCCACATTTCCCAGAGATATTTTGGGGTTTTAATACTGAATGACTCTCTTAGGCCCTGACCTTGCAAATACCCACACTGCTTTTCCTACATGGGTAGTCCCATTGAATGTAATGTAACTGCTCACATACATAAAGTTACTCAGATGCGTAAAGTGTTTCTAGAGTTGTGGCCTTAATTTGAAGTTATAATTAAATACATATTATTTAAAAAAAATGAAGGCCCTATTTCCTTAGGCTTATTCTTCGGCAGCATGTTCTACTTTTGGCAGTATGAAAAAGGGTTTCTAAGGGACGTTCAGTGCTAGAACACACTTTTTTCTCATCCTCAATTTTTTTTAATTTATTTACTAGAGTTTTGAAATTAACAACAATGTAATTATTTTTAAGATGCAAATTTTGATTGTAAAGGGCCCACTCCTGGGAAATACTTAGCACCCAAGACTCCCACTTATGCCAGTGTTGGGCCATAAATACTTTGTTAGCCTGCCTGAATGCCTTTTGTCATTTTAGTGTTTCATAGAATCATAGAATCATAGAATCTCAGGGTTGGAAGGGACCTCAGGAGGTCATCTAGTCCAACCCCCTGCTCAAAGCAGGACCAACCCCAACTAGATCATCCCAGCCAGGGCTTTGTCAAGCCTGACCTTAAAAACCTCTAAGGAAGGAGATTCCACCACCTCCCTAGGTAACCCATTCCAGTGCTTCACCACCCTACTAGTGAAAAAGTTTTTCCTAATATCCAACCTAAACCTCCCCCTCTGCAACTTGAGACCATTACTCCTTGTTCTGTCATCTTCTACCACTGAGAACAGTCTAGATCCATCCTCTTTGGAACCCCCGTTTAGGTAGTTGAAAGCAGCTATCAAATCGCCCCCTCACTCTTCTCTTCTGCAGGCTAAACAATCCCAGTTCCCTCAGCCTCTCCTCATAAGTCATGTGCTCCAGCCCCCTAATCATTTTTGTTGCCCTCCGTTGGACTCTTTCCAATTTATCCACATCCTTCTTGTAGTGTGGGGCCCAAAACTGGACACAGTACTCCAAATGAGGCCTCACCAGTGCCGAATAGAGGGGAATAATCACGTCCCTCGATCTGCTGGAAATGCCCCTACTTATACAGCCCAAAATGCCGTTAGCCTTCTTGGCAACAAGGGCACACTGTTGACTCATATTCAGCTTTTCATCCACTGTAACCCCTAGGTCCTTTTCTGCAGAACTGCTGCCCAGCCATTCGGTCCCTAGTCTGTAGCAGTGCATGGGATTCTTCCGTCCTAAGTGCAGGACTCTGCACTTGTCCTTGTTGAACCTCATCAGATTTCTTTTGGCCCAATCCTCTAATTTGTCTAGGTCCCTCTGTATCCTGTCCCTACCCTCCAGCGTATCAACCACTCCTCCCAGTTTAGTGTCATCTGCAAACTTGCTAAGGGTGCAGTCCACACCATCCTCCAGATCGTTGATGAAGACATTGAACAAAACCGGCCCCAGCACCGACCCTTGGGGCACTCCACTTGATACCGGCTGCCAACTAGACATGGAGCCATTGATCACTACCCGTTGAATGCGACCATCCAGCCAGTTTTCTATCCACCTTACCATCCATTCATCCAGCCCATACTTCTTTAACTTGCTGGCAAGAACACTGTGGGAGACTGTATCAAAAGCTTTGCTAAAGTCAAGAAATAGCACATCCACTGCTTTCCCCTCATCCACAGAGCCAGTTATCTCATCATAGAAGGCAATTAGGTTAGTCAGGCATGACTTGCCCTTGGTGAATCCATGCTGAATTCCAGGGCAGCTCCCTGAGACATTTATTGATACTTTGCAAAGTGGTATCAGATTCCTTCTTTTATATAAAGAGCCATCAAGATGTCTAATACATAATAAGACATATTATAAGTAAAAATAATTGAATAATTGTCAGCATTTTTCAGAAGACAGACCTGTAAAGTCTGGAGACATCCTTCTTACAACTCACAATACTTGATACTTTGTGAGAGTTTTTAGTTGTTTTATCCTGCACCACCACCATTATATCTTTCGTAGTCATTGGAAATCTCTCTCCCTTTCCTTTTTCCAGATATTATATATTAATATATTAAATTAATTAATTTTAAAGACATTTTGTTTGATAGTTAAGGTGAGACTGACTGCAGTAGGAGTTTTGCCTGTTCTTTTTTGTAAAATCTTTGTCAACAACTAATTCACCTTACTTTCAGGATGTTAGACACTGAACTCACTGATTGCTTCTATTAATTATAGAAGTTTAGGTAAGCTTTCCAGCGCTCCTTGAAATGAGCAGTTAGTTTTTTCTCCAAAATGAAATAAAATTTCCCAAGGCAACTACTAAGTATAATCATCGTGATATCATATGAAAATTTACGTGATAGGGATGCAAGCAGGACTATGAAGAGTAGCAGAGGGAGATAAATACAGTACTTCCTATATGGAAGCTCGGAACATCCAGTACACATTTAAGGAATTTTAGGATTCTCAGATTATGGTTTAAGTAATTTTCGAGATCTTCATTTTCTCAATTGATTATGATCTCTTATGAGAATCACAACAGAAACCTGTAGTGATTCCAAGCTATTTCCGGTGTCTCTATACAGTATTCTCAAAAATTACCACCGGAGGCTCTAGTTTAATAAGAGTAGTGTTAATGCTAAAGGATTTCATTACTATGTGGTCCACAATCACATCTTTCTTCAAACACCAGAACATCTTAATTATACTTTTACCTTTTTAGTGACTAATCAAAAGGTAGAACTTGTCATTTATTGTGGCTGATCCTATTAAAAGAAAAGTTTTATAAAAACAAAAATAAATCAGTGCTTAGATGTTGCAATGATTTGACAAAGATGTACAGAAATAAATAAGTAGAAAAAGATAAAAAATAATTCCTACAAAATATCCACTCCTTTCCCCCCACAGAATTTTACATACTAAGTCATCCCAGACAAGCCTCTAATTCCATTGAAATTGAAGTTACATTTGTGACATCATTATCTTCTGCTTGTAGCTTTAGTTGTACTGAAAGTTTAATGTCCCCAACTACCAAAGCTATAATATGAGCACTGAATTCAAATTCGCAGCACTCTGGTGTGTATACCCATGAGGCCACTGCAGAAGTCCAGGAAAAGTAAATGAATGGTACTTCTCAACCTTACTGTTTCCTTTTTCCTCCGTGTCACACCTACAGCAATTCTATCTGGATCTCTCAGAGGGGGAAAAGTAGTATGAGTTTTATGTTTTGTTTTTAAAAAAGATGGATCATAGATTCATCAGAATATCCTAACACGGCATCCATTTATTCCACCATCCTGTATTCCCTTTTATTACCATGGATAGAAAATATATAATAAAATATAAACTATTCTAAAACCATAAACTAACAAAATACTTGTCATCTCCCACTGTATTTTGTTTTTTATTCTTTATTACACCAAACATACTTTGGGACAGACAATTTCTTGGAAATTTTAAACGAGGCATCCCTAGATCCCATAACAATATCCAGATTCTGGACATTCTTGTCTGCTTATAAACTTTAGTCCATCAACTATTATTAAATGAATATCACAGGATCCTGAATGCTGTGATTAACAACAACAAGCTAATAGTATATTAGTTATTTAATACAACCAGCAAATGCTCATCTACATGAAATGGGATTCCTTCAGAGTGACTTCACAAATCATACAGCTTATGAAAAGAAAAAATGGCTCTGAAAACAAGAGCAAGACATTTAAAACAGAACAAAGCTAGAAACAATTCATCTCTAGAACAACATGCTTTAGTCCCACTGACTTCAACAGAACTTAAATATGTGCTTAAAAATTAAGCACACACTTAACTGCTTTCCTGAATCAGGACCAGGCTCAAGGGTGATGTTCCAATCACAGGGGCAACAGGCCACACAAATTACGAAACAGTGATTTAAAGCAAAAAGGTGAATTCTCTATCCTCCTTCACAGAGGTCAGTTTTTCCTATAATGCTCCCGTATGAACTGCAGTAACATCAATGAGAGTAACTTTTGTGAGATGAAAAATAGATCTCCTCATTTTCTATGAAATACGTTCTACAGAAGGCACTAAACCAGACTGGGCAAAGAAAAATATCTGAAAAGCAAAGTAGAAAAATCTTTAAAAGCATTTTAAAATGAAAATCTGACAAAGATTTCAGTGATTTATTTTAGAACTCCGGTTAACTATGGCCCAAATCCTTCTCCTAGTCAATTAAATGGAAACATTGACATTAACATTAGATGGGAAGAGGATCATGCCCAAATATATCTCCAAGGCATCTATCAATACTTTCTTCAAACACACTGATAAATAATTTACCGCACACCGAAACTGAGTAAAAAAAATTAACTTGAATGACCTATGTATCAAACGGAAATTAAACAGGCTATTAAAGATTTCAAAGTAAAGAATGCTACTGGCTCAAAGAGCTAAATTGTAACATTCAGTACTATGAATCACTTGCCTTTTAATGAGAACTAGAGGGCCCAACCCGGAGATGCTGAACACCCTCAAGTCCCATGGAAGTCAATGGGAACTGAAGGTACTCAGGACCTTTTCAACTCCTCCCAGGATCAAGCCGTTACTGAACAGGGAGGATAAGGGCATTTTTCCACACAGGGTGATATCATTATGTTGGAAAAGCTAAGCAGAAATCTTTGATGGGTCAAAAGTGTCAACCCGGCTCCTTCATACGTTGTATACCACACTATTTATACCACATCTTGTCACCTCAAAGGGGAACCAAGGTAACTATGTATAGTGGTGTAGGTATCAAGAGATAAGACAAGGCCCTTTTCCTCAGAAGAGCAGACCCGCCCTCTGCCGTGTGTGTCACCGGTGTATACCGGCAGCGAAGTCCAGGGCCTGCACTCGTTGGGTAACTGGAACCCGCAGAGGAGGAGCACTGGGGAGCCCCTCGATGTCTTGGAATCGAAGAAGCGGACCGAAACCCCCCCGGTGGTGACGTTCCCAGGAACAAGAGCAGGTACGGCGAAACGCGTCGTCTTTTCTCGTCTCTTCGCTTCGGGAAAGGTGGTATCCGACGCCGCCGCGCTGAAGCTGCGAAGGCCCGAACCGCGCACGCACAGCCGCTAGGGTGCCTGTGGTCACCGCTCTTTTATGCAGCTTGTGGCGGGAAAACATGGTACGGTCCCAGCAAAGGCGGGAAACAGTCTGAGGTAAAATTGCTCTTGAGATGGCCCAGTGGCGGGAAAAACCAGTTTGATCCAGTTATAACTAGGCCAGGATGACAGGGCACAGAGGGGGTCACAAGATGGCGTTTACAAAATGGTGATTCAGACTCCATTTTGAACTGCTGCTATATCCTTACAAATTACATATTGGGTTTAACATACACATATTTTAATAAACTATAACAGCATAACAAATCACACCCAACAATCTCACCCCATTAGCCGTCAGTTATCCTTTACATATTTTATTGCATTGATATAATATCACTGCAATAATACGGGGGTGGGTTGTTTAGTTTGGTTGTTGCACTTGTAAGAGCAGTTAAGACAATGCAAGGTCTTGGCATCACTGCTGTATGGATCTGATCCTACACTATTCCAGATAGGTTCTTATACCGCGCTCATCACCTTAGTATCTGAGCTCCTTCCGGTAGTATGCTAACTACGCAACATGACTACACATCTGATATACGTTGTTTGTCCTCTCATCCTCTCCCTAGAGGGAGAAGTGAGTGCAGTGTCTTGTTTCAGTTGAGTTTTTAATTTCTGCCTGGCTGGTTTTTGTGTATATATAAAAATAGCCTACACGCCACCCTTACTCAATCTGAGGTGCCAATGAAGTCAAGAGGGGCTTTGCTGCAGTCCGAGTGGGTGGAAGGGGGATCCGGTGGCTCGGCGGCGGCTTGGCAGCGGCGGCACCCCTTCCCCGCCGCCTCTCTCCCTCATGATCCGCATGCACTCTGAGCAGGAAAAAGCGCCAGCCTGCAGATCGCACGCGCGGTCTCTCCCCCTCCTTAAAGGGACCGCAGCATCCCAAGCGGTGCCGCGGACAAGACTCCCCCCGCTGCCCAGGCACTGGGTGGAGAGGGCCAGGGGCGGCGCTATGTGTTTTTCCGCCCCAAGCACGGCAGTCAGGCGACCTTCAGCGGCACGCCTGCGGGCAGTCCCTGGTGACGCGGAGTTGGCGGCATTTCTGCGGGTGATCCGCTGGTGGACCTCCGGCAGGCATGCCGCCGAAGGCCGCCTAAATGCCGCCCTCACAGCGACCGAGCAGGCGCCCCCCGCGGCTTGCCGCCCCAGGCAAACGCTTGCTGCGCTGTTGCCTGGAGCCGCCCCTGGAGAGGGCAAGTCACTGAGTCTTTCCACCCCTGCGGTGGGGCTTTAAAGCCACCTGCACGTGCAGATACAAGGCACAGGCCTGAAGGCCCCATTCAGCAAAGCACATAAGCAGTGGCTTGACTTTAAGCACGTTTGAATCCCATTGCAATCCAAAGAGATGCCAAGCACCTGCTAAAGGGCTTGGCCACAGGAACAGAATGAAGCACATGCTTCAATTTAAATATGCATTTAACCCCAGTGAAATTAATGGGACTACTCATGTGCTTAGTTTTAAGCACGTGCTTAAATGCTTTGCAGAATCAGGGCATTATTACAGAGGTTACAAGACAGAAATTACGTAATGCTGAAGAAAAATGATCATTTGTCCAATGTTATCACACCAGTCACCTTAAAGAGGAGCTGTTCTTGGTTTCCTCCAAAAAGATCATTTGCTTTCTCTTCCCTAGTCAAGGTCTTTGCAAATATTCCTTCTCCTTCTTGGAGTTATTTTTAAAAAGTATTTGTAAACAGTTATATCTGCAGTTTCAGTTTGCTGTAGGCAAATTATTCCGTCACCCCCAAAAGCCCTTTCCACACATAGCCAGGATTTTTTTTTTGACCGTACAATATCTTCAGTTTAAAAAACAACAATATAAATAGTCTTCAGTTATTCTAAAATTATGCATATATATATTACTTCTACAAAAGCAAAATATTAAGGAATATAATTCATATTTTTTGTCACCGGCTTGTTTTGGTGTGTTTTTCATTTAAATAAATTGCGGCAAGCTACATCTCGGTAAGCTAGCACAGTCAGTCCCAACACAACACCATGACCACTCTTTCATGAGAATTATTCTTCTTCACTGCACATTACATCTGGTTCCAGAGATCAGCTTTACAGAGAGGGACTGTACTGTCTTAATAATGAAGTCAGCATCTCTAATGTGCAAAGAAATGGTTTCTGCCTTTTCTGGTAACAATGCTGTGCAATAGTTTTTTCTTCTTAACAATAGCATTGACTTGTCAATACAGCCCTGATGAATATGAACAGAAATGAAGGCAACACATGTCTAGTTCTTGCCACTTGATAAAGAAGTCAAGGGTGACTGAGCAAAGGTCAGGGCTGAAATAGTTTGCATATATGGCGAGAGAAATGATATCAGATTGCATCTGTCATCTCTTCAGAAAATGCCAGGTGTCAAACGGTCAGCACAACACAGTATCCATATCACTGGTACAGGTAATATTATTTACAAGAACATAGAAAAAGAAAAATATGTGAGTCCATATTACTTGGTAAACTATAAAGGAGACAATTGTACCTGACTAGGGCACATTTTTTTCAAATTATATTAAAAACAAATGCAAAATTAAAAAAAAATCATAATCCAAATTGTGCCTGCCTTACTCAGACAAGAAGTCTCATATGTGTAACGACCTGGGAATTTGACCCATAGAGTCTGATCCAAGGCCCAGTGAAATCAACTTGGATTGATTTGAGTGGGTTTTGGATCAGGCTATTACTGAACTATGAATACACTGTATGTGAAAAGCTCTTTAAAAATATTGTTCCTGAAGTTGGATCACTTGCTCCCCTCAGAATCTGAGACAGTGAGAAAAGAGTCCAACTTGATGTTAGAGGTGGATAGCTTTGAGTATTTGGCCAAAAAAATCTATAGTTGTGAAGTATGTGGCTTCCCACCTCTGTCCTTTATAGTTTTACATTAAGAAAGCTGTGCATGGTTCCCCACTCATGGTTTATAGATCTTTTTTAATTAATCTAGAGTGCACTTAATTCCATAAAAAATATTTTCTGTAAAAGCCACTGAGATTGGTTCTGCACCTTGATGATATAGGTTCTGTAAACACCCAAGAGAGGTCCGAACTAAAGCCACAGCATGTTTAAGTCCCTTCGAAGTCACACAGCTAAGTGCTTTCCTGAATCAAGACCTTAAACATCAGAATGTAGCTTCCCACATTTTTCACAAATTTGGATTCTCATTCAGATTGGCCCAGATCTGTCTCTAATATACATCAGGCCACACACACACAGCTGTAATGGGAATCAAACTCAGCATGGATTCTTAGCCACAGCACAATGACATGAAATAATGCAATCCCGGATTTCCACAACGATGCAGTATACAAACTGTAAACCACACAGTAACATCCTGAATTTTGTATGCTCTTGATTGGAGGGTGTACTCCAGTTTGTTAGCCTGTGACACTCATAAGAATCCTCAAAAGAAATGTGCCACAAGAAGAGCCCCCATATGAAGGCATAAAGAATGTATCCTTGGAAAATGTGTTTTATTTAAGCTACACTTAAATGCATCCTTACTGAAGTTTGAAGAATAATTTTGTGGGAATAGAGATGGGCCAGTTTCAACACCCGCTTCCTCCCCTGAGATCCAAATACCCACAAATTTTGGCAAAGTTTGTATCCAGATCCAAACTTCACAGCCAACCTCTCAATTGATAGTGGGCAGAACCAGAAACATTCCCAAAATCTGGGAACGTTCAGATCCAAAATGCAAATTTTTGTATTTTGGGCCTGTCTATGCGGAACATACCACAATCATTGACTTGTTTGCCACATTTAAATCCACTAATTGTTACTTCGGCTATAGTGTGGGGAAAAAAATGGTAGCTGGGTCACAGATTGGGAATGGATGAAAAAACAGACGAAACAGCGTTTCTGAATTAAGATAATCAAGCTATGCCTCCAAAGGGCCCAGTTATTGCTACTGGGCTAAATCCTGGGACTTTTTCATAATTCACTCTGACCATCCCAGATCCTCAAAAGTATTTAGGCACTCAGTGGGAGTTAGCCCCCTTTAAGGATCTGGGCCTCAGTCCTTACGTAGGCAAAAGAACCATTCACATCTAAGAGAATTTGCCTGGTAAGGACCTCAGCATTTGGTCCATTGAGTTTTATTTTTTGTTTGGTATTCTTTTGATGTTTACACTGTCATGAGTATTTTACGCTGTGGCATGCTGGATTTTTTTTTCCACTAGTTTAAAGAGACAACGGGCCAGATCCGTAGCCGGTATAAATCAACGTGGCTTCACTGAAGTCAATGGAGCTATTGCAGTTTACACCAACTGAGGATCGAGCCCAATATTTTTAAATTTCATTGACTGTGATATCCACTTTCAGTGCCTAATGCACTTGGACGGACAAATGCACTGCAGAATGCTTTGCTCTGTAGTAAAAATTCCCTGGCTCTATTTTCTTTGCTACCCCTAAGAACTCACTGTGTGCCATATTTCATAACTGAATTAAAACTTATGTGTTTAGACATAATTTGTATTGATTCGAACACAGCACTCATGGGTTTTCATAGACAGCAGGAGAATGGAGCGGGTCATTTTGTCCATTTATGATGCATATAAAAATTAAAAAAGAATCAATAGAATTCACTTCTAGGTCATAAAATTTTTTTACTCCTGATCAGTAATTTTATGACCTCAAGGTCACAGCTATTGAAATCTTTAGTGTGGCCTGACAAATACTCTGAGTCAACTCCATACTACAGGATCTTTCAGTCCTTCAATTAAACAACTGAAAATGGATACCACCTGTGCTCTCTATATTTATTATGTCAATAAAGTCCATTATAATTATACTGTGCTGATGACAAATGGCATGCCAGAGAACTGATGGCCTGTTTTTTTAGGTAACCATTTTATACAATATGAACTGCTGATCTAACTTAGTTTCAAATGCTTTGAAAATGCTTGGAATGGCTTCTGTATGAGGAGAGATTAATAAGAGTGGGACTTTTCCACTTGGAAAAGAGATGACTAAGGGGAGGGGATATGATAGAAATCTATAAAATCATAACTGGTGTGGAGAAAGTAAATAAGGAAGTGTTATTTACTCCTTCTCATTACACAAGAACTAGGGGGTCACCAAATGAAATTAATAGGCAGCAGGTTTAAAACAAACAAAAGGAAGTATTTTTTCACACAACACACAGTCAGTCTTTGCCGGGGGGTGTTGTGAAGACCAAGACTATAACAGGGTTAAAAAAAGAACTAGAAAAACTCATGGAGGATAGGTCCATCAATGGCTATTGGCCAGGATGGGCAGGGATGGTGTCCCTAGCCTCTGTTTGCCAGAAGCTGGGAATGGGTGACAGGGGATGGATCACTAGATGATTACCTGTTCTGTTCATTTCCTCTGGGGCACCTGGAACTGGCCACTGTCAGAAGACAGGATACTGGGCTAGATGGACCTTTGGGCTGACCAGTATGGCCATTCTTATGTTCTTAAGTCCTGATAAACAGAAAGAGGGACTAAACCAGAGGTGGGCAAACTACGGCCCACATCCGGCCCGCGAGCCGTTTTAAGCCGGCCCATGAGCCACACCAGCAGCTCGGCCATGCTTCAGTGCTCCGGCCGCGGTGCTCGGTCGGAGGCCAGACCACCCGGCTTGGCCCGCTCTGGTGCTCCAGCCAGGGCGCTGGGTCAGGGTCGCACTACGTGGCTCACCCCGCTCCAGCTCCTACGTGCTCCAATGGGAGCTGCATGGGCAGCACCTGCGGATGGGGCAGTGAGCAGAGCTGTCTGGCCATGCCTCCGCGTAGGAGCCGGAGAAGGGACATGCCATTGCTTCTGGGAGCCGCTTGAGGTAAGCGCCACTCAGAGCCTGCACCCCCTGAGCCTCTCCCCACACCCCAACTCTCTGCCCCATCCCTGATCCCCCTCCCACTCTCCAAACCCCTCGATCCCAGCCCGGAGCACCGTCTTGCAACCCAAACCTCTCATCCCCAGCCCCACCCCAGAGCCTGCACCCCCAACTGGAACCTGCACCCCTTCCTGTGCCCCTGCCCCAGCCCTGATCCCCCTTCCGCCCTCCGAACCCCTCGGTCCCAGCCCAGAGCACCCTCCTACACCCAAAACTCCTCATCCCCAGCCCCACCCCAGAGCCAACACCCCGTCCCGCACCCCAACCCCAATTTTGTGAGCCTTCATGGCCTGCCATATAATTTCTATTCCCCGATGTGGCCCTCGGGCTAAAAAGTTTGCCCACCCCTGCACTAAACACATGGCTACCATTTTCATTAAGGTTTTGCCAAACTATTGAATGGGCAGAAGACATTCCATGTACTGTACCCATAGGATTCTAATTGCACTAGAAGAAATAATACATCGGAAATTTGAAAAGTTAAATACTAGAGATTATGAGCCTGCTTCTTATCTCAGTTACACTGATGTAAATCATTAGTAACTCCACTGGTCCCACCACTGTAAAACTAGTGTACGCAAGATCAAAATCAGGCCTCATATTTATTTGAAGGCTGTTGTCAAAAAAACACTATTGGATTTCACGTGAATTCCAGTTATAAACGACTTTTGAAAGCACATACTTAATGGGACATAAGCACATTTTTAAAGTTAATCATGTACTTAAATGCCTCTCTGAATGAGGATCTTAGCGCTGCACATTTGTTCAAAGCACAGTTACCAGTTTCTTTAGGTTTTATCTAGTTTTAATTGCCATTTCTCATGCATACGCAGGTGTAATCTGACTCTGCCTTCACTCCTTCCTTCACCTTTATGGCAACAAGTCATTGTTTGGATTCAAAGCCAGTAAAACAAGGGTGCTGTTGTGTGCCGTATCTCTGTGTGACTGTAGCTGGAGTGTAATGTTTTATGGTCAGGTAACTAAGACTGTCAGCGTTTTGCCTTGCGGTTTACTTTCATTTTCTTGCTCTTGTTTTCAACTAAGTAATGTACCTGCATTTTGAAAAGACCATCATTTACTTTCCAGTCACACTTATTGTTAAAATGAAGTGACACGGTCTGTCAAAGAATGACATTAAAGAGTCAAATCACGATGTAGTCGTGCCCAACAGGTTATAGACGCACAAGCCGCTGAGATGACAACAGCAACAACAAAACAATTACACTTTGAGATCTCATTACATATTGCATTCCAAATTGATAAAAACTGGGGGTGGGAGGGTGAGAAAAGGTTATTTTAATTAGCATATCAGTCCTAAAATTATATCTGAAACTCTGCCTAGCACGACTGAGTCTTGCTCCATGACTGGGGATACTAAGTGCTACTGCAATACACATTCATCATAAATTATAATAATAATAATATTAAATTAATAAATGAACTCACTAACTTGAAAATATTCAGCCAATTTACAAAGATTAAAGCAGATTCTCAAAGTTAGGTAGTTTAAAAACAATTAACAGAACCTGCAAAAATATGTTATCTCAAGCACAATAATCCCTAGCTCTTCTCAGTATATCTCAAAGCGCTTTACAAAGGAGGTCTGCATTTTACAGATGGTAAAACTGTGGCACAATGTGGGGAAGTGACTTGGCTAAGGTCACCTAGCAGAGCTAGGAACAAAACCCAGATCTCTTGACTCTCAGTCTAGAGAGCTAGACTTTAGGTCATACTACCCCTTTGAAACAGGTTAAATCCTGGGATCAGCATTTTTCAGTTTTAGGGTCCAGTTCTTGCAAGGGGCTGTGCAACTCCAACTCTCACTGCCAGCACTCTGCAGGGTTGAGCCGGTAATTAGCAAAGAGACTTTCTAGGTACTACAGAGCATCCAATGGGCCCAGATAGTTATTTCTTCATAAATGTATTTATTTAAATGATGCTCATCAGTATGGTCACGGAATCCAAATGGCATCTCATAAATCCACTTAGCAATTTGTTATACCATGATTAACATTGCATGCATGCAGGGAGAGCTAATCTGGAACTCATCACTACGGTGGACATTTAAGACATATATTTTTAGCTTTAAGAGACTCATCAAAGCCATAGTACATCCCAATATTTGCTCCATAAACTTTCTGCCGCCCACTGCTTTTATTGAGTGGACTCATCTAATATTTATACATGCTTAGACCGAAAAGAATGTGTAAAATGAAAAGGGCAGACCTGTAATTTCATGTAATTGGCCTGACTGAATGCATTAAAAACAGCAGATTATTAAAGGTATTCACTGTTCTTTGCCTTTGGCTGATACCTGAACTGGCTCGGAACCAGGAGCGTTGAATGAGTAATGACACTTTTAATAGATGTAATACAGGTGCTGATGCAGTGAAACAGATGCTTGGTGCATTGAAGGATATTCCATCTAAACCTTCTCGCCATCACCTCAGTAAGCCATTGTTACACTCTTTCACCGACGCAGTGCCCCATCCCGCGCAGCCTTACTCACCAGAGTAGTCCTTGTATTGACTGCCTGCCAGATTTTTTTGGTGAAACCTTGTTTATTTACAAGGAATGCATCAAGTCCCGTGTCTCTGAACGCAGAAGAAACCAAGCACGAAAGGATCTGTTTCTTAGCCCAGGGCTACACTAGGGGAGGGGGTCGATCTACGATATGCAACTTCAGCTACGGGAATAGCGTAGCTGAAGTCGGCGTATCGTAATCGACTTACCTGGCGATGAGGACGGCGGCGAGTCGATCGCTGCCGCTCCCCCGTCGACTCCGCTTCCGCCTCTCGGCCCAGGGCTACACTAGGGGAGGGGGTCGATCTACGATACGCAACTTCAGCCACGGGAATAGCGTAGCTGAAGTCGGCGTATCGTAATCGACTTACCTGGCGATGAGGACGGCGGCGAGTCGATCGCTGCCGCTCCCCCGTCGACTCCGCTTCCGCCTCTCGATGAGGTGGATTGCCGGCACCGACGGGGAGCGCGATCGGGGATCGATTAATCGCGTCTTAACGAGACGCGAAAAATCGATCCCCGATAGATCGATTGCTACCCGCCAATCCGGCGGGTAGTGAAGACCTGCCCTCGATGAGGTGGATTGCCGGCACCGACGGGGAGCGCGATCGGGGATCGATTAATCGCGTCTTAACGAGACGCGAAAAATCGATCCCCGATAGATCGATTGCTACCCGCCAATCCGGCGGGTAGTGAAGACCTGCCCTTAGCTTACAGCCCTCCACCCTCTTTAGCCAACACCAAAACCAAAAGCTGTCTCTCTCTAGGTGTTTCCTGAGTCACACTGTGCTCACAAGCTCCTGCCTGGCTTTCTTGCATCCCCCTCTCTCTGTTCTTGCCAGTTCTCAGTTTCTGTGTATTTTTCTGTACACACACAACACACAATACTCAGCCAAAAGCGCCTGTGCAGATTCACAGACACCTTTTGTCTTAGGAGGGGGTTTATGCTTACAGTTATGTTAACTGATGGATGAATTGTCACTAGGGTGACCAGACAGCAAATGTGAAAAATCGGGACAGGAGGTGGGGAGTAATAGGAGCCTATATAAGAAGAAGACCCAAAAATCAGGACTGTCCCTATAAAATCGGGACATCTGGTCACCCTAATTGTCACCAATTGATATCACCCCATAACAAGGTTTCACCCAGCTCATAACATTACTCTGAGTAACTATGCAACTTCCTGGAGCCCATGAAGAATGCATGCATGCATGCTCGTTTGCCTCTGTAAAATGAAAACGCACCATGGCGATCTTCAGTCCAAAAGCCATTTATATGAATGTGGCGCCTACCTTTGACTACTCTGCTTCAGCACAAAGCCTTCTCGAATATATATATATATGTATGTCCAAACAGGAGGGAGAGTAGAGACTATGGTGACTCACTCTTGCTGCCTGACTGGGGTGAGGCCTATGTGTTAACAAGGATGGAAAAGGACAAGCTTTAAGGCATAAACCTACTTGATTTTATGCATGTGAGTAATGTAATGTTTTATGTAAGTTACTCCATGCAGACATGCACGTACAAGGCTAATACGCTTATTAGCAGAGTTCCAGCAGTCTGCTCCATACTCTCAAAATTGTGCACTAAAGTAGCTTTCAGCAGTGCTGGGGTTTTCAGATTTGTAATGTGGTGGTCTTAAATGGACACATCATTACAATTAGCATGATCCACTTGGGTTGGTATAATGCCACTTGAAAGAACAACCGAGCTTCTTAGCGCGTTAAACTTTACAACACTTGACATCTATGAAACACAGTGCTTTGTAAAAAATGGCTCCCATCGCTAATATACAGTCACTATTGTCCTGGCCCTTTAAAATACCTGCCACCATGCAGTGCAAATCCATTTAATAAAATGCAGTTCCTGTTTTAAAATAGACTCACCCTTCCTAGAGGGCAGGAGGAATTTTAAAGGGACAAGACCGCAGATGAGTAAGTGACATCTAGGGGGTTCAAATGGAGAATCAAAACAATTTCCCAAGAGTCTTTACTACGATAGTTAGCAGTTCTCCTTCTCCAAAACCTGAACCAGCTGCCTATTAATCAGCAAGTTCAATTCAAGACCTTTTAAACAGAATTGAAGCCCTTCCATCACATCGGAACATTCAGTTCAAAGGATCATCTTTTGCCTAACGTCCAGATGTTGCAAGTGAGGTCATTAGGTCTGGAACTGCAGACTGTCCTGAGGTATAATCTTGAGAAGCTGGACCCACAGCTCAGGAATTCTCTTCCCATGTGGATGAACCAGATATTGTCACTTAAATCTAAAGAGGGGTATTAGGCCATATTAGAGTCACATTGTTAACCTGGATATTTGGTAGGCCGCATTGAGATATCCACCCATCTATTCAGTAGAGCTGCACAAGTACTTCCAAAAAGTATTTACAATCCTGGATAAAACCCATGAATTCCCTTTGACTGTATTCACAGCCCTTTCCCCCACATGCTTTTATGTGAGCCCTGTTAGGGATGGGGGTTACAAGAATGTGGAAAGCAGAGCTCTTGCCAATACTCAGGTGACTGCTTAGCAATCCCAATGTTCATAGTGGAAGTGTTCATGCAGTCAACCTGAAATTGCTTTGATTTCCTTCCACCTGTTTGTTAGTATGATTTATTATTTGCATTTGCCCAAAGTCCCCAGTCAGGACCAAGGCCTCACCCCACAGCACCTCACACCCCACTGGGAGGGCCCAGCTCCCCACTCCGGTCCATTGGCTCTCACCACAGTGTGCAGGGGGGCCCTCCTCCCACAATGCCATGCCCTGCCCCTTCCTGGCCCTGGAGCCATTGCATCACTTGCCTGAACTGGGCTGTGGCAGGCCCCAAAGGGGTCAGGCCATGGCCTGGCTGCTCCTGAGCTCCACAGCCTATGCCTTGGAAAAGCTGGTCCCTGCAAAGAGCTGAAAGTCCAATTTAGAAAAGTTTCATTCACCCAGTCAGGGAGCAGAAACAGTAACAGGTGACTTAGGTGACTGGTCACTCACCAGGAATAATGCAAATAGTCAAAGCAAATCCACACTCTGAAATATATTCACATTACCTGTGTGATGCTGACAGACCAAATGCCAGCTCATATCAAAGCCCCAGGCCAATTCACTCGTGTATTAATGTAGATCAAAGTGATTGTTAAATGTATAAGAGTGCATTTGGTGTTTAAACTTCATGAAAACTAGTGGGCTGTCACTTGCCTTGTTTTCATTTATCTGTATCCTGTTATAATGTAGCAGCAAACATTTGCATTGTGTGTACCCCGTAACTAAATAACCCATCAAACGAGAAAGAGGCCTGGTGGAATGCAAATGAAGAACTTTAAGAGAAAAGTGCTAATTTCAAAGCAAGTCGTCATTGCGTGTGTGATAATCAGAAGTCAGACTCAAAATGCATTCCTCACTCTCTCTCATCAAAGGACTGCCTCTGGACATTTCCACTGCTTGCATCCGAAGAAGTGGGTATTCACCCACGAAAGCTTATGCTTCAATACCTCTGTTAGTCTATAAGGTGCCACAGGACCCTTTGTCGCCTCATCAAAGGAAACGCCCTCGTGGGTAGTAACCCTACCAGCTTGTTTTCTGTGAGAAGAAGCTATAAATATGGATTCAGGGAAAGATCTGGACTGTTGATCTCTGGAATGTTTGGATTCTAATAGAACAGAACAGCTGAACAAGAGGACTGAGATCCCCAGAGTTATTCTGGTTAGCCCCGAAAGATTTTTGGGAAATTGGCAGATTACTACTTTTCTGCTACCATTTGGAGCTATAGACTGTGACTCACCTGTACATATATGTTACCTGCTTTCACCTCTCAGTAATTCTCATTTCCTTTTCTTAGCTAATAAACCTTTAGTTAGTTTAATATAGTATTGGCTACAAGGGTTGTCTTTCTAGGGTACCAATTGATCTGGAGTAAGTGATTGGTCTCTTGGGACTGGAAGCAACCTGATGCGGTGTGATTTTTGGCCTTTTATCACAAAGTCCAGTTTATCTGAGTGCAAAGGTAGACTGGAGAATCAAAAGGTACTGTCTGTGACTCCATGGTAAGACTGGTATAGTGATCCAGGAGTTCACATATGTTACTGGCTTGGAGAAATCTAGTTATAGAACACCCCACTGGTTTGGGGTGTTTGACTCGTTTTCTGACTGTTTGCCCTAAGGTAGGCACTCAGTCGTGAGCCACTCCAGACAGCGTGACAACATGATAATTGAGCATTTGGGGGGTTACGGGGGGTGGGGAGGGGAAGTAGTACAAATCTAAGACTGTTTGTAGATCATTTTTAACATAGAAAAAAAACAAAAAAACTTGGCAATGAACAGCTCTCTCAGAACGTTTCTCTATCTGGGTGTCTTTATCTACTGTCTGTGTTTCTGTAACTATGTCTGACTATTTCTGCAACCTTAGTTCCTTTGAAGTTAGCTGGACAGACAGCTTATTTTAGCTATTTGATGTTCATAAACATTGCAACATATCTTTAGATGTCGCTTTGCCTATTTGTCTGTGCACACACTGATGCTGTATCTTGCTTCTTTGAATGTCAGGCTCCAGTTGTCTGAGATTTTGAAGCCATCAGCTAGAAATTTAGCTTGCCTGTATCTGTAGAGTTGAAAAGGACTTCCTTATGGAACCAAGAAGCCGGTGCTTTACCACATGCAGCTTCTGGGAGTCAAATTCTTCTTGATGTAAATCCAGAATAACTCCACTGAAGTCAAAGGAGTTAGTTCAGTTTTACATCAGTATCAATGAGAGCAGAATTTGGCCCACCCTGGGCAAACCAAGATTTAGCATTTTGCAACAGAACATTGTGAGTTTTAAACAAAAGAGATATACATAGGTTAAAAATAGTTTTTGCCCCAAACTGGCAAAGAATGCTTTGGGATTTGGGAGGAGAAAATATTTGAAAATGATTGGCTGTCATCCCAAACAGACATCTCCCGCTATTCAAGTCAGATGCTCAAAAATCACTGAAAAACCTATTTCTGGATTTCAGTTTGAGAAACAAGATATTTGAGAAGGCTAATTGGAAAAACTTTTGTCCAACATTTTCAATGACAAAAGTTGGGGGTGAGGATGTTGATCTTTTTGTTTCAGTTTCCAGCCAGTTCTACTACTCAGTCAAACTAGCAAGTTGCATAAGGAAGAGAATTTTGGATATGATTCTCAAAGACAGATGGGCATAGGTGTGAGGTAAAACTGAGGATTCCTAGAATAAACAGGATTTTCCTCCCAACACAAAGAAACAGGGCTTCAGTGAGAACCAAATAATACATCCAAGTTAAACTTTCCAGCATAAATGTATCTTTAATATAATGAGTAAAATCCTGCCTCCCTTGAAGTCAATGGCAGAACTCCCATTGACTTCAATGGAGTCAAGAGAAAGCTTATGCTGAAATAAATTTGTTAGTCTCTAAGGTGCCACAAGCATTCCTTTCTTATTTTCTTTTTGCTGACACAGACTAACACGGCTACTACACTGAAACCTGTCATTGTGTTCATGTTTCTTTTATACCCCTGAATTGTGTTCAGTCAGCTGTTTAGAAAATTCCTTCTGATATTGACATTTAAAGTTGTCACCCACATTTTTAAACATAAAATATCTATTGAGAATGCAACAAATATAAGAGTTGATCAGAAGTGGACTTGCCCAACACATTTTATTTTAAGAAAATGAACACTAGAGGTCAATCTAGCAACTTGTACCAGAAATGTATATCCCTGGAATAAAATACTACAGACTGTTTTCTGTATACAGTACACCTCCAATTACAACCACATTTACTGAATTGGCACCATACTTCATATCTAACATGCAGTTTGTTCTATGTTTTTAAATTTGTTCTTGTCTTGCTATAAATTAGTATTTCTTTTCTAGAGTTTGCTTGTGTGATCATTATCCTAATTCACATAATTTGCTAATATACTTAACTACCAGTTTATGAAGTGAAAAGGAAAAGTAGCACTTGAGTATGTAGATAACATGGGGCCAAATGTATCTCTGATGTAATTCCATTGAAGTAGATGGAGTTAGATTACGAATGAATGTAGGAACAAAGGAAGAGATTAGACTAATGGTCCATCTAATCCAGTATGCTGTCTCCAGTGGCCAGTACCAATTGTTTCAGAGGAAGGTGCAAGAATCCCTGCAGTGAACCATCATGGAATAATCTCAGTGTTTGGCCTGTGACCTGAAGCATTAGGGTTTATATCCTTAAAAATATATGGAAAGGTGGATGTTCTCATTATCCACGTCTCATCCTTTTTCAACTAACCTCTTAGATTCAGTGATACCTTGTGGCAATGAGTTCCAGACATTTCCACTGCTTGCATCCGAAGAAGTGGGTATTCACCCACGAAAGCTTATGCTTCAATACCTCTGTTAGTCTATAAGGTGCCACAGGACCCTTTGTCGCTTCTACAGATCCAGACTAACACGGCTACCCCTCTGATACTAGAGGTTAAATGTGGACTATATAAAAATGTATTTTCTTTCATCAGTTTTAAATGTGTTGCCTGTTCAGTTTCCGTGTATTTCTGCTTTTTCTTCTCTTATGGGAAATGGCAAATATGGAGCCCCTGCCTGCCTCACCTTCTCTATACCACACATTATTCTGTAAGCCTCTATCATGCCCCTTCTTATTGGACTCCTCTTTAAACTACTAAGCTATGTGTAGGGACATGTGCATTCAAGGATTGATCTAATACCAAGGAAATTTGCATTGCAAGCTCCTCAGGCCAAGGGTTATTGTTTTGTTCTGTGTTTATACAGCGCCTAGCTCAGTGGGGTCCTGGTCTGGGACTGGGGTCCCCAGGTGCTATGGTAATACAAATACTAAATAAAGAATAGTGATGATAGGCTATGACTTCCCAAAGCACAGCTTTCTCTATGACTGGTTTTCTGTTACTATATACCAGAGCTAAATATGATTTGCAGTTAGCCTGGGATGATTCTGAATGTGAAAGCACACTTATTTCTCTACGTGGTAGTTTTGCTGATGAATACTAAGCACTTAGTAACCTATTACTGTTGTTCAAAGCAATTATCTAGCTGTTCTGGACTAACAATCTCCTCATTCCTGAGGTGTGTAAAATAGATAATGAGCCAAAGAAATGCTGAAGGTAAATCCAGGCTTCTCAAGCTGTGAGACTGTCTCAGGTGAGACACTCGCTCAACCAGAGGCAATTCAAGGAAACTCAAATCAAAAGATTAAGGACTCTGATCCAGCAAACCACGTGCTAACTCTAAGCACGTAAGTAGTCTCACTGAAGTCACCAGGACTACTCGTGTGATTAAAGTTAAGCACATGAGTAAGGGCCTTGCTGAGTCAGAGCTAAAATATAGCTCTTCTTTCTGAAGGCTTGTCTACATGAGGATTTATTCCAGAATAGCTATTCCAGATTAACGCCATATGTAGATGCTCTTATTCCGGCACAAGAGTGCCTTATTCCAAATTAGCTTAATCCACTTTCAAACCCTACTTTATTCCACATTAACTTTCATGTGTAAATATGCCCTTACTGCGAACCAGATTTTGCAACCCTTACTCATGAGGAGTAGCCCTTATTCACACAAGTAGTCCCTGTGGATAAGGGCTGTGAATTTTGCCCCGAATGACTTTCTCCTAGAAATCAGCCAAAGGCGAGCTCCATATGGCAATCCTGAATAGTCACTTGACAACTTGGCTTTCGCCAACTCCTCCATGGAAATGGCCCAGCAAGACAGAAGAGTGAACAGGCTGCAACTCAACGCTTCGTGTTCAAATTGCCTTTGAAGATCTGCCAAATGGACCCCTTCAAAATATTCCAGGGAGATCTGTTCTCATGTCCCTCCCTTTGTAACAATCAGGCTGGCAAACTGCTTCCATCACTTTTGAATGCCTAAAACCCGAACACAACTGAGCACCAAGTGCAGTGAAGAAATATCACCTGACTGTGCTAAAAAGATCACACGCATTCAGGAAGTTTTCTCAAACAGCACGACGCCACTACACCTGCCCCCACCAACCAACTGCCTGCCCGCTTTCCCACAGTTCAGTACACTCACTCATCAAGAAGTTCTGGACACCCTAAAGGAGTCTCATTCCAAGATTTGTGAATCCAACCCGGGCCCTTCCTGGATTGGGAAGGAGGTGCCTCTCCCAACCAAAATAGCCAGATAGTACAGTTATGAGCATGGTCTAAGAATCTGTATAAAATAGAATAAATTGTTACTAGCTCCTTACACTGTGGGGATCAAGCAATAAAAGGGTTCTTTTATGCTCTCCCTCAGACTACCTGGTACAGGATCCCGTGTGTGTAATTGACTCAAGGCAGGGATATGTCCCTCTATTTGTCTAAGTGAAATGCACACAGAGTAATAAATAATAGAATATGAACACAGTTGGGTCAGGTACACTGTGCACTGGGACTGAGATCAGCGACTTCCCCCAGGTTCAGAGCCTCCCTGTTAGCACATTAACTCCTTGTTTTAACAGAGTTTAGAGCAGTAAAAACTATGCAGCTCCTTCCCTGTTATACTAACATTATGGGCTTTCACACTGGACTGGAAAAGGAGTTTCAAACAGGCTGGGGCATTCACTCCGATAACATGCAGGCGTGTCAGTGTCTGCCATAGCTTTCTGCTCCCTTTGAAGTCGGTAAGGGAAGAAGACATGCACACAAGTTCAAACCATCCCTGCAACAAAGGGTTTCCATTTCCAAAGAGCCCATCTGGGCACGCAGCATGACCACTTCCAAAGATTGGGAAATGCCAGGCTTTTCACTAACACAAAACACTGCTAAGCCAAGAGCAAACAAGCCTGCCACCTCCGTGCCAGCTTACCGACACGGGAACAAACACACAAGCAAAACAGGGTGGGCCAAATCATGTCTTCAGCTACACCTGGGTAATCCTACTGCCTGGGCACAATGGTGGCCAACATGTATGTATACGCTAAACTTTTCTATAATGTCCAGCACGCTACTACGTGGACGGATTTCATACCTTAATGAATTTATCTTCCACACCAACAGACTGCTTCAAATGTATCAATTCCTCTTGAGCTCATGGAGAATCTCAGTTAGCAGTATAGGGACTATGGCACAAAATTCAGTGCTGCAGGCTCCACCCAGAAGAGGGCAGTGGTGACATGTACAGATTAACCACTTCATTACAATACAATATACACCAATTTCTAAGTGGCCAGCGTGCATAACTGTACTCGCAAACTGACATTGTGCAAAGGTCTCCGGTGCTGCAGAAAAGAGTGGTTAAGAGACGTATATGCCAAAAATGATTGGCACCAATCGATGGGGAAACTGTGTTTGTTCTGTGCGGATAGCTGATGTGTTCATTATAACCGATGTTCTGTCCCAACTGGCTCTGCCTCCCACCTTTAATTTAATGCAGCCTTCTTGTTAGGTGATAAAACTGTAACGTGCAAAATGAAATCAGCAGAGCAGACGAGGATACCCTGGAGGTGAAGGTGAAAGAGATGCCTGACGTCAGTGACGTGTGTCTGAACCGGCTCGAGTTTGTCCCGTTGGTTGCTCATTTCTCATCCTACAAAGTACTGAGCAACCTCCCCTCCCCGTGATTTGGAGCCGGGGGCTATTCAGCACCTGGCAGGATCAAGCCCTAAATCAGAGGATTCTGATGTGGAACCATTCTGAATTCCTGCATGCCCAGACCGTTCTGCATTTAATTCTGATTACTGCTAAATCAATATGTATGTCTTCCTAGTAAATAAGTGTGTCCGGGGGGTTTTAATGGCGCACAGGGCGCATGGTGTCAAGACTATTTTTGTCAGCAAAGCCAAGCCGTTCATTTTTGTCTCTCTTCCCCCCCCACGCTGAGCCTTCTCCAACACACAAAATGGGCTCCAGACCCACCTCCCACAAGGAAATTAGAACCAGAAATGCAGGATCACCCAGCAAGAAGCCCTCTGTTCAAAGATCTAATGCCTCTTTAAAGCCAGCGCAAATGCACTTCTACCTGAATTGATTTAGGCATGGCTTCTGCGTCACCAGGGTGAGGGAAATGGTTAAATGCTAACAGAAGGAAGGGTAATTGAGAGCTCATTGTGTATACCCATAGCATGTTTGTCTGGATGAAGGAGGCATATCCCCCACAGCTCATGTTTAGATGGCGGGGCTGAATAACTGGTCTATTTATTGTACTTCATTTTCATATAATTAGATCTATATTAAATTTTCAAGGAAAACAAATAGCTCAGAGACAGCAGCACACGCCACTGGATTACAGACCCTCTACCAAAATAAACGCCAGGAGGAGAAAATAGGCATAAAGTAAAGCGATGTCATTGAAATGAACACTGGTGCAGTCATAGCCAGTAGGGACAGGATGTGCAGGGTGGGCACTTAGTGGTAAGTTGACCATGGACACTAATACGGTTTTCAGTGGGGAGCCAAATTACACACGGAAGGTCTGAAGCTGGGAGGTGCTCGCTTCTCTTTTCACTGACTTCTACAGCACGGGCCTGAAGGCACTCAGCACTTCACAGGAGATCATCTGCAATCTCTCATGGTCAGGCCCCCGTGCAGGGGCATTCAAATCTTGCTCAGCATAGGCTAATATAAATTGCACACCAATGGAGCAGATTGCAACTGCCCTCCATCTTTAACCCAGAAGGGCAGTCCACAGGGACTGCTCCCAGCTTACAGTTTTTCAATTCACATCATTTCACTGTGACTTTGTTGGCCTGACCAGATATGCAAGTGTTGCCAAAGGGTAAGAAAAAGACAGGCCCCCTCAGCTATGTGTCAGGCTGGGTCTCGCTCACTCCAGAGAGGGTTACATTCTACACCCTTTTGTCATTTCTGTCCATGACAAAAGGGCATAGGATGTAACCTTCTCCTGAGTGAGTTAATTCAGACTCATGTATGCTGCCGTTTCATATATTGCTATCTCCAGCTGGGGCTGTGGAAGGGACAAGTGTTTCCACTATGACAAGTACCCCAAAAACCAGTCAAGGTTGAACTCAGGACCCACCACTTCGTCTATGCGCTTAGCCAAGAGATATCACCTAGTACAGGCACAGCCAAGTCACATTCCATCTGGAGAACGTTCTTAGATATCACTGCCTGCGGAATGCTACCTTTGCAATAACAAAAACATAACACAACTCTTATTTGCCAAAGGATCCAGTATCTGAGAGGCACCCAAGTGCTGTGCAAAAAATAAGCTAAACCCTACACAAAGTTTCATCACCAAATATAAATATCCGACTCAGCACAAAGGATCCCAAACAAAGAGAAACCACTCAACAATAGCTGTGCTTGTCTTAAGGCTCACAAGATGGAGGAAGAGAGACCTTATGACCAGCACTGTTGTTTCCATTTCCATAAGACCAAAGAAAAGAGAATCCTCCTTTCCTGAGAAGAGCCCCTGTTTACAAATGCCTCTGGTCCCAGGGGGCCCTTTAGGAAGCATTTTTCTTTTTCTGGGAAGAAGTAGACTCTGTTGCCACAGTTAAAGGGCAGAACACAAGCATTATCTACACTGGTAATTTGCTTCAATTCCAGCAATCGAGAGTGAGCCACCAGCGTAGCTGCTCGAGTGCAAACCACAAGTGCAGACAAGGAAAGCTGCGATTTGCGCCAATGGGGTTAACTGCGGTTTCAAGCAGCAGTGAGTTCCTCCAGTGCAAAAGGCAGCCTTCCTTATCTATGCTTGGGTTTTCATTGGTTGGTCATCGAACCTTGGAATCACCGCAAATCCATAGGCAAGGCCACAGTCTCTTTCAGATCTGGATGGCTAGCAACCTTAAACCACCACAAGAAAGGAGAAGGGCTTGATAATGTGGCCTCAAGGGATCTGTTTTTTATCTTGTTTCCTTAATTCCCCATTATGTTAAGAAACATCCGATGTAAATTGTTCTAAGTTATATCTGCTTGTTTTAATTTCCACTGATGCACCAGTATTATTTACACTCATGAAATATAGTTGCGGGTACATGTATAATGTTGTGTGCATGAAATACAACTGGCTGCCTATATTATTTATTGATTGGTAAAGTCAATAATGCCAACCAGCACAATTCATTTACATAAGCAAAGAACACAGCTGAAGACTGACCATGTACACAGCCAGGATGAAAATGAGTCCAGAGCTGGGTGAATTTCAACAGCCATTCCAGTTTGATGGAGGCTCTTATGAAACAGGCTTTCCTTTTTATAATCAAAGGAAGAATTTAGGGACAAATCCAACTCCCATTTTCAGACTTCAATGGGAAATGGATCAGACCCTTAAGTGGAGAACTAGCCTCGCAGACACCATCTCAGCCTGGATGGTAAATACTAGGAAGGTGTCTGAAATGATATGGGACGCCTCCTGCACCATGGAGGTCAATGGGAAGTTTGCAGTTGATTTTAGTAGGGTAATGCTGACCATGAGGCAGTTGAAAAGTGGCTGCCTAGTACAGTTCAAACCGTTCTCCAGGTGCCCAGAGCATTTGTCACGAAGTTATCACAACAGTGATATGGCAAATGTAGCTGTGGTACACTCAGTAGTTAAAGTACACCCTGGAATAAAAAATAGGGCATTACTAAAAAGAAAAGCCCTGCGTATAGATGTTTTGGGTTTGATTTGTGCACATTTTGGGGTGAAAAATAGTGCATTAACCATCTGTGCATAAATAGTTACTCACTTAGCATATTTAATGTATGTGGAATTTATTCAATGTCTGTGGATTCTTGGGCTTTTTCCATGAGTAAGATCAACAGGAAAATCTGCATAATGCTGGATGTGCAGAACCATCTCTCTCAACTGTCCCACATAGTTCATCAGACACTCCCTCTTCTGCAGTAAAGAGCAGAGACTAGGAACGCAGAGCATCATGCTGGATAGATTTCAAGTTGATACATCTCTATTCAATTGTCTTTAGTCAAAGTCGGAGGGTGCAACAAACGAGGAGGAATATTTGAGCCAGATCCTCAGCTGGTGTAAATCTATGTAGCTCTTTTGACTTGATTGACACCAGCTGGAGATCTGACCTCCTGACTTCACTGAAGTGGCATGTATTTACACCAGGGCTGAATTCGGCCCCTTGCCCTGCCCCAGTTCTGCAACTGGTTCTAGGATGGCTTGCAATCGAGTGATCTGCCAACAATCCACGAGTAGATACCTCAGGGTGTGTCTGATTTCACACCCGTATACCAGAGTCGAATTTTGGCTCTAAATCTGAGGAAGCAACAATGTGAAAAAGAACTAATGGAGGGGACCTGTTCCCATCTGCATGCTTACAAAGAGCGCAGAATAGCCTGTAAGTGGTTGCACTCACCACTGTAGCGCTCCCTCTCATCAGGGCTTCTTGTTGCAGCGGTCCATGCCCCAGCCACCCCATAGGCCGTCTGTCCTTGTGCACGATTCAACCCTCGGCTGAGAAGCATCTAGTTCAGATCCTTTGCAGGGTAACAAAAGTCCAAGTAACATCCAAACCGTCTCAACAAATCAGCCCGTCCTCTGGGTTCTGTCTTCATTCCCCTTTCTGGTGGCTACTCCGGAACCTTCTCCCCAGCTCCGCTACTGAGCATGGGCCCCCTCAGAGTGAGTCTTTCTGAGGTATCTGTTCTCCTGCCCGGGAGTCTCTCCAGGTCTCATCCTCCAGGATGAGCTCTCTCAGCTTTTATGAGGCCCTGCTGTCCATAAAGTTATCACCTGACCCCTCTTAGACCCGCCCCCTCTGGCTGAGGAGCAACTAATTAATTACACCACAGATGTAGTAAATGTGACTATCTGGTCTTTAACTCTCTCAAGCCTGTGATGGGGTCTCACCCTGTCACATAGCCCTGAAGGAAAAAAGGCCATCTGACTGGAAGGTTTCATTGCCAGAAGCTACGTATCAGTTTTTTAGTAAATGAGCCAGATTCTCAGTTGGTGTAAATGAGCACCGCTCCACTGAAATCAATGCAGCTACGACTGACATGAGCTGAAGATCTTGCAGAAGTGATACAGATCTCTACAAAAGTTATGGACTCTTAAAGGCTAAGCTCTGGGATGAGACCATGGTGGACAGTTACATCCCTCTGACACAACTGAACTCTCTACAATAAGACAGAAACAGGGGGACAGTGCAAGGGGACAGCACTTTCTCGTGGGCTAGTCCCAGACTCTGGAATGAACTTCCCCATCACAAACCTCCCCGCCTTCTGCTCCAAGTGCAAGGTGTATTTCTTTGACCTTGCCTTCTCTAACATAAACACATAGCAACATATATATTAAAAAACAACAACAACCCCTAAACAACCTACCGAAACATTCACTCCACTGCACGCACTTCTCCCCCTGGAGAGAGCATGAGAGAACAAACAACATGTGACAGATGTTAGTCACGTCACTTAATGCACTACCACAAGTCACTCAAATACCATGGAGGGAGGGCGGGGTATCAGAATCTATAAAGGATAGACTAGACTAGAGAAATTACTGAGTGAGGTTCTCTGGTCTGTGTTGTGTAGGAGGTCAGATTAGATGATAATAATATCCCCCCTTCTGGCCCTAAAATCTATTAATCTATATATTTCTTCCTTTATGCAGAACTAAAGCATTTGCATTAGGTTTGTTTTCTAATCAGATAATAGCCTGAGGACTCAGCCTTCTTTCTAAAGAACGGAAGAGGGTAAGATACTATCTGACCTACAAAAAATCATCAAGTTGGGGCAAAGCTTCTCTTCAGGTGCAGCAGGATCTATAGAAAAGAGAAACAAGATCCCTGATTGTTCTCAGCTGCCTACTCTATTGTGGTTTTTTTTCATTTATTTAATCAAAATCCTTGTGTATGAAATTCTTCCGGCTTCAAGTTTTTGTATTATCTGCTTTTAGTTGACTTTGCTAGGGTTGCTCTCAGCACAGGACGCAGAAAATGTGGATCAAATTAAGCAGCATGAAAAGAATTCCTCTCACTCAAACCAGGGAGCATATACCTATTGTCTCTGTCTCTTAGTTATGTTTTCAAAAGGCATTTTTCAGTGGTTGGCTCCTGCTTAGCTTACTGCACTGAACATTTCTTCCTGGAGAAGGTGGCTCTGCATCCAGTGATTGCATCGGGGATCAAAGGCTGGATTTGAATATCTGAAGATGGGTAGTCGATCAAGTACGAGAGCAGAGTTTATGGAATAATGTTGACACCATTCACGCCATGCGGATGTAGAGTTGTGAGTTTTGTATCACAGGCCCTCATCCTGCAAACACTTAAAGCATGTGTGTGACTTTGTACAGGTGAATCATTTCACTGATTTCAGCGGGATCACTGACATGGGTCATGTTAAGCACCATGCATTACTGTTTGCAGGAGTGGGGCCACAGACTGCAAAATAAAGGTCCGATCCTGCAATGGACCGAGCACCTTCAAGGCCCTTTGAAGCCAGTGGGAGTTGAGACTGGATCCAAAAGCTCTACTATGTGGTAACAACCTATCTGGTGAAATCGCAATTTTGGGCTGTCCGGAACAGTCTGAGTGGAATGTTGTATGAAGGCTATGTATTGTAATGTGAAACAAGAATCATTTCATTGGACTCTGGTTCTTTTGAGACGTGCTGTGAAGATGGCATCTGGATGTCTCTTTAGCAGTAGAGGGGTCTCCTTCCAGTTTACCTGGTCATCATCCAAAAGTGGATGGACATACTAAAAGCTTATGCTGAAATAAATTTGTTAGTCTCTAAGGTGCCACAAGTACTTCTGTTCTTTATACTAACTAGAAGAACTCTTCAAGGTTCAATGAGGGACCCTCCTCCATTCTTGTGTCAGAGGGAATAAACAGTGGTGGCCAAAAGGGTGAACAAAACGGATATAGCATGCCCAGCAGCCAGGGCCGGCGCGCCCACTAGCGACCCTAGGAGGTCTAGTGGGCCTAGGGCGCGAAACTTCCTTGCACGGGTCCTGCCAGCAGCAATCATGTGCTGAGTGTGTTTGATGCAGGTGCGTTGCTGGAGACCAGGATACTTAGCTGTTTTCATGGTAGCAATATCTGGCAGCACTTCCATAGTTAGCCATCTGCCAGTGATAATACAAAACCACTCTGATCATGTGAACCTTGAACAGCTAACATGCCTTCTTGCCCAAATCAGGGGTATGTTTCCTAGGAGGAGCAGTCGTGGATCAGCTTGTGTGGGCTGCTTCCTGGATCATTCAAATATGTCCCCGAAACATGACAAACAGGGTTGTACCGTATCTCGGTATCATGTAGGCTCCGGGCCCTGTTCTGATGCCACCATCACTGTCTTTATACTTGTCTATCATAACTGACTTCCGTAGAGTTACTCTGGGTTTGCGCCAGTGTAAATGAGATCAGAATCAGCTTTTCTGTATTAAAAGGTTACTAAATGAAGTTCTCACTTTCTCAGCAAAGACAGAGATAAGTACCAACACAAACCATCATTAGCCCTGATTTTCTGAAGTGGCCTCAAATTTTGCACAGGCAAAATAAAAATGCGGGTTTAAATAATTACAATGCATTTTATAGCATTTAAGTATCTAACTACTTAACTGCACCTGCAAAGTTGCACCTGGAAGCATGCGGGCATGAAGTCAGAGTTGACTAAGAATCAGGCCCGGTGCATTGAGAAAGAGACTGCAGCGGGACTCATGCTGTCAAACGCAGATCCATGGCTGCAATCGGAGCTCTCCACAGCTTGTGGATACTCAGAGGATTTTTGATTTAGCCCGTTATTAACAGGAGCCATTTGCAAAGTTTGGGCCTGGTTCCAAGGGTGCAATTTCATGCTCTGCCTCTAGGAGGCACAGGAAAAGGAGGGGCTAAAGTGGCTTTAAGCCTCCCAATTCTGGGCTGCTGCAGGGGCTGCCTAAGTTGGGACAGCCCTGGACAAGCTGCCTAAAGTTAGCAGCATAAAATCACTGTAGCAATGTCTGCTAGAAACTGGGCCCTTACCACCCACTGGACCTTGTGGAGGGGGCTTCTGTCTTACTCATCTCCCCCCATGCCAGAGGAATTCTTCCCCAGCCGGATGTAGGGCAGCATAAACTGGCCACAGCAGGGAGGAGACTCCTTGCCCAGGTTTCAGTCCATGCTCTGGGTTTGCACAAATCTCTAATCAAGTTAAATGGGCTTGTTCTGTTCTCCGGGACATTAGTGGACTTAATCAGCAGAGTTCTTTGTGTGTCACAGAGAAGAGAATTTCATCCAGTTGCGTGCATACATTACAGTGCATGTAAGTAAAATGATTCAGCAACTGAAATCCGTTAATCATTGTTTCCTCGTGCATTAAAAACCAAGACTATTGCGCTAAATACAGTAAGTGATCCGTGCTTACAGTAAACAACACTTCAATTACTGTTCTCTTGTGTCATTATTTCAGGCTTGCCTTTCTTCCCCCCCTTTGAGATAAGTTATAGAAGATGGAAATTACTGTGAAGTCTCGTAAGACTTGCAATTTATTCCATCAGTTATCTGACCCGTCTGTTGGTAGTACTTCAATTTAAAGGTTCGTATGTAGCTTATCATGGGCTAGCCCCGCTCACTGCATGCTGTCAGGCTGCAGAAAACGGAGTGGACATCATATCACATGCTACGCATAACCTTTGGCTGCAGAAAGGCTGTTAAGAACAATGAACTTTGTTGTGTTGTGATCGTTGCTGGGCCTATTTCTGACTGCCTTGCGCTTTATGGGGCATTTCGTGGTGTGCCAAGCAGGTGCAAAGAGAGTGTAAAACACTACCAGAGTGGTAGCATTTTACTCTCCTTACAGAAGCAAAGGATGAGCCACGGAGGAAGGCAGCGGAGAATCAAACCCTGCTATGTTTAAATATTACAACGGTTTTAGCATGCTCGAGTTGCAGCTCTCGGACAGAATATGATTTTCCCAAGATAAACTCAGAGCCAAATCCTGAATGAAGCCATCAACACTATCACGTCTTACATCAGCTGAGCATCAGGCCCACGATGTTTTCTGCAGCACTTCCATGCAGCAGCTAACAACAGGGCAACTTGCTCCGCAGGCGCTACACCCCATCACCGGGAGTGGGATTTTATTAGCTGCAGCACTAGTCTTACATTTAAAATGGATCCGGTGCTCATGAAAGGGGCTAGCTTGGTGCCCTGGAGGCTGAAGTCCTCTGTTTAAACACAAAACCGGTACAGCTCAGGCAAAGCAGTGAACCTTTTTGTGCCTCAGCCCTGAGGAGCTGTGGGAGGCTAGTTCACTCTCCCTGCCTAAGCGATCCTTAGTTTCCCTGCTCTGACGGCCCACAAGGGTGTTAAGCCAAGTGGTGGGTTTTGTGCTCTAGGACTGGACTGAGACCTAACCAACTCATTTCACATAGGTCAGCCATCGGTTGCTAATGACATTTGGTCACTGCTGGATTTGAACCTGTGGTCTGCACAGGTTACAGACCCCTGTCTTGGGCCTCTCAAGGAGTTCACCCTTCAAGGCTTTCCCTTCATGGACAGGCTCTGCTTAGATATTACACGTAGCCTGAGTTTGTATTCACTTGTGAGCTGATTCTCCATTGGGTTTCTGGTTCTAGTCCCCGCCCTCCCTGCTTGTGGGTCTCCAACCCCATGGAAACCTTTCTGCATGATCTGGGATGCAGGGGCTTGTGGGTGGGAGCCGACACCATCCTCATGTGTTCAGAGGGTTCAAACATCCATGCACAGAGGCTCTTCCCAATGCCTCAATCTCAGGGGGACTATCTGGCCCCCAAACATTCACAGAAATACTTCTCAGCTGAGCAGCTGATCCAGGACTAGACCTGGGAGAAGAATCAACGCCCAGTGCACCATTACAAAATAAATCATCAAATCTGTTAAACAACTCATTTGTCCATGCACCAAACCAAAATGGGCTTCCCAAGGGATTGATCGTCTTCCCACCAAGCTCAAGGAAAAAATTCCAGTGGGAGCAGGATTGGGCCCCGAGTCTTCTGGAATAAATGCCTGTTCAAAAACAACATGTGGGTGCGGCACTGGATCCTCTAGTTTAGCACCTCTCAGTGGGCCCACTCCCACTGAAGTCAGTCACCAATCTCCCATTGACTCCAGTGTTGGAGCACCCAGGCCCTCCCCTCTAAATCCTTCCCCCTCCAGCGCCCTGAGCTTCTGTTATTCACAAATCCAGGCTGTGTAAATGTTGCTCTGGATTAGATTAGCAGCTAACCTGGGATCCATTGCACAATGCTGGGAGCATGAAGGTTCATTTGGTTTAATGGCGTAACTTTTATTTATTTATTTATTTGGTCTCTGATTCTTCAAAATACAGTATTTGGCTATTTCCAGCCCAAACCACAGCCCCTGTTCATTTTTGTAAAGCAATCACAATTAAGCTGATTGCTGGGTGATGTACTGAGTGCAACCTTGTGTCTTCTGGAAGGGCTGGATATTTAAAATCTATCCATCTGAAATCAAACCAATAAAGGATTTATACACATATACCAGGCACCTCTTTCCCCCCCACCAAATATAAATCCGCACACTGATGGCACCGCAGAGATAGAAAATGGTTTTTTTAAATGCCTGAGTTTATGAGCAAAACTCTTTCAACCATGGTTGGGAGCTTCCCAGCTATGTGTTTCTTTAGCCCCATTCATGAGTTCTTTTCTCTCGACCCCCTTTTTTTTTTTTTTTTTTAAGTCTTCTGTAACTTTATAGTATTAAAGTTTCATTTTAGTCTCTATTCTGATTTTCAGCAGATAAAAGAATGGAATGGAAGTGGAAAGAACCCCGGAGCCAACCATATCATTGGAGTTGACAGACTCTGGAGTTTCAAGCTGGGAAAGCTGTTGTGAGGACAGGCCTGTGCTCCGCTGTGGGCCTCATTCAGGAGGAAAGGATGGGTATTCATCAGTTCTGCCAGTCATTCTGCAGCTTTGATCAAGGGACCATTTAGGGGGGCAGGGGGGAAGCACATTTCATGTCTGAATGTTTTGCGGGTGGCTTTTTTTTTAAAGTTAGAAATTTCATAGTTCCGAGTGAAATGTTCTCTGTTCTGCACAACCCTCTGGGGGTCACTCCACGTCCCAGGAGAGAAAAACAATGACGGGTCAGTTGGATTCCCTCCCTTTACAAATACAGTTTGAAACGGAAGTAATTGGGACTAAGAAGGAAAAAAAGACTCTGGATGAGTTTATGTTTTCGTTACTGGAGAGAACTACAATGGCTGGTGAAAAGTTTGAGGTGGTAAATAAAATACGCAATATTGATGTTTAGATTTAAACCAACACACACTGATACGTACACAGCCTGATTTCCCAAGGGGTTTAGGCCCAGATTTTTTAAGGTATTTAGACATTGCAGAGCTCAGCAGTGCACAGCCTAACCCATTTCGGACCTACATTTCATTGTCAAAAGGGCATTCAATGGCACTCAGGCTCTAAGTGCCTAAATCCCTTACGAAAATGAGATCCAGGCCCCTAAACCAGTTAGGCATTGCAACAATGCCTAAATCCTTTTAGAAAACTGGGCTACGTGCCTGCAGCTCCTGTTGATTTCAGCTGACACTGGAAATGCTCAGCCCCTCTAAAAAGTAGGCCCACAGGAACCACAGCAGAAAGCGTTTGGGCTTGTTTCTGACCGCATTTACACTGGTCTTAATCTGGAGTAACTCTGTTAGAGTCAATGGAGTCACAGCAGCGGCAAGCGAGTGCACGTGCACACTCAGGGCCTGTGTGAAATGTTCCCAGGAGGAACAAAGACTCAGATTCCCATTTGCACCCAACTGGGTATAGTTAGGAGGGGCCCATTAAGGAGCCAGTTGAAACTCCTCGCTCCCAGGGCTGATTTTCTGCTGCCTCTGTCCACAATTTAGATTACAGCAGTCTCGGGGCTGCTCTAAACTCCACCGGTTGGGCTATGGGACTCTAGAGGCTGTTCTGCCAGCTAGGGATTGCCAGAGTGCATTGAGACTCTGGACACGACCCCTACATCGGAGGCTGCAAGTGGGCGACAGTGGAGGTAACTACTCCCACTGGGGAGATCTGCTAACTTTACAGCCCCTTTGTGCTGATAGGCTGGTGCAAATTGGCTGTAAGTGTTTGGGACAAAGGGGGAATATTTGCTATAGGTTTCCCTTAGCAGACTAAGGAGAGAAAGTCAACTAATATGGTATTTCTCCCCCCGACCCCTTCCTATCTTTAGCCTCCTTGGTTTGACCCAAGATGCAAAATATGGCTCCAACATGAGGACAGAATATCCCCAAAATTCAAGAGCATACAGACCCAGGGTTTTGGATTGGCCCAGTATAGCAATGGAGACCTGCTGATCTTATCCATCTAGGCACTAAAACCACACCCATCTCCATGGTCTGGCTGAGGCCAATTAGAATCACAGGACTGGAAGGGACCTCGAGAGGTCATCTAGTCCAGTCCCCTGCATTCATGGCAGGACTAAGTATTATCTAGAACATTCCTGACAGGTGTTTGTCAAACCTGCTCTTTAAAATCTCCAGTCATGGAGATTCCACAGCCTCCCTGGGCAATTTATTCCAGTGCTTAACCACCCTGACAGTTAGGAATTGTTTCCTAATGTCCAACCTGAACTGCCCTTGCTGCAATTTAAGCCCATTACTTCTCATCCTATGGAGGTGCTTCCCTGACTGGGAATTGAACCCAGGCCATAACAATGAGAACACCATATCCTGATCACTAGACCATCAAAGAGAGATCTAGCTTGTAATCATGATCTTGGTGGGTGGGGGGATCTGGCTGGGAAAGGAATAGGGCTAATGGAGATTGGAATTGCCAGGGATTCTCCCACCATAGTCGGATCAGGAGGGGTCAGAGCTCCTTGCATGCTGGGAAGGGGTTGCTGCTCAAGGCAGATAGATTGGGAGCTGCAAATGGGTCCCTGTCCATGCTCCATGCACACGGGTAACACGCCTCCTCACCACATGGGTACAGAGAGAAGAATGGAGCCCTTTCACGGGACATTTCCCCCAGCTGGTGGCTTTGGCTATTGATTCTTTATAAAGGTAGCAGAGCCGGGAAGCTCTCACGCTGATGTCACATTGTTCCGGGCAGGAGAGTTAAACATCAACAGAGGTTTGTACATCTGGGAGTAGTGTCTCTTCTGGGTTTAATGCAGTGGATGTTTATAAATAAAAGGTTGCCTTCCTTGCCAGGCACTGGGGGGGCTGAGTTATAGGAGGGCTAAGTGAGGCCATGGGCACAGGCCAATGTTTAATGTACCTTTTATTGGCATTCATTATAACAGGAACGTTAACGTTTTAAACTATTTTTATATCCTGAGAACGTTCATGTTTCTTGTAACTGGAATAAGGCTGGTGCGAAAGCCCGATGTTATTACTATTACTCCACCTGGGCTTCCAGTCATCCTGGGATCTACTGCGGCGAGCCCATGGCCACCCATGCATGACCCCCCCCCGCCACACACACACACACAAGTCTGCGTGTTGGACCCAATCTGTAAAAACACCAACTTCTTAAAACAACTTTGTAAAGATCTGGCAGCACATTTTATATTGTTATTGGTAAAAGGCTAAGGATGCAAAAGAAAAAAAACCCGAAGGAGCTATGTTTAAAAGGCTGAAAACAGCCCCTGAACAATATTAACACACAGTAAAATGCACCACCCATTCTTTATAAGGCAGTTTAGGAAGCCAATGTTTTCCCACACATTATTGTGCAGAAGGTGCAGGCACATGGGGTTCAGCTACATTTTAATATACCTGGGATCTGACATGATAGGGTCTCTTTAGGGGGAGCTGGAGCAAAAATCTCGCCGCAGTTCACATTTTAAGAGTTTAAAATAACAGCAGAGCTACTTCTGCTAAAGGAGTCAGCTCAGGGGAGGGGAAACTGAAAGAGGAACATAGGAATTGCCAGACTGGATCAGACCTGAGGGCCACCTAGACAGTGCAGAGCAGCAGATAATCCAGAGGAGGATGTAATAAATCTTGTTGTAGGCAATTAAGGGATAATCTGCCCCCCATGAAGGTCCCACCCTAAGAACTAACAGTCAGCGATTGGCTTAAACCCCAAAGCATGAAGTTGTATAAACCTTCCAAAAAATTTTAATAGCATTAATGATTTTATCATTAATTGATATTGATTCTGGGCTGCATTAACAGGTGTGTTGTGAGCAAGACACGAGAAGTCATTCTTCCGCTCTACTCTGCGCTGGTTAGGCCTCAACTGGAGTATTGTGTCCAGTTCTGGGCACTGCATTTCAAGAAAGATGTGGAGAAATTGGAGAGGGTCCAGAGAAGAGCAACAAGAATGATTAAGGGTCTAGAGAACATGACCTATGAAGGAAGGCTGAAGGAATTGGGTTTGTTTAGTTTGGATAAGAGAAGACTGAGAGGGGACATAGAATATCAGGGTTGGAAGGGACCTTAGGAAGTCATCTAGTCCAACCCCCTGCTCAAAGCAGGACCAATCCCCAATTTTTGCCCCAGATCCCCAAATGGCCCCCTCAAGGATTGAACTCACAATCCTGGGTTTAGCAAGCCAATGCTCAAACTACTGAGCTATCCCAATAGCAGTCATCAGGTATCTAAAAGGGTGTCATAAGGAGGAGGGAGAAAACTTGTTCATCTTAGCCTCTGAGGATAGAACAAGAAGCAATGGGCTTAAACTGCAGCAAGGGAGGTTTAGTTTGGACATTAGGAAAAAGTTCCTAACTGTCAGGGTGGTTAAACACTGGAATAAACTGCCCAGGGAGGTTGTGGAATCTCCATCTCTGGAGATATTTAAGAGACATTTATCTAACCTACTATCAGGGATGGTCTAGACAGTAATTGGTCCTGCCATGAGGGCAGGGGGCTGGACTCGATGACCTCTCGAGGTCCCTTCCAGCCCTAGAATCTATGAATCTATGAATCTCTAAGTATCCTGTGGCATCCTGTGGAAACAAGTTCCAAGTGGCAATAATTCCAAAGAAGGATGATTTAGGCCCTCTCTGTACTGGGATATGTCTTGAATGATGTAGCTATTGCAAGTCTACACAAACATTTAGTTCGTGGCAAGTTGGGGTGTGAATCTACCCTGTGCTAGCCTGCCGCGGGCTAACTGTCCATGTGGCCCCTGCTGATGGCTTTGACCTACTCCCGTTTGAAAGACGACTACATCAAAGCACATTAATGAGCTGTTCATGCACGTCAGCAGGGTCCACACGGACAGTTAGTCTGCAGCAGGCCAGTTCGGGGTAGATTCACACCCCAGCTTGCCATGAACTAATTGCTCATGTAGTCGAGCGCTAAATCAGTGCAGCCCCCGCCCCCAGCGCACATGCACAGAACCCGAGCAGAGTGGGGCTTCACATTGGGGCGCCCCCCTCCAGAAACTTACCCACTGATGCAGCATGTCTGCATTAGGGGGGTTTCTCAAGTGTCACTGCATCAGCTCCCCTAGTTGAGACATACCATTAAAAAGTCCCTGAAGCACCAAAAAATGCAATATAACAAGCGGTTGAAAGCCAGAGGTCTGGTCTACACTACAGCCCTATATTGGTATAACTACGTCGCTCAGGGGTGTGAACTAGTCCCTGGTGTAGACAGTGTTGTGGCGGCAGGAGAGCTTCTCCCATCAACATAGCTACTGCCTCTTGAGGAGGTGGCTTAACCACGCCGACAGGAGAGCTCGCTCCCGTCCGCGTAGAGCGTCTTCACTAAAGTGCTCCAGTGGTGTCGCTGCATCGTTGCAGCATTTTAAGGTTTAGAGACCTGCTCTAACACTAGCCCCTGCTCAAAGCAAGCAGCAGGCTGGATTCACACCTCCACGGAGCACCTTCCTCTCCATCCCGGTGAGTCCGGGGCTCGTCCCCTGAGAGAGGGTAATACGGAAAGAGCTTTGAGAGGGCCGCGTTAAGGTCAGTGGGGACTCCCTGGAGGAGGCTGCAGCTCAGATATGTAGAGACAATCCCCTGGCCAGCTTGGAGACACTCACAACTGCTTTGGCTCTCTGTGCTCCCTGGCCAAAGGGAGGAACTGGCTGCTTCACTTTACCACCTGCTGCCTACCAGTAAACTTCCGCTGCCCTGTGCTCTGCTGAGCACCAAGCTAATTCCCTCCAGCAGGGGGCGCGGTTCTCACTCACACAAGCCAGGTCCTTCCAATGTTTTTGGACATTACAAATTCTGATGGAAAAAATGCAGAAAATGTTGGGTGAGCTTCTTCCCCTTGGGGGGGTTTTGTTCGGAGCAGCGCCATCGTCAAGCTGTTTGACAAAACCAGGTGCCCTTTTGGCATCAGGATCAGAGTTGACATGCAACGAGACTTCTCCCCTCATGCAGAAACAACACAGAACACAGCACAGGCTATTGACAGATGGCGAGAAATCAGGACGGGAAAGGTTACAAAACGGGGGAGGTTTGGGGTGCAGAATTGACTTTGCAGCTCCGCTCATTAGCAGCCCTTCTCAACAGGGTCTAGCGGCAAACTGACTTGTTAAACACTCCTCTGTTCAAACTAAGTCCCTGTATTATTTACGACGCTTCACGGCAGGCCAGCATGACTTTGATACATGGGGCACTTTCCTTTCTTTCATTTCATTAATAAATCTTGCCAGCAAAGGAGGCGCAATATATCACATCTTACAGCTTTCTTGCTCCTCGGGACCGATGGGCCTTGTGCTTTAATAAGGATGAAGCCGATCTGAGATGAGGCAATTTTGGTGTCACGTTTGGGGGAAAAAATGCTCAAAGGTAACGAAATAACTTGGTGGAAACAGCTCCTGTGCACAAACACACATTTTCATAGGGATTTAGATGCAGAATAAATCAAAAATGCCCCCCACTCCTCCTTGGAGGTAGACAAATATTTTCATACCCAATAATAAACATCACTTTACAGATGGGTTAACTGGGACACAGATACGTTAAGTTAGTGGCTAGGTTAGCTCCAGATAGGTTAAGCGACTTGCCCATGGGTGTTAGTGGCGGAGCTGGGCAAAGTCAGTCACAATCCAGCCATCAGTGTGAGATCAGAATCAGGCCTAAAGAAATTACTCTGGATTTACACCAGATCACTTTACAGCAGGATTTGACCTCCTAATCCCAACACAATGTATTTGTGTTGGAAATGCAATTGTTAACACAGGTTTTAAATTAAAAAGTTGAATATAAACAGTAACTCACCAGTGACATTAAAACTCAGGGGCTTTTACTAATTTGGTCCCCAAACCTCTTGCAACGAGCTCAGATACTACAGCAGTGTGGGGAGGCAGGATTAGCTAAATAGAGATAAGTAGATGGCACACTCAGTTCTCATTTCTCAGCGATGCTCAGGACCCCCTAGGATTGAAATCCTTTATAATTAAGGCTTTAAGAGGTTTGAAATCACAGCTTTTGAGCTCACACAGAGTGCATAATGGAGGATGCAATTTTTCCCTTAGGAGAAAACACAGTGTTGGCTTTGGAAGGAGGTGTGAATTGCAATAGAAAAGGATCACGCAACACACTTTGCCACAGACATATCAGCAAAAATGGAGCGGAAACTCCGTCCTCACCATGGACGTTGCTTAGGTGAACTGGGCTATCACATATAGCACTATATACATGTTTCCATGCTGGATGAGACAAAAAACTGTGCAGACAAACAATGGCCCAAGGGTTCAGCATTGGTGTTATTTTGAAAGCCAAGCCGTCAGACCTTTTAAGAACTGATGACACACATGCTATTGGGGGGCCTTCTCTGGCACTCACTAGAGTAGCTCGCCACAGCTTTAAAAGCTTAGCAAGACCTTGACTAGATAACAGGAGGGGGACATCTTCCCTGTAACATATGGCTATATTTCCATATGTAAAACTGGCTGTGTAGACAAAGATCTAAAGCCAACTCATTACTGTGTAGCATAAAGGCACATGGGGCAGTGAACTATAGGGAACAATTCAAAGCACCATCATCAGAGAAAACAGATGCCATGTCGCATGTCAAGTGTATATCAATGAAAATGGAATGAAAGGGAAGTGGGGAAGGGGGACAAATGAATGTGTAACGAAAAGAGCAAGGAATTTAGAGCAGTCCAAAAAAATGGGAAGCAGAATAATGGGGAAAATAGGATTTTTAAATGGAGAAGTTTATGAACGCATTGTCCTTTTGGTTTACATTTAATGAAGATTAGATAGATAGATAGAGATAGATAGATACTTATTCACATCTGGGTTCATACAGAAGCACATTACATCTCTGCCTATACCTCACATAACGATACCGTTTTGTCCATGTCTTTAATGAGAACAGAATTACACCAGTGATTTAACTGTTTAGTATTGAGCTGAAGTTGCAAATAAATTAACCTGCACTAATGAGATCATAATTTGGTTTGATTTTCCTTAAAACCACCCTCCCACACACAATCTCTCCACTAGAACATTAGCGTCTCTCAAAGATCCATCAAGCCTGGAAGGACCAAACCACTCACTTGAGTTTAATGGATATGGCAAATGGGACAACTTTAATAAATGTGTAAATTTCTAAGCAGCGTCTTGGTGCCATTTAAAGCAGCAGGCTCATCAATATTTTATTACGGGTGCTTATAGTTTGCCATTGATTTTCACCCCTGCCCTTGCTCCTTGTTCAGCATTACTTAGTCATGTACGCATTAGGAGCTATGCCTTTGCTCTAAATGTCACCATGTCAATCCATGCAGGGCAGTCAGGAGCAAGATTAAAACTCAGTTAGGTAAGGCAGTTCATTGATTCATTTCCCCTCTCTGTCCCCAGTTGCTTGCTGTCCCTCATACACACACCAGTCAGGTACGTGCACTGGGTCAAGCCCTCTGCTGGGGTAAATGGGCACAGTTCCATTGGCTCGAGTGAAGTTGCACCCAGTTACACCAGAAGGACCCACAATCCAAGCAGGTCCTGTGCTGGGGATTAGGGCTTTAATTCAGCTGCATGGGGCCATGGTACATAGCTCGCAGTGATTATAGAAAGGCCTTTCCCTCACTTATAGTCCCTGGGGCAATGTTTATAAAGAAATAACTTCATTTTTATACAGACTAAACACTGAGGCTAAGGAACCTTTCCCAGGCCCGTCAGGGGCTGTATCATCTTCCAGGGGCCTTCGTGCAATAAACTTTTACAGCTATTATAAAGCACATCAGAAAGTAATACTACAAGTGATTAACTGACACCCCCCCCCCCCCCCCCCGGCTCTTCTTTTGATAGTACAAGGAACTCGCTGCTCTACTCATGTGGAATATGAGTCTTTAAGCTCGTCTTTAAGGAGCTGCAAATGGAGCACTTATGACTAATTTGCCCCTATCAACAGCAGTGGAGCAAAATTAGTCTCCACTCATTCATTTATCTAGTTTTTCTTTATTTAACCAGCCCTGCATTTCTAGGGATGTTGATATTATTGTTGTTTATTTTATCTTATGCTAGCACACATAGAGGCAAGGGCCTGGTTGTGCTTGGCCCTGTACAGAGATAAGCCCACACCCCTATGTCACCTCAAGAACAAATACATCTCAGTATTAGCTTTCAAATAATATTTCCCTTCCGAGAAATACTGTGCAACAATTCTTAACAGTTGGTGTGTTAGAGCTGGGTGGAGGGGGGCCCACAGGATTCAAGGAGTTTGCTGCTGTTTCTAATTTTGCACGAACTGCAAGCATCTCACATTTTCCTACGTGTGCTGAAGAATCTGTCGCTCTTTTTGCAAATGTTCATGTTCTGCCCTTCTCCCCTATCCCTGACTTGCGCCTTAGAGGAAAGGAATTTACAGAGAACGAAGGACACAACATGGTGGTGTTGGGTTGTTTTTGTTTTTTTAAAGCAGTCTCAGCCCTCTGTGTCAATGTTTATATGGAGGTGTAATTAAGCCGGATTTCCATTTGCCACACGGGCTGTGGAACACCATTGGACGAAGACCCAATTCGTAATGGCAATTGTCCTGTACCATTTGGCTGATGCTACAAAGGAGCGGTGTGGTTCCTTAAAATATGTGCTAGCTGCTCATGCTAAACGATTTGTTTGACCTGGTATTTAGCGGTGACACCCTGAGTACCTTTCCCAGACCTGCAGAAGAGCTCTGTGTAGCTCGAAAGCTTGTCTCGCTCACCAACCAAAGTTGGTCCAACAAATAGATATAATCTCACCCACCTTGTCTCTCTAGGGGTAAACTGGTCTCGTGGTGACCTTTCCACACCATCCTCCCACCTGCAAACCTCCTGCTGCAGCTGCTACTAATTCCCTGCAGGTAAGAGTGTGTGGCTCTGGTCAGGCCCCAGGCTTTCCAGCCATAGATTGCCCAGCCTGCGTCCTGTCCAGGCTTCCCTCCACTGCTAGATCCTAGCCTGCTGCTTCTGCTCCCATGCAGCCTCCGGCTCCCTCCTGAGCATGTTCCTCGCTGAGCTCAGGTTACATTGTGCCCTGGAGTGATCAAAGAATCCTCTGCTGCTGGATATAGCGCCCCGTAATGCATCAACCAGACTCCTAGATCTTGTGCTGGCTTCCGGCATGAAGGTGAATCTCATCCATAGTGGGCCCAGGACAGAGAATGTAAGAGGTGGGACAGACCTTGGTCCATCTAGCCCAGTATCCTGTGTCTTACAGTGGCTCATACTAGAGCTACAGGGACAGTGTCGCAAACAGGGCAATTACCGTGTGATCCACTCCATCTTTCCCTCCTGGCTTCTGGCAATCAGAGATTTAGGGTCACCCTGAGCAAGGGGTTACATCTCTGACCACCTTGGCTAATAGCCATTGATGAACCTATCTGTCATGAACTTCTCTCATTCCTTTTTGAACCCAGTTATACTTTTGGCCTTCACGACATCTCCTGGCAATGAGTTCCACAGGTTAATGATGCGTTGTGTGAAAAAGTACTTCCTCTTGTTTGAATCAAACCTGCTGCCTATTAATTTCATCAGGTGACTCCTGGTTTTTGTATTGTGGGAAAGGATAAATAACACTTCCTTATTCACTTTTTCCACACCATTTGTGATTTTATAGACCGCGATCATGTCTTCCCTTAGTTGTCTCTTTTCTAAGCTGAACAGCCCTAATCTTTTTAGTTTCTCCTCATGAGGATGCCGCGCCATACCCCATATGATCTATGTTGCCCTTCTCTGAATCTTTTCCAGTTCCACTATGTCCTTTTTGAGAAGAGGTGAGCACAACTGGAGCAGAACATAGATTCCTCCATTCCAGTCCTTGTCTGCACCTCAGGAGCAATCCCCCTGCTTCCTTCCTCAAGAGAGATGCAGCATTCTCTTAAAGCATTATCAACTCTGAGCATCAAACTCTCTCCCCTTGCTGCCTCTCCAGCACAATCAGGAATTCCCACGTTAGATTGCTGATAAATTGGCATATTCTATTTATACCGATTTCTTTGTCAGAACAAAGAACTCAGCCTCCACTCTTCTCCACCCCTGCAAAAAAAGCATTTTTTTTTTACATTCAACCATTTACTCCCTAGCACAGCAGATTTGCACTGTGTTGAAAAATGTGCTGAGCTACCTAAAGAAAATCCAGGCTGTCAGCAAAGCAGGCTACCTCCCGGTGAGCTGGGGAAGCCCACACAGGTCCTTATGAACCACACTGACAATATGGGTCATACATCTTGCAGTCCCAATGTGACAGTATGTAGCCACATGATATAATATATATATATAGCTCCCTTGGTTTTTCTGTGCTTCTAAGTCCCGCTGTCCAGGAGCAAGCCTTACCAGATCTGTGCACTGGCCCAAAGCAGTGCAACACGTAAGACGTTAGAGGAGAGAAACATCTTTTCATAGACGCTGCTACCAGCTGTGGTGGGGAGCATGTAGCTGTCTCTTATGTTTATGTGGAATCAGCAGTCTCGGTTAGCCTCAAGAAAGCGGAATCTGTGACTTTTCTGCCAGGGCTATGCTCAGGACTGCCAAGGTGAAGTCTCTAGCATCTCTCATGGTAGAAAGAGACAGGCGCTGGAACTAGGGGTGCTGCCGTACCCCCTGACTTGACATGGTTTCCATCATCTCCAGGGTTTGCAGTTTGGTTCAGTGGCTCTCAGCACCCCCACTGGAAACGTTGTCCCAGCACCCCGGGCACAGGTTGTAATGGATATTACAAAAGGGATTTCTTTAAGGAAGCTGCTGGACACAGACAGACTCGGTGGGTCTCTCTGTCTCTTGCTCCCAGGCTTACTCACATAGACTACTGGCTACTCTGTAAGGGCCGAGATGTTGGAATCAGAGGTACGGTGAAGAATGCTCACAACAGGGTCATTTCCGGGGCGGCTCGTCAGCCCGGGCAAGCGAGGCACAGCCTAACGAAGAAGTCCCACAAGCTACCGCAGACACATGTGGCATAGTCTGTTTGGCTTCCCTGATCGACGTGTATACTGATTCCAGGACAATTTGCGATTTGATGGAAATGCCACAACGCGCTCGCCCCAGCAGCGAAACGCAACCCCAGGAAGATGGAGAACGAGAGCGCTGCGTGAGGCTCAAATCGTAGCGCCTCAGGAAGCGGCCTTGTTGCCGGGCCCAGGAGTCACTGTATAAGGGCGCTGCCGTGGTAACCGCTGCTCGGTGAGGCTAGGAGGGGTTTGTAGCCATGAAGCCTGGGCTGCTAGGGAATTGCCGGGGGCGAGGAGGGAGCCTGCGTCCTGCACCGGCCCAGTCCCTTGCCCCGCGTGCGTGTGGGCCAGACGCCGCCAGCGCCGGTAGTAGATCTAGCTCCCGGGTCCACCTGCTGTTTGTTCACGAGAAATAAGGTGCGCCTCTAAGAGCTATTATAGTGCACATGGGTGGTGGTGGAAATCACCATTTTGTGATGTCTGCCTCACCTGCTCACAAACTCACGAGCGGCCACTGGCCTTTTCTCAGCTCCACGGACGGGCTTCACTCTGAGCAGGGGCTTCGCTAGCCTGGCTGCTCCGGTTGCACCTTCAGTGTATGGGAACAATTGGAGACATCGATTCTCCTTCGGCATAAATGGAGTGTCGTGGTCCGGCATAACCAGATACAAACCCATTGAGGACAGTGGATCGGCAGCCATTCCCACCGGGGCAAGAGTCACGCCGCTCCCAGATCTGGCTGTCTGCAGTGGTTGCGCGGGAGTTGAATTCTCAGCGCTTAATGGAGGCCCAGTGGTGCCGTTCAGGGGGAGGCTGCGGAAAGCTCTCATTAATTGGTCTCTCGGGGGTTGCTGTCCCTGGGTTCCACTTGTGTATTGGGGGTTCAAGTGACCGTAGAATGCAAAGCAAAACTCAGCCAGAACAGCTGTGGGGAGGGGATTGTCTGGTTTCGGGTCAAAACCAGGCAGAACTGCTGGACTTCACGGGACTCCCACCCAAAACGTAGATGGCCCACGTTCACTGGTGCCGCAGGGCCCGGTTTGCTTCAGTCTCAGCTCAGGTTTGCTGTCCCCAGATCTCGGCAAACCCTTCCCGTCATTCCACTCCTAACCAAAGCGCCATTCAGCACCAGGGTTATTCACAGCTTCCCGCTAGGCACTGCTGGCTCTTGAAGAAGACGTGCCAGGCTACCGTTTAGACATTGGTGATTTGGCTTCTCCGGCAAGATTCAGCCCCAGCTTGGAGGATGCGGCGGGGGGAGGGGGAATGTTTGGGTTCCAAAAGATTATTTCAGAGACGTTACACAATGTGCTGTTGACACCCCCGCACCCCTGCATCCTCTCTGAATGAGCTCCCAAGAAAGGAAGTCGTCTCTGCACCCAATGCGAGACAAATGCTCGGCCAGCACAATCTCTGGTGGAAATTAAGACAACGTGTTGGTTCGCAGACAGTAGATTCCATTGCTTTCAGAAGTGGTACTGAGGCGGCACATTCGACATAGAAGAATATCTGGGCTTTGTATCTCACGGCCCGAAAAAAGAGACTTCAGCTATTTTCCCAAGCGTTTTTCTTCTTTGCTTCCTTTCTTGTTCCTCTCCAGCTTGAAATGGTTCGGTGGTCCTATCCCTTCTTTCCCAGGCAGGTAGCATATGGGGGTTGGGAGGTGGGTGGGCAGGCCGCTGTCACTTAAGCATGTGACTAAACAGGAAAAGAATAATTTCAGAAAAGCATTGCGTCTAAACCATTCCAATATGACAAAGCAATGTGAACCAGCTGGGAAATCACTTTACAGACCCATAATTGAAGGCTGGCGGTGGTGTAAAACTCTTTCCTATCTTAACCAGAACATTCTCCCAGACCTCCAACCCACACCCAACTGTCATTCCTAGCCCCTTTCTCTCTCTCTGTCCTCAGTGTGTCGGGAGGCACATAGCTGGGCGAGGTTGATCTGAAACGCTGACCCTTTGCGGTCACATGGATGTTTTCATTCACAGCAGAAATGGGGGAAAACAAATTCTTGCCCTCTTCTCGTTCACGTGTGGTTTCTTTAGGCAGCATCAAGCTGTGCGTGTTGACTGGGGCTGTGAGACTCGCCACCTTGGGCTTTGGGTTTTTTTTTTTTTCCGCTGTCTGGATGTCCCCTGAGGGACAGCCCCTGCCCTGAAGAGGTTACTGTCTGACTAGGGACAGGAGGGGAGAAAGGAAGGATTATTACCCGCTGGTTACAGATGGGGAATTGAGGCGTGGTGACTTTACGTGACTGGCCCAAGGTCACCCCACAGAGTCTGTAGCAGAGCAGAACATTCAGCCCAGGTCTCCAGAGTCCCAGTCAAGTGCCTTAACCACCAAATCATCTCTTCCCCCCACACCACCCTCTGCACTATTTCGGTCGTACTGCCCTGCCAGTGCACATTGCAACCACGACCTAGACAAGTCACTGCTCCAGGTAAATGGTAACTTGGCGTCCAAGGCCCACTCAACCCGTCTGCTCTCTGCTGAGGCTGCCCACAGGCAGGATAGCCACTTTGGTGAGGTGAATTGGCCTGAGACGACCAAACTCATTTCACACACACCCCTGAGCAGCCACCAGCTGGCAGCACCTATCCCCCGCTGTTAAACTGGGCTGGAAAAAATCGTTAGATCGGGTTACTAGCCCCTGGAGTCACCCTCTCCATTGGCAGCCATCCTCTTTCACTGGGCACTCCTGCACCAGACTGCAAGGGCCCAGCAAAGAGCAGCAAAATGAGGGGACTAAAGTGGGTGCCATTGAAGAAGGATTGAAACCCTGCCAGAAGGGTACTGATCAGAAATCCCTGGGAGAGATTCTGATCTCACCTACACCAGAGCGAATCCAGAATGACTTCACTGAAGTAAATGGAGTCAATCCGGAGTCACACCTGTGGAACTAAGATCAGAAGCTGGCCCACTGTTCGTTTACTCTTATAACTTGCGCTTCCATTTATGTTCCAGAACAGGGAGAATTGTTTTGGGGCACCAGGAACCCATGCAAATCTCAGGGCTGGGTTTTTGAAGGCACTCAGCCTTTGCCTACGCCTATCCCCACTGAGGTCAGTGAGAGAACTCCCATGGACTTCAATAGGACCAGTCAGGCCTCTGCTAAGCGCATGTGAGAAACCCACCCCAGATCTTCTGCTTTTAGAGCCTCGCTTTTATAACATGATGCAAAAGCTATATAAGCACATGTGCAGCCTGCTGATCATGTGACTGGTTCTCAGACCATCTGTGGTCAACTCTTCCGCCCTGCTCTTTTTAAAAGCGCTGCGTCTGAATGGGTCTCTCTCACATGGGCTTGCTAAGGACTCATCCAGTATGCAGAGAGGCTTTGCCGTGAGCCTGCATTGCATTAAAGAGAGGGAGCAAGACGATATTTTATGTAGAGGGAGGATCAGAATTTGATTATGCATCTCCTGTGTCAAGTATCCACAGGTGACAATTTTTTATTTTATTGCTATAAATTGGAACATTTTGTTAGGCAACATAATACTGTTTCTAATCAAAGGAAAACTGAAGCCTCTTTCGTTAATTTAACATAGGTGCTCAATACATGCAAAAGTTCACAACAAAAATATGACGACTTTGTCCAGGAATGTGCTGGCTTCCTTTGAATTCTTGTCTTTTCTCTACGTGATGGGCAGTCGTGGTTCTTTAAAGTCGTGGCAAAAGTTTATTCTGGGCGAGGCATGTGGCTCATGATGCAGAAATGGCTTGGGAAACTTTGCAACGAGAGAAGCTACATTTATCATAATTAACAAACAGAGGGGCTGAGTGTGCTCTCCTTTACACCCGTTTGATACTGGGGAGACTCCACTGGTTTCAGTCGAGTTATTCCTGCTTAGCCCAGGTAAAAAGGAGAGAAGAATCACACCACTGATGGCGTTACTCCTGATTTACAAGTGGGTAACTGTGATCGAAAGCAGCTATTGGGTGATGGAGGCAAAAAAGCAAGCTCTGGATTTGTAGCTAGATCAATAAACAAATAATTTGGTCAGGCAGACTAAGAATGGGACTAGCAGTGAGGAACCCTATATTCTAATTGTAGCTCTGACACTGTCTCTGTAAATGGGCTTGAAGTCTCACTTAACTCCATCCTCCCCATGTGGCAAGCTGGGATACTCAGAATTACTGCCTGACTTCCTGGGTATGTGTGAGGCTCTATCAGTTACTGTCTGCGTAGTGCTGTGACAATATTGGGCGTAATTCTGCATTGCCTCGTGCATTCATCTTCACCCGTGCAAAATGGGTGTGATGCACAACCAAAGCAGAACGATAACATTTTGCACGCGTAAAATTAAAATGCCTTGTCGGCACTGTGTTCTTATGTCAGGATCTCTCATGTGTGTGAAGTGTATACTGAAGGGGGGAGGGATAGCTCAGTGGTATGAGCATTGGCCTACTAAACCCAGGGTTGTGAGTTCAATCCTTGAGGAGGCCACTTAGGGAATCCGGGGCAAAAAAAAAAATCTGTCAGGGGACAGTACTTGGTCCTGCTAGTGAAGGTAGGGGACTGGACTTGATGACCTTTCAAGGTCGCTCCAGTTCTAGGAGATTGGCATATCTCCATTTATTTAAGACAAGGCCCTATTGGTTGTGCTCCCATCCTACTATGCTGGGAAGAAGTGCCAGCTGCAAAAAGGCTGCCCGCCCTTTGAGTTCCCACCCCCGGAGCATGGTGAAGGGAGTGCCGGGTGGCCAGTTCATTCCACAATTCTCCAGCCCTGGAGGAGAATTGAGACTGGCTTTAGTGAGCCTTTGCTCCCAGGAGATCCCAGGGTAGCTCTGCAACCGCATGGGACACTACAGAACTGCAGTAAACCAAGAAGAAACCATCTAAACAACTAAAGATGCTGATTAAATGGCTGTAAGGGAAGTGCAGGGTTCACTACATTTCTATGGCTTGTATGTTGTAATGATCTGGCTAGTGTATCACTGCCTTCTACTGGATGGAATCTGAGCTACTCCACTATGTACCATATACCCTATATTGCTATAAATTAAAGGAGACTTCCCCTGTAGCTCAACTGGTGGGGGCATGGATTTTTGGAGTGGGAGGATCTGGGTTTTGTCCCTGCTGTACATATGAATTGCCAAGTGGCCATGGGTGTTCAGCAAAGCAACGGGGCACTGTACTGGGACTCAAGAGATTTGGAGTCTATTCTCAGCTTTGCTGCTGGAAGACCTTGGGTAAGTCTATGTGCCTCAGTTTCCCCAACTGTAAAATGGAGCTAATGATACTGACTCCCTTGTAAAACACTTTGAGCTACTGATGAAAAGAGCGAGGCTTTATTATTGTTATGATATTGAGGAGTGGAGAACAAAGCTTTCAGCCTACAGTGTGCACTGTTCTGGGCTTTTTAGTTTCTCCTCCTTTATGTTGTCTTCGTGAAATCAAGACAGATAATGGAGCCGCACCCTTTCAACTCAGGCAGTGCCGTTGCTTCTAGAATTACAGGCACCAGAATAAAAGCTTCCCTTCCCCAAACGGCGAGTGCCTTATCAAGGGGGTTTTAAAGTCTCAACACAAAAACTGAACTATTCAGGAGTAGGAAGATAAAAGGCCTTCAATCCCTCCTTTTGTTAGCAGCCAAAATTAGTGCTTGTGAAAGGCAAGACTCCACATATGGAAACTGCCTTCTTTATGGTCAGGCTGAGTGCAGGGAGGGAAACAACAGAGAATTCTACATAGTCACCAGGTAAAGTCCCTTAGTCTTTCTTAAGTGATCGGAAGAGACAATGATGAAAGTGAGCTGTGGAAACATCTAAGACAACTTGTAAGTGAGCAGGGAGTCAGGCCTTCAGGTTATCCCGAGGTGGAAACAATGGTTGCACTAGTGATTTGTATCCATGTTCAAGGTGCTGAGCACTTCCTTAGCATTTTGAGAAGATGGATCAAGAGGTGGATTTTTCTGGAACACCAGCCTGTGTTTATCTCTGTCCAGATGGCAGATTTAAATAACATGGTGCTAAGGCTGTCTGTGCCCTGTCTACACTCCAGCATTCCCACCTGTCCTCCCACTGGTGGTGCTGCACCAATGGGAGAAGCAGTGGAAAATTTTTAGGGGGGGGGAACGGCTAGTGGAGACAAGGCCCTAGGGTCAGATCCTTAGCTGGTGTAAACCAGCATCACGCCATTGTCTTTGCTGCAGCTACACCGAGGATCTGACCCACTGAGCCTAATGAAAAGCCTTATTTGTTTCAATGCAATGAGACCCTGGGGGATTGTTCTAGCTGCAAACAGACATTCTAGCACCTTGCGCCATTTTCCTCAGGTCCCCTGGTCTCCCTGCTCTGTCAGTAACGCTGGATTGAGTTGTACTGGGTTACTGCTTCTCTGACCTAGCCCTTTCCTTATTGATTTGGGAGGTCCCCTAGGGTCTTCTTCTCGCTCCTATTCTTTTTAATATTCATCGGCTCCCCATTATACGCAGGTCTGGCCATGATTAACATACGTGTGCTGAGGACACATTCATTCCCTGTTTGGGACACAGCGGCATGGATGATGGAGGCATTTTTAAAAACCTCAGTGCTGATAAGACAAAATTGCTTTCAACTGCTGTTCCCCATGGTTTGATTACGGGTTGTCTGTTGCTCCCCCACCCCCGCACGCTAATTCTTTGTGATGAACTTGCTTAGGTTCCGGAGGCCAAAGTCAGAAACCTTGACGTCCCCATTCATTTGGCCATGTCATCCAAGGTACTCGTTAATGTCGTTACTAAGCACACCCGCTTTCATCTTCGTCATATCTCCAGGCAGTGTCTCATTAGCTCAGCACCATGTGGTCTGTTCTGGTACAGGCCTCCATCTCTCGTAGGGGAAGCTAAATAAGTTACGTTAGCGCTGGAATGGGCTGATTGAAAGGCTGGTCAGCAGAAAACCGATGGTGCTACCTCTGGGCGATAAGAACTAAACCATCTCACCCCCCTGTTCTTTCTTGCAGATCTTGAAAGCCCTCAACTAGCTTCATGCCACACAGCCTCTTGTTTTCAACATTCTCGCTGTGGATAAGACGCTTTGGCCCAAGGCTGCTCCGGTTGAAAGCAAAGCACGTTTTTCCATAGACTTCTGTGGCAGCAGGAGTGAGGCCTTTGTATGGCTTTGCTGTTGGATCAGTGAGTGCCTGCAGAATGCTCATCATTGACTCTGCACCTAGCTGATTGCTACTTAAGCCTTAGCTGATCACCTGTTAGAATTCGGGATGGCGACTAAAACGTGCTGGGTGATGCACGCACACAATGCTCTGCGTTTATGGAACCTCCTGCCTCTGGAGGCGGACCGAAGAATTCCTGTCTGCTCAGTTGAGACTTAGTTTGTGGTGCCTTTTTTAAATCAAGATGGAGCTGAAACAAGTATTCTGGAGAGACCTTGGTACATGCTGCTGAAAAATTTTCATGAATGTTTGTTTGAATTTTTAATGTAATGAATGCACTTTGAGTGTATTTGCCCCTCTTTTGCATTCACGTTTAATCACTGAGTTTACTGGGATAAATGTTTGCAGAAACCGTGAATGTTAAAGGACTGTTGGAGCGTACTGGTGGGAAGTGAATTTGTGTGTGTCCCCTGAAACACGATTCAGAAGCTCTGCTCATTCAGTCAGGAAACAGAAACCCTGTGACCTGTGTGTCCAATGAATATGAACCAACATAGATCAGATTTCAAATCGTAAATAATCGCAGCAGATTGCTCACAAACTACAGAATAAGAATTATCTGCTGACATTATTGGGCAAACTTTCAAAAAACAAATGCGTTCAAGGAAACAGTAAGTTGTTTGCAGACAGTTAGCAAACTGAACTAGAGGCTAGATTAGTCAAATATCATATTTTCTCCACTCTCATTCTGGGTAACTAATAGCCTTGTTCAATAATTAAGGCAGATAGTAAACCAAAGCATCCCAACTGATTGGAAAATTAGAAAATACTCTTGAGTGTACCTGGTTTCCCTCTCGTTTATATACTTGCATAAACCGGCAATGTCTGATAATGTTTGTACGCACATGTGTAGACCAGACCTCACTTTAGATGACTTGGAGCCAGCCCATTGGCATGTGGATACAATTACAGCACTCTCTCCTTTGGCATGGGCATTTTCTTGACGACTGAGGAATATGGCATGAGTTTATTCTATGTATTGGGATTACATTGAGATTGAAACCAGAACATAAAATGCAGAACTCGGCTGGGCTGAATGTTGCAAAGCTCTTTTGGCTTTCTGCAGCTCAAGAACCCTGCTCAAAGCCATGAATACTTTGCATCAAATGTCAGTGGAAAGAAAGAAAACTCCTCAGAAGGCAACAACATTTTTCTCCCCAGGAATGTAACTGTTCTCTATGCTGTCATCTTGCATCCTGCCCAGTCATTGTGAGGAATGTTACGTCTTTTGAAGGGAAATGTCATGGATGTGCTCTCTTCCTTAAAGGAGTCTTTCGGGGAAGTACCTGATGATAGGAGACAAATAATCTGCAGCTGACATTATGATTTTATTTTTCATTCGGTTTCATCGGGGACAGCTCTTCACTACAAGAGGCAGTTGGGTCACCAAAATGTTAAATTCATCCCTGCAGTGAACTGAGTCGCACCAAGGATGGATCTGGCTCAAATCCCAGGTGCTGACAACGCAGCAGATGGAATGATTTCTTGTGAAACAATAGCCATTGTCAGTTTAGCCCTTTCTTCTCTCCATGAAGTGTTTGAGAACAGATTTAACAATCTGCAGACATAAAGCCAGGTTCTCATACCCTTGCTCAGGCTGTATAAGAACTTAGTCAGCAAGCTGAGTCTTATTTATTTCAATGGGACTGCGGATGAAGGAAGATGCTGCTCAGGGATCCTGGTACCATTCACCAGATCACTCAGCTGTTTCCAGTCTTTGCATTGTTCATGGAGTTAGAGCTTATTTTGTGCCAGGGTTTACCAGGATTCAGCCCCAGCACCGCTTCTGTCAGTGGGGAGCAGGGTGTGACCTCATGTGGATGGTACATGCGAGGTCATGCTGTGCAGAGGACACCATCGTTATTGCTTGAGCTCTGGCACCTCTTTCTTTACAAATTAAGCACTGCATGTACCATTCACTTCAGCTATAGCTGCACCTAGAGACCCTACCCATGATTGGGGCCACACCATACACATGCTTAGTAAGGGTCCATTCCTACCCTGAGGAGATTACAATCCAAACAGACAACACAGAGGGCAGGAAAAAGGAAATGTTATCCACATTTTAAAGATGAGACACTGAGGCCCAGAGAAATTAAGGGACTTGCCCAAGGTCACACACAAAGTCTGTGGCAGAGTCAAGATTTCAACCCACAATTCTATTGGGATCCAGTCCAATGCCTTGGCTTCAAGGCCTTCATTCCATTAAGTATTTGAGATTCACCACCTTCTTTTGGTCAGCTAAGTCACATGGTATTGCTTCTACTCCCTGATTAGAAGACTGAAACATTTTAAACAGAATGACAAAAAATTAATAGAAAAGAATTGAACTTCTGATACAAATTGTTGGACAAATAATCAGTTGTGAAAGTTTGGGGATTTACCAGTATTTTCATGAGTGCTGAGTGGGATGGTTACACTCTTAAGAGCATAAGAATCGCCATACTGGGTGAGGCCACTGGTCCATCTGGCCCAGTATGTCTTCCGACAACGGCCAGTGACAGATACTTCATAGGAAATGAACAGAACATAACAATTATCAAGTTATCCACCCCCTGTTGTCCAGTCCCAGCTTCTGGCAGATGGAGGTTTAGGGACACCCAGAGCAAGGCGTTGTGTCCCTGATCATCTTGGCTAATAGCCATTGAGGAACCTATCCTCCATGAACTTATCTCGTAGACAATAAATCACAGCAAACCAAGTTCATCACTTTTAGTTACAAATCATATTTTGTTTTATTCTACCAGTTCTGAACACAAATGTCACTTTGTACGCAGTGGCGTAGCCAGGTTTAGATCACAGGGGGAGCAGAGCTAAAAAAAAGCGCCGGGAGCAAAAAAAGGCACCGGGAGCAAAAAAAAAAAAGCTCTGCTCTGGCTGCAGCATCGGAGCAAAAAAAGGCACCGCTTCTGCTCAGTGGGGGAGCAGCCGCTCCCCCTGCTCCCCCCCCCCCGGCTACGCTACTGTTTGTACGATAAGATTTGATATAACTTTTCATCCTTAAGTGTAGCTCAGCAACAAGTCTTATTGAGGCTCTCTTCTTATGGAAATGTGCAGCACATTGGAAAGATGGAAGTCTGCATCTGGTTAAATTGTGCAAAATGGCATAATGGTATAGTACAAGCACACTGGGAAATTAGACGGTTTGAAAAATAAGTGGTTTATAATGGGAGTTAGTTCTTGTTTGGGGAGTTATATGATTAAAGTAATGGTATGTTACCATACCGATCCTCTCTGAACTAGTATAGCCCACTGGAATATGGTTTGGAACAAAGAGGGAGCAAAGTAACAGTGTTTTGCCTGCGTTGCGGGGGAGGGGAAACGCAATGTTTGTTAAGTAGGGTTCGTTGAAAATCCCTAACCAGAGGCAATTCCGAATTTCCAAAGGGCTGCAATATAGGGTATGTCTACGCTGCCGCTGGGACTGTGCTTCCCAGCTTGGGTGGACGGATGGGCAGTGCAACTAGGGGTAACACGCAGCAGCTCAGACTACCTGCCCGAGTCCAAACACACCTGCCTCTCTGGGTGCATACTTAAGTAACGAGTCTGAGCCACCACCCAGGCTACCCCTGGCCACACTGCTGTTTTTAGTGGGTTCGCTCAAGCAGAGCTAGTGCACACCTCTATTGGAGCTGGGAAACATGGTCCCAGCTGCAGTGTAGACGTAATGTACAATTTTGCTCTCCTCAGCAACCTGTTGATCTGTCTACCGGTGTTGGAAGTTGAAGATATAAGAGTCTTCACTGAGGCTCTTGTCTGGAAAGCTCTAGGTCATTTAGTATCTCTTAGCTGCTGAAAGTGCTGCTGATGCTTATAGGAACCGGAGAGCAGGAGGCCTAGCTACCAGTGGTCTCAGAATGTAACATGGTCTATATAGTATGTAATACTCATATAGGGCCCAATTTTGCCATCCTCGCTCATGTTAATTGTTTTCAGTAGGATTAGCTGTGGTGAAAGGCACTACTCATCCTGAATAGAGGCAGCAGAATTGGGCCTATAGAGAAAGTATTATCCCTTAGCTTGACCACAAGATTGGGAGCCAGGACTCCTGGGTTCTTGTCCTCGTGCTGATACTGAATTGCTATGTGACCTTTAGCAACTTATATTAAGCTCACTATGCCTCACTTTACCCATCTGTAGAACAGGTATCTTACCTAATTCACTGACATGTTCTGAGCCTTAAGCTTTGGTTCATGTTGGGCTTCCAATACATAGTGCTTTTTATAGGAGCATCCCAAAGCACTTAACAAAGTTTTGTGAGCTAGATTCCCCATGGATAAAAGCAGGTGCAACTCCATTGATTTCAACAGGCTCATGATCACTTCGGCCAGGGGTGACTATATTATGTCAACGGAGCTACAATGAACTAATTTGACCCCATACCTAATGTACATTATACAGCTTGCTTCTTAGTGCTATGCAGTGGGAGGTCTTCAAATTGAAGAGATCTTGTCAAAAGGTGATTTCTGTACTAGCCATCTCCTTGCTAATTTGAACGAGCCTGATTTGGAGCAGGGAACTGGGTCTCCCACCTCCCAGGTGAGCGCCCTAATCATTGTCCATTATACAGAGTGGAACAGCTCCAAAAGGAGAGAGTGACAACAGCAGAAATTGACTCAGTCGCATGGTGGTTAGATCAGTCACTTGAGATGTAGGAGACCTAAGTCCAAATCAGGCAGAACAGGGAGTTGAAGCTGGCCTTCCCGCATCCCCGATGAGTGCCCTAAGCAATTTCACCATCAATTTCATCCTGGACCCAAGAAACCTTCCCAACAAAATTTTTCCTAGAAACCAGTACATCTCTATGAAAAGTTTCCATTTCTACAAATTGGCATTTTGGGGTCAAATAATTCCCAGCCAGCTTTACCTAAACTGGGATAATTTTACACCAAGTATCACTATGCAAACAGACTTTCTTCTAGTGCTCAGGTTTCATTTCCATTCAAATAACCAAGGCTGGGGTGGGGTGGGGGGGGCGGAATTCTCTCAAAAATCCCTGACCAGCCAAATGAAATGGATTTTGGCAGCCAACGGGGCTAGCACAGCTAAACCCCCTGCACACAGGGATCACTGCTGCCTACTCTGCGCGTGCCATGTACATTGGGAAACCTAATTTTCTCACCTCCTGCTCGTTCAAAGTGAAATTGACCCACGCAGATGTAACCCACCCCCATTCAGTGCGACACCTGTCCCCTGGTAGTGGCAGGTGGTCCACATATAAGTGGTTGATGAGTCTCTCCTTAGCTGAGAGAGCTGGATTTTTGTAGCCAAGGCACTAGAAGCTCACACATTAGCTCCAGAGCCCCCGGGTTCAATTCCCACAGCTAATGACCCACCACCCGCATGTGGCTTATGCACCACTCAAGTCTCATCTGGGGCCTGTTTTTAAGATTTTAAGTGGAAGCTAGGTTTCACCCAACTCTTTCACATGATCATATGAACCAGTCAGCATAAATCAACAGGGCCAGAAATTTCCAGGGCCACATGCCCTGACCCCTTTGCATTTTTAGCTCCCATCTTCACATCATTCCCACTCTTTTTTTTTTTTAATTTCCTCATTTCTTGACTGTATGCAGGGATGGTGCCCTCCCTGGTCACATCTCCCCAGCAGCCTGGGCCACTCCCCCAACTGATCTTAAGGTTCAGAACTGTTTTCCAACATCCCTGGGAGGATATTCCATCTGCTCAGGAAGAAGGGAACACCAGAGGGACATGTCATAGGTATAGGAGCTCAGACTACTTACCAGTGCGGAGGGACGGAGTGATGGGCAGTCTGCGGCAGCTAGATACAAAATGGCTGTCCTAGGGCTGCAGCTGCTGACTCTCTCAAATTTAAAGAGCCAGTAACCAGAAGAGCATGCTGGGAAAGGCTAGTGAACTCACATTGGAAACCAAGTGATCCAGAGGAAATAGTTACTTGAGATGGGCTGAAGTCCCATTGTTGTAAGGGCCAGGAATGTGGGTGGAAGACACCCTGGGCTTTCTCAAGGCTGGAGCCTGGTGTTTTTGTAATAGTTATGTCCCTTCATGTTCCTGTGATGCAATGGTTTTTATAGATGTTCTTTGTATAGTAGATATACTCTGAGCATCCTGCACCGAAACCTCAGTGTGGCTGCACTTTGGTGTCCTATCTCAGTGTCAGGCTATTCTCTGATCTGTAGAGAGACCTGGGTTCTATGCTCCACTCCCTCAAATCACTCAAACTTCTCTGTGCTTCTTCTATCTCAGCTCTGAAATGATGATGGTCACCTGGCTTTGCAAAGAGATTTAAGACACATTAATAAAAATAGCTACAGCTGGTTACAAGATTGACTGAAAACTTTTACTACCAAACTGGGTTTGCTTTGAAAACATCATTTTTCACAGAAAATTATCATTTAGGATTGAAGTTATTTTTCCTTTTCTTGTGCAGGAAATTACACAATTAAATTATCTCATTTCATTTCAATTTTGGTTTTTGAAAATGGAAAATTTTCAAAATGTCAGATTTTTGGTTTTTCTGCCTTTCCCTTGCTGTTTTCCTCCCTTTCTTTCTTTCTTTTTTTTTTTGGGGGGGGGGCACCAAATGCAATAGAAACTGAAACTTTTCCAAAGTTGGAGAAGTTTTGAATATTTACAGTGTGAAAAAAGTGGAAAGAAAATCAACACATCATTCTGTCTAGCACATTCAGTGGCCAAAAAAAACTTGGGGGTGGTAGAGGGGGAGAGGGGAGGGGAATCCCATTTTAAAAAAAAAAGTCAGTTTTCAAAATCTTACCCACAAAGAAAAATCTCAGTTTGAAATGAAAATTTTGATTTGAATCAAAATCCTATGAAAATTTCCTTTAAAAAATTTCTCCTGAAAAATTCAAATGACAATTTTCCAGCTGAATTTTTTCCTAGGGAAAAATGTTTTTTTTCTGACTGGTTGTGTGAGTAAGGGAATATGAAAGCTTTGTGTTTGTGTCACTGCACGGACTGTGCCCCCATTTAATGGCTGCCTGGTCATTTACCAGGTGTGATGGTGGCACTGCCAATCAGATGCACGCTGCAAAATGTGGTGAGGAACTGCTTTCCTGTTCGTGACCATAGCTAGATTATAAATAATCACTGTCTCCTGCACCAGCCATGCTTACCAACCTCCTGAGCACCATTCCACTCCCTCCTCAATAGGCTGGCTGTAATCAACATTTGCAGACTCTGTGAGTCAGGCATGCTCAACACTACTTCAAAGCAGAAAGACAATCAAGGCCTCCTTCTGGCATTTGATGTATGCAGATCCTGGTAGCGTGTGACATTGAGGAAGGCCAGATCACACAGTAGAATGTGATTTTTGCAGAGGGGTATCCTTTGTGCATAGAATTCTTTATTGCTAGCCAAGTGTTCTCCACGGCAAATGGGCCTTGCTTACAATTATTAAACAGTCACCCCACCAAAGTGTTGCCAGCTCACAAATAGGGTCATTTTCATGAGCAGACTCCATAACAAACTTCTGGACTAATGGATTTCAGCTGAACCAGAGAAAATGTCATTGAGCAGGACCCCAGATATAGATTGTGATCGTCTCTGGATGCAAACATTTTTATCAATATGTGTAACTTTCTCAGCGCAAGTTAATCTCAGTTGACAGTGAACGCTGCCCTCTGTCCAAACACTTGACAAGGTCACATGACAAGAAAGCCAGGGAGATCTGTGACTGACAAGGTCACATGATCACTGGGTGACCCTGCCAGAAAGTCTGAATATAACTGACACTTTACCAAAAATGTTTAAATAGCCAGAATCCCTGTAGAAAACATGTGGGGGTGGGGGCAGTTGAGGAGGGCTGAGGGAAATGTGTGTAGAATACGACAATGTCTTGTTTATATACCAGAGGAGTCTCTGATACAATTTTTTTCCTTCTTAAAGCTCACCGAACAGAATAATCCTGGCAAGGTGCAATTTCCAAAGCCCTGGGAGGTGACAGGAAAACGTTCACCATTATTTTCATCTATGTAAACAAAATTACTAAGGATGCATTAGGCACAAAATTACTAGTTACAGTTCATTGTAGAGTCACATGACCAGAATTCATTGGCAATAAAGCACCTTTGACACATTAACACGTTCAGCTTTGCCTTCCCTCTCTCTGTAATCAATTTCAGCTCACACATGGATGATGCAAGGCATGCCAGGATCACGGTTTAATGGAAGGAACGTGCCCAGATTATGCCTAGTTAAGGGGCACCCAGTGTATGATTCTTGCATCGCGTATGCATGATCCTTATATTTTTAGCTGTAGGAGGCATGATAGTGCTTCTCGGAGCAAACCGAAGTCCACATACATTATCCAAACCATCGTTTGCATGCTAATTTGGAAATGTCTTGACCTAACAGCTGTCAGTAGCACGCGGGAAGAAAATGTTTGATATATGTCATGCTCTCTCTCTCATGTTTCGAGGCCAGGTTCCTTTATAACTAGACATCCTGGAGAATAAATATTGACTTCCAAGTAACCTGAAAAATCTGGATTTTTACAAATTTAAGATAGGGACAAAAGGGGAGAAAAATCTATGAAAATAACCAGAGTCTATTTTTCACACTGGTCCAGAACAGCAAAAACACCAATGAAAACAAACAATAGTCCTGCATCATTTTCTTTATAACTTTATTTTCAGAGCTCTTGTGCAGAAAAATATAGTGGTTTTTTTGTGTGTGAGATCAGATTCTGACATATTTTCACCCAGCTTTGTTATCCCAGTGGAGACTGCTTGTACAAGTTTTACAGGTGGTGAGAAAACTCCAGCAAAGGAGAGTGTTATCAGGCCCAGAGCTCTCTCTGTTAACAAAATATAAACACAAAGATGTATCTTCCATATAGGGAAAAGGGTGGGGGGAATCAAAATATAACTGGTCAATACATAGCACAATCCAAATCAAACAATCCAGCTGATAATTTACGATGTTCAAATACATTTCACACCATACTATGGTATTTACAGAGCCAGCTGCTGCATTCTTACTGAGGCAAAACTCCTAGTGGCTTCTGCCAGAGTTTTGCCTGAATAAAGACTGTAGCATTTTGGTTTTTCACAATACAAGTTTGATGCCCACAGGCTTATAGGGATTTTAAAAAAAAGTGATTGTAAATTAGGTGAAATTGGCCAGTGGGAAAAAAAGAATAGACATTTTGGATTAGATTTTCATAAGTACTCAGAACCCACAATTGGGGACAGATTTTTCTAGGGGTCCCACTTAGACACCCAAAACGAAGAGGTCAACGTTTTTTTCAAAAACTCTCAGCACTCATCAGCTCCCATTAGTAAGAATGGGAACTATGGTATGTTGTGCCTTAATGAAAAAGCTGGCTGAGGTCTTTAGAAAATCTGATCCCCCATTTTTCTAAATTTGCTTTTTTAATTAGGCCCATTAGCAAGTGACGGCAAAGGCCATTTCTTCTAGGATATACATGAGGCGCATGTGTTAACAAATGATGGGTTCCCCATTCTGTCGCTGAAAGGAACCCACTTGTAATTGGGGAACAATGCATCACAAAAGTGACCGCTGCTCGATCAATGGATTTGATTCTACCAGCCCAATGTAGACTTTGCATCTTGGTTTTCACCAGCAATCATTAACTGTCCACTGATGGCAAACAGAAGTGAATTGTTTGGAATTCCTCTGGCTTTAAGGGTTATCATAGGCTAATGATTCTGCATAAATTGAAATGCTAGCCATACAACTTGATGGATGTTTGAAGCATGTTATATTTCTCATGCTGGGCGTAATGCTTTAGTGTTGTCACAGGAGAACGTTGCCTTTTGAACAGTTTAACTGATGGCGGCAATTTGCTAAGATTGCAGGGGCATTTTTCAATGTGTTACGATGGAGAACTCTTAGGAGATAAAGTTGAATTTCAAGCAGCCCCGGTGATATAAGGTAGAGCATTCACTATTCAATCTCCTCTCTAATTCACCATCACTTGGATGCCAATTCTGCCGCTTGCTGCTGCTTTTCTTTCCTTACTGATGAGGTAAGACCCCCTACCCAAAACAGGAAGACAAACATTTTAGGACAAGCCAGGCCTATTTATTAATGTTTAATTAATTGTGAAAGTTTAAAAGGAGGATATGGAAGATACATCCCCACAGCGCTATAGGCAAGAATGAAATTTTGCTGCCCGCAAACACATCTAGGGCCGAAGGCAAAGAAAATGAAATGTCAATGGATTTTCTCTGATCTCAGTCACCTTTGCAATTTTTCTTTCAGTATACCTGTAACAAAATTCACAGAATTCAAGTAATAGGTTTCAGAGTAACTCTCAGGGGGGTGACAGTAACAAAAAACTGCAGCATAGTGTACAAACCAAAACAACGACAGAGATTTGTACACACTGGACTGATACATGTAATTAAAGTTACTTTCCCTTTGACTTGAACTGGCCATTTTAGGGTAGCTCAACAAAGAACTTAATGAAGCATTTGGCAAGGCTACCTCCCTGCATTTAGTATATTAGATTGCAAAGCCACTATTCCATTTTGGAACTCTTTCATTGGCAAACCCTGCAGCGGTGGGCATAGGTTTGTTTGTAGTCAATGACTCTCCTTTGAGAGATCCATGAGATTTCCATCTTGGTTACCTTTCCCCTTCCTGCGGGGGACTTCCAGTTTATTGTCCTGGTCTAATGAAGTGCAGACTTCACCTGGACAGCCCCACAAGTGGCTTCTCTCAAATGCAATGAATACAAATACTTGACCTTATGAGCCGTAGGGCAGCAATTAGTTTAAGCAGGGGGTTTGTGTATCACTTCAAAAGTCTTAATCCGTGCGGTCAGCCCTGGCACGGTATTTGCCAGAACCTATTGAGTAGTCTTAATGAGTCTGCAAAGCAAGCTTTCAATACATTTTGGGTTGCTTCAGATGCTTTAAATGGCATAGTCTATATGGTATTGTGCAGCTTTAGAAAGGCCTAGGCTTTAAAAAAGTATGGCCCCCTTTCACAAGGCAGACAGAAACCATCTTTAGACCGGGGACCCTTAACGTTTTGCATATCAATATGGCTCTGGCTGAATGTAGCCACTCAGCTGAGAAATAGGATCACTATCCGCGTTTCCAGGCTTTCACAGGCACTTGGGAAACTTTAAAGCCCTTCGTGGAGAATAATTTGGTCGAATGTCGTGGCTGGAAACAAAACCTAAACAAGCAAAGTGCAGTCCATCATGTGGCGCTGCCAGCGAAAGTGACAACAGGCTCCAGCGGCTGTGACATCCAACCCCCAGCGGGTTGGTGGAGAGGGCACTTCCATTTCCTTGGGCTGCTCACCCCGGCAGGATTTGCACACTTTGGGGGGGCAATTTTACGAGGAGCTGGGCACCTGCTAGTGAGGGCTAAGCACCCTCAGCTCCCCCTGGCTAGAGGGTGCTCAGCAGCACCTGGGATCGGGCCTCATTTTGGCATGAATTTTCAAAGGGGCAGGGGTAGGGCACGACGGGAGGAGAGAGAGATTCCTCTGTGGTTTGTACAAAGTCGGACAAAAGCAACCTGCCAAAGCTGTAGAATTACTTCACGGGAAAAGCTACGGAAATGGGGGAAGATGCCCTTTACGTGTAGCCTGAACCGCTTTCTGCTTCAATTGCCTCTCCGGGACCATTTCCTCAGCTGGCCTGAAATCACTGTAGTTCCACTGAAATCAACAGAGCTGCTCTGATTTACACCCGGTGGGGATCTAGCCTTTCGAGCGCCGCACAAAATTAATTCCGATTTTGTTTGTTGTTTAACCTACCCACAGCGTCTTAACCAGGTACAATGCCGCTACGCTGGCTTTAGAAACTGACAGGAATTTAAAGCAGGGCAAAGACAATGCAGATTAGAAGTCATGTCTATTTCCAAGGTATACCAAAAAACATTCACGTTTCTCTCTCTGTCTCTCAATATATAAATAGCTGAGTTGTTTGTGTTCAACTTAGACCTGACATTGAGTCGCATCATTTTGCGCATCGGTTGTTGCGGCAGTAAACAGATTAGCCTCCTGTCTGAAATGGACTAACACGCTGACCGATACCCATGAGTTTAGAGGCTTTAAGCGCCACCCATACAAAAGAAATGCCACATTGAAGAGGATGAAGAACAAAGAGGAGCCTCTTATCGTAGAAAAAGCAAAGAAGTGGGAGAAGCTTTAACGACTCGTATTGCAAACCAACTAAAAACACCCCATGTAAAATGCCAGATACAGAATCAGTCTGGAGAATGACGGGAACGCTAAGGGACACACTGGAAAGGGCAGAGGATCTTTGCTTGCATTGTATTTGTCTCAGAAAACACTGGCTACCCGAAAGAGTTTAACATTTTTGTTTAACAATGCAGCCGGGATGGTTTGCAACCACTGGCTTGTGACCATTGAAACAGCAAGTCAACCCTATGCCATACAGGGTAGCCGGCACTGAGACTATGTTGTACTGGAATCAAATGGATCTATCACATAGTACAAAACCATGCAGGGTCTGGGGCCCTCCAAAACCATGTAATGAGCTACTTAGAAAGACAAACAAGTCACTAATAAGATTATGAAAGGTTAACAAAGTGGTTTTTGCCCCTCTTTAATTATGAGAAAACTTGAAACTCATTCCACCGGCCTCCCATGACTGCCCTTTGTGGCTGCAGATCTGGAAATCGACTGGTAGGCATTGGGCTAAAGGTCAGACTTTTTTTTGCTATATGTTCTTCGGCAAAATTGTTTCTGGAAGGGGGGAATTTTTGTCATTACTCTTGGAGGTCTCCAACTTTATCACCTGTATTGCATGTGATACACAATGCAACCGGATCTGGAATATATTCAGAACACTGTTTTTATTCTTTCAGCCTATTTTAAATCAGGAAAAATACACCACTTTCCGGATTTGCTGGTCGACCAGATGTATCATCAAATGCCAGCCACTGCCCAGTCTCAGAAAGGAAACTCGCCCCAATAAAAATCAACATGCGAGATGGAGAGCCAGCTGCAAAGTGGGAAAGAGAAAATGATCAAAGTGCCATTCTGAAAACAGGGCCCCAATCCTGCAAGGTACTTGAGCGTGTGTCTAAGCTTTAAGAACGTGAGTGGTCCCATTCTATTCAATGAGTGTTTTAACTCAGCTGTTAAGCACCTGCTTAAAGCTCAGCAGGTGCTTAAGTGCTTTGTTGAATCAGGGCCTTAACTCCCATTGAGGTCAATTAGATGCAAGTACCAATTTAAAGCTGACTATGTGCTTAAGACGATTTTGCTTATTAGGGACAGAATTAATATTTCCTTTTATTTCAAACTTTGCCAATTTACAGTTCTTTTGTCCAACCTTGTCATATGCTACTTGACCACTCAAATAATAATATTTGGCCTGACAAAGTATCAATAATTTTGTATTCTCAGAGGGAAAAGAGCTGGCAAGCAGATTTTGTGATGTGGCCTAGTAAATGTTTATAACAATTTTGTAGAGCTGCAACTTTTGTCACACTTAAGAACAGGAGATTTTTCTACTCTTTTTTGCCCAGAGTTGTCAGTATTGTATGTTCCTGAAACCGCACCAGAATAGAATTTTTCATGCAAACAGTTTAGCCAGAAAAAAACTGTGGGTAAAATCCTGGCCAACTGAAGTCAATGGGACTTTTGCCGTTAACTTCAGAGAGGGTCAACATTCTACCCTGTGCATTTCAGACACAATTCTGCCCTCACTGAAGTCAATGACAAAACTCCCACTGACTTCTGAGGCAGAATCAAGCCTTTAAATAACAATAAATCACCCACAGACAGTTTGTATTATTTTTGCATATTCATTATGTCCTGTTTTTTGCAGATCTGGCAAAAACTATCAAACCAGATAACTGTTTCTACAGACACCTAACGTGATTTAGGTCCAAAATTCAGATCGTCTTTTTTTTAAAGGGCTTTTACAAAACTCTAATAAACACAACGCTTTATTTTATTTATTGTACATTTTCATGAAAAAGAGCTTTGGGAAGAGGAGGGCATCCATGTCCTCTTGAAGCATGGGAAACCGAAAACCACACTTGCTGGGCATAGGCACAAAAGCTGGAAAGTGAAACACAAAGGCTCAGATCCTCAAAGATATGTGGAGGGGAGTTAGGTGCCTTTGAGGATCTAGGCCAAAATTCACTGGCCCAACTGAGTGAAGCACAAAAAACCCCCCCCAAAACAAATAGCATAAAAAGTAATAGATAAATAAGATTTATTTTTTTTAAACTGGGGCATGCTACTGGCCCCAATAAAGTCAAAATTCTGTTGACTAGGAGCAAAATCAGGCTCCTCACATGTTGTTATCATAAGTCATTAGTGTTTTTAATATACCGGGCCAGAGCCTCAGCTAGAGTAAACCAACCTAGCTCCTTTGAAGTCAATGGACCTACACTGCTGTACGGCAACTTCGAACCTGCCTGCAGTTGTTATCTTTCCAGTGTCCCTTTGCAAGAAAGGCATCCAAGAACAAAACACGGCACTGATGTCTGGGTCCCACTCCCCTGCTAATTAAAAGGGTCAGGATGGCTGATTGTGAATATTACAGCACTGTCAGTATGGTCAGAGAAAGAGCAGCACTAGGAGGCCAACTCTGATTTGCAAAGCTTTATTGTGAATCTTAGTGTGTTTGTCACTGAACACACACACACACACACACACACACACACACACACTCTCTCTCTCTCTCTCTCTCTCACCATCTGAAAACCGTTCTGGTTAATATAGATTAGCAAGATTTATATGGAAGAATATTTAATCTGATCTGGAGTTGGGGTTTTTTGTTTGTTTGTTTGTTTTTCTTTCTTAAATATTTCTCTCTACTCAGTAAGTGTACATTTCTCTCCAGGAACAGGTCCGTTATAAATTAGAACATGGGAAGTGTCTTCCAAAAGTTTGCCTTGGACACACCTACACTAGAGTCCCTGGGCAGCTTGGCACACAATGTGAAAAGGGCCCTGGTAGGTCTGCTCAGGGGACTAGTTGCCCTCTCCCCACTGTGGCTTAGAAAGCCAATGGCTGGTGAGATCTCAGTCCCACCCAAAGTCCTGCCCAGTCATCTGATAGAACTTCATGTTGAAGGGTCTGTAAAACTCCTGCAGGCGCTGGATCACCTGCCCGTGGATTTTTGGGTGAGGCCGCCCTTTGGACTTCCCCAAACAGCGGGGCCGGCTGCTTCCTTCAGGCTTCTTCAGGCAAGGGAAGCCCTTGGTCTCATTGAAATAGAAGTGTTTGTCCGTCACGACTCTCTTGAGGCCCAAAAAGTCTTGCACTCGGCCCATCTCCCCCGCCGGGTCACTCACGAGTCTTTCCCCGCTGACAAAGAGGAATTTCGAAAGGGGGAAGTACTGCAGCCAGTTGTCCAGGTGCTTGGCGTAGATGCCGATCCGCACCGCACTCCAGGTGGTGTCGACGAGGCCCGTGCTGACATTCTTGAAGGCCAGCGCCTGGAAGCTGGGGATGGCGGGGTTTTTTGACAGTGTCTGTGTGTAGTCCGAGATGGCCCTGGTGACCGGGTTCCTCACCACCACAATCAGCTTGGTGTCCCTGGACATGTTGTAAATACGTTTGGGGGCCTCCTTGGTCACAAAGTAACTCGGGGTTTTCTCCATCGTGATCTGCCCCTCTAGAGTCCGTGGCATCAGGTTCCTGTGGAAAAGAAAGCACAACAGTAATGACTCAAGTGGATCTGTCCAGCTTTGACCCATTAACATCTTCAGTGATTGGCACCAGTGTAAGAACGAGCTGATACTATCAAGCCGTCAGCCCCCACATGCCAAGCCCAATGCTCAGGGAAAATCCTTCGTCAAATCTCTTTAAAATCCTTTCTTAAGCCCTACCGTGTTGTGCTGCCTACGAGCCATTCCCACCAGGCCCTGACTAGGGTTGTGACTTCTATTTTTTTGCCAAACTGTTTCGTTTGTTACCTCCCTCTCCAACAGATCCCTACCTCATTTCTCTGTTTTGTCCACCTGTGGTATGACTAGACTGTGAGCTGCCTTGGGCAAGGACTGTCCTTGGTACCTGTCTACACAGTGCTTAACACAATGGAGTCCTGATCCTTGTCTGGGGTTTCTAGATGCTACCGCAGTACAGACAGACACACAGAGTTCAACCCCATTGACTACAGTGGGGTTGCATGGGAAGTAAGTCAGAGCAGGAACTGGCTTTAGTCTGGAATAATGCAGACAAGAAGCAAAGTACAGTACGACAATCACATTACTTGTCTTCTCCTGAGGTTCTGATGTCAATGACCTTGGTATAAGATCTGGAGTCACTCTGAGGAGTGATTTCAGACCGACTCCCCCACAAACCCTACTCCTTGTCTGAAGCCAAAGGGGCTGCCCTCTGAGCTGTCAAGCTCAGTTTGATGCTGTGTAAGTCTCAGACACGGCGAGCAGGTCCACGCTGCTTGGAATTCAGGAGGGAAGAATTAATCAGTCTGTCTGCATAAATATCCTAGCAGCGGATGAGGGCCTGCACTACATGAGTTACTGGGGCTGCTTCGAGGACCATCAGAGGCTGAAAGTGAGGAGAGGAGTGTGGGGAACTGGGTCTTCAAGGACTTATTCTACAGCACAGTCTTTTAACAGACCTGTCTTTACTGCAAGTCAAAGAGCAAGAAGCGTTACAGCGCGAACTCTTCACCGACGGGGGTTTATCGGCCAGGGGTAGCCACATGCTTTGGGCTGCCCAGGGAGAAGGGAAAGCTGAGTCTGTACCACACCAGTTAGCCCAGTTTGGACAGATTCAGCTCTGCTAGGCTCTACTAGCACCCCGAGGGGTAGGGAAGGGAGGTGAGTCCCGATGCCGCTGCTTGTTCTCTGGTACAGAAGAGGATGCAGGAGTAAAAAGGGAGCTCTCCTCTTTAGGCCTGAGGCAGGTCCACCCCTTGTGCTTCCCGGGCCTGGTTCTCTCAGGGCAGAACCCAAGTACCTCCTCTTGGAGTCAGTAGGGAAGCCGAGGAGCCTGCAGCAGGTGTACTGAGGCCACTGGTGTGCAAAAACCCCATGAAACCCCACTATTTCATTGGTGTCAGAGAGAAGAATCCAGCCCACGCCCGCTACTCACTGTCAGCAGCCCAATCAAATTCACTTTACTAACGAAGAGACTAAGGTAAAATCTCTCACCTAACCTTGCCCTATCACAAGCCAACCGCCACAGGGCGTTTTCAGTCCGCTTTCTCTCTTACTGGAGACGGCTTCTCTCTCTGACTCACCCCTCAACAAATCCAGTCTGAAGTCTTTTAACACAAAAGCAAAACTTCTCTTATCGCTGCACCAATAAATATTTATAGGGTGTTCAACGGTTTTTTTATTCTTCATTTAGTGAGCTGCAGGTTGTAATTGTGAAGGCTTCCCCCCCTCCACTCCTGCATTTTCATGATTGGAGTTCCCATCACAGTGACGGATGGAGAACTCCTGGCAACGTTACTGTTTCATCAATAGCTGTAAAGAGGCCAGCTGGGATGCTGTGGGACTTGCCAACAGCACAGTGAACTCCTTCTATTAAAAACCGTTCCGTTCCCAATTCCGCGCACAAAAGGTGTGAGCAAAAATGCAAATAAAACGCCAGATTGAGTCCTGCGCATTCCTTTGCTAATTCTCCTGCCACCCACTCCCCTGACCAGTGCTTCCCCCAGGAAGGCAGGAAATGCGTGGAATACCCAGCGTTTCGTTGGCCTTGTCCAGTAAACACTCCACGATGGCTTTTCGACAACCTAAGACCCCAGCCATTGTTTTAAAATTCAAATGTGCTTTTCGCACATCCTGTCATCTCTCTGAAACGTGCTGGGGGGGAACTGAAATTTATAGATGATGATAAACAACCCGGGCTAAAGAGCTGGTATAAACTGGTGTAGGACCTATGCCAATTTACACAGTTGGGAATCTGGTCCGGTTGTTATTTTTAGGGCAGCGTGCAAATTTGGGTGGGAGAGGGGGAAAGTTTTGTTTGTTCTAAGACCCAGCTAATGTCATAACAGCACAATGTGGAGTTACAATTGTAAGGATTAAAAACAAAGCAGAATTTTGGGAGGGATATAAAACCCCTGCTCAGAGCATAAGCCAAACTGGCTTGGGACTCAGGAACCCTGGGTTTAATTCCTGCCTCTGGTTTGTTGAGTGACCTTGGGCAAGTTACGTCCATTCCCCATGCCTCAGTTTTCCCATCTGTAAAATGGGAATAACAACGACAACCAGGGCTGGATTAACCCATCACTGGGCCTTAGGCAAACATACCCTTCTGGGCCCCTCTGCTGGCCAGCTAAACTAGATGCTCCCATGGTGTGGACACATTTATATTAACTGTCCTGGCCAGCACAGTTGCACTAGTGATCTATTAACCCAAACACATCCAGCTCCCACCGCACAGATGTTGCTTAATTAACCCTCTTTTGTCCAGGTCAGTCAGTGACTGGCTCCTGCTGCCCAGACACTGCCCCACATGGCCCACTCGCTAGGCTCCCTGGGCCAGCTCCCCCATGTGGGCATTCACCGCAGCTCCCTGTCCTTCTAACAGGTCTCAAGGCTGTCGCTGAGTGGACAGAGCAGAGGAGTCAGGGGCTGCTGGAAGTGGGACAAGGCCGGGAAGGCCCCCAGTGGGGAGCCCTGGTGCAGGAGCCAGCCCCATGGCAGCAGTGAGCAGCAGCACTGGCCGCCCCACTGGCCATTCAGGTTTGACCCCGGGGCCCTCTGTGATGACAGATGGGAGGCTGGGCCAAATCTGAGCAGGTGGCATTGTGCCAGGACACAGGGGGTCGCAATGCCCCTCGGGTTGGGCCCCTCATGAATTTGGGCCTTAGGTACATGCCTAGTTTGCCTATGTGTTAATCCAGCCCTGAGAGTGCCCTCCTTTGGGAGGTGTTTTGAGATCGACAGATGGAAAGTGCTGGACAGCTAGCTGTTGTTACTATGGTAACTGATGGGGGGCAGAAAGATACTTTCTGTGGGAGCAGGTTACCCCATAACTGCCTGCTACAGGGTTTCCTTCACCTTTCTCTGAAGCCATTGCTAGAGACAGGATATTGGAGTAGATGGACCCTGGTCTGACAGAGCATGGCAATTCCTACCCAATGAGACTATCCCCACTGACTGGTATTTTATCACTCTCTTCCAATATATATGATTACAGTCCAGACTGGCTACCTGCCACCAAAATTTGCTCAATGCCACTTTGGTCTGGATTCACACGATACCAGTTTCCCAGGCCCGTCAGACTTCTCCAATGGTCCAAAAGCTGCAGCTGTCTAGGAAACAGAAGCAGCATGGGGATGGCTGGGTGAACCCAGGTGAAGCAACATCTGGGAACCCATGGGAGCAAATCCCACCGAGCTTCACATGACTCGACCCCTTACCCCGCCTTGCTGGGATGTGCTGCAAAAGAACTGGCTCCCTACAACCTAACCCAACCCTTTGATGACCCCCAAAGTCATCTTCTGTCCACATCAGCTATCTGTGCGGTGTCATGCCAAAAGGGGTGCAGCGAGAGGAAGGAAAGAGGTTTGGGAGCATGTAGACTTCCTCACAGTGAACATCAGTCTCTTGTCCCATGCAACAGGGACACTGTCCCAACCATGGGGCTCACAGTCATGATTATATCCTAGCACCAGGCTGTCTCATTCACTAGTGAAGTGATGTTCTCCGAGTAACAAGTAACAGGCCAGCCTATGGGGGGATTGCTCAGCCTTTCCCCAGCAGGCCACAAGGAAAGCGAAGCAATCCCCCCATAGGTAGGTGCGAGGTCATGCCACATGGAAGACGCCATTTTGCTCTACAAAGTGGCGTCCTAGGCGCAGGGTGACCTTTCACGTAGGGTGAGTGCAAATTCACGCTGTGTGGAGGCCATTTTGTAAAATGGTGTCCTCTGTACACTCGGGATTGCCACGACCACATCCACTGATGGCCACAACCCCACTTGGGGCCACAACCCCTAGTGTGGGAACTTCTGCCTTAGACCCTTAATTCTGCTCTGGAAACACCATTTTTAGGACAGAGAAGGCAGTTCAGTCCCTGGCCTCTTTATTGAATAAGACCAGCCAAAAACATTTCTGTCAGAAAATGGAGTTTTGTTGAAATCTAAATTATCCAGGGGGAAAAGATACATTTGGGGAGAATTTTCTGTCAGGTGAAATGAAATGAAATGTTTTGTTCCGGATAAACAATCATCTCTGCATCTGCCTGAGGGGCTGCAGTGCCTCATGAGAACTGTAGTTCCAGATCCCTCCTGCTCCCATTCTCCTCTATCAGTCAAGTTCCCCAGGCAGACTACACCTCCCATGATGCACAGCAGTCCCTCTCTGTGGCTGAGCCGTCACAGTGCCTCCTAGGGGCCCCACAATGCATCGCAGTGGCTGAAGGACAGGGAGAGTAATGTCAACATTTCATAAACCGATAAACTGAAACAAAACATTTCAACTTTCCCAAACAGAATTTTACTGGAACTTTCTGCGCTGCAAAAAGTTGCACTAATTCGACTTTTCACCCAGATTCAGGACAAAACTAAGTATCGAAATATTGGAATTTCGATAGGATGGAAATGTTGACTTCCAATCAACTTTACTGCTGAACCTGCTCAATTAGTGTTATTAGAGGTATTGGCTTTTGTGTCGTTTACTCCCCAAATTAAAAGTACCTTAAAGCAAATGAAATCTTCTAAACCGCTTGAAAAGCAACATGGAAAGAAAGAGAAGTGATTCAATTTCTATGGTGCATTAGCAGCCAATATCCAAAAGGTAACCTTTATCAACAGCTGTTCTGTCAGACATACATTGTCAGCAGATCATCCTTAAAAATGTCTTCGCCTTTCAAGTGAACAAACCGGAAAGATTACAAAGTGGGTAATCAAATAAAGGAAAGAAGCTACGGAATGAGAACGTCTGAGCAATCAGAACATATTGTTTTTTTTAAAAATCTGACTCCGACCTCTCCATCTGTAGCTTTGCTAGCCAGGGAGCTCATCCAAAATGATTTGCCAGCCACTGGAGTGGGTCTGTGAGCAGTGCATTTACGAGGGGCTGCTCCTAGCTACGTTCAGCAATTGCTCTCTTTCCCTTCCATTATTTTGAGCAGTTGCTGTTTGTGTCAGGGTTGTGGCCCGTTACTCTGCAGGATCCTTTTATATTTAGGCTTGGAAAGATTAGATTTTTATTGGCAAATGTCGGTAAACGTCGATTTCAGCGAACACACAACTGACAGAAAAATATTTCCATCAATAAGAATAAAAATGTACACATAAGCAAAGTGAGAAAAGTGCTTCATGAGAACGTATCAGAGTTTGAGTTAAGGATATTTACTTTGTATATTTTGACATATGATGTTGACAATGGTTACAAGGTGATTTAATAGTTATAAGGCTTTTTGAATGTCAATGTCTACTACCGTTAAATAATTGTCGGACCTGCCCTGGCGTTGACCCTTCCCCCCAATTTCTCACAACTGTGAAAATTATTTTAAATTTTATCAATTTAGATAAAAATAAAAAAATGCTTAAAAATAAACATTGATATTAAGAGTATAGGAACGGCCATACTGGGTCAGACCAAAGGTCCATTTAGCCCAGTATTCTGTCTTCCAACAGTGACCAATGCCAAGTGCACCAGAGGGAATGAACAGAACAGGGAATCATCAAGTGGCTAACCGTGCACCTGGAACAGTGGATTCCAAATATTAAAATACCAGATGGAGTTATTGATCTGAACTGTTTGCAGATAAACCTGTCTGCCCAACTACGTTAATAGAGCCTATTCTGTGAACAAGTACAGATAACAACAGAGCCATAAAAATCTGGGTCTCACCAAAGATTATTCCTGAACAGAAAAAAGGCCAAATTGGACATGTGTATGTATTTTTATTACAATAATGCCTCGACGCTCCGACCAATTGCTGAGTCCCACTGTGCTAGACCTAGTGAGAGACAGTACACACCCTGCAGAGTTTACAATCTAAATAAATACAGACAGTGGGAATGCACCCAGGCTCAGAAAGGTGAAGAGACTTGCCCAAGGTTGCACAGCAAGTCAGTAGCAGAGTTGAGATCAGATCCAGATCAACTGATTCCTTGTCCAGTGCCCAATCCACTAGATTACATTGTCTCTCAATACCTTGCTTGTTTGAGCAGCTCTGTAATGCAATTTCTTAAATTCCTCCCTTGTTTGAAGTCAGCCAAACATTCCATGGCTTCCATTACACATGCTCCCCGGAGCCCAGGGGGTTTCCATTGGGAATGGATTTGCTTTTGCTTGGACGCATTAATTAACCTGAACCTCTTTTGCTTTAGCCTTCATCGTATTGGCTCGAGCCAGAAGGAAAGTACATTCCAACCAACTTCTAACAAACTGCTGACTTGCTGCTTTATTGGGCTGAAGCCAGGAAGCGGAAGTGGAAATGGCAGCCCATGCCTGGGGGCATTTGCTAATCGTGAGTTATGGCTTTCAAGGAGTAATACAAATATGTGTGATGACTTTATGGCAGCAGTTTGATTTTGATCCAGCACATTGTGTTACATTTGCTAAATGCAATATATGCGACGCTTTGATGTTTGGTGCTTTGGGGAAACGCTTAGGAAGTTACGTTGGAATGGAAGCGTGTACTATTCCTAGGCGAATTCCCATGGCCCTCACTCACTTTATATAGCACCATGAATTTGATGGATCCAGTAGAGCTGGGCAAATAAAGCCTTTTTTGCTTTGCTGAAAAATCTCCAAAAAAATGACATTTTGGGGGTCAAATGAAATGTTTTGTTATGGCAAAATCTAAAATGTTTCTTTTTTGGTTGAATCCATTTTTAAACATTTTCTTGGGGGGTTTAATAACCTTAAGGGAAATTTGGAAACAAAAAGTCATTTTGAACCAAAAATTGAAACATTTCATTTTGAAAATGTCAAAAATTAACATTTCAATGTTTTTTTCCAGAATTTTTTTTAAGTTCAGCAAAATCAACACACATTTGTGAAACCTTTGGGTGTGGCTAAATCTGTGTTTCTTGCTGAAAAAAAGTTTCAGCCAAAAAATTTCACCTGGCTGTCGTACACAGCAGTTTGTTAGCATAGATTGACGTATTTCCTGGCCTATGGAGCTCCCAACCAAAGGGCTTCAGTCTGGGAACACTTAAGCACAAGAGTATCTTTACTCTCATCTGTAATTCAACACAGTCCTCAAACTGTCCTATTGCTCACGCCTTTAGCTCTGGAGGGCCCTGGTTCCATCCCAGGATTCTTGGGTTTTACTCTTGGCCACACAGGTAAATCACTTACCTGTTCTGTGCATCAGTTCCCCATCTGTGAGATGGTGATAATAATTCCTCTCCCTCACAGCAGCTGTGGATCTGGATTAATTCGTGCTTTTAAAGCACTTTGAATTCTTCCAATGGAAAACATTATAGAAGTGCAAAGTATTATCAGTATTAACCAAATGTAGAAAGCGACGCTACCCGATGCTCAGCCTGTTCCAGAATTAGGGGAGAAGTTTCCTCTCTGATCTACAGCGAAAATGGATCCCAATTCCTGACGGTGCATTTGGCTCCTGTTCTGTCTGCACATTGGGAAACTGCCATCAACAAGAATTGAAACCCTACGTGTGGGGAAATGTGCACTAGAGATCGGCTTTACTCTCAGCTCATCTGACTACACCACAAGGAAATTAAGTAACTCGCCCCAGGCCCCAGAGCAATTCAGTGGCTTGGTCTGAATTACTTCCCCCTGCCTCCGAACACTTTGATCTAACCACTAGGCCACAGAGTCTCCAAACAGTAACATTACATTAGCACTAATACAGATGGCTCTGATGAACACTCGCTGGCCTGAGAGCTAGCTATGCATACACACCCTCTACCATTAGCTCATTCAGCACTGAGCTTTGAAACAGATTTTTTAATTTCTAAGATAAGATCCAATTTCGTTAAATTAAAAAAAAATACAACAATCCTTTGGCTTTGAAAATTGCCATAAGGCCTGGGTTTTAATAGAGCATAAGCCAGCAGAGAAATAAGTGGGCACTTTTGCAGCCAAATGTAATATTTTTTAAAAACCAATCTCTCACACTGGGGTTTCCTGATGCATTAGCAAAATAGAGAAAAGTTCACTTTGGAATTTCTTTTCTACCCTGCTTATTTCCATAAGCAAGCACAATGTTTTGGCTCTGAGACGTCTCAAGGAAAAAAAAAAGTATATAATGTCCAACAGCAACTGCGTTAAAGAGAAAGGATCCTATGTAACCACTGTAGGAAATATACCATTATTACTCATTGCAAAGCAATTATGATCCTGAATTCTAAGGCAGTATTTGTTATTCACAAATATTTACACCATAGCTCTTATGCAAACAAATTTCAGCCCCTGTGGACGTTCGCAAGCTGTTCACTTCAGTTATGTACTGTTCGTGGTATGCGATTGGTCCCCTAAAGTCACATGATATTATTTCTGCTTTCCGATGAAATAAACGTTTTTTGAGGATGAGAATGCGTGTCTAAGGAATGCTGAATAATGCACTTTTTGGGACACATTTTTGGACTAATAAACGTTGGGGCTAAAAGTTGTGAAATTAATTTACAAACCCATAAGAGAAAGACACTGCAAACATAGATAGACAAAGGGACTAGGATGCAGCTAGATATCTTGGGTATTTCTATGCTTCCTGTCACCACAGTATCTGAGCACCTCTCTATGTTTCATGTATTTATCCCCACAACACCCCTGCAAAGAAGACCAGTGCTATTATCCCCATTGTACAGATGGGGAACTAAGTACAGAGAGGTTAAGTGACTTCCCCACATAAGAAGCTTGTGACAGAGCAGGGAATCGAACCTGAATCTGTTTTCCACATCCCAAGCTGGCTCTCTAATCATCCTTCCTGCCTAATCCCTCATGCCAAAGTTGCCATTAATCTTCACTGATTATAAACTCTGGAAAGACGTCTCCTGAGGCAGCCCGGATCCCCATAACATCACACTGAGGCATCAGTTCTGTGTTTACTCTGTAGGACGAGAACTACATTGGGTCACCACCACTGCCGGCTAGCACGTCTCAATGGCTGGAATACTCTAGAGTGGAGCTAGTAGAAAGAGTTCCAATGGAATGTTTTTCCATCAGAAAATGCCAATTTGTCAAACTAGATATATTATGCGTGAACACGTCAATTTCAATAACATTTTGTTCTAAAAAAAATGCTCAAAATGTTTCGATTAGGTCCTTCTGAGAACGGAACATTTTGGTTTTTTCCTCTGAACTGACTTTGCATTTTGAAATCTATGTAATTGTTCATTATTCTACATGATAATTTTTAAATGATTAAACCCTAATTTTAAAATACAAATAGGAACGAGAAAAATAAAAAATTAATAAAAAATATATTTTAAAAAGTCTGAATGAAAATGAAATGTTGATTGAACCTAAATGATTTTTCTTTCAGGGAATTTTGTTTTGCAGGAAATTTTGACTTTTTGCTCCAATTCAGAATAAAAAAAAATTTGAAATGTCAAAATTTCCCATGGAATGAAAATTCCACGTATCAATCAGATCTACTCCACAGATTCCTCCTGGATTTTCAAAGGGAGGCACAATGATGGATGCTCATTGAGGGTATTTGGAAAGGGTTAGACCAACCCTACACCACCAGATGTGCACCTTTATGCTTTTTTAATTCAGTTTATGGCAGCAATTTTTACACTGCATGAAAACAAGCTCAGCCACATGCCCTAGCCTGGGGAATTTTTTCTAAACAAATTGCTTATTAAGCTTCTCTTTGATGGGTTTCCTAACTCAGAGTGGTGTTCCTTTTTACACTCAGCAACTGCAGGGACATATGAAATTAACAAGTCCAGACTAGTGTTAAACCTCTATAAAGCAAAGATGACTCCAACCAATGCAGTCACAGATCATGGAGAACTCAAGTCAAAGCATGTTCAGGTCATTTTTATTAATATTGCAGTAGCAACCCAAAAGGGCTACATGCCATACACTCACATACGAAGAGACAGTCCCTGGCCCATAAAGCTTGCCATCTAAACAAGAGATGAAAGATGGGAGAGGAAAGAGACAACACACAGAAGCAGAGCCAAGGGTGATGATGGGCACATGCCTTGTGAGTTCATTTTTTCATTCTGACCCCTCAGAGAAGGGCAGCTGGGAATGGTATTTTTTTTTTTAATAAATGGAGATATGCCAATCTCCTAGAACGACCTTGAAAGGTCATTGAGTCCAGTCCCCTGCCTTCACTAGCAGGACCAAGTACTGTCCCCTGACAGATTTTTGCCCCAGATCCCTAAATGGCCTCCTCAAGGATTGAACTCACAACCCTGGATTTAGCAGGCCAATGCTCAAACCACTGAGCTATCCCTCCCCCCCACATACACATATTCTGACATATGTCCCCACCAACAAAGATTTGGTTGGTTAATCGGTAGGGCTGCTTAAATGCAAAACCGCCCAATGCAAACATGGAGAAACAAGGAAATGGCCTGTGGAGGAAACCACCCTGAACGTATCTAGTCCCACACATCACACTAACCCCCTGCCCTAACAGTGTCCTCACTGCAGAATCTCTTCCACTTCCAACAAATACAGAAACACAATGCAGTCGCCACACTCGACACTGATCCAGAGCTCTCTGCCGTGCCTAGACAAGCCCTGATCTCACCAGGCCGTTTCTTCAGGACTACACCTAGCAGTGGGGAAAGTATTAAGGAGAGACCCTTACAAGTTGACTGAGAAGTGGTCAGAGACTTCCAATCTCCTCCAATTCCTACTCCTGTCTTAGGGCCTGACTGTGAGCCCTCCGACCCGCACTGGCGGGCAGTATTCACATGGGGAATCCCACTTGTTTCATGCAGAGTTGCTGCCCACCAATGGAATATGGGGTGACAATCCAGCCCAGTCAGCTAAACTACTGAGGCCTTCGGCGCTCGGACAGGTACGTGGTAGAACAAGCCCCACCAAGCCGAAATGAGGAGCCTGGTGCATGAAACTGAGTTTTATAGGAAAATAAATTGATCCCATGGCGTGGCAACCTTTGGCAGGTTCAGAACCGCGTATCAGCCAACTGCATGTGTACATCCCAGGCTGAACAAGCTTGCCTTAGCCAATTGGTCTGTATGCTGCAGACAAATGCCGAGTCGTCTAGTGTCACCGCCCATCTATTTTTAGCAGCCCAGGAGGAGAGGCAAGAGTGGAACTGCTGAGTTAAAAGTCCCTCCCAGCCTTTCCCCATCTGGAGCGTTGGAGAAGGGAATGGTGCCCAAACGCTGGGCAAGTCCCCACGGGGCCCCCGCAATGTTATTTAGTGTGAGATCGGCCTTTCCAAATGCAACACCAGGGTTTTCCTCAGTAAATATATTAAACAGCATCACATTCAATTAGCTTGGAATGAAGGAAAAAGGATGAATAAAAGCCAGATTTCCAGAAGTTTAACTGCTACGTTTTCTTAGCTAGTCCTGCCACCTGTATGCGCAGTATATTAGGGTTTTCTCCTGCAGACTGAGGTTTCTTAGACTGCAAATCCGGCACTCTCAATCAGGGTGGATGCATATGCGTCTGCAGCTACCAGACCAAAAGACGGCTAAATAATCAACATTATTCATCACTGCCACAGGCTTCCAGTCGGGCTGGGAGATTAATACTAGTCGTCATTGTTCTGCATTGCTTATTGTTTCCTTACCACAGGGCCTAGGCATCCCAGTCATGACCAGGACCCCACTGTGCTAGGATAAAAGATAGTCCCTGGCCCAAACAGCTTACAATCTAAGCATAAGACAAGAGACAAACAGATGGAGACAGACATGGGAGCACCAGGCAATGATGAGACAATATTAGTCAGCACGACAGGCTGTTGAGATTGACCCCCGTGTAACTGAGAAAGGACTTCACCCCTTGGATTTAGCTGCAGGCTTACATTTGTTCCAAGCATCTCTCTCTAATTCAGTCTAAAGGGCGAAAAGGGATTGAGGAAAGTTCCTAAATTACATCGGGAAAACTCACCACCTCCATGATAGGTGGAGAATATGCATAGCCCAAGAGCTGTATGAGAGGATCACCCCGAGGATGGGTACAAATGTGTTACTGCCAGCTACAGAATGGGGCATTGTCAAACCCAGGGTTAGACCATGAGCTTGCCAAGGATTTGCTGCAGAGAGCAGGGGAACAAGGCAAAGTCCAAGAGTTGCAGGCTCTGTGTGGGAAGCTGGATAATAAATCTGACAGGCCTGTTCCAGATGGGAGGTTCAAAGGCTAGGGAACAGTTAGGGAGGAGATGGGACCACAGTCCTTCCCCAACTCTGCACTGACCTAACAAATTATTATTGGTCTGAACATACCAAGGGGCACCAGGCGGAATCATCCTAGGGGATGACTTGGGGTTGTCCCTTTCTAGGGATGCAATCCAGACCGGTGAGGGGTTGTGTCCTGCCTGCCCTGTAATCCTGGGTGCTTTCAGGGCTCTGCTGTTGTGGCTCACAGCCCAGACACCAGACAAGCATGCACTGCGTATCTGTGTGCTAAGCAGCTCTGGGTCGGCGTTCTGATTGCAGCAGCCTGTTTCTTACACCCCAGCCACATGCTGCTCTCCACCAACCTTGGTTACCACCAGCCAAATGACCCCATGTACTCCCAGCCCCAAGTTTCCCCAAAACCGTGTGTTCTATGTCCAGCCCTTTCCTGCACCTTTCAGAGGAATTATGAGGTTTGCTTGCTTCTTTAAAGAGTCGATACCCAGCAGCTTCCCACATGAACTGGAGTTAACAACCACTTCAATTCAAACACAGCACTGGGTTGGTTTAGATTTATTAACAGCAGGACATAGGTTAAGTGATGCCAAGCAAAAGAAATAAAGATGGAAACGGTTACAATCAACTACAAGTGAAAAACACCCATCTAAAGGTCTGAAACTTAATCTAGCAAGGAACAGCCTTTGTTTAAGATGATGTCTCTCACCAACCACTCTACCCAGCATGGCTGATTCGCTCTGAGTCAGGACCTTTCACAGAACCACAGGCTGCTGGTTCCTCTTATCCTCCTAGGTGAAAATAACTTGGGATTCTTTGCCCCTTTCTTGTATAGTCCAGTGAACTTCATCAATGGATTCCTCTGAAGCTTACTCCCCTCCCCAAAATAAAGTTCATTCAAGCTGTGAGTCTGGTGAGGAGGGAAGTTCCATGCAGGTTTCTTCCCCAGCTGATGTTTGCTAAAATGCACATTGAGTTGTTCCTGTCCTCTCAAGTGCAAATGAATGGCCACTTGACATGTGTTTGCTAATTGACTCTGATGACACCGGGCTGGAGACGTTGGCCTGTCCTTTATCTGGGAGAAACCCGTTTACCCATTCCCTGGACTTGTCTGATAGGCACACTTTAGTTCTACATTTCCTTCATATTTGTATGGTCCCTTGGGTGTTTATCATACACACACCACACAAGAATATCAATTATCAGTGTGTTATTAGTTTTCTAATGATATCTTAAATGACACATATTGGATACAGTTCATGACATTAATACATTGAGATACTCTGAACTGGTCAGGCCAGCTCAAACTCACTACCAGACACCGGTGAGCCCCTTGCCCTCTCACACTGGGATGTTGCTAGGGTCATAGGGGTGCAGGGCCGGACACTAACCTGTGATTCTGTGTTCCCCGATGGATAGCAAGAGGGTGTCACACAGCTAAATGACAAAGAGCTCATTTTCCAGGATGAATTTTCCACCGGATATTCATCCGTGCTAAAACCTATGCAAAGTTTGGGGGATTCAGAATATTTCTCCCATTGTCTGGTGGGAATGACGAATGAGACGCCCTCCCACCCCCAGATCAGAGCACAGCACACCCTGCGCCCCATATCGCCAAAGCAATTCCTTTCCTCTGCCTAGGAAGCTAGCCCACAGTCTAGGGGCTCTCACAGTTAAAAGAGGTTGTGCTTTCTCAATGCTAGCTCTCTACCCAGCAGAGCTGGCTACTTGGGAAGTGGACGGGAGGTTGGGGGGGGGTTTCTGAATGCAGAAAAGAACATTTTATTAGAAGCATTCGCGAGGTTATTCCTCCCACCCTCCCATGGAACGCCATGTGAGAGCGACTGTGGCTTTTTATTGGGCCAGCGTTTACAGTGCCGGCTATTCATTCCCGGCTTTGCTGCCGCTCATGCTGAGCACATGCTGTTCCCATACGTTTGGAGCGCCGGGAGCGCAGCTGGCAGGAGTGTCTAGCATGCTCCTGTCCCAGCTTGGCACGAGAGAGCTGCTTTCAGATACCAAGTTTTCCTGCATGCCTGCAAGCTGGGAGCGCCAAAAGAGTAAGAGATTGGGTTGCTTCCCGGCCTACAGCTTCAATTTGTCCGGCCCCCACCCAAACCAATTGCTGCTGCCGCGTCGGCGGCACTTCGGCGGCAGCTCAAATGCCGCTGCCGCCTCTGCGGCACGTCGGCGGCATTTCGGCGGCGGAGCCCTCGTCTCCTAAAGAAAAATCTAATGTGGCCTTCATCTCTTAAAGTCTGGAGACCCCTGGTCTAGGGTGTTGCATGAAACAGAACCAGAGCCGGGTTCCTTCACGGGAGGCTTTTTGGTCATGGGGCCGTGCCCGTCATTCCATCCCACTTGGATCTGGAGACTGACTCAGGCAAAAGCAGCAAGCCACATTCCGCCGTGCCAATCTCAGTGAGAACATGAGTGGCCCCGGACATTTATATTTCTAATACGCACCCAGGGCCTGAGGTTTGGGGAATGTTTCCATTAACTTTAATAAGAATCTAAGAATTTAATGCTCATCTACCCTTTGAGCAGCAGACTGTTGGCCGAGTGATAGTTCGCGTTTGCAGAAGGAAGCCAAAATGTCTTTGAAGCTCCGCACCTCTATTAAAGAGCCTATTAGCACACCTTAAACCTGCTGCTGTTTTTTGCTCAATAAGATAAGCAGGCAATAGACGTTTAATTACGTTCAGAAATCTGTCGTAAGATTTGCCAAGCTGTTTTACAGAGCTGCTCTGCGTAGACTTGCTGAAGAATTTATGCCGTTCTCCATCTCCAGTGCTTTCCTGGGATGTCATTGATATTTTTGTACAGGAAAATGATTCTTTCCATGTGCTGCTAACAGGACATAAAAATATCACTCAGCAGACACAGACTTAAGAGCTAAATTAATCCCTCTACTTAATGTGCAATAAACTGTTTATTGTCAAGCAGAAAAAGCTGGTGATTACGTCATCTCGGAAGGGACCACGTTAAACCGAAACGCTGCTTTTTCTAAATCCCCGCATCACAGAATGGCATTTCTATGACCCGAGCACAGGAACTCAAGGTTCTGTTCAGTTTTCATAAAACGGAATGGTTCAAATTTATTTTATGTGCCCTAACTGTGCTCCTTGGAAATAAACTCGAGAGGAAACCCATAAGAGTTGGTAACAAGCAGAGGTGGTGGGTAATAACTATACATTAGCAGTCGTTTCTTTAAAGCTGGCTATACAAATGGAGGAATGGTTTGACCATCTGGAACTGTAAAAATCTTATTTAAAAAATGTCTTATAGCAGGTGAAGTGCAAATAAAAAATACCTCGTCCACAAATATACTGGAGACCAAACACTGTAAAACAGATCCGAATGTGCCACCTTTTACAGCACATTGGATGTGGGTGGTCGGAAGGGTTTATGGACTGGCCTTTAAAACATTCACTCTGCAAAACAAGTGTATTTTCCTTTGCAGCAAGGAATAGGAGGCACAACCTCTACCCAAGGGCCTACTAGATTCATGGATCCAAATCCCAGTGAAGTTAACTGAAAGGGTCCTCTCCATGCTGGAGTCCCCTGCTCGGAGCCATTTCCACCTGCGCAAAGTGGGTGAAGTATTTGACTTTAAAGGCATTTTACACCCACTTTGCATAGGTGGGAATGACAGCAGGATAAGGGGCTATCGGCCAGGGACAAGAGATCCCAAGAATATCTGCCATTGCAGACAATCACCACCACTCTGGTTTCTGCTCAGAGTCACATTGACAGTAGCCCCAGGCTCAGAGGCAGGGCAGAGTGGGGGTGGGCCACAGGTAGGGGGCATGTAGGGGACAGGGCCAAGGTGAACCAGTTCCCCAACCATTCTGCACCCCTGCAAAGGCCTTGCAACAAGGCAGGGACACACTGGCACCTGGCGCCCCTCTCTCTCGAGCAGAGAGATGACTGTTCCACAAAGCACAATCCCTGGGGAAATCAAGGTCTTTAATGGGCCAAAGGCATTGGACACTTTTCCAATTGTTTGCGTAGTCTTGCGTCCAAGAGCTTAACTACGCACACAAGCCGCACCAGTTCCAAAAGCGAGCTAGTGAAATCGATGCAAACCCCTGACACTCAAATCAATTTATCCCTGACTTACACAAGGTTAGCTTGCACCAGGCAAAACCGATGTAAGCCAGGTTTACACTGAAACGAGAGTCAATGTACAATGATGCACCGATTTAACTACTCGGTTTAAAGTCACACCTTTAGTTAATCCACAGCAACCACTGGCGCAGACCAGGTCACAGATGGAAGAATATATTCTTGACATTATTTTTGGTGTCCAGTCGCTCCCTCATTTTGGGATCATGTCGGAAACACCGCCCACCACCTCCATAGTTAATTATGAGACGCATCTTCCTCCTCTGCGGCTCCAGAACACAAATTCCCAGCGACTGCGAGATAATTACACTATTTCACATTTTCATTAACTCCCTAATACTTTCTCCTAAATTACGTCCGTTAATTATTGACAACCCCACTCTCCCTCCACATCTCGATGAAACTGGCAAATGAAAGGCCAGGCTCCACTTTAGCGAAATCATTGGAAACTTTAATTAAATTTACAGTTAATTCTTATTGACCTTAAGAGGCGCTCTTTGGAATGCTAAGCATTGCCTACAGGTACAAGGTGAGAGGTTCAAATGACGGCACACTCAGGCAGGCTTCGAAAGGATTTATATTTCAAGTGGAGAGCTAACGCCTGGGAGGGAGAATAAAACATTTTTGCCTCTCTATTAAGCGGATACATTTTGATCGTTAATAAATATGAAAGTGACTGGCATTCATTGGGCATCGGAGACGGGATATCCTAGGTGGGGGCATTCAACACATCAAACTGCTAACGTTTAGAAAACCTCAGAGGTATGGAAAATGTCACTGGCCCTGTGGTCTCCCAGGAGTGATTTATCTTTTCATTCTCCAAAGTTTTCCCTTCCATGTGCCTTTGGCAACCTAACCTGCTTCCCTTGCCCACTACCCCCTTGCGGCACAACTGTTCATAGCATTGCTTACAGGCCACGGGTTTCGTCCCATTGGCTCAGTGAGGGGATCCAGGCCCCTAGGTTCCCTGGCTCTAGGTTTTTTGTTCCTGGCGAGTGAGAATTCTGAATCTTGTGCTCCCAACCCCCAAATAGAAACATGAGCAGCCCCAACGGGCAGGGAGCTCGTTTCACTGCTCCCTCCATTCCCCAGAGAGCCTGGGTCAGAGCCACAAATATATACCAGTCATCCAATTCTGCAGCAAATCTGGGCTGCTACACAAGCTTCCAAGGGAGCAAAGCCAAAGATCCTTACTCCTCTTCCGGGATCTGTGTAGGGAGATGAAACTCTGTGCATGGATCTCCACACTCTCGGTGGCATCCTCCACCCTGTTCCTGCCTGGACAGAGGGCTCTCCAGATGGGCCAGTGGATCTGTGTTAGGGGGTGGCAAGGAGGCCTAAGGACCAGAGGGAGTAGAATACATGCTGCATCATGGGGAAACCGTCCCGCATAGCAGGTCCCAGGGACCCAGCTTTACTGGAGTGGGAGAGTGGCCCCTGTGCTGGTGGCCAGGTGTCTGACCTATCAACAGAGTGGATCATGGAAGAGAGATCCTTAAGATTTGGAGCTCAAACCCCCTGCTTCTTTTTTCGTGCTTCATTAAATGAAAGACTAATAAGAAGAATCCAGATTTCTGCCACTCTCTTCATCGTTGTCCCCACAAGAGTAAAATACCGTCCATCCCCCTCAAGAGCCTTAAACATTGAACACTGGAAGCTACGGGCCTCTGCGCCATCCTGGTGCTACCGCACCTGGGGAAAGCAATGGAAATCTGGCACATCTGCATTGTTTGCTTCACTGGACTTCGGTCTAATTGGTCCCAGCCCAGGAGAGGAGTTTCAGCGACTGCTTCTCAAAGTCTGCCTTTGATTCTTCAAACTCACTCCTCACATTTTCCCTCCCATGTGGGAGCCCGGGAGCAGTTGCCTGACATGCACAAAACAGGACTCTGCCTGCGTCTGCTGGCGAGACGGGGCCGGGAGGAGGAAGTGGTTAGGATCAAACAAAAGACTGCTCAGAGCTTGGCCACGAAGTCAGAGTGAACCCAAGCCCTTGCTGGAGGAAAAATGGCAGGATCACCTTCTCCTTTCCCTATTGTTTTATACATCCACGCACATCTGGATGGCAGCAGAAGTATCTTGGGAGCAGCACCCCTTTCAAAGAGGCCCCAAATCAGGATGCGCAGAAGCCTTGCGAGAAAGCCAGTCCATGGGAGAGTTCCAGACTGATTGTGCAGCCTCAGAAGGATGGGATGAGCATCTGAACCAGAACATCAAATCCTTGGAGGGTCACCCATGACTTAGTGAAAGATGTATTGCCTCCAGTAGATCCAAATGACAACTAGGTTCTACCATTTCAGTGTCCATTTCGATCCAATCTACCGAGCTAACCTGCTCCTGGTGCCCAGCCCAATAGAGCCCTTGTCTAGTGCCGTCTAGGTGCTACCACAATATAAGAAGTTCCCTATCTCTCCAACAACCCAAACATCCTAATCCAAACCCTGTCAGGCTACCGGTATAGAGGGAAAGCATTCATGAGTTCAGCTAAGCATTTATTTGTCTGGCATCTGGGAAATACCAGTATTCAAAGTGTTAAAAAGGAGACACCAATGGTCCAGAAGGAGGAACATAAATGTAGACAATAGAAAGCCAGGGCCATCTCCATGTAAACGCTCTTGTCCATTCAGAACATGCTTGTTCACTTTGAGGCTGCATAATTGCTCCTGTACCATGTCAGCCTCTGCATGTGAAATGAAACATGACCCCGGACTTCAATTATCAGTCACTGAGAGGCTGAGCTAACACGCTCATGTCTTTAATGGTCTCTAATTGCTATCAGTCGAGAAGTGTTTCGGAGGCCCAGTGAAGATTCACCTTGCTGGTCATTTCAGAGGCACATATATTGGATTCAAATGGAAATTTCAGATTAAGACTGCACTTCCAAAATGCCTTGCAGGATTAATTACTTCTTGTGTTTAGGTAATGAAGTGTAATAAGTCTAACACGGATAAAAAACCATGCATAGCGGCATTAAATACAAATCACCAGCTACGGCAGATAGGTCACCACAGCAGAATTCAAAAGCCTGGGCAGAGATAACTGTCCAGTGTTAATTGGTTCAGGATTCCTGGAATCTAGGAGGATTTTGTTACAGAATGTGGTGGGGCGGCTTCCTCACACAGGCAGAAGAAGGGTTAAAGCAGCCTTGGGAAGGCTGCGTAGAACCTGGCCAATTAGAAGAGGGCTTTTTGAGCCAGCCAATAGGGAGGAGGCTTAGTGGAGCAGCCAATCAGGGCCAGGGAGGCCCATATAAGAAGGACTGCTGAGCAGAGCCAAGGGAGGAGGCCTGGCTGCCCTGTAGGAGGGTTGAGAGAGACAGCACCACGGACAGAGCAGTGCTGGGCAGGGTCAGGGGAGCAAGAGGGAGCTCCAGCCTGACGGCTGCCAGACTGAGGTCCTGATACAAGGGCGGAGAAGGTGCTAGGGCTGCGGGGAAGTGGCCCAGGGAAACAGACAGCGGAGTAGGAGGAAGGACAGTACGTGGCTGCCGGCTATAGGGTCCCTGGGCCGGGACCTGGAATAGCGGGCAGGCCCGGGTCCCCTAACTTTGCCCCCCCACTTGCTTCCGAGGGGAGTGGCCAGTGCATGGACTTCAGTTTGCCACCGAGGCAAGTGGCTGGACTGAGGACTGCTGGGTCCCCCGGAAGGGGGGAGAGAACTGAGTGGGGCGCAGCCGGAGGGCTGTGGCCAGAAGAGGACACCGCGGTGCGGGGAGCGACGTGGGTCCTAGAGCAGGAAGCGAGAGGGACGACGGGCGAGACACCGCTAGATGAGGGCGCTCCGGGGAAACGGGAGCTAATTCCCAGGACGGCCAGCAGGTGGCGCCACGGCGGTGAGTCGAACCCCGTCACGCAGAGGAAGGAGTTCCCCTGATAACACACGGAGACCATCACCTAATGGAAGCAGCTGTTTAAGTGAGGATGAACTCACTGACAAGATAGATTGCAGAGCCAGAGCCTCCTGCCTGATAGGACCTACAGAAATACAGCACGTCTAGAAATCACTTATCACAACACCAATGACTGGGGGCCGACCTGGACTTTCAGCATCTTATAAGCAGTGAGACCAGTAAAGACCCAAATTAGAATCTGGCCAGTAGACTGGGGCTAAGGCCCCTGCTCGTGGGAAACGTCCCGGGCCGGGACCTCTAGTTTATGACTCATTCCAAAGTGCAATTTAAACTGCTGTTAATCTTCTTATTCTCTCCCATCCTAGCCTGCAACGTGGGCTTGCTGCATGTGGTTTACATGGCTGCTGTTTGCCGTCCCAGAGGGTTGTGACTTTCAAAGGAGATTTTATTATCTAATATTTGCACAGTGTTTTCAGGTTCTGGAATGAAACATCCGGTAGAAGAGCAAAATAGAATTATTATTTGACATAAAGCAGGGGGAAGCCCTTCATCCCATTGAGCTGGGTGCCCTCCAGAGACATTTAGCAACGTGGGAAGGGCATGGTGATCACAATTCCAGACCCCGGTTGCCTCCCCCCAGGTTGACAATCCATGATCTGAGGTTCCTTTTTCCTGGGTGGTAAAGGGCTTCTATCCATTGTATTGTTGTCTCGCTTTTTTCCCCCCCTAACATCAGGAGCTGTACGCCCTCTGAGACCACGGTGATAGATGAGGTATAAGAACCGGAACAGAATGCAGATGAGGCGATCTGATCTACAAGCCTTTAAATGATGCCTATGTGTCAGAAGTGGCACCACATGATCCAAAATCCCCCTCAGTCCAGCCCACTGGAGGAAGATTCATATAAAATAAGTCTCATGCTCTTTGCTGGTTTGTCTGCAGGTGGCAGAGACCCTGTGAGCTGATTTAGTATTGAAAATGCGGGAGAAGCAGCACAATTTATTCCTTTAAAAACGTCAGGAAATAGCCTTAGTGAGGCCAGAGGTCCAGCTTCATTACGAGGCGGGATTGATTTCACATCACCAAGTCTCATTACGGCTAGAATGCATGTTGCTGGTTGGGGCGGCTTTCTGGGAGCATGCTTCATTAAAGAGCGTAAGCATGGATTTCCCGCCTTCCCCTGCGAAGTGAAAATGTCATTTGCCTGGAAAGCGCCCCGCCCGCCTTGGGCACTAACAGACATCCTAATGGCACAATAAGGGGATAGAGAAGTTTGCGGCTCCGGCTCTCTGCTCTTCCAACCACAGTGCACTAGACGCTGGCGAGGATTATTGTTTGTGCGTGCCCCGCCCAGTACAAGGGGACCTCGTCACCACTTCGGAGACATTTTCCCAGAAGGTGAGATCCTCAACTGGTCTAAAGCGGTGTCACTTCACTGAAGTCACAGGAGCCACATTGATTTATATTGATTTAAAGAGGCTCTCCACCACTAACATGCCTGGACTGCAAGCTCTTTGAAGCGCTTATTTTTTTGCCTCTGTCTTCACAGACAAGGTCAGCTCCCAGGCAGCTGCACTCCGCAGCACGGTATGGGGAGGAGGTGAGCAGCCCTCTGTGGAGAAAGAAGTAGTTCGGGACTATTTAGAAAAGCTGGACGAACACAAGTCCATGGGGCCGGATGCACTGCATCCGAGGGTGCTAAAGGAGTTGGCCGATGTGATTGCAGAGCCATTGGCCATTATCTTTGACAAATCATGGCTATCGGGGGAGGTCCCGGATGACTGGAAAAAAGCTAATGTAGTGCCCATCTTTAAAAAAGGGAAGAAGGAAGATCCGGGGAACTACAGGCCAGTCAGTCTCACCTCAGTCCCTGGAAAAATCATGGAACAGGTCCTCAAGGAATCAATTCTGAACCACTTAAAGGAGGGGAAAGTGATCAGGAACAGTCAGCATGGATTCACCAAGGGCAAGTCATGCCTGACTAACCTAATTGCCTTCTATGATGAGATAACTGGCTCTGTGGATGAGGGGAAAGCAGTGGATGTGCTATTTCTTGACTTTAGCAAAGCTTTTGATACAGTCTCCCACAGTGTTCTTGCCAGCAAGTTAAGGAAGTATGGGCTGGATGAATGGACGGTAAGGTGGATAGAAAACTGGCTGGATGGTCGTGCTCAATGGGTAGTGATCAATGGCTCCATGTCTAGTTGGCAGCCGGTATCAAGTGGAGTGCCCCAAGGGTCGGTGCTGGGGCCGGTTTTGTTCAATATCTTCATCAACGATCTGGAGGATGGTGTGGACTGCACCCTTAGCCAGTTTGCAGATGACACTAAACTGGGAGGAGTGGTTGATACGCTGGAGGGTAGGGACAGGATACAGAGGGACCTAGACAAATTAGAGGATTGGGCCAAAAGAAATCTGATGAGGTTCAACAAGGACAAGTGCAGAGTCCTGCACTTAGGACGGAAGAATCCCATGCACTGCTACAGACTAGGGACCGAATGGCTGGGCAGCAGTTCTGCAGAAAAGGACCTAGGGGTTACGGTGGACGAAAAGCTGAATATGAGTCAACAGTGTGCCCTTGTTGCCAAGAAGGCTAACGGCATTTTGGGCTGTATAAGTAGGGGCATTTCCAGCAGATCGAGGGACGTGATTATTCCCCTCTATTCGGCACTGGTGAGGCCTCATTTGGAGTACTGTGTCCAGTTTTGGGCCCCACGCTACAAGAAGGATGTGGATAAATTGGAAAGAGTCCAAAGGAGGGCAACAAAAATGATTAGGGGGCTGGAGCACATGACTTACGAGGAGAGGCTGAGGGAACTGGGATTGTTTAGCCTGCAGAAGAGAAGAATGAGGGGGGATTTGATAGCTGCTTTCAACTACCTGAAAGGGGGTTCCAAAGAGGATGGATCTAGACTGTTCTCAGTGGTAGAAGATGACAGAACAAGGAGTAATGGTCTCAAGTTGCAGAGGGGGAGGTTTAGGTTGGATATTAGGAAAAACTTTTTCACTAGTAGGGTGGTGAAGCACTGGAATGGGTTACCTAGGGAGGTGGTCGAATCTCCTTCCTTAGATGTTTTTAAGGTCAGGCTTGACAAAGCCCTGGCTGGGATGATCTAATTGGGTTTGGTCCTGCTTTGAGCAGGGGGTTGGACTAGATGACCTCCTGAGGTCCCTTCCAACCCTGAGATTCTATGATTCTATGATTTCCTTTTGATTGAGTTTGTACAGCCCCTAGCGCATGGGCTTCGTGTCCCTGCCTGAGGCTCCGAGGAGCTATTGTAACACACAAAATAAATAAATAAATAAAAGATCAAGATGCTCGATGGGTTAGCTAATCTCAGCCTGTCTCATAACAGTTTGGCAAACAAGGGCTGAGGTGGTTGGCACAGCTGGTAAGCTGGTAACCTTCCCTCCCATCTCATTCCCTTCCACCCCCCAGGATCGTCTTTCTCCTTCCAAGAAGACATCTACAGTCAGAAGGGCCCTGGGCCTCGCTGGATGGGAGGACATGGCTCATCCAACTTGACCCTCGTAGTTCCGTTCGCCGGCTCCCTTTGTAAACTGACCCCTACGGGGTTCCCCCAGCCTAATTCATAACCCATTACAGCAGGAATCTGGGTCCATCTGCCCACCCATTGTTCCTCTTCTAGCCCTTGTGAATGGAACCAACTCCTGCTGGTTCACTTGGAAAGTCAAACGGGTTGAGCCACTTCCTGCTATCCAACAAGGCCCGGAACCTTTCTTACCGTCGATGTCTTGGTGGACGCGGGAGGGAAATGAGATGGGAGGCAGGGTTAGCAGCTCACCAGCTCTGCCAGCCACCTCAGCCCTCGCTTGCCGAACTGCTACGAGACGGGCCTGAGCTCAGGGAACCCGGCTACCATCTTTACCCATCTTGGCACTGGTAAGGCAGCCGTCATCGCAGGACCTAGGCACAAAACACTGCCCTCAAAAAAACAAACCAGCCAGCATTAACCAATTCCAATACAGCCCTCACTCAGGCAATGGGAGTTTTGTGTATTAGTGAATGGCCCAGTTTCGTTTTGAAGGTGCCACGCAATGGCCCGGTCACTACTTCCCTGGGGAAGATTAACAGGCCTGTCAGGAAGTTTAACAGCATATTCTGACTAGATTTCCCCTTCCTCTCAGTTAAACTCCCTTTTATTATGCTCATAATTCCTCTCCCTCCTTGGGCGTTCAAATATTTGCAGACAGACAGTTATCCTGTCTCGCTCCTTCCCCGCCCCCTGCTTAATCACGGCTTAGCCAAGCTGGATGTATTTAGCTCTTAATATCTCTCCTCATAAATCAGGCTCTAACCATTCCCATTGCTCTTCCCTGAAATCCCTTCTCAGCCATCGCCTTGCAACGCTCCAGGAGAGAAACCCAAATGCCAGGTGGACCACAGACACCTTTCCCAATGGGGCTACCTCTTTACTTGACAAACTTTATCCTAAGCATTGCACGCGGCGTTTACCACGGCCCCAAACGTTTACTCAGAATCCCCCTCAGGGCATGTCTGACAGGCATGGAGGAGGCAGCTCCCATGATCCTTAGAGGCCACGCCATCGCCGGCAAGCCTCACGACAGCACTCAGACGTGCAGCAAGCACCTGGGATAGGTCTAGAAAGTTCCATCAAAGATGCTGCCCCTGTTCTTCCTTAGCCACGGAAGCTAGATCCCCAGCAGCTGCTGAAGAATCTCTCTCCCCCCACTATAGAGCACGACCATTAATTTGCATGCTAGAGGCATCTTCCATTAGCCGCATCTTTTTCTCAGCAGATCTGACCATTGCAAGTGTCCTAGGACCTGCCTCGTCACCAGATACCGGAGATAAGGGAAGATCTCTCCAATCCACAGGTGTCGTCCTCCCCATCTGCCACCTAGGAAAATCTGTCCTGCCTCTACCACACTGTTCTCCTCACTGCCTTGTAAGCTATCTGGTTGGGATCTGAGATATATCCTCTTCCAATTATCACATTGCTGGTGTTGGGCAACTGTACAAGAGCCTTCCCAAGCACCTCTGCATCAGTAGGTTTTAATTAAGAGCAAGGCCGTTTCACACAGCATCTGTGCAATGTTGGTTTGCTGATAGAGGACACAGCGGTTGTATTAGAAGCGCCAAAGGCCAGAGTCTGATCTTCAAAGTACTTCTGCACATGTAAGTGAAATTATTATAACTACACCACAGCAACGCCTCTTCATCTGAAGATCTCAGAGCAAGTTAAGCAATCCCCACAGAAGCTGCAAAATGGAGATAAAGTGCCCATTTTAGGGGGAGGGAAAGGGAGGAAGAGAGGGCTGATTTCCAAGTTAACTTGTCTGGAGGTATATGCCTATGTCCTGCACTATTTCCCAGGATTTAGGGCCAGAGATATTTAGGTACCTAAAGATGCAAATAGGAACCTAACCCACTTGGTGCCCAACTGCCACTGATACCAAACAGAGTGAGGTACCTAATCTGCTAGGCACCTATCTGTATCTTTAGGTGCCTAAATACCTTTGTAAATCTAGCTCTTGGCCCTTTGCAGTCCTACCGGATGGAAGGGGCAGGAGAAATGGCCAGCACCATTATTGGTATTATATGGACTTAATATAGATAGTTTCTTGATCTCGGCCAGAGAGTTATATGGTAGGAAGCTGCGTAAAACATGTCCCTGGTGTCACAGAATCATAGAATCTCAGGGTTGTGAGGGACCTTAGGAGGTCATCTAGTCCAACCCTCTGCTCAAAGCAGGACCAATCCCCAATTTTTGCCCCAGATCCCTAAATGGCCCCCTCAAGGATGAGCACAACCGTTAGCCTCCAATCTGACAGAGGCAGCGCAGTCTAGCAGAGGGCACTCGACTAGAATTTAAGAGACTTGGGTTCTAACCCCAGCCCTGCCACTGACCTACTGCGTGTCCCTGAGCAAGTCCCTTCCTGTGTTTCTTTCCCCGCTCTCTATTTAAGCTGTAAGCTCTTTGGGGAAGAAGCTGTCTCTCACTCTGTAGTTATGTCTACACTGCATTTAGCCACCTGCGGCTTGCCCAAGCCAGATGATTCAGGCTCACGGGGCTCAGCCTGCAGGGCTGTTTAATTGCAGTGTAGACATTCTGGCTCAGCCTGCACCCGAGCTCTGGGACCCTCCCATCTCACAGGATCTTAGAGCCCCTTAGCCGGATCCAGCTGGCACGGGCCAGCCGCAGATGTCTAACTGCAGTGTAGACATCCACTGGGCGTGTACAGCTCCCAGCACGTCAGGGCCTACAGATGCCACCCAAATACAAATAATAATCAAAGAAGGTGTAAGCCCATTCGTTAGATCATTTATCTCTTCGCCTCTTTAAAACTACCGCCCTAGGCGGCCATCCAGCGCTCTGGGTGCCTCGTCCCTAGATTAAAGATCACAGCCATAAACAAAGGATACCCATATATGGGTCCACCTCAGCCCACACCTGCCTCAGTAGCTGGGAGGTGCTTTTCCGCTTGAGTAGACAGGCGCGCTGGCTCTGCAGGAGCGAGCGTGCTACAAACAGCAGCGCGGCCACTGCAGCTGAGGCTAGCCGCCAGGTTAGGGACCCAGCGAGTCCAGGTGGGAGCTCCAGCTACATTGCTGGAGCACAGCTAGCGTGCACCGGTCCACCCGAGCCGGGAGGCACGCTCCCAGCTGCAGTGTAGACCTAGCCACAGTTGTTAGGAAACCAGGGAAGAAATTGCGTGTCGTTATAAAAACGCAACAAAAGCAAGCGAAAGGCAATGGGATTTATCCTGGGGGCCGATACGGCTGAAAGATTCCTCCAGGGCTAAAGAAAGTGTCGCCCTTTCAAGCCAGTGAGCTGGGAAGCCGATGGCATCGCTGTGGGGACAAGACTCCCAGCAAGGCCAACGCAGATTAATTTCCCCTTTCCTTTGCGCCCCTTCCCCTCCCCTCCTCAATTCACTCAGGCGGCCCCTAGAATAGCAGGGGCGATGCTCTGAATTGAGTCCGGCCACAATTAGGCCGGGAGCGCCTCTTTCAAAGGCAGCGTGACAGGCTGCCCCAGGAACGGGGCTTAAGGGGGACAGAACCTTTTTTGTGTAAATGTAAAACAGTTTGGAACCAGGGAAGGGGGCCGAGGCTTGGTACAGATTTATCCGCTCACACCAGACATACAGTACCACCCATCTCTGCATAGGAATCACAATACCAGGCTTATCTGCAGCAAAGTTCAGACAAGGCAGCCTTTGTGAGAGCAGAAAGCCACTGCTACCAAGTTATTACATTAAAGATATACCAGTCTTTCTCTTTTGGGCGGGGGAGGTTGAGGGAGCACCGAAAATAGCAGCACCTAGACTGAAAATAAGGGGCCAAAGCCAGCGCTGGGGTAACCCCATGCTATCGCAGGCGGAGTTATGTGTAGGCTGAGCCTGGCCCAAGTGGGGTGTTTTTGTTCTCAACTCGGGAACAGATGGAAAGAGGCGTTTGAAAACCTGGTTCACACCGACGTGGCCAGTCTCCGAAGAGACGCGCGCGGAAGCAGAAATGCCACCTCTGTCCACAACCCCCGTTCCCACCAAGACCCTGCGGCGCGCTGGAGCCACTTCCAAATGCTCAGCGGTTGCGCCAGGGCCCCCACTCCCCCCCGCCCGCCGAAGCGCCTATTGGAGAGGCACGTCAGCACTTCTGTTGAATCTCTAATGTCCCTCCTTGCCTTCCCACACGCAAGGCAGGGGAGCATTAGCGCTCCAGCAAGCTGCCCGGGAGCAAATTAGGCCAAGTTCCTTTTGGCAACAGGAAACCTTTTTACTTCTAATTACTTTAATCTTCCCCCTTCTTCCCTCCCCGTTCACAGAATCCAGCATTTCACTTCAAGTGACTCACAAAGGCAGCCACTGGGCCCTCCGGGCATGTCAATTCCTCCATCTATTATTTTTGATTCAAAAACCGTGCAAATGAGGCTGTGGGTTTCCAATCAGGCCTGGCCATGAGCTAATTGCCTTTAAGAAGGGAAACCTGAATATGCTAATGGAGGCAATAACGAAGCAATGATGCCCCTGGAATGAAAGCCAGCCCCTCGGCTCAACAATCCGCTGACTTTGAGACCCATCAATTAAAAACAAGGACGACAATTTATTAATGCTCTTTCCTCACACGGTACGCCGCCCTTTGCGCTTAATTACAGTTTGAGACAAGAATATCCAAGGTCTGGGTTGGGGAACGATTCCCCCCCGCCCCATATATTTGCTGCTTGAAGGAACATGGTCCATGCTCTGGAGCTTGGACAGCACAAAGCACCTCCTGCTTTCTCCAGAGCAAGGAGCGGATGGGCCAGGGACCAGTGTGGAGACATGGAGCCTTTTGCTCTTAAGATCACCGGTTTCAATCTGGTTGGGGGGCGGTCAAGCCTGGTGGTGTGTGTAAAATGGAGCACCCGGGTCTGAGACTTGCTCCTAGTGGGCAAATGTCTGTATGGCACCCGAAACCCGCCCCTGCTAACTGGCAGCAGAAAAGGATGGACCATGGAAACTGAACTCTCCCCTATAGGGGTTGCCCATCCAGCGTAGGGCTGAGGTACATGAAGAGGGGCTGGTGGGACAGAGGAAGAGAGCCCAAGGTTACAGTCTGAACCCTTTTCAGTGTAGTAGCCGTGTTAGTCTGTGTCAGCAAAAAGAAAATAAGAAAGAAATACTTGTGGCACCTTAGAGACTAACAAATTTATTTCAGCATAAGCTTTTGTGGACTACAGTCCGCTTCGTCGGATGCATAGAATGGAACACACAGTGAGAGGATATTTATACAGTCAGAGAAACATAAAAAGGTGGAAGTAACCATATCAACTGTAAAAGGCTAATTAATTGAAAGGAACTGTATCAGTAGGAAAGAAACTTTTGAAGTGATAATCAACATGGCCCATTACAGACAGTTGACACAAAGGTGTTAAGGGTATTTAACGGGGGGGGGGGGGGGGGGAAATAAATTCAATTAATGTAATGACCGAGCCATTCACAGTCAATATTCAGACCTAAGGTAATGGTATCTAGTTTGCATATTAATTCCAGTTCAGCAACTTCGCGTTGGAGTCTGTTTTTGAAGTTTTTCTGTTGCAAAATTGCTACCTTTAAATCTGTCATTGCGTGATTAGGGAGGTTGAAGTGTTCACCTACTGGCTTTTGAATGTGTGTCTGAACCCTGGTTCTGCTGCAAGGCACAGAGAGAGTCAAAACGTTTCCCTTGCTCACTTTGGTCTTGCAAACAGCAAGATTTAGTCCAGTACAGACACATCCCTCCTGGGTGCAGAGTTAAGCGGCCTGCAGTGTACACAAGTCAATGAGCCCAGCAGGGGTCATGACCCGGAAGCGGCCTCTCATAACTGACTGTTCAGAGAGTTCAGGCAGGGGATGTGGGCCAGAAAACTACCCGTTTCCCTTTGCCATCTATTTACCTTTAAAACCTAGAGGGATTTGGAGTGATGGAGAGGACAGAATCCTGACTCAGAGCCAATATTAACATTTCCATTTGGAGTAATCTCTACTTTAATCAGTTCTCGGACGCCCTTAACCTCAGATAACAGCCGTGCCGATTTCTGACACCGTCACAGCCACTTCAGATTTTAAAAAAGTTAATTGGTGTCATCTGCCAAACACAACGGCACAGCCTAAAGCGATTATCCCAGTGGAGGGAGACGAGCAGAGAGAGCACATTAACCGGCAGCTCCAACAGACCTGGGATTGGATGCTGGTTTGCATGGTATTGTCTCAGATCCCATTTGTGCACATGGCAAGAGCAGTTTGGCTTTACTGGCAGACACCCGAGAACTGGGAGAGCAAGGGACGCTGCGGGTCAGTATTGAGAGGCGCTAGCAGAAGGGTGTGCAGGAAGAGAAGCAATATAGCTCAGGTTTGGGTGTAGTGCTGGAGTTGTGGGTTGGGGGGACTCCTCCACCAAGGACTGAAATAGGGTGGTCAGGCATGAGGTGCATTGGCATGGCTGAGTGAGATCCCAAGACCAGGACCAGAGGAGCTGGGTGAGTTCCAAGGAGTGGAAAAGCAGCTAGAGCGGAGCACAAAGGGTTTGTACACGGAAACCAGGATGCACTTGCACAGCTGTGTGGCATAACCGTGTACACTATCTGCCCACGCTCTGCCTGGCTCTGTAGTGAGCCCCTCGTTTCAATAAGCGCTGGAGCCCCAAAGCATTTGCAGAGTTGACGTCAATGGAGGGCCAGATCCCAAACTCATTCCCGCAGGTGTGTAAATCCAGAGTGAATCCGCTGAAGTCAGGGGAGTTAAGTCTGGATTTTCACCCACGTGAATGAGATCAGAATGTGTCCCGGAGACACACTGCAGAGACTGAACCTCGAAACAGTCACTGGAAGGGGAGATAAAGGGGTCACCCCCACTCCATGTGGTTGGCTACAACCCTTTCTAAGTGGCCCTCATCTCCTTTGAGACATAACCTACCCCCCTTCACTCAGCATTTGATTTACATTAAGATCATGCTAATTTTCATGACCCAGGCTGTGTAATTATGGGCTGTTCAACGCCCTGCAGGTTTGTAAGTGACTAACACAAGATTTTCCTTCTGAACCAAATACTTTGGAAAATCCAATACGGCTGGCTGATTCCTCCTCCAACGCCGAACGCCACAGGCCTATGAGCCAAGCCCGCAAGGGCCGCCTTTTAATCTCAGGTTGTGAAGACAAGGAAGCCTTTATTCCCAAACGGCTGCGTGGGTTCAGTGCCTTGTCTCTGGAGAGCACAGGGGATAGTCAATAGTAATAACATTTCACTCCTTTGGAAGGATTAAGGTGTTTTCTTTCCAAGGCTGGCAGTCACGCTCATTTCCATAGGGTCGTTAAGGCCAGAGGGTTACTGGTGAATGCACATAACAGCATATGATTATGAATAGTGGGATATAAGAGACAATTAAAGGGGCTGTTTCTTTTCTTCTTAGAAGATATTAACTAAGTGGAAAGGTGACAGCCCAAGAGACTGGAGTCCTCTGTTTATCCATCCGAACCATGTGCCGCATTCCCGGGTCTGGAGAGACCTCCGATGGGGCAGTAGGGGACATACCCCATCCATTCCCCGGGCTCTTTGTTGACCTTGCCAATCAGGGTATCAATCTGTGTCTATTTGAGTATGGTTTGCTGTGACATGGACACCTAGTTCTGGAAGGAACTGGACTGCAACCCAACAACTCATTTCACACAAGCCCCCAGCCGTTCGTAGATTCCAAGGCCAGAAGGGACCACTGGGACCATCTAGTCTGACCTCCTGCGTAACACAGGCCAGAGATCCGTCCCACAATAACCCATAGAGGAGAGCGTCCAGAAAAACACCCAATCTCGATTTAAAAATTGTCAGTGGTGGAGAAGAATCCACCATGACCCTTGGTAAATTGTGCCAATGGTTAACGGCTAAGGCTGCGAGTCTGCCACGGAAGTCATGGATTCCGTGACTTTCCGGGATTTCTGCAGCGGCCGGTGCGGCTGACCCTGGGGACACCTGAGCAGCTCAGGCGGCCCCTGGGCCAGCCGCACCGGCCGCTGCTGGGGCAGTTTCGAGCCACCGCGCCCCCCACCCCCACAGCAGGAGGAGTTTGGGTGTGGGAGGGAGCTCAGGGCTGGCAATTTTTGGTGAATTTTTGGTTACTGCCCATGACTTTTACTAAAAATACCTGTGACTAAAACGTAGCCTTATTAATGACTCTCACTGTTAAAAATGTACACCTTATTTCCAGTCTGAATTGGTCTAGCATCAACATCCAGCCATTGGATCGTGTTACCGTTCCTCTGCTAGACTGAAGAGGCCATTGTTCAATATTTGTTCCCTAGGTAGGTACGTACAGAGTACGATCAAGTCATCCTTTAACACAGAGGTTACGCTAATTAGATTGAGCTCCTGGACTGAGAATCAGGCATGTTTTCTAATCCTTCAGTCATTCTGGCAGCTCTTCTCTAAACCCTCTCCAGCCATCAGAGGGGACCTGCTTCAGGGGATGCACTTTCAATCCCATGCTGCCTGGTGGCTTGACACATTAGCTCCCCTCAGTACCGGCTGGAGATAGATGCCTGTTTCACCTTGCAGGGCCTGGAACCCTCCACCTCCTCAGCCCTGCACTATTTAGTATTGTGGGTAGGAAAGGGTAGGGGGGGAAAGGAGGATAGCTCAGTGGTTTGAGCATTGGCCTGCTAAACCCAGGGTTGTGAGTTCAATCCTTGAGGGGGCCATTTAGGGATCTGGGGCAAAAAAAATCTGTCAGGGGACAGTACTTGGTCCTGCTAATGAAGGCAGGGGACTGGACTCCATGACCTTTCAAGGTTATTCCAGTTCTAGGAGATTGGTATATCTCCATTAATTTGTTTATTTAATTTAAGAATCCAATTTGTAGTCAGACAGAGCCACCCTTTCCACAAGAGAGTTCTGATCCTGATCGGTGCTGTGCACCCTCAACAACCACGGAAGCCAGGGGGAGATAAAGGCCCAGATCCTCAAAGGTATTTAGGTGCCTAATTCCCCTTGGTTTCAATGGAAGTTAGGTGACTAAAGATTTTTGAGGATCAGGGTCTAAGTCACTCAGGGTATGTCTACATGTAACCCTCGCACCTTCTGGGTGTGATGTTCTGTCCCATCCAGTGGCACCGAGATCACTTAGAGATTAATGAGTCTGCTCTACAGCCTTAGCTAACAGGCAGTTGGCTTTTAGCTCATGCAGTAGAGGCTCATGCACTAAGCTCCAGAGGTCTCAGGTTCAATCCGATAACCGGGGTCTGACGGTGTTTCAAGTGAGGGCTCTTCCGGGATTTCAACTGGGAAGTCTCTCAAGCTCGGGCCGTGCTACCTCAGCTAGGGGAAGTATGTAACCCACACACCTTCTGGGTGTGGTGTTCTGTCCCATTTAGTGGTACTGAGACCACTTAGAGAGAGATTAATGAGGAGAAGCTCATGCACTAAGCTCCAGAGGCCCCAGGTTCAATCCCACCTGCTGACGACCAGGGTCTGTCGGTATTACATACACAGCAAAGAAAAACCCACCGCTGGCCTGTGCCGGCTAGAACTATTGTAATACAATGAATCAATACAGTGAGAAAAAAGCCACTTGACTAGCAAGATCATTAGGGAAGTCAACCTAATACTCAGACTGCAGCATTTCACTTCGTAAAAGATATTTTAAAAAGTTACATTAATGAAAAAGCAGCCAAAACCCAATTTTTCTGGGAAAGCTGGTCTGATACACGAAACAGCTAAATTAATTCTTGTAATAACAAAAAATTGGTTTACAAAACATGGTTTGTCAGCAAAACTACCAGCATCTGCTTTCTGTACAAGGAGAAACAATGGAATGAAATATAAAAAAGACCAGAGAAGATCATTCTTATGAGGGCATCATGGGAAACTTTTCATTCTAGTATTTTGGTGCCAAGATACTATGTTGATGGCAACACTAGAAGTAATTAACATCGTTAATTCACACGGATGAGTGGAAGGAACCCCAAGAATGACTATACGTTACAAGTTTAGCCAGTAAGTTTAGCCCATTATGGATGAACCTACTTAAGAAGAGTTGATCATATTTGTTTCCATCTGAAACCGTTTTTAACATTAAAAAGTGGCCTTTGGAAAACCATTCATTTTTTTTCAAAATTTTCCACAAAAAAAAAAGACAAATCAATTTTCCATTTTCAGATTTTTTTCCTCCCTCACTCTTTTTCTGATTGTGTCATTGAAAGAGGAATGGGGTGGAGGGGAAGAGGAGGAAGTAGGGGGGGAGAGTTTGAAACAAAAAACCCGACCAATGGAAAAACATAAGGTGTTGGTTTTTTAATTGAAAACTTACCATTTTTGACCAGATCTACAGTTAAGCACATGCTTAACTTGAAGCACATCTTTAAACATTTTGCTGGGTTGGGGTATGGTCAGCCCCAAAACAGCTAGGCTGATGCATCTCCACAACGTGCTATGTTAATTTGATTTGCACACTGCAGCTGAGTTTGATTTTTTTTTTAAGGGAAATACCCCCCAGAATCCTAGTGAAAGTGCAAGACTAAGTCTGAGAATTAAAGAAAGCGGGGTACAAAGAGGCCTCACCACAGCAGTGATATTAACCCTTTGCTGATAGGAGGTAGGAGACTACCAGGAGTTCATTATTAAGTGCACAGCTTAGGGATCAGCAGATTGGAGACGTTCTATGACTAGATAAAACACGATAGATGGACCCTGCTATAACACACTACCGATGCAGAGTTAGAGGAAGCAAGCAAAACAGACCTGCCTAGCACTTACAGATGTTTTAACAACAGCTATTAATTCATTGTTAGATTGTTATTAATATTGCATGCAAATGCAGCGCTCAGAGGAGGGGTAGAAAGCTAGAGACTCTAGTTACTTCTCTCTTTCATGTTTACAAAGGGAGATTTCTAAGGACTTGCAAAACTCAAGCCATAAAAGAATTATTATGTTTACAAGAGGGAGCGATGGGTGGGGCTAGGGTGAGAAGAGAATGGGACAAACAAACCCTTCCTAGCCTCCTGGAATGAAATGTGTCTGCAAAGCAGCAATTAGAAATCCTTTTATTGATATTCTCTCCCCGGTGTCTCTTTGATTCACAAGTCCTTGTTGCCATCAGGGGCGGAGAGGCGACTCTGTGACAGGTGTCTTGCCTGTGACCCGGGTCAATTGAGGGCTCTGATCTCCAAATGACCCTTTCCATCAGTGAATATGTACAGCGCTCAAACAGCTTGCAGATGACGGGGCAACAGACTGGAGATGATTTATTCAGGAATGAAAGGTTCACTACCCGTCTTAAAGACTGATCCTCAACACTGTCAGCCTTCACTGCACACAATTAAAGGGGTTAGCTACCCAAGCCTGCCATTACCCCTCTCCCTTAAATAAGAACAATAAACACCCCCCCAATTCCTCCAACATACAGTTTGGTGCCTAAAAGAGGGCCCCATCTCATCGTAACTGCTCAGAACGGCAGCAACATGACCGGGGCTCATTGTTTAGGGCTCCCAGGAGTTTTCCACCTGAGGCAAATCCAACCCTTGCCCCCTTCCATGGGACTGGGCAAGAGCATCTCTGTGGAGATTTTCTCACCTCTCGCGACTTTTTTCTGCGGAAGGGGTTGGCCTGGGTCTGGATTTCTATTAAAGGGAATTTTTCACTTAGCCCATGGGGAAGATTGTCCTGTCCCACTCTACACTCAGACAAAAAAGCATTCCTGTAGGCCTGGCACCTGGATACTTTTTTAAAAGGGACGTTCATGGGGAGGTTGGGTCCCAAACCTCTGGAGGGGGGTGGGGCGGAGGTTGTGTTTGACAACACAAGGTTTGGTTTGTTTTATTAAATGATGCCTTGAAAAACAACACGTCATTGAAATTAGTCTTTGTCTAGATTTAAATAAAAGCTCACAAGCGGTTGCAACAGGGCATTAATCAGGAAGTGAAACTGACTAGGAACAAATGTGTGCTGACTAGTCTGCTTCTACTGTGCAAGCCCGTGAAATGCAGAAGGGGAAACACCCCCCTACACACACACACACACACCTCTACACACACACACACACACAATTAATTTTTTACAAAATTTCCTTTCACTATTCAAAAGTGTTGCTTAGCAAGACAAGCAGGGACTTTTAAAAATGCTCTGATTTTTAAACTGACAGCACCCCTTTAAAGATCTCTTCCGCTCTACTCTGCGCTGATTAGGCCTCAAATGGAGTATTGTGTCCAGTTCTGGGCACCACATTTCAGGAAGGATGTGGACAAATTGGAGAAAGTCCAGAGAAGAGCAACAGAAATGAATAAAGGTCTAGAAAACATGAGCTATGAGGAAAGATTGAAAAAACTGGGTTTGTTTAATCTGGAGAAGAGAAGACAGAGGGAACATGATAACAGTTTTCAAGTACATAAAAGGTTGTTACAAGGAGGAGGGAGAAAAATTCTTCTTCTTAATCTCTGAGGATAGGATAAGAAGCAATGGTCTTCAATTGCAGCAAGAGAGGTTTAGGTTGGACATTAGGAAAAACTTCCTCACTGTCAGGGTGGTTAAGCTCTGGAATAAATTGCCTAGGGAGGTTGTAGAATCTCCAGCATTGGAGATTTTTAAGAGCAGGTTGGACAAACACCTGTCAGGGATGGTCTAGTTAATACTTAGTCCTGCCGTGAGTGCAGGGGACTGGACTAGATGACCTCTCGAGGTCCCTTCCAGTTCTATGATTCTATGGTTCTAATCTCTAAAATCTCCAAATATAAAGGACTTTGTTCCTTTCTACCAGCTATTGTTGAATCTGTCATACCACTCAGCTCCAGCATTAACTCCTGGCCTCTCATCCCAACCTAAGGGCCTGATCCAATGCCCATTAGGGGCAAGATTCCCCATTAATGGCATCGGGCTTTGGACTGAGACTTACATGCACATCAATCTGAGCCAGTAGGCTCAACAAGGGAATGCAGAAAGAGTTAGGGGCCCGATCCTGTGAGGTGCTGAGTGCCTTATCCCCAAACGAAGCCAAGGGGAGTTAAGGGTGCTCAGTATCAGTCAGGGGGTACTCAGCACCTGATCGTTCCAGACCCAATGGGCCTGATCTTGCAATACCCACAGAGAACCAACTGCAGGATCGGTGCTTAAGTCTCCAACTCAAAAACGCACTCGATCACTTGCTTAACTGAAAGCACATGCTTAAAGTTAAGCACATATATAAGTACTTTGTCAAATCAGGGTCTTAGAGTGGATAAGTGCAAAGCTTGGGCTCTTAGCTGCTTTTTTCTTCTGGGTTATTAAAACCGAGATGATCAGTTTTACTGTTGGAGTGAAAACGCTGGTTATGGAGATACACAGCACAAACTCAGTCCAAACGTTCCTTTTCTTTTATAACACAGAAGGAAATCTGCTGGCTACAGCAGCGGCTAATTATCTATTCCCAGAGCAGTAAATTTGCTAGCAGCTACCCAGCTTGTAATCCAGCAGATTATTACACCTTTCAGAGGGATCAGCCTTTTAAACACGTATTTCCTAAGCCGGCATCTTGTGTTTTATGACCAGCAGAAGATACTTGACTTGCTGTCTGCAAGCGGTAAAACAAAAAATTATTCCCTTCTGCAAACACAGAGTTGCACCAGTGACAAATTTTATACCTCTGGTAACTGGGGTTTCTTGAGCATGCCCATAAATAACGAAAATTTGCTTTTAAAACTACTGGGCTGCCAAGTTTGGGGCTTTGAATCATTGCAGCAAGTGTAGGAAAAGGAGCAGAACCTAGGCCTGTCATTGCAGGGGAGGCCACCAAACAGAACTAGGCAAATGGGACACCAGCCCAGGTGTGACCATACTCCTACAGCAGACATACAAGCATTTAATAGATAAATAAATGATGCTCCCAGTTTGAATATTTCATACAGAGCACAGAGACGGTATATTTCCAACCAAGGCAATTTAGGGCCCAAACTTAGGTTCTGCTAAAAACAACCCCCTCAGATCAGGATAAACATTTCTATGAACTTTTTTCAATTCCTGTGTGGGGGTGGGAGGGGAGGAATTTGGGTTTTGATTTAAACATTCTCCTACAGTGCTGGGCTACTGTGCAAAACCCAGGAAGTGAAACTGACCACTCTTTGTTTCATTGCTCACGCTGAGAGGAATAAAAGCCATAAACAAACAACCTAAATGAGGAATGAAATGACAGGGATGTGATATTTACCAGTTTTCATTTTTGATAATCTAAAGGGTTATTTGTAATGAACACCAAAGGGATATTTATATTACACACCTATCCCACACACAAAGGGCGTCTCACTCCTTAACACAAAGTACATCAATCCTACATCATGCAGAACATTCTCTTCTGTACCTAAGAGAGTCCATCCTATGAAACACTAAGAGTCTAATTCTCAACCAAATCCTCAGCTGACAGTTTCAGAATATCTCTTTGAAATTAGAATTATAGAATTGCATATACACATCTTGCACCTTCCCCACTAAAAAAAAACCCCCAAATGCTGTACAAACCCTATACACAGGGATTGCTTTACTCGCCATGGAAATGTAGCTACTGCTGGAGTAGAACATAAGAGTTCTAACAGTAAAAAACAGCTCAGGATACACCTGAAATAGAATATTCTCTCCCGGTTAAAAAGTCTGCTGCATTTACGCTAGGTGCTTTAGTTACCCCAAGTGGAATTTGGCCAAGATGCTGGGGCATCTGCAGCGGTGTCCTCGTGGCATTTTATAGAAGATATTCAAGATCTGGTATTAAAATAATGAGGAACTGCATTTCATCTAGGAATTGGCACTTCTAACAGCACAGATCTCCAAAGACTATGCTGGCACATTGGTTCCTGACTGACTTAGCGTGCGGTCCAACTCCTCCTGAAGTCAGTAAAAAAAAAAAAAAAAAAAAAAAAAAAAAAAGACTCCCATTGGCTCCAGTGGCCCCTACGTGGAAGATCACCAGCTGACTAAATCACTTCCTACACTGGGCTCTCACACCTAACCAGTGGTAGACGGAGGGCCGGGCTCACAGATTATAAAATACAAATGAAACCACAAAACTCTCATGGCGTTATGGTTCTCACCTTCCTTTTGGACCTAATCCATCAGCCATGGGAAGATACTCCTGGACTACAATGGACTTTGGATAAGACCCCGCATGCATGAACAGTAATAGTAACAGTAAGTTCTGTAACTAATAGTAACAGGAGTTCTGTATGTGCCAGTATCACATGGGAGGCAGCTCGCCTAGGGAGGCAATATTTTTCACTTCCATGGTATTACATCATGCATGATGTTTCTATAGCTATTATGTTTTGGGGGGTTGGGGAGTTATCAACAATTCAGCAGTTTTGCCTGTTGAGTTCTCAGTGCTACTGTGGAACTGACAACCGGATTTTGGAAAGCCACAGAGGGGACACATTTATTTTCCTTTTTAACACAACAGGAAGTCATCAGATCACCCACCCACAAAACCTTTCAATCATAAAGGCAAAAAATCAAAGAGGATAAATAAAACCCTGGCTCTGGAGCATTCAGAAATATTAAGGCTCTGTTTTATTTTCATATAAAAGGCTGAACTAGTGAATATGACAAATGCAGTATGTACACCGTACAAAAGTAACTTCCAACACTGGGGGCAAATCATTGCCTTATATTCGCTACGCTTCTCTTCTGGAGCAGCTCCCTAACTTGCATACGACAACCTGACAGGCCAAGGTACCCCCCCTAGGCAAACTGGGGTGCTTCGAAAGTTGGGATGTTCCTAGGAACGATTGTTGTGTTGGATTCCCATGCTCCATCTTGCCAGAGGGAAAACAGAAAGTGAGACAATTAAGCCAAGTGAACAGATGATCTCTAGATACACAATTTGGGCCATATTTGCAAAGGGATTTCTCCAGCATGCTGGCAGATTTTGAACCCACCCCCACTGCAAGATGTACAGTTGACAATCCCAACCCAGTGCAGTCACCATTGAGGTGTATGATCACGAAGAACAAACAGAAGGAAGGATTCACACTTGTCTCGAGACCTTTCCCGTTTGTCTAGGAATTGACAGACCCTTTGATTTCTGCCCATTTCTCAAGCAGCAGATGCTGCGAAAGCCTCTGGATGAGTCCCCAGAGCTATGAATTTATTTGATCTCAGTAGAGGCTCCCTCTGCTTGACTTTCGATCAGCAGCTCTTACAAAGCCCAGGCTCTGACACCTGGCCCTGCAGCTAATGGAAGCCTAGGCTAGGGTGGCTATTTTCTGGAATCTCCACCAGGACAGCCTGTACCGACGCCGGCCATGTGCACTCACCCAGACAGGGGAGAATCAGGTCTACCTAACTCTCCTGCAATGCAGCCCAATCATAGCCCACAGCCCCCTTTGTAAGACACCTCGCTCCTGACTTCTCCCCCACTAGTCCAGTCCTGGGTACCTCCTACCCAGCTCTTCAATGCACCCGAGTCTTGACCGGCAGCACCCACCCTTCCTCTGGTATTCCAGTCCTGGGCTCGCTGCCCCCTCCCCAGCTCTGCGGCTGCCCCTCAGTTCGGACTTGCAACACTCCTGCTATTTTCATCCCTTAGTTTCACCGCAGCAGAGGCTGCCAAACCCGTCACTCTGAGTTAAGCGAGAAAATCCCGCACACAGACCCGCACACCCATCAGGGCTGTGATGATGAGGCCATGTAGCTTGTCAAGAGGAAGTGAACACAGGGCTCGGGCTGTATTAACGTGCACTGCTTTCCCCTCCATGGGTTTGGGAGAGGGACAGTCTGGAGGAGTCCACCCAGTCCCACCTCCCTACCACCGGGATACCGCCTTACAGAGGGATTTTCTGTGGGGTCAAGGGGAAGGGAGCATGTCATGAAGCAGACTCACCTCTGCACATACAGCATCACTCAACTCCCCGGGTGCTGGACCAAACCCAGGCAGGAAACAAGAAGCCCCAGACTTACAGCTGGTTGGGAATTTTGTACTAAAAACCTTTTTTTCCCCCCTGAAAAACACCAATTGGTCAAAACCAGAACGGCTGGCAGGCCTGGGTCGCTTTCGACAAGTCTCCTGACCAAGAAGTGGAAGAAAAGAAGAGTTCTGAATTTGTCACAGAGCCTGCGTCAACTAGGGTGACCAGATGTCCCAATTTTATAGGGACAGTCCCGATTTTTGGGTCTTTTTCTTATATAAGCTCCTATTACCCCCCACCCTTGTCCCAGTTTTTCACACTTGCTGTCTGGTCACCCTAGCGTCAACCCTGTCCAAACAAACCGGTTTGGCTTTTCGTTCCAAAACGACGTTCTGGTTAGAAATGTAACAATTTATATTTTAGAAGAGTTTCAAAAAGGGGGTGAAATTGGAACAACGTGTTTTGAAAGGATCAAAACTAAATGTTTTGCTTGACCCAAATCAAAAAAAATTTCAGTCTGTCGATTCACGAACATGTTACAGATTCTCACTTTTTGTGCCAATTCAGGACAGGAAAACATTTCAAATTCGGGAAAATGCGTGCAGGACAGGAAAGCCATTTCCTGCCCAGCTCTCCTCAGATTCCTGTAGCTCCAACTCCTGTGGCAACAGGGAATTTAACGTGACCCAACGTGCAACAGACACAAAATGCTGGGAGCCACCTTATAGTGCCAGAGGGATCTCTCCAAAGCGAACAAGGTGAGAGGAGGCTTCATACAGCCAGATTTCACCAATAAACGATACCCTAGACAGCAGCAGCAGCAACAAATTCTAAGCGTGGGCCTCATTCAAAGGTCCCCCACGCTGTGACGCAGCCCGGATAATCCCAACACGTGGCCAGTATACAGATTTCTTCCAGTGGCACAAAACGGAAGCAGCTGTGGGAACTCCCTGTTATCTACGGGACACAATGGCAGAGGAACATCTGACTGGAGTATTTGGCTCTGCGGGATGAATCTGCTCCATGAAATAAGAGCAGACTCCAGAGATGGGATAACTAATCTGGTGTGGAAAAGCTGTCAAGCTTGGTCAACAGAAGAGGCCTTTTTTGGGTGGGCAACTGGATGCTTGATTGAATTAAGGGTTAAAAGCCTCTTCCTTCAGCAGTTTTTTTTTATTGCTTGAAGGGAAGCTGAGAGGAACTTCAGCTCCAATTCCGAGGGGCTGGGGAATAAGAAAACCTCAAAGCAAATCACCACCATGTGTGGGAGAACAGCGAGGATGGTTTAAAAGAAGCAGAAATATGGGATGGCTTTGTGGTCGGGCACAGGGCTGTACCCATATTATATAGGATGGCCACCACATAGCACAAAAACAATCTCGGTTATTCTCATCCGATTGAAGCGGATCAAGCTTCTGAGGAGAAGAAAGGAGAGCATTGTGTGCTACAATATGATTTCATATCATCAGACCTGTGTCCCCTAACCGCTTTGCTAAACCGCTCCGTTAAACAGATGGAGCGAGGTTAAAAGCAAAAGGGAAAGGACGTTTTCAGCTTAGATTTGGAATGGGATGGAGAGTGGATGAGACGGGCTCTTCTAGGTGGCCAGAACTATGCTATCAAATGCGGGGAGAGCGAGTGAAGGGATTGGAGAGAGGCCGGCACTAGACAACTGGAGGGAGAGGCGGTTAGTGAGGTAGTCCGGAGAGGGGCACGGTGGGCCTGGTCAGGTGACTAGCTGTCCCACTGCTAGGAGATCTGCGAACTGCGGCTCTACTGGGCTGCACACCAGCAAAGAAGAAAGTTCTGCTGCTGGGATTTCAGCCACAAAAGGTCAATATCGAATCATAGAATCTCAGGGTTGGAAGGGACCTCAGGAGGTCATCTAGTCCAACCCCCTGCTCAAAGCAGGACCAACCCCAATTAGATCATCCCAGCCAGGGCTTTGTCAAGCCTGACCTTAAAAACCTCTAAGGAAGGAGATTCCACCACCTCCCTAGGTAACCCATTCCAGTGCTTCACCACCCTACTAGTGAAAAAGTTTTTCCTAATATCCAACCTAAACCTCCCCCTCTGCAACTTGAGACCATTACTCCTTGTTCTGTCATCTTCTACCACTGAGAACAGTCTAGATCCATCCTCTTTGGAACCCCCTTTTAGGTAGTTGAAAACAGCTATCAAATCCCCCCTCATTCTTCTCTTCTGCAGGCTAAACAATCCCAGTTCCCTCAGCCTCTCCTCATAAGTCATGTGCTCCAGCCCCCTAATCATTTTTGTTGCCCTCCGTTGGACCCTTTCCAATTTATCCACATCCTTCTTGTAGCGTGGGGCCCAAAACTGGACACAGTACTCCAAATGAGGCCTCACCAGTGCCGAATAGAGGGGAATAATCACGTCCCTCGATCTGCTGGAAATGCCCCTACTTATACAGCCCAAAATGCTGTTAGCCTTCTTGGCAACAAGGGCACACTGTTGACTCATATTCAGCTTTTCGTCCACCGTAACCCCTAGGTCCTTTTCTGCAGAACTGCTGCCCTGCCATTCGGTCCCTAGTCTGTAGCAGTGCATGGGATTCTTCCGTCCTAAGTGCAGGACTCTGCACTTGTCCTTGTTGAACCTCATCAGATTTCTTTTGGCCCAATCCTCTAATTTGTCTAGGTCCCTCTGTATCCTGTCCCTACCCTCCAGCGTATCAACCACTCCTCCCAGTTTAGTGTCATCTGCAAACTTGCTAAGGGTGCAGTCCACACCATCCTCCAGATCGTTGATGAAGATATTGAACAAAACCGGCCCCAGCACCGACCCTTGGGGCACTCCACTTGATACCGGCTGCCAACTAGACATGGAGCCATTGATCACTACCCGTTGAGCACGACCATCCAGCCAGTTTTCTATCCACCTTACCGTCCATTCATCCAGCCCATACTTCCTTAACTTGCTGGCAAGAATACTGTGGGAGACTGTATCAAAAGCTTTGCTAAAGTCAAGAAATAGCACATCCACTGCTTTCCCCTCATCCACAGAGCCAGTTATCTCATCATAGAAGGCAATTAGGTTAGTCAGGCATGACTTGCCCTTGGTGAATCCATGCTGACTGTTCCTGATCACTTTCCCCTCCTTTAAGTGGTTCAGAATTGATTCCTTGAGGACCTGTTCCATGATTTTTCCAGGGACTGAGGTGAGACTGACTGGCCTGTAGTTCCCCGGATCTTCCTTCTTCCCTTTTTTAAAGATGGGCACTACATTAGCTTTTTTCCAGTCATCCGGGACCTCCCCCGATTGCCATGATTTGTCAAAGATAATGGCCAATGGCTCTGCAATCACAACAGCCAACTCCTTTAGCACCCTCGGATGCAGTGCATCCGGCCCCATGGACTTGTGCTCGTCCAGCTTTTCTAAATAGTCCCGAACTACTTCTTTCTCCACAGAGGGCTGCTCACCTCCTCCCCATACCGTGCTGCGGAGTGCAGCCGCCTGGGAGCTGACCTTGTCTGTGAAGACAGAGGCAAAAAAAGCATTGAGTACACTAGCTTTCTCCACATCCTCTGTCACTAGGTTCCCTCCCTCATTCAGCAAGGGGCCCACACTTTCCTTGACTTTCTTCTTGTTGCTCACATACCTGAAGAAACCCTTCTTGTTACTCCTAACATCTCCGGCTAGCTGCAACTCCAAGTGTGATTTGGCCTTCCTAATTTCACTCCTGCATGCCTGAACAATATTTATATACTCCTCCCTGGTCATTTGTCCAATCTTCCACTTCTTGTAAGCTGCTTTTTTGTGTTTAAGACAAGCAAGGATTTCACTGTTAAGCCAAGCTTAACAGTGGATCTAAAACAGACAGGGCATCAGTGGAGGTAGTCCGAGGACAGGGGACCTTCTTTGTACCATTGGGAAGGTGTCCGGCTGCATACGGTTTATGGGGAAAGCAGTGTGTTCCGCTGTATAGGCAGCAGACCTGGAACCAGGAGACCTGGATTGGGCCAGTCACTTCCCCTCTCTGTGCCTCAGTTTACCCCTATATTTTAAATGGGAATGCTTCAAACGCTATGGCTGAAGGTGTGCTACATACTGTGCTAAATATTATTACCACCCAGCGCATGATGGAGCATGCAGAGTTCACGGGAACAAGACTAGTTAGCTGCCCAAACAAGCCTCCTGCAGAAAATTCCAGTTGTTGTTTTATTACTGCGGTTATTAACTGGTTGGCATGGCTCTGGCTTGGGTTCCAGCCCTATTTTTCTTCCTTCTTTTAAGTGGTTATTTACTAGCTGCTTTTCCCAGAGCAATATTTCATCTGAGGCTACGCCTCCCCCACCCCCGTTTTAGTTAACATTATAGGGTTTTCTTTTTTATCGCGTCAGATGTTTCCCATGCTATGAATTTCCCTGAGTTGGATCAGGTCTCCCATAAAGAGGGAGAGTTTAGCGTGTGCTTCAAACTGCGGCATTTCTTGTTAAAAACTTTGAGGCGAACACAAGTTCAAAGGCTGGGTGCTGCACAGGAGTCGTGAGCTTTACCATTGGCTGAGGAAATAGTACAGGATCGCGACAGGAGTCCAGGCGATTATAAGGGAATGCGATGAAATAATCCTTACCAGCAGTAATAACTCTTTACAAGAACAGCTACACGTGTGTCCGTGACAAAGGATCAGGGAGAACGAGTGCCGATCAAACACAGCTCCTGAATACGTGCGGTCACTACTGTTCCCCAGGCACTTTTTGCAAGCCACGGGGAGTTAGGCCCAGAATCATGGCCACATTCCAAACTGGGTAATTAAGCTGAGCGGATTAATTTGTAACCCAATTTAGTCATCGAGTTTCTACCCCTTTTTGTGCTCACGAGCAGACTGCAAAACTCTCCGATTTATTGATAACGCAAAGAGATTTGTGAGTTTCGCTGCACTGCAAGAACAGTGCACTGCAAATATTTCATGGCCCAAATCATCGGCCACTACGCATCAGCCCCATGCCACTGCAGCAAATGGCGCTACAGTGAGTCACAACCACTGAGGACCTGGCTAGAAGACAGGTCTCTGCATATCTGGATCAGAGTATTTTAATAAGAGAGACAAACAAGTCTATTAATATTTCTCATGTATGTTTGGATACTGACCCCCTGTGTCTCGGTATGGTTAGATCTGTGAACTGAAACCAAAGCGCAGTATGGCAAAGGGGTGGAAAATATATTACGCTATTTGAAAAGGTTTCAAGAGCCCATCAGACCAGGATCTTCCCATCCTGTTTCCAACCACCATCATTATTTGATTTAGGGTCAAAAATAATGAAATGGGTCTTCTATGTAACTATGTAATTATTTACCACCCTCGTCTCCTCTCATCGAGCTGCTGTCTCTCAGTGCTCCCTGCCGAAGCTCTAAGTACAACTTTCCCCTCTCTACCCCGTGCCTTCCTTGGGCTCCTTAAACATTCTGGGGAGCATAATATTTAGAACAACTAACAGTGCTGATCTAGGATAAACCTCCTGTGTTGAGCTATGGAAAATGGATTAGCTGGTCCCAACTACTGTCTGTCCCCAGCAGAGACATCACGAAACCATAAGAGCCGAGCTCTGCCCTAATCATCTCTGTCTGGAGCTGGCACCGTCCGCAGTTTCTCTTGTGTCTATCCAGGAGCACGTACAGCACAGGCGGGCTGCTGCTAGGTCATTCACTAAAACCACTCTTCGGTGGGCGTGTCTTTGGAATCAGCGGTAACACAAGGAGAGAAGTAATAAGGACTAAAGGAAAGAACGTCTTGGCCCTTGATCATTCTGTCTAGTCTTTTCATGGTGCCGGGCTGAATACGCCCGGGGCTCCATAACCGGCAGGGGCAGTGCTGGGTGGAGGAATTCATCTTCTAGCAGGCCTGGGGGGAGGGGGAGACAAACTGAAAGGCGTGTTTGTGGTTACCCTGAGCTCCTTTTAACAGGCACACCCCTGGAAGCCCTTACCAAGGCAGAACTCCCAGCACAGCCCGATCGGTCCCCCGGTGCTTTGTAGGGGGGCGCGCTTCGACTCGACGCTCGCTCACACACGTTCGGCACCAGGGTCAGTTGACTTCAATGGAGCTCCTCCGAAAGGAGCAGGAGGGAAAGCGGTGTGGGGCCAGAGACCCAACCTTTCTGCTAGGGCTGAGAGCCGCTCAGGCGAGGGACAGCAAAGACAGCCATTGCAGTCACCCAGCTCTGGATCGGCCCCCGGCATCATGCCAAACATTGGCTGCCAGCAGCCCTCAGAAGTTCACACAGCGGCTAGGAACCAGTTGGGGGGGGCAGCAGGAATTTGGGGTGGTGGAGCAGTCTCTACAACCCTGATTGTGCTGGCTTTGGGGACACGATCCTCCCTCAGCAGCTACCCCGCACGCTAGGGGCGGGGCTAGTCTCCCACGTGAATTAAAGCCAGGTGCTGTTTCCAGCCAACGTGGCTTGATGTAAAATGATGCCAGAATGTAGCACAGAGGCTAGATTCCCGCCCTAGCACCTGACCTTGCAACCAGGCTGGGATCCCTCCCCGCTCCCCACGGGCCTGGCATCCCCAGGGCCTGCCAAAAGAAAAGCTCCGAGCCCGCGGTGGCATCTGGGCATTTGGCAGGAAGAGGATGCTGGAGTTAAGACACTCAGCAATTAATCCAGTAGAACTTGGACAGGAAAGTGTGCAGAACAGGTGTTTCTAGTGAGAGTGTCTAGACAACAGTAGGAGCTGATGGGATTTGCAAGGGACAAGAAAGTGATGCTCTTAACCCTGACTGAGCTTGGAAGGAAATGCCTCAGAACTGGCCGCAGGGGAATCCAGGAAGCCTTTCCAGGGAGTAGCCCTTTACAGGAGCACCTGGTCCAGGAGGAGCAGGGTGGCCTGGGGTGGGTGCCAATGCCCCAGTCATTTCCTGGTAGCAACATCCCACTGTTACCGCTGCAGGGAAGGTGCAAGCCCTTAGGGCTTCTCTAATCCATGCCAGGGGCTGAACAAGAGAGGCACAAGGCCCTGTGCTGGGCTTACACCCCACAAGGGCGACTTTCCCCCCATGTGGCTGAAGACCCTTTCAGTGTAGGCCCCGCTCCAGCAGGTTCTGAGAACACCGCGTGGTCAGTCGCTTCATACTTCTGCTCCACCAGGAAACCCACGGCAGCAGAGGAAACCCAGGCCTTGGAATCACAGCCACTGTAATTCAAACCAGACCAGGAGCCGCCATCTGCCCTTTGTCAGCAGCACGAGTTGAAAACCGTTCGCATTTGGCTGTAAACTCCGAAGAGGGCGGCCTGCCCTACCTGGCTGCGGAGATTTCAACAGGCCAGTTTGTGATTCATGAGAAATGGCTCTGCGGCTGATCATTACACATCCCCTTCATATCGCATAATCGCTTGTGGCTGCAGAAGGTGGGACTAGCCAAATGGGATCAATAGCACATCGTAAACCTTTGCATCAAGGAGGGGGGGATGGGCTCGCTCTGACTCTGAGCTGGAGAGGAGCCGTGGAGTTCACAGCGGCTTTTCCATTGGGTTTGGAGGCTCAACTGCAGGAAATTTACCGCCGAGGCATACAGGGCTTCATTCACCACTGCCTGACACCGGCACGGAGCTGGAGTAACCGGGTTGACTTCAGTGGAGTCCCGCTATGGGAGTAACCAGCAGTGAGTCAGCCCCATGTTACTGCCCTATAGGAAACGGACTCCCACCAGGAAGGGAACAATGCATTGGAGTAAAACATCGGACAGGGCAGGAATCTAAAGAGATGCGCACACGCTTGCAGAACGGCGCCATGAAATTCACCCCGGCACAAGAGTCTCACAGAACCCCAGACACAGGCTAAGTGCTGCAGAAGCCCCCAGGCCTGGGGTGAATTTCGCCCGCTCTGAGGGCAGGGTCCTGCCCAGCACACAGGAGACGGGATGCAGGGGAGACGCGTTGCAGCAGCGGCCCTCCAGGTGGGATCCTGGCCGACTCAGAGCTCTCCTGGCATATGCACAAGCCTAGAGAATGCCACGTGCGCCACACCCGGCCTGCTTCATGGGCTGAAAGGAATGGGGACCGGGCTGCACCCACACATGCCCTGTATGTGCAGCTAGTGCTCATGTAGGTACTGGGACTATATTCTCCAGGGGGGAAGGGATAGCTCAGTGGTTTGAGCATTGGCCTGCTAAACCCAGGGTTGTGAGTTCAATCCTTGAGGGGGCCATTTAGGGATCTGGGGCAAAAATTGGGGATTGGTCCTGCTTTGAGCAGGGGGTTGGACTAGATGACCTCCTAAGGTCCCTTCCAACCCTGATATTCTATGATTCTATGGGCTAGCTCTTGCAACACTGGGTGTGGGGCACGGAGAGCAATCGTGTATTCCTCCCTCTTCCCCCACACACACACCCTTGTGACGGGCAGCCAGAACGCAGCTCTGAGTTCACGGAGCGCTCCCCCTCGGCTACTAGGGTCTCTTCAGGGTACAGTTATATTCCAAAAATAGTTCAGCTAGTTACTTGGATCTTCAGTTCTAGCAGGTTCCACCTCATCCTCATGCCAGGGCTGGAGAACCAGAAAGTGAAACTGACTATAAAAATCAAAGAGAAACCGACCGGGCTAGTGTGCTTAGCTAAGGACACTGATCCATACAGTATGTGGCGTTCCTGCTGGGAGCAGAATGAGAGATCAGTTGATTTACTCCATCCTTACGTGGGTGCCACTGAGATCAGAATCCAGCCATGGTCCTTAGCCTCCTGCCAGCTGATATGGAGCAGACTGATGCTGCGTTTCCATAGAGATACAACCTGTCCACGCCCATCCCCACACTGCCTGCACCAGGAGAAGAGGCGGGTTCCTTCTCACTCACAGGGTGCTACTGATTAGCACCACACGGGGTCTCTCGCTGTCACTGAGCAGGTCGCGTGAGGGCGAGCACTATGAATTGGGGAACTGCTCCCAGCTGGCAGAAGAATGGCTCCCAGGTGAGCTGAGGGCTTTAACCAGCTGATCCGTCCCCATTTCAAATTCTTTAAACAATCGTGCAGCACAAAAGCTCTGATTCCCGGCTAAGTTACAAGATAACAGATGTTCTCTCTGAAAGAGTGTCGGGAGGTCTCGGAGCATGTTAATGTCTATCCAACACTTCCATGTTCGGCTGCCCCTGGGTTTCGAATCCTGACCTACATTTTTCGCCTAGACTCCCTGAAAACTTAAGAACTGTTCTGCAGAGGGAATTTTACTCTATTAAATTTTGAAACAGGGCAACACATGTTACAAGCCCAGGCAGACTCCTGCCTCCAATTCAGAAGCCACAGGTCCCTCTTTTAGAGTGCAGTGATCAGGGGCAGTATGAATGCAGTCTGGTCCAAACAGACCGAAGCCTCGGGTCATCTAATACCCAATGAAAGAATCGTTGCACATTGCTGATTTTCACACTCAGCACAATTTATTTACAGAGCAGACGTGGGATCTAGTGGTTAGAGCTGGGTTCAATTCATAGCTCACCCCCTGACACACAGTGTGATCTTAGGTCAGTCACTTAACATATACGGGTCAGTTTCCCCACCTATAAAAGTGGGGCTAATGATATTTACCCACCCCAAGGGCTACTGTGAGGCTTAATTAAGTGAGCCAAATCCTTTCCTGGTGTAAACTGATACAGCCCCTTGGACTGCAGTGGAATTACACTGAGTAATAATCATCATTTATGAACTAATTAATAACATGACCCAATGTTTGTAAAGCATGTTTAGATTTTCCAGTGAAAGATGATATCGAGGAGCAAATTATGATGGAACCAGTGTAAAAAGCACTGAGCCATTGCTTAAAAAAATCAACTTTGAGTGCCAGCGAAAGAGTCACGTTCATGTAGTGAATATCACACAAGGATCTTGAGAAGCTACATTCACTTAGGATTGGATGTTCTCTAGGGCAGCACCCATCTTTTTGATCCGGGTTTGTACAGCCCCTAGCGCAAGGGGTTTGGATACCACGATACGCAGAATAATCAAGGCTATGTCTACACAAATAGGTTGCATTTTAAACACGCTAGCGAACATGTTTTGACTAACATGATTTGAAACTGGACCTTGCACCTAGTGTAGACAGAGCAGGTCGTATTTAAAAGAGGGTTATCAGGTCACAGTCAACCATAGCCTGGGAGGCAAGTGTAATCTTTAGCAAGGCAAGAGTCTGGCGTTACCCACTGGAATAACTGGTTCTTGGATCACTAGTCGGTGATTTCCGCACTCACGGGTGAAGGCTCACAAGTATCACGTGGAGCTAGGGTAACCAGACAGCAAATGTGAAAAATCGGGACGGGGGCGGGGGGTAATAGGAGCCTATATAAGAAAAAGACCCAAAAATCGGGACTGTCCCTATAAAATCGGGACATCTGGTCACCCTACCTGGAGCTGTTGTCAAATTTGGCAGCTGCATTTCAAGGGCATTTGTGCAAACTCTTTTCCAGCTTGGCTTCCCCGACGTTAACACCCTGTGAGTTTTGATTTGAATTTCAGGTTCAAATGAACCCAGCGTCTCTCGGTCAAACTCCTCCAAAGCCGCCTGGTTTCCACCTGAAAGCCACCAATCAGTCCCAGCTTGTGAACCTGAGCCACGTTTGGGGTCTGTAATAAAGTCTTTGGGTTCCCCCAGGAAAGTTTCCCATGTCAATTGTACGCTCTTTGGAGCAGGGACTGTGTCTTCCTATGCGTTTGTACAGTGTCTAGCACAACGGGGCCGTGGTCCTGACTGGTACCTTTGGACACTAACACAGTAGAAATAGCCATCAATAAACTCCCGTGGAAGGGAAGTAGCAGCAGCACCACCCATGACTGGATCCTCACCTCCCTTTTGGAGATGTGCACGATCAGAGAGGATGGCAATCCAGCACTGCAGCCACTCGGGCTGCACAGCCAACGTGGAGATGGAGCCAAAGCCGAGGGGCGTCAATGGAAAGTCTCCCAGGCCACGTCTACACTACAGCCGGGAGCTTGTAGACAGACTCGCGCTGGCTCCTCTTGACCTAGCGCGTTAAAAACAGCAGGGTGGACGCCGCGGCGCGGGCAGCAGCGTGAGCTCGCCGTCCTCCAAGCCCGACGGACCCCCCGGTCCAAGCTCAGGTGACTAGCCCGAGCTGCCGCCCATGCAGCGACATGCTATTCATCTCGAGTGGCACTAGCACAAGCTGCAGTGTAGACGTACCCCCATTGACGTCTGCGGGCTTCGGCTCAGGCCCTGGAAGACTAATTCTTCTCCAGACCAGTGTCTTGTACAGAGAGGGAGAACAGGCGTGGGACAGACGCCTATTCGGGGAGAGCCAACAATCCTTTTAAACCGCTTTCCACAGTTGCAAAGAGAGCCCCGAGCCCTTCAGGGGAATTAACCTTTCCGAGAACATTTCTGCATCCACACCGCAAATTCTTCTCCTGTTTATAATGAAGACGGGAGCGCTAAGCGGGCTCCTTGCAGCTTCCTGTCTCCCTCTCGTCCCGCTGTCCCCAGCTACTGAAATTCGACGTTGGCATCACGTTCTGCAAATGAGTCCAAGCTGCAGAGGGTGCGTTAGAATCAAGTCTCGTCTTCTCCTTTAACCCTCGCGCCACCCCAGGCCAGCTCGCCATCCCGCGAGGTGAGCCGGCAGCCGTTTCAAGCGGCTCCGTTTGATGACGACGACACATGGGTTTCCAGATCTTTCATTTGGTTCCACTTGTCTTTCTTCCTACTGATTGTGTGAATGGCTGGGGGTGGGCAGGCTGGGCCTGAAGGGGGAGAGAGAATTCAGAAATACTCTGCTTAGCATAATTTCCATCTACTGTAAATGACATAAGCGCAGGCTGGGGAGGACAGAAAACCCCCCTGTGATATTCACACATTCATCTGCAAAAGGGTACCTGGGCAGCAGGCCATATGGGGACGGTCACCAATATGACCCAGGGAAGAGTATTAAGCCTTTGTGGGGTTTTCTAGATCCACCAAATGAATAAGGAAGAAGAGGAGGAGGAGGATTCCAACACAAACCTGTGCCACGGATCACAGGTCACTTGGCATTTCTCAGCCTAACTGAATCCCTCATTAGAACAGGTTAGGGTGACCAGACAGCAAGTGTGAAAAATCAGGATGGGGGTGTGGGGTAATAGAAGCCTATATAAGAAAAAGACTCCAAAATCGGGACTGTCCCTATAAAAAGGGACATCTGGTCACCCTAGAACAGGGCCACCTCCCGCCCTCCAGAAAATCAAGTGGCTGCATTTGAATGTTAAGTTGTTCAGCATGTTAACACCCAGGCTAATGGAGTCTGACACCCAGACCCCGCAGATCGGAACCAACAGGGCTCCAAAACTGCATTTAAAAAATGCTATATTATTTAATATTTTTGTGCCGCGGGCTTAAGGTGGCTTTGCTGCTGCACAGAACTATGAGGAAGCACCCAGCAAAACAGACCCAAACAGACCCCAGGTTCAGTAGCCCTGAAGTCGGGGGTGGGGGGATTGGCCTTTGGAAAGCAGCATGAAAACTGAGTAAAGGCCGCAGGATTTGGCCCACAGATTGGCGAGGGATGATTTGGCAGTATAATCTGAGCTCAGCAGAACTTTGATGGCAGCCGACCTGACAACCCCCATGCCAGATTTAATAGCCAGCAGGTGAATGGTGTCATCTGCATCATTAGCGCTTGGCTTTGGGGACCGGGGGACCTGACACCGAGCCCCTGCATGGTTCTGAGTAAGGAGCAGATGTCTTGCATGTGAACAGCATGAAGAGCAGAAGGCCAGGTGGCCCCTGCAGGTGTGGTCAGAGGCAGCAGCAATTAGGATGTTCCACTACTCAAGGAGGGGGCCGGCGGAGACAGGAAAACCACGGCTATGGTCTCAGCTGTGCAAAGCCTAGGGGTCTCGGAGGATAAATCCACTAGTGCATTTAGAACAGGGAGACAGCTCATCCGTGTTTGCAAACCTCCCCGGATCCTGTAGCCAGCTCCATGCTGGAGGCGGGAATGAAGTGACCCTGTCTTCCCCTTTCCTGGAGATTTCTTTTGACAGGACTCAAGTTACTGATTCCTGGGACACTGCCCACTTGGCCCTGGGTGGAACGTGCTGCCGGTTGTTGTCTCTCTCCCAGGCCCCGGGTCCTCTTGGTCACACACACACTGTATCAGCCTGTCCAGGATAACAGGTTGACGAGACAGCAGCTCCAGGTAACGAGCCGAGCTCCCAGAGAGCCTGTCCTGCGCTGTGACCAAAAGGGAGGACATGGGGATTTGGCTCTGCACCCCGTAGGCAACCCACGTCCTCCTGCCCGAAGAGACTTGGAAAGGGAGTCGGCAAGAAAATGAAGCAGATGCGACCAAGCCTGCACCCTCCTGAGGCACCAGCCTCCTGGGCAATGGGGCTCTCCAGACGAAGTGAGATGCTGGACAAAGGCAGCCGAAAACCCTCGTTCCGACTGCCAGCGATGACTCGGGGAGGTCTCTGGAAGCTTGTTCTGCTCGCTTTGCTGGGGGCAGGAGGACTCTCTCCGCGGCGGCTCTTCTCCAGGCCTGGGCTGTCAGGGGAAGCAGTAACACGGCTTTAAAAGGGGAAATTTTGCCTAGCGGGAGGAGTCAGCATTCCTGGTTCTAGTCCCAGCTCGGTCATGTCCAGGCTATGTAACCATAAGTAATTCCCTTAACCTCCCTTTGCCTCCATTTCCCTGTCTCTGAAGTGGGGCTTAACCACGCTCCCCAGGCTCCTGCAGAATGGGAGGGTTTGTGTAGACTTGAGTCTTGAGAATCCTCCCGTAGAAGATGCAGAATATTTGTCTATGACCCCAGAGGAATTGAGAATTCTCAGTGTCCCCAGATGCAACAGAGCCCCACATGACACTCCGGCCCATTGAGGCCTCCAATTAGCGGCTGGGGCCGAATTAAGCCACTGAAGCACCCAATGCACTGGAAGGACCAAATCTGGCCCGTATCCTAGTTTGCAAACTTTTTAAAATGGCCCAGGTGACAAGAATGCCCCCGGTAATTGAGGCTGGACTTGGCTGTTAATGAGATAAGAACAATGCTTTAAAGCAAAACCCTTTTCTGTGGTGTTAATCCCCTTGCCTGGGATTAACACCACAGAAAACTTGGTTCACTTGGCATTGTTTCTGCTGTTTACTTTATTTGGTGTGGACAGTGAAACCAGACCGGTCAGCTTCACTTTCGGGGCCCGATTCTACCTCACTTATTCAGTATTATTCATTAACTCTCCTGACATCCAGTTTCACAGCAGCACTCTGACACTACATCCACACTGCAAAGAGGAGTGGGTACGGGAGCAGGCCACAGCTCACCCGAGTACATACCCACATCTCAGGCAAGCTAGCTAGTTTGGCACCTACTTGTCCCGAGATAAGCGCTTCGGGGGTTTGTGTGTGGACAAGGGGAGCGCCGGGCACTGTCACGCCCTGGACACGTGTAGAGTCAGCAATCCAGATGTACCCTCTGTGAGATGAGAATCAGGCGCCTGGTTTTTCGTCACTTTCAGCTTCTCAAGCCCTAGCACAATGCCCTTGGGTTTGATTTTCCAAGACTGCCGGGGCAGTTTTGAATTTAAAAAGTCTCTTTTCATTGCCACCCTCTGTAACCCCTGGTCGAGTCCTTTCCGCACCTCCTCCTAACCGCTCAGAAACAGCTTGCCTGGTCCCAGGCATCTCAAGGGCTAACACCAGGCACATGTGGTTGCACCAATGTTCTAAGGCACCCCGGGGCTTGTGGGAGTTAGGGAAGAGAATCTCCCTTTGTCTCCTCTCCCCCTTGGCTGCGGAAGGTGGTTTTTCTGCAGGCAGAAAGCTGTCACCTCCCCATGGCCAGGCTCTATGCAAGAGGGAAATGGCATCACATTTCCCACAAAAATGGAAAAATTCCCAGCTGCGTCAAATTTGCAGATTTGCCTGGAGGAAGATAAGGAACAAATTTCACTCTTTTTACCATAAAAAACACAACACTCATTTGCAGGCAGAAAGCACAATAACATTCCACCTTGGGCCACAGCAGTGACGCAGTCACATGGACAAATAACGGCTGGTTTCAGAGTGTTATGCTCTCCCCAGCTCACCAGCCAGGGGCAAAAGTACCACCCAGCACCAGGCCTGCAACAATGGGCTCTCATGGGAGCTGCCGTAAAGGGAGATGAGAAAAAGCCAACGAGCATCGCTGTGTATTTCCAAGGCAGATTATTGCTGAAGCGTGGTTGCCACATGGTTATTTTGCTTGACAACTTGGCCAGCCATTTCCGTACCTCTGTACTGTAGAAGCCTGACGCACTTCAGTATGATCTGATAAATGCTTCCCCGCAGAGTGCTAAACGCTCAAAAACCTGTCCAGATCGAGCTCATGAATTTAATACAACTTCCTGCACTAGCGTGATTGTTTGGATGCCTCCGAACATGCATGTGTCTCTTTCAGGGATGTAAGAGGTCATCTTGCCCGCTGTCCCTGAAGCTCTAGAATCAGACCCACATGGAGCCCATACCATGCAGGAGGGAGCAGGCTTGACACCTCCACCCGTTCACAAAGCCACTCCTCGGATTCCCACACAGAGAAACAGAGCAGAGACACTAGGAAGCTTTGGCACCCTTCTGGCCGCTGCAGCTCCAGCTAAGTCGGAGTCATTTGCTGCAAACAGCTCCCGACGCTTCTATTAGACAATCCTTTTTCAAAGGCCAGGGCTCCCCATGCCGTTTTTACAGGTGCCATTAACATTTCTGCAGAGGGTAGTTTTCTAGTTCATTAGTGCCTCTTGGTTGCTTGGAAGTGGTCAGTGCAGGAAAATAATCTGTCTCCCTCCCCACCCCGCATCCCCACTGCCATGCATGGACGCACCCTGCCACTCACCCACCCTTATGCGGGAGTCTTCACTTCCTGTCCTAAACTTGTGCTGTGTTGCCCTGAGCTGTTAGGCACTGTCACTTTTATAAACATATTGAATGGGTCGGGGGGCAGGAAATTGTTTCACACTGGGCTTATTGAAAACACTTTAAGCTTCCCTATATTATCAGTGGTGGTGGTGGGTTTTTTGTCAGCATGACACCCCAGCACACTCTCCTAAGGTAGACTCCCTGCATCAGTATAAACCATGACTAGCACATCCACTCTAGGCATTTACATCAGCTGCACTGGTGCAAAAAACCAAATCTATAGTGTAGACATGGCCTCAGCCTACTAAATGTTTAGGGGAAGATTTTCCAAAGTGCCTAAAAGATTTAGGAGCACAAGTCAGCGGGCCATATGCTCCTAAATGCACTAGGCACTTTTGAAAACCGGCCCCTAAATCGTTTTCTTTTCACCACTTGTTTAAACCCATTGCATTTCACTCAGCTGGGAGGAGGACATCAAGTTTTGTTTCTGGTCCGGTTCACTGTCAAGCTCTCAGACACCAGCACGATGCTGCAATGTTTGGCCTGCAAACACAGCAGGATGGGGACTGTTCCGGTTCCAATTAAAATACAATTCACTGAAATTTTAAACATAAACCCACAAAACCTTTCTATTGAACTGAACTCCCTTTTTACAGAACCAAAATCCACTTCGCAATGGCCCTTTAAATGGCTGCCACGTTGCACCCCAGAGGTGGCTGCATTTCAGTAGCAGAGGAGTCGTTTCTGTAGTTTAAGGGGATGATCCAGCATCTTTTGAATAGTTTTTATTTACTTCAATGGGCTTTCGATTAGCCCCTCATGGCTTTGAAGCCCTTCACGGTGAGTGTATTATGGAAGCAAGGTTCTGTTATTATTACAATCACGTCTCAAAGCTTTCCTCTACAGCTGCCCTGAACTTGCTAAGTCAGGATGGGAAACCCTGACCATCCCAGCCAGGACCACCCAGCTCCTTCTGGGGCTTGGTGAGCACCCCCCTGGCATGTCAGGAATAATTCCAGGAAACTTCCCATGTGCTCTCCTCTGGCTTATTTCCTTTGGCAGCTGGTTACAATAGAAAACAGCCGACGGACATGCCGCAAGCCACTGACCCTCCTGCTAGAAAAGAAAAAAGCAGGGAGGGAGACAAAGGACAGAGAAGCACCTGTTTTCTGGAGGACTCAGCGTGGTTTGTCCTTCCTTCTGCCCAGATCTTAAGCACCAACAAGTAATTACACCCTGGCCAGACCCAGCCAGGATTTGAAAGGACCCCAAAAGCCCTGATGCTACAGTTCTCCTCCCTGTGAACTCTGGGCTGAGCCTCTCCGTGTAACATTAGCCTTTGAGGAAACTCAGTGCCTGTGCTTCCCCCCAAACCACCTTCTTCGGAAGGAAATCAAACGCCCGTCGGCATCAAAGCACATTCCAGCCACATGTCATTAGTGGGGGATTCAAACCAACGGTTATCAGTCCATCTGCCCGGCATCTGGAATGAGGGGAACAGCAGCTAGCCAGTTCTAGCCAGTATAAAACAGCGAGGACCAACATCCAACAAACTGAACCTTCCCGAGCGCTCTCCACAGCCAGCTCTCTCGCATCATCCCTGGCAGGCTTGGAAGGACAATTAGGCCATGCAGTAAGGCCTGGTGAGAAATGCATCTTAGCTTTGGTGAAGCTAATTCCACCGGCAAGAACATTTGGACTTCAGTTCCCTCGCTGGCTGGCACAGCCACTCCATCTCCATGGATTTATAGAGAGGCAACATGATATGATGTCCAGACACATCGTGGGAAACCAGTTTATCCCAATTACAATTGCCTACAACACATTTATGCTACTGGTTTCCACTGTGTTCTCAGGCCCTCTCCTCCTAATTCCACTCCGCCTCTTGGGAGGGGTGGGATGAGGAGCCCGACCTGAGATCCTGCCTGAATCTCTCTTCACTTGGTCTCCACATATAATACCATCTCCAGTGAGCTCAAAGGAAGTATAAAAGACCACCCAAAAGTTACGGAATGGACATGCTGCTGGATCTGATGGTATTCCACCTGAGCTGCTCAAAGGTGCCTTGGAATATTGAGCATCAGCCTGCATCTGCTGTTCTTAAGAGCATGGGCATCAGGAAAAGTACAAGCAGAATAGAAAGATGGGATCATAGTATCCCTGAACAAGGGCAAAGGATCTCAAACTGCGTGTGGCAACTACAGGCCAATCTTGACAGGGTAACAAGCCTTGTGGATGGAGGGAAGTGGTAGACATGGTCTATCTTGACTTTAGTAAAGCTTTTGATACGGTCTCACATGACCGTCTCATAAATAAACTAGGGAAATGCAACCTAGATGGAGCTACTATAAGGTGGGTGCAAAACTGGTTGGAAAACGGTTCCCTGAGTGTAGTCATCAGTGGTTCACAGTCATGCTGGAAGGGCATAATGTAGTGGGGTCCCGCAGGGATCAGTTCTGAGTCTGGTTCTACTCCATATCTTCATCGGTGATTTAGATAATGGCACAGAGAGGACACAAAGTTTGTGGACGATACCAAGCTGGGAGGGGTTGCAAGTGCTTTGGAGATAGGATTAAAATTCAAAATGATCTGGACAAACTGGAGAAATGGTCTGAAGTAAATAGGATGACATTCAATAAGGATAAATGCAAAGTACTCCACTTAGGAAGGAACAATCAGTTGCACACGTACAAAATGGGAAATCACTGCCTAGGAAGGAGTACTGAGGAAAGGGATCTGAGGGACATAGTAGACCATAAGCTAAATATGAGTCAACATTGTAATACTGCTGCAAAAAAAAGCGAACATCATTCTGGGATGTATTAGCAGGAGTGTTGTAAGCAAGACACGAGAAGTAATTCTTCTGCTCTACTCCGCGCTAGAGAGGAGTATTGTGTCCAATATTGGTGCCACATTTCAGGAAGGATGTGGACAAATTGGAGAAAGTCCAGAGAAGAGCAACAAAAATGAATAAAGGTCTGGAAAACATGACCTATGAGGGAAGATTGAAAAAATTGGATTTGTTTAGTCTGGAAAAGAGAAGACAGAGAGGGAACATGGTAACAGTTTTCAAATACATAAAAGGTTGTTACAAGGAGGAGGGAGAAAAATTGTTCTTCTTAACCTCTGAGGGTAGGACAAGAAGCAATGGGCACTATTTCAAAGTCCCAGTCTGAGGGTTTCAGAGAAAAAGAAAACATAAATGAAATAGGAATTCAAAGCATCCAGTATTTGCTCCCAAGTTCTTGTGTGTCAACCTGTATATTCCAGGCAAGGTCTTAAGCCTTCAGAAATCGGAAGCCAGCAGAGCGGCTAAGGTTAAAGCACAGAGCGCTGTCCGAAGGGTCATTTTGTCCCCACACAGGAGAGAAGTAAATCTTGCATGGCATTTTCCACCGATGCAGTGATATTTAACATATTTAATTTAATTTGTGCTGTTTACGGTCATCAGCTTTTAGACTCTGCTTAGAAGAAAATAGGAGTACTTTCATTTCTACGTTTGAAACACTTTTCAAAGACCATCAGCATTTGGGTGGCTTCCACCTTTTCTTGCGTTGCTAATTAATGGTCCCGTTTTTTATTTTGGGATGACTCTGCGTTTTCTGCAAAGAGGCAACGTTAAGTGGGAAATTAACCGACCAGTCACTTTGTCTTATGAAATGTCTGGAAAGAAGAGCACCTCACAAAGGGGTTTCCACCTGATGTATTATCATTTATCTGTACTGCGGTAGGATCCCACTGCGCTAGCAGCTATACAGGCACAGAACAAAAAGAATGGTCCCTGCCCCCAAAGAGTTTACAATCAAAGATGTAAAGAAAAGGCCAGATTTGCAAACCTCTTTCGCACTAGTGAGCATTTACTCACGCAAGTCACCCTGAAGTCAATGGAACTATTTCTGTGAGTAACTACTCACCAATATGAGAACGAGTGGCAGTCCGGCTCAAATGCAGGAGGTGATGGGCATGATCTAACACTAGATAGGCAGATTAGCTAGATAGAGGCCCACACCAGAACATCAGATCTCAACCACCCCATGTCCTGGAAGTATGAAACTGGGATCTGGAGCAGAATTTTCCACATGACTCCTGTCTTGGTAATGGGCCAGACCACAACACTGAATCCAAAGTACATTCAGACTTTGCAGTGGCTCCAAATGCAGAGCAGGGTTTGAATTTTGCAGGTTTGAGCCATCTCTAAAAATTGGATCTCTGTGCGGGATCTCCCAGGATCTCCGTGCAAGTCTCCTTCGTCTCTGAAAAGACCCCTTCAGGAGCTAATTAAAAGACAGTGAAAGACAAACTGATTCCAGCTGTGACTATAACCTTTTCTTCAGGTTCAAATAGTCGGGTTAAATTTTTGTCTTTTCTTACTTTTCATGTTTGCTGCAGCCTCTGCCCACCAGACTCCACCCGGGAGTGCCCACTGGCTGTTCTTTGCGAGACAGCCTGTTAGGTGAAGTTTCAAGCCCAAGTCTGCAGACTCAAGGCAGTGGCAGGGCCGGAGAGGGGGGAGGAGGTTGTGTTGGAAAAGCAGCTGAACTTCCGAGGGGCTTCAGAGCCACAAGCCTGGAGATCTTGAGGTTCCTCCATCGCTACTAAAAGCCTAGTCACATAAACCCACCAAAATCTTTTTTGCTTTTATGCCTGATATCATAGAATTTTAACTGGATGATTCTACTACCCTCCTTCCCCTAAACCTCATGTGCCAGCAACATAGTCAGTGCATCTTCCTTAGAGCCAATGAAATTACACCATGGTTGAATTTGGCCCCGGATGTAAAAACGCTCACAAGGTCCATTAATTGCCATCATTTCAATATCAGGATGGAGACCTACTCTGCTTTTATTATGGAGGTGGCTCCTGAGAAGTCAGAGACTCCTGAGTTAATCCTGAGACCACCAAGGAACTGGAAAGAAATGTTTGTCTGCCCTCAAGAATCACTTACTCTTTTAAGTGGGAGACTCACTCCATAAATGCTGGGGATTAGTACTGAGTATTTAATGAAAAAGCAACCAGGCCCCCAAGGAACAGGATACTTCGGTTTGGAAGGATTAAATTTAAAATCGGTAAACATCAATTTCACCGTCCTCACACAAGCGGACAAAAAAAGATTTCCAGTGATAATAATCAACATTTACAGAGAGGCCAAGTAAGAAAAATGCTTTTATGAGAACTTAATAGAGTTTGATTTAAGGGTATTCACTTTGTATATTTTGACACGTGATGTTGACAATTTGTGTTTTAGTGGTTATAAGTTTTAACTTTTTGAATCTCAACATCTACTAATATTCATTACTGTCTGTTCCCCCCCCCCATAACTTTCTGCAATAGAGATAATTTAAAATCAATAAAAAAAAATTTAAAAAATCCTTTAACACAAGCATCTATATTATCCATCAAAATGATAAAAAAAAACAATCGATTCTGCCACGCCTATGTATACTATACACAAAAATCACCTCACCCGCTGCTGACATAAACCCATCTCTGGAGGGGAATGTAGCAGCTATTTAATAGGGCACATCAATTCAGGGCAAGAAGAATACAAAATGAACACCTTGCAAAAATAAAGCTACCGGGAACCATGATGTGTGACCAGAATTAGAATTTGGTCAGGCTGGACTGAGGGCTGGTCCACACGGGAGAGGGGGCGGGGGGGGAGTCAAACTAAGATACGCAACTTCAGCTACGTGAATAATGTAGCTGAAGTCGAAGTATCTTAGTTCGAACTAAAAAGCACTTACCGTGGGTCCAGACGCGGCAGGCAGGCTCCCCCGTCGACTCCGCTTACTCCTCACATGGAGCAGGAGTACCAGTTTCGACGGCGAGCACTTCCGGGATCGATTGCTACCCGCCGAATCAGGCGGGTAGTATAGACGTACCCTGACACTCCTAATTCTGGTATTTAAAAAACATGATAGGATCTTCAAAAGACATGGGGTCACATTTTCAAAAGCACCTAATGGACCTAAAAGCCTAAGTGCCTTAAAAGTCAGTGTGGAATTAGGTTCCTAAATCACTTGGGCACTTTTGAAAATTTGCCCCCAAAAGAGACGACGACCTGGCTTGACATCTCAGCTGAAGGACAGCAGGAGAGTTAGCTTCAGAGAGGTCTCTCTGTGAAGAGGTCCAGGTAGCTCCCGTCTAGTGTCTGGAGGAGATAGGTCCACCTCACAAGAAACACCACCTGCATGGACCCCACCTCCCCACACCCCAGAGACATCAAGGACTGAATGGGAAATGGACAATGAATGAGCCTCTCACCTGCCCGATCAGGGCTGAGGCACACTGACTAGGCAGCGTGGCTGTAGGGTGACCAGATGTCCCGATTTTATAGGGACAGTCCTGATTTTTGGGTCTTTTTCTTATATAGGCTCCTATTACCCCCACCCCCTGTCCCAATTTTTCACACTTGCTGTCTGGTCACCCCAACCAGATAGCAAGTGTGAAAAATCGGGATGGGGGTAATAGGTGCCTATATAAGACAAAGCCCCAAATATCGGGACTGTCCCTATAAAATCGGGACATCTGGTCACCCTACATGGGAGAAACTGTATTGTTATACTGACAGACAGAGGGCTTCAGCCTATGGCACTCTTAAGGAGGCGTGTTTCATTAGTACTAAATTCATTTTTAAACAGATACTAAAACGCAAGGGAGAGTGAAAATGAACCTTGACCGAGTAAAAGCACAAAACACTAAAAGGATACGGATACATCGTAAGGGCTGGGTTTTGTTTTTCGTGGGGGAGGGAGGGAAGAGCAAGTTGGGAAATTGCATGCATAAAATGAGGATGCAACTGTACACCTCCTGAGAGTGTACCTGCAAACTGGATACATGCAATGCCCATCGTCAGCCATCTGTGCAGAAAATCCAACCATGTCCATGCACAACCACAGTAACTGGGTTAGCAAACTGGGCAAGCATTTTGCACACTTGCCTGCACGCCCTACATTCTAAATAATCCGGCCCTAATGGTGAGACCACATTGTCTGCGGTTATTCAGTTCTGTAAGCTTCCAGAACCCTGCAACATATCTTGGATAACACTGCTATGGTTTGGAGTAACATTTTTATGTAAGATGCAACATACAAAATTGTATTGCAGTATTTTATTGTGTAAATTTATTTACATCATCATTTGTATTTGGTAGTATTTATTATTATTTATTTGCATTATGGTAACAACTAGGAGTCTGAGTCATGGGCCAGGACCTCAGTGCGTTAGGGGCTGTACGCAAACACAAAATAGAAAGATGGTCCCTCTCTCAAACCCCAACTGGGATCAGGGCCCCATTGTTCAAGGCCCTACAGACACATAATAAGGAAGGGTTCTTACCCCAAACAGCTTGTAAATCTACAACAGACAAGACAGAATTATTATCCCCATGTTACAGATGGAAGAGAACTGAGGCACAGAGCGATTAAGCACTAGAATGGGTTACCTAGGGAGGTGGTGGAATCTCCTTCCTTAGAGGTTTTTAAGGCCCGGCTTGACAAAGCCCTGGCTGGGATGATTTAGTTGGGGATTGGTCCTGCTTTGAGCAGGGGGTTGGACTAGATGACCTCTTGAGGTCCCTTCCAACCTGATATTCTATGATTCTAAGTGACTTGTGCAAGATTATACATCAAGAGCAGCAGAACTGGGAATGAAGTGTACATCTCCCAAGTTCCAGCCCAGTGCTTTACCCACAAGCCCACTCTTCCTCCCAGCCAGTAGAGTTCTACCCAAACAGTTCCCATTGGAATTGAGCTGTTTCTAGAAATCCAACCGGGAAAAGAATTTCCGCTTCATCCTCCACTGCTCCTTTTCCAGCAAAAACCAGAGCAGAGCAGGTACACGCGCTCGGGCTCTGCCTCTCATTCACTGATTGCCACTAAGTCACCATTGATCTATTTGCACCAAAGTCCCGCCACAGCAGCAATGCCAGGAACTGCAAGCCTTTGAAGAGAAACATCCGTCTTCTCTCTCCTGCGAGATGAACGGGTCCCCTTTTCCCATCTCCCCCCACCCCGAGCCAGTCCCAAAACCTTGTAGTTTTCTCTCCTAAATTTATCAGCAGTAAAACGTTTCCATGTGTTGGTCCACGCCGACTCGGAAAACACAGAGAGTAAATTACAGCTGGTGATTTGGATGACGTTTGTGGTTTGGTCCCTGCTTTAGGTTATAGGCTCTGGGATGGGCTTGGGAGAAGTATGCCAGGAGAAATACTAATAGATCCAGACGAGTGGCCGGGCCAAGAAAGAAAATAACCCCGCCTCGGCTCATTTGGGTCCCTAGAGGTGTCCTCGATCCTGACTGCAGTAGCCGGCGGAGGTGCTGGAATTAAAGTGTATAATTTGTTTCGTGTGGTGCAAGCATCCAGACAAACAAGGGAGAACAATCCCAGCACGCCCACTAGCGTGCTGGCGCAGGATGATGACTGATGCCTGAATTAAATGTTTAAATGTCTAAAACACCACGGGATTATTATCCCCGCACTGCAGATGAAGGAGCGCTGAAGCATGGAGAGATTAAGTTATTTGCCCTGGGTTATACAGGGCAGAGCTGGGAATTGACCCTAGATCTCCTGCAGCCTTTACCCCCAGCCCCACTCTTCCTCCTGATGGTGCATCAGCATTTTTACACCCAGGGGTTGCTCTGTTTTATTTATCAGAGTGAACACAATGCTGGTGAAAGGAGCCAGGCTAGCTGCCCTAGACCAAATTCCTTCGTCTAGCTACCAGACGGGGGCACTTCAGGCAATGCAAACTCCCCACACCCACCACTGCCATTTCACCCAGGGACGCATGCAAGAAAAGAGGGAGGAGTTCCCTCTACACGGCCCATTCAGTCTTTGCTCAGCCTGCCCAGCAAGGGAGTGGACTGGAGAGAATTGTGAAGCACACAACGATGTCTCCCAGAAATAACCTGAGGCCACTGACTCATGTCACAAAGGCCACGAATACCCAGATGGTGATGACTTTTGGTCCCAAGCCCCCTCTTCTCTGAATTCCCTGGGTGGCTCCCATCCCTTGTCTTTCCTTTCCCTGCTGCTAACTGCTTCTCAGACGATCGATCCCATGTGGAATTATCGGAGGGGCTTGCAGAACATCTGAATCGTTGAACTCAAAGGAGTAACATCAATTTACACCTGCTCAGGATCTGGTCCAGAAAACATAGGAGAGGAGTAGAAACGGTTACAACTTACAAAAGCAAAAACTGTTGCACCTTTTCCTTTACTTTTTAATTGTGCTGGGCATGAAGAGACAACGATCAGTGCACGAGAACCTATAGCCAATGCCCATCAAGTGATACCACACCCAAATATCGGCATGCTAAGGTATTGCACCTTTCTTAGCAAAGGGACTCGCCATGCTGGCAAATGCTTTTCAAGGAGACCCCTTTATTCAGATGACATAATTTCTGCATCTTGGGGCATATTCCATATAGTCACCTGGCAAGGCCTTGAGGTTCCAGAATCATTCAGATTTAGGCTATGACTACACTACACTCTATGTCGGCATAATTTATGTCGCTCGGGGTGTGAATAAGCCACCCCCTGAGTGACATAAGTTACACTGAGCTACGCGCTGGTGTGGACAGTTCCTGTCTCTCCCGCCAACACAGTGACCATCTCTCGCGGAGGTGGTTTTACTATGCCGAGGGGAGAGCTTTCTCCCATCAGCATAGAGCGTCTTCACCAGGCGCGCTGCAGAAGCAGCAATGGAGGTGCGCCGCTCTAGCGCTTCTCGTGTGGACAAGCCCTTAACTCACAACAGATCCAAAGACACCCATCTCTCCAGAACACTCCGCGCGAGGACTGGCCGGAAAACAAGAATTCCATTATGCAAAAAAATGTCAGAGGTGAAGCATGTGTTTTCATTCTGCTTCAGAACTAAAACGAGATCTTTTGAAAAGTCTCATGGAAAATTAGCAAAGAGACCCTCCCCACACTAGGACACCCACTAGCCCAGTGGGAGGTGGAAGACCCAGGTTCTGCCTTAGTTGGAGCAAGGACTTATTGGAACCTAGGTTTCCCACGTCCCAGGGGCATCTCTCCCCCTTATTTTAACCAGAAATCACATGGACCCAAGAAACCTTCCTGACAAAAGTTCTGGCTAAATCAATACATGTCTGCAAAAATTGTTTGGCTGCAATGAATCGGCCTTTTCCGATGGGAAGACATTTCATTGATAACTCTGAGCCGCCCTCGAGATCTACAATCATGGTGTTAAGCCAAGAACCACCAGCGGGGCGGGGCCTGGCATGGCCGCGCAAAGGGCTGAGTCGGTGCATTCCTGGATCGCGAGGCTGTGGCGAGACACGGCCTCGCCGAAGGGTTGGCTCCGAGGCCGTCTCACCCAGCAGCAGAACGTGGACGGGTTCTGGGGCTGCCAGGGACGAGCTGCAGGCTTTGGCTGGCAAAGGGAAGTGGGCATGTTTGAGGTTAGGGCTTGAAGCTGCTCCCTGCTAAAAACAACTGCAGGGAGTCAAGCGGAACATGGCTCTTCGGTGGATAATCACACGTCCGGCCGCGCTAGCAGGCGGGGCCAGGTCCAGCCTTATTTAACATCTTCATCAACTTACAGAAGATGAAGATGTCTCCAGGGTTCCTTCCCCTTAGGCGTCCCCGACGCTTCCTTCCCCCTGGGCGTCCCAGAGGCTCTGGGCACGGCCCCAGCACTCGCCAGACCCCTACTCTGTGATGTCCGGGTGGGTTTTCCCACTCCAGTTCCAGTCCTCTGGCTGGGCCCCACATAGTCCACCCCTCCTGGGGCGGTCAATGAAGAGAAAGCCCATCCCCAAGCTGGGCGAAGGCTCTTTGCCTTCAGAGGGCGTTCGTCAGGCTGGGTCACTAAACGGTGTTCACATGTCAACAGAGAGGAATAGTCCCCTCTCAGGGTGAGTCACCATTGGGCCTGGTGGAGCTCCTCTCACCAGGAGCTGAGGTAGTTTTCTTCCCTTTAACCTCCTGCCTGTGATTCCGACACCTCTCTCAGGTGTGATGGGGCAGGGCCACTGGAGCACGTGAGCTCATTAACCCCGTGCCGCCTGGTGTGGGGTTTGCGTACCCCATCGCAGGAGCAAACAGCACGGCCAGGCAACGGGCTGATGATAGTAAACGGGGAGGAACTGCAAAAACCAGAGAGGACCCAGATGTAACAGAGTGACCCAGAGACATGGGCGTGAAATAAACAAGTGCTATTCTGCTTGGGGTGAGGAAATGCAAGCAAATACACCTGTGGTGGGGGGGAGATATTAAATGAATCTTCGGGGAGACAGAGGGGCCCGGCTGAGATTGGACTGCACTGTGAAAGGCTGGTGAGCTGGGTCAGCTCTTCTCTGGGGATCCCAGCAGCTGCTGCAGGATTTTATTTTTTTATTTAAGAAAAGGTTTCTAGCCCTTGCGGTGACAGACATAGAAGGCAGGTTTACACTTCAAATGCTGCCTCACTGCAGCTGCGCTGCCGTAGTACTTACGGGAAGATGCTCCTAGGCCGACAGGGGAGCTTTGCCCATCGGTGTAATGAATCCACCTCCCCGAGAGGTGGTAGCTAGACTGGCGGGGGACGCTCTCCAATGACCTAGCGCTGCCCACACGGGGGATTAGGTCGGTAGAACGACGTTGCTCAGGGGGGTGGATTTTCACACCCCTGCACGACACAGTTACACCGATGTACGTTCATAGTGCAGATCTGGCCAAAGTCTCACTGTGAACTGATGCAGAGTCATCATCCCACATCTGCAGACAGACAGACAGAAACAATAACTCCCAAGAGAGGTGTGAACTGGGCCCATGTATCTCTATGGGACATTGACACTGGAGCCGAACGACAGCAGGCTAAACGTTACCTTTCGTTAACTATTTCAGCGCTGATGACTTTAACGGAAACATTCTCGCCGGTCTCAGATTGTCATCGGATCTGGAGAGAACAGCGTCAGCCACATGCCGTCCCAGCCCACCGGGGTGTGGGTTCTGGCACTCTGTAGGCAACATGACACAGAGTGACCAGTGATTTAGCTCCACAGATCCCATTGCGTGTGTGTGTGTGTGTGTGTGTACACACATGTGAGTAAAACAATTAAGCCACCAGACACTAATTTGAAAATATTTCCTGCATAGTACTGTCTTGTCTTAGCATCTTTAACTAAACACTTGGACACTACAGGGGTGGATGGATGGATGGAGCAAGACAGACAAACAGATCAATCCATCTCATCGTCCGGCAGCTGAGCCACAAACTGATGCCACGCCCGGCCTGAGACCGTTGCTCACCCTTTTGGTCCAAAGCAGGGAAGACTTGGCTGCTCTGTAAGACCTGGAGGAGATGCTCCGGAGTGGTGGTTAAGCTCATTTTGGGGAGGAGGGACCCAGAGGCAGGAGAGGACATGCTGGTCCAAGCTGACACCCAGGTAGGGGAGCAAATAAAAAAGGAAAGGCGAATGCAGAGGTGGGGGGATACCGAAGGATGCGTCCATGGTATAAAGCCCTGCCTTGCCAGCTCAGGGTACCGCGTGATCGAAACAGCACAGCGTAAAGAAACAGAGCAGTGTGACAAGAAAACTCAAGCAATCCTAAATCTCCAGAGCCGAGCGCAAACTCTGCCAGACAGACTGGAGGCACGGCATGGCTCTGATTAACCGGACCCATTCCAACAGATCGACACTCGAGAGCCACTCAAACATGGCAGAAAAATCAACTCTATTTAATCATTAGACCATCAAACTGCAGATGACATAGGAGGCGGCCACCCCACCCCGTGCCTCAGAATACAGGCTGAACAAGAGACACTTTATATATACTCCCTGCCCCCTCTGGTAATAAACGTAGCAGACGGATTTTTCCGCTTCACTGTTAGGCTACTGTATACTGGCGAGGGGAGTGGAGATCAGGCCTTCTTATTTTGTACAAACATGGCAAAGAATCCCTGCAACTGATGCTGGAAATTAAACGGAGAGATTCCTGTTTCCTGCTCTAACCGTACAGCCACTTCTGGAAAGTTTCATTCCACTTAAAGGGAAACCCCCCAGCTCCATATAGCCCAGTAGTCCCATCACTCCTTGCATGGCAGAAAGAAGCCATGCCAAACCCCATTTGGGTCCTGTAGGAGAAGTCGCCAGTTCCAGCTGGCAGCGTCTGATCGGCGGCCAAGAACCAGCTTTGGGACGGAGAAGGCTTGGCCATCAGGATTTTGGGGTGAGCTTCCAAACTACAGCTCGAGCGAGAAACAACCTGGCTGCACTAAGGATGGGTGAAGTGGGTCAACCAAAATAGAAGCCACCCTAGAACTTGAAGAAATCCCCCAAACTGGCCATTTTTGCGAGGTTGACAGTAATTGGAGGAAGGGCCCAGCAACTCCAAAGATCCTTCTTAAAACAATGCTAGAAACACCCAGTTTTTACTCATAAAATAACGACCTGGAATTTGCCTAAAAGTAAAGCACTGAAAGTAGGAAGTCCCCTAGATTGAGACCTCTTGGAAGTATTTGGTCTCCAGATTACCAAGTCTCCATACACAGGTTATAGATATTACCAGGCTGAGCGACCTTAATCCCCAATCTGAACATCCAACTAGGAAACTTGCAATAATGCTTTCCTCCCGCAGGGGGATTTTATCGTCTCTCCTGGCTCACGCGTGCAGTGGTTGCTGGTTTCCCTAAGAACAAGCGTAATGAAGGGTCGTTGAGATGGAAAAGCACTCGAGAGACCACAGTTTTGGATACACAAAGCATAACAGTGCGAGTTGGCCTGCTCTCCACTAATACCCAGCCGCTGAAATCAGCAACAAAGAGAAGTCACAGAAACCACCCCAGACGTCACAAGGAGAGTAACATGCATGGGAATCTTATAAGTGGGACACACACAATTAGTTTGACAGCTGGCCATCTCCAGCCACAGCCCTGCTTGTAACTATGGCAAAGTCAAGCGAAAAGTCTGTCAGTACCTGGATGTTCAAAGAGGTCGACACTGGCGTTAAAATCGCCGTGCTGCCTCTGAGATCCTGCAGCATGTTTGCAAACAGCAGATGGTCTTACCCAGCATTCCAAATGGGCTACGAGATCTGGGCACCAGGGCAGGAACGAAGGATGGAGGTGAAGGCGAAGGACTGAATATTCTAGGTTTATACCCCATTATTTTTGGTTTTTAATAGAGATTATTGGCCCAGGTCTCACTGGCTATAACAAGGGACTTACCTTAATTAAAAGGGTAACTCCCACAAACTCTCTCTGCCTTCGAGACGCGAGACTATCTGTTTTACTTCGTTCAAAAAAAATGCAGAGAATATTTTTCCAATTAAAAACTGCCTTTTTAAACCAGCTTCCCTTCCTGGATCTATTAATCAACCTTCCCTTAGAGAAACGTGACCCCTCCATCTGGCTACTTCATACCTAGTGCTCTTGGTGCGTTTCAGAGTAACAAGATGCCAGGCGAGGAGCTAGTTCAGGCAACTGGCTCTAGGAGACGGTGTCTTTCATTTCCAGGCTGCTGGTATGAATCCAGCCCAGGTTTCTAAGCTGACCTAAAGTCATTACTGTCCGATGGCTCTTTTGTGACCTTGGTGGGAAAAGTTGGTGTTTCTGATCTGGAGCCTAGCAGTCAGATGCGCACACCCCAGAATCTCCTCCACTAACATGAGAACAGGAGGACTTGTGGCATCTTAGAGACTAACACATTTATTTAAGCATAAGCTTTCGTGGGCTACAGCCCACTTCATCGGATACATAGAATGGAACATATAGTAGGAAGAGATATACACACACACACACACACACACACACACACACACACACACACACACACACACACACACACACACACACACACACACACACACACACACACACACACACACACACACACACACACACACACAGAAAATGTGAAAAGGTGGAAGTTGCCATACCAACTCTAATTGGTAAGAGGCTAATTAATGAAGATGCGCTATTATCAGCAAAAGAAAAAAAACCTTTTGTAGTGATAATCAAGAAGGTGTGAGGATACTTAACAAGGGGAAATAGATTCCATTTGCGTAATGACTCCACTACAATGGCTATTCGAGTTAATGTGTTACCTGCACACAAGTACTTAATGCTGTGAAATGGTCATCACCATCACCACTGTAGTTACGGTGCCTAGAACTCTTCCGGTGGACTTCTTTGCATCGTCGTTTAAATCGGACGACATTGTAAAAATGCAATGGCCTCCTTTGCTAGAATCTCAATAGACAGAGGAATGGACCCTGGAGACTGACCTCGCTGGCGGCGCCTCTCTCCAGGCTGGGGTGGGTCACGCTGGCAGATCACTGTGACTGCCTCTTGTGGGTCCAGTCCAGCTCCCGTGAAATCAATGGAAGCTTTTCCATTAACTACAGCGGGTGTCAGGCCCCGATTCTGACTGAGGACTGCGTATCATCCCGGGGGTGGGGTGGGGGCGGCAGGAAGTGAAGCCAGGTGGCGAGACTTTGGGACTGGCCCGTGGAACACAATCGGAGGGAAATATGCTGTATCCTATGAAGGCAGGCACAGAAGCAGGTTTTGTCCGACCAGCTCAGCCCATAGTTCCATCGAGCCCGGAACAGTTCCTGGCAGTGGCTAACACCCATGATTCCTGGAAAGGCAATTATGCACAAGGCCAACTGTGCAATGTTGTGCCGTTGGAAACGTCGAGTTGTCGTTGGCCAATGCAGCAACCGGTGCTGCCTTCCTGCATCCCCACAAAGCAGCTAACACGCCAGCCTCCTGCCGGCTTGCAAACAGATGTGGTTTACAGAGGGGGGGTGGAAATGCTGACAAACGGGCTTTGGATGCAGATGCCTTAGCGCAACGGAGAAGAGAAGCGAGTGCCAGAGAACGGGGAAGAACGTGGGGACATCAGTGCCTTTGCCCCATGCGTCTCTCCGAACATTTCACTGATGAGCATCAGTTCTGCTCAGATGGTGCCATTTCACATACAGGGCCAGATTCTCAGCGGGCGTCAGTCGGTATAGCTCCTTCAAAGTCAATGCAGCTGTGCTGATTTACGCCAGCAGAGGATCTGGTGCCCAGGACCATACATTCGGAGGCGCTCTAAGAACAAAACCGCCACTGCTTTCCCCTGAAAGCTTCCCACTCTCCTGAAATCTGGTGAGAGACGGGTCTAATTAAAGCAGCACATCCCCCTAGGGCCAATATAAAGGTTCCCCTTATAAAGTATTCCTATAAATGGACAGAAATGAGCTCTCCCGATATAAGCACTGTTACATCGGTGCAACTGTGGGGTTGTACTGATTGTATCATATCCCTATAAAATCCCACCTCTAACCAGAATACTTAAATCGGCACAAAAACTGTGCAGACAAGGCCTTCTCATGGGCCAGATCCTCGGCTAGGGTAAATCAGCTTTGCTCTCTTGAAATTAACGAAGCGGCAGAGATTTATACCAGCTGAAAATGTGGCCTTGTATTCATCAGTGACACCAGCCCAGACAGAACGCTTTGTTTATACACTCCCTTGACACTGATCTGTTTGGTCCCGGTTCCCTTTCACGACAACAGCACAAACGATGGGAAACGGAAGGGTTTTCACACACAGTTTTCATCCAGTACACGCCACAAGTTCAGTGTTTCAGGGATCAGCCCTCAGCCATCAGGGTCTAGCATCTCATAGGGAGGATCGGAGGAAATTCTTCTCAGAGCACAGGGAGTTTGCCTTGGGACCACAACGTTCTCTCTTTTCATGTGCGGGTAGGTGGGGCTCGTCAGCCTTGGAAGGCAGCCCACCTAGGAGAAGGAAAACTCTGATTTAAAACCTCCGCTGCCTTGTGGCAATACCCACTCATGGGAAAGGCTAAGGGAGTCAACCCTGAAACCAAATCCGGTGTCGGAGTCCCGATGGCGGTCTGACATTGTCCTCAACGTCATTCCGGCAACTCCTGCGACGTCACTGGTGCCAAGTTGTATCGACATTGTCTTTCCCTTGGATCCATCAGTTGCATGGAGAGGGGGGTTCTGCTGCATGGGCAACAGCTGTTCCTCCATATCACCCTGCCCTGGCTTGCGCCCTGGAGAGGACACTCCAGCTGGCGCATATCCATCGTCTCTCGAGACTAACGGACGCCAACAATAAAAGCAACATCTTGGGCCGTTTGCAGAGTATTAAATGGTCAGTCAACAAGAGGCTCTCCTGGTGATGCGCACTCAGCTAATTATAAAGCTGTCTAGCAAGCCTGGGAATTTCATCTGGGGGTTTTAAAACACGACGTATATTGGGAGCTTGCTCTGTACATTAGGTGTACAGCTCAGTACAAGTATCTCCAAGAGCCCCATTTTACATTACTTGTGGGATCTTCTTACAGTCCCCGTGAGAAAGGCGGGGACTCTTCTCTTTTGGACAGCAAGTCTCCCTTTTTTTATGGAAAATCCTGGGGGGCAATTTAAAAAGATTCTCCTTTAGCCCAAGTGATGGAGGCCTAGGCATTTGGAGGGGGAGGATCAGACTTCTCTCCCAGCTGCTGCTAAGTTCCCAGTGGCCACAACTGTGACAGAGTCTTTGGTGAATTTGGTTTTGCCCTCACGCTTTCAGGGAGGGTAAATCAGCCAGCAACGGATACACGGCCGCCGACATTAGGCTACATCTGTGCCGGGCCTGCAGACTCAGGTGTTTACAGTGAGAAAATCCCACAGATAGTGGAAACGGGGCTTTTTACATTCAAGCAACCAGCACAGTTCTGGATCTCCACCAAACTGCATACTGAGGAAATTGGGAGCATATGTCAAATTAATCCAGGGTTGATTTTCATCAGAGTTTGCAAATACTATGATAGGAACTCGCAGGCGGGATTCTAGATTTCAGCCTTTCCTGCGTGCAATGCAGAGCATAGCAAATTGCATTTTAAATGGCTCTTAACCTGCAGCGTGATCTAAACAGCGAAGGTTAGACACACACAGGCAGGATGACGGAGTACCTGTTGTAGCAAGAGGAGACTTAACCCCTGGAGGGGAACACTAGTAAAACAGATTGCAAATTGGAGCAGGGGAATAACAGATGTTTTGCAATTTCGAAAAGTAAACAAAAAAATAGTTTTGGGTTGAACAAAAGGTTGTATTTTGATTTCGGCCATTTTTAAACAATTTTGATTAAAAAAAATAAAATTAAAGGACATTTTTAAACTAAAACTCGCTTAAACCCAGAAATCAAAACATTTTGATCTTTTCAGAATTTGAGGGGTTTTTTTAAACAAATAATTCAGAGAAATCAACATGAATTCACAAACTGTTTCGGAATTGCCGAGTCTGCATTTTATTTATTAATTTGCCAAAAAAAGTTTCAGCCAAAAAATGTTGCTAGTGCTACCGCATAGACCCTTTTTTAGAGATTGAGCCATCGCTCCAACAACTCCTTAACAATGGGGTCAGATGAACTGCGACCCAGATCTGAACCTTGCCCAGTCTTAGTGGTGGATTTTGCCTGTCAAAACTAATTTTTGCCCATCTCTACAAGTTCAAGGAGAATCTCGAGATGTCACGCTGGGTGTATCACTGATATCAAGGAGCTTCGGTAGGAGCTATAGAGACGTCTCTTTCTCAGATGCCTGGCTGGTGGGTCTTGCTCAGGTCAACCTGATTGCCATTCTCTAGGTCAGGAAGGAATCCCCCCTCTGTTCCCCTTCCCCACCCCCCATATCAGATTGGCAGAGATTTTGGTGTTTTTTCACCTTCTGCTGCAGCACAGAGAGCAGGTCACTTCCTAGCATCATCTGGGCACAGCTCACCTAACCAAGTCCCTGCCATTTCATGGGCCTCGGGCACTGGTGCTCCTTTCTCACTCTCTCCTCTTCTCCGCTGTGGCATGCAACGGTTTAGTCTCCTGTGGGCTGCAATGCTTCACTCCATATCCCAGTGTCTGGAATCAGTGGAGGAGAAACTAAGGAGGCCCGTGATGTGCAGGAGGTCAGACTAGATGGTCATGTTCCTTCTGACCTTAAACTCGACAAGGCATCATGGTCTAGTCCTTGGGGCACTGGATTGGGCATCAGAGACTGGATTCAGTTCCTGGCTCAGCCACTGACCAGTCGCCTACCTGGAAATGCTGCCCTTTAAGAGAAGAGAGGAGATGGGCGATGTCTCCGCTCTTAACAATGACACTATACACGCTGCCTCAGTTTGCTGAACTCATCCCTTCCACGCCTTCACTCCACAACTCACACTCTGTTCGCGGATTAAGTGGATCCATGTTTATCTCCGGGCGGTAGCAGGGCGTTCACGCCGCCGCCGTTCCCCGAGCACGTTTTCCTAATCATAGCATTTGGAGCAGGACAGTCGGCTCCCTTCCAAATCTCATCCAGGCTCTTCCCCAGACAGACCTAGCAGACGGTTCCAAGGCGAGGCGGTTAGAGCTGCTCCGTCCAGCGCTTTTCCAGCCAGGAGTTGAAATCTCAGCATTTCCAGTTGGCTTCGCCATAGACACAGCATAAGGAAATGATTTCAGAGCTTTAAAAAAAAAAAAAAAAACACAACCCACATCCACTGCACACAGTCAGGAGCTGAGCAGCACTTGTGTATCAACGGGTGCCAGAAGAATATAAAGCTCCCATTTTTCATGGCAGCCAACTGGAACCCAGAGTATGCACGTCAGAACCATTTCAAAGGCAAGAGACACACACACACACACCGTGAAGGCTTCCCAGTATTTTTATGACAATAATGTGTCCGTAATTCATGGGAGCTGCAATCGGATAGCACTCAGCACTGAGCCCCGAATACCAACTCGTGTTTATAGTGGCAGAGCTTTGGAGTTTCACTCTTGAATCTGGGGATGGGTCCAAAACAGACTTGGGATCGGAGGACTGGATTTAGTGGCGGGGGAGGGTGTTAATGCTGTTTTGTGTTGGTGGGGAGGGTTTTTAACGGGGGGGGGGGGGAATGTGATGTGGGCTGGATCGAATGAAAACAATCCACTGGGTTCCCCCACCCTGGAAACCTATTGAAATCGATTTCTTGGGGTTTCTGCTGGCCACTGGGGAAGCCAGACATTTTTCTTTTTTGTTTTAAATTGAATCTGGGCTCTCAGATGGGAGGAAGGGAACATAATTTGAAAGAGCCATTACAGGGGATGGGTGGTTACTGGGTTATAGCATCTCTCTCTGCACTGCAGTGACTAATGCTTTACCTCCTCAAGCACCTTTCACCGGGGATTTCAAAGCACTCTCCAAACCTTACCTGCTGAACCATCATGCCACTCCTGTGAGGGAGGGAATTATAGCTGGGTGTCTGCCTTGGTTTCCCCAGCTATACAGAGCGACTACGTGACAGGAAGTCAGTGGCAGAGCCAGGGCCCTCGACTTCCTCTCTCCTGTACAAGCACTATTGCTATTCATTATTTGTAATACGGTAGCACCTAGATGCACCAACTGAGATGGAGTCCCTGTTGTGCTAGGCACTGTAGAGACAGACAAGGGGAAGGGACTTACCCAGGCCATATAGCAGGTCAGTGGCAGAGTTGGGAAGAGAAAACAAGGATCTCATGACTCTAGCCCAGTGCCTTGTCCACGAGGTGCTTAATCCTGCTAGGTGTGGAAGACCTTCACCTCCTACTGGTTTACTGGCCTATGGATCCTACCCCATCCCTACAGGCAAAGGTCTATCAGTATTTCCATTGGAACTGACCCTTATTTTCCACCACCGAGAGGAACACTGTTAGGCTGTCAATGGGCATGATCTCTCAGGCTGTGTCTGCGGTACAAAGCTACACTCAGAGCCCAGGCGAGTTCTGTGCATGCCAAGGGAAGAGACTGTACTTATCAGATCAAACAGGCAAACTGCAGCGCCACACAGCATGCAAAGCAGGCATTAAAGTCCTGGGGCAGTAAGTTTTAGCGTGGACTTTGCAGAAGCTCTCACAGTTAACCAGCAATGGCCAGCTCTTGGTGAAGAGAGTAGGTGGGAATATTTACCAGACTGTTTGATTAACATTAATGCTGCGCTAGTCCCAAATGGCTGTCAGTCAACAGAGATCCAGTACAATACAACCATGTCAAGTGAGGATCTGTGTACGTGTACACACACACACACACACACAGTTTGACTGTGTTGCGCTTTAGGAACCAAGATCGGAAAAATCAATTTAAGGAAAACTGCTTTTTCCTCCTCTGTCAGTAATTTTTTTTAAAATAACATTTAATGCATCTCAGGGTTGGGGTTTTTTTATAGATAAACTAAAAAAATTTAGATCAGAAAATATTTTGAGTAAAATATTCTCTTCCTCACAGCCTTAAATGCCTCATCAAAATCCATGTGAAGTATTACTTTCCAATCCCTTATGGCAATGGGATATTTTAAGGTCAGTTAAATTTATTCTTCACTCAAGATTTTTTCAGTTCCCTGCATATTTTAAACTGATTTTTCCTCTTTAACCCAGCTATGTTACAAAAAACACTTTCCCTCTCTTTTCTGAAAAGAAAAAACAAAGTTGTCAAAAGAGGAGAAATTAATCAGAAACAGGTTCTCACATTTTCTAACTCACTACTCTTTGTCAAAGTTTTTTTGGTAACAAGTATAATGTCTCCCGTTCCCTGAATCCCTCGATGTTTAGAATGCTACATGGAGTTGTGCTCGGAATAAAAGAATTAATCTGAATATTTGAATTTATTCTTCTTATTTGCCATTTCATGTCCCACAGAATAAATGTTATACCTGGGGAGGGGGGCTAAACTGAGTGAGAACAGAAAGCTAGCCCTTCAAAATCTGAAGTTTGTTTATTTTTGTCCATGCTGGGGATTTCCAGTGTACTGGAATAAGAACTTACATTTTCATAGTGCCTTTCATCTTGAAGGAAGCCACAGACTTTTATTAACATTATACACAGAAAATACTTCGTTCGATTCTGAAGTGCAGCCACCTCTAGAGTGAAAAATGGCAGCTCTTTTTAACAGCACATAAGCAGGAGCCAATCCTGCAGACCTTTACCATACCCATTAGTGTTGACAAGAGTGGTCCCTTAAGCGGCAGAATGTTATCACCCCAAATGGAATTTGGCCAGGACCAGTTAACATCTTACAGAAAGTATCATGTAATAATAGTTTCTATTTCTAAGAATTAGTGAAATAGTCACAATGAAATTAAGGACTTTGCATTTTGGTGTTCATTCACAAAAACAATCCCACTTTGCCCCAAACCCACCCCAAATGATAGGTTTCCTACTCAAAAACTGCCCTGTTTTCAAGCAGAACCACCTACACTCAGGATATTCAAAATCTCATCTAGAAAAAGATCCGTTTTTGCATTTAAAAAATCGGCATTTACCCATGTTTCAACGCAAAAGTGGACAGTTCACAAAAACCAAAATGTGGGGGGCTTAAAATGGAATGAAAATTCACACACTATTGCACCATGTTTCACCAAAAGAGTTTTGCGCCTCCACTAATAGCAAGGAGCCCTTCCCTGCTCTGCCATGGACAGTCTGCGTGACCTTGGGCAGGACACTTAGCCGTTCTGTGCCTCGGGTCCCCAGCTGTCCAATGAGGAGAATACTTTCCTATCTCTCAGGGGTGGGCGGCAAGGATAAATACATTAAAGATTGTGAAGCACTTTGAGATCTGTGGTTGACAAACCCTATATGAGAGCTAGGCATTATTAATTATTATATCTACTCCTGCAGGAGACTAGCTCCTCACAGTAACTACGGCCAGCATCATCAAGTCCATTCCTAGTACAGGAAAGAATTCAAATAAATACTTAAGTCTATATCTATATTCAGGACTGTATGTAACCACACGGTTACCTTTAACCATGCGCTTGAATCTCAATGACTTTAAATTGTGCTTAATGCTGCCCCGAATAAAGATGCTGTCCTGAATTGGAGTTCAAATGAGCCATCAACACTACTTCCCTCAACAAACTGGGTGCTCTTTGGAGGACTGGCTGGGGCTGGGGGAACCTCAAAAGGGTCAGAATTCAGGTTTAGTTGGACTAAAGGATTAACCTGATGTTTTTCTGAATGATCCGAGCCTCCCAAGTGTGCAGAACTGGTCTGGAAATCTCATGAGAACAGGATTTCTAACATCTCCACTTCCAGTCCACCTAGTCTGTGGTATTTTGGCACTTCCAGCTGATCTGGGAAACAAAGAGAAAACCGGCTTCTCCGAACATTTCAGAGCCTCCCAGAAGGTTTTGTGCGGGTTTGGTTCTTAAAAAACAGGTGCAAGTTCAGAGGGCGGGGCTATTTTCCTTTTAATCCAAATCAACCCGCCCAACCCTATTTCAGACCATGCCAAAACCTGCCCGGCTTGTGACAACTGACACGATCGCATCCTGGGGTGCGCCGCGGCTGCAGGCTTGCTACAGCCCATGCTCTCCTCTTATACTTGGGAAGAACACGTTTCGCCAGAGCTGGCACTTACGAGTGTCTCACTGTGGTTTGCAGCGCGTTTGCACAAGCTCCTGGCCTGTCCAGAACTCAGGTGGAGAATTTGGTTAAATAAAATACATTCCTATCTACTGCACGGAAAATGTAAATGTCTGGGACTTGGCTAGGACAATGCACACATTAGAATAATAGAAGAAAAAAGGAAAAACACTTCTTTGTGCAGAGCTCTGGGACAGGAGGTGGTGACTTTGGCTTCATTATGGACTGGACAGGTGTCCATCTCACAACAGCCAGCTCCATAATTAGCTAGAATATCCCTTCTTCCTTAAGAGTGTTTCTTTCAGGCCAAGACGGAGGGACATTGGCAGGGGGCAGTGGGTGGGAAGCTGGCAATACCGCAGGCCCATGCTGTATCTATTCTATGGATAACACCACAGAGTTATGGGGACAGATTCCAGACTTACCAATCAGCCCCCTGGCATAAGCACGAACTCATATTTCCAAGTATCTTGGGCTCTCAACAGAACCTGTTGGTCTGGTGTGTTCAGTAGGACGAACTGCACGGGCTGCAATATACTCTAGATTAGGGTGACCAGATGTCCCGATTTTATAGAGACAGTCCCGATTTTTGGATCTTTTTCTTATATAGGATCCTATTACGCTCCACCCCCGTCCCGATTTTTCACACTTGCTGTCTGGTCACCCTACTCTAAATCCATCATGAGTTATAATCATCATTTACATTTCTGTAGTGCAGTGCCCTTGCCTTCATCCCTAAGTGCTTCACAAAACATATATCCCAGAAATCCAGCCATCTCTCGAGGGGAGAAGGGTAGCCAACAGACAGGACCTCCGTTTTTAAAGTACTCACACAGAAGAGACTCAACCACAGGGCCAGTGGCTGAGCACTCAGGGTAGCTATTGTAGATTGAAAGAGTGCAGGTTCAAGTGGCCAGATTCTGATCACGCTTACTCTGGTTTTACACTGGTGAGCCTACATGGATTTCAATGGCATGACTCCATTTCTCCTGGTCCCAATCTCACTTTCGCCAGTGTCAATCAGAACCTAGCCCTGTGAGTCCAGGCCTTGCAGACGATTGCTCAGGGTGATGCTACGGAACATTGCCTCTGGCTACGATTGGTGCATGCCATATGGGAATGGTCGCTCCACAGAAGATGCCAGTTTATCAGTGGCGTTTCAAAAGCGCCCCTCACCCTAGAATGTAGGTGCCGTTCTTATTAGAATCCATCTCCTGCTTCCCAGAGGATGCTGAGCTTTATAGATATTGACAATGCCTCAAATTTCTGAAGCTGATGAAAAATCCCTTCTAAGATCTCTACCTAGCAGCCAAAAGATTAATGTTAACAAGCCAGGAGCCTATCCCAAGTACAGAGGAACAGAGTGGGGGTCCCTGTGATCTTGCTTCATAGAGCGAATATCTTACAAATTGTTAAACAAATTCTCTGTATTTGCAGCCATCTGGCCTGCATTTCACCATCTACATGATTCAACATATGTTGCTTCTATCCCCTCCCACCACCCCCAGCTTTCCCTCTGTTCTCTGAGCACATGGCAGTGCCTCTTCCACCTCACTCTCAGAACTAGCTCCGTGCTAAACCTGTAAAGTGCTGGGCACATTTTAGCCCTTGTCACAAACGAACTCACTTGCTCTAGCTGTTCTCACCAACAAGGGCAGTTTTCCAGCATTGGTGACAAAGAGGAAAAGGGTCTTTGCTAAGCAATAAAGCTGCTCTTGTTGGCCCGTCATGTGGAATTTTTGAGTCAGACCCAGATCCTCCATCGGTGTAAATCAGCATAGCTCCATTGAAGCCAATGGAGCTTTGTCAATTTACACCACAGAGGATCCATGCCTAGATGTCCATGCAAGGTCCCAGGCAGTGGAGAATGAGGCTGTTTTCCTACAGTTCTGTTCATGGTAGCTGCTGGAAATGCACACCAAAGCAGGCAGACCCTTTCCCAAAACCCTGTTCAGAAGCACTCAGAATATCACAGACTGATTTCTGAGCAGGCAGCACTATTCAAAAGACCCACAATTCCTACCCCAAGGCTCAGTCAGACCTCAAAGACTCATAGACTTTAAGGCCAAAAGGGACCCTCTTGTCTGACCCCCTCACATCGCAGGCCACAAAACCTCACCCACCCGCTCCTGAGGTAGGCTCCTAGACCCTGGCTGAGTTACTGAAGTCTTCAAATCTTGATTTAAAGACCTCAAACAAAATCCACCATATACTCGGCACGTGGTCCGTGCCACACGTTGCAGAAGGCGGCAAACCCTCCCCTCCCCCCAGGGTCTCTTCCAGTCTGACCTGAAGGAAAATTCCTTCCCAACCCCAAATATGATGTCCATGTGCTCAGGATCTAACTGATCAAGACCCACCAGCCAGACACCCAGGAAAAGAATTCACCGTAATAACTCAGAGCCTTCCACTCTAGTGTCTCATCTCCAGCTGTTGGAGATATTTGCTATCAGCAGTTGCAGGTGGGCCACATGCCACTGTAGGTAACCTCATCACACTATCCCCTCTGTAAACTTATCAAGCTCAGTCTTAAAACAAGTCAAGTTTTTTGACCCTGCTGCTCCACTTGGAAAGCTGTTCCAGGACTTCACTCCTCTGTTGGTTAGAAACGATCGTCCAATTTCAAGGCCAAGCTTATTGATGGACAGTTTATATCCATTTGTTCTTGTGCCCGTATTGGCCCTTATCTTAAACAACTCCTCTCCCTCCCAGGTGTTTATCCTCTGGTGTATTTATAAAGAGCAATCATGTCTCCCCATAGCCCTCACTTGATTAGGCTAAACAAGCCAAGCTCCTTAATTCCCCTCTCATAAGACAGGTTCTCCATTCCCCTGACCATCCTAGAAGCCCTTCTCTGCACCTGTTCCAGTTTGAATTCATCTTTCTTACACAATGGGAGGCCAGAACTGCATACAGCTACTCCAGAGGAGGTCTCACCAGTGCCTTGTATAATGGTAATAAGGCCAGGTCTTGCTTCAGCGCCATTCTACCATGATCATTCTCCTCTCTCACTCTCCTTTCCTCACTGGTCTTGTTTCCTGCTGTGAATTTTTCTCCAGCAAAACAATCTGTTTATTTGACGGTGCCATGAACCAATAGCGGCAAACAACAGATGCAAAGGTGACTAGCTAAACTCTACATGGGCAACATGGGAACCTTCTGCTCCAGAAACACAGGCTCCGGCCGCCAAAGTTAACAGACATCTACATTAGATGCTAATAACCGATTGCTCATATCCTCTTTGCAGGTCTCTCGAGGCTGACAAGAGCAAGTGGACAACAGCGATAAATATTGACACATCCACATTACACAGAACAAGACGAAAGCTTCTAGGGAAGAGAGTGAAGAGCTAAGGATTGTGCTTCACATCTATGTTTGTTCCTAATACACTAGGCCAACAGGAAGATACAGGAGCTCAGAATCTCTGAAAAATCAGCTCCACTATCTAGGGATATTTAGGTCCCTACATTTAGGCATCCACGTTTGAAAACACGGGTCTTGAATCCTTTCCCAGCCCAGGTTCCCCTGCAAAATGCCTCCCTCCTCTTAGCCATCCCTGGTAAAGCGCTTGTGTCAGCCGCTCAGCTGGACACTTAACACTGGGATTGACACGGCCTCTCGTTCAATTTTCATGAGGGCTGGGGAACCTTGCTTCAAAGAGAACTGGGGAGCCCGGAGCGTAAGGGCATCTCCACAATGGGACAGGGAGTGTATTACACTTAATTACACACTGTTCGTGGTCTTAAGTATCAGACCAAGTGTTACCAGATGTGTAGGGAGTCTCTCCAAGGGAGCTGCACGCCTGAACGCTTGTTTGGAGATTTAATAGGTCAGTATCTTGGGTGTTAGGGTCAGGGCTGGATTTCATATGCAGATGTGACAAATCATCTCTCCTCTTCCGATAGCCTTTTAATAACAGCATAAATCATCAGACACGTCTCAGGTGGCTGTATAAATTACTCATTAGTGTATTTAAACAGGTTTATTGGGGCCCTCTTTCTATGCCACCGCACGAAGCTGTCGGGACAACAGACCTGCCTGCTGAGAACTCTGAGTCTGGGACTTTGCATACACCATACTTCATCAAAAAAAAAAAAAAAAACAGATCTCCACATTACACCCACGTGCTTCAAATGTGCTATAGCAGGGCAAGAGAAACACCAGGGAAGGATAATGAAGGCTGGAGCAGTCTATTCCTAATGTGTGCCTTGCTTCTTGCAGTGTTTGGATTGCAACTGGGAATTTAACGGGCTGCTCAGGTACAGGCAAAGAAATTAAGTCAAAGGAGAATGAAGGAACATCACTAGTCTGGCATCAATTCCGAGACCGTTTCTGAGAGGACAACCTTTGTAGTGGTGTTTTAAAGCGTTCTGGCCTTTCCCACAGGAAGCATGTACAAGGCCAACAAAGACAGGACCAGGTCATCCCCTACACCAGAGCTACGAACTGACCAGTCAACCACACACCTCCTTTGGAACCAGAATCAGGCAGCAGCAGAGGACACACACACACACACACACACACACACACCCCAAGTACATTACAGTACGTGTTGAACATAAATTACTAAAAAAAAAAAAAAAAAAAAAAAAAAAAAGGAAAGCAGCATTTTTCTTCTGCATAGTCAAGTTTCAAAGCTGTATTAAGTCAATTTTCAGTTGTGAGCTTTCGAAAGAACCACCATAACATTTTGTTCAGAGTTACAAACATTTCTGAGTTACAAACAGCCTCCATTCCTGTGGTACCGGGGTAGCCATGTTAGTCTGTATCTTGTTGTTTCCATTCCTGTGGTGTTCTTAACTCTGAGGTTCTACTGTACCTAGATTCTACCATAGCTGAAATGAATAATATAATTTGTGCTTGTGCAACACGGGCGCATTCTGATCTGGTAACATTTTATACCCCTGTTGTACAGGCATAAGTGACAAACCCATGTGGAAGTCAGGGGAGAACCAGGCCCTCTGTGACTAACTTTAATTTCCTTTTTAGTAACCAATAACCATTCCGCATCCTGCCTGTTCACTTGCTGCATTTCATTCACTTGGACACAAAATAAAAAATCGATTGACTATCCAGGCAACGTGAAACCAATTTCACTTCCGAATATTAGCCCAAGCAGACATAGGTTTTTCCTCATGCTGGGTCTCCAACACGGCAGGCGAGTGTTTAAATCTACCCCCCAAAAAGCTTTTCATTGAAACCAACATTTCTTTCCTGCAACAAAACCAATATTCTGAGCCTAACGGACTTGGCAGTGGCCCTTGCATTTTTCTCATCGTTTGTGGGGCTTTTTGAACTAGAAAAGCGGCAGAGGAAGCAGCAGACGTTCTCACTGGAGAGAATCAGCTTCTCCGCTTAAGCCAAAAACTCAGTGGCTGAAATGCAGCCCCAGCACACACACCCCACTGAGTTGTCACTTCAGGGAAGGGACTTGGCAGGCAGGTTAGGGCAGTCCATGAAAAGGTTTGCGTTGCCATCAATAACCCAGGAGACCTCAGCATGCCACTTTCGTTGCGCAGGCTGCATCGACGGACAGCATTTTATTGGCAGCCTGTTCAGTCCCTTGCCAATGGCTCCATCCCAGACCCCAAGCATCAATTGACAAGTGTAAGCAATGAGGGGCTGCGTACTGACACAAGTCGAGCACCTGATCAATGACACTTATTGAGCCTTCTTCATATTCCTTTAACAGCCCACTCTGTGCACCCGATAATTGGGGGGTTGCTTCCACTTCCATCATTATTGACAATTCCGCCATCGGGCGTTGACACACAACTTGTCACTAGGAATTACAGTGCGACTTCAAGGCACAGGGCAAGATTAGCAACGACAACGGGGAATTTAGGTGTTCAAAAGAACCAGCACGTTTGTTGGGGTGCAATCGGCCATTTGAAAAGTACACATTTATACATCTGGACAGGCGGACAACAGGTGGACTTCGGCACCCCTACGATCTCCCCAGCAGATACACTTAAAGAGAGATGCATGCTGCATGTTAGATAAGACGGCATGTTGCAAAAAGCCAGAAGGGAAACAAAATGAGCCTACCAGTTGCCACAAGTCACATTACCTCAAGGAAGTTAAAAACTACATCACAGTACAAGTGGCTTGTGTCCTCAGAGTAACCCCAGCACAGAGTCTGTTTAAATCCAGGTAACCCCGCCAATCAGGGGAGAGGGCATCAGGGAGGAGGGGAAAGGTAGAGTAATCACAAATCCAAAGCTATAAACTCTCTATTGGTGCAGCACTGCCTAGTGGTTCAAACAGAGCTCTGAAAAATAAGAATCTCGGTTGGCTAGTCCCAGCTCCGCCACTGACTCTGCATGTGACCTTGGGCAAGTCACTTTAGCTTCTTCGTGCTTCTGTTTACCTCTATCTGTGAAAGGGGAGAATATTTACCAACCTCGCAGGGAGACTGCAGGACTAAGTTAATGTTTGTGGAGTGTTCTGCAATACGGGTCACTTCCGGTGCAAGGGGCCGGAGAAGGCTGAATGTTAAAGTCATGTAGGGGTCAATTCTGCCCTCAGCCCACAACTCAAGTGAGCAGGTTGTGTGATGGCGAAATCCACGAGGGTCAGAAGGAATCCAGGGTGGGGAAGGGACAGTGGATCAACCATCCCAGCCCCAGTGCTTTCCCCAGCTAAGCGCTCCATCGTTCAGGGGTTTAGGGAGCTCTCACAGCTCAGCCGCGTGTGCAGAGTTCAGACACATGGATGGGCTCCCAGAATGCTGCCTACCCCCGCGCAGCAGCCAGGTCCCTACACAGAACACAAGAAGCTGGGGAGAGAAGGAAACATGATTTGGCCTCCAGGGACCGTATCTGTCAGATTTCTTGTGCCTTCCCATCAATCACCAGAGACCCCTTTTTGCACAATATGGTGCACGTCCAAAACACCTGCTAATTCACCAGCTGAACTACCAAATGAGTACAAATGGTGGCAGGTTAGGAGATTGCTAATTCTTCATTATAGCTGCAAATACACCTGCTGCATATGCATGCAAGAACGCGAATGCACATGCACGGAGTATTTATGGGTCTAAGTAGTAAATCAATACCAGAATGGTCAGTACTTCCAACAGCAAGGACGCTTAACAAGGTCACATTCTTATTCTCTCCAGACTAATGAGTGAAGATTACTAATAAGACCCCAGTGACAAGTGACTACATTAATGTAATTCTCTCCTGCTTGTAATCAATGTTCTGTGTTAAAATTCACAGCTATTTTTGAGGCCTGAAATCACTTGTCTCTCTCTTCCTCCCTCCCCCCACACCAGCTCCTGTAGACCAGCTGTTCCAAATAAAGAATTTTACACTTATGATGTTCTGTTGGTGCTGAGATTTCTTCACTTTGGAACATCTTCAGTACTGCAGCTTGACAAAGAGGCAAATATTTTCAGTGAATGTTTAATCAAAATTTGACAGTGTTTTGATTACAAGATGTTTGCATCCCTTTCACCTTTGCTTTCCACGAACATTTGTGTATAGAGGCTTTCCTAGCCCAGCTAATGTTCAATGACAATATTTGCAGGAAGCACATTTTGTATATTTGATTATACTATTTAAAATGCAAAATTCGGGTCGCCTTGATTAGTTATATCAGTCACATGGTATTGTGCCTTGTTCCCTGATTGGACAATTTAGCTAAATAACACCCATCGCACAAATGAAAGATTTACATGGCAGGGCTAGTCTTCCTGTGCTGTGTTTGTACGGCAACTAGCACAGTGCAGTTCTGGTCCATAGCACAGGGTTCCTGGGGGTGACGGGAATACAAATCATAAATAATAATTATGTAATTGATAGTCACGGTGTGCAATTTACCATTTGAAATTTGCAGCCTGAAATTCCATTCCACACCCCACTTTAAAGTCCCACTTCAGCCTTCAAAATAAGTTAGGCAGGCACCCGGCAGGAGTTAGTTGCTGAAGTTACAGAGCAAACTGTACCCTGAATTGTAACAGTCCCCATTTGCATTTCGGACAATCTGCAGACCAAGAACTATTCACGAAAGGGAGTTGTGAATAACTCTGAATTGCTGACACCTTTCAGATGTGTGTGTTCATAAGCAATTTACTACCAGGAAAAAAAATAAGCCACAATTTGTCAAAACACCTTATTTGATGTGAATTATTCACCCAGGTTCATTAGCTCAAAATGAGGGTTGGCAACTTTTGAGTAATGGGTGAGCACATTGTACCTTCAAACACGGTCAGTTTGGGGACCACAGAACCATGCAGGGGGGTGGCTAAAGTGAAACGAATGGGGAAACCGCAGCTCTTGAACACTACACTGCTTTCAGGACCCTAACACAGGGGTTCTGGCCCACAGACCCCAGTATGCAAGGCTCATGCAGTCAGAGAGCCACGGACTGACGTGGCACTGCAAATTGAGACCTGCAGTAGATACGAGCCCCAAACTGAAGTTGAGGAAAGCTACAATCTACTTCCTGCAACTACAGTGCACCCCTCGGGTTCCTAGAAAATTGCCAATGCGACGCCCCCGCCACCAGCGGAACAAAGGGTGGGCACCACTATTGTAAAATCTTCTGTTGGGCATGAGCTTGATGTAACTGTTACATGCAGCAAAAACAGGGCATGATCCAGCAAACCCTTACTCGTGAGAGCATCGCAAGGTGTCCCACTGAAGCCAAGTTAACTGTTCGTGGTAGTAAGGCCTCTGTCTGGCAGGAAATATTTCCTGGAGCACGTCCATAGATTTTTCAGAAAATAAAGGCTCACTTTAAAATAAGATCACAGCATTAAAACCTGATCTAGGAACCTGAGACTAGAGGCCAGATTCACACCACTGACTTCACTGGAGTTACTCCAGATTTACACCCTAATAGAGAGCAGGAGTTAGTCCAACATCTCTGCAAGTTTTGAACCTTTCCAAATTAAAACCTTAAACCTGTTTGACGGCAGCCTGGCCCTGGCCCCTTCCTCCCATTCCCATCTCACCTCCTTCTCCCACAAGACAAATATCTAACAAAGGAAGTGAATTCTAAAGAGATTTCGACATTCACCATCTATAGTTCCCTTTTATCCCTAGCCTGATGTGGTTTAGAACCAAGAGACCTTCCTGGTGGATTAATGCACATCACACCATTTCAAAACAGCGGCCACGAATTAAGCTGCAAACATTACGGAGGGAATTGCAGGAAGGAAAGTTAAAGAATCAAAGCAGCTTTGGAACCTTAAGTAAGTTGGGCGGGGGGGTTCTTAAACATCCCTTCCCTTGTGTAACCCCCATTTTTGGTTTCATTTTAGGAGGTGGGGAACAGAGACTGTGAAGGGAAAAAGAGGAAGAAGGGATTGGGATTTGATACTGTTGCTTTGTGCGGTACATAGAGACTGACAGCAAGGAGGTGGAGAGACTCAGCAGAAATATTCAGATGCAATCAGAAAGATGTTTTTCAATTTATGTATTATAGTAAAAGAATAACAATAATCCCTAGCTCTTCTATAGTGCTTTTCATCAGTAGATCTCAAAGTGCTTTAACAAAGGAGGGCAGTATCATCATCCCCATTTTACAAATGGGGAAACTGAGGCACAGAGAAGTGACTTGCCCAAGGTCACCCAGCAGGCCAGTAGCAGAGCCAGGAATAAAACCCAGGTCTCCCCAGTCCCTCCCACGAGGACACGCGGTGCTCCACGCTGTTTAATGTTAAGCATGTGAGTAAATTCCCCTGGACTTCATGGGGATCTAATCATATTCTTAAGGTTAAGCACATCCGTAAGTGCTTTGCTGGAATCGGGGCCAGAACGATCAGTACCTTGTAGGGTCAGTGAGCAACGGAAGTGAAAAGGGGAAACTCTCCTGCTTGGGGCTCAGCCTGGCCCTTAGACCCCAGGCACAAAACCCAAACTTCCTTCTCCCCACTGCCACCCTAGCAGTCAGCTTATAGCCTTTCCCCTGAGCGCCCATGCCAGGGGGCGGGGTAGCTGATCTGAAGTTAACCCCTTGACTCTTTAAAGTATTTGCCATCAGGGACAACTCTAATGCGGCAGCTTCTGCTTTGGGCAGGCCACCATTTTGCAGAAGAGGGGGGCGGGGGCAGAAGAATCAGTCCATTGCTGATGAGCTTTGTAAGCAGACGGATTTTGAAAGCTCTTTGAAAAGCCATTTAGAGCTAAATCCGGGTATTAAACCAGGCCTTTCATTAGCCAAGTTTTCAATCTCCACCCAAGCTTAATACAGTGAAGGGTTTTTGAAAGGGTCAGGAATAAGCTTTTAAGCATGTTCTCCAATTAACTTTTGTGTTTCCCTCCACAACTTCCTCTGAGCAGCCCACTTCCTTCTCAGAGTGACTATAATTACTATTTTAAAAATCTTTGAACAGTCTTAAGTAACAGATTCCATTTGCATTTAGGCAGCATCTAAATCCATTAGCCTTTTCCACTTTCCTGTCATTATTTACTTGTAAAAGCTGGCTAGAGAGAGAAAAAAAAAACACGGTATTTTCAAGAATAAATAGTGTTGCTGCTAAGAAAGGCGTTATTGTCTTTCAGGACAATCGCAATTACTTCATGTTATCAGATACCATGTGCATGCTCATACACTGGATATATCAATTTAAAATCATCAAGACAAGAAGAATACTTTGCAATGTACCATCGCAGTTTAAAGCAGCAATGTTGCATTGTATCTATCCATGTTACAATTACGAAGCTTGATTTTCAGAACAGCTGAGTACCCCAAATCCCTGTTGAAGTTTAACGGGAGCTGCAGATGCTCAGAACTTCTGATAATCTGCCCCAACTTTTCTTTTAATACTACTTTTAAATAGTCCTTTTTCTTAAAGAGACAGGACAAATTTGATCCAGAATTAATATTTTGTGTTAAAAAAAGCTTTCAAAAAGTTTAAGACCAATATTTCTGTGATGGCCTTTATGCTAATGAAAACAGTTTATAAATAAAGGCAGCACTGAATGAATGCATGAAAATTAGAAAGAGAAAATGACTGGAAGCAAAAGTGAAACTGCCTAGTTTATTTTCATTGTCCAAATAGAGAAATGCAGCAAGTAAACAAACAGCATAAAGTGCAAAGAGTAAATTAGAATTTTTTTTAGTTCTTTCAGTTTTAATAATCTAGGAAGTTATCTGTAACATAGGTAAGATTTTAATAAATATATCAACTGCAACATTGATTTGATTGTCATAGCAGAAAAATCACGACACACCACAAAATGCAAAAATTCACAAATGCATAGAAAATATGAACAAATGTCAGAGTGGCACATTGCAAAATAAATTACATTCAACATAAAACAATGACAATTATTTAGAACTGTTCTATAATAATTAAGCTAACAGCAGTGCTGTAGCTTTTGCAATTTATTTTAGTAGTTTCACAATGTTTGAGGTTTTTCTTAAAACTTCAGACCCTGGAGTCATGTGAATACACAAGAATCTGAGTTTTCATACAAAAACCAGTAAGTTTTAATCCTTGTGGTTGCAGAGATATGCTTGAAAACCTGAGTTCCAACAGGTTCAAAAGCCAGAAAGCAAATATAACAAGAATTCCAAGTGTATTATTTGTTAAATCTCATGATTTTTAAGACAATCACATGATTTCTTGGGGCCTGGCTGGTGGTTTTTGAATGCTTAGGTTGGCGATACTGTTTTAAACCATTTAAAAACCCATATCATTCCCCAATGCTTCACTACGTTGCAAATTTGTTTTAAAAAATTAATTAAAAGTCTTGCTCAACAAATTACAAAGAACATAACTTGTTACATCCTAGGAGTCAGAGCTTTTATCAAGAAGACCATAGCTAATAGCAACACGCAGCCTTCATCAGTTTTAACCTGCTGGTGTCCATTTAACAACACAGAGAATAAATGAGCCTAATTCCTTTGCCGTTGCACCAGTAAGGGTTTGATCTAAAGTCTGTTGAAGTGAGTGAAGAGAATTTCATTGACTTCTATGGGGTTTGGACTGGGGCCAAAACCAGAAGCCACCCCATTCAAGTCAACAGCGTCACACTTGTGGGAAACTGATGTACGTGAGATCAGCATCAGGCCCTTTGCCTCAAAGCGGATTATGCTCGAGTTGCAAAGAGTTTTCTAAACAGCAGCAGCATAGCCCGTCTTGGTCATCATGAATAATGCCTGCCCTGTGATCATCTTAAACATTTTCAAATGTTTCTTCCCCGTCATAGCAGCAATAAAAGCTATTTTTAATCCCACTTGAAAGCAGTTTGCAAAATGCCAAAATCTGCGTGTACTGCGTCCCGACGGATTGCTTCATCACTACTGTCTAGCCCAAACATTGTGAAGCAGCAAAACATGGGCATAGCACCCAGAGAGGGCCCGATCCTGCAAACACTTATGTATGTGAGGCTCATTTGGCTTGGTGTCTGCAGAACTCAGGGCTAAATGTTATGTAACTAACAGCATGCTTAGACCTCAAAAGGGTTGCTACTCAGGTGAGATAATTTTACTATTTCAGCCGAAAGAAAGTTAAATGGCTATTCTACAGACCCAGATCATTTAAGGTGCAAAGCTTAATATTTCTTAACGAGGGGCTAGCCTGATTGACTTTTCTGTCTTTTTGTTCGTGTTTTATATTTGTTTGGATTGTAGTGGCCTGAGGTCAAGGGTTTGGAGGTGGTGAAGATAGACACTACTTCTGACATTTTAAAAAATGAGCTAATAAAATTATAACGAAGACGTGTACTCCAGAGCTCAATTCGTAGGAAGACACCGTGAAAGGAAGGCTGCTCTCAAACTTTGAGGATTTGGAAGTTAGTTCATTAGGAAAGCAGATTAGCCTTTGTCAACGATTAAAGATAATGCATTAAAGCCAAGCTCCTTGGATGTTTTGTCATCCGATTCCATATTTATTTTTGTAAGATTTCTTTGTCTCTCCCTACCTATATATTACCAAATGCTTCTATGAAAAGCTTTCCTCCAAGCAAGGACGCACGTTTCATGCCAAAATGCATCTTGGCCATCACTAGGAAGCGAAAATGTCCATTTATTTAACGAATCCTGCTATAGGATGTCTTGAACTGTCTGCACAGTCACGACACACACAAAAACCCTTGAGGCAGCCACTTAACTCTGCCAATAACATTCTCAGCTAACGTCGAAAGAGCAACACTGGAATCACAGTGTCTTTTTGTGCATCTTTTCCACGCCGCGCAAAGACTTAAGGACAACAAGGTTTACAGAGAAGAAAGCCCCAAGAAACCCTGTTTCCCAGCTCCCTTATATGATTGTCGCTTGCCTCCAACAGTGAGACAGAAGAAATGCTTGCAGACAGCAAGATTTAACTGTCTCTAGTGCCAATCTATATATACACACACACACGTGTGTACAATATTAATAATTAGCTCCTCCTTTCGGCCTGTGTGTACTGTTCTTGAACAAGGCAAAACATTAAGAAATGCAAAGTTTGGGGGGAGAGGCTCAAAGAAATTCAACGGGTTGAAATTGTTTTATTAAATTGATGGAGGCCGAAGGGCACAACTACTATGCATAACCTCTCCGCGCTATAGCACGGTCCACAGATCAAGCGTTGATATTCATACACAAGGGCCTGCCAGCTGTTACCATTGAATACATGCAGTTATGATTGTGTGGCTTTGATATTTATGCCCAAAAAAATTAATGAAGTATGCATTTTTTTTTAAGTTCCTATAAAAATCTGATGTGGGCCAACACCTGCAGTGTGAAATTTTGTGGTACAAGAGGCTAATCTTTCAGAAGCTGCACTTTCAGTGTTTGTCTAGAGGCCACAAAGATGTGATCAGTTATCTAGTGCTTTGGAGCTGCATCTATAAACACTTACCCTGCATCTATAAAACTGTGTTCCTTTAGGTTTCAAAATACAGGCTGCGGGACGGAGAGGATCATAAATAAGATGAGGAAGTAGAAAATGCACTTCTAGTTATTCAGTTGACAATGAATTGGCTAGTCTGCGCTGTTGCATTCTGCAGTGTTTCAGCGCAGGGAAACTGCTCTTTACATCAGCTGATTTTAAAACCCTGAACTATTCAGAACTCCCTGATATCTAACGTAATGTCCCTAAAGATCCACTCATTCCATTGAAAGTTCCCTCAATTACCCAAAACCCCCATTATCCAAACTTTTCCATATTCTCCCCGTGACACTAGAATAGTTGAGGCCGTGCTGTGTCGTGAAGCAAGGAACTAGGAGATTTTAGAGAATCCATTTCAGTTATAGCTGCAATGAGGACAAATTAAGATCTAACAATCTGAAAGAAAAATCTCAGCACTAGTAATTAAAAAAAAATCAAATGCAACATTTTAAATAGATTTTCCCCCCTAAACAATCCCCAGTTATGCAATCAGAGATGAGCAATTTCTGCTGTATGTTAAATCAGCCACAGCCTTTTAAAACTAGAAATTCTCCACATAAAAGTTTTATTGAATTGAAATATTCTGCAGGTATTTCTATCCAGCCCCTTTCAGGTTGTGGCCATGATTCTGATCTCATTTACATGGCAAATACAGAGTAACTGCATTGGGCCAGATATTCTGCTGGTGTAAATAGGCACAGCTCCAGGGAAATGAAGGAGTTATGTCAATTTATTACAGTAGCTGAGGATCTGACCCTTTACTTCAGTAGAGTTGGTGGATATATGCACCAATCCAAATGAGTGCAGAACTGTCCCCATGTCTTCATGATTTGTTAGCATCCCTAAAAATATTCCTGCTAGAATTCTAAATATCTCTTGTTAACTTACGTCTTCATGTAATTTGATGTATTTACATTTCCCCTTTTCTTTATTTCCATAAAGCAGAGAAATAACTACACAGCGAGACAATAAAGCGCTAATATTTAAATTAAAAGAAAAGACCCCTTCTCCTTTGAAAGACAGGGCACTTTTATCCCAGTAGCCAAACTAACTACAAACATCAGCTTCGCTTTCCATTTAGGTTTAGTTTACACAGTGTTAAGTGCAAAAAAAAAAAAAAAAAGTGGTTTTGCTTTAGGATAAAAATTCTCTTCATGCTTGGATTGTCCATTAGGTTATTTATGTTATAATTCAGAAAGGAAAGCTGTTTATCCTCATATGATGAGTTAAACCTATAGTAACCAGAAAAACATCACATTAGCTATTTGGTTGGTTTATGCTGAAGGCTTTCGATTCATTAACAAAAGATCCCCACCCCACCCTACCCTTTTCAAAAAGGCAGAGCAGATAAATTGAATTTAAATACACAGTGAAAGACTAACCTAGAATGAATGTTTGTAATCAATTAACTAAACAATACTTGAAGTGGGTAATATAATATAAACTACTCCACAACTACAACGAAATACTGCTCATTTCAGGACAGCCATTGTTCCAAGCACGAGAGACTGAACTGTGATTATGAAGAAGGGGTTGTACATATTCTAGAGGAATTTTTTAAAAAAATTTACTTAAGACAAGCAACAACTATACAGGTGCCCCAGGGCCCAATTTCTTGGCATTAAAAGCTTTGGTGTAATTTTAGTTTCTTGGCTCATTCAAATATTTAAAAAATGTTTGCACCACTTTGAGGTAGTCCCAGGAAAAGCTTAAACTTTCATCCACCTTTTCTTTTCCCACAGGCACACCTCAACTTTAGCTCAGTCTGATTTGAAATGAAGAAATAACAAATGAAAACACATTTTCATACAGAAATAAAACTGGAAGAGCAAAGAGCAATAGAAGAAATATTCTTATGCATATTGTTTTGAATGCAGACTTGCTCTACTCTGAATCACAGTGAAGTCTCTTTAAAGATTCTTCTTTACCAGAGAGAAAATGGTCACATCTTTATAGAATATTGCACTCATTTCTGTTCTTCAGTTAATGATATAAAAATGTTCTCTGCTTGTATTTCCACTGACTTCACAATGCTCAGAACCATTTTAAAACATTTCGTTGGTATCACCTAAACTCCCTGCAAACATTTATATCCCTCAAAAGTCACAACTATTGCAGCAATAAGCATAATATTTATTCATTTTATAACACTGTGGTATATGCTGCAACTTTCTCTTAGGCCCACTACTAGCAATATAAGAATATTCTAACTTCTATACTGGGTTTAATAATGTGTATAATGGTCATTAAAATGTCTTTCGGGCTGGTTAGGTCCATCTATCAGTTTTCAACAAAAAAGAGACTACTGATTATTGTCAACACCATAGGACTATGTGGAACTTAGAAATGAAATCATAAATCATTATAACATTAATACAATCATAAAAATAACTGTGCTGCTCACTGTACTTGAAGGTGCACTAAGTCAACAACTTTACAATCCAGATGTGGTATTACAGAGCTGTAACTGTAAGGCTAAAGTTACCTCACTTTCCATTTAAAGCCCTGATTTTCAAGGGTTTGTGTTTCAGGGAGAATTATTACACTAAACCTTCCCCGGAACAGAAAGAAATGTGAAGAAAGATGAAGTAATTGAAAAGAAAAAAATCTTTTTTGTTTTGGTTTAAAAGAGAAAACAATAGCTGAACAGACAGTCCAACAGAAAGACAGACAGGGCTCCCCATTTTATTACTTTCAGATGTTTGAATAAAACAGAGTGACACTTTATCAATCTGCACAAGTTGGCTCTCTTCAAGGCTAGATTCATTCACTGACTTCGGGGGACTTACATCATGAGTGAATTTGGCCCAGACACTTTCAGTTGGCCAAGATATGGAAGTTTAATAGACACCACATGCACAGTAGCTGCTCTTCCAAATGTTTTATCGCCTGAAGAGTTCAACTCCATTGAAACCAAACAACTCCCTTGAATCAATACGGTTCTGCCCTTTGACACAACGGGCCGACCGTAACACATCAAGGAATTCAGACAATAGTTTTTTCCTCGCTTCTCTCCACTGTGACAATATTTCCAACCCACTGTAAATAAGTGATTCCTTTGATAGATTCAACCAGGTCATGCAATACTAATGGTCATGGTGTCTTTTTTAAACTCCCTAAATGAAACATTGTAAAAGGAAACGGGAAAAAATTGCAGGTGTATCAAGGATAAAATATTAAGGGTTAAAAGCATAAATCCCAGGTAATTCAGAAGCCAAGTCTCCAACTTTAGCCTAGATTCATCAGTCTTTCCTTAGACTCTGCCATCTGTCCCAGAACCAGCTACGCCTGCCACATATAGGTACAGTATGGTGCGTTAAGAACAGAGGGCCTGATTTTCACAGTTACCGAGCGCTCACAACTCCAGCTGAAGGCTGGTGATCAGCTCCTCTGAAAAATAGACCCAGGGCTTCCTATCATGTATGATTCACTGAGTTAATGCTGACATTAACCAACAAACTCGCAACGGTCTGTTCCCATCAACTTCTGCAATTGAATTTTTGTTTTTATTAAGAACACTGATTTGTTGATCACTGGCCTCCGAATCCCTGAAATAACATTCAGACTCAGGGAACAAGAAGTCATTGGATTTGCAGCACAAAGACAGGTTTTGTTCCCATAAACATTTTTGCGGAGAAAGCTGGCCTTGCAGCCAACAGGCATGAAAGGTTATTTTAAATATTGCTTAGTACTGGAACTTCTATCAGCCTCCCTTTCAAAAAAAAAAAGGTTGTTTTTAAGTGTTAAGACTAAAAAAAAAATTAGACTGATTATTATTAATTATTTAGACAGAGAGCCCCCAGCATGTGCTACGAGCTTTCCAAGCACACAGGATGGCACAGTCTGTGCCTTAAAGTCTGATCTCTATAAACCTGTTGCTTTGGAGCTGGAGAAGAGACCAAGGCACTACCAGATGCCCCACCATTGGCCTGACACAGGTTGGCATACTTTAAACTGGCTGATGCTGCAGAGAAGTGGCTCACGATTTATTACGCACATGGGGCATTCATTCCTGCTGCGCTGTGAAAAAGCAGCATCCGCAGAGCCCCAAAGAGGTGAATGATTTCCCAAGGAGGGCGAGATTGGGAAAGGCCAGGCACGCTTCTATAAAGGCCATACACAAAGTAAATAATCTGCCCCCACCCAACCGGTAGATTTACCGGTGGCATTTTAGTCACTCTGCTAATAAAAATTAGGCACAGGGTTTCCACATACACACTCCCTGGCATGATTTTTTTCAACCTGGATTGAGTTGAATGGGAGCAGAGGAGCAAACTGAATTGCATGGATTGGGGGGTGGTTAGTCTGGATTGAATTGTTGGGAGCAAAGGCTAACCTGGATTATATGAAAGAGGAGTAACCTGGATTATATTAAAGAGGAGTAACCTGGATTGAGGGGTTGCAAGCAGGGGTGAACACAGATTATACTGGAGTAATCTGGATTAAGGGGGAGAGCAGGAGTGAACCCAGATTACATTCAAGAAGAGTAACCTGCATTGAGTGGGGGGACCAGGGGCTAACCCAGATTACAATAGAGTAACCTGGATTGAGTGGGGGTGGGCACAGGAGTGAACCTGGATTACAATAAAAAGGAGTGACCTGGATTGACGGTGAAAGCAGGAGTTAACCCAGATTACATTGGAGTGATCTGGATTGAGTGCAGAGAAAGGGGGTAACCCAGATTACAACAGAGTAACCTGGATGGAGTTGGGTGGGAGCAGGAGTGAACCCGGATTAGTGACCTGGATTGAATGCGGGGAAAGGGGGCTAACCTGGATTACTCTAAAAAGGAGTCACCTGGATTGAGCGTGAGTGGGAGCAGGAGTGAACCCGCATTATACCCGAGTGACCCCGGTTGAGTGCGGGGAAAGGAGGTAACCCCGAGTACATTATAGAGGAGTAGCCTGGATGAAGTGGGGTGGGAGCAGGCGCGATCCCCGATTACACTGGAGTGACCCGGGTTGGGTGGGGGAGCAGGAGTGAACCTGGATTACACTGGAGTGACCTGGATTGAGTGCCGGGAAAGGGGGCTAACCCCGGGGTATATTACAGAGGCGTCACTTGGACGGGGTCGGGGTGGAAGTAGGAGCGAACCCACCCGGATTACACGGGAGTGCCCTGAGTTGAGCAGGAGCGAACCCGGATTACCTGGGCAGGACGCGGGGAGAGGGGACCGGTCCGGTTTACACGGGAGCGCCCCGGGCCGGGCGCGGGCAGAGGGGACCGGTCCGGTTTACACGGGAGCGCCCCGGGCCGGGCGCGGGGAGAGGGGACCGGTCCGGTTTACACGGGAGCGCCCCGGGCCGGGCGCGGGGAGAGGGGACCGGTCCGGTTTACACGGGAGCGCCCCGGGCCGGGCGCGGGGAGAGGGGACCGGTCCGGTTTACACGGGAGCGCCCCGGGCCGGGCGCGGGGAGAGGGGACCGGTCCGGTTTACACGGGAGCGCCCCGGGCCGGGCGCGGGGAGAGGGGACCGGTCCGGTTTACACGGGAGCGCCCCGGGCCGGGCGCGGGGAGAGGGGACCGGTCCGGTTTACACGGGAGCGCCCCGAGCCGGGCGCGGGGAGAGGGGACCGGCCCGGGCTACACGCAGCAGGACTGCCCGGGACAGGGCGGGTCTCACCTGTACCAGCGCAGCCCCTTCTCGTAGCCGCGGTCGAAGAAGTGGGGCTCAGCGCCCAGGGCGCGCACGGCGGGGTGCGCCCGCAGGAACTCCAGCAGCGCCCGGGTGCCGCCCTTCTTCACCCCCACGATGATGGCCTGCGGGAAGCGCCGGCTGCCCGGCCCGGCCCGGCCCCCGGCCGCCGCCGGCTGCTCCTCGGGTCGGCCCCCGGCGGGGTCGCGGGGCGGCGGGCGGGCGGCGGGCGGCAGCGGCTCGCAGGAGCCGGTCAGGCAGTAGAAGAAGTAGGTGCAGAGCAGCAGCATGGGGAGGCCGAGCGAGGCGCGGGGCTGCGCCCGCAGCAGCCCGCCCAGCTGCCCCGCCAGCCCGCCGCGGCTACCTCCCATGGGGCGCCGCTGCCGGGGGCCGGCCAGCGCCGCCCGGCCGGCACATGCTCCCCTCGGCCGCCGCCGCCGCCGCCCCGCCGGCCCGGGCGAGCCTGGAGGATGCAGCGCCCGGTCCCGGGGCCAGCGCTGGGCACCGGCGCCGCCACCTCTGAGCCAGCCCCCTTCGCCGTCCTCCGCTGCCACGGTCCCGCCGGCGGGGCGCGTCCCCTGCCCCTGCCCGAGGGGGGCCCCCAGGACCGCGGGCCGGCACCCCGCAAAGGCGCGCGGGCGGCGGGCGCTGGGGCGGCGGCGGCGGCAGCTTCGTCCCCCCGTCGGAGCCCGGGCCGGGCAGGGGAGTCCCGCGGGCGCCTGACCTGGGCAAAGGCGCCGGCGAGTTGGCAAAGTCCCTCCCCCTTTTGGAGGCGGCGGCGGCGGCGGGGCGAGAGGCAGGGACCGGCCGGGCTCCTGACGCTCCGCGGGACGCGCCTGCGGAACGCCGGGCTGAAGGAGCGGAGTTTAACACCCCCCCCAGCCTCCAGCGCCGCTCAGCCGGAGCAGGGGGGCGGCCCCGGGGGCGGGACACGGTCCCTGCTGTGGCAGAGGCGCGCTAGGCAGCCCCCGAGAATGAACGCCCGGCTCTGTTAAAGGCCATGGGACCAGGGGGGGGGGGGGGTTGATCCAGGATTTCCCCCTCGGGCTCTGCCCGGACTAGGATGGGGAGGTGTTAACTGGCACCGCCGAAAAGTCTCCGATACACGCAAGGCAGCGTTTTAAACCGGTGACGTTACGGTTTAGGGGGGAGCCTAGGAGTTACCTTGAACCGTTTAGCACCTGTCAAATCTACACCCTGCCTCGTCCGCACGAGGATGTTGACACCTTAGCCCAGTTGAAAACGCGCCTTTTCTTTCCCAGTGAAGACAGGCGAGGCACCAGGCTCGGGCGGGGCGGGGTACACCGCTCGCCAGCTATTTGCTAGGCAGCAGAGGAATATTGAGGCTGGGGTCCTGGGTTCAGTTCCTTCCAGGTTTTGTAGGGGTGTGTTCAAGTAGTGCTTACAGACCTGGCGTCCCCCTTTCCTACACCCCAGCCTGATGCACTCTGCCCCTGAACATCTCACCCGCCCGCCCACTCCAGCCTATCCGCCTCTGCTCCTGTTATTCCCAACCTGCCCTGTCCCCTCTCTGCTCCTCACCCCTCTGCATTCAACTCAGGCTTTCCCCCCTTCTCGTGGGCAGCAGCAGGAGGAGCACTGAGAGCCCACGAAAAACTGTTTTCTCTGTCTGAGATTGTTCTCAGTTCCAATACCTGGCACCACAGAGGGCACCAGCAGGCAGGAGGAGCAAATGCAGTAAAGTCAGGCTCAGCCCCTGCAGCCCTGGGAGGGAGCTGCTCAGGCAGCTTTGTAGGAGTGGAACATCCTCTTTGCTCAAACTTTCCCAAAAATGTCAGCCTGAGGCGTACACCCAGCTTGGAAAATTTTGACCCAAATGGTTAACGTTCTGCAAAGTTATATGCAACTGAAAAACGGTCTTTATAATGGAATCGTATCTATAAGTGCTGCTACCACCTCAGCCAATAATACATTGCAAAGTCTTACTATATTATTGAACCCTAAAAGAGAGGCAACATTAATTACACTAAATTACTAATTAAACCAAGCTGCTTCTTTAAGTCTGGAAATTAGCTTCCAGGATGAATGCTCAGACCTGCTATTGATCCATATGTGAAATTCTTCATTCAATTCAATAGGGAGTTCTCAGTGAAAATCCCTAGTAGGATAACAGAGCCAAAATTTAGCCTATTGTCCATTCATATTTTCCAGTTAACACAGGGAGTTAAATTAAAAGGTGCTTGGTCAGAACCAGCATGGAGGTGCTTGAGGGGCTATGGAAATCTCTAGCTATGCCACATTTCTTCCCCACAGCCCACCCCCCGGCAATAGCCACGCCTGTATTCACACCCTGCACACTAGTATAATAATCTTTGTGCAAAATAGGCCTTGTGAGGTAACATTTGAAAACTAATAACTCGCTGGTCAACACTAGCATGGTGAAATGTATGCGGCAACACTGGGTGTAAAGTTATGAAATCCCCCGTATAGAATGTTAAAGGCACATGTTCCAACTCATGTAGCACAACTGGTCAAGTGTGTCTTGAAGAAAGGGGTGTAGAGTCAACTTGCATATAAGCTGTAAACAGAGTCCTCAGACAGCAAGAGAGAAAAGAAAGGAGACAGAGAAAGTCTGCATCTTAGCACACACAAGTGAAAAAAAAAACGCATGTAGCATCTTTCCTCACTAGACTCCATATCGTCTGCTGCTCAGATGGATAGAACTTTATGGGGGGGGGGTGAACTATAAAACTGAGGGGCAAACACCCCAAGGTATCTCTCTCCCTGTCCATCTCACTCCTTGCACCTAGGAAGACAAAAGAAACCGTGATTGGACTTTGGGGGAGGGGTCCTCACCTGAAAATGTTGGTAAGTAATGCTGCTGAATTATGTGATTAGGACTTTGCCTTGAATCAAGTATAGTTTGTTAAGTTAGGCACTAGGAAATGTTTTGCCTTTATTTTTTGTGTAACTATTTATAACTTTCATGCCTCATTACTTAAAATCCTCTCTTCTTTTGTTAATAAAACTTGCTGACTTGTTTAATCCAATCCAGTGTGTTTAAGTTAAACTGTCTGGGTAACTCCATTTAAGGTGGCAAGTTGTTGTGTATTGTTCCCATAGAGGGACCGCGGACCTAATACCTCTGGACTGTCCAGGAGTGGGCTGAACAGTACAGAACATACATTTTTGGACTGGGAGTGTGTTGGGGTCACCCTGCAGTATAACCAAGGCTGGCGAGAGCCCCGGTGTGGCCAACAGGCTGCAGTTACACTTAGGGGCACCTCCATGCTGGTGGCTGTTTATGAGCGAGCCAGGTTGGGATATACAGCAGCAAAACATCCAGTTAACAGGGGGAAGGTGATGACACAGCCCCTCCCTGGTCTGGATAACACCACAGTGTGTCCCAGAGGGCTGACTGCCATTCCTTTTGCAGTGCATGAACACCGCTCCTGGCTCACCCAGAGAGGAACATTTCTGATCATTGGCTTAGAGCATATGATCATCTCTTTCTTTAGAGCTGGCCCTAGTGGATACAAGCACCTGCTATTTACTGAGTTAGGTCCAGATCCTCAGCTGGTGTAAATCCACATTACTCCATTAAAGTCAAAGCAACTAAGCGATTTAGACCAGATGAGAATTAGACCCTGACTCAGGTAGCAGCAATTGTGCTGGTGGCACTGAAAAATTCTGGTTCAGCTCCCTGTGATGACCATAGTGTCTGAACGTATGCAATCGAGGCGTGCGACAATGACATAACAGGCCCCTGACACAGGCTGAGCACCAAAGTACAACATTATGATGAAAATACCACATCAGCCTCTATGGGTGCCACTGAACCATTTGCAATGCATGCAATAGGAGGGGGGCGTTGCGCCAACAAGCGTTCTGCTAATTTTGCAGAAACCTTCGAAGTTCCAACTGCCTCCTTCCCAAGCGAACGGGACCCCCACAGCGACAAAAAGAGGACATGGAAAAGTTTGTCTCTTACTAGCTTTTTTTTCTCCAAGACAGAAATTAAAAATGAAGATCAAACAGAGATTGAATACCAATAAAACTGGAAGGTAAAAAAATGTTTTACAGCCTACAATAGATTAACTAAATATGTTTTCATTTTTATGGCACTCTAATTATTGTTTTAAATCACTTACTTCATGCAAAGGGATTTACAACAAACTTTTTTTACTGCGGAGTTTTTAATCAAAGGGGAAAATATGCTGTAAATAAACAATAAGGGTTGTGATGATAGCCAAATGCCATGCAATTAACAATCAACACCGAGAAAGTCAATTTTAATTATACCGCATCAGCTCTTGTGTATAAGTATAAATACATTGCACATATATATTCAGATTGGGGAAAAGACTACAAAGGTTTATTCACTTACCTTAGGGCTTGCAAAACAAGTTAAAAGGAAACAATTTACAATGTGGGACTTTTTTTCAATATCAAATGCATACTTGAAATGGGTCACATTAAAAATACATTTTTGCAAACCTCAGAGAGAACCAAAAACACTGTCTGCTGTTTTCTCGTGGAAAATTCAGTGCATTCTTACTACAATACCTGTATAATATTATTATTTCTATTACAGTAGCACTTGGAATTCCTAGCTGCAATAGGATTTCATTGTGCTACACACTCTACAAACACACAGAGACAGCCCTGCCTTAAAGAACTTACAATCTAAATAGACAAGACAGACAAAGCAATATTATCATCGCATCTATAGATGGGGGAACGAAGGATCAGAGAGATTCAGTGATTTGCCCAGGGTCACACAGGAAGTCTGTGGCAAACCATAGCGGTTTCCTGAGTCCTATGATAGTGACTTAAGCACAAGATCTACTGACTACATTTCTAGAACATTAGGTCCTATTTGTAGAGCCCTCGACAAATACATTTTTATCCGCATACAATCCGCAAACATAGACCATGGATATAAAGCAAATATCTGCAGATTTGCAGGGCTCTACCTATTCACCCTGCTCATCTTCAACAGGTCTGATTTAACTTTCTGAAACACCCCTGGTATTCAATGTATATCCTAGACTGAGGTCACTGGGACTACTCTTGCGAATAAGGCAAGCAGCATTTGAATCAAGTTGTTCTATAGATTACATCTTTTGAATGCTGCCTCCTGGAACAGCAGTGTAAGAGCCTGTGTCTTGGTGGAAGCAATAAATAACAATACTTAGTACTTATGACAAGATGATCTAAATGTGCTTTACAATCTAGGCATCAAATATCCCCATTTTCCAGCTGGGGAAACTGAGCCACACAGAGAGGCAAAGGGATTTGCCCAAGGTCATGCCTGAGGTCAGTGGCAGATCAAGAAAAGAACCCAGGACTCCTGATACCCACCCCACTGTCCTCTCCACCAGAACCCCATCTTGTCTGCCACAGCAACTATCATGTAGTGAGAAACACCCTATATTGATATCTATATACATCATTGAGCTTCACAGATGCTGCTTAAAGTTTTCCCTCTTCCAGTGGCCTAATCCTGTGCATTGCTTGGTGCCCTTATCTCCCACTGAATCCCAGGGCACTCAACAGCTGGCTGGATCAGGCCCTAAGTTTGTAATGTGCAATGGTATTCTTGTCAAGTCATGTCATGTCAAAAAGGGTCATGGTGTAAGGAGTTTTCTGCTAACGCTCATTCTTTTTCTGTGGGATTTTAGCACCTGTTGAGATGGGGTACATCTCTGCATTGATACTGGCAGAGAAATCTCTCAAACACACACACACTCTCTCTCTCTTCTCCATAGCACTCCTCTCTCACTTGTGCAGTTTACTCAAGCCTGCACAGTGCAGTGACCCTGGGAAGAAAAAATATAACCCAATGGAAACAAGCCAGCACCTTATTTATGTGACTTGCCAGTGAGAATAAATCAATATACACTGGGGAAAGAGTTTTGTTTGATGGTTAGAATGTGACTAGGTGTCAAGTGACTAGTTTCTATACTTCTGCCCTCTGCTGGATGGGACTGGAACTGCTGGCCTGTGTGTCATAGGTCCCATACTGCTAACAGCTCATAGAGATTTTCCTTTAGCTCTGGTGGTAGTGGCTTTGGCTTGTAGAGTAAGAGAATCCAAGTTACATCCTCACTGTGGCGGCAAAGTTCCAAATGGCCAAGGCATGCAGCACACATAAGTGTGTAGTCACAGATATGCTACCGTCTAATTGCCTTTTCCTCGTATGAGCTTAATACCTTTAAAAAAATCTAGTCCCAAATCCCCAAATCGCTTTTGAAAATGGAACGCAGGCTCTTTTGAAAATGTTACCCTGTATCTGTCAGAGTAATTTGGATCTTCATCTGGGAGTTTTAGGGTTAATATGCACCCCAAATGTGCTTGACAATGGGGAAATGTTGACCCAGTGCACTCAGCATCTTTTTCCTTTCTTCACCCCAGGAACATTTTATCACTGGAATTGAAATAAAACTGCCACAAACTAACTTACTACATTAAATATGTCCGTACACATCTCCACCCCAGGCCCTCAGTCGTAGAATATGGAGTCTGGCCTAACTTTATGGAACACCCTGGCTACTTAACTGAAAAGCACACGGGTCCTTCCATCAGTCTCCCTCTGAAACGCTGCCACTTCAGTCATTTCCAATTTTGTACTAAGGGCCTTTTTTTAGCTAAAATCAGCAATCTCAGGAGTGCCAGCAAAATGCAGGGACTGACAGGCAGGCACAAGATTAAGCTGATAAGGAATCTCAATCAGGCAGAGAAGCAGTAAGACGATTTTTTTGTTCCAGTGGAACCCACCCTATTAACGCTCAGATGATTCTACCCCCTGAAGCACCCAAAAACTGCACTGGAAATCTCAGCGCTGTGAACCAAATCATAGCTGGAGACGTCTGCAGGTGATTACCAGATGCTGCTGTTTCTAAATAGAACGGGAGGATACAGTTTGAGGGGCTGGAGAAGAAACAGAACAACACAATGGTGACATTTACAACCCAGACTAGGAAATCACAGAATGTTAATCAGAATAAATAATTATACTTTGCACTTGTTCAGCGCATTGTACAAGGTTTAAGGAACCGTTCGGGGAAGGTAGAATATTTGTGACCTAATGGGCCAGACGGAGTCCTGGTCTAAGGGGAAGTCAATGACATCAGAGGGTGTACTGGTGAGAGCCAAGGGCATTAGAGGAGGATTTCATTGGCAGTTGCGTCAATTTATGCCAAGGCTTCAGTTTGGCCAAGTGACTTTAACACAGTCGTATCTGCTCACCGGTTGAATTTGGCCCACGATTCCTTTTCCCTCTTTAATTCCCAAGATTCTGTCAATTGTCCCCATTTGAAGTGAGTTTTAAAAACTGCCGGGTGTCTCTCGACTTACGTGGTGGCCTCATGGTTGGTGTTGTACCTGAATTTAGATTGCAAGCCGTTCAGGACAGGGACCTGGTCTTTTAAATGGTTTGCAAAGCGCTGCGTGTGCTCACAGCTCTCTGTGAATGAGAACTATGGGGGCCATGTCCATGGGAGTTGGGGTTTCTATATCAGAGCACCCTAATGCCAGGAGAGCCTTTTGTAACACTGACGTTCTCCCACTGCCGGAGAAAGAGGGAGAAATAGCCCCCCCTAGTGTACTAGTTGAAGTAGGAGGCTCAGGGATATCAGCTGCGATTCACTGCTAAATTAAGTGGCAGGTTTTTAGCAAGAGGACATAGACGCTACACGGAGAACAGATAAACCACCCGATTCACTGCGCTAACATCTCCAGGCAGGGAAAACAAGACATAAACATTAAGACAAAGACGTGAGTCTGTTACTGGGAGCACTTTAATAAACATAAACGAACTCTGGATATTCAGCACAGTGCCAACAGTGCGTGCCAGCTCTTGTTAGGTACACATAACTCTGATTCACGGGAAGGACAACTTCAATCAAGGCATTCAGTGACTGGAGACAGCTTGCCATGACAGGGCATCATTTAGAGGCTAAAGGATCCGTGGCCTTAGAAGGCATCCTAACCCACACCGACCACCGAAGCACGATACCCTTACTAGCAAACAGGAGACAGGATCTCTGTGAAGCAAAGAGATCGGTGTCTTTCGGAAACTTTCGAACAGATTTTTTTAATGCTTGATGAGGAGTTAGGTGACTGCAGAATTGTCACCAAAGTCAAGTCGGCCAAAGGGACTGAATGGCTCAGGACACAGGGGGGTTTAGTAGTTGGGAGCCTGTTGTCTCTAGGTCACATGGTTCGAATGCCACCTAGATTAACAACAGTGTTCAGTCACCACCATTTGAACACTAGTCTGTGCAAAACTTTGCTTGTTTTAGCCCAGCTCCCAGTAAATAGGGAACCAGGCTCTGGGAGTCTGGGAGAACCTGGGAGTCTGGGAGATTTCAACTATCCGCATATTGACTGGGTACATGCCACCTCAGGACGGGATGCAGAGGTAAAGTTTCTTGACACCTTACTTGACTGATTCTTGGAGCAGCTAGTCCTGGAACCCACGAGAGGAGAGGCAATTCTTGATTTAGTCCTAAGTGGAGTGCAGGATCTTGTCCAAGAGGTGAATATAGCTGGATCACTTGGCAATCGTGACCGTAATCACAGTCATGCTGGAAGCGCATAACAAGTCGGGTCCCGCAGGGATCAGTTCTGAGTCCGGTTCTGTTCAATATCTTCATCAATGATTTAGATAATGGCTTAGAGAGGACACTTATAAAGTTTGTGGATGATACCAAGCTGGGAGGGGCTGCAAGTGCTTTGGAGGATAGGATTAAAATTCAGAATGATCTGGGCAAACTGGAGAAATGGTCTGAAGTAAACAGGATGAAATTTAGTAAGGACAAATGCAAAGTACTCCACTTAGGAAGGAACAGTCAGTTGCACACATACACAATGGGAAATGACTGCCTAGGAAGGAGTACTGCGGAAAGGGATCTGGGGGTCATAGTGGATCACAAGCTAAATATGAGTCAACAGTGTAATGCTGTTTTAAAAAAAACAAACATCCTTCTGGGATGTATTGGCCGGAGTGTTGTAAGCAAGACACAAGAAGTCATTCTTCCGCTCTACTCTGCGCTGATTAGGCCTCAACTGGAGTAGTGTGTCCAATTCTGGGCACCACATTTCAGGAAAGATGTGGACAAATGGGAGAGAGTCCAGAGAAGAGCAACAAAAATGATTAACGGTCTAGAAAACATGACCTATGAGGGAAGAGTGACAAAATTGGGTTTGTTCAGTCTGAAAAAGAGAAGACTGAGACGGGACATGAGAACAGTTTTCAAGTATGTAAAAGGTTGTTACAAGGAGGAGGAAGAAAAATTTGTTTTTCTTAACCTCTGAGAATAGGACAAGAAGCAATGGGCTTAAATTGCAGCGATGAACTGTTCAATCAATATGAAACCGGCCATGATGGACAACACGTTCAGCCCCACTTCCGCTGCCCTCCCACCAAATCAGACTCAATTCAGCCATGGCCCAGAGGAAAGCCAATGACTTACCAAAGGGATGCGTCTGGCACTTGTGCCCTGAAGATTGGTAAATTCAGGTTCTGGAAAATGCTCCAGGAGCAATTCCACAACCAGAGACACTTCCCTAAATATATGCTGAACAGTACACATCTGGGGATGGTCAGCAAAAGCATCTCGGATGAGTTCAGCTACCACCATCCATCCATCCATCCATCCAGGTACTTATATGACCCTCATCGCCATAAAATGTGCTGGTTCATAGGATGGCAGCCCATCTCTAAGGTGTCAAGGATGGACACCACGCAGGGTTTTCTAGATTACAATCAAGACCTTGAGCTGCACCCAGAAGCACATAAAGTGTCTTAATCTGTGCACTTCCCTGGGCTGAGGTGGAATGAGTTGACACTGACACTCCACCAGGACGGGCAGACAGCATGTTCAACCATCTTGGAACAGCTGTGTGATCTTCAAGAGTAGCCCCTAGTAGTGCTAAGGTGACCAGATGTCCTTATAGGGGAAATCCTGGTATATCGGGGCTTTGTCTTATACAGACGCCTATTCCTCCTCACCCCCCGTCCCGATTTTTCACACTGGCTATCTGGTCACCCCAAGTAGGGCATACAGCAGTGTCCAAGCCCGGAAGTGGATGGCTGTGATGAGGGCCGCATCAGAAAGGAAAGGCTGCAACTCCGAATTACCACAGACTGAAAACCGTGCTACCAGAGGCCACTCTCACCTGGGAATCCAAGAGCAATCGGAGGCCCAAAAGCATCTCACAAGGAGTGGATATACTCCAGCCAATAGATGGAATAGCCATAAACATTAGTCCGTCAAGTTGCCGCCACCTTTCCCAGACTGACTTTCCACCAGTTGTTCTCCTATCCAGGTCCTTCCTTTGGCCAGGCACTCAGAAAGCAAGTAAACGCTACCCTCTACATCTTCAGAAAGGAGGATTGGAGCTCAGTCATCCACACGCCAATGCTACTACAGCCCAAACTGTCTCCTCTAACAGCCTCGTATTTACTGAACAAGAGGGGTGGCAAATTCTGTGTCTTCTGCCCGTGAGCTCCACTGCTCTTAAAGTTTGCTCACTTGCCCGGATTACATTTTCCCTCTTCAGTTTTGCTCCATCCAACCTCTCTTTGCCACCCTTCTAGTTGGTTGCTGGGAGCAACACCCTGCAAATGTGGGCCATAATAGCATAACTGCATGCATCTGTAAGGGTTCAGGAAATTAATCTTCATGTTAATTGTTTGATTGTAAACTGTCTCCTGGAGGTTAAAAGCAGGAAAAAATAAAAAGAAGAGGAACCAAAGAACTTCTGTTTCCAAAACAACAACCCTCTGCCCTCATTAACTAGAAGAGATTCTCAATTAGCTGTCACTAGTACTGGGGCTTATAGCCGTGTGTGCAGACCAGCACTAAAGCATTACCCCGAATACTACCCCATACCCAGGGCCAGCGCTGGCTTTTTTGCTGCCCCAGGCAAAAAAAAAAAAAAAGCTGGCCGGAGCACCACCGAAGCAAAAAAAAGAACAGGGCAGGGCAGAATGTGCCACCCCAAGATTGGCCTGAATGCCGCCCCTTACAATGTGTCACCCCAAGCATGTGCTTCCTAGTCTGGTGCCTAGAGTCGGCCCTGCCCGTACCCATATGAGGCACAGCAAATAGCAAGGCAAGCTGCATAAGCAGGCAGAGTTTAGAGCACTTTGAAGACTCAACCTTTAAACAGACCGGACTTCTCACACTTCTAGCTGACCTAGTGCTCCACTCTAATGAACAGGGCTGATTGCATCCAGCAGGACAAACATACGCCGCCTGATAAACTGCGCTAGGTAAGGCCTGCATCTCTCCTGCATAACATGCCACACTCCATGGTAAATGCCCAGCAGATGTCAAGATGATGTCTCCAAATTCTGCTTTTACTTCAGACCGAACATTTAAACCCGTCTTCAGAGGAAACAGCCAACATACCAATCCACTGGGTACTCTCAGCCTCGCCAGCACCAGACCTCAGGAGCAGAGATTTGATGAGGTGATGCACAAGGTTCAAATCCCTGTTAAAAATGTCATCACTTTTCCAGAGAGCAGAGTGAGAGCATGCAGCCCCATGGGACAACGTTCCCCTAGGATCAAAGCCACTGCTTCCTGCTGCTGTTTGCCAAACAGCTTTTAAAACAATCCAATTAGGCGAGCAGTAAAATATGTGCTAAGCATTGACATTGTGTATGAAAGAGACACACTCCAGGGCCTCCTGCTAATCAATGAAGTGGATGTAGAGTGTCCGATCCAATTATCTGCTCTTTTCAATCAAAGATTCTTTACCCGAGAGTCTGAGCTGAGATCCCACGACGGGGCCTGATCCAGCCTGGCCAGCTCTCATGATTTGTAGCATGAGACTCAGGATATTTGATGTTTTACATAAAGCCCCTGCTGCTCCTGGAGCCACTAATTAGGGGAGAATCTCAGTATTCATTTAATAAAAGAAATAAGCTTCTAGCCCTCTTCATTGCAGAGAAAAGCTTGGAAATGTGACCTGAGTGTGACCTTGCCGGCTCAGAAACCAGGAGGCAAAGACAAAGCACCCACATGTGTTGGCTTTTTTTAATGTCATGATTTTTAAGCCAATCTCCTGATTTTGGGGGGCCCACATCATGACTTTTGAACGTTTGAGGTTGGCAATACTGCTGCTGCAATGGAACCTGGCCTTAGCCTGGCAGATCATGCCAGGCAGAACCTGTCTTCCACAGCAAGCGCCTGTGTTACTTGTCCAATGCTTTGCATGTCCCCTTTTTAGCTGTGGAATAATGTATGGTGGTTGACTGGTCCATCATTATCCCAGAGCATGGCACTGGAGAGGGCCTTAAAGTTCAGTTCCATCTCCAAACTCCTCCAAAGGCTGGAAGTGCTTGGATCAAGAGTTTTGCTTTGGGGCCCTAATATCGAAATAGAGAACAGCAATATTATCGAACACTTCTCCCTTTTCTGCATTATTATTGATAATTCTACCATTTCCATCTAGTAATGGACCAATACCACTGACAGGATTCTTTTTGTTCCTAGTACATTTAAAGAACTCCTTTTTTTGCCCTTAACTCTGCTGGCCATTGAAGTCTTCTTGTTTCCCTTGGCTTCCCTTATCAATTTTCTGCAATTCCTAACTTTTGATTTCATAGACTTTAAAGCCATTACCATCAATTTCCCCTTTCTTCCATGTGTTTGATACACACACACACACACAGCTGCCTTCACCTTCCCTCTAAACCAGGTTGTTTTTTTAAACCAGCACAACCTTCTTCCTTGATTGTGGTTTTTTGAGCATCTAGTAAGGTGTTCTGAAATGATTCCCAAATGATCATTCACATTTTTTTCTGATTAAATTCTTCCTCCTATCTGATTTAGCTCATAACTGTTTTAAGCACTGTGGAAATGGCCCTATTAAAGCACCAAGTATGTACATTACTGGTCTGGACTTTATTCTGCTTGCACATTATAAATGTGATCAAGTCACGATCACTAGTACCTAAGCTACCATTATTTTTAGCTCTGTGACCAGTTCCTCTTTCTCTGTTAGGACAAAGTCTAATAAAGAATTCCTCCGTGTTGGCTGCAACACTTTGTGAGTTAGGAAATTGTCGTCTATCATGTTTATAAAGTCCAAGGTTGTTTTAGTCCTGGCAGCATGAGACCTCCAGCATCTGTCACTCAAATTGAAGTCCCCCGTGATCACACAGCTTTTTTCCTACACATTGTAGATAGGTGCATAAGGAGTCGGTCATCCTGTTCCCTAGTGTGATTTGGTGGTCTGTAGCAGACACCAACTAATACCCCAGCTTGTCCTCTATTTGTTAGGGCATTGATCCATAAGCGTTCCAGATCATTTTCTTCCAAGCTACCAGTGACTTGGAAACAGGTACTGCCCTTTTGGACATAGAGAGCCCCTCCCCCACTCCTGTGAGGAAACCCGCCTGGAGTTTTGGCCTAGAAGTTTGGGGACCTAGAGTTAGGGCCAGGAGGCTGAGCTCCAGATTGGAAGACCTGGGGGGATGGGCTGTGGGAACAGACCGGGACGGAAGAGGAGCTCCGGCTGCGACAGATGGCACCAGAGCTAAGTACAGACTGTTGTGGGGCACAGGACTTTATTTTGGGACCTCGAGGAGTGTTAAGAACTGCTTTCGTTCTTAAGCCAGCCCCACGCAGAGGGTGTGTTACCCACATGCGCAGGTGCTGACTCCGTGGGTGCTCCAGGGCTGGAACACCCACGGGGAAAAATTAGTGGGTGCTCTGCACCCACCGGCAGCCAAGCTCCCCCCACCAAGCACCCCACATCCCCGCTCCTCCTCCTATCTCCCAGCACTTGCCACCGCCAAACAGCTGTAGCAAGCTCCGGGAGGGATGGGGGAGGAGCGGGAACGTGGTGCACTCAGAGGAGTAGGCGGGGAAGAGGCAGGGCCAGGGATTTGGGGAAGGGGTTGGAATGGGGGAGGGAGGGGTGGGGCAGGGGGTCAAGCACCCACCAGTAGAAGTCGGCGCCTATGCCCACATGAACACCCACGTGCAGCTCTTAAGGGGCCTTCAAGAGGGCACTAAAAGGGGCAGGGTGCCTGCAAAGCGACCCTGGCCCCGAAGGGGTGCTCAGGAAATGAGCACCCCACTGCACAGGGTGCTAGGCACTGCCCAGACACATAGTGAGGGAGAGTCCTCATGCTGAAGCGTTTGCAGTCTAAAGACAAGACAGACACAGGGGAAATGGAGGCACAGAGGGAGTGGTGAAGTGACTTGCCGGAGGTCATTGTTTGGGTGGTGCCTGGGCACTGGTCACTCACTCCTGCTAACATCTGGGCCATCCATCAGTGCTTCATTGAGACAACATTCTCTCCAGGGCTGCTCCATGTCTTCCCCTTCTGTTAGCACTTTTTCATCTACTGCCCTGATAACACAGTCCGTGGGGGAGTGAAGGTTTTAGTGAGTTTCTTAACGGTGTTGAAAGGTCCCTTGCCACAGTCACTCAGTATGCTGCTGGTTACAGGCACTGTCTACTGACAGATCCCTGTTTGTCCCATCATCAGCCTCAAGGTCTTTCAACCGTGCTTCCTGGATACAAGCTGTGCTGTTTCAATACGTCTTTGCATGCTGTGCCTGATCGCTTCCCTGGCCCGTTCAAAATGTTGAGCATCCCTCAAACGTTGGCAAAGCAGGCGAGTGAGTGACTCTGGCGCCGGTCGCTTTGTCTGTACGTTCCATTGCAGAGCTCACCCCAGCCAGAGCCTTGGGGCTTGGCCGGGCACCAGGGCCGGCTCTAACTTTTTTGCCGCCCCAAGCAAAAAAAAACAACCCCAAAACTGAGTGCCGCCCCGTCGAAACAAAAAAAAACCAAAACACACACCCCCAGCGCCGCCCCGCCGAAACAAACAAAAAAACCCACCTCGAGCGCTGCCCCACCAAAACAACCCTCCCGAGCGCCGCCCCGCTGAAACAAAAACAAAAACCCTGAGCGCCGCCCCGCCGCCCCAAGATTGGTTGTCCCTTAGAAGGTGCCGCCCCAAGCACATGCTTGGTTGGCTGGTGCCTGGAGCTGGCCCTGCCAGGGACAGCGCATTTCTGCAGGGCTGTGCACAGAAGCACAAGGTAAAAGGGGATGAACAGGGAGCACTGCAGAACATGATACAGCATCAATCAGACAGACAGACAGACAGACAGCCTCCTTTGTCCAGGCACCAAAGACTCTCCTTGGCATTAGCATGATCAGGAGCCCCCTGAATCCTGTCTCTCATCAGACACCTCCATGTTCCATCCACACCCTGCCCCTGCCCTGAGAGTAAGGGATTCCATGCCCAAGGGACTCCCTACCACCCAGCGAGCACAAGTCCATGGGGCCAGATGCACTGCATCCGAGGGTGCTGAAGGAGTTGGCTGATGAGATTTCAAAGCCATTGGCCATTATCTTTGAAAACTCGTGGCGATTGGGGGAGGTCCCGGACGATTGGAAAAAGGCAAATATAGTGCCCAGCTTTTAAAAAGGGAAGAAGAAGAATTCGGGGAACTACACACCGGTCAGTCTCACCTCAGTCATGGAGCAGGTCCTCAAGGAATCCATTTTGAAGCACTTGGAGGAGAGGAAGGTGATCAGGAACAGTCAACATGGATTCACCGAGGGCAAGACATCCCTGACCAACCTGATTGCCTTCTCTGATGAGATAACTGGCTCTGTGGATATGGGGAAAGCAGTGGACGTGATATACCTTGACTTTAGCAAAGCGTTTGATACAGTCTCCCACAGCATTCCTGTCAGCAAGTTAAAAAAGTATGGATTGGATGAAAGCTGGCTAGATCGTCAAGCTCAACAGGTAGTGATCAACGGCTCGATGTCTGGTTGGCAGCCAGTATCAAGCGGAGTGCCCCAGGGGTCGGTCCTGGGGCCAGTTTTGTTCAACATCTTCATTAATGATCTGGATGATGGGATGGATTTTAGCCTCAGCAAGTTCGCGGATGACACTAAGCTGGGGGGGAGGTAGATATGCTGGAGGGTAGGGATAGGGTCCAGAGTGACCTAGACAAATTGGAGGATTGGGCCAAAAGAAATCTGATGAGGTTCAACAAGGACAAGTGCAGAGTCCTGCACTTAGGAGGAAGAATCCCAAGCACTGCTACAGGCTGGGGACCGACTGACTAAGTAGTAGTTCTGCAGAAAAGAATCTGGGGATTATAGTGGATGAGAAGCTGGATATGAGTCAGCAGTGTGCCCTTGTTGCCAAGAAGGCCAACGGCATATTGGGCTGCATTAGTAGGAGCATTGCCAGCAGATCGAGGGAAGTGATTATTCCCCTCTATTTGGCACTGGTGAGGCCACATCTGGAGTATTGCATCCAGTTTTGGCTCCCCACTACAGAAAGGATGTGGACAAATTGCAGAGAGTCCAGCAGAGGGCAACGAAAATGATTACGGGGCTGGGGCACATGACTTACGAGGAGAGGCTGAGGGAACTGGGCTTATTTAGTCTGCAGAAGAGACGAGTGAGCGGGGATTTGATAGCAGCCTTCAACTACCTGAAGGAGGGTTCCAAAGAGGATGGAGCTTGGCTCTTCTCAGTGGTGGCAGATGACAGAACAAGGAGCAATGGTCTCAAGTTGTAGTGGGGGAGGTCTAGGTTGGATATTAGGAAACACTATTTCACTAGGAGGGTGGTGAAGCACTGGAATGGGTTACCTAAGCAGGTGGTGGAATTTCCATCTTTAGAGGTTTTTAAGGCCAGGCTTGACAAAGTCCTGGCTTGGATGATTTAATGGGTGTTGGTCCTGCTTTGAGCAGGGGGTTGGACTACATGACCTCCTGAGGTCTCTTCCAACCCTAATCTTCTATGATTCTATGAAGTCCAAGTCAACAGAGTGTTGAGTTAGAGGTGGGTGAATGGAAAAGCCTTTTGGACAGCCAATAAAGTGCTTTGTTTGGGCCCGTGTGGAAAAACCCAGGGACACATGCAGGAGTATTCACAGAGACCGTGCCAACATGCCAGTCACGCACTGATGATGGCAGAAGAGCACCCATTTACACCAGATTTGAACTGCGCTCATTGAGTCTGGATCTTTTCACACACTGGTTTTACACTGGCCTGTCTCCATTGACTGCCATGGAGTTGCTTCTGATTTACACTGCTGGGAGAGGCGGTAGTTACTAGAGAAAGTCAAAGGCAGTTCTATCAGTCAGGTGCATGAACACAGACAAACCTGCCCCGCTAACGTGCCCTCGCGTTCTGCTGTCGTTCAGCAGCTGCAGCTTAGAGAAAGAAGGTCTCCGTCCCACCCTTTCTTAAGGAATGGATCGTTCCTATTTTTACTGTCAAGTGAAAACACTTTAGACAAAGATGGCGCAGCATGCAGGGGGGCGGGGGCGGTCAGTTTTCTTCAGGACACCGTGGAGTAGCAGGAATGCGCCATTCCCAAAAGAGGTTTTGTCGTTGTTCATTTCTAAATCGGGGTGAGGTGATGTTCCGGAGGGTTCTGTGCGGGGCCGAGGGGATACAAGAGGCAGATGCCCCATACAGAGTGTTCTGTGGATACACCACAAGCCTAACCAGCAGCACCCCCCACATGGGCTTCTCTTCCGCAACGACCGCCAATTACACTCAGCTGTGAAAGGGATGGCTATTTTTGATCTGGACAAATACCCACTGGAGAACTAACCATTCCCACTTGTGACCTCTGGCAAATCAGGATTTGAACCCAGGACTCCCAGAGGCCAGGGGAAGTTTATTTTCAAACCCCCTAATTCCACTTAAAGATTTTAACGCTTCCCAATGCCACTAAAATGCCGTCCACATCCTTGGGGGAACCCGCAGCACGTTACCCATTATTCGTTCACAAAACAAGGATAGCCTAGGGTGCTGTTGATCGGCAAAGCTGAGCCAGGGGAACTCAGGACAGGAATAGCAGGAGATACCATATGGGTTTTGGTGCATTATACTTCACAGACTACAGAATGCATCCACATAGGTGTAGAGAACAGAGTTGAGAAACTTGATTTGTGCCTTTATATATGAATCCTATGTTACATTTCCTTCTATTCATGGGCTCTCAGTTTTACAAGTACAAACCCTGACGTTTTCACCAATTTTAGCATGTGCAATCACTCATCTGAAAATTCATGTTCGCTATTTGTTAGATTCCTCTTTTGAAAGTTTCACGTCATCCAATCAGGGAGCAGAAAAACGACCGCGTGACTTGGATGACCAACTAGACAATATAAATAGTGAACAGTTGAAGAGAACAGTTTGCGCAAATCCCGTCACCTAGAAGGGTTTCATCCAGATTATTCAGTGGAGTCTTATGAGTAATAAGCACATTTGAAAAAAACCAACCACGATGATTGGCTCATAATCAGAAAAAGGACTAGATTCTGGTTTGGTTTTGTCTCACACAGGCTTACACCAATGTAACTAACTGGAATTGAATGGCATTCCTCCTGATTTACACTGGGGTAAGGCGAGGAGAATCAAGTCCATTTTGGTTAATGAATAATTCAGCCAGGATGCTCAGAGTCAGAATAAAAATTCTCTATAAATTAGAGGCTGGATCCTCAGCTGGTGTCAGTCGCCTTAGCCCTGCTGGGTTCATTGGAGCGACACTACTTTACACCAACTCAGCAGCCGGCCTTTACTTTTGAACGGGCCCTTGGCCTGGCCTGTTGTGGCAGCAGCATGGGGGAAGTGGTGCTGAAAACATCTGGAATCCCAGCCGGCGTTCTAAATTCCACAGCTGGAATCTTGATCTGGGCTGCTCTGAAGAAGGCCTGTCTGGACTCAACGTTACCAATTAATAACTCTACACGTGAGCGTATCGAGTTCTCCAGCCAGCACAGCTGAAAGTATTTCAGCGTGTGCAAATTTATTGATAAGCGGCAAGCATTCAATGGAAATCACATGCAGACACTGTGGATGGTAAAATGACCCTCTCGGTTTCCTGCCCCCGACTGATGAAATGCAAAATGCTGTTTGTTTCACTTATTGTATTATTATTACTGGCTTGAGCCCATTAGTCTCCATTTGAAAGATTGTTGTGAACCCAAAGAAGTGATTATCCAGGGATAATTTTTCCCCAGAGGACTTTTCTCTTAAGAGTTAGTAAGGAGCTACTCAACAAGGGATCACATGCAGTGGCGTAGCCAGGTTTAGAGCACAGGGGGAGCGGAGCTAAAAAAAAAAAAGGCGCCGGGAGCAAAAAGCGTCTGGAGCAAAAAAAGGCGCCGGGAGCAAAAAAAAATGCTCCGCTCTGGCTGCAGTGTAGGAGCAAAAGGCTTCGGAGCACAAAAAAGGCACCGCTTCTGCTCAGTGGGGGAGCGGCCGCTGCCCCTGCTCCCCCCCTGGCTACGCTACTGACCACATGCTGGCTGGAGTATGTCTCAAGGTGAACTGGCCCTTTAACAGGGGATTGCATCTGAACCTCACCTGTGCCAGGGGTAGCCCACCCCCCAAGGTGAAGGAAATGGGTAAGAGGGTCATGTGACTAAGAACTATCCTTCTGGGAGCTCTAAGGGCAGCCTGTGGTTGTTCAAGGAGAGCAGACGCTAACTAAGATGTTCTAATGAAGAGTAGTTAGGAACGCATCTGGGAGGAGGCCAGGCTTCATGCATAGGAACGGGTACGGGGAAGGAAAAGCAGGGAAGTTTGAATTATGGGGTAGATGGCTCAATGGTTGAGGGTCCTAAGGCCAGGGACCTGTGGTAGAGGGTGGATGTGGGGTCCCCCTGTGCTACCACCTTTCTGAGGTGGTACAGCCATCCCAGTCAGCAGGAGGAAGGAGGGACTGACCGGAGCCTGGGAGAAGGGCTACAGACCATGGAGGAAGAGGACAGACTCTGAGAATACCCTGGCAAGATTCTGGGTGGAGGGGGGGCTTTTGGGTTTCCATCTGGATTTTGATTAACTCTGGCAGAGGTGGATTTTTTGTGACTCTGCTGGAGGGCAACTCACCTCAGCAACCTACCTGCACTGGGAGTTGGGGGGGATGACAGAGAAGGGAAACTGAGGCAGCATAGGGACCTGAGGTCTGACAACATAAGTCACTGATGCAGTCTCAGGACCACAAATGCCTTTGAGCCAGACCCATCAGTGGTGCAAGCTACCCGTTAGCAAGCTGGTCAGCAAGCCATTAGAAACAGCAAAGCATGTAACCGGCTGGGTGCACTGACCAATAGGGAAATTCACCCTTATCCAGCACAAGAGCTATGGCTTTGACTCAGGCCCATATTTAGCAGGGACTGACCAAAACTAACCCTAGCCTGGACAGCCACACAGAGAGGCCCCCCAACCCCCCTGAGTCAGTGCAAGGGGAATGGCCGTGCGGTTCGGATGGCCCATCTGAACATGTGTGGTCCCCAGCAGAATATAGGCTGAGCTGTTGGCTCCCACCTTAGCCCATCACTGCTCTTGGTGATTCACTCCATGACTTGAATTCTCCCTTCAAGCGGTCTGAGGTTTGCAGTAATGAGGACATTGCAATATGTCTTATGGGGTCATTATGGAGCCCAGCTCAGTGCGGCTTTTGAACTCCCTGCTAAATGTGCAGTTTCAACAGAATCCCAAACACAGAGTTCTGATCTCCCATCGAGAACTGGAAGAGACCATGGCTACGCCCTCCCCTTCAGCCAGACTTCATTGCTTCTACAACAGCTGACTACGGGGACCCCTTTGCCGGTGGCTGCTCTGGAACATCTGCCTTAATCAGCTGCAGATGCTTCCCCGCTGCTGCTGCTGGAGTTGTGTGATTTCTCTGGAGCCTGCACTGGTAACTCCTGTGGTGATGCCTGGGTTGGGCATTGTCTGGGAAATGGTAGTTAAGATCTGTATGCGTGTGTGCACGGGGCCCAGCAATCCATCACCATGGGATGGATTTGCACATATGTTTTTAAGGTGCAATCCAGCGAGTTGCTGAACTCTTCTCTCGCTCACAGACATTAGCGGGTGCTCTGAGCCTCACAGGGTCAAGCCCTTAATGCCTTAGGCCTGCTTGGAGTATTTCCAGTCCTGGACGGTAGTAGTACCTTGACCAGAGCAGCTCTCTGTGGCAATCAGAAACCTGTGAAAAATATGCCAAGCTTTTCCAGACGCTGGACATGGCTCCAAAGAAAAACCTTGGATCCCAATATTCCTAGACATTGGGGAAGCTCAGACTCACAGCCCAACTTTGCAGTGGACCCCATCTCAAGATCATCCCACCCCTACCCTGGGGTGAAATCCTGGCCCCATTGAAGTCAATGGGGGTTTTGCTTTAAACTTTAATGGAGCCGGGATTTCACCCCGAGCTGAACACCTGGACAATTTGGATCCAGATCCTAACTTGACTCACCGGCCAGCACGCCCCCTCCTGGCTGGGCACGACCTAGCAGCTTCCCTCTCTTCTGGGTTCCAGTCCAAGGTCTGCTCCTTCCAACCTCTTGCTGCTTCCCTGGACTTCTTCATACCTTAGCCTGTCTCTCAGCTCCTTTCCAGGCTGTGCAGAGTCGTTTCAGCTCTGACAATGCGCAACACACGGCTTTCCTCTGGAGAGCCAGTTCCTGCTCTTTTATCCAGGCTCGCTTGCCTCCACCCCAGTGATTTCTCCTGGCCTATTGTTAGAGGTCCGCTCTCCCCCTTAACTTCCTGCTTTCCCACCACTCAGAGCTTCTTTATGAAGAAGACCCCAGCTGGATCTGATAACAGATTGGCTCATCACCTGTAGGGCAGCTGAGGGAGAACACAGGCAAATGGAGTTTTTCGATTGCTCATTTGGGGAATGTGGAGTTTAGTTTAGGTGAGTTTACCCAGTTCTTTGTTTGTTTGTTTTTAAAATGCTCAAGGGATCAGTCAGGTTGAAAGATGCTTTGGAATCATGGAAGATCCTTTAGGACAGGTCACCTCCGCAGAGGAGTTTGCCACGCTAATATAGGCAAGTGAACTCATTACAGGGTGTGCAGCTTAAGTCAAAGCACCTGCTTCCAAACTTCCAATTACTCAGGGATAGCCCAATCCAATTAAAGAGACTGTTTCCCTGCTTATGGCTCTATATTTTACAAATACAGCCGAACTGCTCGGGTTCAAAGCACAATCCACAGATAATAGGAAAGCCAGTGCCCTCTAGCTATAAGATTCATACAGAGACAATATTAGTCTAAATATAGCCCATACTTAGGCATGAAATCAGGGTTGCCATCTGGTTTTCACCCAGGTAGTCCGTGTTTCGGCTGGTGTGTCTGAGCGCCATTTGACAAGCCCTGATGTCTGTTTTTTTGTTATCTGTGGGGAAGAGGTGGAGCATTGACAGGGTCTGGGGGAAGAGGCAGAGAAGGGGGCAGGGCCTTGAGGGAAGAGGCGGAACAGAAGGAGGGGCCTTGGGGGTCCAGTAACCAGCCATTAGAAAGGTGGCAATCCTACATGAAATCTGTACCCAGCTTAATTATCTGGGGCTCTGAAGTCTCATCGATATTGCATATTTTCTCTTCGTGGCCAGATATCCTGGTGTTCCATGTGTCCCATAGCAGTGCGGGGAAAGCATTCAGTTATCGTCCTGGTTATAAATGAACACATCAGCATTTAAGCCGGAGACAGGAGGCTGCAGGTCAGCTGATCTCTCCTTCCGAGGTCTTCAATGGGGCTTTGCGTCAAACCACAGGGCCCAAAAGAGATCTCTAAGCGTGGCTTGAGCAAAGGGGCGTGTTTCCCACCTCTAACTCACAGCAATCCCTTGCACCTATAGAGTGCCTCAGATGTGCAAACCACCAACTAGCCATTAGCTCATTACTAGAGCCCTACCAAATTCACGGGCCATTTTGGTCAATTTCATGGTCATAGGATTTAAAAAATATTAAATGTCATGATTTCAGCTATTTAAATCTGAAATGTCATGGTGTTGTAATTGCAGGGGTCCTGACCCAAAAAGGAGTTGGGGGGGTGGGGTGGTCACAAGGTTAGTGTAGGGGGGTTACAGTACTGCTACCCTTACTGCTGCAGGCGGCGGCGCTGTCTTTAGAGCTGGGAAACTGGAGAGCAGCGGCTGCTGGCCGGGAGCCCCGCTCTAAAGGCAGAGTCATCGCCAGCAGCAGCAGTGCAGAAATAAGGCTGGCATGGTATGGTATTGCCACCCTTCCTTGTACACGGCTGCCTGCTGAGCTGGGCCCTCAACCAGCAGCTATCACTCTCTGGCCACCCAGCTCCGACGGCAGCACAGAGCTAAGGGTGGCAATACCACAATCCCCTCTAAAATAAACTTGTGACGCCTGGCAACTCCCTTTTGGGTCAGGACCCCCAGTTTGAGAAACGCTGGTCTCCCCCATGAAATCGGTATAGTATAGGGTAAAAAACACACAAAGGACCAGATTTCACGCAGCATAACCACTGCACGTAAAAGTGGAAGAACTAACATCAGAAGCCACGGTCACGGGTCTCTTATTAGAGTAAATTAAGTGGGGGGGGCGGGTTTAAGCCGCATGCAAGGTATAAAAGGAGCACTGTCCACCTTAGCAAAGAGAGAGAAAATCCCGAGAACAGCTAAAGTCCAGAGCTGCATAGAAGCAGAAGGGACCAGATCCGTAAAGGTATTTGGAATCCTACCTGTCATTCCCCCCCAGACCTAGCCCACTAAAGCCCCACTTACACCCTTTGAGGCTCTGGGCTGAGATGCTTGCAGATCGTCTCCACGAATGGGCTCCATGCCCTCTTTCCCCTCGTGCAGACAGAGTGGTGGTGAGGACTTTCAGCCCTGAGAACACATGGCAGCCATGGTCACCCAGTGCATTATGGGGCACCTCCATTCCCCACCAAGGGCTACGTTCCAGCCCAAATTTCAGCTCTCAAGCATCAGCGTGGCTAGAAGGGGTTATTGTTGTTTGTTACAAGACCCAGTTCACTTTGGTTTTGACTCTCCTGGAATGCCAAAAAAAAAAATGGATGAAGGGAATTTACTCAAACGTTCAAAAAACAAATGGCCCTCAGGCAAAGCCCAAGCCTGGGAAAGCACAGCCCTCAAGATAAGTTATGAGAATGTGAAAACTGGAGATACTACTAATGATAACTGTTTGCAACCTTACGGGCATGACCAGCCTCTGCTTCCATGGAAGAGCCTGTATTTAATGATCCTTCCTGCTGGAGTCAGAGCAGAAGCAGCATTTTTTATAGACTGGGGGAGGGAAAATATCATTGTGAAACTTTAGCTTTTCGTCTGAGCCCAGAGCTGGTTTATGGCGGGGGCCTTTCTGCCTTTGATCTAGACTAGCAGGGGGATTTTTATGAGGACAGAGCAGGAAGACTGAACTGTCTCTCTTTCTAATTGGCTAACCACTGGCTGCTGTGGTACAGCGAGTGGAAAGGACCTTTCAGGACTGATGGAAATTTCCAAAGAGTCTTATGGAAAGGAGCGGCTGTCACGTTAATGAGAATCAGCTTGTTACTGATCTCCCACTGGTTGTGGTGTCTTTGTCCTCCTGCTCCGGGGCACATGGGTTTGAATGTAGAATAAGCATGTTGGGAGGGGAAATACTTTCTTATAGACTCCCAGAGGATTTCCATCCCCAGACCTGGGCCTTGATTTTTATTCATCTTTTATACCAGAGAGCCCCAAGTGGCAAACTTTGACTCCAGATTTCGATTCGGACCTTCTCAGCATCTGGGAGGTCTTCAGACCTGAGGGTTTGGTTTGACTCACGAGAGGGGGTGGTCATGAGATCTGGATCCAAAGCTGGGTTTAGATGCTGGATAGAAATCCTCTGGATTTCTTAATGGCTGCAGTTTATTGAGAAACTTTCAGAAAAAGATCCCAACTCATGCAACAAAATTATTTTAAACGGTTCACCCCCATGCAACCACTTCTGGAGTAGAACATGGCAGCTGTTTTTAACATGCACAGCAATGCTTTAAATAGTTCAGGACAGAAAGTGAAGGTATACATTATCCATCTGAAACTACAGGAGGAATTTTAAGCAAGGAGAATATAATTTCCCAAAGTGACACAGAGCCAGCATCACCATGGCGAGATTTTTCTTTATGCGTTCTACAAAACGTGAATACAGCAAATTGCCTGTCACTATAGTGATACCACTGCGCTACAGACAATCCCGTTATGCAAGGAACTGAAACATGTAAAAGATTTATAACCTCAGAAATGTAAACAAGTGAGTAATTCTCAGTGTGTTTTGATTGCAGGATATAAATAGCACAGTCTGTGCTGTTGTATTTTATTGCTGCACTATTTGTCATTTGCTAGAAATCATGACATGCCTCTGTCATGATATCCAGAATCACAGTCCATCTTTAACAGGCGGCATTTGTTAAACAAAACAGCTACACACCAAACAAACCCACTTCCACAAAGCTTGAATCCCAACTTTGTCTGTTTACCAGACAGCTTTTTCTGGAACGCCACACAGTGACATCTAGTGGCTGAATAATATATTGCAAATAAACATATCAATTACGATCTTAATGGAAAATACTGAGCCGCTATGAAGCCTGGTCAGCAGCTCAGTGTGAATTTCCATAGTATGAGTTCCAACACAGGCTAGCTGCTGGTTTCTATCCCCTGACGTGAGTGCTTCTCAGGCAAGCTTTGGCCAAACCATTCCTTTGCAGTAAGTATGCAGCCGTGCCACTGAGATAAGCAGCGAAGGAGTCCTGCTCAGGACTGACTGTGTCTTTTGATCGGTGAAGGCCCCAAAGAACGATGCAATGTGGGACAAAGGCCCAAAATGAGGGACACACAAATATTATCCTTGCAAGAGGTTGACCACGCTGTGGAATCTCTTCCTTGAGTAAGCCAGACTCTTCCTAGCACTTCAGTGTCTTTTGTTCCGAAGGAAATAATTTTCAACAGTGCCAGCAAGCGGGCACCAAACTCACATCAGCCGAGGGAATTTTGGGATTGAAAGGAAGGCACTTGGGAGCTCAGTGTTAGGTTACTCCAGGCCAGATCCTGCTGACCAGTATAATCCAGAGTGCGCCAATAAGCGAGTCCAGATTTACATGGGGGTGCCTGAGATCAGTGGCTGGCTCATGGCGCTGAATCAGCGTTCCAAGACAGGGCTGGCTAGGTCTCCAACTCCAGCCATGGGAACTAGCTGAGGCACGGTCACGCTTGGTTCATGAAAGCAGAGTGTTTCCCTAGGCGTTCTAGGCATGAGGCTGCCTGCCCTTCACAGGGGAGAAAAAGACCAGAGTGTGGGTTTGTCTTCGAGCACTTCCTGGCAGGCTGGGACCTCGACTCCAAAGACTGAGTGTAGCCATGCACTGTAAATGCACTGGGGCTTCAGAGGGAAAGTCCACGTCCCTTCAGCAGGGAGATCTCTGCTGAGGAAAGACTTGCCGTGTGGCTGAGATCAGGAGCTACCAGTCTGGGTGAGCAGGGGGCTGACATGCTCCTCACTCTCCGGGCCGACTGCACCCCCTCGCCCCAGGTGGCAGTTGCAGGGTTCGTGCCAGGCAAATGCCTGTTGGTCTGGAGAAAGTGCTGGGGTCTGTGATTGTCCTGAACACCAGGAACAGTTGCCCCAACCTGCTCACTGCCTGCAAAACCAGCTGCCGGCCAAAATCGGAGCTTGCCGGCGCCTGTGGGTACAGGAAAGATTGAGAGAGACTGGTTGAGCCGCTATGTTTTAATGTTGGGGTGGGGGGAATTTTATTGCCTAGAAGCCCCCTAAGAAGGAGCAGAGAAGCCCATTCCCTGGTAATTATCCCTCTGGTTCTTCCACGCCATGGAGGGATTTGTTTGCTGCTGTTAGATCCTGCTCCTATTAGCAGCTCCGGCTTCTATTTAATAACACCCCATGGCATTTGCTGATGGCAGGAGAGGCTTGCAAGCTTTGTTATTTAATTGCCAAGCCCATCATGAAATGTCAACATGCACGTGACTCATTTTTAATATCGCACAAAACAATTAGCTTTTCACAACACACCTGCCAGGCTGCGCTCGGCAAGCACGGTGCAGCTGGCGGAGCCGTCACTGGCAAGAGAGAAGCGCTGCCTCCCAAGAGGGAGAAGCAGGCCCTCGAGCCTGCGACTCACAACTGACCAGCCCTGCTGTGCTATTGCCCTGACTTCCACACCATGCATTTGTGGGATGCTACCTACCCTCCAGCAGTACCCACCGAATCCCAGATATGGATCCAGATGCCCCTTCCCCAATGCAGCTTCTCCCAAGCCCCTGAAACTCCCAACCCCTCTCAGCAAACCTCCCCACGTAGGGATCAGAGAGGGCACCATGAGGGGAGGCAGCAAACAGAAGACACCCGTGCATAGAAATTTCTGGGCAGGGAACCCTTTCGGTGGCAGGATTTTGGAACGGTCAAATGGGAGCACATGTGGTGTCACTCATCCGCTGCCTCTTGGTCCCCTGGAGATGCTGACCGAGAAAGGGCACGGCAGGAGGGCAGGGTGCGCGGCCCGCGACGTCATAACCCAGCCGTGGATCAGGAACGGACGGTGCCGACAAATGGCCAGCAGGGATCAAGCCCCGGATATTAGCCTGGGTGGGTCACACCCACCTCGGATACACACCCGAGGGGTCGCCCGCTGAATTTATGCCTCGGCCGCTTTTTTCCAGCTCATCCCGCCAGCGAAGTCTGGTTGACTAGAAAGGAGCTGAAGTGGGTGGGAGTCACCCCTGAGAGCATGTCACGCCGTGCAGTGGGAGCCTGCCCCCTGCTCCCCTCGGGCGGGGCAAGATGGCGGGTGTATCTGACAACAGACACATTGGCCAACATCCAGCAAATAGCCTTCATCAGCCTCCAGCTGCAGCCTGGAGCCCGAGGAATTATTGATGTGAGTTTCAGTTCTTCAGCTGCCCAAAGCGGGAGAGGGGGCATGCAAGCTGTTCGGGCACATCTGGAGAAGGGAACAACCAAAAGACACTCGTCTCTGGCTGACAGATTCCCTCCTTGCTGGGGCACATTGTTGTCAGAGCATTAGCCACCGTCCTCTCTCCAACAGCTGATGGGTCAGGGGAAGGTGGCAAATTGCACTATAATGCCCCTAGTCCGCTGTGCGGGGCTTTATATATTTAGTCTTTCCTGCCCCACCTCGCTGTAGCGCTGTGATTACCAGTAATCAAATAACCCCTCTCAAGTACCCTTGCAAAATTCCCCCTGCTCCTTTGCCCCAGGGACAGGAGTGATTTTTTTGAACAGGCGAGTCAAATCTAACTTGTTTTCAGCCTCTTCGTCATTAGTAAAGTGAGCGGATTCTGGGCCGGGGCTAAAAGGTTTTCCTGGTCATGGTGCAAAGGCTCATCTTTTCTCGGTGCCTTGAGCACACAGAGTAACTGATCGACTAAAGGGGGGGGAGGGTGTCTGCCTCAGACTCATGCCCCTGTGTGTGTGTGTGTGTTTGCATGATAACACAGTCCAGTGTTAGCAGGGTATTTGGCTGCTGTGGATGTTCACCACTGCTCTCAGTGCGCTGGACTCAGCGTTGCTCGTGTGTATGTCAGACTGGATCCCAGTGGCAGAGTGAGAGGTTGGGAGCTCTGTTCCCCAAGCCTGTATGTGGTTAGCCCATGACCACGGTGTTTGTATGCCTGTGGCCACAGCCACTTACAAGCGCTCTGGGATGTAACACAAGGCCCGGCTTTGGAAGGCTGCCTCCAGAGCGGTTTGAGATTTCCCTTCCCTGGGCAGCCAAGCCCTTGAGTGGCCTCCCAGGGGAGCGGATGTGAAGGTTGTTTCGGAGTCTCTGGTGGGCTCTTCCCAGCGAGGCACATCCGGAGCAGGGCGAGGCCTTTTCCCCTCACCGGTTCTAGGGAGAAGCGAGCTCATGAGTAGTGACGGCAGGGAGAGCTGATGAAGAGCTGTGGGGGCAGAGGGGAGCGTTGGGGAGGATGAGACAATCCAGGCAGTGCTGGGAGGATCCCAGGTGTTTGTCCCTTGAGCTAGCTGTTTGCCCTGTCCTTGCGCCGCGCTGTTCTTATCAGCAACAGGGAGGCAGCAAAGCGTGACGGCAAGAACACAGCGGGTTATAACCCCAAATCTGCCACTGAGTCCCTTTGGGGACAGAACACTTCACCTCTTTGCAACCACCACTCCCGTCACCAGCCAGAGAGATCTTGGATGGCACATGACTGGCAGGTGGGAGCTAGCCCTAAGGGACCCATGGGAAAGTGTCTGGCCCTCTCCTTCGCCCCGAGCTCTGGGTTGGCACAGAGGTGATCCCAGAGTGGTCGGCGTTCCATTTGGCTGGCTTGAACGGCCAGCAGCCTGTCACGCTCCAGAACGACTGGGCTAGCCCCAAAGCAGTCCCAAGCAACAGCTGCTCAAACCAAAGATGCGCTTGTCCCCACTTCTCTTCGTAGGGCTGCCTGGATTGGAAACCCTCCTCTAACAGGTTCCACACCCACAGCCCCGGGGGAGGGCTCCCCAAATTTATTTTCTATTTGGCTAACCCCCACCTTCTCTGCTCCACCTGCTTAGAACGGTCGCCGGCTTGCAGTAGCCCGGGCTTGTCTGGCTCTATTCCCCCGGGAGCTGCAGAAAGAGCAGTCCCCAGAGTGCTGCTTTTTAGATGAATGATCCCCATAGCAGGACAAAACAGCCAAAACCCAATGAATTGAAAAGGCTGCAATTTTATTATCTATATGAAATGGGCACTTTTGATTACCATAGGCAGGGCTGTTAGGGTCCCACAAACTCCGTCCCCAGCAGCGAGTTGCATGAAATATTAGCAATGTTAACTTCCAGAGTGCTTGAACGTTCTCACCTAAGCTTGGGAATTCTAACTTGGTTCCATTCTGAGACTAGTTTTTCCACACTAAAACGGGGTCATTTCTGAGTGATTATATTTTCCTCTCCCAGGAAAACATAGGAACACCTGAGCTGTTTTATGATCCTGCAACTGACAGTGTGTAATTTGGAGCAGGCACCAAATCATAATAGTGGGAATTTTTTATTTTCCCTCACACACAGCCCTGTTCAAACAGCTGCTCTTGGGTTTGCTTATTCTATTTAGATGTGTGTAGATGTGGCTGATCTTGCAACAAAACTTAAACTGGACTTGGGCAACACAACACATTAGCCCTGAAGAAATGATCCTATTTTATATTTGTTTAGTGCTCTTCATCCTAAAGCACTTTTACAAACTGCCTCTATGCATACAGCACCACCAAAATGCAGCTATGTCTGGGGTGGAGGGCAGCAACCACCACACTGTGAACTGTGCACGAGTAGAGGGAAGGGGACACCTGTTCAATGAGACATACAGATACAGAATGTATTTTGTCTGGCTCAAGGATAAAAGGTTGAATTGATGTTGAGGCTCCAGGGAATCCTGCTATTGCAAATCTGACAGGCAATGCACAGTATCTATGTATATAGGGTCTGATTCCGATCTCACTCACGGCTGTGTACCTGCCCGGGGCATATTTCCACTATTCCCCTACACTATGTGCAGTCATTTTTACCTGACTTTGGAGTCACTGGGTCATAGCATTTCACACTAACTTTGCACCGGGACAGGACAACAGTAAACGGGGCCCACTCCCTCTAATGGCATTATTCCTGATTTACACCGTAACCGAATCCGATCCACGAGGCTCAGATACGGACACATCAAGAGTCCCACAGAAAGGCTCAGTTACCCACAATTGGATTCCAGATGCGATGCGAGTTGGTTTTGAGCCGAGAAAAATCTCTCTCCCCCGAAGAAGCCTGTCTAATAATATGTAGCCAGACTGTCTTGCTGGGTAAAATATTACTGTACCGCAAAACTAATAGAATGGGAGCTCGTCTGACTACTGACAGAGAAAGTAATGGGATTTTTAGCTGATGCATCTGAAAAGCTCCCTCAGTGGGTGGGTGGATGGATGGGGGCAGTGCTTGACAAGTGGGAGTAGGCAGGGGAATACAGAATACAGACACCCCAAAGACAAGAAGGTTAATGACAAACATCTGTCAGGGATGGGCTAGGTTTACTTGGTCCTGCCCCAGCACAAGGGGCTGGACTGGACTTCGAGGCCCTTTCCAGCCCGACATTTCTATGATTCCGCAATCTGAACACGCCCCAAGCCCCTGTGTGAAGCCACTTGAAAAAGAAGCGGCAGAGATGATTTTCCAGGTTGGGTGTGCCGCGTAGGGAAGGGAAAGAACGTGACAAATGTGAAATGAGCACGAGTTGATAATCAGAATCATAGAGATGTCGGCAGGGGCGGCTCCAGGCACCAGCAGAACAAGCTGGTGCTTGGGGTGGCAAACTATTAGGGGCAGCACAGGGGCAGTGAGCCAGCTAAGCAGGGAGCAGGGCCCCGCTTATTTGGGGCCGCCCCCCCACGGAGCCGGTAACGCTGCCCTGCCCCAGGTAAGCGGGGTCGCAGGGGAGCCGCCCCTGGCTGCCCTGCCCCGCCACAGCCGGGAGCTGGGAGAGCGGGGTCGCACCGCGCCGCTCTCCCACGGCAGCGGCCACCCACCCCAGGGGGGAGCCACCCCTGGCTGCCCTGCCCCTCCGCATGTGTAAAAGCCAACAAAAAAGCGGGAAGGGGCAGCCAAAAAATGTTTTGCTTGGGGCAGCAAAAAACCTAGAGCCGGCCCTGGAAGTCAGGCTGGAAGGGACCTCGAGAAGTCATCTAGCCCTGACCCCTACGCTGAGGCAGGCCCAAGTAAACCTAGACCATCCCTGACCAGCTTAAAAACCTCCAATGAAGGGCAGTGGTGCTGGAACAATTTTCACAGGGCGGGGCGGAACTGAAGGCAGAAACCATGTATTTGGGTTGTTAGCACTACTTCAAGTCGGGGGTGCAGCAGCACACCCAGCACCCCTAATTCCAGCACCTATGATGCTAGAGAGTCCACAACATGGTCCAGTGCTTCACTACTGGAAGTTTTTCCTAATCGCTCACGTAAATCTCCCTTGCTGGAGATGAAGCCAGTTGCTTCTTGTCCTACCTTCAGAGGGCATGGAGAACAACTGAGCCATAACCTTTAAAAGACCAGGATAGGTGAATAAAAAGCTTTGTGCATTTCTCTGTGCCTTCCCATTACTTGGTAGAGGGGGGACAGGACTTTCCTCTTTGACTTAGCAACACGAAATCTGTTGAGTTGGACAAGATGATTCATAGGTCATTTCCCCTTCTCCGTGGCAGGCTCCATTTCATTGTCTCTAAAACAGCCCTGAGAAAGGAGCATCTAAGGAGCCAGCATGGCCCCTGTGGTTAATGCACTGGCTGGGACGTCATGAAATGGGGGTTCAAAGGCTGGCTCTACCCCAGACTCTTTGGGTGGCTCACTTGACCTCTCTGTGCCTAAAGTAGGAATTGTAATATTGCTTTTTCCCCCCCTCTCTTGCCTATTTAATTTGTAAGGCCCAGATCCTTAAATGTCTTTAGGTGCCAAATCTCACGGACGTCCTACACTCTTCAGCACAGGGACTGTCCCGTACAATGTGTGGCTACAGCACGCAACTCAATGGGGCGTTGCTTTAGGTTGTGGCCCACAGGTGCTACCACCATAGAAACAATAATTGTGCAAGCTTGGAAAAATCTCTAGTCTTGGGTTCCATGGACTCCACTGACAGGCTGTGCTATTCCTCGCACTTCGTAGAATTTAAGCTTCCCTAATATTAACGATCTACCCTTCCACCCGCTGAGGGTTATCAGCCCTTCAGGCACACTGGGATTGCCTGTAATTATTTCCACACAGCTGACACGCTGGTTAAGTCAATTTGTATGATGAGTAGCTGATTGACTGGCCATGGGTATCTTGTCAACTGCTTACCTCCCATTTGCAAGCTTAATAACTCAGTGGGACCATAATTACATGTTCATTGCTGATCTCATTTAGTGTTAATTACATGCCAAATAGACGTATCTCTAATGAGCTTGGGAGCTTCCCAACAAAGGCTTTTAACAGCCCAGCAATATTTAATGCACGTGTATCTTTACTAATTCTATCCAGTGCTTCACCCACCCTGTACTAATCCTCAGGTCTAAACCAACGTCATCCAGTGTTGTGTTGATAGATCCCGAGGCATCTGTTCAGCTCCATGTGACTTACTAGCTTAGGTTTCTGGTTTAGTTCGTGTCCTGGTCATAAGTGGATCCCTCTTTAGAGACAGAGATCCAGCGACGAATTTAACCAGAACCCAAGAGCTCAGCACCTCTGAAGCTGGGTGGAGTTTGGATTCAGATCCAAACTCTGGGGATCAGGTTCTTCTTTGTAGAGAACACAGATTTGGAGTTGCATAGTATCCTCAAATGTTTGTATGCTACCCAGGGGGCACTATCCGTACCCAACCTTGCATTCCTTGCACACCCTAAACTCCCAGTGCAAGATCAGACTCATCATTCGAAGAAAGTGCACAGTAAAAAATGGATATTAAAGCGATCATCTATTGCAACCCTGCAGATATAATAGTGATGAGGACAGGGCAAGAGAGAGAGATACATAAAACCTTATTTTGCAATAACATTATCTAGTGCTTGATGTAGCGGAGAAAGACCATTGTTGAACCTGTCCATATTTCGGGTTTGTACGTGCTTCATCACATTCGTACAATTACTCTAAGAATAGAGTTGACTTTCCAATAAATTCACCTTGTTGGAGTACTTCCAGCACTAACCCCTTTAGTCCAAGAGAGCTCACTAGTTTGAAACATTTACTCCCAACTGAAATATGGTACAAGAGTTGTTTTAAGCCCAAGGGCAGATTTCAAATTTTGTTTGGGTTTTTATTTACAACATTTAAAGGAAAAAACCCTCAGCAATCTGCCAGCGGTTTGGCCAGTGTTGAGTTATATGAAAAGAGCAGCAGACTATTGGACCAAGCTGCAGTTTGGCAAACCGGTAACTTGAGAGGAACTTGTGGCTAGTTTGTGTTTTGATTTTGAAGGCCGGGGCCAGATCCGGAAAAAACACTTATCAATTATCACATTTTTTAAAATATCAGTCATTAGGTACTGGAATGTAAAGAACATCCAACCGTTAGTTGATCGATCTTATTGCTCAAAGGTTTCATGTGCTTTTTTGCTACAAGCAGGCCATATGCTAAGTCCTGCAGCCATTGCTCACTTGAGAAATCTCACCGACATACAGAACAGTCAGGAGTGTAGGGCCAACAGGATCAGGTTCTCTGTAATCCCACTGCACTGTGGTTTATCACATACATGTAACGACACCCCTGGGAGAGTCATCTTCTCTGGGGAGTGAACCCAGGAGCTCTGGATCTAGTATCTGGGCAAAGGAACCAGACCCATAACTCAAAGGCTGTGGCAGATTCATACACCTCTATTCAGTAGCGTAGCCGGGGGTGGAGAGGACGCTCCCGCACTGAGCAGAAGCGGCGCCTTTTTTTGCTCCCGACACTTTTTGCTCCTATTCTGCAGCCAGAGCGGAGCTTTTTTTTTTTTTGCTCCCGGCGCCTTTTTTTTAGCTCTGCTCCCCCTGTGCTCTAAACCTGGCTACGCCACTGCTCTATATATATGTGGACTAGTCACTGCAATGGGACAGAGCCAAACTGCAGTGACTAGCCCACCTACAGAGAGCAGCATGAGGCTGCTACATGGGTTACATACAGAAAAACTGGTTAGAAAAATCTGCCTATTTACTTGTTACCTGACAGAGGCAATCAAAATTCTTGCTTTTGGGTATGAGTTACTGCCATTCTCAAAAGGGTTTTGTTAAGAGCTGCTGCAAAGAGCTACGCAAAGGAAACCATCTGCAGTGCACAACATGAAGCTACAAAACCCAGGAACTACACTACACATTCTTGAGTGTCATCTGCTAGCACCTTGTCTATTAACCTATGCACAGACATGGAGCAGTCTTATAACAAGGGTAACTCACTTCTAGAACTGGCCAGAGAAACTTTGATGGAACCATATTTCCGGTTCCATCTAAATCCAAATGCTTCGAGAAACTGGTCAGTTTCACTGGGAATGTCTTCTTTTTTTTTTTTAAAGTTCCAATAATGTCAAAACATCCCATTTATTTATTGTTGGAACCAAACATTTTGATTGTTCAGTTTTTATTTTGGATTGTTTTAGATTATAATGTCGCACCAAGATTTTTTTTTTAAAAGTCAAAACCAAAATGAAACATTTCAAACCATAGGCGCCGACTCCGTGGGTGCTCCGGGGCTGGAGCACCCACGGGGAAAAACTGGTGGGTGCTGAGCACCCACCGGCAGCTCCCGCCAGCCTTGTGCCTGTGCCCGGCTGCTCACCGCCTCCTCGGCTTCCCCAGGCAGGCGCCGCGGCAGCCAGAGCCTGAGCGGCTTTTTCACCGCTCACGCAGGCTCCACCCTCCGGCTGATCAGGGGCGGCACGCGGGGGGTGGGGGAAGTGCAGGAGCGGCACCTATGCTCTCAGCGAGGGTAAGAGGCTCTGACTCAAGGGACGTGATATCTTTCCGTGAAGAAAACGGACCGAGGAAAGGGCCTGTGTTTATTCAAACTGAGCCAAAGACAGATGAGTGGTCAGTGCCGGTGCTAGCCCACTGGGGGCCCTAAGCAGGAATATTTTTCCCCCAGTACAGCACATACTAATAAATTAATAGGCGGCCCCCTTAAGCTGCTTGGGGCCCTAAACAATTGCTTAGTCTGCTAGCGCCGGCTCTGTGAGTGGTTCTGATACAGCTGACTTTATATTTGATCCACCTTCTAGCTACCATCAAACAACAGGGGGTGGAAAAACAGATCTCTGTGCTCACTTTGTCAGTGCCAGGCACACCTTGGAGTCTGTCCTGTGGAATATTTATCTATTTTAGCCTTTTATACGGCCACCTATCACCGCAGTGCCTGAGCACTATCAGACATGAGGTCACACAGAAGGAATCCAGAGAAAAAGCTACCCGAGATAAAACAAATATGAATAGAGACCTCGTGGGACCACAAGTCTGTCCTCGGGTATCCAAGAGACATCAAAATACAATAGATGGCCTGGGGCCAGATCTTTAGCTGGTGTAAATCGGAGTAGCTGCATTGAACTCAATAGGATCTACACCCTCTGAGCACATGGTCCACTTAAAACATCTGCATAAGGAAAAGCTCCAGAGGTTGAAAACCCGATCTGAAAGAAGAAACCAGTTCTGAATAAGAATAATATCCAGGTTCAGGAGATGGCTTTGAAAAGCACTGTACATCGGTGAGCCATTTGTGTACCTGAAAATAATGCAGGGAAGAGCCAGGCTAGAGATAAGGTTAGTTTGAACTAACCTTTCATTTGAACTAACCTCGTTATCTCTAGCCTGGCTCTTCCCTGCTTATTTATACCTGCCCCTGGACATTTCCACTGCATGCATCCGATGAAGTGGGTATTCACCCATGAAAGCTTATGCTCCAATACGTCTGTTAGTCTATAAGGTGCCACAGGACTCTTTGTCGCTTCTACAGATCCAGACTAACACGGCTACCCCTCTGATACTGAAAATAATGGCTCTCTAAACCGCCTGGAACGACAGTACATTATTTTAACTAATACTTCATGGCCTGAGGCTAAAAATAAATCAACTGCAGCACAGAGCGTTTTAGAGTGTAAGTTACTGACTTTGCTCTCGTTTTACCTCTTTGGTTAATCATTATGACAAAAGGCCATAAACTCTGAGACTGAGGAAAAGGAAAAAGAGAACAGCCCCGGATTCTCCTCTCTTGCAGCGGAGTAAATCAAGAGCAGTCAGTGGAGTCGCAGTGGAGCAAAACTGGTGGAAGTGGGAGGAGAATTGAGCTCTGCACATTTTGAATGGGGTTCCAAACATGAAAGTGTTTCATGAGTATCCATGGGCCAGATTCTCAGCAGTGGTAAACTGACATACCTCCATCTGCAAAGGAGCACTACCAGTTTGTACCAGCAGAGGATCCGGCACATAAAGTACAATTAAAACGAGAGACTCTCCTGGCTCAGAATCTGTAGCTGTTTGGAACAGCGTTAATTTGAATCACCACAATCACATTAGCAGCAAGACTCCTCTATAGACAGCACATCAGCGGCCGGTGCCATCAATGATTGTGTTAGAGGGAGCTGTCTGGTGGCATTCATTCCTGGCAATGAGAGAAAGACATCTGCCAATGCCAAGTAAGAGTTAAAGACCATCGTAGGACAGCAGCAATTTGAATATCTTTGTCAGGAAACATCACCCTTGACATCCTAAGAGGGACCTGGGAAGTTCTGAATTACCCAGCATGGTACATGGGGTATAGAATCATAGAACCATAGGACTGGAAGGGATGTTGAGAGGTCATCTAGTGTCCAGTCCCATAGGACTAAGAGGAATAGTCCAGTATTGCAGCAGGGGATGGAATGCTGGAAAAACATCCCAACAGTGGCTCCATTCATGTTTGAACTGATCTCCAAAGAGAAGTGATGGAAATGCCCCTCTTTTTCTTAGAACAACTGAATTAAGATCGGACTGGACAACTCAGTAGAAAAATCTGCTGCAGAGAAGAATCCTGCATTTCCAGGGACAGAGAGAGAGAGATGAACAGACCGGCCAAGCCAGTGACTCTGATTCTATACACTGTCACTCGCCCTGGAAGGCCTGGGATATGTACAGAAGACACATGCTACCTCTTGTTCTCCATCTCAGCCAAACCCCTTCTTTGCCAAAAGAGGCCAATTCAGAATCTGTCAATCACATTGCTAAATCCCTCTTCATACCAGATTCAAACCGAGGTCACTACAGCCTGCCAACCCTGCAGTTCCTACGGGACATACACTATGTCAGCTCTAGTCCTGTGCTGTTGGATAGGTTGCTGTGCGTTGCTAAAGAACTTCCGCTTTACACTCCAAAGCTAGCTGCATTTCAGTGTGGGGGGTGTTGTTTGCATAGTAGTTAAGGTCTGTGAAGTGCTTTGGCCACAGTGCCCTGGCCACGGTACCCGGCCAACGGGAGCTGCGGAGCCGGCGCTAGGGGGTGGGGGCAGCGCGCAGAGATTCACTGAACGCCCCTTGCCTAGGGGCTGCAGGGGCACATGGGCAAGCTGGTGCTCACGGCTCCAGCGCCCCCCTTTAGCCCGCGGCCCTGGGTTGCAGCCCCTAAAGCCCCTGAATGTAAAAGCTCCCTCTAACCAGCCACAGGTCAACTTGCACATGTCAACAAGTCTGAGTTATTGGCTCTCCTGGATTATTCTTTTCGGCTGGCCCATCCCTTCTGTGGTCTAGATGAAATTACCAAACAATGTGCATGGGCTGCCAAACCTCAGACATTTGCTATGTCTGACAGACAGAATGATCTAGTGGACTAGAATATGGGAGTAGGATCCAGGAACTCCTGATTTCTAATCCTGCCTCTGACGCTGAGTGGCTCTGTAAATGTAGGCAAGTTGCATAATCTTTCTGGGCCTCAGTTTCTCCATCTGTAAAATATGGCTGGTACTTCTTTCATAGGAGGGCAAGGATGTGGGAATTAACAAAGTTTTACAAAAGGCTTTGAGATCCACACATAAGCCACCCTCTAAATGCAAAGGACTGTCCTTAGCCAAATAATAAACAGGTTTGTTGATGCCGCTACATGAGAACACAAGCGCCAGATCCACAGCTGGTGTGAATCAGCAGAGCCGCCCTGTCGTCAATAGCATTGCACCAATGTATACAGGCTGAAGCTCCATCCCTTCAGTCTGCTACCCTTTGCTCTGAAATGGGCGCAATTGTGTGCCAAGCAAAGAATTTTACGTTTCCATCTTTTTAACAAGAATCTTTAAACAAAAAGTCTCAGGGCTTGGCTTGCTGCATGAAGACATCTACACAACATCTGAGTGCCCAGCATTAATGCTCTACAGAAGAGGGTTTCGTTTTTATTTGGAGATAATCCAGGCAAATTCTCACTGGGCAAGACTGAGGGGAAGGGGAAGGTACGGGCTCATGAAATGCAAAATCTGGCACAGAGCCCAGCAATAAAAAAAAAAAAGTAATCGAACAAACAAGGTTAAAAAAATTCTCTCTAGTTCCTACATGGAAAGAAAAACCCACAGTTCAAAGAATCTTCCCCTGCCAGTCAGCGGGTTCCCAAATGTCATTTTGTTGTCAATTTGTTTGGCCTTTGGAAGCAGAAAAAAAAAGGTGAAGTTGAGAAAAAAAGAAACCACCAGATTAAATATTAACAGTGGCGGGCTCCTTCGCCCCCTGCCCACAACAAAATGCGGCTCCCTTGCTTAGAGGCTTAAAGAAATGCCAGTGCTTGACTTGAGAAACCCAAATTTCAGCTACACTGTTTCCATTCACCAGATCGTCATAAACACGTTCCTTAATAAACCCTGCCAAGTAGAACGCTGGAAGCCAGAACGAGCTTCTATTCCAGCTGAAACAGACACTGGCTTTTCTCCCTAGGAATTACCCTTCTCTGTCCTCTTGGCAATTCCCAGAGAATAGGCTACAGAACCTACAACAGGCTGAACACCACTGTCGCCTGCCCTCTCACGGCAAGAACTCCTGACTCGCGTCAACTCCCCTCCTCCATCCTAAGGGTTGGTCCAAAATCCAATTCTTGATGTTACCTTGGCAGGAGCCCATTGCATGAGAAGTAGTAGCAGAAAGGCTACAGCTGGCCCTAAAAGGGACACTCAGGATAAAAATGGTTGGGTGAATTCCATGCTATGCTGTATCCTATGCATTCCCTTTGGAATCGGTGGGACTGGATGGGGGACCCAGTCTCAATCCAATATTTGATTGCCTATTTTACATTCCTTCTCTCCAGACCTGATGCAAATACTTCCAAGCTCCCTGTCTGCTGCCGGGATTGCAACCAGTGGGACTAATCGGGACGGCAAGAGTAGCACCTGCGCTTGCTACCAAGGTATCATGAGATAAGTGGGGGCCCAATCTTACAAACACTGAATTCAGGGCCAGCTTTGCCTCGGACTGCAATGGAAGCAGGATCAGACCTTCCTTTATTCGTGCCTCCTCTGTTGGTTTACATGCTGCACTACTGCACAGCGGTTGTGATAACTGGGCCCACAAACGTAAGCGCAACTCTTTAAAATATGTGAACGTTCAGCAGATGACACAATAACCTATCAAACGTTAATAAGCAAAGGTATGAAAAAGGAGACAGAATGACTATATTCGTCTAAACAAAAAGGCGCTTGTGGCTCCAGCCCCGCAGGGGGGCACGGAGGCTCGGGGCTTCCCCCCAGCGGGACAAGCCGACGCAGTTGCTTCCCGGGAGCCACGCGGAGTGGGGGCTGGCAGGGAGCCTGCCAGCCCTGCTGCATGGCACCGCCAACCAGACAGTCAACAGCCCGGTCAGCGGTGCTAACTGGAGCCACCAGGGTCCCTTTTTGACCAGGTGTTCCAGTCGAAAACCGGACACCTGGTCACCCTAGCAAGCCAGGCCTAATTGGTGTACAAAACAGTGAGGAGACTGGCTATTCCAGCCACCAGTCCCTTTGTGGGTCCTTAAAGAGAGAGACTTGAGGGGGGAAGACAGAAGAATGGATGGTGGCTACTGGAGTGAGCTTCCTCATCATGACTGCCACCCCCTCCTCTCTTGGGACCCTTGGCCTTCATCACCCTGCTCGATGTCCTGACCAGACTGAGCTAAAGGGAGGGACCCAGATGACATCGCCATCCCTACCGACTCCAGCTGAGTCCAAAACACCACCGGGGATGAAATGGGATTGGACTTTAACAGCAGCACCCATAAGCACCGACTCCATGGGTGCTCTGGGGCTGGATCACCCTCGGAAAAAAATAGTGGGTGCTAAGCATCCACTGGCAACCCCGTGGATTGGTGCTTCCCTTTCCCTCCCAGCGCCTCCCGCCCACCATCAGCTGTTCAGTGGCGTGCAGGAGGCGCTGGGGGAGAGGGGGAGGAGCGGGGGCAGGAAGAGGCGGGACAGGGTGGGGGTTTGGGGGAAGGGGTGGAATAGGGACAGGGCCTGGGGTGGAGCAGGAGTCAAGCGCCCCCCAGGAACTGAGGAAGGCGGCGCCTGTGGCGGCAGCAGCAACAGCTCAACCCATCTCACCTAACTTCTTTTCTTTTCCCCAAAAGGACAATTATCGGCATCTTTGATACCATCGACGAGACTGCTGAATAAGGGTGGGTTTCCTTCTAAAGCTCTCTGCAGCGAATGGGACAGGGAACAAGGGATGTGATCACAAGGACAACCCGATCTAATGCTTTACATTTCAAGGGCTTTAACTGTTTTTCCTTCTTTTCTGTGTCTTTAATAAAAGGTTAAAAGGATTTTTAATAGCATGTTTGCCGTGGTACTAGGCAGACTGTCTACCAAACCCCAAACCTTGTTTAAACCTTGGACAGTATCTGGGTTATGTGAACACCTTAGGACCGTTTAGTCCATCAAATAATTCAATATACCCTTCAACCGGCCAGGGCCTGAATGGGAGACACCAGGACACAGACCCAAAAAGAGGGCCACAGAAAAAAAATCATCCATGCAGGAAACTGAAAATGCCCTGAGATTCCTTCTGTCACTGCAACTCTTCCTAGAGCCTCAACTTAATGATTCTTTGCGTTTTATGTCAGTAATTTTCAGCAATAAAAAAAAGCGGGAAGAGGGCATCAAACGCATGTTTGGAATGTAGGTAACAAGGGGACACAAATGAGCGGCGTCCCTGAAAATGAGATGCCTGTGGAGGCAGAGGCGTGAAGTACACTCAGCTTGGACAGTGAAACTAGACCAGGTGGTCTTGGATCGGTGTCACTTCCTGCTTCGCAGGGAGGCTCACAAGGCTTGCAGCGTGGGGTTTCCTATGCTACAACATCCTGTTAGTCTATAAGGTGCCACAGGACTCTTTGTCGCTTCTACAGATCCAGACTAACACAGCTACCCCTCTGATACTTAACATCCAAGCTGGAATTTCATAACCACCCGTCATGCTTGGATGGAGCAGTTCCTTCCTTCTACCGACCAAGGAGCCACACCAGCTGATCTGGCCCTTCTTGGTCATCCCTTTGAGGGCATGCGCTGAGTTGATGCAAGACACTTCCCGCAAGGTGCCTTCCATGGGAATTAAGGGCCACCTAACAAGATTGTGCCCATACTGGTCATTCTGCTTTGTGGTTCAGATATTGGTTTCTATCATAGAATATCAGGGTTGGAAGGGACCTTAGGAGGTCACCTAGTCCAACCCCCTGCTCAAAGCAGGACCAATCCCCAATTTTTGCCCCAGATCCCCAAATGGCCCCCTCAAGGATTGAATTTACAACCCTGGGTTTAGAGGCCAATGCTCAAACCACTGAGCTATCCCTCTCCCCCAATGAGCTATCCCTCCCCTCCCTATGAGCTGACGTGATTGTCCCGCTGATCAGCAGGGGAACAGCCCCTGAGGATCAAATCGGCATTCATTTCCTTCGATGTTTCCAAAGGTCGGGAGGAATTTCACACCTTTGAGGAGCCACTCGGCTCCAGGGAAAGAATGCCACAGCTTGTGGGAGTGCTGCTTAGCAGCGGAGCTAATTGGCTTACACACTTTTGGGGTGTGTAAAAATAATACGTACAGTTTTGACAATAAGCGAGGCTAAATTGAGTGGCCAGGAAGAACAGCTGCTCTGAGGAGGAGGAGGATGGTTTTGTGATTAAGGCACTGCATTGGCACTTGAGAGATCTGAATTTTATTCCCAGATCTGCCACAGACAACTAGGACAAATCACTTCATCTCTCCCTATAAAATGGGGGCAGTAATACTGAGCTATCTCCTGGAGTTGTGAGGACAGAATAAGTGAAGCAGAGATATTTGAAGCCATATTAGTGGGGGGAGGGGAGAGAGATCTGTTCCTCTTGTCTAGTCCAATCTGAATTCTGTGAAACCCCTCAGACTACAATAAGTTCTGTCATTAAGAACAGCTAGTGAACACATAATGAATCAGGTAATGAACATAATGAGATAATACCCTAATTCCCCTGAATAGTCAAATGCTTCATGCGAACTCTTAAATTACAGCTGTTGAAATTAATGGCAAAGCAATTCGCAGGTAGTCTAGAATTAGACTTATGAGAGTCGAATGCCCAGAGCTATATGTAACTAATAAAATCTGACAGGAATGGCAATCTGGGGAAGGCAAAGAAAGAAAGAACCTGGGTTTTCTTCTGTGCACTCTGTGATTTTTGGTAAACAGGGTGCTCTGTACAGCTAGCGGGTATTTGGGGCTATAATTTCCACTGTTGTTTAACAGCAAATTCTCATGTTTTAACACATTTGTTATATACGGTGGAAGTTCTGAAAAAGACGGGTTATTTAACAAGTGGGAAATTGTTCTCTCTTACAGCGTCCTTTGGGTAATTAGCTGTAGTGTGTCATATGTCAAAACCAATATTACATCATTTACTCAGAAGGTAAAAGATTGCTAGTTACTACAAAACATGGCATTATCCAGGGTATAGGGCACTAAACTTAGACTTGGTTGATCTGGATTCTATTCCTGGCTCTGCTGCTGACCTTGGGTAAGTCATTTCACCTCTTTTTGCTTCTGCTTCCCCTGATACACCTATGTTTGTCTTGTATATTTAGCTTGTAAGCTCTCTGGGACAGGGACTGTCTCTCAGTATATGTTTGTACTAGGCCTGCTCAAAAATGTTCTGTCAAAACTGCTTTTTCAATGAAAAATTGGGCTTTTGACTACATGAATTTTTTCCATGGAAAGTGTCTGCTTTCTGCAGAAAATGTTGACTTTCCAGCCAAAAAGCAAACACCCAAAGCCCCAAAAGTTTCCTATAAATTGATGGCATGCCATTTGTGACCACCTCTGTTCCAGGACCAGTGTGTATCATGTAAACAAACAAGTTACACTAAGAAAACACCCAATCTCTATGTCACTGATTTTAACTCAAGTGGGAAAGTGACTTGCAAACCTTGACATCCCCTACCAGTTGGCAGAGGGCTGACACTTTTATAAGATCCTGTATATAATGAAAACCTTCGATAAGGATTAATTTGTGTATCAAACCCACATGCACACACACCTTGTTTTTTGGCTCAGTTGTTACATTTGGATCCACAACACTGAACTTTCCACATGCAGAGAAGCAAAACCTCCATCTTGCAAGGGAAAAGCAAGTTTGACTGGGCATTTTAATACCATGGCTGATCAGTCAACTATAATTGGTTCTACTGTGAATAGAATTCCCACAAGCGGTAACATTCTTTACACACAGCTAAGGGGCACTGAGGAATGTATGAAATTCTTTCCTACCTTTGAAAACATCAAAGAATACCAAAAATAAATTAATCCCAGCCTGATCCTTATGGCTGAATGACTTGTCGACAAATACTAGCAAGGGGCAAACTCAACAGCACTAGTGGGATGTCATTGATTATTATAGTCAATAGCAGCCCGTAAGTACTGTAGAAACACATGGTGAAAGATCGTCTCTGCCCCCAAAAAACCTTACAGTCCAAGTATGAGACAACAGGTGGCTACAGACAGACCGATGGAGGATTACAAAGAAACAATGAGACAATATTGGTCCGCGTGACGGGATGGGGTCTCTGCCACTCAAGTGACTTTAGTCAAGTGTGGACCTGATCCTACAAGCCTTAGTCATGTAAAAACTCTCATTAAAGACAATAGGGTTACTCTTAGGTTTAATCTGGAGAGTTAAATGGACACCGCAAGCCACGATCCCTAGAACTGAAGGCTGTTGTAGGTCACACTTCTTCAAGCAAGTATCACATTTTAAGAGAAAAATAAAAGGTGCCGACGCGTCCCCCCTCCCCCACAGTACATTGGCAAATGGTTGGGGGGAGGTTGGAATGCAGGTAATTCAAACGCTCGTTGCTGTACATTGGTGAAGTCCTCTCACTTACCCGATGTAGAAGGTTATTGGGCCTATCCCAGAAAAGCAGAGAAAGATGTTGCTAATCTCTCATCATACGTGACACGCAGGCTGAACTAAATCAAGAGGAAGGTTTGGAATGTTTCCAAATAAAAGAGGGTGCAGAGTATATTTTAGTTCTGGTAGCCCCGGGGCGGCAATACCTTTCACACCCATAAACTGCAGGTGCTCTGGTGATTGTAGGCACTTGTCTGTGCTGCCTTCACTAGCATTAGTATTGTACTTAGTAGCCATGTGCAACTCAATCCACAGTAGCCCCTCTCTGCTGGCTAGTTTAGAGACAAAATCTTCTTTGAGGCAAAGATCCACTCATATAGTGACAACAGGCATCTGGTTCTTATAGAACAGACATTCGCACATGGTATATGATCTTATGAACCACTTACAAAGAATTGAGGTTAATATGTTGCACTTCATAACCTTTCTGGCGGAAAAAGCCAACCCCTTGTTTTCGAGGTGGGCCGAAGCCGGACTCTGTCATGCAAACCTCTCTGAACCCTGGTGCGTCAGATACAAAAGGAGCCTACATCCAAACCACCACTGATTTTAGGCTTGCAGAACGACACCGAACCCTGTTTGTCCAGTACTGAGATGGGACAGAACCAAAACCTTTTACCCAAACACTCTCCTTTGCCCAAACTTTGGGAGTTCTGATTAAATGGACCCAAATTCCAAACGAGCCCAGGTGCCGGCTTTACAAAGCCAAGCCCGACTGATAAAGTTTGGCAAAACCAACCCCCATCCTGGGCCCATCCTCCCTTTACTCCCAACACAATGGCCTCATGCAACATTAGAAAGGTAAGAAATACGGGGTTTGATCCCCTGGATCCCACTTGAGAACCATGCAGTGTGGGGCGATGGGAGGGGAGTTGGCTCTTTTCCTTATGAAGTGGTCTTCAGAATGAAAGCCCTTAAGAACCACATCTCTAACTGAGTCCACAGCCCAGCATGCATCTCAGAAACGCTCTAAAGCCTTCCCTAGATGCCAGCTCTAAATAAGGGGAGTTCCATCCAGGACAGCAATAGGGGACACCATAGAGCAGGGTTTTGGAAATCCCCTCAAGCTGCTGCAGGGAGCTCACTAGCAGGCACATTTGATCAACAAGACTTTGAGAAATGCAACTCCCAGAATGACCTGTGGGAAACACCACCCTGTCGCCAAGGGGGAGGGGTTATGTGCACTGAGCGCTTGGAGGAAGTATGCTCGGTAGGGTCTTGTATTGTTGCGGACAACAGGGAACGAAGAGGTTGTAGAATAAGACCCTAAGGCCTGTGTAGTTACTGGGGACTTGGTGCTCTAGTACAGGCTTACAATGCCATCTCAGCGACAAGAGCTCTCTGTAGTGGTCTTCTAATCTTCTTCAGAGCACCCCACCGTGGCCCCCAACCCCAGCACGCCGGGTAGGCAGCGCAGCCCCAGCACCAGCTACCCCAAGTCCCCATGGTAGGCAGGCCAGCCCCAGCCCCAGGCAGCCTGGGCCAGGGCAGAGCGCCGGGAACTGCAGGAGGAGAGCTGGGGATGGAGCATAGGGGGGGCCATGCCTGGCTGTTTGGGGAGGCACAGCCTTCCGCAGCCTATGATACCTGCCACCCATGGTGACCGTCCTTGCCCAAGATGACTACATGTAATCGTGGCCTTTCAAGATTTTGTACCTAGGCAGGTATACCAGCTCTGTCCACACTGAATGCAGGGCCATGTCCAAACATGATCATTTTACTGGGCCCATCTGATTCTCCTTCCGCAAGAGGCACTCTAAAATCATCAGCAACTGCCCCTGGGTGAACTCAGTAAATCCTACCAATGAGAGATGCTGCCTGACTCACGTAGAGAAAATTCACTGAATAACATTTACATTGATCCTGAATTTTGCACCAACACCCGCTGGAGGAATGTTCTGTCTTGAAGAATAAGCACAGATCTACACAGATCCATCAGTGTAACATTTATCAATATTTATTCCACCCCTGCAGACAAGAAAACTCAGCAAATGAAAGCTGCTTCCATCTACTGGCAACAGACTAATACTGATGACGTGTGTCTCCCCTTATGGGTCTCACTCATCAACAGATTCACCTCCTGGGTAAGTCTATACATTTTAAATCCCAGGAATAGGTTTTGGAACCACACCTGGGCACTGTTCCCTCTAAGCTGTGCGCATGTGCGCGTGCACACAGATCCTAAACCCCATGCATACGGCAAAACACTGTGCACACAAAAATTTGCATAGAAGCACAACAATTTGCACAGAAGAAATTTTTTGCGCACATGGCCTGTCAAAAATTAGAGGGAACATTGCACCCGGGATACAAAATCCAACACACATGGTCCATATGGAATGGTCTTTCCAGTGGACCAGGAGAGCTGGATTATTAAGTTACCTGGTTCCAGGTTAGGATGCACCAATACAGTGTATCGGCACCTCTTTTGTGCTGCTTTATTGTTCTCCAGAAGCTAAGCTTTCAGGCTTTTTTTTTTTTAAAAAGCCACTGTGATTGCTGAAAGCCTGGAAAATGGGAACCAAGTGCAACTGCTGCAGTGCTGTCTGCAAAACCCCAAACAGTAGCTCGGAGAGGTGTGACCTGCCCCATTCCTCTCAGTGGGGGTGAACTCAGATGTCCAGTGGTAAAACTTTAAGGGTACGTGTACCCTGCAATAAGAGACCCACAGCAGGGGCAGCTGACTCCGGCTCACGGGGCTATAAAATTGCCGAGTAGACGTTTGGGCTCAAACATCAACACTGCTGCAGGGTTTTGATTGCTCTGCAGATATACCCTCAATGTCAACACTGTTACCTCCTTCACTCCTACCAGACCACGTCAGAAAGGAGAGGGAGGGCCAGGGCAGGGCTGTGGGCAGCCTGGTCAGTTACCAAGTTGCATCAGGAGATGATGAGCAGGGTCAGGGTCGAGCAAAGTCAGGATACCAGGAAGTCAGGGTCAGACACCAGGTAACAGGCAGCCGGCAAGGAGCAGAGTCAAGGATGAACTGACATCAGAAGCCAGAGTCTAGGGGCCACAGCAAAGCACGGTCTGGAGCAGAAGCAAACAGTCTACATCATTGCTCAGACAGCTCCTACACTGGCTTCCTGGTTTATATACCAGCATGAGCCAATCAGTGGGCTGTGAGGGGCCGCCACTCATGTCCTGCTGGGCGGTACTTCCTGTAGTGTCTAGATTCCTATGGTCCTCCAGCAGCAACCCAGCCTAAGCTTCCAATGGCAACCTGGCCGCATCAGCAGCCAGCTACCCCTAGGGTCCCAGGTTCTTGTCCCGCAGCCCCTTACTGGGAGGTGAAGATCACACAACCTGCTGTGAGTGGCAGCTCGTTGTGGCAGCTGGGGCTCGGGAAAGCAACTCTGTTTCCCCACCCACCCCCGCCAAGGAAGAATAAAGCTGAGCTCAACACGGCCTCTGAGAGCCCTCAAGGGGAAAGCCAAGCTCCAAGGGGGCAGTAGGTACTGCCCCCGTTCCAGGCGGGCTTGTACGTGGCATGGCTGAGGCATGCCTCTGCTGCTTCTACAACACTATGTATTCTCGCACTAGTGCGGACACGAGCAGGGGAATCACAGCCCAGCTCATAGTGCGGACGTAGCCGTTGAGGGGGAGCTGAACCCAGGCAGCGTGAGTGATTGTATTTGAAACCTCTCCACGCCGCTGTGAGCAGAGTACCGCTACCTTTCGTCTCTCCAGTTTTACCCCTGCCAGGGCATTCTTTTTCCCCCTCGTTCATTCCTTTGGGCACTCACTGTGGGTACAGCCCCTCCTGCTTCTCTTAGCAGGCTACTTGTCTGGCTGTCTTCTGGCTCCTGTGAGCAGACTGTCCTCGGAAGCAAACTAACCGTCTGTGGAGTGGCTGGCTCAGCGACCCCCTGGAATAATGCCCTCATCTTTTCATCTTGCGTGGCCCCCCCTCCAACAACATATTACCTCAAATCTCCCTCGGTTTTAGGTCCATTATTGAAGGCCAGAATGGCCATTTGTCTCCTGCTTGGAACGCTCTCTTCAGGTGAGAAATGCTTCGCTTTCCTGTTGTATTCGAAAAGGGGCCAGGGCTACACCGGTGTAAGCAGGCACCACTGCCTAGATCCACCCCATTTGCCCCAGGTCTAAATTTGGCCCCATCCATTACCAGCCCAGCTCCTCTCTATCTAGGTTTGAAGGCAGGGGGTGCCCTGTGTGAGCCTGGTTTCTCCAGACGAGCAATCTGTGTCTGCGAAAATGATGGCTCTGGGGGAACATTTGGGCATTGTTCTGATAACTAGCCCTGTGACGCGGCAGTAAGTAAACAGCCTTAAAGGAGATTAACTGACTCTTAACTTTCCAGCCAGTTCAGAGACATTCCAGAGCAGTGAAATCAAACCTGAAAAGTGTTCAGGATGGTTCCTGGCTGGCCGCCATTCAGTGACTCTGCCAGCAAGGAACAGCAGTGGCCGGGCAGTCTGACATCCCGCTGCTCCTGACACATGGGCCTCCCCAAATCTCAATCATGGATTCGGAAAGCTTCGCAATCATGTGATTATTATTTGTATTACAGCGGCACCTGGAAGCTCTGCTCAGGGATCACTGCCCCCTCCTTGTGCTATAGACACTGTACGAATGCAGAGTGAGAGACGGATCCTGCCCCCAAGAGCTCACGGGCAAATAACAACCGCTAGTGTCGTCAGTAGATGTCTAAGCACGTTTCCTATCATACTGATTGGGAAACTGAGGCACTGACTTGCCCAAGGTCACCCAAGGAGCCAGTGATTCAGCTGGGGCTAAAACCCAGGTCTTCTGAGTCCATGTCCTGTGCTTTAGGCAGACATTGCCTGCCTAAGAGACAAGACAAAGGGGGGGAAGAAAGCGAGAATTGCTATCCTGACTGTACAGCAGTGGCACTGAGGCCCAGAGAGGGAGCTGTGCAGGATCACCCAGGAAGTCAGAGACAGAACTGGGAAAAGAACCCATGAGTCCGAAATCCCAGTGTGGCACCCTACATACAAGACCCCTCTTCCTCAGATCGGATGATCATGACAGCCTGCATTCCACCCCTTAGAAACCCCATGAAGGGCCGCTCCTGCTCCCAAGAAAGTCGCTGGCTAATCTCACTCAGTGCAGAGTGGGTTGCATACATTTCAGAAAGCAGGTTTTTTCAATTGTGAGTGTAAATAAACCCTCAAGTCCTCCCCAGATCCTGTGTAAGTACAGAGCAGAGCACTGTATTCAAACCCCCCTTGCTCCCCACACACACACACTTTTGTTTGGCTATATATCCTTGAAGTTGTCTCCCTTGATTTGACATTTGGGGTCTGCACTAGGTGAACAATGCAAGTTAAGCACCTAACCCCTTGGAATCAAACCATAACAGGACTCATGTGAATGCCTCTTGGTCCTTTTTAACCTCAGATCTCTCAAGAGTTATTAATACCATACATGTGAGTCTTTCATACCCTGTGGGATAACATCTGGGGGATATTCATCATGGCCACCGCAGATTTCATACCCCCCTATTCCCACAAAATGAAATGGGTCACATCTGAACACCACGCCGCTTGATGTGGAATCATTAGCATGCACAGACTTCCAGTTCAATTACTTGACAGATGAAATCAAGATCCGTTGGTCTTATTGTTTGCATCTGGCGCACTGCATATATATACACACACTTTTCTCCTCTCTGCTAATCCGCGCCCTCGTTCTCAATCTGAACTAATGTTCACTTCATCTGGATGTCATTGAGCATTGTTCGGCATATGGAAATGTATCAAGCACGCCATAATAAAATTAGCCCTACACAACATCAATTATCCATAGCACCTTCAGAGAAAAAATAGTATTTCCTGCTTCTTCTTTATACACCCATTTTTCGGGAGAGTAGCCCATTGTTTTTCTTCCTGTAATAATTTGTGACTTGAAAGAGTTTGTTCTTTCAGCCAGCGCCGACCAAAGCCAAGGCAGATCAGAAAGTGGACTGTATGTATTTTAATTTTTCCAGCCCCACCAATGTCTTCTTTCTGGTTGGTTTTACCCAGAGGAACAATTATGCATTGTGTTACCCGTTAGGGTCAACAACACACGGTCAAAATAACCCCAGAACCTGGCGTCAGAAATATTTTAGGTGCTGAAGTCAGCACAAAGGTGTGGGAGTCTGAAAAAGCTTGCTGTGAAAGGTTCTGAGCAATGCGCCAACGTCTGAACAGATTTCTGTTTGAGCCGAATCACAGCCGACATGAGGCGGATCTTCAGCCAGCGTAACCGGTCATGGTGTAGGTAACACGGTTCATGGTCTCAACCACACCCCTACCCAGGTTCTCTGAGATGGGGACAAGGAGAGCTGACTTGTGAAAACCCTTTCAGGGCTGTTCGTTCAGCTCCGAAAGAGAATTCCGCGTCGACCAGGTTCACGTCCCATGAAGACTCCATGGCAGTGCTTGGAGAGAGGGGATGGGCATGCAGCTAAGGCACTGGGGGTGGAGGGGGGGCTCAAGAGATCAGGGTTTATTTCTGGGATCTGCCACAGACACACCCCCCCCCCCGTGCTATCTCATGAAAGGCACTTAATTTCTTCTGGTCCGACCCCTCACTCTTGCTCCAGCCCCTCTATGCCACCTTAAGGGGCCCTACAACCCCATCTCTCTCTGGAGCAGAATTCAACCAACACAGACACTGTGGGAGACAGCCAAAAGTCACCTTCTGAGACCCCCATGGCAAGCCCCAGCATAGGGGGTGGCGTTGGGGACAAGGACCCACAACACAGCATTGTGGAGACTCTGGGTGCTGCTGCAGCCCATAAGGTAGCCTGGGGAGGCTGCTGTCACTTGGATGTGCCCCCAGGGCTGTCCCTTACCATGGATCTGTACAGCGCCTACTGCAACGAGGCTCTGAGCTCAGTGGGGGCTGCTGAACACTATCGTAACACAAACAATCATATTCATCGCTTCTGAATTCAATGCCGTTTGGACTCCAGCCTTCCTCCGCACTGAGAACACGCAAAAGCGGCTACCGTGACGCCCTTAGACGGATGCGGATTTGTTACAACGCTACGAGCTGCGACCACACGTCCAGGGTGTTTCATTTTCGACAGACCTTTTACTTCCCGGCAATGTTCCACTTTGTAAGCCAAGCCAGCCCCCTTCAGCAAAACAGCGCGCCGCTATTTAGTGACAGTCAGTGCAGGGCTACACCTGGGGGAATGAAACTTCCTGTTCCTCGGATTACTAACGGAAATCCCATTGACATGGCTGGTTCGGTCTCTGAGCTCCCTTCCGTCATTTACTGTAGTATTGAATTAGGGGGATGAGGCCGTTTAATTCTTGTCGTATGTTCCCCGCTGTGCTCTGGCTGCTTTTAAGATGCTGACGCTTCATTTGAAAGTCTCGGCTCTGCAGCAGGATGGGAATGTGTGGGCTACCCGGAGGAAGCATTAAGGTCTTGCCCCTCCATGAACTATCACTGTTCCGACACACACAGAGATGGCCGTCTCGCAATGGGGCTTTCCAATAAAATGCACAGGGACGCCTGGGTTTCCTGCAAGTGCGTTTACACCGAGGTTGATGTAACGCACCGTAGAACAGAACGAAAGAAGCATGCAACCGATGGAGAGGAACTTTGCATCCGGTTGAAATCTATTTAAAGAGCTGGAATGCAGGACCGAGGTAACTGTAGCCTCCCCACTGAATAAAGGTGGATCGTGGAATGGAGGAGAGCACCAGGGGGAGAGGAGAAAAACATCTGTCAGGAGAAGGGGAGAATGTGGACACAGGAGCAAAGGAAGAAACAGAGGAGTGAGAAAGGCTTGGGATTCCCTTTTGCTCAGCAGCACAGCTGGCCTCTGGGATGATCCCAGAGACTATCAGAAAATGCAAAGGGGCCTTTCATTGATGCTGCCAGAGACAGATAGATTAAAAGACGTGAACCACTGGTGGGTCACAGTCGGGAGCTGTGAACCACTCCGGGGGGCAGGGGTTACATGGGACACAGAGGGTGTGGTTCCAGTTCCAATCACATCCCTGTGCAGGAGATGACACTGACAGGAGAAGGCTCTTTCTCGAGCAGCACCTCCTGGAGGCCTAGACAAGCTCAAACAAGAGAAACTATGGCAAAGTGAGTCCGGTTTGGTGCATTTTGGGAGCCCCGAGTATCAGTGCCAGAGAAGCTGGCAGGAGCTTTCCCGGGTGGCAATAGGGTAGGGTGGGTAAGAAGAGAAGGTGGAAGTTAAACCACAAAAGCCACAGCAGCGGACAGAAAGAGCAGGAGTACTTGTGCAGGGCCGGCTCTAGCTTTTTTGCCACCCCAAGTGGCAAAAAAACAAAAAAACGGCCCTTGAAAGATGCCGCCCCAGGAATGGCTGGAATGCCGTCCCTTCAGATGTGCCGCCCCAAGCACCTGCTTCCTTTACTGGTGCCTGGAGCCGGCCCTGTACTTGTGGCACCTTAGAGACTAACAAATTTATTTGAGCATAAGCTTTCGTGGGCTACAGTCCACTTCTTCGGATGCATAGAATGGAACATATAGTAAGCAGATATTTATACATTCAGAGAAACATGAAAAGGTGGAAGTAACCATACTAACTGTAAGAGGCTAATTAATTAAGAGGAACGAGGAGTTGGGATCGAGGAGGGTCTTGCTAACTGAACGTATAAGATTCATCCATTGAGAATGGCCCAGAGAGCGAGGAAATGGCTAGAGGGTGGTGAGATACTCTACATCTCTGGCTGGAAATGAGGGATGAGATACCTCTGTGCAGCTCCCAGGGGAGCCAGCATGTGAATCTCAAGGGACAGAGTGGGACCAAAAATACCCAGCCAGGTCAGATCACCACAGAGACCAGCGCACATCCAATCCCAGGGGAGGTCAGCAGCATCCGCCGTGGTAAACGCTTGGCCGTACAATAGTGGTCTAATAGAGTCATAGTTTCCAAGGCCAGAAGGGACCGCTGTGATCATCCAGTCGGACCCGCTGTGTAACCCGGGCCAGAGAACGTCCCCGCAATCATTCCTAGAGCAGAGCTTTTAGAAGAACTTTTTGAAAAATTGTCAGTGATGGAGAATCCACCATGACCCTCGGTAAATTGTTCCAATGGTTAGTTACTCTCTCTGTTAAAAATGTACATCTTATTTCCACTGTGAATTTGTCTAGCTTCAGCACCCAGCCTTTGGACCTTGTTAGACCTTTCCATGCTAGACCGAAGAGCCCATTATTAAATATTTGTTTCCAACATAGGTAGCTATAGCCTGTAATCAAGTCACCCCCTTAACCTTCTCTTTGTTAAGCTAAATAGATGGAGCTCCTTGAGTCTATCACTGTAAGGCAGGTTTTCTAACCTGTTAGTCATTCTCCTGGCTCTTTTCTAAACCCTTTCCAATTTTTCAGCCTCCTGCTTGAATTGTTGGCACCAGAACTGGACACAGGATTCCAGCAGCGGTCGCACCGCTGCCAAATACAGAGGTAAAATAACCTCTCGACTGCTGGAAACGGGATGCCTATTGTAATATCATTCATTATGGCTTTAGAGCACACTGTATTTCCAAGGGAAGAGATGCTTTTGTATGGTGCATGCAAAGTATTTTTCGGGTGGGTACAACCGTATGGAAAGGGGTCACATGTCAGAGGCTGACACCAAAGGGAAGAAGGAATTTGGTTGTTTTGGTTTGGGTTCTTTGTGATCCATCTGTCCTTAATTTGTTAGGGGTTTTCACTCTAAATTCTTAGAATTCTAAGGCAAATGCTTTGCAGTCCTTGATCCAGACCCCTTGTTCAGCTTCCAATTTTTATTTGACTGGCTCAAGGGCACGCGTGTAACAAGAGGAGAATTACAGGCCCAAAGAAAAATAGGAATCCTGCAAATTAACAACAAATAACTGGCATCTGGGCAGCTTCACAGGCAGTAACCGTAACAGAGGCCAAGCCGGTGCCTATGGAATTTAATGAAAAGACTCCCATTAACTTCAACCGGAGCTGGTCCTGGCCCTCATTGGTCTAAGTTAGAGCCTGTTAATGCTGAGGATGGTTATACTGTGTAGCTACATGGATCTACACTGGTGCAACCCTCCAATCGTGCAACTGTGTAAAAGGGGGTTTGCACCAGTGTCTTGGCATCACAATTCCGAGAGTAAACCTGCCATCTAGCCCATGGTGAAGGGATACTTGACATCAGGAAAACACGCCTCTATTCCCAGCTCCGCCACTGACTCATGGCGTTACCTTGGGCAAGTTGCTTCACCATCTGTAAAATGACGATGTGTGAGTAAGAGATGGCAATGAGACTTAATTCAATGTTTGTAAAGTGCTTTGAGAGCCTCAGGAGGAAAGTGTTATACACAGAATCACTATTACTTCCTGATGGAAACCATTTTTATATAAAGGCTTTTATGTGCTTAGCACGAACTTTGCTATTGCAAGACAGTCGTTTTCTGCCTGAAAGCCAATACAAATGTGACAGCATTTTTGTTTCCCAGTTTTACATTAACAGCATCTCTCCTCTTGCTTAACATGAGCAGGAAATGACATTCATTACAGTCATTGTTTACTGTTAATTAACTGCTAATTTTACAAACTTTTTTATAGGTCACAGCCATTAAATCTTTCATGCCGGCTGGAGTTCCGCATTCGTCTCTCTTGCTGGGAAGAGTTTGTTATGGGGACTCAAGCACTAGATTTAGAAATCCTCCTGCGGAGCAGTTTCCAGCCCCTTTGGCAGCAAGTAAAAACTTAACGCCGTCCACACGAGATCAAACAGATGACTTAGTTCTAGCGATCAAGCAAAGAGGCTGCTTTGGAAACACATGGATTATTTTATTATCAGGAGTCTTGTTGAAGGCATTGATCGGATCATACGGAGAAATACGATAATGATTGTCACATGCATATCTGAAAGCAAGGAGTCCTGCAGTTCCCATGTATCTCTTCTCTTGTGTATCTCCACAGGATAAGGAGCTGAAGTAGACAGTCCTGAGGGGAACTATCAAGGCTAAGGATCGAATAGGAAGAAAATTCATGCCAGAGTCTCCCATTCCTTGTAGGAACTCATGGAAATTATTCCAATTGAGATCCTATTTCTTCCCCTTACTCTGATTATTCACAGTCTGCTTCTCTGACTGGACACTTAATTGCTTTATCCACTGGTCATGGGGTAGACTTTTACTAAAGGAAGGTTGTGATAAGCTGTTGTGATCACCTGGGACACCTGGCCGCTGTTCTGTTTAATTCCCCCTCTACATTGCTTTAAGTTAAGCTGAAGAAGGATATTTCAACTTGTAAGTACAATTCCCGCTAAGGTGCTGCACATTCAGCCTTGTTGGGAGACTAGTTCCAGCACACTTGCCTCCTTGACAGGGTGAAAGCAAGGCTCAGATGTGTCATGTGGACAAGACCTAAGCATGCTTTATCTGCTCCCTGAGTAGGGCTAGCTTGCTGGGGAGACCTTAGCTAGATCCTGGCTTTTGCCTTTTCTGGTTTTTATGTGGAAAGTAAAATGAGGACTCTCTCTCAATACCCTATCTCACAGGCTGGAGAAAGCTCAAATCCTTTTTCCCCTAGGATGAAATACATCCGTGTGCACAGGGCCAGCAGGAGGACACAAGAGCCCAATTTAAACTCAGTTTTGAGGGCTTAAGTGACCCCTAGGCTTTGCAGTAGCCTTCTGCAATGGGATGAATTTCTGCCACAGAGCTTGAGTCCAAACCACTCTTTTGACAAGTACTTTGATTATACTGTACCGGCCCTCGATGGAGACATAAAATGAATATTTCAGATATTTTTGGTGACTCATTCACATGAGCGGTCGTAACAGAAGACATGATCAGCCTCTCCCTTCAGCATGTATCTGTGAATTATAGCTTTTTATTATTGTCTCCTACGTTAATCTACATCTGCCAAAAATGTTAAGAGAAAAAACTTTTTAGTCCCTCCTGGGAAGTCCATCTACAAACATATGCCACAAAAACAAGAAACATTCAATTTTATCTCCAGCCAATCTTATAAATACCTCACTCCATGGCAATGGAATGTTTTAAAATGATCACTGCACAACTGCGTAGCAAAAGGGTTTTCCCACGAAGCATAAGCTGTGAATGAAATGCTCCATTAAACCGGGGCCCCAAGAGACCCCAAATTAATAAACTTATAACATTCTCACACAGTCTGATCCAAAACCTTTCTATTGACTTCAATGGGCTTTGGATCAGGCCTACCACTGGTGCATGGTGGCAGTTTCACACAGGCCAGTGGTGAATGTGCTTTGGAGACTCCGTTTACCTTTTTACTCTGCTGGAGGTTGTTTGTCCCTGTAGGTTAGGGTTGAAGAACATTGGGGGGGGAGGGTGGCATAAGGGGGAGGCTTGCATTGTGCTGCTGATGCTTTACCTATGGTATGAATAAAATCAGGTCTTCAGGGCTATCCAAATAAATCAGTGAAATATTAAATAAACATAGCACCTTTCCCCAGTATTAAATTTGCTTTTAAGGAAAAAAAAGGGAATCCTGGAAAACCAGCTGATGCAAATAGCCTTATCCCACAAGAATAATAATGATGGAGTCCATTTGCCAAAGAAGACAGGCTGCTTCTATCCCAGGAGCGGGGTAACCGCCCCACTAGAGTAACCCACGTGAATGACTGAACCTAGGAGCCTTCTTCACTCCGGAGCTATAGCGGGTTATTTAGTAACATACCATTAGATTAGCGATCTGAAGTTACACCACCCTGCCAACTTCACTGAGTGACCCCTTTGTTTGACTGCGGCTGCTCCTGATTCTAGTTAAGAGGCAAACCTGCTCTGCCACTAACACATCCGTGGCCTCTTGTATCACCCTGGAGAGGAAGGATGGTCTAGTGGCTAGGGCACTTGACTGGAACTGGGGTCTTGGTACCACTCCCAAGTCTGCCACAGGTTCCCTGTCTGATTCTGAGCAAGTCACTTACTTTCCAGGCCTCAGTCTCTATCTGTAAAATAGGGATAATCACCTTTCCTGTCTCCCACCCTTTGCCTGTCTGGTCTCTTTAGACTGTAAACTCTTCAGGGCAGGAGCTGTCCCTTAATGTGTCTCTGTATGGCACCTCGCAGAACAGGGCTTTGATCTCAGCTGGGGCCTCTGGACACTTCTGCAATACAATTAAATAATAGTTATCAACATGGTACGTGCTGCGGCCATTCAGAACTTAGCAGGGGTTGCTGTTAGTTCCAAAAACACTCACGCTAAAGGACAATCTCCATTCACTGTTAAAAATATAGGGCATATGACACACAGTTGAGCCATTCAGATTCCCCACTGAGTGCAGCAGTGGTGCACATATATACTAGCCAGTTCCTTAGAGGATGATAATATTTTTGTTTTGATACGTGTGTACATTTTGGTGGAATCCTGAACCTTCCCCATTCAGAAAAGCAAGAGCAGAAGGCATTCTCCTGTCTCAGGGCTCACACAATCCCCCTGGCGATACGTCAGGAATAGCACTTAGCAGGTGCTCCTGGGAGCAGCTAGCGTTTGGTTCAGAAGCTGCACGATGAACAAACCAAGCCCTGTGAATTTCACCCAGTCTGGAGTTTCATGGTTCAGTGACATGAACAATTGAGCACTGGATTTTTACACACTAAACTTATTTTCGGTCAAAGTTGAATCTAGATTCCTAGAGGCGAAAGCGAGAGCAGGGCTCCTTAACCATGTTCATAGTCCAAACTACCCTGGGAGAGAGACTGTGGATGCCACCCTTTGCGTTCATGACCACACGGAGCCAAGGTGGGTCTATTTAGGGCCATATGCACCAAACAGTCCCTTCCCAGAACAACCCTGTGCAACAGCAGCTATGGCTTACGTCACAACATAACATCAGGGAAGCATTTCATGTGGATTTAGCTTCTTTTAATGCAAGTTAGCAGCCAGAAAGAAGGATGACACCCCCACATGAGCAGCAAGCTCCTCATGGACCACTAGCAAGTGATCTGCTGACTACCGGTGGTCAAGAGACAACTATCAAGGAGGCAGTGAGCTACAGCATTAAAGCATCGGGGTATTGAGCTGCCCCCATCGGCATGCTTGTGCACCCTCTCAACTTTGTCACACATTTCAAAACAATCCTTATTTTTGATCAAAAGACAAAACCGGGGGAAAAAACCCCAAAATCCAAACACTGTAGCCAAATATTTTGCGTCCTCTGTGAATGCCAGTCTCATTCAGAGCAGACGAGAGCTAGTTTACATAGTCGAGTTTGCCTGCAAAGACTTGTTTGGAATTATAGCTCTTCGGAGGAATCGGAGCTCTCGCAATATGGATCTTTTATTAAGGTTTTAAGAATGCATCTCCAGCATTTGGTGTCGAAGAATTATTGGGCAATATTCTCCATGCTTTATGTCCCGGACAAGGGGCTGCGCTCTACAGCCATCGGCCTATTAGAGGATATTTCACGTTGACATTTATTAGCGTTTATGGGACATCTCTTGTTCATTCTTTTAAAAACACAATAAAATGTGTAAAAGGATGCAGCTCAGGGCGGGAGTCTTGGGTTTGTTTGTTTGTTTTTAATTAATAAAAGCAATTTGCCCTTCTTTGGACCTGGAGTTTTTGTTTACCCCCACAATGGGGTGTTTATGCAGAGGTCTCAGTTAAACCGGGTAATCCGTCTAGATTTTACGGTGCCTCCTATGAAACCTGGCCAGTATGAAGTGGTAGGGGTAGAGAGACAAGGTGGGTGATGTAATATCCTGGAACCGACACAGCTACAACTGCACTGTGTAGGTCGCGGTAAGGCAGAGATGGAGAATAACAGGGTCAACATATTCCAAAGGGAGTAGGAAAATAAAGATGCAGGACTATCCACAAGAGAATGTGTCCAATCAGAGAAACAAGAGATGGGAAACCTCTGGTAGGTCCTATCTAGTCTAATGCAGGATCAACCCCTTCAATTTATTGCCTGGCATTTTACCCAGCCGCCTCAAAAATGTCAAGCACTGGGGCTCTTAGGGAACATACCCAGTAACCAATATAACTTTTCTGCTTTATATCATCCCATGACTCCTGGATATACCTTGATCCTGGCCTAGAGAGATACCAGATCCCATCCAGTTAGCGGGAAGGAATAATACCTAAGAAATCAAACGTTGACAAACCTTCTCCAATCTTCAGAAAGGCTCAGTTCAGATTTTGGGCCACGGCCTGAGGCTCTTGTTTCCTCGGAGCTGTTTCACCTGCCCCTCGTCCGACTCCTCGTGTTTACCTCCTTTTCCCGTCTGTCTGGATTTCTCGAGACTTAAGAGTCAGCACCCACCTGAATCGGCAGAGACCCATGCTCGGGCTGTTCCTGTTTCTCATTGGACAAGCCAGTCATTGACACGACTGCGACACTATCACCTCCCTGGTGTTTTTGGAACAGCTCCACCACAAACAAATGGATTTCGACTTGTAAAAACAGATACGCGGTCACGCCCCCACACACCCACATGCCTTCCCTGTGTGCGGCCAAATAAACTCAGCACAGTCTGGGAAGGAACAAATTCTGCACAAAAAATTCTGCACTCTGTCCCATTGCCAAGCCTTAGAATGGGGGAAGCCGGGTCTTGTGGTTAAAGCCCAGGATGGGGAATCAGGAGAGCTATTACACCACAGCCTGATCGCGTGACCTGTGGGCAAGTCCCTTCCCTTCCCTGCCTCCATTGCCTCGCGGGTACAATGGAGGATCATGATATTTCCCCACCTCGTCGGGGTTAATTAGTTGGGGCCTGACCCTGTGAGGCGCAGTCCCATTTTCAAAAAAGGCACTTAGGCTACTAAGTTTTGAAAATGGGACTTAGCCATCTAAGTCACTTAGGCCTTGCACAGCTGAGCAGAGCAACGCCTACATACCTTTAAAACCCCGGGCCTATGTTCTTTCAACACGCATGGGGCCCAATGCTGAGTTATTTACTCAACCCTTCTGCAGGCAAAATTCCCACTCCTTTTAATGAGCGTTAAGACTGAGTAAGGACCTCAGAGCTGGGCCACTAACCTTAAGAGGAACTGAAGTACCCCGTGGGAGATGCTCCACACCTCACCGGATGAGTCCCGGTGCTGGCGGAAAACTTTGGAATCCTCCTGTGGAAGGTGTGGGGGTGGAATCCCAGCCGATTAGTACATGTAGCATCTTCTAGATCACAAAAGGTGAGTTAAAAAAGCAGGCAGCTGGGTGGATGCTTCAGTCTGATGAACCATGTAATCAACCTGAACCATTTGGATCACAAGTCTATGGGTTTTACTTGAGGATTTTTATTGCAACCCGCCCCTGATGTCATTCCCAGCAGTCATTTTATTATGAAGTGACTGAGCGTAGCTCCAGTGCTGCATACGTAAAACAGACCGAGTTGCCCTGGTCTAGAACGCATCCTGTTTGTGCTGGTTTGTGCAAGGAGCAGGCATGCCCAAGTATTCCCATCTATTCACTCTGTGTAGGACGGACAGGAAGAAAGAACAATCTTCAAAATTACATTTTAATAGCCGCCAGTTAAAGGGGGATCTTTTTAATTAAGTACAATCTAAACTATGCAGTAATGTCAGGAGAGATGATAAAAAACATTCCACTTGGACTAGTGCACAAAGACGGGTGTATTTCATGAGTTTCATTACCAGAGGGCTGTCTTGTTGCAAGAGTTATGGCCTCATGATCTATAATGGCCCTACACACACTCTCTCTCTCTCTCTAACACACACACACACACGAGAGCACATCAAAAATATTGCTTATGTTCAAGATACATTAACAGAAAAAGAGTGGCTCACTGGATTTCTCTTCCGCAGCCTTAGAGCTTTGAGATGCGGAGATCTACAGCAACAGCAATTGAGGTTAGCTGCTGTCAATTGCATGGTAGCATCTGACTGAGTCAGCTCCTCCTGGTTGAAATAACAGAGGTGTCCTCTGCATGTCGTGCCTCTTTCCGTTCAAAAATAATGTCCAAGCATGAAAAGAAGCGGTTGGATTGCGGGTGGGGAGCAAAATGGGACTTGTGGGGTTCACTGATGCTGCCCCAGTTCTTCCCACATCTCTAAGAAAGACGCACTGCCCATGGCAATGACACACCCTGACATGCCATGTTTCATCTTGAGCCAAGAGTCTAGTTCATCCATAAGTTGTGGGCTTGATGTAAGAATCACCGGGTGAAATTCTCTACCCCATGATTTGCAGGCGGTCAGACTAACTGATTGTAATGGTCCCTTATGGCCAGACAATCTATCATAGAATCTCAGAGTTGGAAGGGACCTTAGGAGGTCATCTAGTCCAACCCCCTGCTCAAAGCAGGACCAATCCCCAATTTTTGCCCCAGATCCCTAAATGGCCTCCTGAAGGATTGAACTCACAACCCTGGGTTTAGCAGGCCAATGCTCAAACCACTGAGCTATCCCACCCCCAATTAATGGAGATATGCCAATCTCCTAGAACTGGAATGACCTTGAAAGGTCATTGAGTCCAGTCCCCTGCCTTCACTAGCAGGACCAAGTACTGTCCCCTGACAGATTTTTGCCCCAGATCCCTAAATGGCCCCCTCAAGGATTGAACTCACAACCCTGGGTTTAGCAGGCCAATGCTCAAACCACTGAACTATCCCTCCCCCCTCTATGAGCTGTGATTGGGTCCTTCTAAAAGGTTCTTACCAGAATAAAAACCAAACTGAAAACAATAATCTTGGCATCTTGATGCACTGGCTTTTCTTCCATCTGCAGACACAGCAGCTGCTTTTGAGGAACTTAAACCAAGTGCTACCAGTGGGCATGCTAATGTGGTGTCAAGACAATAATGTTCCGGGCAGCATGTCAGACAGGCCTAATGGAATGGCGATAGCATAAGAACAGAATCTTTGGCCCCTCCACTATTCTGTTTGGTAAGTGCCTTTCTGTGGCATGGTGCAATAGGTGGAACACCTCTGATGAAGATCACACATTGTTTTTTGTGCCATGTGCACCTGTGATACATTTCCAAAGATCTGCATACGCTGTAAGAACCTGCATGCTCCCACCTTCTGATCCAGTGTCCTGAATCAATCAGAGATTAACTATTTAGGTCATGAAAAGAATGCCTGTGAGATTTTAAGGTAGCAGAGAAGTGGGCATCTGATGCTACCAAGCGCATCCCATTGGTGGTGGTTGAAAGAGTGTCCACATGCAGACAGCGTAGAATAATGAATAAGGAGTTGTGGACCTAATGTTGCTCCAGGGGCTGGTAATCCCTCCACATAGAGACAAACTTACTATGGAAACAAACACCAACCACCATATTGGTCTGCAGTAGGTTCAAGCAAAAGATCAACTTCTGTGAAGAATTTGACAGGCATTGGTCAAACACGTAGAGTAGTCAGTGTCCTGAAAAGTCCCTTGCTCAAGGCCAAATCAGTAATGAAAATCAGATTCTGGAATGTGAAAACAATGTACAAAGCTACTAAAACCGCTCAAGTAATTAAAGAAATGGACAGACACCATTTTGATGTCCTTGGAATTAGTGAGTGTAGATGGACAGTTTCGCTTTAACTATACTTTAGAGAAACAAATAAGACCATCATCTACGCCAGGAATGTGGATGATAGACATGAAGCTGGTGTAGCAATTCTAATGTCAAATAAAGTTGAGCAGCCACGGACTGAGTGGGAATCAGTCATTGAAAGAATTATTAGAGCTTGCTTTCAGACTAGAGTCTTCAAACTAACAGTCAGACCATGCATCCGACGAAGTGGGTATTCACCCATGAACGCTCGTGTTCCAATACGTCTGTTAGTCTATAAGGTGCCACAGGACTCTTTGTTGCTTCTACAGATCCAGACTAACACTGCTACCGCTCTGGTAGTCAGACCATGCTATGCACCAACCAATGAAGAGCCAGAGGAGGAAAAAGATACTTTTTATGATTTGTTACAGGACGGGTTAACCCACGTCCCAACACATGATGTCATGGTGACTATGCGTGATTGTAACGCAAAGGTTGTAAGTACCAGTGATGGGTTGGATAAAGTTATGGACAAGCACGGTAGGGGTTTGGACATGAACCAAAAGTGTGAACAATTACTAGAAATTGGCAGTATGAACAACCTAGCGATTGGCAGACCAATATTTCCTCATAAAGAAATCCATGGAACTCCCCAGTTGGTACTACAAAGAACCAGCTAGATCACCTCTGCATTTCATGAATGTTCATTGGCAGAAGTACAGGGAAGCAGATGTGGGAAGTCATCATAACCTTTGTATCACCAACTTGAAGATCAAGTTAAAGAGGATGAACAAGTTAAAAGAAGACCGCACATCGATAGCACACCATTAAAAGACCCAAACACAAAAAGGGCTTTTCGGCTTGAACAGAAGAACAGGTTCAGAATTCTAATGAAATTAGCTGAAGAAAACCAAGACATTGATACTCTTTGGGAAAACATCAAAGAGTGCTATCTAGAAAGTGCAAAGACAGCTCTAATAACAAAAAAATCCAAAAGCGAAGACCTGATTAGCGATGCTACTTGGGCAGCGGTGGAAAAGAGAAGAAGTGTAAAGCAAAATCTCATGAATTCTAAGACGTGAAGAAAGAAGCAAGTGGCAAGAAGAATACGGAGCTCTAGACAGAGAGAGGAAAAGGAGCACTAGAAGAGATAAAAGGACATATGTTGCTAGAATATGTCAAGAGACTGAAGATGTTAGCCAAAGAGGTGACTTTACAACCTTGTATAAGACAAACAAACAGCCAACAGGAAACTTTAGTAGTGCTAGAGTCCCTATTAAAGATGCAAATGGAAAGATTCTTAGTACAGGAGAACAACAAAGGAAAAAATAGAACGTTTTCAGGCTGTTTTAAATATACCAAGCCCAAATGAACTACTAGAAATGCCAAATGTACAGTCAGAGAAGGTGGTGATGCCAGTCAATGGTTTGCAGTGACAAATGGAGTATGGCAATGGTATATTATGTCTCCACTATTGTTTGCACTGGTCATTGACTATGTCGTGAGGAAAGTAAATTCAGAAGACAACTGAGGAATTTTATGGATAAATGATAAAGCACAATTGGATAACCTCGGTTTTGCCAATGACATTGTGCTGCTTAATTCAACACAACGCTTAATGGAAGGAAAGACCCACCTTATGGCAGATTCAGAAAAACAAGCTGGTTTGTTCATCAACAAGGGAAGAGAAAATATATGGCTATCAAGGTCCCAAAAGTAACATTAGAGTGGTGTGACAAAGTTCCTCCTCTACCTCGGTGGGTCCTGCGCTTATTGGCGGATTTTGTTTGCCTCAGAGATCTTCCCCTCTAGTAGAATCCACAGTCCAGGTTAACTCCTCCTGTGTCTGATCAGGAGTTGGGAGTTTTGGGGGGAACCCGGGCCCGCCCTCTACTCCGGGTTCCAGCCCAGGGCCCTGTGGATTGCAGCTTGTTTAGAGTGCCTCCTGGAACAACTGCACGACAGCTACAACTCCCTGGGCTACTTCCCCATGGACTCCTCCCAACACCTTCTTTATCCTCACCACAGGATCTTCCAGCAGTACGTCCTCTTACTCTCAGCTCCTAGTGCCTCTTGCTCCCAGCTCCTCACACGCAACCTCCTTCCACAGCTCCTGACATGCGCGCCTCACTGACTCACTGGGAGGCTTTTGACTAGTTTCAGCCAGCCCCTGATTGGCTGCAGGTGTCTCAATCAACCTCCCTGCCTTCTGGAAAGTTCTTAATTGGCCCCAGGTGTCTTGATTAACCTGGAGCAACTACCATAAGGTATCAGGGATTTGTTTAGCCTGGGGCTAACATACTGGTTCCTTACCACTTTCCAATAGCCCTCTGGCCTTGCCCCGTCACAGTGGACAAAGAAACACTGGAAGAAGTAAGTAATTTCACCTATCTAGGGAGTGAGAGGTACAATGATGGTGACACCATGCTAGAGTCAAGCAATGAATATCAAAAGCATAAGACATCTTTCATAAACTTGAAACTTGTCCTCCTTTATGTAGCAGAGTCGTAGAAATCTACAACACAAATGGATAAGAGGATCAACTCATTCCAAAGTAAATGCCTGCAGAAGATCTTTAGAATCCATTGGAAAGAGTTTCTGGCAACATCTGAAATTTTTTTTTAAAAATGGAGATATGCCAATCTCCTAGAACTGGAACGACCTTGAAAGGTCATTGAGTCCAGTCCCCTGCCTTCACTAGCAAGACCAAGTACTGTCCCCTGACAGATTTTTTCCCCAGATCCCTAAACGGCCCCCTCAAGGATTGAACTCACAACCCTGGGTTTAGCAGGCCAATGCTCAAACCACTGAGCTATCCCTCCCCCCAATTCTAAGTAAAAGCAAACCAAACTAAAGCATCAAATATGGTAAGAAGACGATGAACGACATATTTAGGACATGCGTTAAGAGTGCCACCAACACAGCTTCCACAGTGAGTGATCATATGAACACCACCTGGAAAGAGAAAAAGAGGGCAACCTAGAGAAACATTATGCAGAACATAGAGAAAGGAGCCAAATCCATCAACAGGACACTCAGAAGCCTGAACAAACCAGCACAAAACCAAAATAAATGGCAGAAACTGGTGGACACCTTCTGCACCTGGGGCTGCAGAGGAGAAAGACGAGAAGAAAAGCTTCAGTTAGTTGCCAGATAAGTAACAGTGTTGCTGGTGAGCCCAACTATGACAATAAAACACCAAAGTCACCTAATTCCCATTGATTGCAATGGGAATTAGGCACCTAAACACCTTTGAAGATCCGGGCCCAACACCACTTCAATATGGCAAAGAGAAAATTATATATCTAGCTATATCGATATCAGTATAGATATCTATGTCTGATACATAAAAGATGCAAACTTTTTAACAAAGAAACGTCTTTATAATGTAGTAGAATCTTCAAGCCACAGATATATCCAGGTTCTCTCCTTGTCGGATCTTTTCCTCCTTAAATACACTGTATCCATTTATTCAGTCCTGGTATCTTTCCAATCCTATTTCACATTCCATTCTAACAATGGTGTCATATAAAAAAATTTTTTGCAGAACCCTCCTCTAAGCCGCTTCAATAAGTGGCCTGCTTAATTTTCAAGACAAGCAGGTCGTGACTCAATGCACTGAACATCTTGACTAGGGGGTGGTCTGAACCGTAGCCTGCAAGCTGAGCATCTAGGGTAAGATCAGGGGAACCTGGAGAACATGAAGGCTTAGAGAGATTTCTGGCAGGTTGCCTCCAGCTTTTCTACTCCTGAAATTAAAGGCTAGAGCCATCCCAACTCCTCTGTCTAATTTAAAACGAGTTATATTTACTGCTCATTTTAATTGAATTATATTAAATCTAAACTAGATGATAAGCAGAGCCAGCCCTTGTAGTTCGTGGTCTAATATGTTTTGCATTCAGACAAATATATACCAGCATGTCATCATGTTCAAAGCAAAGGATTTGTGTCTGGGCTATTTTCATCCTGCATTGACAAATTTGACCTGGAAATTTGAAGTCCGATGGTTTTGCTAACAGCTTGATTGTGCTTTAAGAAAAAGTAGCGACTGTGTAAACGTTAATGTTTGCAAGTCCAATGGAAAAAAGCCATTTTTTCGTCTTTCCACTCAAGGGGATCCAGCAGTGGATAAGGTTGAAAGTTCTTAATTTAAGGATGTGCTATCTTCCGGTTTGTTAAATACCGGCCTGAGACTATACTATATGCTATTGCTCAAAGTGATTCTAGTACAATCGTCTGAGTCTGAGACAGAAAGTGATGTGTATTTAATGAGTGTGAACACCGAGGATGTGATCCAAGGAATAATGGGATGAAACTGAGGAAGAAAAATTTAGGCTGAAGAGAGGAGAGGGGAAAACTCTCCTAAAAGTGAGATCAACTGTAGAATAATCTCCCAGTGGGAGGAGTCAGAGCTCAATTGCTTGGCTGGGCAAAGCACTGGTGAATTCATTACAGGGAATAATCCTGCATCAGTGTGAGGTCAATGGGAGGAGGGAATGGACAAGGTGACCTAATGGGCCAAGACTGTCCCTTCTGGTCTGTCTGGGAAGCATGCAGTGGGCGCTATCGTATACAAATAAATAGCAGCAATCGGTCTTTTCTCTCTCTAATTTCTATGATTCTATCATGTCCCCAGCAGCCAATCCCCATTCTGCATTCTGAGTCTCACCCTGGTCCCTCGCTGGGGATGGAGAAAGCCATTTTCCTCCTGCTGTAATGTGCCGGCCGATGGTTCAAACAGGGAGCTTGTCTTTTTGAATATCAAGAGGCGTCTAACCAAATTAATCCACCCCACTTCACTGAATGGGGATAATGTAATAATGGCAGCCATCTAGTTCCACCTGCCTCTCCATCTAGTTCCACCTGCCAGGGGCTTTCAAATGCTCAGTAGCACCGGGTCCCCATGGGGGTGCAAAAAGAGAGGGTGAACAGGATGCTTTAGAGCAACTGTTCTTCAGTGGTACTCCATGGCTCACTGGCTGGTCATATGGGACTGGTTCCTCCTCCTTATTTTCAGCCGTTAAATTGCCTTGAAAGAAGCTAAAAATATATTTGGTGCTTTCCTAATATCGTTTTTCCACATAAGCAACTACTTTATGCCACATAAGCAATGGGCTTTATTCACTGGCCAGTGGGGACATGGGGACGTGGAACACAAGACTGTGGATGGGCTTAGAGGTGGAGCCGGGTGGTCAAAAATGGAAGGGGTTGGAGCCAACTGGTTATGAATGGGAGGGGAAGTGGTCACAAGAAAATCTCTTTATCAAGTTAGGGCTTGTCTACACGAGGAAATTGACTGGAATAGCTATTGCTGAATAAGCTCTTCTGCAACAGTTCCCATGTGGACACACTTATTCTGGAATAAAAATGTCTTTCTTGTGATTAAGCTGAATCCACTTTGGAAGATAAATAGCTTCTATCGCTGGGTCTCTGCAGAAATCACAAGGGCTATAACTATCCCGTTATCCACCCCTGTCATCCCCAGACTCTCTCTCTCTCTCTGTTGTCTTGTCATTGGGTCTTCCATCTCCTACAAGTCCCTGGGTGAAATTCTATGAACTGGGTTATGAGGGAGGTCAGACTAAATGATCATAATGGTCCTTCCTAGTCTTGGAAACTCTACAGATAATACAGGAACATTTTCCTTCCATGGAATGCCTGGGATCCATGGCAATTCCCATTTCTGTGAGCTGTCCTTCTCTTATACCTAGAGCTGTCCCTGAAAGAAACCGGTCACCGAATGAAAGAAATGCTTTGCTCCAGGTGGACCACCAGCCAGACTGCCATGCAGCAGGCTGTCTCCTTTAGCAATCGAAATCCACAGCATCGCCTGTCCTGCTTGCTACGTTCCTGACCTCCCTCACAATCGAGCCCTTCAACCTCATTACAACCATTGTCATAAAATGAGAGATAGGAACCATGACCCATTTGAATGGGAGGCGCATGCACCACGGAGGTAAGTGCTTGAAGGGTGAAAACACCAACCCCGGAGAAGGACTAGTAGCCTGTCCTGCCTCACTGCAGCCAATGGGCGTTTTCCCCGTCTAATGAGTGCAGGATCAAACCCTAGTGTTTAGAGGCCTTTAAGTGGGTGTCCCTACTGGGCTGGGAGTAATAGAATGATACTGAGAGAGTGGAGTTAAGGATGAATATAAGGGGAATATCTCCTAAGAGTGAGCTCCATTAGACTGTGGACTCTCCAAGGACAAGGGGTCAGACATCTATCACTGAGGTGGACAGAGCACTGGATCGTGCACTGCAGGGAACCGCGGCTACTGGTGGAGGCCATTTCTATCTTCATAGGTCGTTTCTATCTCTAGCAGGGCTGTTATTCTATGAACATCATAACAGCCTCAGGGGCCACCCGTGTTCTCAGCTCCTCACCATTATAAATCTGGCCTTCCATGGATCACACTGAAAGGGTCAGCTCGTGCTCTTAACTGTGAGGAGGATTTTCCTGCTATATTTCCTCAGAGTCATCCAGTGAGGCCTGATTCGGACCTCACAAGGGTGTAAATCGGGAGTGACTCCACTTGAGCCAGAAGCAATTACATGGGTGCAAAACGGGTGTAAATGCTAGCAGAATGAAGACCCCTGCCTTTAATAATAAAATCCTACTTCTATTTATAAAAATAGACCCTGCCTACAAGCCCAACTCCCGATCAGACTAGTGTTGATCCTTAGCAGGTGCAAATTGGCATAGCTCCATTAAAGTACATGTGGATGTGATGAAGTGGGAAATTTCTTAATGTTTTGCATGAATACTGTGTGTGCCTCAGTTTCCCCTCTGTGTTGCACAAGTATCTAGGTGATGGGAGAAGGGTGCGAGATCACTGCAGAGACCCTAGGGTGCAGGTGTGAGTGTCATCTAGCTCCATGGGCCCAGACAATAGCCAGACATTCTGGATCCTGGCAACTGATGGCAGAGGCCCATCCTCTGCAAGGAGCCAGCCGAAGGAGTTGTGGAACAAAGAGAGAGGTGGAGGCCAGGTGACCAGTTTGCCCGGGAAAGAGACAAAGGACAGAGGAGGGGCAACTGGGCATGCCGGAGGGTGGGCTACTGGAAGCTGGTCGGTCTCCTGGTTTGGGACTCGGGTGCAGAGCCCAGGGATCTGGATCCCCCCCAAACAGGGCTGGCTCTGGCTTTTTTGCTGCCCCAGGCAAAAAAGCCACCGGCCGCCCCTCTCCCCGGGCCGGGGCGCCGACGGGGAGCGCGGCATGCCCGCAGCCCTGCTCCGGGCGCCAGCAGGGAGGGTGGCATGCCCCGCTCTCCCCCGGCCGGAGGAGCGCCGTGGGGAGGGCAGCAGCATGCCTCGCTCTCCCCTGGCCGGAGGAGCGCTGGCGGGGAGGGCGGCGTGTCATGCCCGCTGCCCCGGCCGGGGCGCCAGCAGGGAAGAGCGCTGTCCCCCCCCCACCCGCCCGCGGCTTGCCGCCCCAGGCACGCGCTTGCTGCGTTGGTGCCTGAAGCCGCCCCTGGAGGCACTGATGCCAAGGAGGCTCGCCTCAGTGAGAATGTGCCCGGAGAGGAGTCACACTGCAAGACAGTCCTGTCTGAACCTCATTCAGAGCGGTCCCAGAGCACGGAGCCTGTGCACCCCTGACAGCAGGCATGCTGATTTACACTAGCTGAAGATGTGGCCTTCTACAAAGATCCCTTCAGGATGGAAGCTGCTACCTCAGTGCAAGGCTTTGTTATGACGTTATTACACAGCCTCGCTAATAACCACTATAAAAGACAAGGGCTGAGAAAAAAAACCCAAACGAAAATGCGTGACACCAGCAGAATTGTGTCTTCGTAGCCTGTGTGCCAGGAAGCATAAATAAAAATGACAGTAGATAGATACTAGCGGAGAAGAAAAACATGCCACCCGTCCTAATGCCATCCAGATGGGCTTAATTCAAAAAAATGTGGGCATGTGGCTTCAATAAGATCAGGGGACCCTGCCAAGAGTCACACTTCCTATATTGGATTGCATAAAGGCTAGACGTGTAAGACATGGAGAGAGCACAGGATAGCCCGGTGCCAACCAGCAAATATATAACACTGGGAGCATAAAATATTAATCACTGATGATAAAACAATAGGAAAAACCTGCCTTTTGAGGCAGACATCAATCCTCACTCAGCAGGGAACATCAAGAGAGGCCAATACCATACAGGTTCTGTTTAAATATTTGCCTTCCTTAATGCTCACGCAAAAAGCATTCGCTTTGAAGTTGAAAATAGACTGTAAATGTCTTTTGTGGGAGATGAAACATGATAAGACATGAAACTAGGAGGCTAAACCATAGTTAATCACGGTGGTTTTACAAGCAACAAATCATTATTGTAGACAGTAAAGTGTATTACTTAAAAGAGTGCTCTTATGAAGTTCAATAGAAAGAAAAGTACCTCCCTGACAGCACAAAGGACACAGAGCTTTTCAAGTCAGGACTCGTCCATAATAGCTGTGGAGGACACCCCTCCAAAGAGGCAAGAAAGCACATTGCTCTGAGCTCCGTGCTTTATTAACGTATGCAGATGAGCCCATTCCGTCTGAGTCCCATCACCTAAGGACAGTAACTACAGATGCTCTCCACATTATGCAAAAGGTTACTCACCTGAACTTCAATGAATCTTGGGCAGACACAAGCTAAATAGACCAGCTGTTTATGCAAAACGGTGTCGCTAACAGATCCAACCTCAAACCCTTGGTCACACAACAAAAGGCCCTATTTGTAACATATTTAGTGTGATTTCACGGCTGCCATAAGGAAGCCATAACATGATACTACGTCCCCAAGGTATTTACAGAGGGAAGTGAAAATGCCTTGGCATCAAAATCCAAATAGCCAGTTCCTTTGGAAAAGCCCTGAGAAAGCACCCGAAAATTCCGCGGGAGTCCCTTTGCGGGATTTCCCAGGAAAAGCCTCCTCAGCTGGGAGCGACAGGAAGCTCAGAGAGTTGGCAGCAACTGGTGCCTCCCAGCTTCATGGATTCAGGGGGTCTGCAGGGAAGAATCTTCTTTTGTCAGACAAGAGCGAGGTCAAAGCTAGCTCAGGTGCATCTACAACGAGCGACAACCTCACCCCAGGATTGCAGTGGAGAGATCCTCTGGGTCTCATGGAAAGTCGCTTAGGAGCTCTTTTCCACTTGATGCGGCCAAAAGCTCCTGCTGCTGCGATTGGGAGTTCTGGGAGTGCAGCGAGGGAAGCACTGCTGAGCATTTACCTTTCTCACGCCTCAATGAGCTTCCATTTATATAAGAACATGGGAACGGCCATACTGGGTCAGACCAATGGTCCATCCAGCCCAGTGTCCTGTCTTCCAACAGTGGCCAGTGTCAGGGGCTTCAGAGGGAATGAACAGAACAGGGCAATTTTTGAGTGATCCATCCGCTGTCCCTGAGCTTCAGGGACACCCAGAGTATGGAGATGCATTCCTGACCATCTTGGCTTATAAAAGCTTTAATCTATCTAGCTCAGGTGCCAGTCCATTGATGGATCTATTCTCCATGAACTTATCTAATTCTTTTTTGAGCCCACTTATACTTCTGGCCTTCACAATATCCCCTGGCAGTGAGTTCCACAGGTTGACTGTGCGTTGTGTGAAGAAGTACTCCCTTTCATTTGTTTCAAACCTGCTGCCTACTAATTTCATCAGGTGAGCCCTGGTTCTTGTGTTATGTGAAGGGATAAATAACTCTTCCTTATTCACTTTCTCCACACCTGTCATGAATTTACAGACTTATAGGTAACGAAGTTTGGCTTACTGGCCTGTATCTGCCAGGATCACCTCTGGAACTTTTTTTTAAAACATCAATATTACATTAGCTACCCTCCAATCATCTGGTACAAAGACTGATTTAAGTGGTAGGTTACATACCATAGTTAGTAGTTCTGCAATTTCATATTTGAGTTCCTTTAGAACTCTTGAGTGAATACCACCTGGTCCTAGTGACTTATTACTGTTTAATTTATTGATTTGTTCCAAAACCTCCTCTACTGACACCTCAATCTGGGACAGTTTCTCAGATGTCACCTAAAAAGAATGGCTCAGGTGTGGGAATCTCCCTCACATCCTCTTCAGTGAAGACCAATGCAAAGAATTCATTTAGCTTCTCCACAACGGCCTTGTCTTCCTTGAGTAATCCTTTAGCAGCTTGATCATCCAGTTATCCCACTGATTGTTTGGAGGCTTTCCTGCTTCTGATGTACTTCAACAAAAATTGTTAATTTTTGCGTCTTTTGCTACATGCTTTTGGCCTGCCTAATTATACATGCAGTCACTCTCCAGCAGCATAGGTAAGGTCATTTGTTCTACAGAAACGAATGGTGGGAAGGAAGAAAGTATAGACAGTCACACTGCTGCAGACTGTCATATTGCAGAGGTTATCAGAAGAGGATGTGCAAAGTAGTTCTTTGCCCTAGTCCTGTTCACACCATTTGGCAGATTAACAAACCCATTCAGAGAAAATCAGGATCCATTTGTGAATAATTCCCAAACAGAAAAGGGGCTGAATTCATCATAAATTCATCACCAATTTATTCCCATCAACTGTGGCCTTGACTTCTTTGGAAATTTGTCTTTGATTCCAGCAATCAACGACCAGCCGAGGCAGCTGGCCCCATGCAAAACCTCTAGTATGGGCAAGAAAAACTGCTATTTGCACTGGCCCCTGCTTGGAAGCGGAATAGGCCCCACTAAGGCACGCAGCATTTCTTGTTGCGTGTTGAGCTTTGTACAAGGGCAAGCTATCAACAGCTGGAATCAGAGTACACATGACTACAAGCAACCAGCGCCATCATCATCAGCGCAAGCCAATAAAGAGCGAGGAGGAATGATCACAAAAAAGAAGGGGGAGTGTCAAAATCTTGATCAGCTAATGCTGGATCCACGCAAGTAAAATACAATCTGCTATAATGCTCAAAATGAAATCAGTTGCGTCAAATAGAGAAAATGGGGGGGAGGGTCGAAAGGGGCATATATTTGTATATAACAAAATGAAGACTATTATTAGGAGAAGAGATGCGTGTAAGTATGACTGATTAACACATAAACCCTCACTAATTGCTTAAAAAGTCAGATCTCAGCAGCCGGGAAAAATATGATTTAAATTTTCCTTGGGCTAAACATTTTTCCAGCGAGCTCAGACTAGCTGTGAATGCTTCCAGTCATTATCTCCCTAATTAACACACACCACAAACTGAAAACAAATGTCAACACCTCATGGCTTTAAGAGATTCGCTTGGCTTAAGCAAACTCGGTGAAATGGGTCACCTATCCATTCCCATTAGGTGCATGAATTCTGCTGGGAGTGATGCAGCCAGGAATAAAGATAGATGAAGTTATTATCAGAGACTGCAGTGAAATAAGCCTTGAATTTTCTCCAGATGTTTTTGGATTTTCTCTATTGACAGGTGTGCTCTCAGAAGGATTGGGAATGGGGGTTCTGATAGGAAGACGACTTTCATCTAATTAAACTTCTTTTCTGCATGTCAGTAAAATCAGAAGGGTTTTTTTAAATCTAATTTTATTGTATGCAATTGACAAAAAATAGCTACAGCCCCTTGCTGAGTTGTCACAGCCCAAGATGTAATTAAAGCAATTCTTTTTAAACACAATGACGATTCTAAAAGCCTGAGAATTAGATTACATAAAGTGCATCAAATCTGTTATATGAAATGGGCCGGCAGGGTTGACATGCGGGGCAGAAAAAGGCTTAGCAGTTGTGGAGGTGCATGAAATTCCACTCTCCGGGGAGACAAGGAAAGAACTGCCAATAGGAAAGGAAGGGTGGGTGTATATTTTAGCAGCACTGTTTAATTCTCAAGGAGCAGCTTTAAATCTAGGTGGGATATTTCTTACACAGCTAATACATGGCCAGAGAGTGGGATAACCCTAGACAGGTGGGATAAAGAGACCCTTCTTATCCTCCACCCATTTCTATGGGCCCACGGTCACGAGCATCCAAAAACAGATCTAGGTCAGATGCTCCATCGCAGGGGAGGTGAGAGCAGCGTTGAAGTCCTCACCAGGCAATGAAGCTGGGCTAACGCCACAGCGCACGCGGGCCGCACCTTGTTAAAGAGCGTTGAAACTCCCCCTGCAGCCTGGACTGCCCTGGAGGAGGTCCGGCGGGGTGGACAGGCATGCCGCTGAGGAAGCCTGCTGCTCCATGGCTTCTCCGCCTTCCCACAACACAGCCCCACTGAAGCCAGCTTCCTAGCCATGGGACTCCGCTCTCCATCTGCAGGGCAGTGTCAGGGATATTGTAGTCACTCCGGAGGGGAGCGGGAAGGCTGAGGGGGCTGCGAGGGAGGCAGTGAAGATGGATTCTAATCTCAGCTACCCAGGTATAAATCTACCGACCTCCATGGCTTCACCCTGGATTGACACTGGCGTGTCCCACTGGGACGGCCGCCATCTTGGTCGACACTGGGGACTGAACCAGGGACTTACTGAGCTGACAGCACAGACTTGGACTAAAGACCCAGGCTCCGTAGCTGGGGGCTGTAACAGACTCACCTCCCCTGTAGATCGGGCAGAGAGAGGGGTTCAGGACACACACTGACCAATGGGTTCCAGCCTGACTTCACATCCGACTGACAGACCCGCACTTGTGAAGGCCTGATTTAGCAATGAACATGTGAGTTCAGTCCAGCCCCTCCTGGACACGGGCCCCCCGTCACAAAAGCCCCCGCCCCAGCCGGCACTAAGAGTACCCTGTTTGTGGCAGTCTCAGCAGAGAGGCCCAGGACTGAATGGGCCCTGGAGGCTGATCTCCCCTGACATTGCCGGCTCCGACCACGGTAGGGATGGGGCAGTGGGGGAGCCTTTGCTGCACTGTCAGTGCTCCGTCTGTTTTGTGGGTACAGGGCTGCCAATGCAGCACCTTGCACCAGCTCTAAGCAAAACACAGAGTGCAGCCGCAGTCCTGCGCATGGGGCATTGTTAGCACATCGCAGCCCTAAAGACTTGTGAGAGGGAACGTACACGGTCTGGGTCTATGCCTGGGCAGGGGCCAGTGCCCTCGACAGCAGCAGGAGCTCAGGATCAGAGCCGGCTTTGAAACAGAACATACAGGACAAAAGTCTCCTCCCTGGTCCGTGGCGGGGACTGGGTGGGTTAATCTGCACTAGCGCTGTCAGCTCCAGGGCAGAACAACGGCCGATCCGAGGGAGAGAAGAGTGCCCAGCAGTTCAACTGAAATTGCCTCTCCTTAGTCAACCAATGGCAGTAAAGTCTCTGACCCAGACCCTCAGTTGGTGTAAATCGGGGTCACTCAGGATCTGTGTGTCTGACCAGCCGTAGTCTTGGAGCGGCCAGCTTGTTTATGAGACCTTGTCTCCCGAGAATGGGACTGCGGCACCAGCCTGGGATAGTTGTATCTGACCCTCCTCGTTTGGACTATTACATCTGACCCGGTTTCCAAAGTCGCCCCATCACACAGCCGCTCAAAGCGAGCAACTTGGAAGACACGTGCCTGGTGCTAATTGGATGTAACACTCCTTCTGACAATCCGCAGATGTAATGAATAGGCAGTTCTATGTGGTCTTTGCAGGAAGGTTAAACTTGAGGAGACTTTAGACATCCACAGCTGAAAGATCAAGACTGTTAGAATTGTGACCTTTGACCTTGTGCCTCTAGTAGACGACCCAAACTAGCGGTCAGATGCACTCAGAAACCCCTGGTGCTGGGAGTGACCTGATGAATAACACTTCCATACAGCCACAGAGGGGCCGTCGGATCGCTATGAATTATCTCAACCCTGAGAGAGACTAGACATCATGACAAGGCCCCTGTTCAAGGAAAACAGCATGTTACAGCAACAGAAGCCTTAGCAAGATTCTCACCCGTGATGAGCCATTACCTCCCAAACGGGAAGAGGAACTCCTAAAATGGTGGGGTTGGGGCTGTCTTGTGAACAATGTATTTCTTTGTCCTCAGAACTCTAGGTACGCCCATGTTTAAACCATTTACTCGCACCACATGCAGGAAAGAGAGGCAACGCTCCTCAGTACAAAACACTAACAATAATCCCAATCCTGATCTCACCGATACTGGTGTAAATCCACAATAAAGCTGGATGGATACTGTATAATGTAGCTATCTACATAAAAACCACAGCTTCTCTTCAGTGGCATTCATCTCTGTTTGTTTTCCTTTTCTTTTGGGTGCCCTCAATAAGGCTTCTTTAAAATACAGCCAGGTCTCCTGGACTCCTTTCCCCCTCATATTAACCTCCCAGGGGATCCTGCTCATCAGTTCCCTGGGGGAGTCAAAGTCTTCCTGATTACATCCCTGCATGCTCGAGCAATACCTCTGTATTCCCGAGACTGATGGTGAGGCCAAAGAGCTGGGATGCTTCAGAAAATCTATCAATGACCTGAAGGTCATCATATCTATGGGCCATAAAAGTGCAGTCATCTGCAAAATGTGCCTCAGCGAGAAGTCTCTCCGGCATTAGCATCGAGTCTTAGCATTGAGTCTTCAAAGATCAAAGAGGGAGCTATTGAGTCAGTAGCAGATGTATATCCCCTGATCCAAGTCCCTTGTGGCATGGCTGGGGACACAGGCAAAGAACAAGCTGAACTGCACTGGAACAAGTACGCAGCCTTACTCTACGTTCTTACTCTGTGCCTTACTCTACGTCCAAACAGCCCCTCACACAATGAGACCTTGATCCTGGTTTGAGTGACACTGCACCACAAATCACGTGCATCGTGCTTGGGAGCCGCTTCCCATAAAAATCATTAAAACTAACTTCTTATCCCCCCGATATCGATGGAGCCGGGCGATACTCCAATCAGAGCTCTCGTGGGTGGTACCTTGGCTGGGGCTATAGCTCAAGTAACTTCTCAGCCCAGCCAGTTTCAGCAGCCACTGGGAAGAGGCCAGGATAGAATCATAGAATCTCAGGGTTGGAAGGGACCTTAGGAGGTCATCTAGTCCAACCCCCTGCTCAAAGCAGGACCAATCCCCAATTTTTGCCCCAGATCCCTAAATGGCCCCCTCAAGGATTGAACTCACAACCCTGGGTTTAGCAGGCCAATGCTCAAACCACCGAGCTGTCTGGGGACTTCAAGATTTGGGGCATCACCATTTTGGGGCTTGAGCCCCCAGAAGGGGTTAATGCTGCCAAACCGCTCGCCACCCGTCAGCTCTTGGTATGTCACCAGGGATGCTGCTCGGGAGCCAGATGTTTTCCATCTGCCTCATTAACTCTTAAAGAACTCCTGGTCCATCACGCAGTAGGTTGTGTCTCCAGTGCAGACAGCTGCTGAGAGGTAAACACACTATGTGAGATCTCAGCACTGGCTTTTACATCTTCTCTCCTATCTGGTAACGCAAATAAGGGCATAGCCATAAAGATCTTCCTCTGAAATCTCAGTGGGGAGGGGAGGCACAAGCTGATTTAGAAGAAAATTTTGACTGAAGGGCTGAAATGAAGGGCGGGGGGTCAGTGCTTAAAGGGTGGAGATTGCCAGGGTTCACAGACGCCAAAAAAATTAATTAATCAAGCTGGTTCTCTTGGAGCCCACTTGATGCAGTCTTACCAAAACTCCTACCCCCAGATTATGACAGACCCCACCAACACACACATTTTTCAAACCACTTTAAGCACTGCTGGGGAGAAAGACTGGATCAGGCACAAGGTCCATGTGGCTCAGTGCCTGTTCTCTGACTGCATAGAAGCCTCAAGTGGAGTCTCTGGCCCAGATTCTCAGCTGGTGCAAATTGTCATGGCTCAATTGTACCGGAGCTGTGCTGGTTTGTACCAGCTGAGAATCTGGCCCTGTGTATTCAAGCAGAAAGGATTTATGGCAAATGTGTGTGTATGTATATATATATATATATATATATATTAGCTACTGCACCCAGTGTAACCTTGGGTCAGACTGGTGCTTTATCCCAATTAACTTGCCTAAAGGAATAACAATAATTAGAACTTCCTAACGTCTGGTGGTCATTCTTTAATATAATGTAATTTTTATAGGAGTTTTTCTTTTTTCTTTTTTTATTATTAAGAAAATGAGTCAATCTCTCTTCCTCTTCGACATTTCCACTTTTCACTTCAGCCATTTCTATGGAGGTCAAAGAGGTATGTCCACTCTGTGCCGTGCAAAAGAAAAAAAAACCCAAGGTCAGACTGAGGCTATTGGGAAGGAAAGTAATGATTTTTTAAACAAGTAGTGAAGTTTACATAAGCCTGGTAACATAATTCAATTTCTGTCTTCAGAGCCCTTTATCTCGTTAAATTCATGGTGCTGATGCGAGGCCTCTTTTGCTCAACTAAGCAAAATATTCTTATTAAGTCAGAATTGTCATTAGTTTAATAACAAAACAAGGGTTTAATGGTGGAGGAGGGGGGCAGGCCTCATTAGAGCCCATCATAGGCAATGATAAGCAGTAATAGGGCAATCAGATGCTCCGCAGAACAAGCACTGGAAATAGGGTGACCAGACAGCAAGTGTGAAAAATCAGGACAGCGGATGTGGGGTAATAGGCACCTATATAAGACAAAGCTCCAATAAATTGGGACTGTCCCTATAAAATCGGGACATCTGGTCACCCTCGTTGGAAAAGGTTATTGCAGAAAATAGGAATGTTCTTGAACCAATGGGAATCCCAGACAGGGCTGCGGAGGTCTCTAACAATAGATAGACGGGTTAGTGAACGCTCTGAAACCTGGCAAGGGGGAGGGTCTCCAGGTCCAGGCTCCAGCCCAAGCAGGAATGGCTACACAGCTCTTTTTAGTCCCGCAGCTGGAGTCCCGCAAACCTGGGCTTTGAGATGCAGTGCCACCGGTTTTTCTTGGCAGCATAATCATACCTTAATAGTTAAAGATCAGCTGAAGCCCTGAAGTATGAGGTGTGAATTCTCTTCCAACATTTTTGTTAGCATTAACTATTAGAACTGGATATTCTGGTTATCCATAGAAATGTCCAGTCTCTTCTAGAATCTTACTAGGGTCTTGGGCTCAACGACATCATGTGGCAATGAGTTCCACAGGCTGATTATGTGTGGGCGGGGGAGGGTAGGGAAATGTATATCTTTGTATCAGTTTTGAATCATACACACACGTGGATAGTTACATTAGGACGCATGGAGCTATGCACCTATTATCAGGCCCAGTACTACCAGGGAGACAAATCTCTCTTCCGCCCCAAACAATCTTCAGAGGGCCACAAATTATTGTCAGAAAGGCCAGAATATGTACAAGGTTTCTAATGTTAAGCAGTGGAACAGCAGTAGATTGGCGAGTTCTCGTCCAGAAATTATAAATCACAGCAAAATACTGATACAGTAGCCAAATTTTAATTTTAAAAACTCTTTAAAATCCAAGATTTTCCAGGGGTCTAACTAGCCCCTGGACTCCTGGAAGGTTTAGGGTGACCAGATAGCAAGTGTGAAAAATCAGGACAGGGGGTAGGGGGTAATAGGCGTCGATATAAGAAAAAGCCCCAAATATTGGGACCGTCCCTATAAAATTGGGACATCTGATTACCCTAGGAAGGTTCTGTGTTTTTAAAATAGAGGCATCCAGGGGCCCTAAAATACCCACTTGTCACTCCCAGTAATGGGACCCTAGAACCAGCTCTGCCTGCTATGATTTGGTTTTCTGCGTGCAGGGCCTTCAAGGTCAAAGAGTCATTTTCTGGGAGTAAAGAGGTAGCAAAGCCATGTCATCTAGTGACTAGGTACCGGACTGAGACTCAGGAGTGCTGGGTTCTATTCCTATCGCTTCCCCCGTTTCACCTCCCACTCAGACTCTTTACACTGTAAGCTCTTCAAGGCAGGGACTCGCTCTTACTATCTGTGTGTACAGCACTAGCACAATGTGAACCTGTCACAAGGTCTACTTGCTGCTAGGGGCACCTTCTCCTGGCCACTCTGGGGACAAGCTCCTTCCAGGCGCTGCGCCCTCCTCTGGCCGTCTCTCCACCCGTCATCCTCTCTCCCTTGGCAGCCCTCTCCCTCCAGGAGCTGTAGCTTCCACTTTGTGACTTGGCCCTCCGGCCAGGTCACTATGGGCCTCCTCTTCCGGGGTATCCAAGTCTTCTGGGGAAAACTGTCCCAGGGCAGTCCGCTCTCCACTGCCTGGTCTGTGCCACTTCCCCATTGGCGGGTAGGGAACCCGGGCCCACCCTCTACCCCATGTTCCAGTACAGGGGCCCCTCTCTTCAGCAGCCAAGGTCTCCACTGTCCTATCCCTTGCTGCTTTCCCCCTGAGCCCTGCCGACCCCTCTGGCTCTTCCCCTTTTTTGGGGTTGCCAGCCACACAGTTCCCTCCACCCACTGCCTTGGATGAGGAGGACTACATGAGCCGATCACCATGCTGCTTAGAGAGCACTGCTGGTCTGGGCTGCTTTGGGGCCACGATCTGGGTTAATGCCAAATGAATCTCCTAAGGTTTGGAAGTTTCGTCCGGCTACCCCCTAGTGTGAGATGGGCTCCAGAGAGAGGGAACGGGGGGCAGTCTTAGTGCTCCGACAGCAGAACAAAGAAACCCCTTGGAAAGATCGTTTTCAGTAGATTTTTAAAAAATGGAACTGTAACAAAAAAAAAAAAGAGAGTGAGAAATGCTGGAGTCATCTTTTCCTTCCCATCAAGGCATGGTCCAGCCGCTCCAGCTTCCAGGACAGCCCGCTGGCTTTTACACTAGCACTGGCTATTCTCCAGGGAAACGGAATTCCTTCTCAAATAGCACGAGATGTGTTGGGGCTGAAAACGGTATTGAAAGCGACAGACTTTAGCCTGCGGCTCGTCTGCATCACGCCACGATCCATCTTGCTGCAGGGGGCCCTGAAGGAAGCACTGAAATCTCACCAGCCCACCAGGAGCCGATGACAGCACGGCGGGGGATGGAGACGGAGGCGTGGGAACAAACTGGGGACTTAGTCGTGATTCCAAGTGTGGCCGTGGAAGAAGCCGTTCCCAACCCAGCGACCATCTCCGGGGACGCACGGAGGATGCCCAAAGCAGAGAGGTAAAGATCTGCAGCTTTATAAAGCGCTACCCAACATTGGAGACACTGCAAAGAGGCCTGGTTTCCAGCTGGTGGCTGCTCGAGACTTGTTCAAAATCAGGTATCCAAAATCACTAGCCACTCTCGAAAGTGTTGGCCGGGGGCTAGCAGGGATCCCAAAGGGAGCGAGGGCCCAGGAGCAGGCTGCCAAGTATTCGAACAGAAGGGAGAGGAAAGAAGGAAAATAAATGCTAGGATCCCACCACATGCCGGTGCTAATGTAGCTGAGCCCCCTGACCGACGAGGCTTTCCAAATGATTGTTGTTATCACTGCAGTGTTTATATGGTGCCCATCACTGTGGCACCTGGGCAGCTTGCAAGACGAGGTTAACTTGAGACACTCGAATCTCAACAAGTCCAAACGCCCTGCTCCCCTCCAGCTCTGCAAGCCAGCCAGGCAAGTAGGACGAAATGGGGCCTGCCCGACCAAGAAGAGCATCTTTGCGCACTGACCCACCAACTTAATGAGGGGGCCTTTTAACTCTGTTCAAAGGGGGCAGGCGACAAAGGCCCCCAGGTAAGTATAAAAAAGGAGACCTTAACAGAGAGTTAGGCGTTGGCGAAGTGGAACATGGACAATTACAATAGGGCCAATGTGTCTATACACAAATGCAAGGCATGTTGGGAATAAACAGGAAGAACTCACAGCATTAGTGCATAAGCTAAATTGTGACTTAAATATGTTGAGGGCAGTTATAAAGAGGACAGTGATCAGTTGTTCTCCATGTCCACTGGAGGCAGGACAAGTCATAATGGGCTGAATCTGCAGCAAGGGATGTTTTTAAAAATAAGCTGGACAAACGCCGGTCAGGGATGGTCTAGGTTTACTTGGTCCTGCCTCAGCACAGGGGGCTGGACTTGATCTCCCACGGTCCCTTCCAGGCCTACATTCCTGATTCTCTGACTCAGGGGCTGATCCTGTGCGGTGCTGAGCGCCCGCAGCTCCCACCCACATCGCAGGGAAGTGAGGCTGGTCAGAGCGTCACAGAAGGGGCGAGGCACATTGCAGGATCAGGCCCCATCGCACGGGGGTAGAACTGGGCTCCTTGCCGTTTTCCCCATTCTGTTTTCATAAAGGTGTTTACAAAACCCAGTGGGCTTTTACTCCAGGTTTACTCAGTGCCTGCCCAGAGACATGCCTAGGAGTTTGCCTGAGTGCAGCGTTTGGAAGGACTGCAGGAGTTGGCCCAATATAGACAGGAACAAACTGGCACCTACCAAAGCCCTAAAGCACCTACGCCTCCCCCACTTGCCCACATGCTCTTCCTTTCATTACCGCTCCCTGAGCAACCTGGGGGCACCTGATCTAGGTGCGTGAGAGCAGCCTCAGCAGCCAAACGACTGAGCAGGGCGAGAGAATCAAAGGGAGCTCTGGCTACGAGACATTCCCTTAGCAACTCAGCCTCCGCGGAGGTTCCTCTCACCACTGGGGAGCTGCACCCTGTGTCCCTTCTGGGTGCCTGCTTGGACCATCAGTCCTTCTTCGCCACCCCTCCCCGTACGCCGGCAGGAGATCAAAGCAGCGACTTGGCTCCCAGCAGAGGCATCCGCGCCCTGCCACAAGGCGCTGCGGCCAACGTTAAATCATCTTCGTCGCTCATTGCCCCGGATGCTATCCCAGCAGAGACCTCATTCCTTGCCCTGCTGGGGCTTGTCAGCTCTTCGTCTGGCACAGAACACCATTCACCGATGCCCGTCGAGGAAACAAGTGGTGATTTATAGGCACATGCTGCACCGTGCCAGCAAACTAAGGATCAACTTATCGACTGTTACGAAAGGGGCAAATGGGGAAGCAGCAGACTTGAAGACTCCTGCAATGACTTTGGGTTGGCAAGCCCTACTGAACCGCTGCAGAACCGTGAATCCCTATTGTTCCTGGCTTCGTGTTCTCGTTGAAACAGTCATTAGTTAGCACCGAAATCCTTAGCGCGTTCCATACGGGACAAAGCCGGGAAAGGAGGCATAGTCCAGACCTTTCACTCCAAACAAGTCATGAGTATTGTAGAAGATTTCATTATATGCTACCCAAGCTCTTGGCTGATCCAAGCAGAGAGAGAGACGCTTAGCAGGAGCCTTCAGAGAAGCTAACGCTCACCGGGCAGCCTGCAGATTGCAAAACTGGAAGAGCAGGACGCTGGGGAAGCATAATTCTCAGCTGCGACGCCTGGGCTGGATTCAGGCCAGAGTGACACTGAGTTAGAAATAGAAAAGGAGCGGGGTCGCCACAGTGCAAGGTGCCGTCAACTCATAAAACTTAGATCCTCCCTGTGCCGTTCATTTTGCTCTCATTCCGATGCTGCCGTTCAAGCCAACGCCAGCTCTTGCAGCAGCTTTAGCGGTTTCAGGATCAGGCCCAGAGAGTAGATGGGCGTTTCAGTCGCACTGCCTGGGGCCCGCTCCCACACAGCGCAAAGGACAGAGGGTAGCAGCACCGGGGTGCAAACCTGACCCTGCCCTAACGAGATCACTGCTATGCATCCTGGAAGCAGGAGAGAGGCTCAGCTCTTTGTTAGAAGTTCATGCTGAAGTCCGTGACGGTTCAGCCAGGCCCATTCTCTGCCCATACCCTGCCCCCCTTCTCACTAGCCATTACTGAATGGGCCAGCAGGGGGCCTGGGACTCCCCACTGCCCAGGGCAGAGGGCTCAGCCCACCGCAGACCCTCCTCTGCACCCCCCGCAGCGTCTGCTCACATTCGCACGGAAGCACAACCCCCTCACACCTGGTAGAAGAGCTCATGGGGTCAAGACCAGAGGGCGGGGATTGTCCTTCTGATTGGGTGCAGAGGCACCCCCCAGCCCCAGGTGACAAGGGGCTCTCTCCAGATGGTCCCCCCTCACATGCACTAGTGCTCCAGGGATGGACTCTACATTGGCAGCTTCGGGAGAGAGATGGGGTAGGGGGCCTTTAGGAAGGGCCTGTTCCACCCCCAGGGATCACGGGGAGTTCAGGCCATGGATGTGCATGAGCCTGCATGGATCCACCAGCCATCCTCGGTTCTAAGCCCACACTTGTCCACACTGCCCTGGTCAGATCCCCGCAGAGCACAATCCTGCGTTACGCCTCCCCCCCACACACCCGTTCGGCAGCATCTCTCAGCTCTAGGCACCCAGAGTGTAACTCACCCTGCCAAAGGCCTGTCTGACACTTACATCGTACTGAGGGAAGGGCAGGATTTGCCCCTTAAAAGCCTCTACTTGCATGAATCCTTGCTAAGCTGGTCTGCCCACGCTCCTGGACCAGATCTGTAGCCCTACGTATGCACTAGAGTACGTCAGCTCTCTGGGGAAGGAGCGTATGTTACTCCGTGTTCTGTTAGCACAGCATGCCCATGTGCAGGGCTGAGGTATCGTCCCCAGCACTAAGCAATGCAAGTCCATGGCCAGGCGGGCTGCGAGACACCCCCGACTTCCCTTCGAAATCACCGCATCTAAGGATTGAATCCACTCAGTCCCACTACAGCCCTTGTTCCCAGCTAATGGTTCTTGTTTCCTTTGTTACTGCTCACAAGCAATGTCACTTTAAACTGGATGCTCTTGATAAGTCAACTCGTTCCAGGAAGGGCATCAGTGGAAAAACTTTAACAATCTATGTGTGTCTTTGGGCAAAGGAGAAATTTGGAATAGCAACTGCACCCCCTAGTGTCTGTTGTGAGTAGTGCATGTCAATATTAAATCCAGTTGAATACTATGGCCATTTCCAAAAGAAATAATTATTATTAAGAAGCGACAAAGGGTCCTGTGGCACCTTATAGACTAACAGAGGTATTGAAACATAAGCTTTCGTGGGTGAATACCCACTTCTTCGGATGCAAGCAAAGGTGCCACAGGACCCTTTGTCGCTTCTACAGATCCAGACTAACACGGCTACCCCTCTGATAATTATTATTAAGTATCGGGGTAGCCGTGCCAGTCTGTATCCACAAAAACAACAAGGAGTCCGGTGGCACCTTAAAGACTATCAGATTTATTTGGGCATAAGCTTTCGTGGGTAAAAACCCACTTCTTCAGATGCAACTGAAGAACCCAATCTGAAGAAGTGGGTTTTTAACCCACAAAAGTTTATGCCCAAATAAATCTGTTAGTCTTTAAGGTGCCACCGGACTCAATTATTATTTGTATCGTGAGTGCACCGGGCGCGCCAGTCATAGATTCAGTACAAACATATATAAGAAAGATGGTCCCTGTTGCAAAGAGCCGACAATCTAAGTAAAGTCTCTCTCCCTTATGCAGCTATGCAGGGGGAATTACAAAGAAAACAGGAGCTTGAAGTTTGGGTGATAGAAAAGCTGTGATACTAACAGATCCACCAGCACTATTCTATAGTAAATCATCGATAAGACAAATCCAATTCTGCCCCCTTTCAACAGCCACCCACAGCTCTGCTGATGCACCTCAATCCTCTCCAGCAGCAACCTCTTATTTCAGTTCTGAGCTCCACACAGGGAGCTCACCCAATGCACTTTGAATCTGGCCTGTGTGCTCAATCCAGGCTCCCCTGCTGCTCTAGTCCTGGGTTCGCCCATTCCCCACAAACTCTGCCAACACACCCCTTATCCACCCTGTAAGCTGTACTCTCAGTCCTGACATCCCTGTTATTCCAGTCTTGGGGACCCCCCACCACCAGCCTTCCTGATGGACCATGGTCCTGGCCAGCGGCGTTCCCCCGTATTTTCCTTCTGTGCAGACAGTGTCATGTCCAACGCTCTGAGTGGGGGGTTCAGGGATGAGCACAAAAGGAGGAATTCCTGGGTGTTGAATTCTTTCCTGGGTGTCTGGCTGGTGAGTCTTGCCCACATGCTCAGGGTTCAGCTGATCGCCATATTTGGGGTCGGGAAGGAATTTTCCTCCAGGGCAGATTGGCAGAGGCCCTGGGGGGTTTTCGCCTTCCTCTGCAGCATGGGGCACGGGTCACTTACTGGAGGATTCTCTGCACCTTGAAGTCTTTAAACCATGATTTGAGGACTTCAATAGCTCAGACTTAGGTTAGGGGTTTATTCCAGGAGTGGGTGGGTGAAATTCTGTGGCCTGCATTGTGCAGGAGGTCAGACTAGACAATCATAATGGTCCCTTCTGACCTTAAAGTCTATGAGTCTATGAGGACATTGTCCTTGCAATCTCTGTGTTGCTGTAAATGTAAATGATTCTGCATTCCCAAGAGCTTGGAGAGAGAGCGAATCTTTGCTACAAGGTATTCATCTGTTTTCACAAGTGAAGCAATGGTCACCTAAGAGGCTGTTCTCCCCGCCATGTACAAATGCTCTACTGAACTCACCTTCACCGCTGCCTGTCTTTAAGACTGCTCTGGGCTGAAGGCTGAGACCCAAAAGCTTGGTTGGAAAGTGAATCAGGTTTTGTATTTTAAAAAACGATGGTGGAATAAGGCTTGGAAGGAAACTGGATTCAAGCGCTTGGGGGGAGGAGAGTGGATTCGCAGGGAAGCCTTCCTTTCAGCCTGCAGCTACAACGGTTAAGAAAGGACAAAAATGAGGCCAAAAGAATTCAGCCGGCCCTTCCCAGAGAGGGCTGCCAGGCACTGAGGTGAGTGAATAGCTTTCACGCCACTTCCCTAGCACACTCATGCTTCTCCTTGTCTCCAAAGCTGTCCATGGCTTTGCCCCCCTCCCCATGTCTCCTCCTATGCCCTGGCCCTGCCCAGATTCCATCCTCACTGTCCCGTTTCGTCTCCTCCATCTAAGCCTGAACATCTAGTTCAACGGGACAATGCGTGTCAGTAACATCACTCACACGTCTTTGCAGGCCCAGGGTCTACACTCATATCCTGCCTGCCCTCCGGAGGCCCGGTAAGGTGCACAGCAATTCCGCACCGCACGAAACTGACTGAAACCCAAAGGTGGGTCGTCAGCTTTGCTTCAGGAAGTGGGGAGGTGTCCCAGCCATTCCCAAGCAGGCTCTTCAGGAGCAGCGCTAAACGCAAGAAGCAGACATGGCCCTGGACTTGCAGTGGTGGCTAGGTCCTGGAGTTACAAGTAGGCCAGCCGCCAATGACCTTGCCTGATGCTTAGAGGTGGCCAGATCAGAGGCAGAGCTTGGATCAGGTTTAATCAGGGGAGGAGCAGCTTGGACCTAATACAGAAATCTGATTAGCGACCAGTGTCACTGAGCCAGGACTGGTGTGCTCACCCACAGACAGAGCACAAGCAGCAATATCCGGTAGCAGCTGGAGTCAGAGCTGTGCATCAGGGAGAACAAGAGAGGGTGTGCTCCCCCTGTCCAAAGCCCGGGGGCAACTGCAGGAGGACGGCTCGACTGGCTCCCTCCAGTCCCAGAAGGGAGATTTCACCCTAGCCGAGGCATGAGGCTCAGACAGATTCCAGGTTAAGGAGAGAGCAGTCAAAGAGAGCCGCCTACACACAGTAATGGAGGCGAGCAACGGCAAAGGCTGTGCAGAAAATTACGCCTGCGTCAGACCCACTGCAAAACAATCAAGCTTGCATCGCGGTCGGAACTTAATGTGACTGACACGCCGCAGCCACGGCTACTGAAAGCACTCCCAGTTTGGGTTTCATATTTTAATGCATTCGCTCTGGACCAAAAGTGTGTGTTGTGTTGTGTATCTGTACACATTGTCCTTTTCCAGTAAATCAGCCAGATGGACGCTCCATGACTGTCCACAGGAGACATGGTATCCGAGCGTGTCAGAATAAATAAATCCATTCAGAGGCAGACTCCTCCTGATTAACTGTGTGACTCTGGGGCTACAATCTTGCAACGGGATTGGTGAGATTTCTTCCAAAAGGTCCTTTCCCCATTACACTGGCACAGCACTGACTCTCCCTTCTTTCCAGCCAGCCCCAGCCAACCAAAAACACAAAAATGGCCCTGAAACAAACCAACCTAAACAAAGTCAACTAATACTCTCTTTTTAAAAAAATCTGAACTAGAAACACTCTCCTGAGCAGAGCTTCCACCCCAAAAGGGAAGAGGTGCTGGAGTCTTTATGAAGTCCCTTAGCGATTTCGCTATCGATTTTATGTGGAAGGGGCCCAGATACTATGGTGACGGGTGGCAATACAAAACTTGCTATGTGTAGTCCAGTAGCTCCTAGGCAGCAGCCAGACTTGTACAAATGCAGAGGAAGACAGGGTCTCTGACCCAAAGAGATTACGGTCTCAGACATATGGCTGCGACGTGCCTAGCACATCTTTGGGCACTCAGACAAAAATAATAATAAATCTGTTTTCTCCCTCCTAATCCTGCCACTCAATACAGTGACAATCCGGAAAACAGAAAAGGAAAACTAGGATTTATTCCCCACAGGGGTCAGCATGAGGAATCCTTCATACAGCAAGTTATTGCTCCGGGACAACGAATCAATGGTTTATTATCAGGTCGACAGTTACAGAGGCAGATACAAAAGCAGCAGCAAAGGCCCAGTGCTAAGCTGGGATGTCACATTCTTTGTACAGTGTCTCTGTCACCTCCCCTGGGCTGCATATCAGCAGGCAAAATGCAGGCAGAGAAAAGCTTGTAAAGTGCCCCTCAGTGCAGATGAACCGTAATACTGCCATCAGTGTGCCTTAGTCCTCTGCCCACCGGGGGTGGACCCAGTTCCCTATTGCGCTGTAGTTCATCATAATACTGTGCACCTCCAACCTTTGATCCATAAGAGGGCTTCTGTGGTTAAAGGGGGCTTCCTGCCGCTCGACAGTCACGGATGCAGGTTCAAGATAGTACTTGGAGCGGCACCAGTCCAGCTGGGGGGGCAGATTCTGATCTCACTTACAGTCAGTGGTGATTCTACACCACTGAAGCCAGTGGAAGTTTTGCCGCCCACTTCAGCGGCAGCAAGATCAGGACCTTAATGTGGCATAAATCCACCACCCCCCGCGGAGTCACTCCGGGGTGACACTAACGTAACTGAGAGCAGAATGGAGCTCCTCCAAGGAGACAGCTGAAGAGACTCGAGGAGAACGCAACCCCGGCGTGCATTTGTACTGGTGTCCCCGTGGACTGGTCAAAGAACAAACGAGGGTGTAGGGTTTGAAGGAAGATACGCACATTCCAGCCCAAGGGAACAGAGGTGGGCAGTGTGGTGAAGGGGAGGATGAGGTGCTGATTCAAGGGGAAATCAATGTAACAGCCCTTTAGTATCTAGAGGTAATTCACACCCGATTTCCAAAGCCTGAGTTATGCAAGTTTGCTGCTGAAAGGGCCCGATTCTGAGCTCCCTTATGCCGGTGCACATCAAGAATAACTCTGCTAGGGCCAGTGGAGCCCCACAGTAATAAAACCAGCACACGGCGAGATCCGAATCAGGCCCAACGCAGAATAAAACCAAATCAACTTCTAAAATTACGTCTATGGTGTGCAAACCTGATAAAATCCCCAAAGCATTATCTGGTAGGATCATCCAAACATCCTTACCCTAACCATCCTGGAAGGGTTTACCTAGGGCAATTCATACCATGATCCCAGACCAGAAAATAGCATGTGAAAATGGGGCCAGCTTTGAATCTCAGTTAAATCCAGAGTCACTCCCTAATGATTTCAATGGAGTAACTCAGGATTTGCATGGGCATAAGAGATCAGAATCTGCACCCATTATCTCTGTATTTCATTCTGGAAATAAAGGGTGAAATGCTCGCTCCTTTGAAGACAATGGCAAAACTCCTATTGACATCAATGGGGCCAGGATTTCACCCACCATGCACGCTACTTATAATGGACAGGAGAGAAGGAATTCAGTGGCTGGTACTGGGCAGAGGCTGGGATGTTTGGGGACCTGGGAGAGCTGGGGGTAGGGTCTGCTCTTAGCCAGCAGTTGCCACTCTCCGGCCACCTAGCTCTGAAGGCAGCGCCGTCACCAGAAGCAGCGCAGAAGGGTGGCAATATCATGACCCTCCCCCTACAATAACCGTGTGACCCTGCCACCAACCCTCTTTTGGGTCGGGACCCCTGCAATGACAACACCATGAAATTTCAGATTTAAATATCTGAAATCATGACATTTACCATTTTTAAATCCTATGACCGTGAAATTGACCAAAATGGACGGTGAATTTGGTAGGACCCTAACTATGTACAAGTTTGCTACCAGATGGTTCAAAGCAGAAGTGGTCACATGTTCTGTGCAACATTCACTATAGGGAAGAGAAAACCCACCTGACAGAGCAAAGGCAAACAGAGATCAGTGTCCCATTTCCCTTCTGCTCCCCCAGCCTCATGTTCCCAGCCGACAAACCAGCACCCAGAACTCAGTGCAGATCTCTGAGGGGAGGAGTTGTATTGCAGAAGCCTGGAGGATCTTTGCTTCACTAGATTCTCATGAAGAGCACACAGGCACTTGGTCCCAAACCGTTATCACAGGAAACAATGGGTAGCTTGTAGGAGTCCACTATAAGCAGCAAGTTTGTCCAGCAGCCCGCTTACTTCTTCAGGTCCTGCTCTGCTTTGTCTGAGAGAGGGGGAAACAAAATCAACGAGTCAGCATGTCGACATAACTCCTCTGGAGTCCCCTGCTAATTACACACCGGAAGTTTTGATGAACACAGTTAATATTTCACAAGTTTCGTGGTCTGGTGACTAGCCGGCTGGGCCGCATGCGCCGAGTTTTTGGTTCTAATTCTGGCTCTGCTCTTGCACCCTCTGTGCCCTTGGGCAAGTCCCTCAGAACCTTGATCCTCGCTCTGCAGAATTCCCCTGGCAGCAGGATCAAGCGCTCGGGTTCTCAGTTTCCCCATCTATAAAATGGGGGCCATCTTTCCCTTTCTAACAAGGTTTTTATAGAACTTACACCGTTGATGTCTCTAACACACTTTGGAAGGGGGTAGAGAGATAGGAAGAGTTACCGAGCTAAGAAGGCCCCGCGCTGAATGAGTTTTGGGGCCTCCCGTGATGGGAGAGGGCAAAAGGACAGGACCGGGTTCGTGAGATTTCCAGCCCACACTGGACTTCCAGGGTAGGTTTGAGGTCTCACAGGATCTGGAGCCATGACAGGAGGGAAACAAATGAAGCCCCCTCACTCCCTGCCAGGAGGCAAGCCTGATCAAGAATGCTCCCAGGGGTACTCTCAATGCCCTAGCTGTGTTTGGGAACGGGAGTGGGGGGAGGCCTTAACACTGGTCCTTGGAGACGGAGACACCAAACGCGGCCGCTAGACAAATCCATTCTTATGACCCATGCCCGCGCTCAAACCCTGGGAACCGCTGGAGTCGCTAGGCAAACCGGGCAGATCCCAGCCAGAGGGACCGCCCAGGGGCAGCCCTCACCTGCAGAGATGAACTTCAGCGAGCTACTGAATATTCAGAAGCGAGACTGCCCCCTCTTCAGCCCGTCATTGAGGAACTCATGGCCCAGCCCGTTGCCACATTTGCCGCAGGACACCTAGAAGACGCAAGGGAGGAAAACGAATGAACCGGGGCCAACCCACGGGCGCTCCCTCTGTGCCGCTATTCCGACAGCGAGCAGCAAGCACGGGCGCTGCCCCTTTAACAGAGACAAGTCAGGGAGAGCCGTCAAGCTTCTGCTTTACTCTCTACAAGGTTTTCATCATCACCTTCAAGGCGCCCGGCCGCTCCTCGTACTTGGCCACGCTGTCGGCGTGAATGGTTTCAGTGAAGGCCGGCCACGGAGAGGAGTGCTCGTATTTTGCTCTGCTGGAGAACAGCTCATAACCGCATTTGGAACAGACGTAAATGCCTGGGGAGGGGGACAGGAGAAATGACGGGTTAACCCCGGGTGGCAGCTAACCGGGCAAATTCAATCACGTGTGCGCTGCACCTGTAACACCGGGATCCTGCTGCCTGGACAGCTCTCAAGGTCAGAGGAGATCACTTCAAAGGATGGTTTACAATACAGCCCTGCTAGACACGGACTCAGGCCAACAGGTCACCTACACAGCTTAGCCAAACCTACCGCCACCTGCTGTCACTTTCCAGTGGCCAAGATAGGACTAAGGATTTCATGGCGGTGGCAAGGGATGAAATCTCAGGGCCCTCGGCTGCAAAATCACATGCCCCTGCCACATGAACTAAAGAGAATCCCATTTAGCTACAAGCAGTACAGGGCCTATGACACAGTTCTGAGTCCTCTCTGTCACACACACACTGGCCTGTTCCTTATGCACCTTTGGCCCAAGCACAGCTCAGAAGAGAAGCCCATGCTAAGCCCTGGTCCTCACCCACCTCCTGCTGACCCCAACTCCGGCGCGGTTTCTCCAGCAAGACAGGGCCCAGCTCATTCTATTGCCCAACCCAGCTGGGCTCTGGGCGGTCTGAGCTACCTGCCCCTCCCATGCACTGGCTAGGGTGCCAGGTGGCTCTGCAAGCCCCTGGGCGCCTCATGGGGATTCATGTGACTTGTGGGGCCTGGCTGGCATCCGGGGAGGATCCGGTTCAGAGTGACACTGTGCAGCTACTGCGCCAGGAGACGGGAAGCCACTGGGGGACGCAGCGCCCTACAGAGCCGGTCTGGGGTTCTGTGCGGCCACCCGGGGACTGGGGGAGCTCGCAGCCAGGCCCCACGGCTGAGCTGATCAGAGCCCCTGTGTTACCAGGAGGGGGCTGGCAAAGGGGCTCCAAGCCCCAGCAGCCCGCCCCTCTGGCTGAAGGCCACCCCTATGGACAGGGAGAGCCCGGCCCCCCCTATGGGCAATGGCCACCCCTAAGGACAGGGAGAGCCTGGCCACCCCTATGGACAATGGCCACACCTATGGACAAGGGGAGCCCAGCCACCCCCATGGACTGGGGGAGCCCAGCCCCTATGGAGAGAGGGAAACCGGCCCCTATGGGCAATGGCAACCCCTATGAACTGGGGGAGCCCAGCTCCTAGGGCAATGGCCACCCCTATGGACTGGGGGAGCCCGGCCCCTATGGAGAGAGGGAGCCCGGCTCCTATGGGCAGTGGCCACCCCTATGGACTGGGGGAGCCCGGTCACCCCCATGGACTGGGGGAGCCCAGCCCCTATGGAGAGAGGGAGCCCGGCTCCTATGGGCAGTGGCCACCCCTATGGACTGGGGGAGCCCGGCCCCTATGGAGAGAGGGAGCCCGGCTCCTATGGGCAGTGGCCACCCCTATGGACTGGGGGAGCCCGGTCACCCCCATGGACAGGGGGAGCCCAGCCCCTATGGAGAGAGGGAGCCCAGCTCCTATGGGCAATGGCCAACCCTATGGACAGGGGGAGCCCAGCCCCTATGGAGAGAGGGAGCCCGGCTCCTATGGGCAGTGGCCAACCCTATGGACAGGGGGAGCCCGGCCCCTATGGAGAGAGGAAGCCCGGCTCCTATGGGCAATGGCCACCCCTATGGACTGGGGGAGCCCGGTCACCCCCATGGACAGGGGGAGCCCAGCCCCTATGGAGAGAGGGAGCCTGGCTCCTATGGGCAGTGGCCACCCCTATGGACTGGGGGAGCCCGGTCACCCCCATGGACAGGGGGAGCCCAGCCCCTATGGAGAGAGGGAGCCCGGCTCCTATGGGCAGTGGCCACCCCCATGGACAGGGGGAGCCCAGCCCCTATGGAGAGAGGGAGCCCGGCTCCTATGGGCAGTGGCCAACCCTATGGACTGGGGGAGCCCGGCCCCTATGGAGAGAGGGAGCCCGGCTCCTATGGGCAATGGCAACCCCTATGAACTGGGGGAGCCCAGCTCCTAGGGCAATGGCCACCCCTATGGACTGGGGGAGCCCGGCCCCTATGGAGAGAGGGAGCCCGGCTCCTATGGGCAGTGGCCACCCCATGGACTGGGGGAGCCCGGTCACCCCCATGGACTGGGGGAGCCCAGCCCCTATGGAGAGAGGGAGCCCGGCTCCTATGGGCAGTGGCCACCCTATGGACTGGGGGAGCCCGGCCCCTATGGAGAGAGGGAGCCTGGCTCCTATGGGCAGTGGCCACCCCTATGGACAGGGGGAGCCCGGCCCCTATGGAGAGAGGGAGCCCGGCTCCTATGGGCAGTGGCCAACCCCTATGAACTGGGGGAGCCCAGCCCCTATGGAGAGAGGGAGCCCGGCTCCTATGGGCAGTGGCCACCCCTATGGACTGGGGGAGCCCGGCCCCTATGGAGAGAGGGAGCCTGGCTCCTATGGGCAGTGGCCACCCCTATGGACAGGGGGAGCCCGGCCCCTATGGAGAGAGGGAGCCCGGCTCCTATGGGCAGTGGCCACCCCTATGGACTGGGGGAGCCCAGCCCCTATGGAGAGAGGGAGCCCGGCTCCTATGGGCAGTGGCCACCCCTATGGACTGGGGGAGCCCGGCCCCTATGGAGAGAGGGAGCCTGGCTCCTATGGGCAGTGGCCACCCCTATGGACAGGGGGAGCCCGGCCCCTATGGAGAGAGGGAGCCCGGCTCCTATGGGCAGTGGCCAACCCCTATGAACTGGGGGAGCCCAGCCCCTATGGAGAGAGGGAGCCTGGCTCCTATGGGCAGTGGCCACCCCTATGGACAGGGGGAGCCCGGCCCCTATGGAGAGAGGGAGCCCGGCTCCTATGGGCAGTGGCCACCCCTATGGACTGGGGGAGCCCGGCCCCTATGGAGAGAGGGAGCCCGGCTCCTATGGGCAGTGGCCACCCCTATGGACTGGGGGAGCCCGGTCACCCCCATGGACAGGGGGAGCCCAGCCCCTATGGAGAGAGGGAGCCCAGCTCCTATGGGCAATGGCCAACCCTATGGACAGGGGGAGCCCAGCCCCTATGGAGAGAGAGAGCCCGGCTCCTATGGGCAGTGGCCAACCCTATGGACAGGGGGAGCCCGGCCCCTATGGAGAGAGGAAGCCCGGCTCCTATGGGCAATGGCCACCCCTATGGACTGGGGGAGCCCGGTCACCCCCATGGACAGGGGGAGCCCAGCCCCTATGGAGAGAGGGAGCCCGGCTCCTATGGGCAGTGGCCACCCCTATGGACTGGGGGAGCCCGGCCCCTATGGAGAGAGGGAGCCTGGCTCCTATGGGCAGTGGCCACCCCTATGGACTGGGGGAGCCCAGTCACCCCCATGGACAGGGGGAGCCCAGCCCCTATGGAGAGAGGGAGCCCGGCTCCTATGGGCAATGGCAACCCCTATGAACTGGGGGAGCCCAGCTCCTAGGGCAATGGTCACCCCTATGGACTGGGGGAGCCCGGCCCCTATGGAGAGAGGGAGCCCGGCTCCTATGGGCAGTGGCCAACCCTATGGACTGGGGGAGCCCGGTCACCCCCATGGACAGGGGGAGCCCAGCCCCTATGGAGAGAGGGAGCCCGGCTCCTATGGGCAATGGCAACCCCTATGAACTGGGGGAGCCCAGCTCCTAGGGCAATGGTCACCCCTATGGACTGGGGGAGCCCGGCCCCTATGGAGAGAGGGAGCCCGGCTCCTATGGGCAGTGGCCAACCCTATGGACTGGGGGAGCCCGGTCACCCCCATGGACAGGGGGAGCCCAGCCCCTATGGAGAGAGGGAGCCCGGCTCCTATGGGCAGTGGCCAACCCTATGGACAGGGGGAGCCCGGCCCCTATGGAGAGAGGAAGCCCGGCTCCTATGGGCAGTGGCCACCCCTATGGAGAGAGGGAGCCCGGCTCCTATGGAGAGAGGGAGCCCGGCTCCTATGGGCAGTGGCCACCCCTATGGACTGGGGGAGCCCAGCTCCTAGGGCAATGGTCACCCCTATGGACTGGGGGAGCCCGGCCCCTATGGAGAGAGGGAGCCCGGCTCCTATGGGCAGTGGCCAACCCTATGGACAGGGGGAGCCCGGCCCCTATGGAGAGAGGAAGCCCGGCTCCTATGGGCAGTGGCCACCCCTATGGACTGGGGGAGCCCAGCTCCTAGGGCAATGGTCACCCCTATGGACTGGGGGAGCCCGGCCCCTATGGAGAGAGGGAGCCCGGCTCCTATGGGCAGTGGCCAACCCTATGGACTGGGGGAGCCCGGTCACCCCCATGGACAGGGGGAGCCCAGCCCCTATGGAGAGAGGGAGCCCGGCTCCTATGGGCAGTGGCCAACCCTATGGACAGGGGGAGCCCGGCCCCTATGGAGAGAGGAAGCCCGGCTCCTATGGGCAGTGGCCACCCCTATGGAGAGAGGGAGCCCGGCTCCTATGGAGAGAGGGAGCCCGGCTCCTATGGGCAGTGGCCACCCCTATGGACTGGGGGAGCCCAGCTCCTAGGGCAATGGTCACCCCTATGGACTGGGGGAGCCCGGCCCCTATGGAGAGAGGGAGCCCGGCTCCTATGGGCAGTGGCCAACCCTATGGACAGGGGGAGCCCGGCCCCTATGGAGAGAGGAAGCCCGGCTCCTATGGGCAGTGGCCACCCCTATGGACTGGGGGAGCCCAGCTCCTAGGGCAATGGTCACCCCTATGGACTGGGGGAGCCCGGCCCCTATGGAGAGAGGGAGCCCGGCTCCTATGGGCAGTGGCCAACCCTATGGACTGGGGGAGCCCGGTCACCCCCATGGACAGGGGGAGCCCAGCCCCTATGGAGAGAGGGAGCCCGGCTCCTATGGGCAGTGGCCAACCCTATGGACAGGGGGAGCCCGGCCCCTATGGAGAGAGGAAGCCCGGCTCCTATGGGCAGTGGCCACCCCTATGGAGAGAGGGAGCCCGGCTCCTATGGAGAGAGGGAGCCCGGCTCCTATGGGCAATGGCCAACCCTATGGACAGGAGCGCGGCCCCACGCACGATAGCCACCCCTATGGAGAGAGGGAGCCCGCCCTATGGGCAGGGGGGCTCCGGCCCCTCGGGGCAGCCCCCCGGCCGCCGGCCCCGCTCCCCCTACCGGGCTCGAAGTGGCTCCGGAACGCCTCCCCGCCGAAGAAGGCGCAGAAGGACATGGCTGCTGCCGGCCGCTCGCTCCCCGCCCGCCGACTGACACAGGGGCCGGGCCCGGCTCCTCCTGCCGGGCACCGGGCCAGGCACGCCGCCGCCGACGGGCCGCCAGGGGGCGCTGCCGGGCAACGCAAGGGGGCCGCCGCCGGGCCCGAGCCGCTAGTCCGCCGCTGCAGGCGAGGCGAGGCACCGGGGCGCTCAGTCTGTCCCGGGGTCCAGCGGCGCTGCAGGCGGTGATCGGGGCCCGAGTCCTCAGCAAGGGGCAGGAGGAGGAGCAGAGGCTCCGGGGGGCGCTGGGCTAAATGCAGCAGAGGTGTAGCTGGGGCGTGAACACCCGCTGGGTGTGTGATCACTAATGCACCAGGGGCAGGGGAGTGTAACTTGCACCGATCTGGCACAGTAATTGGTCCTGCCATGAGGGCAGGGGGGCTGGACTCAATGACCTCTCGAGGTCCCTTCCAGCCCTAGAATCTATGAATCTGGCACCCGCGGGGGCTGCAACACCGGGCCGACTCCACCCCACCGCTTTAGGGGAGCCGCTGCTAGACACCAAGGGGCGGCAGGGGCCTGCTTTAACTTCATTCTCCTCCTGGCTTCTCTTCCTACTCCCCCTCCTCATTTAGCCCCGATTGTCTCCCCGTCTTGCGGTGGTGCAAATCAGGAGTAACTCCCAAGACCCCAGCTCGGTTACTCTGGATTTACCCTGGGGTAGCTGACGGAATCTGGCCCATAATGTTGATCTTGACATTCCCTGTTTGAATAGAAATTGCTCCCTCTATAAGAGTCCTCGTAACCTTCCCCTGTAACCTTTCAAATGAGCTGAATATGTCATTATACACAAGCCTGCGGGGGATCTGCCTGATGCACCAGACATTTCATGTCTCAGCTGGACACTGAAGAAATCTGAATGGCATGGGGGCTGATAGCAACCTAGGCCCTGCAGCGCGAGCAAGGCCAGCTGGAGAATAACACATTTTGCTTTGTTTTGCTGCAAAGAGTTTGTGAAGGACACTTCCCGACCTCACTCGTCTGAAGTGGCATATTTTGAGCTGCTTGTTACACTCATGGACATCGCTAACCTGCCCAAAGTCATAACCAGCAGCAGACTCATATTCTCACGAAAGACAGCTCACTAATACCAGGTCACCCGTCTTCTTCATTATTTACTGCTTCTGATAAAATTGTTAAATAGCATAGAGGACCAAGAACAGATCCCTACAAGACCTCACTAGAAACACATCCACTCCATGATGATTCCCCACCTACAGTTACATTTTGACACGTATCATTTAGTCAGCTTTTAATCCACTTAATATTTGTCATGTTAATATTGCTTTGTTCTAGCTTTTTCAACAAAATTTTATGCGGCACCAAGTCAAACACTTTCCAGAAGTTTAAATGTATTACTTCAATACTATTACCTTTATCAACCAAATGTGTAATCGCATGAAAAAAAATCAAGTTAGCTTGGCAGGATTTATTTTCCACAAACCCATGTTGATTGGCATTAATTATATTACTCTCCTTTCATTCTTTCTTCACCAAACCCTGTATCAGCCACCCACTATCTTGCCCAGGATCGATGTCAGACTGACAGACCTACAATTACCCGGCTCATCCCATTTACCAAATCTTACAGAATGCTGAGTCTGCAAAAGACGGCAATTACTCTTATTGCAGACCCATTTCACAGGGGCATTGCAGGCACTTGGAGAATGTTCCCAATGCGAATCACTCTCCCTTGAGCCTATGAGAATCTCTGCCATTCAGGATGCCTTGGCAAGTGTCTTTCCATTCTGATTCCCTCGGTCAGACTGAACTGCTGTCAGCCAAGTGAGATCTCTTGTGAAGCTGCTGTGCTGATGCAGCTGAATGGAGACTGGGTAGGATGGGGTCCGAACAGAGGTTCACTGTCAAAGCAGCCAAAGACAAATGTGGCTACTACTTGCATCTAACACCGCAATTTGTAAAAGACCTCTTGAGCGGAGTTTGGCTGTGTCTGTCTAACACCCTGGATCGGCAGTGTGGGTTGCATTATTATGGCTGTTTAACGGGGCTGCAGACTGTGGCAAATCCCCCAGATTAGGGGCTCATAGGCAGAGACCCTTCTGCAGAATTCTCTTCAGCTTGCATCTGGACTGGCAACAGCCCTGTAGCGCTGCCGAGTTGTAGGGGTCTTTCTGGAATCCCAAACAGATAAGGAACGCATCGACTACTGGTCACGTAGGCAGGTTAAACCTTTGGGTAACGGGGTGCACGCCGCGCCCTGTAGGATTCAGCCCCTTGGCCCTGCTCCTTAAAGACTCAGGGATGCTCCAAGCTGGTGCAACACCCATGCTCTTTATTTTGTGTTGTTTCCCACCACCAGTTTCCCACTATTTACTAGGCCTCACCGGCCTGATCAACAACAGACTAGTGAGCTCCTTCCCCGGGCCGGGCCGGGCCGGGCTTCCCCCTCCTGATTTCCACCTCACTTCTGCCACTTCCTCCCAGCCTTTTAGTGCCTGCTAATGAGGCTGGCAGGTGCGGGCAATTCCCAGGCAAGCACTGGCTATTTACCCAGCCCCAATCCATTCCCCCTGATTGGGGCTGGGGGGGGGGCAGGAACTGATTAAAGGCTTTCCTAACAGTGTCCTGCCACACTTTGTCTAAGTGATTTTTTTTGTATCTTGTTCCCTGCTGATCAAATTGCTGGCACTCCTCAGCAACCTGAATTTGTCACCTCCCAGCTACCTGGATAGCTGAGCCTGTAATACACGCCGCCTACTGCAAAGATCTGTCCTTGTAAGCACCAGCCCAGGGGTTTTGCAACTCTTGCTGATGCAGAAGGTTTTGTACTCTTCAATAATTGATGTGTCTTATCTCTGAGACCTTGTTCATTCATAGCACATTTGACCTTGCTGAAATATACCAGTGCAAACTCCCATCTGCTCTAGAGGAGTGTTCTGGTGTCTGGCCTCTTTATTAGCAGTAAAAACGTTTTCTCACACCGTGTTCAGCGCATCACTGGGCTGGCCTCCGACTATGTTTCTTCAGCTGCTTAGATCAATGCTTTAGTATTGGAGCGTGAAAAGAGGAGGATGGGAGTGTGAACATTAGCACCTCCACTTCCACATCAAGAGCGATCAGATAGTTTTCTCCACACCTGGGGGAAAGCAGGAGGACTTTGGAACAAGCAGAAGGGAAATTGTACACTGAGCCCATTGCATGCTGGGACAGGAGGCTGGGAGTTTAGATTGTCCTGGGTGGTTACCCAGGCAGGGCAGGCATGATCAGCAAAGCTCCCAGTTATGTCCTCAAGGCTTTGATTTAAGGAGCTAAGGATTTAAGGACACAACACCTTGTTCCTTCACAAGGGGCCGAGGAATCTCTTTGGAAACTAGATGCGAAAAGGACATTTCCTTCTTGCCCTTCCCCATCCCTGCACAACCCAGAGCCCACTGACTCCCATTGACGTCTGTAGGCTTTGAATCAGGTGCCATGTGAGTGCAGGAGTCCCGCTGTATATTCCCATCAGATGCACAGCATCGATATTTTGTAGGTGTTGACCTCTCCCCCCAATATCTTCTGCTGCTAGTTCCTCGCCCCACAATCACAGGAAAGATTCCTCTGCCTCCAGATGTAACACAAAGCCTTTCTCCAGAAGCAAAGACACTAAACAGTTACCAGTGTCACAAACCGCTTACCCCAGCTCATGCTGCTTGAGCACCTCACTCCCCCAGAGGATTGTGGTTGCAAACTTGTCAAAGGTTATTGATCAAGGAGGAAAGAAGATCCAGAGGGTAAGATCCAGTTTACCACAGTACAGTATATTGGCCCTGGCAGCATTTTTAGTGACAGTTTAACTTTCCCTTTCGCTGCCACTGTTTCCATGAATGTTTGTCCTTCAACCTACCTGGCCTCTTGCTCCACCCTCAGCCTGGCAACTCCCCTTGTGCTGGGGCATTCCATGGAGGTCCCTTAGGCCTGGTTTCATGCCCCACGTGCTGGGCAATAACATGGGCGGACTCCATGTTTCTCAGACTGGCTTTTTAGTGAGAAAGCGATTGACAGAAGGGCTGTACCTGCAGCCGGCATTTCAGCCATGTGCACACAGACTGACTTCCTCGTGCCTCCTCCAGATACTTTCCTCCCTCAGCCTGTCCTCTTCCCTCCAAGTTCCAGGCAGGTTGCTACAAGCCCGCCCTGTGACCCCTTGGATCCATTACTGAGGACCCCTACAGGGAAAACCCCACTGGCTGTTCATAAACAATCGCTGTAAAGCCAACACCCCAAGTAGACTTCAGGAGCTGGGTCTGCCTCCACTGGCAAGGAAGAACCCTGGCTATTGTCAGTGGGACGTGAGATCCGACGTAGGAAGTGGGGATAGAAGACCCTGGATCTTGCTGATGGTTTAATTTTAATCCACCGGGGTGGGGGGTAGGTGGGGGTGGGGGCTGAACACTATAATTTCCTGCACCACAATCTTTCCCCATGGTAGTAGAGCTGCTGATTTTCTCTCTCTCTCTCTCTCTTTTCACTGCATATTTGATCTCACCAGGCTGGTGGTATATGGAGCAGCATCTTCTAATTATATAGAGAGACATTAAAGCTGGAGGAAATGAAACCAAGAAATGACTCCGATATTCCAGGTGCCTGAATCAAATCATCGTATAGGCTTTAGAAGAAACTAACGAAGCAGGGATGAATTCACCTGGGCTGCATAGGACATTATCCCCAGGGGCAGCTGCGTTGTTACTGCGGACATAGAGCTGTCTTCTGTGTTATTTTATTGGTGTTCGGTTTTTATACTCAGTCGATGTAGGTTCCAGACTGGGCATACACGGAGCTGGATTCTCGATCCCCAGAGCAGTATGGGAAAGAAACAGGACAAATTTCCCCCATGTACCACCCAGTCAGTGTGCTGCTCCCTGTTCCTAACCAGCCTGTCTCTAGAGGGAAGAAGGCACTTAGCTCGCAGTTAGAGTGGGCCTGAACCACAGGGGTTAGAGCTAATCCGGAAGGGGACTGTTTCCAAGGTTTTGGGGACTTGGGCTCTAGGGTTTTATAGACAGAAGAGCCATTACTCCTGAGCCTAATATTGGGGGTGGGGTTCAAATTGAGTGCGTTGGTTCTGGTTCCGGCCCATCTCTGCTCCCAGTGCCCCTTCTGTCTTTAACCCTTGCTATGATACAGACGTTTGTGTCCGCTGGGAACCAGAGTGAAACAAGTGGGTCGCTTAACATTATGCCACTTCCAGCGGTTGCCAGGCCAGGCTGGATTTGAACTAGTACCCTAGAGAGGGATGGCCCCGCAATTCCCATAACACCGGCATCGATTAACAAGGCATTTTGCTGATGCATTTAAAGTGTAACTAAAGCATTTCGGGCCAAATCTTGTCTTTCATTATGCATCAGCACCCTCTACTTGTTGCAAACAGCGCTGCAAATATGGGCCAAGTTTGGTCCCATTACTCTACAAGAGACTTGGGGCCAGATCCGGAGAGGTACCCACGATTCCCGTTAGAGCCTCAGGCTCCCAGCACCAATCAAGATCAGGCCCTTAAAACAGTTTCTCTTCTTCCCAGCTGTCTCATTAATAATGGTAGTTTGTACCTGTGGGACCACTAGCGAATGCAACACTCACAGCTGTGGTTTGTTGCATGAATAATACATATGTTCAGCTATTGTTATAACAAGATTTTAATTATGCCGCTGCCTCCAGGATACGTCTGCCAGCAAAGGGCTGTGTCATAGAACTGCTTAAAACATCCTCCGTAGTAAACACTTTGGAGTGAGGCGGAAGCTGGCTGGTTTATACCTGGCTTCTTAATCCCGAGCTATGACCTTTAGAACGGCCACAGAGTGGATGGCACAGAGCTCAAATACCACGCCTGGAATAAATGTAGGCCATGCCCCTCTAGTTTTAAAAGCCATTTTAAGGAGATCAGACTGGTTTGGTTTGGCAGGGGGCTATGAAGAACCATACTTCTCATAGTCTCTGGCTATGGTTGGAGGTTGTCCACCCTTTGATGGCTCCTTGGTGACTTATATTAAATGAGATGGTGATCTTCGGTATCCACATAATAAAATCCACCCTCACATGTGGCTATGTTGCCTCATGGTTAGAGCAGGTAGTCTACATTTTTCTGTTTGAAAGAGATTTTCTGCCTAAAACTGGCCTCTTTTATAAAGAAAAAAATTGACAAGAAGTTTTTGTATGTCTGATTTTTTCCACTTCTTCAACAACAAAGTTCTCAATTTTCTAAAACAAACAATATAAATACCTAAAATGCCAACTACTGAAAAATGCTTCATTTTTATAAACCAAAACCAAACAAAAAACTGGAAGGGGCAGGCGGGGAGAGAAATTAGTTTTGTTTTGTAGGGGTGGTTGTTGGGGGAAAATCTATGAAATTTTTTGAATTAAAAAAAATCCATGAAATATTTGGAATAAAAACAATTATTTCTTTCAAAATTTTGATTGGACAATACTTACTGTTTTCTGACTAACTGTACCTGGTTTCTCCTCCTGCCTTTCCCAGGGGTTCAGGGTGTGTGATGATGGGTCCCTGATTTTGGCTGGGGCTTCTAGACACTACTATAATGTTATGGGTTGGGACAGGTTAAACCTCTTTGAAATTGGGGGGGGGGGAGGGGAGAGAAGGTAACCACTGCCCTGCATTTAAGATAGTTGTAAGAAGTTAGGTAACTAGGTAGTTGAAACAATAGCAGTCTCCACCCCAAACATAGGCATATGTCACCACCCAAACCAAAAGGCACATATGGGCAGAAGGGATGTGTTAGCTATTGTTTTGTGAAGGTGTGTGTGTCTATGAGAGAAACAGCGGACAGAAGCTGAGAGAGAAGGCAACAAGGAAGCACCAGGTACTGTCATAACAAGCTGTGGGAGTGTGGCACTGCAAAAAGTCTAGAGAGAGAGCTTTTGAGGCTGAGTGCTGGCTAACAGGGGCCTGGAGCTGTGAGCAAAGAAACCGTCTCTTGCTGTTCAATTCTTGCTGGGTGCAGGGAAACAGGACTCCGTACCTTCTTCATAAATACACAGGATTGCATCAAAGTAACACTGACTCGTCACCAATTTCTCCTACTAACTGGAACAATGTGCAAGATCCGGAATTTTTGGCTGGCTGCTCCGGTAACAAGGGTTACAATACATATTTAAACATAATATAAGAACAGGGGTCAAGTCCTAAAGGAATGTATAGATTGAAACCTCAACTGGATCCAGAAATGAGTCAGATGCCAGTGCAGAGGGGTTAGGTGTATACCCCTGAGTACACCGGCAGCTGCATTCTCCGCTAGCTGAAGCTTTCAAGCAGTCTTCAGCTGCAGCCCCAAGTAGAGGGCATTGCAGTCATCCCGTCTGGAATCTCAACTCTCCTGTTGCAATATTAGGCTTTCCCTAGAGGGCCTGGTCCTGGCGTTTCACTACTGATGTTAATGGGAGCAGGACTGAGGTCTCTATTGCAGCACGTATCCGGTGAGCTCCCAGCACTCATTATCCCAGCCTGAGTATACGGCACGGAAAACACATTAACATGGCAATAAAAAAAAGAAAAGAAAGCATTGCCCACAGCTGAACTGGGCTGTTAATACGGGAGACATTGAAGTGACCCTGGAAGGTTAAGAATCACGGCCCTGATCCTGCATTGAGACATGGAGAGATTCACCCTTGAAACCATACAATCAACCCCGTGGCCTGGTGTGTTTGTTTGCTCTTGTTTAGCACCACCAACATGCTCAGAACTGTATAATGCCCCTGTCCCAAAGAGCCTACACGCTGTCAGACTGAGCATAGCAAAGGGGATGCACTCACAGATACAGCGGTGGGGATCCCAGGGGGGTCCCTGGTTTTATTAATTATAAACTCGCTGCTTGGATTTGAACAAGGGCAGGATGGTGGTAATTGAACAACAGGGATTTCCTTCCCAGTGTTACTAACACCTTATTCCAAGGGAAAGGACTTTAACCTCCACAGCTGTAAACCAACCCAACTCCACTGCAGACAAGGGAGAGGGGCCCATTTGCACCAGCTCAGGCTCTGGGCCCCAATTTTCCTTTTGCGGGCTCTGTTTGTTTACTTTCTGCATTTCCTTCAGCCTGGGCCCTACAAACACACTGGGTAGTTTCTCTGCAGGCGCCCGGTTCTGGTTAATGTCATGTCTCATGTCAGGGCCTGCAAGGCTGGGCTTGCAAACACCAGGAGGGGAAGGTTTCATTTGTTTTGGGAGGACAGGAACCTGTTCCCACTGGATTTTCTCCCCTCTTTTCCCCAGCTGACCCGCCACTGTTCCTTAAAGCAGAGGCACCGAAAGGCCCCTCCTCCCCTCGCGGGGGCTGCGTCTGGACCGACCCCGCTTGCGGAGGCTGCTGGGGGGGGACCCGCAAACCACTGCCCCTTCCCCGGGACTGGCCAACGCCGCTGCACGGAGCGTGAGCCGGGCCAGCGGCAGTCACGTCAGCACAGTGCTGGGGGCATTTATAGCATCTTGGCCACTGGGGCACAGCGGGGGGGTTCATTGTTTACCTCTATAAACAGCAGCGAGCCCTTCTGTCACCCGGGGGGACCCTTATCCCCCCCCCCGCTATGGGGGGCTGGCGCTGACAGTTTGGCACCGTGACAAGGGGAGGGGGGGGATCTCCCCGCCTCTGGCTGCTCCAAGCACCAGCCCTGCCAACGGGCCGGGGCCGGGCTGCTCGCTGCCCGCCCGCCCGCCAGCCGCGCGGCGCGGGGCGCTGCCCCCGGGCAGACGCGGGCTGAGCCCCGCCACGCACCCGGGCCGCCGCAGAGGGAGCGGGGACCCCGGGAGCCCGGCTCGGCGCATAGGGAGTCGGGACCGCGCCCGGCAGGCAGCCGCTTGCAGCAGCGCCGCCCGGGCGGGGGCCCCTCTCCCGCGTGGGCGGATCGCGGCGGCGGCGGGGCCATGCCCCCGCTGGCTCTCCGGCCGCCTCTGCACCACGCCGCGCCGGGCGCTTCTCCGGCTGAAGGATTCCGGGAGCGGGGCCGGACAGCCCCGCCCGCCGCCGCCGCCGCCGCCTCCCCCCTTCCCCGGCAGGTGAGTTCCGCGGAAACCTCCCCCACGCGTGTCCGCCTCGGCTCGCCCCGCCGCCCCGGGAACAGCGGCTGCCTGGCCCCAGCCTGCGAGCCCGGCCGCGCGGCAAACAGCAGCCGCGAACCGCAGGAGAGTCGCGCGTGGAAGTTTTTCTGGTTTTGCAGCCGGGCCACAGAGACCAGCTCCACGGGCTGCCCTGGGCTCAGACCCGAGGCTTCAAATCCCAGAGGCAGGTTGAGTGTCTCAGCCTGGTGTCGGGGTGACCCAGGGGGACCCCAGGGCTGGGATGAACGTGTTGCTGTTTTCGGTCCTGGCTGTGTGCAAGGAGGGAAGGGATAGCTCAGTGGGAGGGATAGCTCAGTGGTTTGCGCATTGGCCTGCTAAACCCAGGGTTGTGAGTTCAATCCTTGAGGGGGCCATTTAGGGATCTGGGGCAAAAATTGGGGATTGGTCCTGCTTTGAGCAGGGGGTTAGACTCGATGACCTCCTAAGGTCCCTTCCAACCCTGAGATTCTATGAAAGCCCTTTGGGGGTGGGCAGCCTGCGCTGGGTTGGAAGTCGCGGAATAATACAGCGGCGTTTATGGCTCGAAATGAATGTCACCCATGCAATGAGTTGTGAGGAGCTCAAGCAATTACAAAAATAAAAGTTCTCGAGACAGTCACCCCCTTAGAGATGCCCAGGGTGGACAGATGCACGGGGGTGGTTGCCTAATACATTGCTGCAGAATTTGTTGAGACCCTCAAGCCCATTTCACTAGTGGAACATCTATATGTGCATTGCAAATAGATAGTAGAGTACGGATGGGTTTTCAACTCCAGGCGGTGCAAAACTGGCCAGACATGAATTCACCTGTTCTATAAGTGTGATGTGGATTATATGTCGCTGGAGGACAGCGTGGGAAAACTCTGCTGCAGGTGGCGAGTTCACCATATGCTGTAGACCAGGCCTGCAGGGGAGTGAGTAGGCAAGCGGCGGGGTGGGGCAAGCCGCCGGCCAGTGGGTGGGCGGGTGGGCAGGCGGGCTGGTGAAGAGGTCAGTGGCAGGCGGCGGAGTGAGGGTGAGCCAGCGGCAGAAGGTAAGAGGCCAGCAGCAGGCAGGTGAGCTGGCGGCAAATCTCCCAGATCCAAAATCTGGGACTGTGTCCGTTGGTCCTTTTTGCTGCTTGTCTCTGGGCTGGGGGTTGTCCCAATGCTGCAAAGAGGGTTTTCCCAAAGGAAGGTGCTTGCTTCTAACCCCCGAGGCCGTCAGTATGTCTGCTCTTCTCTAGTCAGCCCACTTGACAAGTTTGATTGTCCTTGGTCTGGTTCCCATCCCCCTCTCCAAGGGTTGCAGCTGTCTGCAGGTGCTGCCTTCCACGCCTTCCTCATTCACACCTTTGGGTGGGGCAGAGTGGGGAGGGGGCGGGTCCTATTTTACTGCTGTGATCTGGTCACCCTATGCGTGCTGTTTCTTTCCCCCTCTACAGGCTTCCACACCCCAGCGCTGGGGAAGGAGGGGTTGTTTCCTCGGGACGGGCGGCGTGGGGTGGTGGTGTTTCTGCGGGGCCGGCGGGTTTCAGCCCTCGGCTGTTTTCTTTGGAGTAATATGGCCCTTGCCGCTTTACAAGTTGTGCAGGCCTGCTGTAGACTTTCAAGGTGATCCATCCCTCTGTGCCATGTAGCCTCAATGGTGTCTTCAACGGCTGGGAGCGGGTGCTGCAGGAGATTGGTGATGGCTCATGCGGGTTTTCTCCTCTCAGTAGGCTGGACCATTTTACCACCTGATGAGGGTTTGGTGAACTGTGGAGAATGACCGGCTGGGTTCCCAGGGTCTAGATCCACAGATGGAGAGAGGGCAAGGAAAGGAGAGCTGGGAACCCTAGGGTAGCAGCTGGGCTCCCCAGGCTCCTTCTAATCCCCCAATCCCACAGGGAAAACAGGAGCAAGGCGATACACTGAATCTTCAGTCCCGGGATCACCACCTTGCGTGGGCTCCAGGGGCTGCTGCTGTCAAGGAACACTAACAGCACAGCTGTACTGTCCAGGCTCAGTAGGAAGCCTCCTCTGGGTGGCTGGGAAACAGACAGGAAGCAAAGGGTCTCCATGCAGTTTCTCCAGGAGATTTCCTTGAGATCCCCAGAGGATCAGGGAGCGACTCGCACGTATAAGGGCTGCAGGATGCAGTGCCAGCAGCCAGTAATATTTAGGCGCCAATCCTGCAGTCCAATTCCTGCTACCCCCCCCCCCGGCCCTTTGCAAGATCCTGCCCCTAGCTTTTATCAGGTGGATGTCGGCCGTTAATGAGGCAAGAGAACCAAATAGCTCTGAAGGTGATCTGCAAAAGAAAGGATCTGGAGTCAATCCCCCTTGTTTTGCTTCTTTACGGGGACTGAAAGGTGCATGCAGGCGTGAGCATGTTGGTATGCGTGGTTCTTTCCCCCCTTATAAATATCAGGCATCTCAAGTCTTTTCTTCCCTGTTTTTGTCGAATGGCTCCTTGGCTGACTCAGAGATGTGGCTCAGGAGCTTTCCAAGTCTGTAGCTGAAGGCGCTCGTTCCTTAGTAAAGAGAGCTCTTTCCCCAGATTCTAAAGGGACCGTTAGATACAACTGAATACAAATCACAAGCAATCCCCTCTCTTCCTCGATACCTTTGATGTTCTAAGCCCAGTCGTTCTCCAGTGGGCCATGGAGACAAGGCCTGAATTTTTAATGTAAAAAAATATCAAGACCCATTTTGAAAATGAAAGAAAACATGCCTGCTCCAGCCTTCGTTCTCCAACACGAAGAAGCAAAGGAAGGGCACAGCCCCCGTAGTTTTGTCCTTTTCCAATCACGTCCAAGAAACAAGCCCGTGTAGCGATATGCTCTGAACATCAGCGCCCCTGCGCCTTCTAGACCAGTGGTTCTAAACCCATTTATCATTGTGGGCTGTCTATGCAGCTCTCTCTGTGTTCTGGGGGCCACATCCACACAATATATATACTACCTGTATGGCCCTGAGGATGTCACATGGGACGCAGCTGGGTGCTGATTGGGCCGCAAGCAGCCTGCAGGCTGAGAACCACTGCTCTAGACCCAGAGCAGAGTGACTATCCAAGTGCACATGAAGGGCTCCGGGTTCTTTGGTTACGAACAACTGATCAGGGCGCAGCTCCGAATCGAACAGGGGCTGTGCCCAGGGCTTTGAAATCTCTGTGCTCGGGCAGGCGGTGGCAGCCACTCTGCCTTCTGGATGCTGCCACTTCAAATTAGGTCAGTCATTCATCCCAGCTAGATTTCTGCAAAGCTCCCTCCCAGAGGACAAAGCGGAATTTGTTATCGGTAGCAGGTGCCGAGGGACCATTAAGCGAGGACCTCTCGCGGCGGCATGCGTCCTGGGGATCAGAGAGCAGCAAGTCACTAGAAGTGGCAGTGGGGCCCGTGGGGAACGGGGAGCTGAGGACGCGACTTACCTGCCTTGCTTTGTGGTGTGTAGAACAAGCGATGTGTTGTTTTTAATACCGGGTATTTATGATTCAGGGGGATCAAACAGGCAGGAAAAGGCTCATAATAGACAATGGGCCAAATGTCTCCTTGGGAGCCAGACCTCAGCTGGTGTAAATCAGCACTGCTCCACTAACTTCAGTGGATCTGGCTCTTGGAACCTATGCCAGAGTATAAACACCAAGGCTGAATTGGGCTTGTAATATTTTTACAATAACCTCTGTTTTAGGTACCGTTGTCATGATACTCTCTCAAGAGCAGATCATGCTTGCAAGGGATTTTTGTCCTGAAAAATTCTTCTCTAATCAGATATAGTCTGATTTAACAACGGGGCTTCTTATCCAGATTTGAGCCATGCATGTTAGACCCTCCACCCCTTAACACCGACAGGAAATGCACGTTTATCCATATCCAGCCTGATCTCTGTGATGCACAGCACAGCGTTAGTGACAGCGGATGGGGATGGCGTCAGCTGGGGAAAGCGAACAGATAGCACGAGTCCTGAATCGCAGCAGGGGTAACGGACCGTTACAATGGAGGTCAATGAGAGGTGTAGCGCTCATCTCCCTTGAACATGTGCAGACCCCATGTCTGAATCCCGCTGCCCGCACGGCAGGATTTCTGCTGCTTGTCAGCACTGGGATGGGGCTCGCTCCTTGATGCCCGTGCTCTTGGATGTGAGCTATATGCTTAGAGTCAGAGAAAACAGCAACGCAGAGAGCTGCACGGGGGTCTCCCTAAGAGATCCCTGACCCCTCAGAGATGAGACTGTCATGGAGAGAGTGCCCACTTCACTGAACAGAAGTTAATATAATGCTTTGTATCATGGCAGCACCTGAGATCAGGGCCCTTTGTGCGAGGTGCTTTACAGTCACGTAGTAAGAGAGAGTCTCTGCCCCGAAGACCTTACAGTCTAAACAGAGACAGCGAAGGAGGAGAAGCAACTACCCAAAGGTTACAACTGGGACTAGGACTTAGGTCATCTGACTCCCAGCCCAGCAGCCTGAGCTCTGTCTAGACCACACTGGGACAGAAAGAGTCCCTTGATCGTTATTTGGGACAGAAAGAGAACCAGAGGCTAATGTGGACCTTTAAAAGACTTAAGAACTCCCCCTCCCTGAGCCAGTGGTCAGGTCGGTATTAAGCTTGCATCCCCTGCGGACGACCGAAATTCCTCCCCAAGCTGCCTTAGTAAAGGGACCCGGGAACTGCTGACTTCCCTGGGCGCTCAGTTACATCTCCATCACTGGGGCTACCCCCGCCTCACAGAGATCAGAATTCAGCCCGTCCAGGAGAAGAGGGCACTCATAAAAAAAACCCCCACACACAACTGCCACCACCCCCCATCCCCAGCTCTCCTGGCCATTTTGAAGTGACGCTCTCAGCACCTGCCGTCTCACCTCGTGATCAGCCCGGCACTTCCGCGGCGACCCAGAGGCATGAGGCGGGGGAGTGTGGTCACACGTTCTGCACCTGCCGGGTTTATTTTTATCTGGGCCCAGCTGTGAACGACGCTGCTCACAAAGGTGAAAAACTGGCAGAGGAGGTGGGGACTGAGCTTCCTGACCCAGTCCTCCCCATGGGCCTCCGCCCAGACACACAGCGTTCGCCGTGCCTCACTCCTAGCCTGCACCCACCCTACCCCAGCTCTGCCAATGCACCTCAGAGCTGTCCTCCCCCCGCCCCCCATTCCAGCCCCGGACTCCCCACGCACACAGCTCCACCACTTCCCCCAGTCCTCACCTGCAACCCCCTGCATTGCAGTCCTGAGCCTGACCCCGTTCTGCTAACACCTCCATGCTAACCTGCAGCATCGCCTGCTGGTCCAGGCCTAGGCTCCTACACACAGCTGCACCCATGCCCTTCAGCCCTGACCTGGAACACCTGACGCTTTCCCAGTCTTGCAATAGAATCACTTTTTACAAGGGCCACGAATCTAATCCACGGGATGAGGAGGAGTCTGACGCAGAAACTGGTCACGGGCAGTGAGGCAGCGAAGCCAAGAGGTGTAGGAGCCTTGGGGCTGTATCAGGACCTATTCTTTGTATTACAATAGCACCTAGGAGCCATTGTGTTAGGTGCTGTACAAACAGAACAAAGAGATGGCCCCTGCCCTAAAGAGCTTGTCTCGCTCCCCCTTTCAATGCATGTGCCCAGAGTGACCTTGGTCTTTTGGGGGAGAGGGACTTCCAGCATCTCCCCAGTTTCACCCCATTACTGCCATTCTCTGGTCCAGGAGGGCTGGAGGCAGCTCCATCCAGGACTATCAGCAACACCGCTCTGAGCATCATGCGGGTTGAGTCACTGAAGAGCAAGGTAAAGCAATTCCACTCCCAGGGGTGACGTTTCCAAAAAGCTCAGGACCTGAATTCTACGGTGCTGCCATGATACCCTCAGAGCGACACTGATCGCAATGTTCTGTACAAAGCTAGCACCACCAGGCAAAGCTGCTCACGGAGTCACACACTCACCCAAAGAGTTTACACTCAAAGAAACCCAGGAGTCCGGACTCCCATTTCCCTGCTCTGTGCACCAGAAAAGCCTTCCTTTCCTCCTCTGTACAATGGGGTTCAAAATGGCCAATATTTAATTCTCTGGCTGCCATCTTTCCTCGCTGCCCACGTTGTGTTCATTACTCCAGCTCCTCAATTCAGCCCTAAAAAAGGCTCTTCGCACAAGAATTTCTGCCTGCTTTGTAGATCCAAGAGGGCTGAGAAGTGCTTGAGCTAATCTAAACCCAAGCGCAGACCCATTTGGACCCCCAGTTCATGGAAGAGCGTACGATAGAATTCTAACGAATAAAACTCGTTACGCCAGGGGCCACCTTCATCTGAGGATCTCAAAGGGCTTTACAAACATTAAAGCCCAGGGCCTATTTTGGTTCAGGATTTACTGTTTCCTGACCCATCTGAATCAAAACCAGCTGTCATAATATATAGTCATAACTCAATAATTCTGCTGCTTTTCTTCAAGCTAGGCTTGTTTTGTAGATCTCATTGCAATGTAAAAAAAAATCAAGCCAAGCTTGAAGATTGTACCTGAAGCTGTATAAGAAATTCCAATGTGTATTGGCTCTAGTAGTCATTGATAAGTCAAATATTTTAAAGCAGAAACTCAAGAGGATAGAGTAAAGCTGAGCTTCAGCCTTTTCTGTCTATGTCCTGCCCTTTGAGTGCTTGATTTCTCAGCGTTTGGCCAAGCTTTTTGCCTGGAATATGTAGATCTGTTTTATAAAAAGGTCAGTTTGCAGATAATTTACATCTTTTGATTGCAGTTTGGTTTCCTTCAAATTGCATCACTTCTGAATCAAAGAGCAACTGGAAGAGCTCTCCAGTCACCAGACTAATAACCACAGCAGCTTGTTTTCTGTATCCGTATATTTCACTGATAATTAGCTGAGAGATTTCTCACCCTTTTGGTTGGCTCATAAATCAGTCTCTTTGAAGTGAAGCAACACTCTGGTGCAGTCTCCACTAGCAGCCTGCTCCCTTCGCAAGCAGCCACTGACAGGTTTAATAAGCTGGAGAGAACTCCTGGAAATTATTTTTTCAATTAACTCTGGCTAATTTTGCAACAAATACAAACACTAATTTGGCAGTGGCTCATCTGGGAATAAGATGCTGGGAGCTTTAATTGGATAGACTCCAGTTGGGTGAACCTTTATATTTCAAAATGATCAGGTAGCATTTGTAAGTATCACACGTTTGTTTTAATAAACATGAAGTACAGCAAATAACTACAGTAGAGGTTACAGCTTTGTGCAATTAAGGTGTTATCAGACTAGAGACATGGATGTGCTTTCCAAGAAAAATCAGAACCAAACTGTCCCAAATGGACAAGGATCAAATCAGAACCCTAGATCCAAACACCTACAAGCTCTGAGGAAGTTTGGATCCAGCTGAGACACCATTCCTAGTATTTATGGCCAAGATTTTCAAAAGTGACAAGTGATGTTGAGTGCCTCAGTGTTTGGGTGACCAATCTGAGATGCCTTAAAGGGACTCTTTGCTGGGGGAGAGGAGGTGCTGAGCACTTTCTGAAAATCAGCCCCCTCAAGGAGGTCTCAGATTTGGCCCTTAAAAATGGACACATCCAAACTCCATAGTCACTTGTGACTAGCTTGTCTGTGTAGATGTCAGTAGCGCCTTGCAAGGGGTACAGAACTGGGTAATATGCCTCTCAAAAAACAGTTTGTGAGCTTTGTAGTGGCCCTCTCTGGCTTCTGTGTTTCAGAAGTCACCAGCACTCTGCCAGTGCAGTGGTGTCTGGCAAATCACGGTTACGTGGACCCTCTTGTGCCATGAGGTTCCCTCATATTCTGTACGTTGTGTAAAGAGCGAAAGACACAACAGCGGGGGAATAGTGAGATTAGTTATCCACACAGAGCAAAATACCATTCAAAAGAAGGGTGGTGGTTTTGAAGCAGTAGGCAAAAAAGAATCACTTTTCACCTCTGTGCCTCAGTTTCCCCATGAGGCTAATACTCCCCTACTTTCCAGGGAGGCTTAGTTCATTAGTGTTTGTAAAGCCCTTTGAGATCCTCAGATGAAGGTTGCCCCTGGCGTAACGAGTTTTATTCGTTAGAATTCTATCGTACGCTCTTCCATGAACTGGGGGTCCAAATGGGTCTGCGCTTGGGTTTAGATTAGCTCAAGCACTTCTCAGCCCTCTTGGATCTACAAAGCAGGCGGAAATTCTTGTGCGAAGAGCCTTTTTTAGGGCTGAATTGAGGAGCTGGAGTAATGAACACAACGTGGGCAGCGAGGAAAGATGGCAGCCAGAGAATTAAATATTGGCCATTTTGAACCCCATTGTACAGAGGAGGAAAGGAAGGCTTTTCTGGTGCACAGAGCAGGGAAATGGGAGTCCGGACTCCTGGGTTTCTTTGAGTGTAAACTCTTTGGGGTAGGGACAAGGCTGTTCTGCCCCCCGCCCCCCACAGGTGGGCTGGGACGTGCCAGGGGTGTTCAGAAAATGCGAGGCTAGTTTAGCCTCAAGAGAACGGGCGACAGCCATGCCGGGCCTCACGAACCCTGAAGCTCGAACATCAGCACGCCACGATAGCTGCCAGGTTAACCTCAGCCTTCTCTTGTAATCTCACTGGAAGGAGGTAAATCTCCATCTCCTGCATGGCGTGGAAGGATGGGATGAAGGATATGAGACGGCGGCTGCTGAGAGGCTGGTTAAGTGCAGTTGAACAGATGTCTTTGTTCTTCACCTCTAGACGCCTGACCTGACAGCGGCAGAAGCGTAAATGCAAATCCGTCCCCATTGCTAACAGACGTGCCGCATCTACGCAGCTGACTGCAAAAGGAAGTGCTTGCAAAGGCCTTGTAGCTAGACAGGGAGCACTCCAGCAAAATACAGGGGCTAGGTCCAGTGCAGTGCTCTCTGGAGCCCCAAGGCGATGCTCTCCAGCCCTCTCCCTCTCGGCAACGATTCCTGGATGGACTGGGGCAGCCGTCAGGTTTATTCTGGGAACAATTTGTTCACGTAAATCAGGAGGAGGTAGGGAATTGAAGCCCAGGAAGCATGAGATTATATAAACCGAGCCAGAGGCGGCGGCTGCACAGCCTGTAATTAATTCCTGTCTGTAAAGTTCTTTGAAGATCCAGGGCCCAATGCAGCCCTGGTGTAAGCAGGCCAGGCTAGATGCCCCCGCTGACAGCAGGGCTCCGTTTGGCCCCAAAAGCTCTATAAATGCTAAGTATTATTTTTCTCCACTGTAAATCTGAGCAGCACTGGTCACCCCAGCCTGGCTATTTGGAACAGGAACACAGAAACACGGAGTCTGCTTTGGAATTCATTTCTAACTACTCATTTTGAGTACACTGCTTGGCACAGTAACGAACTGGCTGGGGTTGATATCCCCTCCGCCCCCTACTGGACAGAATAAGCACTGCTCAACGGTGTGTCATGGGCCCTATACTGCTAACGAAGTGATCTGTGCTTTTGGAGCCAGGGGGAGCAGAGTTCTAGCCCAGCTATCACTATGATGTTCCAAGTGGCCCTGCGGTGTGTCATTAGCAGGAGTTTTGCTGGCCAGAGTGGTAAATATTTTCACCCCACTCCTGCCCCCTGCCAAGCAGCCGAGGGGGGAAAAAACCACACCAAAAACAGTTGGCCAATTAGGATTAGAGAGCGAGCGCACACACACACACACACTTTCTCTCTCTCTCTCTCTCTCTCTCAAGCCAAGCAGCACAGCAGTTCAGTGCTCCCTGGAAGTTGGCACCCAGGGTAACCCCCCCCCGGCTCACCCAACCCTAGAACCAGCCCTGGTCATTAGCAATAACCTTCCTGTTCCTAGGTGGCCATGGATTTGTTACATTATCTTCTTGGCTACAACAACACGGCCTCCAGATTTTGCATATTCTGTAGCGACACGTGTAACTTCCGCTGGAATAGCAAATACTGTCATTTATTATTTGTATGGTGGTGATACCTAGCAGCCCCCACAGAGTCAGGGCCCCATCTGTACGAGGGGGTGTACGTACTCATAGTGAGAGACAGTCCCTGTCCCTAAGAGCCCACAGTCCAAACAGGCACGGTCAATAAAGGGAGACCGTGAACGGAAGCATTATGATCTTCATTTTACACTGGGGGAAATGAGACCACAGAGACTAAGGCACAGATCTTGAAAGGTACTTTGGCGCTTAACTCCCATTGATTTCTGTGGGAGTCAGGCGCCTAAATAACTCTAAGGAACTGGGCCTTAGTCACTTGCCCAGAGTCATAAAGGAAGTCAGCACAGAGTCTGGAATTGAACCTAGGTCTCCCGAGTCCCAGCCCAATGTCTTAGCCATCAGAACAGCCTTCCTCTCCCAATAATGCAGAACCACAAATGCGAATAATGATTAATAATGTTTCCCACCTGATTTTTTGACCAATTGTTCGGCAGAGCTCAGGAGGGTTGTTGTGTGTGTTTGATATTTTTGGATGGAGCGATTTGGCAATATTTTATGATGACTTGGAAGAGTCTCTGGTAAAACAAAGTAGTTTTTGCGGGGAGGTTAAACTTTTTGTAAATCTAGTAAAAATTCAGATTATGGAATTTTTTCCCTCTTACCACACAAGCTTTTGTTTAATTGAATGGGCCCAAAGATATAGTTTTAAAACCATTTGTCAATGTAAAGTTAATGGAACACATGGGTAGCTCTGGCTTAAACTCAAATATCTATTAAGCAAGCAACACAATTAGAAAAGTAAGATAATGCTGTTCAGTACTTGGCGGTTTGTTCTTCCATTAGCCATAAGAGACTAGAAGATCAGTCACCACCAATAAATCATAGTGCTGTAAGATAAACTGTCCCCAAAACACAAATAGAATTATTAGATTTCTGGCATTATTTCTAATGTACAACGGATAGAACAAAAGCTACAGATGAAATCCCATGTTGCGTTTTTTTTTTAAAGTAGGTTGAATAAGGTAACGCGTCCAGGCCAGAGTGTGTCAGTGTTATGTGTGTGTCAGGAGTTCGGCCTCCTTGTTTATTCATGTGCATGTGACCGCAAACTACAAACCCCGCAAAGACTTACGCATGTGAATAAGTTATCATTTGTGTAGTTCCATTAAATTCAACGACACTGCTCATGTGAGTAAAGTTACTCACGGGTATACATTTTCGCAAGATTGGAGCCATAAAACCATGCACATCCTCCAAGACTAAAAAAAATCACCTATCGGCTGTACTTCTGGTACTCCGCTGAGCCCCTCTTCTCTCTTGTTTGGAAACACACCTTTCCAAAGTCGGTGGGCCATGAAGGCACTTCCTACCTGTACCAGGGTAGAACACTTCTGTGTCTTGCCTTTGGCAGTTTGCCTATCTGCCTAGGACAAATGCTGTTGTTGGGACTAAAAATTACCCAGAGCAGATATGCCAACCAAACCACAGTCAGGCCAAGGGATTCTGGGTAGTCTTTGAGCAGAATTACAGAAGGGACTGCACTCTTCTCGACCCCGAGAGAGAGAGCTGCAGTCTAATTATTCCTGTACCAGGTGAACTAATCTCTAGAAAGCTTCATGTTTATACTCCCTAGTTTGCTCTTTGTTAAGTTCGTTTATCTCTCCTGTCTCCTGCTGGTTTTCTGGTGCAAGCTGACCTACTGATAAGAAAAGTACTGAGACAGCATGTATTGCTTCAAACAGTTATAAATTAGGTAGTGTTTAAAATTGATATGTATGTATAGTAGTTAGTTTCTTCTAACAAAGGGAGGTGGGCTGCTTCATGAATAATCTGTGACGCGACGGAACTATGTATAAAAAACTTATTCCTTGTTAGTTTAAGCAGCTGGTTCTTTTTGGGGACGGGCTGCTCTGTATTGATGCGTGCACTATCAATAAAGAGCTTATTATCGGATTTTTGCTGGTGTTGCCGGTCAGACAACGAACGAATATTGCCACGTCTGGGTCAGAGTCCCTGACACTGTTATACTGTTCCAGGGTATTGTGGAATATTTAGCATAAGTGAGCAAGAATCAGCATAATACAATTTGCCATGACTACCCAACACTTACATTTGGTAAAATGTATTCCATATTAACACCATGCATGTAGTACCTATTCGTGTGGGGGGACAGAGGGGGTGTCACCTATATGGTTCCCCCCTGTCATCTAGTTCTCCTAGACAGTGATGTCTGACCCACTTTGATTCATTTGTGCCTTCCTTACAGAACCAACGCTAGCAGTGATGTGAACAATGGCTGCTCACGCCAAAGCTTCCCTGGAGCCAGAGGGCTCTTCTCCTGCCTCCTTTTCTCCCCCAGGCTCGCCTCAGCAAAGAGACCCGATGGTGAGTTCCCAAGAGATAACCAGCCAGTTCGCCAGCGCCAGGAGCAAAGAGGACTGGGAGAACCTGGACGGGAGTGAGTTGATTTTCACCTTGGATAAGGACGAAGAGGAAGGAGCTGCCAATTTGCCTGAGAACGCTGTTCTGTATGTGGACACTGGGCAGTGCGAAGACCAACCTGGATCTTCGTTCCATAGGCCATTCCCTCTGGCTTCTCCTCCGGAGCTGGGCTTCCTGACCGACATCCCCTTCTATCACCTGCCTGGCTTCTCTCCACAGAGCTCCATTGCCCCCCTGACTCTGCAGGCCTCCCCGGGCCCCAAGCCCCTCATTAACTTAGTGAAGTCCCTGTCGACCGAGATACAAGCCAAGGAGAGCTGCCCTCTCAAGCCCCAGCCCTTGCTGAACTTGGTCAAGTCCATTTCGACGGAGATTCCCCACCTGGAGCCCGAGGTGACGCCGTCCAAATCCGACTCGAAGCTCAACGTGCATCTGTGGAGGCAGATCACGCAGCCCAAGAGCAGAGACGGGGACTCCAGGACAGCTCCCTCCTCCCCCAATATCTCCCCTTCGGAGAGCAAAGGCAGCTTCTTCAGGGTGCAGGAGGCCAAGTTCGAGGACACCAAGAGGAGGTTCTCCGAGGCTATCCAGGAACCCCTCAGCAGGCTCAGCAAAATCATCGGGGACGAGAACAGCGTCTCGGCCAAGTATAAACTGCCCCATGCCGGCGCTTACGTCCATGACCCCCCGTCCAGCCACAGCGGGGACTGCACTAGCGCGGACGCCCAGGCAGCTAGGCCCAGCCCCGGGAAAGCGCAGCGCAACCGGGCGGGAGAGCACGCGAACAAAGCCACCCGGAGGACCCAGGCGAAGGACGGCTTCCCCTTGGAGCACAAGTGTGGGCCCGCCTTCAACTGCCGGTACGAGATCTGCTCCTGTGGAGACGTGATCCAGGTGGTGGAAGTGGAGCAGAGCGAGACCGGCCCGGAGGAGGCGCAGCTGCGGCAGCCCCCGGACCAGCTCCCTCGAGCCCAGCCTGGCAGCCCGGTGCCATGCAAAACCCTCGCCTGCATCGCCATCTTGGCTTACAATTACTTCATCCTGCCTTTGCCCCCTTACCTCTCGGGCCTCTGCCTGGGGCTAGCCTGCGGGTTCATGCTGGGCTTCCTGGTCATCCTGCTGTTCGTGCCAAAGCCTTGCCTGGCTCCCCGGTGGGAAGAGTCCCCACAGGACAAGCTGCGCTCGGAGCTGCTAACGAGGAAGCCACGGGAACCAGACGTCCTCAAGGTAGGAGATACGTTCCGGGAGGGGCCACGCCCGCTCAGGGGTCGGACGGTGCCAGTCTGCTCCCCGGGGGTGCAGCAGTTATCTAGACCGCGGCTCTAACCTGCACAGCCTGGGCGACTCCAGGGCCGGGTAGCCGTGCTCCATGTGCTGATCATCCCCACGGGGTTTGGGTGCATGCAGACCGCGCCCACCACACAGCGGCACCCCGGCTGCCACGGGAACCCCGGTGGGCTCCAGACATTCGGGACTAGGCTGGCTGCCAGAGAGTGAATCTAACCCACTGGCTCAGTGCATGTGATGACCATGCCTCCAGCAACTCCAACAGCCCACTGCATATCCCCAGCCAGCGTCCTCGTTTAGCTCAGCCTGTCGGTTTAGGTCCCGCTAGCGCCCCCATTACCATGATCCCCGAGCTCCACACAGTGAATTTATCCCCACATACCCTGGTAAGGTAGGGCAGTGCTATTATCCCCGTCATGGTTATGAGATGGGGAAACTGAGGCACGGGGAGACTACATGACTAGCCCACGGTCACACAGGAGGCTATAGCAGAGCCAGGAACGCCTGAGTCCCTGTCCCATACCCATCCTTCCTCCCTAAAGCATTGCTGCTGGCCAGAGACCGGCCTCTGATGTGGAAGGCTGAGCACCCGTCTGGGCATGACGAGGAAGCAGGGAGGGCTCCTCAGTGCCGGGTAGGTAGAAAAGGGGGTTAGAAAGGCAGCAGCGTGAATTGCTTTGAGAGGGCTGGAAGTCAGGCAGGGGAAGAGAAATGCTTCCTTCTGGGCTGACAAAGTAGGGAGCTGACCACAGCCAAGGCGGGGCAGGCACCAGTAGGAGATTTGATTCCTGGTTTGGATTCTGTCGATGCATTAATGACACAGTAACTCCCCGAACCCGGTTGACCCAGGGACTGGATTGTGTACGTGCCCGTCAAAAGTCCCGGCTACCAGTCCCGCCGCCACAGGGCGCTGGCTGAGCAATAGTTCAGGGCCAGGGTGAGGAACGGGCTAACGGCAAAGCAGCAAGGAGGCTGATCCTTGTGTGTTTTGGAAAGGAGCGAATCAGCTGAAACGCCGCCCTGGAGGTCACAGAAACGCTTGCACGGACGCAGGCTTTGGGAGGTCCGGGCCGTGATTTCGCATGGCTGGTTAAGTGTCGCATTCGTTCAAAGGGAATTCTTTATTCTCCCCGTTTTCTCTAGACGTGTGTCGAGCCGGATCGCTTGACGCTGATGACGCCCCTCTCGTCTCCAGAGGAGCAGGGCTGGGGTCCGTGGGTTAATTTGCTGTGTTGCTGTTGTAAAGTTTCACTTTATTTGTCCTTGTGGCCCCACGCCGGTGAAAGATAACGTGCACACTCACACACCTATGTGAACGCACGCACACCTTCCACCTCGCCACTCAGCACACGCATCCCCCTGCATGCGTGTGTGCGCTCGCGGACCCCAGGCCACCCCACGTGCGACATGCACACACACACTCCGACTCACGCACATTTCTCATGGGCATGTCACAGCAATTCCTTCCACCGTGCAAGCGACCGGCCGGAAAAACAATCCCCATCACATTATAAGGAGCAAGGAGCACATACCACAGCGGGTCCCACAGTAAATCCACTAGCCGGACACAGCTGCAAGACGTAATCTCATGCAGACTTTCCCTTCCAGAGCTGGATGAATGAGATGTATTTCTACGACCCGGAGATCTACCACCCGTCGCTCACTCACTCAGTGTTTGTGACGCTGGAAGGCGCCGCCATGAAGCTCTCCTACCCCAAGAACAACGTCCCGCGCCGAGCCACCTTTGAAGAAGAAACCCTCGACGTGGCCTTTGTCAGCCATCGGTCCTACGACATGAGCAACGCCCAGGTAGGGCTCTCCCAGAGGAGATAAAACAGTCCCCACAGAATAGCTGAAAGCATCTTGGCGGACGTAGCCTTGAATCGGAACTTGTCCCCATTGGGGTTGGGTGGTACAGGCCTCATGCTAGACTTCATCCTGCCACATCATGGATGGGCTTTGGCCTTCAGTGAGAGCATTGGGTAAGTCCTCCTCACCCCATCTGGACCATTTTGGCCCTTGGGACTCTTCATAAAATATATGGAGATATGCCTAGCTCATAGAACTGGAAGGACCTTGAAAGGTCATCAAGTCCAGTCCCCTGCCTTCACTAGCAGGACCAAGTACTGTCCCCTGACAGATTTTTGCCCCAGATCCCTAAATGGCCCCCTCAAGGATTGAACTCACAACCCTGGGTTTAGCAGGCCAATGCTCAAACCACTGAGCTATCCCTCCCCCTCATAGCAAGGCCATTGCTCTTCCTTCACTATGTCTCCATTAAAGAGAGCGCCCGTGGCTGGATGCACCATGTGATTGTCTCCCCTGTCCCACCAGGCTACACCAAAGAACATACGCACTCCCCAGGTTGAAGGAACGGCTCGCTGTCCCCATGGCTTAGTCTCCCTGCCTGACAGCATTTGTTGGTATTGCAGGTCTTTCTCTTCCCACCGGGCCTGGCCCGAAAGAGGCTGTGGAACAAGAAATATCCCATCTGCATTCTGTTCCCAGACCAAGAGGACCAGAATTTCAGAAGCTCAAATGAGCATGACATGGACCTCCCAAGAGATGAAAGCCTGACTCGGACATCAGGCCAGGACATCCCCCTGAAGCCTCCAGGGGACCTCCGGGAAAGGACCCTCTACCTCTTTGGAAGAACAGGAAGGGACAAAGAAGAGTGGTTCCAGCATCTCACGACCGCCTCCCAAGGGGATGGTCACGAGGTGCAGAGTACCAGCTGGAGCGAAGGCAAATTCGGTAAAACATTCAGCCCATGGTGGCCTCTTTTGCATTCAGGCAAATACAGATACTCCAGTGGAGGAGGTCACTTCTATAGCCGTGGGCTTTATATCTGCTTGCTGTGGGCTAAATCTACCATGGGGTAGACAAGTATGATCCCACTAAAGTCAAAGGAGTTGAGCCCAGTTGTACGAGCACTAAATCTGGAGAAAGACAGAGAGGGGTGTCTGGTGGTAGATGGACCGATCAGTGTCAACCATGCCCCAGCCTAAAAGCATTTTCAGCAACTCTTTAGCAACAGATTTGCTGACATTCTACATGGCAGGTTTATTGGAAGGCACCAGGCTTTAAAAGTCTCAGTATTCATGGCAACCAGTAAAACTCTGAGTAAGAGTCCTTGCGTTGAGATGAATAATAACTAGCTTCAGAAGCGGATTCAGTTTGGTGGGATGCAATCCGGATTCATTGTACGGGATGGCAAAGCTCGGTCAGCTCCAGAAACAACTACCCCCCCCCCCCGACTGAGACGCAGCAAAGGCTGCTGAAAGCATGTTGGATGTGCCTGCTGAGGCCTCGCTCACCTGCAGAGATATGCAGAGTGCCCGCCGTGTATTGCAGCGGTGATCAGGAGAGGGGCATGGTCTGGTGGCCTGAGCAACAGACTAGGAACCAGGAACTTCTGAATTCTAAACCTGGCTCCAACTCCTGTTGTGGCTTCGGGCGAGTGGCTGCACCAATCTGTGCCTCGGTTTCTCTGTCTGTGCAATGGAACTAATGATACCCATTGCCCTTATAGGGGGGTTCTGAGGATTAACTGGCTGAAGTGTGGCAAATGCTTTGAAGTTGAATAGAAAAGTCTGATCGTTACTGCTCAGGCATTCGGCATCTTCCTCCTGGGCAGGGGAAGACTCCTTCCTTTCCCAGATGCACAATTGTATCTCCGAGTGCGTCTACACTTTGAGCTGGAGGGGAGGGGACGATTCCCAGCTTGAGGAGACGTCTCTGCGCTAGCTCTGAGCAGGCTGGTGCGTGGCCATGGCGGTGGGAGGGGGCTAGCTGCCCTGAGAATGTACCATCTGAGATGCTAGGCGTGTACTCAAGGTGGCTGGCCCCTCCCACTGCTCGCCCCGCCGGCTGCACTCCGCTTGCTGCCCACTAGCTCGAGCGCAGCGAGCGGGAGTCTGTCTCCTCCCGCTGGGAAAGCCTCCCCTCAGCTCCAAGTGTAGACGTACCCTCAGTGTGGATGGGTCTGTCCTTCCATCCGTCTGGCTTTGCTGTATGCCCTTCGCTTGCAACACTCCTCTTTCTCCACTCACCTCACCTGAACGCACCCAGCACACTAGCTCCATTTGTTCCTGTTTCCCAGGTTTCGGTCCGAACCAGCTCTCCAGCCCTTCAGGAAAGGGCACCTGCAGCAGTGACAGCAGCCGGGGAAGCACAGAAGACATCCCTTCATTGTTCAGACCCAAGGATCTAGCTGGGACCGTCCGGCAGAAGATTCTTCTGGATTACAGCGCCTACATGTCCCGGTTAGTCCAGCCAGAAACGGGAACCAGCCCCCTCCAGAGCCCCTGTCACAGTGGCGTGGGCAGCCCGACCTGCCAAAAGGTGAGTGAAGCCAACGGCGTCGTCTGGCAAGAAATCCGAGAAACAGACACGTGAATTCTCACACAAGATTTGCCCGTGCCCCTCGGCTCACTTGATCCTTTCTAGGCCCCCTAGCCTGAAACTAGAGTCTCCCAAGCTATCTGTGTCAATGCGACATCCAATATGTGGCCAAATTCCACAACCACTCGAGGACCTCTCCACGTTTGCACTTCCTGACAATGCTTTAAACAAAGGCAACGTTTACAAAGAACTAACGGGGTTATTGGAAATGGCTGTGACCCTGTAAATTCTTGGGGGATGTGTTCTCAAGAGCTGGGTAGATCAGTGCTGGTGCTTCCGTTTATACCTGTGTTATAGCTGGGACCCCAGTGTCATCTCATAGACTCATAAAGTACTAAAAGAATGCGTCATGTTATGGCAACTTAGTCAACACAGAAATTAATTTTTGCTAATTGTGAATCAATTATTATTCCAGACAGTTAGGAATGTCCCTGTCATAGAATCATAGAAGATTAGGGTTGAAAGGGACCTCAGGAGGTCATCTAGTCCAACCCCCTGCTCAAAGCAGGACCAATCCCCAACTAAATCATCCCAGCCAGGGCTTTGTCAAGCCGGGTCTTAAAAACCTCTAAGGAAGGAGATTCCACCACCTCCCTAGGTAACCCATTCCAGTGCTTCACCACACTCCTAGTGAAAAAGTTTTTCCTAATATCCAACCTAAACCTCCCCCACTGCAACTTGAGACCATTACTCCTTGTTCTGTCATCTGTTACCACTGAGAACAGCTGAGCTCCATCCTCTTTGGAACCCCCTTTCAGATGGTTGAAAGCAGCTATCAAATCCCCCCCTCATTCTTCTCTTCTGCAGGCTAAACAATCCCAGTTCCCTCAGCCTCTCCTCATAAGTCATGTGCTCCAGCCCCCTAATCATTTTTGTTGCCCTCCGCTGGACTCTTTCCAATTTTTCCACATTCTGTCATATACACGTTACCCATTTCTCCATCACAGGCTGCATTCTTGGAAGGATATTTTTGAAACACTGAAAAATAAGGCAGAGCCTTCGGGTTCATTGACTTCAGGACCGTCTCTGTTGATCGATTGCTCTTTTCCCATTAACTCCAAGCCGTGAGAGTGGTGCGGTCCTTTGATGAGATGCATGGATTCTGTTCGCTTTTCCTTATTGACTCCAGGTTTCCTTGGAATCCCATTCCATTGTCTCCTAGTCTTTTCTTCTCTGAGACTTTCAGCTATTAATAGGGAAGAAAGAATGAATGTAGATCCTGTCTTGGGTGTAAGCAGAGGGACGTGAACAACAGCACCTTCCCCATAAGGGAAAACCACGTCTTTCGTGTCTCTACAGACATTGAAGAGCTGACCTGTGTGAACATCTGGGACTCCTAGATGCTATGATAATACAACTAATAAACAATAGCAATAATGAATCCGAGTCTGGGACCTGTCTGTTGACAGCCAACCCCCATAAGACTGGCAGGGCTGTTCAGAGAAGCACCTGAAAGTCTCGATGCTTCTGTGAACCTCTTTGGGTTGGAAGTATAGTGAGATCACCCCTTCCGGCCAGATTTCCAGTTAGGGTATTTGCCAGTAGCACCTGGGCCTTTAGCCTCAGAGTTTATTCAGCCCATGATCTCATTACTGTAAATGGGAAGCACCTGCTAGTTATCATCATCCTCACCATCCTTTTCCTTTCTACGGTGATTTAGAAAAGTGCATGAATCTCATTCCCTCTCCCTCCCCCCTGTTTTACAGATGGGGAAACTGAGATACAGAGAGGCCAAGCTGGGACTCGATTCCAAGTCTCTTCTGTGCCCATTCCCCTGCTGTAACCACTAGACCATGCTACATGCCTGTGTCTATATTTGTGTCTCTCTCAGATGAACAGTATATTTAGTTACTACGGGCCGGTTTCCTCATTGCTCTGCGTCTTCCGCAGTCACCTACCCCGTGCAGCGTGGGGGCAATCTGAAAAGGGAAGGATTGCGTTTTTCACTCACTTTGCCCTGGATAGGAATGACTGCACAAGATGCTGCGGCCCTGGGGATATGTTTATATGTACAGGCTTTTCTAAATATAGTATGTGAGCGTCAGGGATACAACTGTACACTAATTCGATCTGATACTTACATTACGCTTCGGCATTTGTTGGTCTCGTTCATTCTGTAGCGTATACGTGGCCCATTTTCAGGTATTCTTATTTCTCGCTCGCTCTTTTTTTAAAGCTCCTCGGGGACATGAATGGCCGCAGTGAACTGTCCCTGGCTTGGATGAATGCACTGGTTGGGCGAATCTTCTGGGACTTCCTGAGGGAGAAATATTGGATGGACCAAGTGTCAAACAAGATCCAGAAGAAGTTAAGCAAAATCAAGGTGAGAAGCTATGGATCCTTGTTTTCCCTTGCAGAAGAACCTCATGGTGTTCCGTCTGTCTCATTGGCTGGGGAATGGGACTTGAAAGGGAAGTCTGGGCTCTGGTATTTTTCAGAGCATTGTGATGCAAGTGTGATGCATCCCTCAAGTTGCCTTTAGGGCCATAGGGACCAAGTCCTTCACTGAAGTCAGTGGAGTTTTGCCACTGACTTTGATGGGAGCAGGATTTGGCAGTCAAGTTATACATGCAGTCAAGCCTGACATATGGACCAAAGACCTGACTGATGCCCTGTGAACTGGTGATGCATGTGCCCAGCTTTCTCAAATCTTTCGTTGGTAAGAAACCTTACGACCAGGGTTCATCATTAAAGTTCAAGGGTTTATTAGGGACTTAGGAATTCATTTTTGGAATCTTTTCAAATCGAGGTTGGATGCTTTTCTCAAAGACACGCGCTAGCTCACATCAGTTCAGGGTAGTCCTATGGCCTGTGCTATGCAAGATGATTCCAATGGCCCCCTCTGGATTTATAATCTATGAACGAACAGCGCAGTTGGGAAGCGCTTATTCAAACCCAGCCTGGGTCAGCAGTGACGGAGAGCCCTTTGCTGCTGGCTCTTTGGTTGCCTTTGGGCATAAGCTGGTCTCAGATCAGTTCTTATGGGACAGGCATCCACATCACAAAAGCCTTTAGCACAATGGGCGCCTTTGCTGGCTCTCTCAGCAAGGAGGACAAGGACAAATTGGGCCATAGAGATGGCAATCTCCTCTCCCCTCCCTCCAGGGCAGGGACAAGGCATGTCGGCAGAGAGCAGCGTATGGGGAAATGTGCCCATCTGAAACCAGTCAGAAAGGGTCTGAAGTAGATTGGTTTTGGGAGGGGCCTCGTATTGGACCTTCAATGAGCACTAGGATTCTGTTAGTACTTGGAGACGCTTACGCTCCATCCGTTAAGGCAGCGAGGATGGAGCAGGGAGCCCTTAGACAAGCAGCATGTATTCGCCAGGGTACAAGTTCAGACCTTCTGGGAGCCCTTCTCCTAAAGGGTTTTCTACTCTGCCCTCCCCCAGGTCTGTTCTTCACTGGGTTATGAGTTGTCCGGTTTTAATGACATTTTTCATTACACATTTAACCCCAGGGATCCAGCAAGTCTCTTCCTGTGAGATAGAGCTGGCTTTAAAAAAGGAGCTGGACTGGAGCACAGTTTGCGTGGAGGACGCAGAAAACTGTAGCAGCTACAACACCTACAGAAACCAACTGTCACAGAGAACAATCCTGCATTGGGCTTTGGGGGATGGACCCAGTAGATCTTACCCGTCTGTCATTTCTCCAGCTGGAATAATGCTCGTCCTACTTTGACGGTTTTGGCGAGATGGCCCCATATCCTGGCTGGCCAGCTCGGCCAGGCCTCTTTAAACAGCCCAGTAGCCTAGTTTCTGATCTCTGAGTAATGATAAGCAGCTTCCCGTCTGCATCTGTTTGGAAGGAGATTGGTTTTAATCGCTCTCGTTTGCTCTCGCTCCCACCTAGCTCCCGTACTTTATGAACGAGCTCACGCTCACCGAGCTGGACATGGGGACATCCATCCCCCTCGTTCTCAGTGTCTCCAGTCCGATCATCGATAACCAAGGTAAGGGTCCCAACAGCAGCCCCCCCCCCCCCCGCTTCTCCCCGTTCAGTGCATTCGCACCAGGCCTTAGCCCCCGTCACTTTGCATTAACGTAGGAACTGGGCTCAAGACTTTAAAAAAAAAACAAAAAAAAAACATGTTTGGGGAAGATTTGAAGCACCCCCGTGAAAACTGACCAGCCCTTGTGCCCATCAGCCGCGGCCAAAGACCTTTCCAGAGCAACCAATCTGTAGACGTTGCTTGGTGGTGACTCTTTGACACGAGCTTGGGTCCACCACAGCGATGGCACTTGCCTGCCTCATCCAAAGAGCGTTCAATCAATGGGAGCTTTACATTGACTTCAGTGAGCTTTGGATCTGGCCCTATGGCATTGCTAATGCAGCCACAGCCAGATGATCCTACAGTCCAGGATTCCACGGAGACTGACCTCTGCTGTCCCTCCTAGGAGGGATCCCCCCAGGGCAGGGCGGCGACCCGGTGGTGGGGCTGTAAGAGAAATGTGTGAATTGTTGCTGCCCAGGGCTTCCTGGTGCTCTGGCCTCTGATCTCCAGGGCTTCCTGGTGCTCTGGCCTCTGATCTCCTCTCTTGATCCAGCATCTTCCTCCATCATTAATTGACTGACAAAAGAAAACCCAAAGTGGGCATTTGAACCAAACTGAGACAGCTACAACTGGGGGGCACTATGAACTGGAGGGTTATTACTGGGGGTGCTATATACTAGGAACCTGCCCCCCACCACCCAGACAATGAGAGCCCCCTCGCCCTGATGGAAAACAGGGCAAGTAGAACACCCCAAACCATCCCTCTGCATTCGGCCCCTTCCCTGAGGGGGCCATTGCAATGGGAGGACGGGGAAGGGCAGGTGTCAACACTGCTAAATGTCATCCCAGGGCAGCCCTGGGGGAACGGCAAGTTGGCAGCCTCCTAGGGGAAAGGAAGAGGCGTGTCAAGTGGCAGAAGAGTCCAGGACTGCATGAGGGACAAGGAAAGAGCAGGCTTGGCGTAGAGGAGGGAGCATGGGCAGGGGCCGGGTGTGGAGAAAGGCAGGCAGGGCGCGGGAATTAAGCCAGATTAACCCTTGGAGCACCTCAGCCAGCGCTTCCACACCCACACCCACTTTGTTCCACATGGGTGGCCGTTTGGAGAGTCCCGTGGCAACCGGCCTGAGGGTAGCAGAGGGGTTGGCCACTCACAGTGAAGCACAGCTTGGAAGAAAGGCTTATGGGAAGGTCACAAACCCTTCCCCCAAATGGGGTGCACTTGGGGGAGATGCCGCTGGATCCCCTAGACAGCGACACCCATCTTTCTCCGTCCTAGGCATCCCACAACGTGTGGCAGCATGTTAACCCTCCCATGTCTCTCGTTATCCCCTTCTCAAAGGGGTCACCCCACCCCCAGGAGTTCATTCAGTGGAGACGCTGGATTAATATTTCATCTCCACATGCTGTGTGCCAGTCTCTCCTCGTCGCGGAGCAATAACGCTTGTGTTTATCCCCCTCTCCCTCGCGCACGTCCCCTCGCATCCCTCCGGATCTCCCACCGGCACCTCCATCTCCATTCCAGCTGTGCAGCCTCAGACAAAGCCGGTGAGAGCACACAGGGGCTCAAAACATTCACGGCTCAGCTCTCTCTCAGCCTGCTTGGGAATGCGCGATCCGCCGCCCACACTCCCCGGAGGCCCGTGTAAAGGGGACGGAGAAGGGGGAAATAAAGGGGCCACGCTGAGCCTTCAAACAAAGCCATCTTCCTGCTGCCAGCGGCCAACTTCACACCGGAATAATTGCTCTGGGCAGCCAGAAGCCGGTGCAGTGCAGTGGAGCCATTGCTCTGGGCGTCACAAGCACCTGCTGAATTTCCCAGTGTGTGTGGAACAGGGATCCTGCATTATTAATGTCAGGATAAAGGCCTCGACCGGGATTGGGGCCCCACAATGCCAGAGGTTGTATGTGCGTGTGCGCGCGCACACACACACACACATGCATACAACCACACATGTGCACACACACGTATGCAGAAGGTGGGAGAAACGATTGTTTCTCACCCCCATTTCACAGGTGGGCCCCAGGGAGATTCAGCGACTCACCCCAGGAGACAGTGGCTAAGCTAGGAATGTAAGCCAGCGCCTGCCTCCCGCCTTTCAGCCTAGGGCATTGCCTCCGGAGCAATTCCTCTCTGATGGAAGCAGCAAGGCAGCTGCTACCCAGCCAAGGCCAGGGTGGTTGATGGAACCGGGTACATTCCACAGCTTCCGCCGGTTCGAGACTCTGTCACCCATTCGCATCTAGAATAGTGACAAAAGGCTGTTCTCTGCTAGCTCTTCAGGGACCTGTGTGATTGATCGGAGTCCAGTTCCCACAGGGCTGGCGTCCCTGCATGAGGCGCCTTTGCTGGCAGGCTCAGCAGAGCAGCCAGGGTCATGAATTGGGTGGCAGGCACGACGGGGCTGAGGGAGGGAAGGCTGGATAGACAGATGCTGAGCTCCCCTCTCCTCCCAAAAGGTGGTCCATCCCGGTCGGGAGTAAGGCACCGTGATAAGGCAGCATGGGGAAGCTGGTACTGCCCATGTGATACCGGCTCTCAAGCCAGCACCTTTCCCCAGTACCAAGCCCAATGAGCAGGGCTGGCGCGCCCACTAGGCAACCCTAGGCAGTCGCCTAGGGCGCCAGATTTGGGGGGCGGCGGGCAGCTGACTGCTGCCTCCCCGCTCAGCGGCTGAGCTGCTGAGCGGAGAGACAAGGGGCGGCTTTGCTGCGGCTGCCCCTTGTCTCTGAGCGGGGAGACAAGGGGCGGCTTGCCGCGGCTGCCCCTTGTCTCCCCGCTCAGCAGGGAGCTGGAGGGCAGCCACAGCAAGCCCCCCGCCTCGCTGCCCCCACCCCCAGCGCCTGAGCGGCGAGTCTGGGGGCAGCCGCGGCAAGCCGCTCCCCGCTCAGCTCCCGCGGCCTGCGGGTGGTGGGGGGGCGGGGGGCTGCGCTCCCGTGGGCGGGGAGCGGCATTGGGGTGGTGGCGGCGCAGGGCTGGTGCAAGGAAGTTTCGCATAGGGCGCGAAACTTCCTTGCACCAGCCCTGCCAATGAGGCTTTGTAGCAGGCACCTAGCATCCTCCCAGACACCACAGATTCATGGGAAAGTGGGGTCACCTGCATTCTGTCCTCTCCGCAGGGCTTTGGGTGGACGTGGAAGTCCTCTACAACGGCTCCCTCCAGATGACACTGGAGACGAAGATGAACTTGTGCAAGCTGGGGAAAGAGGCACTGGCGGAGGAGAGTGGGCAGACGGCTGCTGGTGAGGAAGGGTAAGGTCACTAAAGCATTACTGGGCCCTTCACTCCTGTGACATCAGGGTGGGAGAGACCCTGGTCCAACTGTTCCTCCAGGAGAAGGTTCTGTAGTGCTGCTCCGTAAGAGCACTGGGTCTTGACGTGAGTATGAAGCCTTTGTGTATTAATTCAAGGCACCCAGGACGCTGCATTGGTCTCTCGCTACACTGAACAGAAAGGGCTTCATAATTCAGTGAGGTCTTCAAAATCATGGGACTGAAGGGCCCCTCGCAGGGCTCTGCGGGCAGCATATCTGCACATCTACAGCTCGCCGCGTGGCACAGGCCGAATGGATTTAACTCCCTGCTCTCATCACGCCGCCTTCTAATCAGAAGGAACCTGGTCCATCTTGATCTGAAGCAGCGTCTTAGAAGAGATCGGATTATTCCAGAGCATTGGGACAAGGTGTCTGATACTGGCCGTCCGGAGTCACATCTCATCCGGCTGGGGCAGAAGGAATACGTCGAATGAAAATAAATCCACTCCATTTGGAGGGTTTTATCAGGCCATCTGTGCTGAATAATTTCCATTTGTCTGAGCAGGATGGAGACAGCTGGGACGTTAGTTCTAGGCAAGAGTCATTATTAAAATTAAAAGATAAGAGGCGCGTGCTTGTGGTTTGTTTGCCATGACCAGCTTGTGCTCTGCGTTAGCTGACAGCCACATTCTGGACTTGTACTAATCTCTAATCGTTTTATCAGTGATCAAAACAAAAATCTCCCCCTCCCCATGTGCCGCTTTGGGTTGTTTTTAAAATCAGGACAAAACGTTCTATCTGAAGCTGTGAATGTTCGCACGGCCTGGTGTTATTCCCACCCTGCTCCTGGGCACAGAGCCCCTGGCCTCATTCTCCATTTAACTGGGCCCTGTTGAAAGCACAGATGGGCTGGAAAGTTAAACCTTTGGTAACAGAACCAGCTTTAGGCGAGGAAAGGGGATGGCCCAGAAGTGGGTGAATTCTGAGTTACTCCGGATAACATAAAGAGCAGGGGAAAGACAAGCTTAGAAGGAACGAGGCTTTTGCTTCATGCTGCGTCCTGCTCTTCAAAAAGATGTCTGCTTCTCCGGGGCGGGGGGACAAACGTCATAGAATCACACGACTGGAAGGGACCTCGAGAGGTCATCTAGTCCAGTCCCCTGCACTCATGGCAGGGCTAAGTATTATCTAGACCACTCCTGACAGGTGTTTGTCTAACTTGCCCTTAAAAATCTCCAGTGATGGAGATTCCACAACCTCCCTGGGCAATTTAGTCCAGTGTTTAACCACCCTGACAGTTAGGAATTTTTTTCTAATGTCCAACCTGAACTGCCCTTGCTGCAATTTAAGCCCATTGCTTCTTGTCCTATCCTCAGAGGTTAAGAAGAACAATTTTTTCTCTCTCCAGCCTGCTCCAGTCACTCCCCGCTCTGTCTCCCAGGGACCTGCAGGAAAACCAACAGACACATCCCAATCGCCCCTGTGGGCCAGGGCCCAAATCCCTAGTTGCTCCCCCACTTTCTGCAGGGTCCCTGCAGGTCTACAGGGAATGATAAGACCTCTCTGTCCGTTTCCCTTTGCGGACAAGCCTGCAACCTCCCCCCCCCCCGCCCCCGCAATATATTTCTTTCCATGGAGAAATCCACTGCCCCCCCCATACGCACACCTTGTTACTTCCTGCTCTCTTCTCTGTCCTGGGGGGAAGAGTCAGACATCTGCTTATATCCTGCTTCCTCCTCCCAGCTAGAATGACCTGCAATTCCCAGTGGTCCTGGGAACTGTAAGTCCCAGAACGCCTTGATTCTGGGTTTCAAATGAGAACAGGCTGTCCCGGGCCTGTAGCCTTAAAGGGCCAGGGCACCCTGCTGCATCCATGTTCATCCTAGTATGACAAATAGAGGTGACCCTGCCGTGTGTCCCTGCCACCGGCTCCTCTTCCCAAGCCCCCGGCCCATGCTGTGGAGCTAGAGGGAAGACGCCAGGGCCATGAGGCTGCACTAGGCTTAGGGCTGTTAGCCCCAACAGCTGCTGGCGTCTGTCCGTCTGACACCAGAGAGCGCCTGTGCACTGGGGGCTAACACAAACAGCCGTGGGTAAAGGCTTGGCTAGCGGTCAGGCCCGTGCAGTCTGCGGGTGCCGCAGCACAAGGACCCCCACTGGGACTCACCCCCCTCCCTCTTTGCTCGCAGGGCGAAGCCTCGGGGGATCCTGCTGGCAGACAGCGATGCAGAGTCCTCCAGCGCCGGCTCCTCTGACGAGGAAGACATCCTTGCAACAGAGCCTTCTGGAGCCCTGGGAGAGAGGATCGTCCCCCCTCCTGCCGAAGGGTAAATAATAATAAAATAATAATAATAATTAATAATCCCTAGCCCGCCTATAGCATTTTCCCTCAGTAGATCTCAGAGCACCTTAAAAAGGCGGTCATGATCATCATTCCCATTTCACAGATTGGGAAACTGAGGCACAGAGCGGGTAAGTGACTTGCCCAAGATCCCCCGACAAAGCCATGGCAGAGTCAGGGACCCAGGTCTCCCGCATCCCAGTCAAACAACCCCCCTCTCAGAGGAGGGGCTCCTCAGCTAGCCCTGCCATTCGGGATCACAGCCTCTAGACACCACAGGATGCGCATGGGACGGCTGGCTGGATAGATCATTGAGTTCGATGCCCTGCAAAGGCACGTTATCGTCTCCCCAGTGAAGTGATTAGGGAAATCTAGGAGGAGAAGAGTCGTAGGAGCGTGGGAGTCTCACGCCTCCAGCACCTCCTGCTGGATGGATTGCCGTGTCCTGGGAGCCACGGAGAAGGGTGGCCTGTTCCTGCTGGAGGAATGTTGCAGTGTCACAGACTGCGGGGAGGGTGGGGTGCCCCCAGGATGAATGGGGTGGGGGCCGAGTGAGGTGAGGCCCCAGCTTAGCCCCTGCCTTGGCACAGCACCCCCTTTTTGCAGGCCGACGCTGACTCCCCTCTTCCCCCTGCTTAGCCACGGCGGCGGCGGCAACAGCACCAGCCGCAAGATCCTGCGCTTGGTGGATAAGATCGCCAAGTCCAAGTACTTCCAGAAGGCCACCGAGAACGAGTTCATCAAGAAGAAGATCGAGGAGGTGTCCAACACGCCCCTGCTGCTGACTGTGGAAGTCCAGGAGCTCGCCGGGACCTTGGCTGTGAACATTCCTCCACCCCCGACGGACCGAATCTGGTAGGAGCACCCGTGTGTCTCGCCACGGAGCCCGGCTTCTACTTCCCAGAGCTTAGTGGAACACGGTCAGGGAGTTTCGGCCTGAGATTTAGGATTAGGGAACTCAACATGGGCAGAAATATTCTCCCAAAACAGGGACTGGATTGTTCAGGGGATTGGCCCAGACATGTCACACTTTTCTCATCTAGGTCATGGGTTCAAATCCAGCACCAGGTAGTGCTAGTGAGCAAAATCTCTTACTGTCTGACGGCTGTTGGGTGGGTCTCAGCCCACATCCTAATGGACAAGTGTCCCAAACTGGCCCTGTCCCTGCCAGTGTCAGCAGAGAGGCCAACAGCTGTATGGGCCACAGAGACTGCGCTTCCCTGTCACCAGGCCACGTGTGCAAAAGCACAAGGAGTTTGTGATGGTCTCTGCTTCCTTCCTTCCTTTCCCCTCCAGGTACAGCTTCCGAATCCCTCCCCAGCTGGAGCTGAAAGTCCACCCGAAGCTGGGTGAGCGGGAAGTCACCTTCATCCACGTCACGGAATGGATTGAGAGAAAGCTGCAGCATGAATTCCAGGTACTTGCTCCAAAAGCATTGGGAGAGAAATAATGAGTGCAGTGGGGATGGATCAGAACCAAGGATAGGACAACTGGGACCTAAACAATGTAAAGATAAGCCTGCAAAGTCTGGGGCCAGATGTTGCAAACCTCAAGTTTGGGCAGTGTTTAGATACAGGGTTTTGATTCATTTAAAGGAAGGAGATAGAGTTTGGGCATCTCCAAATTCTGTGATTTTCAGGCCCAAGCTTTGGTTCAGGCCAGTCTGGAGAGAGCGAAAACCAAACCGGACTCGGGCCTTTTTGGAAAGTTGAGAAACACGAGTTAAACTTTTTAGGGGTTTGATTCAAACCAATGAAGCGCTCCAAGAGCAGCTACTCTCGTAGGATTTCCCAGCCAGCTGAAACCAGAAGGCGCTGGTGAGACAGCCTGGGCTCCTGATCCGACCAGCCTGATTCTCATCCCAAAGAGATTCAGTCAAGTTCAGCTCCTAGAGGCAGCTCCAAGAGTTTGAAGGTGCCACATGCTTCGAGTTATTCTCTCTTTTGCGTCCCTTGTTAGACCTGTTATCTATCTACCTTTTATTCTTAGGCTTCTGCTCAGAGGCCATTGGCAAGTCCTAGGTGGAAAGATCTGCTGCAAGTTCCCAAAGGCCCCCGCACCAGCGTGGGCTGCTAGGATTTTAGTGTCTTCTTAACCAGCTAGGAAGGGCAGAGGTTTGAGAACTCCTTGTTGCCAGTTTCCTGAGCAGCGCCCAACCCTGACTCTAAGCATGGCCAACCGCAGCAAGGAAAAGCCACATCTTCTTGTCTTGTCAGGTCTATGGTCAGCAGCTAAACAGCGCTCAGCCGCCATGGGAAACCGGACCTTCTGATCCCAAAACAGACTTCTGCCCAGTGAGCTGAAGGAGATGCTCCACTGGGTTCTGGCTCTTGGTCTTTAGCCACTAGGCAGGGAGAAAAAACCCTCATAAACCTGGGAGGGCTGAGTCTAGCCAGCAGAGCTACTCCTGCTTATCATAAGCTGCATCCCAGGTTCTAAGCCCCAGTGGGACGGTAGCAATAGGCACCAATCAGCCCTTCAGCGCTCCCAGCTTTGGCCCACTGAAGGTTTTTTTAATGCTGTGGTTTTAGTTTTGTCCCATTTCCCTTTTTCAGAAAATTTTAGTGATGCCAAACATGGATGATCTCCTCATTCCCATCATGCACTCCGGCTTAGAACCCCAGCCCCCCATGGAGGGGCCCTTCAAGGACCTTCCAGCGGATAGCGAGAAGCGGCTCTGAAGAGTGACCCCCCTGGCTGGGGCAAGATACTTGGCAGAACGCTGGAGGATTTGCGGAGATGCCCAGCTAACCTGGGCCTGGCCGCCGGTTGCCACACAGGAGTCCATCTCATCTTCAGCATCCCCCAGCCCAGCAAAGGAGCCTCTTCTTCAAATATGACATAGCACGTTAAGGACAGAAACATACACCCCTGGAGGAGGAGCAAGTTGGAGGCACCCAATCGGAAAAAACTCCAGGTAGCTCATCCATCACCACCAGGTTCCTCTGGATTAATACAACTCCCTTGTGGCCAGGCGGGCATCTTCTGGGCCAGTCGGGGCAGGAACTTGCTCAACACTGTCTGCTTGACAAAGGGGGGTGCAAGAAACCCAGCGGGGGGGATGCCTGAGGTCCAACGAGAGTTAATCAGACGTCGCGATCAGAAATGGCCCAAGCGTATTGCATCAGCACTGGACATCCTTTAAACGGGCAGCCGGGTCTGGCAGGAGAACTGCAGACAGGAAACGAACTGAAACACAGACCAAAAAAAAAATCCCATAACCCCCATTGCCCCTACAAGTGTTTTAGTGTACTCCCGAGTCTCACCGCCACCCAGCAGGCTGAATGGAATGGTGGGTATCCCTACGGCATCCACACAGGGGTAGGGGTGTGTGTGCGTGTGTGTGCGCGCGCGTGTGTGTTTCGGCAGGCGAAATGGGGGCGGAGGGTAGGGACGTGGGGGTGAACCCCCCCATACCGAAGGGGCGGGAAGCGTGGGGGGCGAGCGCTCAGGATGTCCGGGAAGGGAGTGGAGGGGAGGTCCCAGGAGCCTCAGCGAGAGAGCGGTTTGGAGACAAAAAAGGAGGCAGCGCTATCAGCTGTCCGGGCTCAGCCCAGCCTGAGCGAAGGCCCTTCGCCCTGGCCGTGCCCCTGGGGAACGCGGGAGGCCATGGGGAAGCCTGGGCACGAGGCACTGGGCTGGTCAGGGCACGTGGCAGCACCTCTAATGGGTGAAAAGCGGGGGAGGCCCAAATGGAGGACTGGAGTGAGCCAGCCGGCAGAGGAGGTGGGGCTCAGGAAGCCAGGGGAGCGGAGGTCGGAGGGAGATCGAGTGGTGTCCGTCAAAAGCACGGCCGGGCATTAAGGGGTTAACTCTTCAGCTGGCACAGCTTCCCTGGGCCTGCCTTTGTCCTCACTGATGCTCACAGACATCGCGCCCTGGTTCCATCCTGCCCCCGCAGTTACCCCGATGGGGGCATTAGCAGGAGAAGCCTGGGCTCCCTTGGTATTGAAGCCCCTCTGCACGAGGCCTGTGCCCCACTGAAGCTGGCCCCCTCTGCCTTGCAGTGAACGAGGCAGAGAGAAGTTGCCTCCTACCGGCATTTTAGTGTGCTCTGTGCTTCCTCGCTGTGGCGCGTTTCAGGAGAGACCCCTCTCAGCTGCCCGCAATGCCACAAGCATCCGACAACACCAAGAGGGCCAACCCTGGACCGGGCAGCGATGAAAGGCGCCCATCTGGACTACAACATGAGGCCCGAAGTGGGACCCTTTGATCCTCCGTGCAATAAAAGTAATAGATTCTGTCAAGTAACGTCACGGCACCACGTTAAACCAAAGGGCTTTGCAGACCGGGTGGATGTGTAAGAGAAGAGCCGAACTGAAGCAATAAAGTTTGCATTCATCCACCAGGGATTCAGGCTGGGATGTGTCTGTTGTTATTTTCCAGTTATATTTATTGGGCTTCACATCTAGATTGCCATTTCCGTGTGGCTTTTCTTGACAACCACCCACTAAAGACCAGGATGTAGAACTAACTATCCACGGTCCATCTAGCCCAGTCGCTCATCTTCCAACAGCGGCCAGTGCCAGATGCTTCAGAGGGAGTGAATAGAACAGGGCAATTTATTGAGTTATCCATCCCGTTGTCCAGTCACAGCTATGGTATTGTTTGATTTATTTAAGATTTTTACTTTGTTTGACTCTATGCTTTCTTTCATATAGTGCCACTCCCCCACCAGGGCGACCTGCTCAGTCATTCTTCTATATTTTGTACCCTGGTATTACCATGTCCCATTGATTAGCATTGTTCCACCAAGTTTCTGTTATGCCTATTATAGCAATATCCACATTTAATGCCAGGCACTCAAATTCACCCATTATATTTAGATTTTCTTGCATTGGTATACAAGCACTTATAAAATGTGTCTGCCTTCATGTGATGTATTTGAATGGGATTCTTTTTTATTTGACTGTTTCTCTTCCATTCCTACCTGTCCTTTACCAATTTCTATCCTCTCCTCCTTACTAGGATATAGAGTATCCCCTTTAATAAATCCCACCCCCTCAAGGGGTGTGTCTGTCTGAACCACATGGTCCTCTGCACCAGTCGGCTTTCCCCCAGCCCTTAGTTTACAAACGATTCCCAGCTTTGGCTATTTCCCAATTCTCCAATCTATTTACCTTGGTTTACTCATCCGTAAAATGGGGATAATCATATTTCCTTACCTTTTATGGAGTGGACACAAAGTATTACTGACGACTTTGTGAAGTGGGTTGAAGTCCTCTGAACAGATCCAGGGCTATCTTCCCTCTGCCCATGCTAGTATCACAGAGTTCAAACAGAGGCCTAACCTCGCACCGTTCAGACTGGAAATAAGGCGTAAATTTGTAATGGTGAGAGTAATTAACCATGGAAACAATTTACCCAGGGTCGTGGGGGATTCTCCATCACTGACAATTTTTAAATCAAGATGGGATGTTTTTCTAGATCTGCTCTAGGAATTTTTTTGGGGGAAGTCTCTGGTCTGTGTTCTACAGAAGGTCAGACTAGATGATCGTAATGATCCCTTCTGGCCTTGAAATCTATAAATTGATGATCATGGCTCTGAGGGGCCATGCTAGGGTAGACGCCTGTCATTCAAACACAAGGGAGAGATGTTTGATTGGCTCGTTATTCTCCGAAAAGGAACGCTGAGCAATCTCCTCTCCTGTTCTCTGCTCATTTTCTTCTGTTCGAACTGGGTGCTAGCCCGACTTGGGGCTCTGTAACCATTTGTGACAGGTGATGACGCTGTCCCAGCCACGTTCACGTCTCATCTCCCCCGCCAAAGGCCTGTGACAAGCAGCAACGCAGACAGACAATGCGGCATCCTCATGAGCCCCGGCAGCAGCCAAGTTCCTGCCTGCCTTCCCTTGTAATCAGCTGGGTAAAATGTCAGCTGGCGACATGCAGGAGGGAGCCAGAGCCCTCCCCCTACCTCCCTCCTGAGGCATGTGAACACGCTTTAGACTAGTCCTGCACGGAAGGGAAACGTGTGCATCTCTCTCACGCTCCCAGTCGGTACCAATGGGAGAATCTCCCTCCTTCTGCAATTGGCCCGATCCTGAGCCCCTTCTAACTGCCCCATCTGTACAATCGATACTTCCCCCCCCCGCCCCCCACATCCCTTGAGATCCAGGGATGAGTAGCTCATAGACCCATGGGGTTAGAAGGGTCCACCTAGTCTAACCACCCTGCCAAGATGCAGGATTTGTTGGGTCTAACCATCCAGGACAGATGCTATCCAGCCTCCTTTGGAAAACCTCCAGTGAAGGCGCTTCCACGACCTCCTGAGGCATCTGTTCCATTGTCCCACTGTTCTTACAGTTAGGGAGTTTTTTCTGAGATTTAATCTAAATACTGTAGTTTGAACCCGTTGCCTCTTGTCCTGCCCTCTGTGGCAAGAGAGAACAACTTTTCTCCATCCTTTTTATGGCAGTCTTTCAAGTATCTGAAGACCGCTCTCATGTCCCCCCCTTCATCTTCTCTTTTCCAAACGAAACACACCCTGTTCCTTCAGCCTTTGCTCATATGGCTGCATTCCACCCCTTGGATCATCTTCGTCGCTCACCTCTGGATCCTTTCCAGTTTCTCCACCTCCTTTCTATACCTTGGTGACCAAAATTGGACACAGTACCCCAGCTGAGGCCTAACCAGCGCCGAGCAGCGCGGGGCAAGGGTGTTACTAGCCTCCACAGAGCATCTGTAGCTGGGGACAAGGCTTCTTGGGGAACTTCTTACTCTCCACTGCTGCTGTCCAGGAAAAGCAGGTTCTTCAAGGAATTCATCTAGTTTCAACTTCCAGAAAAAAGTATCCCCTCCTTGTTGGACCCTTTTTTCTGGAAGTTGAAGCAAGACAAATTCAGACAGGAAATAAAGTGTAAATTTTTAACAGTGAGGGTAATTAATCATTGAATACCTTAGCAAGGGTCGTGGAGGATTCTCCATCACTGGCAATTTTTCAATCAGGATTGGATGTTCTTCTAAAAGATCTGCTCTAGGAGTGATTGTGGAGCAGTTCTCTGGCCTGGGTTATCCAGGAGGTCAGACTAGATGATGTGTGAATATGCCGTCCACTGAAGTCACAGGAAATGTACTTGCTTCCACCCAGGCTGAATTTTGTCCCTGGTCACCTACATACACAAAGCCATGGTGCATATTACCATGCTGAGCCAAATTCTGCTCTCGGATACATCACTGTAAATCTGGAGTAGCCCCAGTGAGGTCAGTAGAGTCACTCGGGATTCATAGATCGGTGTAGCCAGATGCAGACCGTGACTGATACTAAAGAATCAGACAGAGTAAAAATCCACTCCAATAGCCTTGTCTGACCCTGCCATCCTTCTGGCCTGGGAATCTATGAATCTATGAAAGATGTAATCATACAGCCTAAACCAGTCTTGCTGACATGCCCTTACAGGATTCATCTGTGCCAGCTCTTCTTTTCCTCTCCTGGAACAGATGCCAGCCAATGGGACCTTGATCGAACAGGGATTTCCCCTGAGCACTGAGGAGGAAGGGGAAGACTGGTCAGGCGGGGCCTCACCTGGGAGTGAAAGCAAAGGCAGCATGTCAGTTGCAGATAAAATCCCCCAGCTGGTGCTCCCGGCAGAGCAGGAGTGACTCCGACATGCCTCTTCTGCAGCTTTCAGGAGGATTCCTCCCACTCCTGGCTGTGCCCAGCATAGCAGGAAGGATGGGAGAACTTGGTGACCCGAGGGCAGGTTTTAGGCCTAAGCCTCCCTCCATGGAAGTCGATAGCAAAACTTCCATTGACTTTAAAAAGGGGCAGTTAGCTAATGAATCCCAGAGCAGGCTCATTATGCCCACCGTAAACAGCCCTGGGTGGAGCTGCGCAGTCACCTCATTTCTGGGACCAGCCGGGTGGAAACGGCTTCTCCTTGCACTGCCAGCAGGGGTAGAGCACAACTGATGCCTTGTATCTCACAGCGCCAATGGCCATTCCCTAGACAGCATGAAAGAATTAGAGGACAGGAACTAGGGGATGTTCCTGAGTCCCCAACAGACCCCTATACAGCTCAGCTAAGAAAAGGCATCTCCAGGTATCGGAGTCTCACTGGACCAATTTCCCCCATGACTGTCCTCTCGGCAGCCCTGTGGATATCAATACATGGGGAGAAGACTCGGGGGTTGACTGATACCAAACCCCTCTTACACCAGACACCGAAAACAGACACCAGTTTAAGCTTATTAATAATGGCGCCAGAAGAAAGACAGAATGGCTTAGGCCTGGTCTGAAGTCCCTTTATTGGAGGTGCCAGGTTAATGGCCGTGTGTATTTCAATCCCCTACAATTCTTCCTGGGATTCTGGCTTCTCCTTCACCAGGTGTTTCTTCTGGGGGCCCTAAAATACAAGTGAAATGGTGAGAAGAGGAGATCCCGTCGCCACTAGCTGATGAGTTCAAGATCCGCATTACAAGCCTTCCCCAAGTGTTACCGAGAGAGGCATAGGGGAGCTGGATGCTGTGGAATTTCTATTCAGATGTGATCCCTTTTCACTGCACAAGGCTTGCAACACCAGCTGGTCACTTCTATTCCCTGGCTACTAACTCTCAGCTCCCCTTCTGAACGGCAGCAGCTGTCTAGCTGTGGTCTCTAGAAACCCTCCTAACCCTGGAGGAATGGGGGTAATGAATTGAACTGGCAGTTTGCTTAGCTGGGCAGCATGGACAGCTGGCCCATGTGCTGCAATGACTGGTTTGCTGCTGAGCCCGGCAAGCTGGCCTGGGGTGATGGGGAAGATTGAACGATGAAATATTGATTACTCTATTACAGCATCATGGCTGTGACTGGATAGATGAGGTTGTGTCAGGAGAATTTCCTATACAAGGCCCTGTTTCAGGAGGTTGCATATGACAACTCCTTCGGAGCAGAATTTTGGAGCAGAAGGGGTTTCTGGTTTTGGTTACCATCAAGGGATAGATTCTCAGCTGATTAAATCAGTGGAGTCAATGGAGCTACACAGATTTACACCTGCTGAGGACGGGGTCCCAGCCACTTCTAGTTTACAACAGTGGGAGGAAATGGGGGTCCATGCTTTGTCGGGCTATTCGCTTCTGCCCAGGTAAATGTTACTGAATCAAATTAAAATGTGGGGAAGGTTCTGGGTGCTCGCCCCATGACAGGTGAAGATCAGCTGCTTTAAGATAACAAGCTTAATAGAGCAGTATTCCCGTGGCCACTCAGGACTTAATCAATGTCACCGTGCTGCCACCCTGGCCACTCAGAGGCGACAGCAAGGACAGAACTCACATCTTCCTGCTCCAAAAGCTCAGCCCCCTAGCACATGAGCAAAAAGAGAATCTCCAGCAGGGGTTAGTGTCGAAGCTACAGCCCTATGCATTAACCTCCTATGCATTAACCTCCAGCCATCCCGAGAGTGGAGTGAAGGGGCTTCATAGCCAAGCCTTCTTACCTGGAGAGAAGTTAAACACATGTGAAACTGACTAGTCTAGTAGTCAATCGGCCAGATCCAAACCGGGTGTAAATCAGCATAGCGCTATTGAAGTCATGGAGCCATGGTGTTTCACACTGGCTGAGCATCTGGTCCACTTAGTGGGCTGCAAACATTATACAGGAACGTCCGTCTGGTTTTTCTGCTGGGATTTTTAACATGTATATGATTTGGGAATTGAAAAGCTTATTTACTCAAAATCCCAAATATGAGGCCAAATCCGACCTGACCTTTTTCCTTTAAAAACATTAAACGTTTAAGGTGATCCAACCAAATCAAAGAAATGTACAATTCGGAGTGAAAGACACCATATGTCCAACAAGATGCTGCCAACTTAACGGCTTGTTGAAAGCATCCCACTGTGAGTGCAAACTGGTTGACCATCTGGTACATTATTTGCTGGCTTTGGCTGGCTTGTATGACTCTCTCAACCATCATTGTTCCCTCGTTAGCATTGTTTCTGGCAGCTGAACTGCCTTTTATGCAAGACAGTCCTGTTCATTCATTTGGTGGTCTTTATTTTCTGGGTCGGGTCCTTAGCTGGTGTTAATCAGTGTAGCTCCTTTGAAATCGATTGAGCGAGGTTAATTCACACCAGCTCAGAACCTGGCCCTTTGACTGCAAAGCCAGCAGAGAATTAACTCACCATGAACGCTCTCTTCTCTTGAGCAGTCTGGAAGCAGCCGTGGCCAAACTTGGAAGTGGTATCAATGAACTTCAGTTCGATGGGTTCCAGAGCCCGACGGCTGCTGTGCACCAGAAGGGACTGGAAAGGAAAAGTCACAACACATTAGGCTTATGTTTAACCGGAAATATGAAAGCATGCTTTGATGTGGGTGGAGTTAAGACATTTCATGCACGTCCATTAGCCAATCACTCCAGAAACAGTGGCTTCCTCTGAGACACACCCAGAGTAGCACGACTTTAAGTGCCATTGCCTCTCAGTTCCCACTTGGAACTGAAACAAAGTAGCCGAGTGTGTCAGATGATGCAAGGACCACTTCCTACGAAGGGCAAAACAGTTCCTAAGGGAGACGAAACTGGCTGATCTGAAACTGGAAACACCGTTATCAGCGAGAATGGCCTGGCAACACACCTCTCTGGGAAATGGCCCCCTAGAAAATCACTACATGACTCACAAAATCAGCTCCTTCCTTACGTGTGCGCAGCCTCGGCACTTACCTTTCTGAGAGTGAGCACGCGTTTCTTAGTGCCCATGACGCAGCCTTTCAGCATGACGAAATCATTGTTGACCGCACCGTAGTGAGGAAATCCACCCTGCGGGAAAAGGCAGAGGACGGGATTGCAGTGATGAGATGTGTGGCTAACGGATATGCATCAGCAAGTGGTATTTGCTATAGCAAAGCAGGGTAGTTATTATTTAATTATTAATCATCCTAACTATTAACTAACCATTAATATGCTTTGCCCTTATCATACACAGCGCAACCTGCCCATGAGATCTACAAATACTATTATCCTCATTTTACACGGGGGGAAGCTGTCACAGAGGATAGAGCCGGCTGCAATTTTTTGTTCAAAGCTTTTTTTAAAAAAAAAATGGGAAATTGACTTTTTGTCCAAACTGACATTTCCAACTTTAATGAGCTTTTTCTGGGTTTTTGCTGACAAACCAAAAGCCTGTAAGGCCAAAAACGCCAGCTGAAAACAATTGGTTGTTGTTGTTTTTTTGGGTGTGGAAAAGCAAAATCTCCACAGCTTTTGGTTACTAAAAACAAAAACAAAAAAAAAGGAAGAAAATCAAAATTTGTGCGGCCAGAAAAAATATTTTCCAACCAGTTTTTCCTCAACAAAAACCTTAAGTGACTTGCCCTAGGCCACGTCTCTGGTCAGTGGCAGAGTTGGGACTGCAGGCGTCCCAGCTCCAACACTTCCTATTTCTTTAACCCTTTTACCAGTGGCGTGATCGTCTTCTCGGTGACATCGTAGTTCGTCGCAGCGCTGTTCTTCACTATTTTGCCATCTTGTACGTGGACCCCGCGGCCAATCCGGTAAATCTGGATGAGAGCCCAGGTTGAAATGGAGTTAATGTCTGGAGGCCACAGTTACAAACAAAGCGTCACAAACTGAGCACAAAAAACAGAGCTGCCCGGGGGGGATAAAACTCCTAGGCTCCTCTCAGATGTCGTCAGCAGGCAATGGACAGAGTACGTCCCTGCCCATGGGCACAGATCACTGTGTCTGGACAGCGCCTAGCACAGTGGGGTCATGGTCAGTGACTCAGGCTCCGAGGCACTATGGTAATAAAAATAATCAACAACAATAACACCACCAAACAAAGCCCTAAATTCCCTCCTGCCCTGAAATTACGTGCACGACAGAGAGATGGCTCAGTACGGGACAGGAGAGGGAAGGGGGCTCGAAAGAAGGAGAAACTGCACTAGGCCCAAGGGAGGTGTCGCATCGGTGCCATACCTTCTTGTTGAGCTCAGTGCGATGGTGGTAGCCCTTCTGGCCAGCTCGGGCAATGGAGTAGCCCACCCGGGCTGGATGCCAGGCTCCAATGCAGGCGACTTTGCGTAAGCCTTTGTGAGTTTTCCTTGGGAGCTTCTTGGCACGCCAGCGGCTGGTCACCCCTAGGAAAGCAGGACAGGATGATGCTGTCAGAGGAGCCAAGGGGGATTGGGTGGTGGTGTTTCGGAGCCAGAAATCAGAGCGAGTGTCTGTAGGGTTTGTCTTACGTTGCATCTCAAATTAGGAGAAGACGGTGGGTCAGATTGACGCAAACAGCCATTTTCAGAATCGGGGGCCCATGGACGGAACTGTACTTGCCCTGCATTAAACTGACTGGACTATGGTGTGTCCCCCGCACGTATACGCACACACGTTGAAAATGACTTTTTGTCCTTATTTTGTTAACGTCGTATTTCGGCAGGCCAAGCGCCCTTAGGGCTCCCATGAGCACTAAGCCCGTAACTAACGACAGGGCATTTTGAACCAGGTAAATGGAACCAAATCTGCTAAAAAGAGAACAGACGTATGAGTACAAATCCAGCGACACTTTGATGTCCCTGGTGAAATGAGTTGGGGGGCTCTCAGTCTGGCTGCTGCTCAGCCTACATCTCGAGGACGACCACCTCTACTGGCACTAATTGTCCCCACCGTCGGTCGTCTCGGCTGTGAGGCCAAGGATGAAATGAGGGAATGAGAAGTGAACTCCCTTCTTGTCCTCCGGAAGAGGACCCCCCAGGCCACGGGGGGATTGCAGTGTTTTTAGTATGTGGGACACTTGCACTACCACTGCCTCTATTGTACCTGCTCAGGAAATAGGCATTTCACCAACACAAAACACAATGTTTTAAAGAAATGTACAGTCAAAATAAACTGGAGTCTGCTTTCCTCTGGATGTCACACAAGGGGAAGCTTCTATGCATCAATGTTAATTATTCACAATGATGCAGGGATTCTTCACTGTGTTTAATTGCGAATTACCATTAATTAGATGAGGTCTTGACCATGACAGATTAGTAAATAATTACTATTCATAATAATATTAAGTACTCCACACTCGTATGGCTTTTTCATCCATAGCTCTTGAAGCACTTGACACAGCAGTCAGTGTCACTCTCCCCATTTTACAGCTGGAGAAACTGAGGCACAGAGAGGGCAAGCAACAGGCTCAGGGCCACAGAGTGAGTTGGTGTGAGCAACGGGATTATAATTTAGGTCTCCTGACTCCCAGTCCTGTGCTCACCCCACAGCACAATGCCCATGCAATGTGTAAGCACCCCTCTGCCCATCCTCCTCAGAGGATCCATGCCAACCCCCATGGCAAAGGACCCTTCCTCCCCCCGTACCTTTCATCCCGCGCCCCTTGGTCACCCCGATGACGTCGATCATTTCGTTCTGGCTGAAGACCGCATGCACCGAGACCGGCTTCTCCAGCTTCTCGTGAGCCCAGTCCACCTTGTCGGCCACGGTCCCGCCGTTCAGCTGAATCTCCATCACGTGGGCCTTCTTCTGACGTAGCGGGAGCAGCTTCATCTGCATTGGGCAGCAAGGGCCGAGAAATGACACCAGGCCTGTGGGTGTGAACGTGTTCCCAGGGGCAATCTCCCTGAGTGCTGGCGGGAAGAGACAGGGCCAGCTTGGACCCCAGCGGGCTGTTTGCAGGTTAGTCTGCCTGAGTCTTGCTAATCTGTCTACCCAGGTGTACGTAAAGCACCCACTCACTGTGCTGTCTCCCCAGCGGCGAAGCCCTAGACATAGCATTTCAGGGTCTCTTGCTTTTATTATATCTCAGCATGGCTGCAGACTCCTGGTTGGGGGCGGGGAGAAGAGCACTCACCCGTGGGGGGTCCTTTCACCCCGGGAAAGAGAGAGGCAAGGAGGTGGCACCTGGCTTTACTCTCCCGCTGCCCCAGCCAGCCAGCAGCATGATGAGGACTCCGAGGGAGCTGCCTCCAGCCCCTGCAGCCTGGAGACAAGTCAGCCCGAGAAAGAGAGGAGGGAACCGAGAGAGGCAGAATCCTAGAGGGTCCCCCACAAACTAAACCCTGACAGGGAAAATAACCCATCAAGCCTTGAAGTGTCTGTTGTGTGACGGAGGCACATCCAGTGCACACATTGAGCACACACACACCTTCACTAAGCATACATCCCCATATGTGTGCACACATCTGTATATGCATGTGCACACAGCATATATGTACACACACCGACACTAAACACACACATGTGCACACACTAAGCACACATCCCCATGTGTGCACACAGCATAAATGTGTATACACACAAACACACCAAGCACACACACTTGCTAAGCACACACACACACTTTCACTAAGCATATATCCCTCATGTGTGCATACATCTATATATGTACACACACACACACCATATAGGTACCCATACACATACACTAAGCATACACACTCACTAAGCACACATCCCCCATGTATGCACACACCGCATATATGTGTACACACACACACACACACTAAGCACACACATGCACACACACTAAGGACACCCACCCTCCCACATGTACACACACACTCACTAAGCACACATATAGCATACATGTGAACCCACACTCACTAAACTCGAACACACACACACTTTCACTAAGCACACACACTCGCCCAGTGCAAGCACACACATTCCCACCGAACGCACCAACACATGCACACCAGGCATGGGTGTGCACGCACACACACACACACACACACTCACTCAGCATGCCATCAGGCTATGTGGTGATTGGCACACGTTGCATTGCTGTAGCATGATTTATTACTAGTTCCTAGGAAGCAGGCCTTCCCCTTCCCCACCCACCGTCAGAAACACGTGTTTACCTCTGCTAATATTGCCAGCTGAGATGCTGTTTCATGCTTAACTGGAATCCCTGAGAACAAAACGCTAAGACATGTGACCTGGGCACCCCCGACTAAGCACGGTGTGGCTAGGAACAGAGCAGCGCCCACCCTTCCGGGGCCAGCCGGGCACAGACAAATGGAAACTGGGCTCTGCTAACTAGCATTTATTGTGGAGTGCTGCAGACTCCTCTGAGCCCAGGGGCTAGCTGGCTGGATTTTAACAGGAGCTGATCTGTGGGAACGGTGTGTGTCACTGAAGCTCACCAGCTGTGCAGCAGCTGCATGGATACAGCCACAGGGACAAATCCTTCAGCCCTTACTCACATGGGCAGTCCCCCGTCTCCAACGGGACTATTCAGAGGCGCACGTGCAGCAGACTGGGGGCTAGTCCAGCACCGTTCTGTGCTATCGGCCTGCATTTCCAGCTGACTACTCTGCACCGTGGGCGGCCTTCTCCTCTCCCCAGCCTCAGCAGCACTTGCCAGTCCCACCAGTGCAGCTCAGATCGATGCAATCCCACAAAGGGCCGTGTGACCAGCCCTGGGCTCCCCAAGCAGATCCCCTCCTCACACAGGGCCAGAAGGCAGCGCTGCGGCATCACATCACCTCCCAGGGACCTCATGGGGTGTCGCATCCCACTTTTCAAAACCAGCCGGTCGTGACGGCTGCAGCCCGGGCCGATCCGTGTCACGCGGCCAGACCCAACTTTAGAATGGCTGTGGCAAGCGGACACGCCCCAACTAGCCCGAAGGGAGGTCTCTGTGCCCTCGGGCCAGCCCAGATCCTCCTGGCTCTGAGGAGCTGAGAGCTCCCTGAGGATCCAAATTCAAATAGCCCCTGAGTATCCAGTAGCTCTGGCACCTGGCAAGCCCTTCCCTGCGGCCAGGCTCAGAGGTTATTTTTACCCCATCACCTGACACCAGTTGCTAATTTGAGATGAGCTCAGCAGTGGGCCTTTGGCCCCTGCCAGATGCCAGCGTTACACCGTTCACTGAGGGGCTTGGGAGCAATGCCCGCTCCCTCCCAACAAGCTTGGCACTGCCCGCTGCGAGCCCTGTGGCTTCTCCGGGGTCCCGAGTAGCAGCAAGGAGATGGGAAACCCCAGGCCCAAGCCTTCCACAGCAGTCGGGGTGCCAGTGCCAGGCTCCTGGGCGAATCCCAGCGTAGAGACTTCCACTGTGCCCGTTGGAGTCCCCCTTGCATTTTCAAACGGACGAGGTTGCTCTTGGGTAAGTGGCTGCCACGGTCAGCATGCAGCTCCTGCAGCGGGCACATACCGCATCGCCAGTGCCCGCTAACCTGCCTGCCACTCCAATCCCCGCACCAGCGATGAGAAGTGCCCTGATTCCCACTTGTTAGTTGCTCCCAGCTTCCAAGCCCTCGCCCCACTCAAACAGATCCAGCCCCACACCCCACATCAAGCCCCACACCCTGACCTGAGTGTGGACGATGACTCGAATGATCTTGCAGTACTTCTTCATGGCTGCAAAATCCTTCTCTAGCTGCTTCTTCCCATCCTTGTCCTGCCACTTTTTGCAGTACTTGGTGAAGGCCTTCTTCTTACTCTTGTGCCTAAGGACAGGAGCCTTTTAATTATGCTGCAGACTGGAATAATGAAGCACAGAATCTCAGAAATACAGTACAACATGTGTGACAAGGTTGCTTAAGTGCTTAAGGCAGGGGTGGGCAAACTACGCCCCTCGGGCCGGATCCGGCCCACGGGATTGCCACCCCCATGGCACCACGTCCCTGTGGCCCCTGGGGGAGGGGGAGCAGAGGGCTCCACACGCTGCCCTTGCCTGCAATCACCACCCCCTGTAGCTCCCATTGGCCAGGAATGGGGAACTGCAGCCAATGGGAGCTTCGGGGGAGGTACCCACAGGCGAGAGTAGTGCGCGGAGCCCTCTGACGCCCCTCCCCCTGGGGCCGCAGGGACGTGGTGCCAGCTGCTTCTGGGAGCGGGGTGGGGCCAGGGCAGGAAGGGAGCCTGCCTTAGCCTCACTGCGTGCTGCTGCCACCCCGGAGTCACTCCAGGTAAGCTGTGCTGGGCCGGAGCCTGCACCCCGAACCCCCTGCCCATAGCCTCCTGCACCCCAACCCCCTGCCCTGAGCCCCTTCCTGCACACCGCACCCCTTCCCACACCGCGCACTCCCTCCCGCACCCCAACCCCCTGCCCCAGCCCCACATTCATGGCCCTGCATGCAATTTCCCCACTCAGATGTGGCCCTCGGGCCAAAACGTTTGCCCACCCCTGGCTTAAGGCATGCTATTGGAAGCATCATGCATCCACGGCTCATTGCACCAAGCTGAGATGAGTAAATGCATTTCACCCAGGAGGCGGCTGCTGATGGGTGAAGGATTCCAAGGTGGATACATTATGGAGAGCCTTTTGTGGCTAACGTGGGGGTGGGGAAAGGCAGTCTAGAAAGGCGACGCTGTTACAATTGCCAGGAAACCCGTGCACCGAGAGATTCTTACCAGCTCTTGTAGAAGCGGCGTCTGCACTCATCACTGAGGTGCTCAGCAAAAATGGTCCTGAAATTTCTCAGGCCCCTGGGGGTGTCTATGTATCCCACAAGCCCAACCACTACCAGCGGTGGGGTCTCCACTATTGTGACGGCTTCCACCTCTTCCCTCTTAGAAAGCTCTGAAATCAAAGGGTGTAGCAGTGAAGTCAACGGGAGTTGACTGTGCTCAGTGTCTCACAGAACCAGGTTCTTTCAGGGGAGCCGTGGGTGACCAGTAATTCTCTTAATTAGATACTCAAGTTCGTGGTTCACAATGCACCTACAAATACACTGTGTCCCAGCAGAGGGAAGCCGTCAATTGGTGTTTCCGCCTTTTATAAAGGCAAATTAATTTAGAGCAGAGGCGGATGCCAGTTGCACAGAACTGGAGACCTACCTTTGTCTACTGCCCAGAAAGCAACAGTACACAACTTCCCCACCTAAACCCTGGGACCCCATGCAGAGTATGAGGGAAGTTATCCCTCCATGGGCCATTCACTGCTTGGCTTCTCTGCCAACAGGGAGCTAACTAATACCAGCTGTGCTGGGGACCTTATGATACAAGGTAGGAATTGCACTGAGAACGTCTAAACAGCTGCCAGATGATTTTTGGTCTTTGGTGAACTGCCATTTCAAACCCAGGCTAGGGTAGAGAGGAAAGGCTCCATAACCCATTTCCAATCCCCATGAGCTATCCATCCCAGCCGGCCAAAAGAGACTTTCCCCTCTATTCTTTCCTGGACTCGAACTAGCTGATTCAATCAAAGCCTCTTACTCAGTCCTGGCCTGTGAACTTCTCGTAGGATGTGCGTCATGCCTGCTTTGTAGCCCAGAAAGGCTGTCAGGTGGACTGGCTTGCTGGGATCATCCTTGGGCCAGGTCTTCACCTTCCCTCGGTGACGCCGGCTTCTTTTATGAGGGAGGAAGCCCAGGTGGCCATGCCTGGGAGCCGAAAACTTGCGATGGGACTGGGGGAAGGCAAGAAACAAAAAGGATTCAGTTTTACCTTCAAACCCAGAAGGCTATGGGCCTGAGCCAATGCTGATTGAAGACAATGGGAAAGAATCCTTGGACTTCAGTTAGATCAGCTCTGTGTATATTACAGATTTCAGGACAGCAGCTTGTTACCTCAGGGCCCATCTGCTATATGATGTTTAGAAATAAAAAAGGAATTCTATGAATTACAAAGGCCATTATGTATCTCGCCGACGGATGGATAATCTCAAAGTCTTCTCAGACCTGAGAGAGGAAATTCACAAATTATTTTTTCCTCCATTTCCAGTAACAGAGGGAAAGATCTCCCTAAAGGGACAAAAAGAAAATAAGAAAAATACTTGTGGCACCTTAGAGACTAACAAATTTATTTCAGCATAAGCTTTCGTGGGTTAAGAACCCACTTCATCAGACGCATTTTAACCCACGAAAGCTTATGCTGAAATAAATTTGTTAGTCTCTAAGGTGCCACAAGTATTTTTCTTATTTTCTTTTTGCTGACACAGACTAACACGGCTACTACACTGAAACCTAAAGAGACAGATTTTATTTAACTTTATAAATACAGTCCCCATCCTTTGCGTCAAAGCATTCGAGTCTCTGTGAAAACTGCTGACGAGGACTTGCTAAATAAAACACCTTGACTATAATTGTCCTTCTTTCTGCTAAGAGAAACACAATGTTTTCCAGATTTGCCCCACTTTGGCATTCATTATTATTCTTAATATGTGTCACGGCCACACGAAGAGGGCCTGGTCAGGGTTTGTACAGCATTGTGTTCGGTCCTGCACAAATCCAGAGTGAAAGCTAGGCTCTGCCTTGATAGCCGTACATTCTCATCCAGGCAAGTCACAACCAATGGAGGCAACTAACAATTGGAAGAAATGGGGGAGGGTGGACAAAGGAAACCATAATAAGAACATGCACATATACAGGCCAAATATGTACTTTGTAAAGCAAATTATGAGAATTAACTAGAAAAGTCACAATCATGAACTCAAGCTGGGCATAGCAACCACTACCACCTTTGGAGGAAGCTGGACAAATTCTTACAATAGCAGCATAAATTCGAGGTTAAGGGAATTAGCCCAGCAGCAAAGGGGGTACATTTACACTCACTACAACTCCCTCTTGTTTATTCAGTAATTCCAGTACTAGACTTCCCTTTTCCCTAAGCTTATTCTCCAACCCAAAGTGGAACCGATTGTTGATTTCAAGCCAGTTTCAAATGTGCTCGTTTAATCTGCCGAATGAATATCTCAAGCCCATTAAATGTTCTACCCTACAAGCTACGAGACATTAACGCGGAACGTTACAGACCATGGGACGTCTTCAGCACAGGTCAGCAGCACAACGAGGCAGTCACCAAGTGCCTCTACGGTCTAATACCTAAGATGTTTACCAGTCTGAAGACTCAAATTTAGCTGCTGGCTTCATTCAACACTATATTCATTTCATACTCAGCAAATCTGCCAGGGTCTGACTCTAACAGTTGTGATGTGGGAAAGGTCAATTGTCAGTGTCTCAATTTACCACAGAAACAAACTGAACATGAATGGAGGGAATAACAATTGCTACCTACAGCACAATATATGAAGGCAAAATATAATAACAATTATTAATTAATGGAGATATGCCAATCTCCTAGAACTAGAAGGACCTTGAAAGGTCATCGAGTCCAGTCCCCTGCCTTCACTAGCAGGACCAAGTACTGTCCCCTGACAGACTTGTGCCCCAGATCCCTAAATGGCCCCCTCAAGGACTGAACTCGCAACCCTGGGTTTAGCAGGCCAATGCTCAAACCACTGAGCTATCCCTCCCCCCTAAAAATATTGCCCTCACTTCCACCTAGGCAACCCCATCACTTCCAGCTAGATAACTACATTCCTAATTAACTACCTCCAGAGTTTTTTTTTTTAATTGTGCATGCCTGCCCTGCTAGCGACTCCCCAAGGGCAGGGGCCTAGGCCTGGTATTCCCAAAGGGGATGTTATGATTGCTTTGTAACCCCAGGGCAGGGAAGAATTCCCCTCCTCTCAGTAGTGTGATTTCCTGTACTTAGCAGCTCTGTATTTAGAACTATCACTAAAGGGCAGTCAACATAGTCTGTGTCTATTCAGCCCAAATGATGAGGGCTTTCACCCCTCTACTTTAGAGAGACTATTCCACACAGTCAAACAGATCACATGGTGGGGAAGTATTTCCTTATATCTCTTTAGCCCTTTCACTGTGCAACACTGACACAGTGTCTGTTCAACAGCAGCAACATTTCTTTAAGTGATGCTATTTCATTAGACATATCCAGAGAGGACATAACTGGTGCGTTGGCCAGCACTGGTGGGGTCCTTTAGCTCAAGTAACTAGCTGTGCAGGAAGAAAGAAGTTAAACTCTATCAGTAAAGTATAATTTAATAGCCATTGTTTGTTTTTACTCATTTTAGTTACTTGGGATCTGGATAGTCCTTTAGTTCAGGTCTTCCATAGCCACACCATCCTGCCTATCCGGAGACTAACGGGTTCTGACAGGATATGTAAGAGTTAATCTTGTCACCCATCTCTATGAAAATCAAGACTGTCCTGATTTTCAAATATTTTTCCTGGACCCACAAACAGCAGCTTACAGAGTTCTCCAAAATATCCCATCTTTGAGCAGAAGTGGGGCGGATTAGAGGGGGGATGCAAATACAATCCCTTCTTTCTTGTAGGTCAGTACCAGGTTGTGCCGATACTTGCACTAGATGAAGATTTTAAAAAGAGAGGCAAATTGGCTGTCTGATAGGATGCCACTCGGCCTAGATTTTTTTCTCTTTTTTTCACTAGCTTGGCTGAGGTTTGCATTTGCACGAAAACCAGTTAAAGCTCAACAGATGCCAGATCTTTTCATATCTCTACATTTAGTAATAAAAATAAAGCCCCTATCTGTGGACAAAAAGTGACAGGCATCATCACTGGATTGTTTTAATCCTTTCCAAAATAGCCCCATGTTTCAGAACAAGTGAATGTTGCCACAATATCCAGCTAAAGCATCACTACAGGCAGTAGTGGGATTGCCCACTGTTAGTCTTCAAGGGCCTGAGCCTGCCCCCTTGGAAGTCTAAAGGAATTTTTTCCTTGACTTCAAGGAGAGCACATTCCTTCCCCCTCCCAAAATCTACAGAACCACTTAACCGGGGGCTTATCATTTTTCTCTTTTGAAAAAATGGCAATAATACAACATACAGGGCTGTGTGTTCACGTGTTTTTGAATGCAGAAGTGCACTCTGCTCGATGGGATCTAGCAGGGTGCCTGTGTGGGATTGCTACAGGAGGCGAGTCAGTGCTGTGGACTGGGAGTCAGGACTCCGGGGTTCCACTCCTGGCTCTCAGAGCAAGCAAAGGCAGAAACAGAGCCCAACACTCCCAATAGACAGAGTCAGGTTTCCTGAGCTTTTTCCTTCCTCTGGCAGGAAGTCAGAGGGCTTGTGGCGTCGTGCCAGGGGGACTAATAGGGGTAGGCTCCTGGGTCCAGTGCCGGGTCTACAATGGCGCAAGGGGCCTCGGCCTGCTCTGCTTGCACTGTGCCCTGAGGCCCCACCAGCTCGCAGGTCCCCCCCACCCCCACCCCCACCCCTTGCTCCTCTCGGCCTGCCCGCCAGCCAGCCGAGGGCTCCTCCCCACCCCCTGGCCAGATCCCAGGGCACCCCCAACTCTGGGCGGTCTCTGCTTCCCACCACCTGTGGGGCCCCACCTGTCTCCCCGGAGCTGAGCCGCCTGGGCCTGGTGCAGAAGCCTGGCCAGTCTTGGCCTTGTTTTTTGCGGGGGGGGGGGGGGGGGGCTTAGCTGGGCCCCTCCAGGCAAGTGGGTCCTAAGGGAGCCCGGCCGGGTCCGGGACAGGCCCTGGCCTGGCTGATTGCACCACTCCCGATTCCCTGGACCAGCCTTGGCGGCTCAGCCCTGCAGACAGGCACCTCCCAGAGGGCTGGTGAGTGGGGCCGGGAGGCAGGGCGTGGGGGAGGGGATCTCTGGAGGGCCGGGGGGCGGGGCGGTGCTAGGGGGCAGGGAAGGTCTGTGTGTGTTGGGGCCCTAGGGAGTGGGGGTGCTGTGGGGGTGCACTGGGCAGGGGCGGCGTTGTGCAGGGCGCTGTGCATTTGGGGCGGGGTCTGGGGGGGAGGTGATGGGCCTAGCGGGTCCAGGGGGGGCTCTGGGCATAGGGGGTTTGGGGGCGGGGCGGCGGGAAGGGGCAGCAGTCGGTTCGAGGCTGGGGTCCCCGAGGTACTGACCCACTCTGGCCCGTTCCAGCCCGTCTGGCCCCCGCGCCATTAGGCAGGAGCGAGGGGTGCATGGGGCGGGGGCACTGGAGGCGGCATTCTCCGCTTCACCCCTCCCCAAGGCTCGCCGGAGCATCAGGCAGTAACGACCGGAGGAACTACATATCCCAAGGGCCATCGGGGGGAATGCGTGATGCTGCGCATGCGTATTGGGCGAGGCGCCATTTTCTGCCTCGGAAACGAGACTCTCGAAGCGCAGTGCGGCAGGACGCTACCCTGGTTACGCATGCGTCTCCGTCACCTTTGACCTTTGCCCCCACCTGACCCCTTGCCCGCTTGTGTAGGGGGACGCCATCTTGTCCGGGCGGGCGGTGAAGGAGATTCCGGGGCCGCCGCTGTGTCGCGATGCCGGATGACTGGGACCCGGAGGTGTACAAGGGGCCGCCCAGCCGCACCCCCGTCCCCGAGAAGCGGACGTCGCTGCCTAACCTGCTCGCCTTCGCCCAGACCCTCTTCTACTACAGCGTCGACGCGCCGGTCACCCTCTTCCGAGGTAGCGGGCCGGGCCCCTGGCTGCTCCCCCGCCCTGCCCCGCTGCGTGGATCGGGCCCCACTGCAGCCAAGCAGGGGTCGGTACAGGGAGGGGGGGGGGCGCCCCTTCTCCCGGCCCATCCCCGTGGAGATAGGCCTAGCCCCGGGGCAGGGCTTCGGGCTGCACGCTGGGGTCTGGCCTCACCCCGACCCCGTGCTGGGTCCCAGCCACCGAGTAGGGGAACCTCTCCCTGCCTGCCAGCTCGGCTTCATGGACATCGCCCGCTGACCGTCCCCTCCGAGCTCCATCAGAGCCAGGCGCGATCACTGGACGGTTCCCTGGTCTGTTCATTCCCTCCCGGTCACCTGGCATTGGCCGCTGTCGGCAGACAGGACACTGGCCTGGATGGACCTGGGGTCTGACCCCGTAGGGCCGTTCTTATGATCTGCCCAGGATGGGGCTTGGCGCTCCAGGGATGCCCCACTCCCCTGTGGCGGTACTGCCTGGTGCCAGGTTGCTTTCAGTGTCATGTGCTCTCTGGAGTCTCTGATAACGTGAGGAACGCTGGTCTCCCTTCCCTGGTTTGTTTTGAACTCCTTGATAGCAAATATCAGGCTGATAACCCAGAGGGCAGGTGAGCTGCCTGATTTTGTGATGCTTAAGACATCGTAGTGTAGCGTTGACTGTGTTTCCCTAGTGTTCCAGCTTAGCAGTCTCTCTAGAGTCAGTTCCGGAATGTGAGGGCAGGTGGACATGCATCGGATATTATCAATCGTCCCTGCCCAGTCACTGGTAGGTAGGCTGTATAGAAAAGTAACTCAAGATTTTGTTGCAGAACAAAATACATATTGCAAAATTCCTTTCATTTTTATTTTCCAAGTCACCCAATACATGTTAGGTTATGGAGACAATTTTTGTCATGTGTCCTGTACGCTTTCCATCCTAAACAAGAACTGTACCGTGCCCAGTAGTTGTTTTGGTTGGTTCTGTCCATCTCTTGAAGGAAATATTTGCTGAGTACCTTGAAGATGCATGAATGTGGTGGTTGACTCTTGCAGAATGGATTGAGCGCCAGCACGCAAAGAGAAAATTTTATTACTATCATCGGAATTACCGCCGTGTGCCAGATCTGACTGAGTGCTTGGAGGATGACTATGTATGCTTCTATGAAGCTGAGTCGCAGTGGAGGAGGGACATGTATGTATATCTACAACATAGCTATAATGATTTTGGAGCCTTATTCAATGGAAGAAACCTACTTAAGGGTCTGTTAGAGCACAGTATTTTTTTTCTTGCAGTAGATTGCTTGGGATTGGCATGCAGCTTTCATGTGGTTTGAAGCTGCAAAATGACAGTGGATCCCCCCCCCCCCCACCGGAAGTTTAGAAGCCTACTACGCCTGATTCAATCATAGCTTGTCACAGTAAATACTCCACACTGAGGTTTCCCCCAGCTCCACTTTAGGAAGCTTCTTTTCTGCTAGCAAAGCCAATAAGCTTCCTTAGAAGCTTATTTCAAATATTGGGCAGCTGCTGGTGTTCATCTGTCCCTGACAGAATTCCAAGCATCTTTTCTGCAGCGTGCCTGAGCTGGGCTGTGTAGAACCCAGACTACTGATTCTCCTTCTGATGACACTACATATGGCATTGCTGCCAAGCCTCATGGGCTTGATTTTGCTTAGTTCTGCCTTTTAATTGTATCCCATATTAAAGCAGCTAATAAAATGGCCTCTTGTTCTATCCAGAATGTAACTTATTACAATATTCTCCAGCTGCAGGAAGTTATTGCCACTGTTGCAGTCACACTGATCTCTCTTTCCCCCAGGAAAGTTGATCAGGAAATTGTGAGGCTAATTCAGGACAGGGTAGGAGCTTGCAAGGAGAGGGAAGGAGAGAGCTTCGTTCAGAACTGTGCAAAGGAGATGGAGCAGTTTACTCAAGTTGCTAAAGCCTATCAAGATAGATGTGAGTAAGGCCATCTAAGGCCTCTTCATTTATTTGAAAAATGTTCAGGTTTGACTGTGGCATGACTTGGTGGGGGGAGAGGATGCCTAATATCCTAAACCTAACCTAAAGATTTGGAGACTGGTGCCCTCAGCTCCTGAAAGAGGGACCCTAGAGCAACCCTTTTTGATAAGTGCTCAGAAAGTAACTGTGGCTACGCTTTGTTCAGAGGATGGAACTGTACTTAAAGGGGGGAGATGGTATTTAAATCTTCAGTGGGGCATCAAGCTAAAGGGCCTGCTTGAACACTTCACAGCTTTTTCTTCTAATCTTGTTTTAGATGCTGATCTTGGTGCCCATGGAAATGCTAGAAAATGTTTAATGAAGCAGAAACATAGAATGATTGCAGAAAGAAAAGCACAAGCAGCAGACTAAGCTCAAATCCTCAATGCATAGTATTTGAATACTGTATGGAAGATTCACATAAATGTACCTGGATGCTGAGGCTTGTATGAGTTGTATTACTCAACTGTACAATAAAGCATTTGCAGAGAGTATCTCTGCCAAATAACTAGGTTCTAGAGCCTATGATGTGGTCAGCCTTGCTAAGAGGTGAATGTATTTGCAAAACTGTCGTGCCATTTTTGTAAAGAAATATGAACAAAAACAGTGGCAGTACTTATCCTTGCACTGCAGAACACAGCAGCATTCCCTGATCAGCACTCATGCACACTACTAAAAAAGTGCTCTGGCCAGGAGCAGACTGCAAGCACAATTGTTCACATTTACAAACTAATGAGACTTCCCTTGGTTTGGCATGAAAGCTTGAACTGCTAAGATTGTCTGAGATCTCTTGAGTAGATTATAACTTGGGGCCCTTTCATGATCAAATATGTCAATGGATCAAGGGTTTTTCACTTTTACAAATGACCTCTTAAAGTCCAACAACCTCTGCTTAATTTTCTGTAAAGAAAATTTTCCCTTGCTTATTTTCAGAAAGGCAACTTCTGACGCTTGAAAGCTGACCACCTTTAGCCATATTAACTGGTCTTGAGGGCTTTAAACTTCTCCCAAGCAGATGACTTGGGAGTTTATTTTCCCCATAAACATTAACTGTATAATGCATTATTTGTCCTTTAGTAATAATGCTCTGTATAGAATTCAGCCATTGATTATATTAAAGTATATTTATTTCTACCTTGAGATTTCCAGTTTGCTCTGAGAAAGCAGTGACTGGGGATGCATTTTTATTTCAAAGGTATTTCTTTGAGGGTAATTACCAGTTTTCTCTTCAGATAAAGTTGCTTTTGACAGCTTTAGTGACTAGCCCTGTGAACTACTACTACTGTATTGAAGTGGTAAAGAATTATCCCCTCCTTGAATGGCAGAAAATGCTTAGTTTGACTCCCAAGTTCTAAGGGTAGCCCTGGGGTCTTGGTAAAGTCATTGCTTTTAATCATACTTTTGTCTAGAAGTGTACACATTGCCACTTATCACCTCAAAGGGTGGGTGGGTTGTGGGGTTTTTTTTGGTAGTTTTACTAGTTCCTATGTATGGTCTACATTAGTCTGACTTCATGAAAGCTACCCTCATCCCACAGAGCAAAGATTTATCTGGTGATCCCATTTCTAGAGCAGAGCTCCATTAATAGTGAGAAAGTAGCAGTCTAGGCCCACATCAGTATCTTTACACTAACTCTCAACAGTATTGTTTTGGACATAACCTCAAAGATCTTCTGGTTTCTTTCAGCATCACTTAAGTGGGAGTCTTCAGTGCATTACTTGCATTTGATCTCTGCTTTAATTTTTAGGAAGACTTAAAAAAATGGACCATGACTGTTTTGGTTTCAGTAATCCTAGTACATGCTGATCGTTCAAACCTAATTCACTTCATCTTTTCTCTGAGGAAAAAACACTGAGGTGTTTCCTCTGTCCCACCAATTTACTCAGTCCCTCTTAAGTTGTTGAACAAGTGAGTGCTGCTGTCTCTGAATTCATCTGTTAGGGCAAGTCAATCAGGAAAACTTACTTTTTCACTTCGCAAGTTTTTAAAAAAGTCATTCAGATGTTTAGCAAATAAAGGATTAGTCAAAAGTAAGTTTGGCTACTGAAGCACATTTAGCATATGTTCAGCTAAACCTTTTACTAGCCATACCTTTCATGAACAGAGATTTCACTTAAACACAGAAATCAACATTATCAGCTGAATCCCTTCCAATGGATTAAAAATCCACCAAACTCTTGTTCATTTATCACTTTATTTTGTACAAAAACATTTAAGTAGTTGCCACAGCAGCTGCCTGGGTTCTCTGCACTGAGACTCTGGTGTGGGTCTTAGCCAGATGATCAGTGAATTCCTGCAAAAGAATAAGACATTTCACTACCTTGAACCTAATGATGTTGCAGGCCTGACTATACAGTGGATCCATTTTAAACGAGAGATTGAGTTTTTACACATTTAATTATCTTCCCCGAACCCTCCAAGCTTTCTCCCCTACCTACCTCCTCCTTTTATTCTCTAGTTAGCTTGGCATCCAGGAGATACCAATGACCAACTTCGAGAGTCCAGAGGAGAGCAACAAAAATAATAAAAAGGTTAAAAACTAGGCATGTTTAATCTTGGAAAAAAAGATGGGGATGACGACACCCCGATAAGTCTTCAGATATATTATGGGCTTTTATAAAGAGGACAGTGATGGTTGTTCTCAGTTCACTGAAGATAGGACAAGTAGTAATGGGCTTAATATGGGAATAAAGGGAAATTTAGATTAAATACTAGGAAAAGTAACTAAGGGTAGTTATGGACTAGAATCCCTATCACTGAAGGTTTAAGAACAGGTTAGACAAAACCTGTCAGGGATTGTTTAGGTGTACTTGGGTCCTGCCTCAGCACATGGGCTGAACTAGATGACTTCTCAGTCTCTTCCAGGCCTACATTTCTATGATTCTATATGAAGCTACATCCTCACTTTATTAACTGCAATAGAAATCTTAAGGAAGTCCACTCCTAATGAAGTCAGCCTTCAGGAGTTTGGCATGATGAACTCTGAGATGAAGAACAAATGCACAGATGTAATTCTTACCTGATAAGGAGACTTGGTGAATACAGTCTCCTTCCAGAGGTCAGGGGTCAGATAACTGTAGGTCTTGGAGATCGCATCAAAGGTGGCTTTAGCTATTGAGAAAAGTCAGACATTGCACTTTGTGTTACACAGTACCAATGAGAGGCCCCAACAAGGCTGGGAGACTCCATTGTGCAAGACTCAATAAGACAGCAAAAGCCAGTGCTTGCCTCAGAGATTAATGGCCCTCAAACTAAAAGAAAAATGTAGAGTTTGAAAAGGAACAGGGAGACCATATCACACAGTCTCTCTGCCGTGCATATTGAACTCATTTTCTCTCTCTCTCCAATGACGACAATTACACTACTTCAGGCAAGTGTAACTGAGCAGAGCTGAGAGAATTTTAAACAGAACACAGGAGGATGACATCTTATAATTCAATGCCTCAAAGCCTTTATTACAAGACAGATGTAACTTCAGAATAAATGTTGGCAGCATCAATCTGCATTGCACAATCTGGTAGTATACGGGGCTCAATTCCTAGTTTGATAAGGGCTTTTAATTTAACATTAGCTAAAATAAGAAGTATTAAATAAAATGGGTAATTTAGTCATCCACTGGGGCTGTGTTACAAAGGCACCTAAAATGGCCAGAGGTACAGTATGATTTTAAGCCAAACAGTTTAAACTGCTAACAGATTGAACATCTGGCCCAAAACTTAACTTACCAAAGTTGCCCAGTGTAGCAGTACAACCCCTAGCTGAAGTATAGCAGTCATCAATTCCAGCCATCATCAGCAGTTTCTTTGGAACAGGGGCAGATACAATTCCTGTACCACGGGGTGCTGGAATCAGACGCACCAGAACAGATCCACAACGACCAGTAACCTAAACAGAACAGGCAGGTTACATTCAACTAATCTATGAGAATATTTAATCTTTGATAACTCCTTCATACTTTGAAGTGCAGTACAGAGCTATAGTGAAGCAAATTAGTCTTTACCTTGCAAGGTACAGTATGAGGCTTGCCAATCTTGTTACCCCAGTACCCTCGTCGTACTGGCACGATGGATAGTTTAGCCAAGATGATTGCCCCACGAATAGCAGTGGCAACTTCCTTGGAGCATTTTACACCAAGGCCGACATGACCATTGTAGTCACCAATAGCAACAAAAGCCTAAAATTAAAGGAAAAGCTTTTTAGCTGTGTATACATGTTGCACTTGCAAACCTCCTTTCAATATGAATATACCCTATCACCCTTTTACCACCTCAGACTACATCCAGGACAGATTTTTGCCCCTTGGTTATGGTAGAGTCCTTTATATTTCCATCAGAATCTTGAGACTCTCCAGTCTTTCAAACTTGCTGTACACCTCTTGCGGCAGATTCTGCACTGCAACTCCAGGAGTGTAAAGAGGCCATTAAAGGAGGCAGATTTTTTCCATGGGGTGATACCCCACAACTATGCTACCATCCTTGCAGCCCCTCATACAGCAGGGGTGGCTGGAGCACTGCTACCTTCCATTTACTCAGCTACACACCACTCCAGCCAAGTATAAATTAGAGCAACTTCAACTACTCAAATTTGCACCGGGGGCTGGTAGGCTGTTAAACCCACTTTTACCCCCAAACCCTGTTCCTAAGCCAAGGATAGCTCAAGTTGAAGAGAGAATTGGGGATCTTGATTCTTGAATACCCTCTGCAGCCACCTCCTGGCCAGAAAGTGGCCTTTGAGCCACTCAATGAAAAATTGGCCACATGGCATTCCCTCTTTTGGACCAAATACGCTGTCTTCACACACAGAGAGCCTGGTGAACCATACCAGTATCATGCAATATAAATGAATTGTGAATTTTCATAAGAGCTATTTATAAGGCTACATTCAGAAGGATACAAATGATATTCAATATATAATTACCACAACAGTGCTTATGAGATGACTTCCTGTATATTTGGTAGGTGGTCTCATGAACATCTATGATTTATAATCTAATAATTCCAATACCACTCTTGTTGTGGACACCAGTGAAAGTAACTGTAGATTCTTTACTATCCAACAACAATATATACCAGAAGAATGAGTATCATCAGCCAAAAGATGGAACAGTTTCCAATTAAATGAAACAATCTGCTTCCACTTTAGTCAAAAGAGTAAAAAGCTACCTTGAACCTGGTACGCTGACCAGCACGAGTCTGTTTCTGGACAGGCATGATCTTCAGAACCTCATCCTTCAGCGAAGATACCAGAAAGAAGTCGATGATTTCGGATTCCTGCAGGAAGCAAAGTAACAGTCAATCACAGTTCAAAAGCTACCCATTACACCTCATGACAGGCTTAAAATGTTACTGAGAAGCTTCCTGCAACACAGCACAGAAATGAACAGTTCTATGTATCAATATGGAATGATAGTATTTATTTTAGGTAAGATTTGAATAATCTGCTATAGAAAACGCAAGTTTTTAAACATTCAAACTATATCATATAATGCACAGTACAATCCAATGTACTGAAATCATAATAAATTTGACTTGTGTTTTGAAACCTGTATTTTCCACTCTCATCAGAACACAGCTGCTGCATAATATCAGGCATTATGCTACCTTTAAAGAGCCTATTCCCAATAACCCAAAGGAAGGCAGGAGACTCAATCCACTTGGGACAACGGTGTAGTGTTCTATCACAAGGGAGCAGATGAATCTCAACTACTGTCAACCACTTAAACCCTAAAGTAGGACAGATCTTTATAATCAGAACTTCCCAACTAGCTAATGCAACACCTGTTACATCTGCAAATCAAGTTAGCATGCACTCTAATTCTGAGACACCTACACAATTCATATAGGCTTACCTTGATTGGAAGGGAGAAGAGATAAATCTCTTCAAGAGACTTGATTTTCATATCCTTGACTAAGCGACCAAGTTTGGTGACAGGAATCCACTGTAACAAAGAAAATGCCCAATAAATGTCAGAGACAAGCCAGGGTATCAAAAGCATACAATAATTATGCTGTGCCCCTTAGAGCTTATACGTTTTTATTTTTCCTTCAGCTTTATCAGTAACATGCATTTAATCATTAAAGTGCTACATCAGTGGAAAAAATTGCTTTATGTAGAGCCTGAAAAAACCTTTTCAGAAAACCAATCATGCAGTAGTAATTTTCTTTTAGCAATCACACATGACTATCAAAGTATAACAGAGCTCCCAGTTTTAACAATGCATTTGTCATTGGTGTCCACATGTGAACATTAACACATGTAAACTTCACAAAACAAACAGACACATGTCTTAGAACTAGACAGAAAGACGGCCCAGTCTTTAAAGACTGAATAAAGATGGCAGATTTCACAAATAGACTTACTTCTTTGTCTTCAGCTTTGCCACGGGCCCCGCGTCCTCTTCCTCGCCCCCTGCCACGACCCCGACCACGGCCTCGGAGACCACTCCCAAAGCCACCTCGGAAACCCCCTCTTGCAGCTCCTCCTGCTCCTCCCGCAGCTCCTGCAGCAGCAGCACCGGCGTCGTCCGCCATTTGCTATACAAAAGGGATAAATACATATTTACTTGCACAACTGCTTAACTTACACATTCCTACGGGCAGCATTGGCACCAGGACTGTGCAATTCCCCAAACTAAAGTGATGTGGTCTAAGGCACAAGTCAGAGAGCATGCCCCCTTTTAGCATTTGCTCCAGTTACCGCACTATCCCTTATCCACTTCAAATGAGCTTTTCTAGATTCTTATTCCTTGTCTACAGTCCCAAGGGAATTCGGCTCCCATTTCCATCACTCCACCAGCCATGCCATCCCCAAATGGGGCACAGCCTGGAAAAGTTTCAGTAACCCAAAGGATGGGGGAAAGATGCCCGCAGCCCTTTTTGGGGTAGAGCTTTCTCTACACTCTCCTCGGAGAGCGCACACTAAACTAGTCGGGAGTGGGGTTGGCTCTCCCTTTCACTGCAATACTGTCCCATCCCACCAGTTCCTCCTGGGCAGGGATCAGGCCCCCCTTCCCTTCCGCCCCCCCATCCCCGGGGCCCGAACACCCCGGACCCCTTCCCTTCCGCCCCCCAACCCCGGGGCCCGAACACCCCGGACCCCTTCCCTTCCGCCCCCCACCCCCGGACCCCTTCCCTTCCACCCCCCACCCCCGGGGCCCGAGCACCCCGGACCCCTTCCCTTCCGCCCCCCACCCCCGGGGCCCGAACACCCCGGACCCCTTCCCTTCCGCCCCCCACCCCCGGACCCCTTCCCTTCCGCCCCCCACCCCCGGACCCCTTCCCTTCCGCCCCCCACCCCCGGACCCCTTCCCTTCCGCCCCCCACCCCCGGACCCCTTCCCTTCCGCCCCCCACCCCCGGACCCCTTCCCTTCCGCCCCTCCAACACCCCGGACCCCTCCCCTCCCCACGGCCGCCATCGAGGCCCAGCCTCTGCGGGAGCGAAAACAGGGCAAACAGCCGCACCCGGGGCAGGAAATAGGCCTGCGCCCGGGAGGCGGACCCCCGGCAGAGCCTCCGCAGCGGGGCCCTGTCCCGCCCGCCCAGCGGCCAGGCCCGATGGCAGCGGATCGCCGCGCCGCCACCCCACCCTTACGTGTTCTCTCAGATTAGAAGGCCGCCGTCTCGCGCAGCTGGTTATTTATAGCGAACGAGGTCTCGCGAGAGCCTCTCGCAAAGGCCGTCGAGCGCCCCATCCCCTCCTCCTAAATACATTACGCCTGCGCCGCCTGCCGTGATTCGGGGCTCCCTCTCGTCGCAAAGCCCCGGCTGTACGCATGCGTAGGTAGTGGCGTTGGAGCCCCGGATCGAGCATGACATAGACGCCTTACTGGTGAAGCGGCCTGGAGCAGCCCGGCACCCTGCACTGCGCATGTGCAGAGCTGTCTGCCCGGGCAGCTCCCAGCAAGCGCGCGCCCTTTGGTAGGTAAGTGCCGGGTCGTGGCTTGCAGGAGCCTGTTGCGGGAGGGGGGCGGCGCTTTTTTTGTGTGTTTGTTTTGTAATTTCCCGCCGGAGAATGCGATTGGCTCCCGGTTGTGCAATCTGTTAAAAAAAGCTTTAAAAGGCTGCTGCTGGCTGCCGCCTTCTCCTTTCGCTGGTGGGGCTGCTGCTGCCTGTGGGCCCCCCCCCCACCCACCCAGCACGTGGCTGCTGGCTCGCTAGGTAAGGGGGGCGGGGTCGGTTTGGATTGTGGTTTGGGTGGCAAAGGGGGGAGGATCGAGCAGCCTACCCTTGCCTGGCAGTTGCACCGGGGGGGGGAGACACACGGGCTGTGTGGGGTTGTGTGGGGGAGGGGGCATAGGGGAGGGGGGGGCCCAGAGTGTGTGTGTGTGCGGGGAGGGATATGGAGGCCGAACGAGGAGAAGAAGGGGGTCCTACTGCCCACTGGGGGATGTGATGGGGAAAATCGGGGTGGGGGGAGGATGCTGATTTGAGGGGGGCAAGAATCTTGGTCTAATGAAGGGCGGGGGTGTCTGATTGCGGGATTACATGGGGGCCTTGGCAGGGGCATGGGATGGGGGAGGATCTGCAGCTACTAGTTGGTCAGTCAGTCATTTCCGTGCCTTGGGGTGGCTCTGAACTTCAGGCAGGCACATAAAGTAGCTGGTGCGGCTAGGCCCGGTCAGCCTGTGACTGTGGAGTGGGGGCGGGGGGGGGAGAGAGAGACAGCAAAATTTAGCTGCCCCTGCCCCCCGTGGGATACTGCAGTGCTGGGAGGGAAATAGTGCGCCAAAGCCCCCTGAGATCCTTGTTGAGGGGGAGGGAGCAGATGCTGCATGCAAGTCCTATTCCCCTACCCAGAGTTCCTTGCAGGGTGGGTGGCAAGTTGGCAAACTTTCTGGCTCACCCACTTGTAACAACATCCTGTCCTGTTTCAGTTAAGCCATGCTTAGACGCCATTTTGAGGCTAAGCCAACAAAAGAGCAGTATGCCGCCAACAAAATGGGCAAAATATGGAAACAACTACCAAAAGGTATGGGAAAAAGCAAAGGAGTTGGAAGATTGGATAAAGCCTGTGACAGTAAAGCTGCATGCAAATTTTGTAAAATCCAGATTTGAGCACATCATGCAGACCTTCTGCAATATGCAGGGACTGACAAACATAAAACAAATGTAATACCATTTTCTTCTATGGACCTGACAGATACTGGATTTACAGAATCAAAGCCTTCAACTATGATGCACCAAGCAGATTTAAATCTGGCCTGCTACATTGCCTGCCACTCAGAGATTAGTTCTGTGGATCACCTCAGGGAAATTGCTGGATCAGCTTTCGAAAAAGATGTAAGTTTGCATCGCACAAAATGCATAGCATTAATAAACAATGTTATTGCTCTCTGTGTTCTCTGACCTCATCAGACATTGGTGAGTCTCGGTATTCACTGGTTATAGATAAGAGCACAGATATTGCTGCAGTAAAACAGCTTTGCATTGTAGTGTGCTAGTTCAGTTCCTCCTTCAACAAAATTGTGTCTACATTTTTGGGATTAGTCAGTTTGGAAAGTGAAACAGCAGAAGCAATTGCTACAGCACTGATTCAGTTTCTTGACTATGTTGGTCTGGATTTCAGCAGGCATATTGGGATTGGGATTGATGGTTGATTGGGAAGAAAAATTCTGTCTACACACATCTCCTCCAAAGGATTGAGAATCTCAGTTTGATCAAATGTATGTCACTCTATCCAGCTGTGTGCCAGTAAAGCTGTAGAAACGCTGTTAGCCAATCTAGAGTTTTTGGTCTCCCATTCCTACAGCTGGTTTTATCACAGCTCTCTGAGATGTGGTGAATATGTGAAGATGTACCAACTGTTTAATCACGGGAACATGCCACTGAAGCTCGGTCAGCTATCAGACACTAGATAGCTCTCCATTCACAATTGTTGTGAGCGCGAGTTAAAGTTGCATTTTGAACTGAGCAAAGATAAACAACAATGCTATGATGTAGAACTTCTGCATCAGATGTATTGTGATCCTGTCAATAAACTGTGTTTACAGTTTCAAACGTCCGTTCTGCAGGAATTTGCTAGAATAATAAACTGTTCCAATTCAACTCTGGTTGTAATGCCTTCAGAATGCTGGACTGCCTCTAGTCTGTCTTTTGTACTCTTCTGTCATGAGTGTTTTTTCTATAAAGTTTCCCTTTATCTGATAGTGAACTCCTTGAAGTCTATTTGAGTAACCCAGCCACTTGCCACTGTGTGCTGTTAATTTTGGAGAACTGTTTACTGTTGCTTTAGGAGATGCAAAGCTTGATAAAGCTCTTGAAGCTGCTAAACAAGTACAGTTGAGATTTCCAGAAAATATTAATCTGTGGGAATCTGTCCATGTTCAATCCATCAGTTATTCTCTTTCAGGGAAAACCTCAACTAATGACATCTCCCTGCTGAAAATTTTCAAAGGTGACTTGGGGGCCTTGGATGCACAGTATCAAGCCATCAACTTCCAGCAATGGAGGAGCACAAATGATGACAATGCGGAGCAGTTCTGGGTGGAAGTATACAATTTTCAAGACCGTAGCGGTGAACAGTGCTTTAAAGAGCTAGCCCTGTTTGCACTTTCCCTACTCGCCATGCTTTGAGTAATGCTGATGGGGAACAAGTGTTCACATTGTTCATCCGAGAGAAGTCCAAGCACCGGAACAGGATGGGTTGCCGGATCCTGAGCAGTATACTGCACCTCCGCTATGGGTTAAGAAGACTGGGGACTTGTAAGGATTTTGTCCCACACCAGGATATGCTTCAACACGGGAATGTAGCACATTGAGGCAACAGAGACCATGGAGGATGGAGAGAGCAAGGATGATCTTTTTTAATGTACGTACACACGTTAAAATAATACATTTGTAACAATGTTGTATGCAGCAAAACGGAACTAAAAAAATGTGGAATTTGTATAAACCCCCCCACTCCCCTCCCACTGAAAGGAGTTGGGCTTGTTTTGAAAAGCAGTGCCACTTTTTGGGGGGGCCAGGGGGTGGAGGAGGGTGAGACTTTGGCAACGCTCTCCTGCAGATGAATTCAAGGGAGCAGATCTTGGTAGCTGGTAAGAGCAAAGAATGGTGTGGAGCCTGGTAGCATGCTGCAGCAGGCCGGGTTAGCCCTGCTGTCACCCCAGGTGCTGTGCTGTGTTGGGGGAGGGGAAGAGGGGTCCTGGTAGTCCAGGCCTTCTATTGCATGTGGTGAGTATGTCACAAGGACTACACCTCCCAGCGTGCCCTGCTCCACCCTTCCTCCTTGGCTGTGGGCTGGCTTCTGCAGGGGATCCTGGGAGGTGTAGTTCTACTGGGGGCCCCCAGTATGCATAGGCTGCCAGGGACCTGCCCTTGCAGGGGATCCCACTCTTCTTCCTGGGCTCTGTATGGAGTCCAGGGTCCCTTGGCATATTGCATTCTGGTGAGCTGGCTCAGTGCCTGCCCTCAAAGGCCTGAGAGGCTAATTGGTGCTAATGGGGAAAGGGCTTTGGAGAGACAAGCTGCAGGGGGCACTGTCTGAAAATCACCTCTGGCCTCTGCAATGGCTTCTGGGGAGATAACTGTGCCTACAGCAACAGGAACATTAAGCTTATTGCCCACAGACCCAATGTGTGGGGAATAAAACCCATGTTCCTATAACTCAGGCCAATGGGAGACCTTGGAAGGTGGATGCTAGTAACACTATGTACGTACCCTCTGAGAAGAGGGACATGCTGGGTGTTATTGTTTGTCTGGTATAACTGATCTTTCTAAAACCAGATACATTTCTGTTTTTCTTCCAGCACACTGTGGGAGTCTGAAGAGCCACGGCTCACACATGACCAATCCTGAAAGGCCACTGAGCACCTCAGCAACAGTCTACAGCTGTACCCCTTTCTATATGAATATACTAAATGCAGATGTTCATCTTATAAATGAGATGCTCTGAAGACAATCTCACTTAAACACTGATGGTCTTTAATGCTGAAAACATCTGAGTCTCCAGCCCTTACTCAGTAAAATAAGTTGACCAGTAACTAGTATGGCTGTTTGCATGAGTAGTCAAATTGTAGTGAGTAGTGCTAACAGGGCAGCCTGGTGCTCTAAACACATCAGGGACAGTCCCTGCCCAGAAAAGCATACAAGCTAAATAGACAAGACAGTACAGAGGTAAAGTAACTTGCCCCAAATCACACAGCAGGCTACTGACAGAGCTGGTAATAGAACCCTGATCTCTCCTGACTCCAGTCCAGTGCCTTACCCACAGTCTCTGCCTCCTGAAGTAAAGCTGTATAAAACAGGAGCATATTATGGTGGTGTAGTACAAAACCCAAAGGTATAAGATGCTCTTTTGGTATTGCATTGGGATAGGGCTATTTTATTTGTATTCCAGTAGTGCCTAGAGGCCTATAGTGAGAGTGGGGCTCTGTTGTAACTGCTGTAGAAAGGTAATGGATTTTATGCTTTCAGGCAGGGCAGAGTGTCTATGCAGGGGTTCTTGTGACCCCTCGGGGAGGTTGCAAGGTGATTACATGGCGATCACGAGCCGTGAGCCTGACAGTCCCATGCCCTCATTTAAATTAAATTTCCTCCCCCCTCCCATTTTTAATTTATAAGTGGGGGGGATCACATTCAGAGGCTTGCTGTGTGAAAGGGGTCACCAATGCCAAAAGCTTGAAAACCCTTGGTCTACAGAATAAGAGGATGTTGTGCCCTGCTGTAATTTGAGGCAGCAATTTAAAGGGCTTTACTGCTGAGTAGTACATATGGAAGTAAGCATGGCAATGGAAATGCTGCCCTCTGGCGAGCAAAACCACTTAAATAAGATGGTTAGAGAAAGCAGTGGCCTAGTTGCTGTCTGTGCGTACAATCTGTCAAACTTATTCAAATTTCTTTCAGTGCTAAAAATGCTGCTTCTAGGGGACGGTATCAATTGATGCAGCTGTCTGGTTTGCCTGTGTATTTCAGTGTGTAATAAAACATTTGCTTACTGAGAGTTTGGTTTCATTCATTATTCCAGAAAACAACTTGCTATTTGCAGTGTCTGTAAGAGCAGACCTATCTGCCCCAGGCTGTTCCTTCCCCAAACTGTCCCTTTTCAAAGCCGCTTTAAGAGTAGCCACTGTTGTCTCTGCATTTTCCAAATGGGGTTTTAATGCTGGCTAGAGTATCTTTGTAATTGGTTTATCAAATGCTTCTTTACAACTAGGAAGTAAATGATCACTAAGCCAGACCATACGAAGGACGTACGAGTGACGGCTGTCAGTGCCAGCTTCTCTTCTCCTCCCCCCGCCTCCCAGGTTGAAAGTGTGTGGGGGGGGGGGGGGTGAAAAGGCTGGTTTTTCGTAGGCTACAAGAGGCAGCAATGTAATTAATTTTTTTTTTTTTTTAAAGTATATCCAACCCTAGGCGATTCGCTTGGGCCCAGCATAACTTTCTAAACTAGGTGGGTAAAACCTGATGTCCTGGCCAAATCCCAGTTTAGGTAACTATAGTTTTCAGACACAAAGACGGGCTGGCCAAGTAATTGCTTGGGGGCCCTGATTTCATGTTCCCCTCAAACAACCCGTAGTCTTATTTTAATGTGGACTTTTAACCAGGGTGTGGGGGCTTCTTTAGGGGGTGGGAACAATGTAATTAGGGTTTTTTGGGGGGTGGGGGGAACACTCCTGGGGGGAGGGGCCCCAATGGGGTAGCAGGGGCATCTGCAGCCCCCTCTGAGCCTGTGCTGCCCTGGAGCCTACATCTCCCACCCACCCCCCTTTCACCCGCCTGCCCTAAGCGGGGCTGTGGCGCTGCTGCGGGTGGCCTCGTCCCCACCCCAGAGGTGGCTGCACGGCAGGGCAGGGGGAAGGATGCCATCCCCACAACACCGCCCTGTCTCCGCCCCCGGGGCCATCTGCCCGCACTCAACATGGGCGCGGAGCGGGGGGTTCCGAGCGCCCAGCCCGTACTCAATATGGCGCCCGGGAGGGCGAATGCGTGACGTCATGTGGGAGCGCGCCGGAAGTGATGCTTCCTCCCGTGGCAACCTGAGCGCCGGAAGCACACGTGCTGCCTGCGAACGGTGGGGGCGGGGAAGCGAGATCCCGAGCCGCTGAGGGGCCCAGCGGGAGCATGGCGGCGACCCGCCTCGGCAGCGCCCCCGTGCGCTTCAAATCCAAGTGAGCGGAGGGGCGGGCGAGGTCCTCAGGGAGCAAAGGGGCCGGGGGGGGGAGCTGAGAGCCCCGGGGAACAAAGGGGCTGGAGGGGGGGGGGAGCTGAGAGCCCCCGGGAGCAAAGGGGCCGGAGGGGGGGGAGCTGAGAGCCCCGGGGAGCAAAGGGGCCGGAGGGGGGGGGGAGCTGAGAGCCCCCGGGAGCAAAGGGGCCGGAGGGGGGGGGGAGCTGAGAGCCCCGGGGAGCAAAGGGGCTGGAGGGGGGGGAGCTGAGAGCCCCCGGGAGCAAAGGGGCCGGAGGGGGGGGGGAGCTGAGAGCCCCCGGGAGCAAAGGGGCCGGAGGGGGGGGGGAGCTGAGAGCCCCGGGGAGCAAAGGGGCTGGAGGGGGGGGAGCTGAGAGCCCCCGGGAGCAAAGGGGCCGGAGGGGGGGGGGAGCTGAGAGCCCCCGGGGAGCAAAGGGGCCGGAGGGGGGGGGGAGCTGAGAGCCCCGGGAGCAAAGGGGCTGGAGGGGGGGGAGCTGAGAGCCCCCGGGAGCAAAGGGGCCGGAGGGGGGGGGGAGCTGAGAGCCCCCGGGAGCAAAGGGGCCGGAGGGGGGGGGGAGCTGAGAGCCCCGGGAGCAAAGGGGCTGGAGGGGGGGGAGCTGAGAGCCCCGGGAGCAAAGGGGCCGGAGGGGGGGGGGAGCTGAGAGCCCCGGGGAGCAAAGGGGCGGAGGGGGGGGGGAGCTGAGAGCCCCGGGGAGCAAAGGGGCTGGAGGGGGGGGAGCTGAGAGCCCCCGGGAGCAAAGGGGCCGGAGGGGGGGGGAGCTGAGAGCCCCGGGGAGCAAAGGGGCTGGAGGGGGGGGGGAGCTGAGAGCCCCCGGGAGCAAAGGGGCTGGAGGGGGGGGGGGAGCTGAGAGCCCCGGGGAGCAAAGGGGCCGGAGGGGGGGGGGAGCTGAGAGCCCCGGGAGCAAAGGGGCTGGAGGGGGGGGGAGCTGAGAGCCCCGGGGACAAAGGGGCCGGGGGGGGGGGAGCTGAGAGCCCCCGGGAGCAAAGGGGCTGGAGGGGGGGGGAGCTGAGAGCCCCCGGGAGCAAAGGGGCTGGAGGGGGGGGGGAGCTGAGAGCCCCCGGGAGCAAAGGGGCCGGAGGGGGGGGAGCTGAGAGCCCCCGGGAGCAAAGGGGCCGGAGGGGGGGGAGCTGAGAGCCCCGGGAGCAAAGGGGCCGGAGGGGGGGGGGGAGCTGAGAGCCCCCGGGGAGCAAAGGGGCCGGAGGGGGGGGGGAGCTGAGAGCCCCCGGGGAGCAAAGGGGCTGGAGGGGGGGGAGCTGAGAGCCCCCGGGAGCAAAGGGGCCGGAGGGGGGGGGAGCTGAGAGCCCCCGGGAGCAAAAGGGGCCGGAGGGGGGGGGGAGCTGAGAGCCCCGGGGAGCAAAGGGGCTGGAGGGGGGGGAGCTGAGAGCCCCCGGGAGCAAAGGGGCCGGAGGGGGGGGGGAGCTGAGAGCCCCGGGGAGCAA